>CM038465.1:59958615-61386744 GCA_021464415.1 Lonicera japonica | reverse complement strand
TTAAAAAAATTACTCCAAGAAGTATAGTAAAATTTGTGATGAATGAAATTTCACTGTATAAATATATAATCTTAAACATAGAAGGAAAACTCCCAATAATCTTGAACAATAGGAAATAATATTTAAAAAAGACTAGAAACATTATTTTGTAAAGTTTTATGTATAGATGGGAACATATTATATAAGATATTGCTTTGTATGTTATTTTTCATCAAAAGAAAACAAACGAAAAAAAGAAAAAGAAATAATAAGGTACTTTAGCGCAAAATAATGTTTAGTTAGCTAGAATGGATCTCTGGTCGAAAAAAATTACATTATATCCTCTTGTAAAAAAATAGTACATATGAAGAATTTATTACCGAACATTCTGATTTAAAATGCGACAAAGTAGTACTATTAAAATAAGGGTGCTAGTAAAAACATTCAAATATTTTAATTTAAATACTTTTTTTATATATAAAAAAAAGTAATCTATATAGTTATGTTATATAGTTTAAAGTCACTTTAATATCCTAATTCAACTCATGGCTTTCTCTCTTTGTTTCATCGACATCTTTGTCCGTCTACTTTTCTTCAATTCCTTGCGACTTTAAGATAATGTGGGATACGTATTGTCAATTATTTATAGCGCTTTGTGTTGTATATGTATTTGATGTTACTGTTGGGTTTAATTTGGCATATGAGTAGAATATTTAAAACCTTTTTAAGGTTATGATAATATATATAATATACATAAGCATATAAACAATGCATATAGGGTGTTTGGTCAATTGGCCACTAAACCACCTTATCTTCAGTACCAGTAATGAACCTAGGTAATTGTTTGAAAAAACTTTACTATATCTTCAAACATATTACAAGCTCCATGTGAACACATTTGTTCTTCTTCAATTTTTTTCCCCAAAATAGTTAGAGATTAAAACTAGACAGCATAGAGCAAGATAATGAAGACAAGGACAACAGCATGAATTAATTGCCTTTATCTTTTTTAGTGCCTAATAGAATGCAAGGACTAAAAGTACATCGAGTGAAAGTTAGGTATTGAATTTTGTTTCAGGTTTCCTATTGCTTGTTTTGCTGGCTTTGCTAATTAGAATTAGAGTTTTTGTTTGTATTTAGAGTGCCTAAATTATACGAGTGCTCTTATAAATTTAAAATTAAATTATAAGTATTTTAAAAATGGGTGTTTAAATTAAATTTATATGGTTCTTCCACCAATAATCATAAAACAAATATAAAAAACCGAAACCCATCTTTTTCTTACCTAACTCCCAATCTTCACAGCTTAAATTTCAACAAAGTTTGGCCACTTGGCCCTACTTTCTCCCATCTATCATTTCTTACCATATTTTAATCATTTAAATAAGTTAATTTAAGTAAAAAGTTGAAAAATAAGTTAAGACGTATAATGAGATACTTTTTAATCTCATGCTCATTTTATGAGTAGATAACCTACATTCTTTATAATTTTTTGTAAAATTTTTTTGTTTCTCAACTGCAAAAGAAAATTTCTTCATACAAAAAATAACAAAGTGAGAAAATATTTTCTCACACGTCTCAACTTATTTTCTAATGAGATAATGGGTTATAAGGCCTCACTCTGTAATATTTTATAAGTCAAAGGACAGACTCATGTTTAATAAAGGGAAGTATTACTAATTTCATAATTTAGTTTTACAATAAGGACACTTTTTATAATATTAATTTATTTTAAGGAAAATAATAAATGTTGATGGACAAAAATACCCCTAATTAAAAAGTTGATGGGTCAACCAGCTTTTTACCTTTTTCTTTCCCTTTCTAAACCCGAACAAAGGTCAAAAGATCTGCACTGCGAAATTCACTCACCATGGTCAGTGAGTCTTCTTTCTAATTATATTATTATATTTATATTATATATATAATATGTCTTTTATTACTTAACAATAATTCATCTTACAATTCCTTGTTCAATGTTTGCACTGATAGTTTATTTCACTAATGACGGTGGCATTTGCTTTGATTTTGTAACTCTTTATTGTTAATTAAGGGTTCTATTTCCTTGGGAAATATTCCAAAATAGTCGCAATGAATTGTTTAATCCTTTTTTTTAAATAATAAAATTCAAGGGTTTGATGTATTTAGTTTTGGACAATCTTGTTGCTCGAACAAATTTCATCTGTTACGGCATTAATTATATAATATGTGTATGTAGATCTAGAATTTTTAGACTACTTTTACGTGAATATATTTATCTGAAATTTAATAGTGATATACAAATTCCTAAGTTAGTTCGGAACAAAAACAATGGGAAGTTTTTCAATCTAAATCTATTAATTCAAAAGGTTTTACCTAAAACTTATCGAAAGATTGCATCAAATTCATTAGTGCTAAATCTGATCGCAATGCTAAATGCATTTAGCACCTTCTGATTGTTGTCCAGGTGGTGCTAAATGCTAAACACATTCTGATTGTGCATTTAGCACCTTATGGTTATTGTTCATAAAGTGCTAAATGCATTTAGCACATTCTGGTTATGGTTTAGCACTTCTGGTTTGTGCTAAATATGTTTTAGCACCTTATAAATAATTAGTATGTTATAGAGGATTGGTGCTGATGGTCGACCATTGTAAAATCATTTTGATCGGGATTGGTGGAACCTTTTTTTGGAGACTTGAAATATTATATTTATGTTTATTGTGTTATTAGTTAAATAAGGAAGGGACATAATATCTTTTTCTTATGATGTTCTTAATTTACAATGCTAATTTATAATATATCTTTGTAATTATGTTATTATTGAAATGAACCCTTATGTACAATTACCTCTTTTCTAATTTCATTTCTAAATTCTCACAAAAATAAATTATTTTTATATTTATTTTTTATCTTATTATTAAACGAAATCTTAATTATTAGCATAGTTTTAAATTACTTGCTTAACTTTACGTGGTTTCATTTGGTTCATTTAACTATTTACTAAAGTGATTTCATTTTGCCTCTGCCGTTCAAATTGATCGTTAGCCAATAACGAAATTAGGGCTAATTCGGCCAAAACACCCAAAATCATACGTCATCAGCTTCCTCCATCCCCTCCGGCTAGCACTATCACGCCGGAGCCCCGCTGCCGGCGCCCCCACCTCTCCTTCCGCACCCTCTCTTTCAGATCCCTTTATGTTTCTCTATTCTCTACAACCATGCATCCTTCCTTCTTTACAAATCCATTAACTCCATCTAATATGTCCCCTCGCAATCTCTCCTCTAAAAAATACTCCGTAGTGCATTTCGACATGCCCATGACGACGATGGCTATTCCGACATTAGATGAAGAATTACTACAAAACTTCTTGTTGACTGTTCTTCTCATTTTCCACCCCCATCGTACAAGGCCAAATTTGAATTTTTAGGGCTTATCCAAACGAATTCAATTGCGGAAATTGAAAGGCAAAATTAGTGAAACTTGATTAGATCTGCTTTGTTAAAGTAGGGGTGAAGGTAATTGAGCTAGTTTGGAGTAAGAATTGGGGGTTTCTTGGAAGGAATCCTAGAGTGGATTTATTTTGTTGTTGAAGCAGGATTTCTAGGGCCTTTGGTACAAAGAGAAAATGAGAAGAAAAATTTGATTCTCTGTAAATGGTAGAAAAAAGAAGAATGAGGAGGGGCAACTGTTGCCAGACAAAGAAGCCTCCAGAGGGGATGGAGTTGATGATGAACAGTAGTTTTGGGTGTTTGGGCCATAATCATTGGCTAATGTACATGTTGGACGGAGAGAAAACGGAACTGGTCAAATATAATAACCTAGAATTAAAGGATTAATTTAAAACTATGTTTAGGTGTATTCAATTTAGATTTAAAATTTTTTTTATACACTTTTTAAAATTTGTAATTTTTTTTAAATTCATAAATTCTTTTAAATTTATATAGAGTCTAAAAAATTTTAATAAATCTATATAGAGTCTAACATATTTAAAAAAATTAACTCTTTAATATTTCTATAGATTTTAACAAATTCATTAATTCTTCTAATTACAATAAAAACATTAAAAGATAAATAATAAAAGAATTTTGATTACAACTTACTAAGAAAATTATAAATTCGCTGCAAATGATTTGGATCGAGTCTAAAAACCCAGCGGATTGGTTTTTTTTTTTTTTGTCATTTCTATTTGATTTTCATATTCTATTTAAAAAAATCATAAAAGGTGAGAAAAAATCAAGGGGCGACATCTTTATAATTTTGAAAAAAGATGGTTAATTTGATAATTAAAATTTTAAAAATAGCAATTTTAAAAAGAAAAGGGTGATTGGGTCAAAAATCCCTTTAACTATCAAAAATTCAAGAAAGATCCAAGTTAAAATATTTTGCTATAATAAGGACATGAAAAGACACGTGTATATATTTGTGACCTTATTACCCTTGAATGAATCAAAGGTAATTACCAAAAATAAGTTATTTTCAATGAAAGGGAATTACCAAAAATAAGCTAATTTCTTTTATAAACTATTTCAAATTTTATTTGCAAATTATTGATAATCTATTTATTTTTATAAGATATACTATTTCATCATTCCAATTCATTCTTTTAGACCATAATAATTCCACAGTAAAATTTCTTACAAAATAAATAATTTCACAACAACTTTACGGAAGACTTAGTAAATTTCACTGTGTTTTTATATAAATGTAGATTTTTTTTCAGTTGAATTTATTTTTTAAAATATTCTGCTTTTGTAGTTAAATTTATGCAAAATTCACTGGAAATTTGATGAAATCTATATTATATTTTTCTGCAATTTTGCAGAGAAATTTGCAAAATTTAGCAACAATTTTGCCACACACTATTTTTTGCAAAGAAAATTCACTAAATGAAAAATTCATTGCATATATATATATATCACTGAAAATTTGAAGAAATATATATTATATTTTTCTATAATTTTGCAAAAAAGTTTGCAAAATTTCACTACAATTTTTCCACAAACTAATTTTTGCAGAGAAAATTCACTACAAAAAAATAAATAAAATAAAAATTCATTGGATATTTGAAGAAATCAATATTATATTTTTCTGAAATTTTTCAAAGAAGTTTGCAAAATTTTGCTACAATTTTTCCACAAACTATTTTTTGCAGAGAAAATTCACTGGAAAAAAAATCACTAAAAATTTGAAGAAATCTACATTATATTTTTCTACAATTTCGCAGAAAAGTTTGATAAATTTCACTACAATTTGCTACAAACTAGTTTTGTTAGAGAAATTCAACTACATCTTAATAAGTTTGTAAAAAAATATTTTCATAGAAGGAAAAGAACCGAACTCCATTACCCATGCAAAATCAAGAATGATCAAAAAAGCCAAACTCCATTATCCAACAAATTAAGAACTAAAATTGAAGATCAAACTTCTTATTTTTTGGGAAAATTTGAAAAGATATTATTAAGAGAAAATAAATATTTATAAATCATCTTTCAACATATGAAATTAACAGAAAAACAGTAATCTACCTTGAGACCAAAACATCAAACTTGTGGACTAGCTTGTGAAGATGATGAACATTTGTTGAATTTGTGCACAGGCCTTTGGGGTGAATACACTTAAGAATGTTCAGGGGTTGTTCTAGGTTTTGAATACAAAAGCTGAGAAAAAAAGGTCAAGTGCGGTGCCAATGGTGAATGAGATTACGGTAGAGATGGGGGAGGGGAATGGTTTTGAAAGAGGATTTTTAAAATTTCAAATAGAAAAGGCAACAAAGGGGATAATACGTGTGTATATATTTAGTTTTGGAAGGAGCAAGACTTACTTAGTTTTCAAATAGATAGAAAAGGCAATAAGGGGAATAAATTGTGTGTATATATTTAGTTTTGGAAAGACAATACTAATTTAGTTTTCAAATTAATAGAAAAGACATCAATCAAATTAATTTAGTTATATATATATATATGTATATACTAAGTTATATTGATATGGGCAGATGTGTAAAATCTCATTCAAATTAATGTTCATTTTGTCCTTATGACTAGTTTTATAAATAAAAATAGTCCTTATAGAGTTAAAAGATCACGTACTGGACCTTCCGTAAAAAAATCATCTTATAAGGGATTTTACTCCCATTTTCCCAAAAGAAAAAGAGGCTTTAGATAGAGTGCATGAAGTAAATGAGTTTAAATAAATTATAGAGACGAAGAATAAATAACACATATGGTTTGAGGAAAGAAGATATTTTAGATAAAGAGAATGAAGTGGAAGGGTTTAATAAGATTATAGAGACAAAGAAGAAATAATACCTAGGGTTTCAAAAAAAGATGAAAGATAAATCCATGTGAAATCTTTCGGAAAAGATTTGTTGGTGGATTTGTTATTCATAAAAATATTCTCAAATTCATCAAAATCTATCAATTTAAAAAATCCTTCAAAATTTATTGAGTTTTGAATATTATAAAATTTTAAAAGACTATTTTTAACCATAATTAAATATCACAAGTTTTTTAAATTTTAATTGAATACCATAAGATTTTAAAAGATATTTTAAAATCTCAATTGAATATTTATAAACTTTCAAAATTCAAAAAAAAAACTATAAAATCTAAATTAAATACCTCCCCTAAATGACCAATTGTGATAATTACTCCTCTCTCAATATGTATAGAAAAAGGAAATTTCCTGTGACCATTTGGGAATGAAAGTCTCAGCTATATAAATTTCTCCGATTGCCCTTGGTGCACCAACCTCAAATCCCCGTAAAATTCTCACAGTTTTAGGCAAGTAATGACAAAAAATACGTTCAATATCTGCAAGAAAAGTACTAGATTTTTTTCTTAAATTACTACAAATCTATGTGACAATTTGATTCTAATAAACTCTTCAATAATTTATATATTATTATTTTAATTTTAAAGTGGGTAGAGAGAATGCATACTCTTAAATACTTATATATAATATAGTTTTTCATACTTTTCAATAAGTTGAAGAATCAAATTTATTCTTTATATTTAAAAAGACAGACTGGTTTTGAAGAATCACTTTGAACAGAAAATGATGACACGACTTCACATAAATTTTACAAGTTAGTCCTTCCATTAAGAATCTTGTAGAGATACTATTTGCGTAAATTAGGTAGTTTTACACCCGATCATAACTTTTACTCATATTCTTAATTTCATTGTTCAATTAGTTATTTTTATTATATTCATTAAGTATGCAAAGTATTAAATTAATTAAATATTTGTAACCATTTAATTAACATAATTAGTTTTATTTCAATTTTATAATGCTCATAATTTAATATATAATATGATTACGATTATAGACTTTTGCAAGTCCGATTGATTTAATTTTTTGCATACGTATTTGATAAATAATAATGATCTAATCCAATAGATAGATTATATTGATAAATTATGAAATAAATAAAAAATGTTGACGGATGTAAAACTTCTTTATTTTATATATCCGATGTATGTTAAATTTTCCATATATATATATAGAGAGTTAGGTTATAAAGAGTATTTCTCTCACTTTAGTTAAAAAAAAAGGAATACTTATTTGGAGGGGTAAATAGATGAATCATTTTTTGAATTTTTGTATAGATGATCTATATAGTGAGTAAATCACCTCCACCAAATTTCGTAAAAAAAAACTTAGAAATGTGTGTATTGAAAAAATTGATATATATGCGCATTTTCGACCGTTGAAATTTTTGATAATCATCTCACCTACTTCTAAATTAATTTTTTTAATGAAATTTGGCAGAGACGATTTATTCACAATATTAATGATCTCTACAAAATTTCAAAAAATAATTTACCAATTTACTTTTGTAAATAAAAATCCTTTCTTTTTATTAAAGTAAAAGAATTTTTATTTATAGACTAACTTTTTATGCATATATATATATATGTAAGGTGCAAACTTAAATTCAATAGCACATGGAAGAATGAGCTTTTGCTCTTATGTAAAGGGCCTTTGGAAATGACGTTGCGTTCATATGGATGATAGAATACATATGTGGGACATCACCAAAAGTCATACAGCCCCAATTTAAGATAAATTGTGTTGCTTGTTTGTTAGTACGTACATATATAGACAAATAATTGTAAGTCACATAAAATCACACACAACAAATCCCCAGGGAGCAATTTGTCTGCTCTACTAGTAGTATGTCAACCCTCCGTGCTCCTCGGTATCTATTAGAGGTAAATGGACAATGAATTATAAGTTTTTATATAGAATATATAAGCATAAATGATCATGTTAATATAAACTCGCGTATTTATCTAAAGTTTAACAAATTTATTTAGAAAGAATAAAATATATTTAGTGCACATTAAAAAAGGTACAAATTATCATGCAACAACATTTTCTCATGCGTTGTATTTTTAATGTATGCCTTTAAGGTACATAAAACATGTACTAATTTTTATTTAAGACTTTGTTAACAAGTCAATTAAAGGCACACATGGGGGTAGGTACTATGAGGCTTTGAAACCCCCACTTGGATTTGGAATTCTTTTTCATAGTAATAGTATTATTTTTACCTTACTTGGACCTTTGTGTAAAATTTGAAGGTCCGCGGTTGGTTTTGTAATTTCTCAAACCTTGGCATTTGAACTATAGGGGTTTGTAATTTCTCAAAAACATGGGGTTGGAATTATAATTATTATTATATTAAGGAGTAAACTATATATGCAAATGGCCCTAAACTATATATGGGACCAGTTCCACTTAAACCCCTAAACTTTAAATTGTGCCATTTAACTCAAACTATCAACAAAGTTTCACATTTGTCCTTCTGTCCACTTTGGTCATCAAATTTAACGGAAAATGGTCATGTACACAACACAATCATTTTTCAGAGTATTTTAATTTAATTACTAACAACTTACATATATGTATAGACAATATTGTGTACACATATACTAGGGATGTGCACTGTTCGATTAACTGAATTGAGTGGTTAAACTAGAAACTGAACCAACCATTTGGTTTTATGTATAAGTTCAACCGAACCAAACAGTTAGAACAGTTAAAACTGACCGAGGTCGGTTTTGTTTCGGTTAGTTCAGGTGGTCAGTTTTTTTCTATTTTGGACAATGGGTCTATATTATTTTGGATTTTATCTCTTGGGCCTTCTTCTCTTGTTGAATGTTTGGGCATTTTCTCATCTTAAATATTTATTATTCTTGAGCTTTTTTAACTTATATTATTTTAAAGAAAATATCTCATTAGTTATATACACTGAACTAATGGAAATACAACAAATGTATTAGTCTGTCGGTTTTTGTCAGTTTTGTACACCAAAAAATCGACAACTGAACTGACCTGCTTCGATTGTCTAATTTCTTAACCGAACCAAATTGCAAAGCTTGAAAAATCGCTCGGTTTAGTTCAATTTTTTGACATTCTGCACACCCCCAATATATACATATATAGGTTGTGTTATTGAAACTTGTATTTATTTATTTATTTACTTAGGACCAATGAAACCCCTACTAAGTTGAAATATGTCATGACTACGACGATATTGAAGGCACATGTTAAGAACTACATCTATATAAATCCGACTTATTTCTTTTTCATTGCACTTGTTTATTATGTATTTATTACCAGATAAGTCAAGAGTTAATTAGTAATGACAAGCACAAAAAGTCAATATACAAATAATATTTGAATTAGTCGAGAGTTAAATGATTCCAACTATTTTTTTTGTAAGCTCCAATTCTTAACTTGTAAAATATATTTTTTTGTCTATTTAGCATTATTTCGGTTGTTAGTGCTCCTTTAAATTATACTTAACATGACCAAACCCGAAATACAAAGAATATAAAAATATTTAAAATTCATTAATTAAGATATGACTGTTTACGTTTTTCCTTATATTACATAATCACCGGAGAGTTCGTCAATCAATCAAAAAATTGGAAAACTCAAAATTCAAGCATATCTAACCAAATTCAATGCCTTGATGAAGAGTCAAAACTTTGGGACCCATTTTCTTCAATCATTTTGTCGTTCCCTAGATCATAATTCATGAAAGAGATGACCAAGATAATCAATAAGTTTAATAACAACAATAATTTAACGACTTAGTTGTAATTGCATACTAATTAATAGCTCCTTGACTGCATGCCGACAACCAAAAATAAAATCACTCCTGGGATGTACTACCTAGCTCACTCAACCACGACTCGAATCTTTGTAATCTCAATTCTCATTTTTCGTAGTTAAATACAATGTCTTCATTTACTATTTGTAAAAAAAAAAAAAACTGACATAAATTAAATTGATAGACCAAAGGCTAGCTAACTTCCTTTTTTTCTCTTTAATAAAAAGAGGTGGTCTAAATATCTTCATTTTACTACACTAATAACGATAATTCTTACACCCGGGATGACATTTGAACTTGTGAACTCTCTTAAATTTGTGTGAGTGTGTCTTGCTAACTAGACTAACCCACTTGCTCTATACTAAAAGCTAACTTGCATGCATTCTTGAATTGGCAAAAAATAATTAGCAAATCATGAAAAGATACAATAATATTGTCATCTCCAAGGTGAAAAAAAATATTTATGTATATATAAATTGTCAAGATGTAGTATGTATATATAAAAAAATTGGCTACCCTAATCAAGTTCACACATAAATTATTACATCAAAATTTTTGTATCATACCAAATTTGTACGGATGAACTTGACCAGAGGTAGTCCTAAAAAAAAATAAAAAATCCAGTTCTAAGAGCACAACTAAAATCGCTTAATATTTTTTGGGATATTGAAAAATAGGGCTCGTATAAAAAAGTTCTCTGCAAAAGAATCAGGAAATAATATTTTTGTAAATTAAGGACCTATATTTGATCAAATTTTAAAAAGAGTGCAAACTTAACTTTACAGTAAATTTTTAAATTGTATTTTTTTTATTGAATCATGCAAAATTAAGTTTGCACTACATGTTTTTAGTATATTATTACAAATAAGTGTTTAATTGATAGTACTTTAGAATAATTTTACCAAATTACATATTCAAAACCTACTTATTAATAAAATGCACATAATAGTTTTTTCGGAGTTATGCAAAGTTAAGTTTGCACTCCTTATTTTAAAAAATTACTATGTATTTGTGTTTATTTGACGTTGTTTTAAAGTTTTATGAATGAAATATAAGAATATAATTATTAAAAAAATAAATAAACACATCATACAAAACAAACTTGCATTAACTTTTTTTTAATTGCAAAGTTAAGTTTGCACATAATACAATTTGGTGCAAAGTTAAGTTTGCACAAAATAAAATTAATAAAAAAAATACAATTTGGTTAAATCCCTTATTTTAAAACGCAATTAATAAACAAGCCCTTATTTAAAATAATAATGATATGTAGGCACTTATTTTTAAAAAATATTATTTATTAAATTTTTTTACGAAAAACATTATCAGAAAAGACTTTTTATCTTATTTTCAGTTTTTAATTAATCTATTTCATCTGATTCAAATACCCTGGTTCTAAAATTATATTCGCCTATAAATATAACAAAACTAAATTTTTATTATGAATTTTAACATAAATATAATCAATGTCATTCACGTAAGCCCGGTACTTCCCTTGTGACCATTAAAGAAAAAGATTCAACATTTTTTGGTAACTGGGAAAAAAAAGAAACAACAAAAGCTAAGAGCCTCTTGCAAAGGCAGTTCCCTGTAAGTCCGCTTGGAGTTCTTCCATCACTTCAGGAGGAGGGACAAGCAGCCGAATGGCTTCAGCAGATTGGTTGGCTCCAATTTTGGTGAGCTTATCGGCACAACGATTTCCTTCTCTAAGAGTATGCTGGATTTCCACCTTCCACCTAGTGATTAGCTCCTTGCAGTCCTTAATCATGGTGATAAGAGGGTGATTTTCTTCCGGAACTTCTTGAAGCAGTTGGACCGCAACTTGCGAGTCTGTTTCTATGATGGTATTGTTCCATTTTTTTGCCTGAATGAGCTTCAGCCCATGGTGAATAGCCCACACCTCAGCTTTGAGCGAATCCGCGTAACCAATCCTTCCACAAAAGCCTTCTAGCCAACGGCCTTGATCATCTCTAGCAAGCCCTCCAAAGCTGCCCACTGTAAATTGAGGATGGCTGCTACCGTCCGTATTGATTTTGATTTTCCCTGCAGAAGGGAACACCCAAGAAATTAAACCATAATCTTTGGATAGAACATGACTCTCCATAGTTTCGAAAGCAACTGCATAATCCTTAGCAAGGTTGAAGCTTTTTAAAGCCGTTTCCTCGTGGTCATGGATTTTATCATTAAATTGGAGGTCATTTCTATCCTTCCACATCATCCATAAGGTAGCAACAAATAAGATGGAATGAGAGACGCCATTGGCCATATTGCCAGCGTCAAACTTAAGATTATCAATAATCCAATTGACAAAGGAATTCGTACCTGTGCTCGGGGCAAATGCAAAATTTAAAGAAGACCAAACCTTAACAACCTTACTACAATACCTGAAAAATATTATTTATTAAATTTTTTTACGAAAAACATTATCAGAAAAGACTTTTTATCTTATTTTCAGTTTTTAATTAATCTATTTCATCTGATTCAAATACCCTGGTTCTAAAATTATATTCGCCTATAAATATAACAAAACTAAATTTTTATTATGAATTTTAACATAAATATAATCAATGTCATTCACGTAAGCCCGGTACTTCCCTTGTGACCATTAAAGAAAAAGATTCAACATTGTAATAAATTCTTCGTTTGGACTGGTTGCAAGGCAAGGACTGACTCGTACCCTTTGCAGAAGGAATTTTCATCATTCTCTCTACTATATCGTCATTAATTTTGTTTGGAGTCTACCTATGGTGTACTCTTACATGATATTAAAATTAATTAATTAACAGTACAATTTTATATAACACCACCTTAGAAAATATCAAAATACTGCTAATATATATTCTCTATCTCTATACTTGGCATATTTCCTAACCATCTCGCCCGATCCACATACTGAGATCGAGAGGCGACCATGCATATGAATGGAGGAAGTGAAGCTCCTGGTTCCAATGAGCGAAGAGGCGGAAAAAATGGTGTGCGATATGAGAAGAGTGACTTACGGTCGTGGTACTAGATCTTCAATATATAACCTAACACTCTTCAAAAATGGTCGATCAAGATTTTATAATATTAGTTATTTTGAGTTGCAACTTCGGGCCGAGTAATGTAATTTTTCGGAAGGAAAGAGTTGTATAGGTCTAAATTACCCTTTGCATATGTATTTTTACGAGGGCATAACCGTCTTTTAAGAGGATGAAGATGTCAGTAGAAACTGGGCACCCTTCAAACCCTTCACTATCACTGCTACTGCTGTCCCCCCTCCATTGCATACTTTTCATGAGCTTTTGTGATCATTCTACGTTGGCTCTATTAAACCTATTCTCATTCTAGAGAGAAAAAAGCAGAAGATAGGAGAGAGAAGTCAAAACAGCAATATTAATAAGCAGTATCCCTATTCTCCATAGATATAATTGTTTTGGGAGAATATTAAAAAAACTCTCTCTCGTGATCATTAAATTAAGAGAATTTTCCCTTTACCCAGACCCAAAGGAAATTTGCAGTCTCTGTTCTGTTCTCCTCTCTTCCTTTTCTTGTGAACTCTCTCTCTCCTCTTTCTCTCTCTGCGAATGGTTAAATATGTTATTATTCAAGCTTATCATGTAGAGTAATTGAAGTCTTGAAGAAATTTGCTTAGCAAAGACCCAGATCAAAAAAAAACTTGATCAGAAAGAGGAAAGGTGGGATTAATTTTAAGATACCCATTAGGAATTTGAGATAAATTTTTGAGGGGACATAATTGGGAAAAAGATAATATAATGGGTAGTTGGGGAAGGAATGCAGGGGGGGTGAGGCAGTATGTAAGATCAAAAGTGCCACGTTTGCGGTGGACACCTGATCTTCATCTCTCTTTTGTCAATGCCATTCAGAGACTTGGTGGTCAAGACAGTAAGTCCTTGTATCTTTTATTTAGGTTCTTTAATTTGGTGTCTTCTTTTATAAAATGTTTAGTTTTAATTTGTTCTTTTGTATATATATGATGATGTGTAGAAGCAACACCTAAGCTTGTTCTTCAGATTATGGATGTGAGAGGACTCACCATTTCACATGTCAAAAGCCATCTCCAGGTTTAGTCCATTACTTTTTTTTTTTTTTTTTCACTTTCAGTGCAAGCGCCCAATTATATTAACTATGGAGGGGACTCGAACCTAGATGTTTCATATTCGGCCAAACACTTCTTATTAATTAGTTCACTCGGACTAGCTTCTTTTCCTTTTGGTTATAAAACACTTATTTTCTCCTATATATATATATATGCTTCATTCCTCTTTACTTGCTTTCTTATTGTTCTCTTAACCTTTTGGATCCTCTTGAAATTGGGATGCTTTTGTTTCAAACAGATGTACAGAAGCATGAAGAGTGATTTCAACAGACAAGGTAGGCCAGAACTTTCCCATGTTTTTAACTTATTATGCCATACACTGTTCTCATAAACCACTATTTGTAAATATTTTCCAACCACCATATATGCTACCATTTCCCCTTCTGTGTTCTATTTCATAGATTTTCACCTTTCTTGAAGTTGTGGAGCCATTGCCGAAACTAGGATTCCAAGAGAGTTAGGGGGTGTCAAAGTTAGCACTATAATATTTTTTTTTCTGAACTAGATAAAATAAAACAAAAATGTTAAATTTATAATAGGGCAAATATCACTGCATGCTCTACTGGGGTAAAAGAGGAGCTGAGGCTGTGAAACTAAGTAATTACTAACTTTGAGAGGGTGAAACTTGAAAAGAGGAGAAAAAATGGAGGTGCGGGGTAGGTGTTTGGTCAGAGGTTGGTGGATGCGAGAGGGTGAAACTTGAAAAGAGGAGAAAAAAGGGAGGTGCAGGGTAGGTGTTTGGTCAGAGGTTAGTGAATGCGAGGAGCAGAGTAGGAGAAAAAATATGAAACCAAGTCTCACAATGTCACTGGTTTGCTCGGGCAAAAGAGGAGGTTATATGAGAACGTGAGATTGATATACTACAGATATATATGCTGCAGGTCTACCGCTGGCCTGCACGAATTTTTTTATTCGTTTAACTTTTGTTTATCATAAAAAGATTCAATTTTTTAAAAACCTTACAATAATTCTACAACTTTATTTATACAATATTTTAAAAAATTCAAAAAAAGAGGGTGCGTCAATTGATCCTCCTTGCCCTTGAATAGCTCCCGTAAATGGGTGGATTACTACCTATATGACATGTATGAAAGCATTTGTTAAGTGAATAGTGAAGTTCCGTATAGAATTATAGATACCATGCACCATAACATATATGATATAAACTTTAAAAAAAGAAATGCTATGGATGGATTTTGACAATCCATTAATTATTGGTTTGGCAATATGTGGTATTCCAAAAATATCTAATGTTTTCTCATAGCATGTCTATATATGTAGTATCTGGAAGACCTAACATTGGTAGAGCATGTTATAGTAATTGGTTTGGAAGTACCACATGGTAGTATCTACTTCCTTCGGCTTAATTCAGTAGTCATGTTATTTTTGGCCAAACAGTAGTCATGTTTTGACAAAATCAACGTTATCAACATTGAAAATAAAATTTATTTATTCATGGGCAATTTAATTGATTTATTATGTCTAAAAATAAAATGCACTCACAGTTGGAACGTCGCAAAGAAACAAGTGCACGTGACTCTTAATTTCGAAAAGAGTGATATTTAATTATCACCAATATTGAATCTACTATGTATTTCTGTACATTCTTGTTTCCCCGTAAAGTTGTTCCTTACTAAATTAGATGTGCACCATAATGAAACTAGCACCCCTCTAATATCTTCCAATGTTGGCATTTCGATCATATGAATACAACAATCCTCATTTTCATTGCACGCAGTTGATAAAATATTCATTAATCAATTCATCTTTTCAAACAATATCATAGGCATGCATTAATTATGCGTCGTTTCAGACTCTTGTGTAAAATACTAATAAAATATGTTTGTCACATAATTTACGCAATAATATTGATCAAATAAAATAACATACAATGCATTGTTTGTACACCATTATATAAAGTGAGGAAATATACCTTTTTACCCATCAAAACTCTTGAAAAACTTTTTGTCTTCTTCTTGTTGGTTTGTACCCCTAATAAACAGATGGGAGTTCCATACCACAAAGAACAAAATCTCTTGAAGATCATCATGATGAGTGTGTTGATCAAGAAAATGGTGTGGGCTTCCATCCATCATTAAAGCTTCTTGAAGAATCAGACTCTCAGTTCATCCACAGTACCATCTCTACAAAAAGGTCAGCCTCTCAATTCTCAAAATAAAAGGTCTTATAATTAAACAAAAAGGACAATACATTGCATTTAAAGAGCTTCATTATTACATATATAGCTTTAGAATATTATCATACATAGATAGAAATAGTATACAAAATATATTTGATTGATTAAGAACCAAACTTATAAAATATTATGAGTAGTTGAAATCATTTAAGTTTTCAAATGTTAAAAAATTGATATATTATTTTATGTGCCAACTTTTTATAAATGTACGTACATTTATACACATGGATGTTGTTTTATCATTTTATGTATAACTAATGTTTCCTTTTGTTTTGCTGATGCATAATGTTTCTCAGAGCTAAAATCGAGACCATGAGTTTAGTATCGGAGAAGAGACTAAGAAACTGTGAGACATTGTCAAATCCGTACTGTTTTGATGATTATGCGCAGACTATGGCTGAGGAAAGTGGAACAAAGGAAGAGGAGAAAGAAAGTGGTGTGATCAGATGGGTGCAGGCTCAGGGAGCATCTCCAATGTCCTCTCCCTTCTCTCTGCCACATGCTCTCAATCCCTATGGCCATTCCAATGCACCGGAAGAATCTAATTTCATCAAGGTAGTTAATCTCACTCTTTTTATTTATTTTAATATTATATAGATAAATTAATGTGTTCTACATGTATTAGCCGATATTTTATAAAACACGTATTCAACAATTAACACAAATATTTCAAATAATTTAATATATAAAATTCAGTCAAATAAACTAATTACCCATTTTGATTTTTGAATGGGGTTGAGCACATGGTAGAGTCAAGTTTCAACTCTAGTCATGTAGCATGCTCTTCTTTATGTATCATGCAACTTTCAAGATGCTGGTACGACCAATGAGTGCATTGGAATTCATGCTTTTGTGGGGGTAGAGGTGGGGGACCCACAATTTTTCTTTAAGAGCATTTCTCTTAAAAAAAAAAAAGAATAAGTCAATGCGAAGTATTTTATTCTATAAAAAGCAATGCTATACTAGTTATTGAATATATATACATATATATATATATATATATATATATTTGTTTAGATATCTATATTATAAAACATCAAGTTTGACTTAAAAAATACAAGAATCTAATGGTTAAAAATACACATGTTATGGTGTGCATTAGTTCTCACTCTTGGATGATAATTTTATACACACATCAAGATGTCACATCAAAGTTAAAACACTCACACCAATAATATACACACAATAAACTCTCACAAACTAATAATATTGTCTATACTAAAAATGCTATAACTTAAAATGGGAAATTCAAAATTTAATAAAAAATTAATTTTTAAAATCTACTAATTAATATCAATTAAACAAGATCAATCACGACTATAAAATTATGTAAAAAAAATCAAGAAAAATTATTGAGTAACATTTAAGAATCCAGACATCGTTGGATTATTTTTACATTTTTCGTTGATGTTTGTTGAAATAAACTAATGATATTTTCTATTTAGATTTAGAGCACGTTACTCTTTTTTATTCTATTATTTGACCGTGCCGAATGGCACGGGTATACCCTAGTTTTCTAATATTATACGGTGTTCGGACTTTTTTTTGCACACATCGACTAATCTTTTTACAGTTGTTAAGATTTGACTGAGCTCTCAGTCAAATCCAGCACCAATCTCAGTCCGTTATCACTGCATCACTTGTTGGTGGTTATTGTATATTTTTATTGTCATGTATTACATAAGTTGTATTTTTACAAAATACAATCCATATAAAATATTTAACAAAATTAGGCGGGAAAAATACCTGATAAAAAAATATTTTTCTTTTCTAAATTACATGACTCAATTTGAACTTGGGGGTTCTACCATCTATTCTTGGCATCGTTTGTTAGTAACTATCACTGTGCTTATTAGGGGTCTTTCGCTTCCAAAGAATGTGGATTTGGCATGAAGATTTTTACAATTTTTTGTTTGATCTCAACCATGCTCGGAAAATCCTTTTCAAGTCTTCTACATAAAGATTGACTTTACAAATTACTCCATTTTTTTGACAGGATATTAGACCATTAATTAAATTTGCAAGTTTCAGTAGTTATAATGTTCACTTTGATACCTTCATGAAATAGGTGCGTGCAAACTGACACATACAGTCTTGCCAATGAAAAAATAAAAATACCTTCAAGAAATTGCAAATTAGAAGTAATTAATTTGTACTTTTGTTGCCAATGTAAACTGTGGTATGTTCTTGTGTTTAAAACATTAAGCAAATTAAGTGTGGTCCATCGATCACTTGGGTTCCAAAATTAATGGCCTTTTAATATTGTACTAGTTGACTAGGGTAGTTCAGTACTTACATGAGAACACAAGTGTCTATCAAGTAAGAATAAGGGCAACCTAATTCATCTAGAATTTTATTTCTTTCCTGTTCTTACTTAGTAAAAAAACTTGTAATTGATAATTAATCGAAATCAAATATATTAAGAGAAGAAACCCCAATTTCAAATGCAAATATCAATTTAAGATTCCTTGGAATTAGAAAAAGCCGATCCAAGCAGACCATGTAAAAGTGTGTCGTCGTTCTTATTTTCATGTATATATTGTTGCCCTATTGGCCATTAATGTGTATGACAAAACCATGAAGTTATCACTAATTAGAAAAACTTTGTTCATTAAGCAGTTTGCTAGTCAAGAAGTTCAATTATGCACATCATCAAAGAGCTTTAAACATGAAAACTCTGACAATGGACATGACAAAGATGAAGAAGAAGGTGGTGGTTACGGATTATTATTGTCGCTCTCGTTGAACAGTCCGTCGATTCAAAGAAGTAATGGCTCTTCAACCAGCGAGATCAGTACAATCTCTTCTTCCTCTAGGTTCAACTTCAATGACTCCTTAGCCTCGTATTCGAACAACCTTGGGATTAACTTAGACCTTTCTCTTGCTTTATAGCAACTGAAAGTTCCATTGTGAAATTTGTTTTGTTTTGCTAAAATTCTTCTATATTACTTTTGTATTTCACATGTGGGTTCAAAATGTATTAATCAGTTTGGCTGCCACAAAATCTATTGCTTAGAACAACTTCCATTTTTTTTTGTGTGTATATATATATCTTCTGATTGAAGCTGTTGTTCAAATTTTCTAACACAACAATTTTCTCTCAAGACACTTCTCTCTCTCTCACACACACAAACCAACAAATTTTTTTAAAAAAATTTGAAATAATAAATTTGGAATTCTAAATTGCATAAAAAAATTTAGATTTCAAAATCTTCGATTGATAGCGAAGTTGAAAAATAATTGAAAAAAACAATTATTTCATGATAAGTACTTAGAAGATGAAATGAACATTCTAATGAAATATATGATCGAATTCTATCTCATACTTGTTTTTATAAGTAAATGTCCTCTATCTTTCCTAATATTTTGTGAAAAAATTTCTTTCTCACCATGCAAAGTAAGAGCTAGAAAATCCTACTATATCGCTTAACACATTTTCCAATTTATCATGCAAATCAATTATTTTTGTTATCATTGCATTTTCAACTAATTAGTTAAAAGAGTTCCATGAATGAACCAAACAATGGTTTTGGATTTTTGAATAGAATTCTAAACCTAAAAAAATAACATTATAATGGAATTGCAATTATTTGAAATTGTAATTATGGAAATTGCAACTCCATGGAATTCAAATTCTAATTGATTTTCAATACTTTGTACCCAAACATACCCCATAAAGCATATGTAACAGTAAAACTTAGTCTATCATAAGCAGGATATATTGACCCTATTTACTTGGGTAGATTAAGAAATAGTTTAAGAGGAAAAGAGCAAGATTGTGGCTGGAGCTCCACCCACATCCAACATCGTTGCTGAAGTTCTACGTACCCACATCTAAGGCTATAAGTGGTGGATGCCCTAAGAAATAAGAAAATATAATTTAACACCCCCTCAAACTCAAGAAGGCTTGGAGAGCGTTCTGAGTTTGGAAAAGGACAAGCTGAGTAGACAAACTAGCATGTAGGCGAACGAGGCGTGCGAGCCGATAAGGATGACCGAGTCTTCGAGAATTCCGATAGGCTGAGCTGACGAGGATGACTAAGACTGGTGTAGAATATCCGAAGTAGAAAGACTGGGTAAAAAATCTGAAATAGAAAATCTAGGTAGAAAAAAAACTGAAATAGAGAATTTGAATATAAAATATGAGTAGAAACTGGATATGAGAACAGAAAAACTGGAATCTAAAAATCTAAAATATGAGTAAAAACTGGAATAAAAAATATGGGTAGACAATTTGAGAAAACTAGATCGTCCGAATAAAAGAATAACTGGATCGTCTAAGTACCCTCCCTCGTGTGTGACTCCATACTCGCACGTGGAGAGCAGATGGGAACAGGATTACATAGAAACATAGTTCGGAGTAACAGATGGGGGATGTAGATGCCAAGGCTTGAATATTGAACCTCCCAGAAAACCATGTTCGGAGGAAAAAGAAATTAGGGTAAATATGGGAATAATCGAAAATACTGGGGTCAATACGGGAATAACTAAAAAGGTTGGTTTAGGGCTGAGGTGGCAATCAACAGAGACTTGAACAGGCTGATGTGGCAGTCAACGGAGACTGGGACAGGATGACGTAGCACTCAACGAAGGCAGAAGAGAGGCGGCACGTGGGTTATAATGTGGATTGGACAAGTGTACACTTGCGGTACGTGAGAGCGTGTGAGGACAGTTTTGGGGTTGTTTCGAACGGGGTTTTGATCGTCCTGAATAGACGATAAGGATGATGTATGGTTTTCTTGGGTATGTGCTTTGGATTGGATGTACAAGTTGCAATTTTGACTGTGGGTTTCAGGCAGTGGCGAGTGACGTTGGCTGGTACACGCTCCGCGCGTGGAGGTGCGGGAGTGGTCTGATTGTAATGTACTTGACGGATTTGAAATCATCTGTGTAAGACGATAAAAATTATGTGGGTGGTGTATAATTTCGAGATACGAAAGTGTTGGCAGCAGGTGGGTTTAATGGTGGTTGAAACTGCGTGGTGGGTTTATTCAGCAGGTACTATGGTTTATTTGGTAGGGTACTGGCAGTGGGTTTGGTCCAGCGGACGATGATATACGTCGCTCGATACCATGTTAAGATTATAGAAAAGAAAAAAATATTATTGAATTGATTGTATTGATTACATAAAAGGAGGGCTCTATTTATAGAGCGAAATAACTAAACTAACAAGAAAAATGAAACTAATATAATCTAACAAGGAAAAAGAAACTAGTCTAATTCAACGGGGAAAAGGAAACTAATATAATTCAACAAGGAAAAGAAAATAACTAAATAAATAATAAGAAATAAGAAAACATAATTTAACAGCCCAAACCATCTTTAATTGTTAATTTTTTTTCTTAAATTATATATGCAAGTAGTACACACATTGCATGTACAATTAATTTCGTATCGTTTATATGTGAAAAAAATCCCAAATTTTAAGGAAAGCGATCGCGCCCTTCAGTCCGCCCCTTAACACTAAACAAAGCAATCATAGAAGTAACGTACAAACACCAAAGTATTGGGTAAATTTACAATTTATAAGCGAGTATATATATTATATTTGATATATGTCAATATATATTCTCGGCCATTGAATAATTCAGTTGTTACAAAAGTTCATGACATTACAGTACTAATGAAGTATCACAGGTGGCTCTAGTCCAATTCTATGGCAAGCCCTGAGGTAAGATATATCGTGCAAGCAAAAACAATGGAGTATGAAAATTGAAATATTAGCTTACTTGACACACAACTATAATTAACTTTAGAGTAGGCGGTAGTTAGGAACCATTTCATTTAAAATTTAAATTGTTTGTTAGTGGGCTAATAATATATATTATTTATATGTTTTTTAATAGCGCTTACGTAAGGTATTACAAGAGTACTAAATATTTTTGAATATATGGAAAGGGTTCAAGTTAAACTTAGTGTAAAATAAAGTAGTTTTACACTCACCAATAATTTTCTCAATCACAATTTTATAATTCATCAATCTAACAATTGAATTAGTTTATTATAATATTCCAAAGATGCATGTAAAAAATTAAAGTAATCGTAAGTTGCTCATAATAATCATGTTATATGGTTGTTTATGAACCTAAAAAAATTAAGTAAACGTAAGTATAGCGATGATATGATTATAAATATTGAATTGATTTGAAACTTTGCATGCTTGATAAATACAATAAAAATAATTTATCTAATGGTGAAATTGATAAATTATATATGAATGTGAATTTTTTTTTTTATAAATAAAGGTAAAACTTGCTAATTATGCCGGTATAACATGAACCTTGATGTTTTTGAACAGCATAAGTAATACTCGAAGAAACTGTATTTTATTTTTTGACATTAATTAGTTGAAACACCTACATCATTCTTCCGTTCTTCCCCTCCCCAATTACTAAGTCTCAACAATTTCTAATAACACGCTTTTTATTTGAATTAAACAGTCTTCCTCGAGATTAAAATCATTTTGACTTTTGACACTTTTTTTAAAATACATTAATTTTTACATAAATAATTACTAAAAGTATAATTTAACTTTCCGGAGGAAACATTTGTGGAGGATGAATTGGGGTTTAATTAAGCATTGTTGCTATATGAGTTATACAATTTAAGCACACGTACAGCTGCGCTGCCTGAGAATTAGAGCAAGAATTAGCGCTCGATCTCGCACCCGAGAGTGCTAAGTTTTTTTGAGGTCATTAAAAAATTGTGTAGTGTGATTTTTTCAGCATTAACATATATTAAAGTTAAAAGTTATGACAATGTTAAATCCTTTTGGTTATCACTGTGGAGTTTGCATCTACCCCGAAAAATATTGATTTTTATGTGACAATCTTGTTTAGATGCGATTCCCTCCCTCTCCAACCTTACTCGTTGTGGCGTGAATATTGAGTTGTGGTGCCCTAGGTGTCTCCACGTTGTTGAAACAGTCCCGCATGCATACATGGGTTGCCTACAAATTAGATATATTTGGTTATTGAGCCCGTTGGGGATTGTCTGAGATTCATTTCGGGATCTCAATTTTTTTGATATTGCATATATTCTATATCGCGAAGTCTCACGGAGAGGATATGTTTCGGATTTTGGGCATGGTTTCTTGTTGTGTTTGGCAAGATAGGAACAAGTGGGTCTTCGAGAAGGGCTGTAAAATTCTGGAGAAACTTTTAGCTGAATCAATATGTTTTATTGAAGTGTAATCAAACATGGGTTGCTCCGCTATCAGGTTGGGTGAAGATCAACTGTGATACTTTTATAGCAAATGATGAGCAAGGGATAGGATTGAGTTGTTGTGTTCATAACAGTGAGGGGGCGGTGCCATTTGCTTTGGCGAGTTATTAGGTTAGTACATTTTCGGTTATTTTTGCGGAGTTAAAGGCTATTACAGTTGGCCTGGCTAGTGCTATTAACTTGGGATATACTAGGACAGTGGTGGAAAGCGACTCTAAAGGTGCTATTGATCTTATTATGTCAGGTGATCAGTGTATCATCGAGGTTGGTTTAATCATAGAAGATATTGTTTCTTTTACTAGTAGAGTGGATGCGGCTTTTAGTTTTGTGTCTTGTATTTGTAATAAGGTTGCCAATAAGCTACCCGGTCATGTGCGGATGCCTTTATCTTTGGAGAGCTGGGACTCCTTATTCCTACATTAGATATTGTACCTTGTGTCCCATAATTAATAGTGTTGTCGTGTGTTAGCGATTTAAAAAAAAAAACAAAAAAAAAAAAAAACCAAATAGTTATAAGTTATGAAATTAATTAATTAATAATTCATTTTTCCAACTAAATATAAAAGTTAATTAATTTACGAAGTAAATAATTTTAAATAGTTTAATTTATAAAGTGAAAGAACAACCAAAGTGTCGAAAATATTAAATAATAAACAACGTGTTATCTCCAGACTCCAATAAGGCAATAATCAATGAACTCTGTCATATTGAAGTTGTAAGAGACCTTACGAAAGATTAACAAGCAGTACCACCAATTTAAGAATTGGGCCAAGGCCCAGGCCCGTATCTTAAAACCGTAAGTCCATTAAAATGTCCGTTTTGATAGAAAATAAAAAAATAAATAAATCTAATTTACAGTCAAGTCAAAAAAGAAGAAAACGGAACGGTAAAGCTCAAAAATCGCAACCCCTCTCTTCCTTTGTGAAGGCGAACATGATCCTATACGTTGTCCATGAGATTCAAACCTTCCTCCTTGCACTCACCGCCACTCTCCCTCCACCGGAGAGGATCACAGGAGAAGGCGTTTCACTCTCCCACTTCCGCCGGCGCTATGCTGTCGGAATCCACCACCTCCTCCTCCTCTTCCGTCCTCCTCCGCCGCATTCTCACTGCCGCAGTACTATTCGCCGTCGTATCTCTCTCCTGCTTCGTCCTCTTTAGAACGTCCGATACCGGCCGGATCCGACGACCTAACTTCTCCGGCTCCTCCTCCTCTCGCTTCATTTACGTCTACCCCTTCGTCGCCGACGACGGTCCACCGGTCAGTTCATATTCTTATTGACATCCGTCGTTTTAATTTTGTGCTTGAGGTCATTTTGCATTATCAAAGGAAGAGGCAATTCAATAGTCAGTGAAGCTTCGTTATACTTTTAATAAAATACTTATTTTTCATTTTCATTAAATCAATCATCTATTGACTTGACGAGTAGCAAATGCATTGTGTGTGCATGTGGTCTGGTGTTCGTAAAAGTATTGAATTTTTACCTGTAGAAATTAACTCTGATTGTTCACAGTAGATAGTGCGAAATACTGTGATAACCATACAACCTAGGAATTGACGTGGTTAGCTTTTTAGGGCTACGATGGACGGGAGAGAGGTGATTTGTTTGTTAGTGATTGAAGAAATACAATGAACCAGCAGGAGTGCTCGAAATATGTTAGGGTATGGCTATTAGTCCTCGAAATAAGTCCTCTGGTACTTAAATATGATTTTTAGTGACATTTTTCTTGTATCTATATGGTCGCTTCATTTACATCTGTGATGGGTTTTGGAGTGCTAGATGACTTATTTGGAGTGCCAATAGCTATACCCTAAATGTTATTTTAGTTTGCTTCTCAATTCCATAGTTTTAGGGATTTATAGGATTCTCTGTACTCAAGATTCAAGAGTTCCTTCCTAGTTAAGCAAGATTGGGCTAGTTGGAACGAGGCTGGTTACTTGGTTGTGCACCTCAACTACATTAGAGCAAACTATCAACTAAAATTTAACTCATTTTTGGTTGTCCACTACGTCTAATAGCAGACCCTATCTAATGAGAACATATCGACTACATGCTTGTACACCGGGCTGAATGGTGCTGTGACACATAAGCCCATCACTGTGCTTCACGTGACTGTTCCCCTTGGCATCTGTTTGGTGCTTCACCATTAGTTGTTTCCCATTATTTCTCAATCTATGAGGAAACTATCACAAAGGCTTTCACTTGAGAGATCCGTGAAGATAAAGATCTCTGTGTATGTATCAAGGTGTGTACATGGATTGATAACTAGTTTGAGATACCTAAAACTGTTGTTCATTTAATTTCATGACCGTGTATTCATTTTAGTGATCTTTTACTGTGCAGCTTGTATGCCTTCCTTTTGTTTCCTGAGATGTCTGTGAGTTATTTAAATCTCGATTCTCATTGATTTACTTGATCATGGTTTTTCTTAGGTCTCTGTTCTCTTTTATAATATTATTGGTTAAGAATGAACTTAAGTGCTATACCAGTGAAACTTGTTAGGTTTTCATGTTTTTCAGCTTTCCTTGCTGTTTGACTGGGTAGTTGTGTCACCCTTATCGGGATTCGAGAAAGGTGTAAATGTTCATAGCTCAGTTGTGAGTTGTGACAGGGATGAATGGTGTTTAGCATGCATTATAATTTAGAAAACAATGATTTATCTATGAATGGAAAAATATCTTGAGTATGAATGGCATGTGTATGTTCTTGAGTGATTTTATATATAACTTGGCAAGTTAACATAATGAGTTTGAATTACCTTACAATTATTTGAGGTCCTTGAAGTCTCACGGTATATAATTGTGGATGTTACTTACTGATGCAAGTATATTAAAATGGCAGTGCTTACCCCTGGAATGTTGTAAGAGGTGTGTGCTCATAACTTATTGTCCATCTTATGGCCCGAAGTACATACTTCCTCTGTCTGAAAAAAAATAGTCCCACTTTGACTTTCATACTTTTTAAGGGAAGCACTAATTTCTACCTAATCAATGGTCAGGACTACAACTTATTTTCTATTGTGGGATGTGATACATTGATTATGTCCTGAAAAGGAAAATGGACAATCAATGTGAGACATCCCAAAAAGGAAAGTGGGCTATCAATTTGAGAGGGACGGAGTTTCTATACACATCCTCATGTTGTTGTGCTGTAGTTGTTACCCTTTATGTCGTGAAATCTTATCTTAGTGATTTCAATTATACTTGTGTATATGGAAAAATATCTGTATTGTACAAGAGAATTAGGGGAGATTTTGGAAGAAATATTTACCTTTTTCTTTGCGACCCCCAAATGGACTAATAGAGTTTATAGAAATGAACTGTATCATGTCTTCCGGCGCTGCATTTGGGCCACAGATTGCTAATATATCTGCCTAGTTGTTTGGCAATGGTTGCTTTCTTTGCCAATAACATGAGTTGAGCTTCTGATAACAGGCAATGTATTGTCTAGTAATGTTTCACATTTTACAAACCAGTTGTTTTTTTTCCTAGTTTTACATATATTTTTGAAGAAGATTGTTATGCACATGTATGTTTATGGTAGTAGTAACAATAGTAAGTGTCATGTTGTGTGTCACTTACTGACTTAATGGTTTTTGTTGGAGATGATTACATGTACATCAGTTCGTGCACTTTTTGTTAATTGGTTGTACTTGTATGTCATGGTGTTACAGTTTTTTCCTCAACATAGATATATAATTATATATATTATATTTTCACAAAATGAAGAGCATGGCCATAAGAAACCAATGATACTAGTCACCATAGGTCCTTAAAAGAAATTAGGAAGCGCTCTTACGTTGGCTCACTGTCAATATTCAATGAGCGTGAGCTCCCTTTTTTTGTGCATCTACAAAATATATGGCTAGTGTCAATTGGACTAGGATCTCTCTTAGTATTTCTACAAAAGTGTACTTTTTTATAGCAGAGGTTTCTAGGTATGGCCACTTTAAAGTTTGTTATTACAGTTATCAGAAGGCATAATCCTGTTCTAATTAATTAAAGAAAGGTCTAGTCTGCTTGTAACAGCAAACCAGGGCTGACATCTATTAAAACTGGTAATTTACCAACACCTCTCTCTCTCTCTCTCTCTCTCTCTCTCACTCTCACTCACACACACACACTTTTAGGGGAAGCACCATTAAGGCATGATGATGCTTTCCCTAACCTTAGCACTGAGCAGCAATCAAACATTCATGCTATTCGTTGCTTAAGGCAATGTGATGCAGTTGTTAAAGCCATATGTTGATGGCTGCAATTACTTCATTGATTCTTTGCTGCCAAAATATGGCCTCTCTTATGTTCTTGGTGGTTATGGCTCTACTGAACGGGGCTTGGAATTCCTGATATTTGCGTGGTTTGCCATTTGTATATTCGAAAACTGACTTGAGGCTGACTCGAATTTGACATCATTTGATAGCTTTTTAGGGGCATGAGCATATTGTCATTTCAACACAACTTTTTGACATACTTCTAGTTGGCTCGTTTTCCCTAGTTTGTAAGTTTATACTATGCAGAAGCTTATAATTGTGCTTGCCGGTCGACAACTGGGTAAAAGCCTTTCATATATTTGCTCTTTTATTTTGTCAGTCCAATCCACATGTAGATCTTTTGAGTGTAAAACAATGTGTTGCACATTCTTTTTTTTTGTAATGATGATGTTTAATTATTGTAGGACAGTAATGAAAATAAGCTCGAAACAGTTCTAAAGGATGCCGCTATGGAAGACGGAACGGTTATTTTAACAACTTTGAATGAAGCATGGGCAGTTCCGAATTCAGTTGTTGATCTCTTCCTTGAGAGCTTTAGAATTGGAGATCGTACTCGTAGATTGTTGAATCATTTGGTGATTATTGCCCTTGATCAAAAGGCATTTGCTCGTTGTTTGGTTGTACACACCCATTGCTTTGCCCTTGTTACTGAGGGGGTTGATTTCTCTAAGGAGGCCTATTTTATGACCTCAGATTACTTGAAGATGATGTGGAGAAGGATTGATTTCCTGCGATCTGTTCTTGAGCTGGGATACAACTTCGTTTTCACGGTATACTCTCTCTCTCTCTCTCTCTCTCTCTCTCTCTCTCCCTCACACACACACACACACACACGAACCCCAAAAGTGGAATATCTAACAAGTATATCTACTTCATCTTGAACAATGCAAATGTTATCTGGTATTTTATCCTTTACTCAATATTTGTGATAGACTATTTTTTATCAATACACATTAATGATGACAAGTGTTAAGATGGCTCTATTCTCTTAATTTAAATTCTGAGGAATGACTTTATAATCTTGACTAATCCCTTCTACTTTTACAAAGGGAGATGAAGATGAACACATACCCACACATGCATAATTAATTTGTGGTAGTCAAGTTCATCAGGGTATCACCCCCACCCCCAAACACATCCACCCACCAAAGAGAAAAAACCTAACTCTCCAACCCAAGGCAGCTGAATCCTTTTTTCAGCGCTCTTTGCCTCCCTCTTCTACTTTCATGGCTTCAAATATAACTCATTTCTCATTCTTACAGGCTCACCTCTTGATCCCCTGCTCTTCAGATTAATCTTGGTTTAATATTTCAGCTTGATACAGAAGAATAGCAATTAACCTCAGTTCTAACATAATTGGGAAACCTTGAATTTGTTTGTGTTATAATCTTCCAAGTTATTTCAAGGGTATTAGTTTTCCCACTCCAAAGTAAAGCATTCACCAAGTGTTGCAAATTCTCTCAGTGTTGGAAGACCCCTATTATAATCATGATGTCATATTATCCTATGGTTTTTGAAGAGGTTTTTGAGCTTGTGTAGGATTTTATTGTCACTGGAAGTGAGCTTTCCATTTCGGTCCTTTGTTGGATGTAGATTATGTAGCTTTCTTTTAGGTTCCATGATACTTATATTTTTTCATCCTAGTGTCACTTAAGATAGAAAAGCAAGATATTAATAGCATCGTTGGAGATACCTTGTTTGGGACTTATCTATCAGTGTGAATTGTTCATTTCCACGATGTAAATTGTAAACACATTGCCCAGTAGATATTGAAATTCTATGAAGTGGCTTGACGCATGGGACATAATGCCTTCAAAGAAAATCCTTTTGGGATCGCCTGATAAAAGATGTTTGAAATGTTGAAGTGCTGTTCTTTTAAGTCAAAATTTGAATCAACATGATCATTTTAACCTTAATAATTTTTCCTTTATGTTAGGGATGTATCACTATTAGAAATACTATACTCCCTCTAAGTGAGGTTTTGCTTGCTACTTCTATGTTTACTGTTATGCATCTTACCAAGTTTCAATTAATAATGTAGAAACATTTATGTTCATATTCATCAATTTGTCGGCTGGTTTCCTTGTCCAGGATGCTGATATCATGTGGTTCAGGGACCCTTTTCCACGCTTTTATGAGGATGCAGATTTTCAAATTGCATGTGATCATTTCTGTGGCAACTCTATTGATTTAGAGAATAATACACCCAATGGTGGGTTTAATTTCGTGAAGTCCAATAACCGGTCAATTGAGTTTTACAAGTTCTGGTACTCCTCACGAGAAAATTACCCAGGATTACATGACCAAGATGTCCTTAATAATATTAAATACGACTCTTTCATCACAGAGATAGACCTAAAAATTAAATTCTTAAATACTGCTTATTTTGGCGGCTTTTGTGAACCCAGCAAAGATTTGAATTATGTTTGTACTATGCACGCAAATTGTTGTTTTGGCCTGGACAGCAAAGTTCATGATCTTAAGATCTTGCTTGAGGATTGGAAACAGTTCATGTCCTTGCCTCCGACCATGAAGAGGTCGTCAATGTTATCTTGGAGAGCTCCTAAGAACTGCAGGTAATATTTTGTTTGCTATGCCATGTGGCAGTACTCCAGTCCCAGTGATGAAGTGCCACATAGGGTTCACTGAGTTCAGATTTGTTGACCCTCGTATGAGGGCTAACATGAGCCTCTCACTTGATTTTGATGCATTGCAAAACAGGGACCCACGGTAATTATTCTATTGTAAATGTAATATATCAATCAATCCGGTGAAAGAGTTATGTTAACCTTCAACGAGGATCCACAGATTTGGACTCATGGCTATGCACCCCTGCATGTATAATGGTGCGTCCATTTGGCACTTCATCACAGGCTATACACCAGATGTAAAAACATCTTGTTTATATTAGAGTTCCTTTCTAATATGAATACTCTCCTTTAATGTCCATTTTGTTCCAGTATTGCTTCTCGTCGCCACTTTGAACCACCACCGGAGGATGTGGAACCACCAGGGGAGGAGGATGTGGAACAAGAAGGGTAGGACAATAGAGTGAATGTGTACAGGAGGGCTTAGGGTTTTATTTTCCTTCTCGTTATGATAATTCGAGGTATCGAAATCTCTTAGAGCACCTGATTAATTTCTAAGGGTACAGTTAATCAGAAAGAATTGTATAAGTCTCTTAACGTATATGCCTTTTCTTTACAGTTACTCGTATAGAGATGTCAATAGGATGTTTTGAGGGCCATGTTTTTTCCCTAGAATTCGTGTAAGCAATAACATGAATTCAATTAATCTTGGGAGAGCCATTGTCATCTCTATTAATACTGCTACTTGCACCGGTATATATGGCCATTTAGACTTGCCGTATTACTGTAATCCTTGTTGAAATTAAACAAGAATACTTGATTTTTGTTTTGAAAATTAAACTAATTTACCTTTTCCGTTGATGTTTGTCTCTGTATTATTAGCTGGAGGTAGAATTAACCCATATGTGTTTTGAGTTTTAAAATCACAATGTTTGTTACATTTCTGATTTCTAGCTGTACACATTTCGTTAACTAAGGAGATTGAGCCATTGAGGCGTGACTTGACTAGTCATGTTTACGTATTTCAGGTTTATGACCACATGGGATAGTAACCTTTGCCCCTTAATTGATATTTACGTGACATGATACGAAAAATTAACATAAATTCACATCCCAAAAAAATATAATCTAATATTTTATTTTAAGATATTCCCAATATATACATATATATATATATATCGTGAAAAACTTTATATTGGTTTATATTTATTCCTTAGATTTGCCCTAAAAGCAATTTCTGGGGCAAATAGAGATAATTCTATAATTTCAACGCTTTGTTTTGTTCGTCATATATCCCTTATAAATTATTTTCATCCAGGCGTGAGAACTGCGAAAGATGGCATTCCAAATAAATGAAAGTTTGAATTATGTCGCGAAAGTTCTGACACAATGCTCAGCTGGATTGCACTCACTAAAAGTGATTCATAACTATATTACGATAATCCAAACCCCTTAAAATCAAATTTCAATTATTGATTAAGAAAAATAATATAAAATATTCTTAAAAATGCTATAAGAGATGAATGGGGGAAAATTCGTTCTTAACTTCATCTCGACATCAATCGTTCAAAAGGAAACAGGGCCTTTGGTTAGAAACTATTCATTTCAAATGATTTCAACATCGATTTGTTGGGACGTGCAGATGTTTTGATTTTAGATTTGAGATACAGTAGACTTTTGATTAGAGATCTGAGATACTGCGTACACACGATTTCCTGAAAAGTATAAAAGCATAAACAATTTCAAAAGGATACCGGTATGAAGTTCTATCTTTTTTCTCATTTTTTTGTTCTCTATTAGTCATACTTAATCTTTTTGATTAATTTCCCTTTACATAATAATTTGAACAAGTAATATTATGAATTTCTTGAGTTATGTTTATGTTGTGATAAAAAATAGATTAGATTTATCCATCTAAACATAAATTGTTGCTTGAATCCCCACTTTTAAAGTTTCATTTTTTAATTTGTCAAATTCCTTTCTTAAACATTATATCCATTATAGGGATTTAGATACCTAAATACCCTTTTTATAACCTTCAATGAAGTTTTTAGTATAGTTTCATTCAAAGTAGTATAAATCCTTTATCTTGGTATATGCGAGAAATCTTGAATGTTCATTTTGAGTTGATTCCCATTTTCTTCATTACTCAATGGAAGAAAAAATAAATTAAAAATATTCCTTAGTTAGGTACTCGAAAATGTATGGCCGAATTATATTACAATATTTAATTGTTCCCAATTTTCATTGATCATCTATGTTCTTCCTATTTTTCTACTGGCATATTTTATTTTTAAGAAAAATCATATAATTGAATCAGCTTTGTGACCGGAGAAGTTAATTACTAATAAGAGTAAAATCAATAAATTGAAGTGTCATTAAGTTTATACGAAGGCTATGTTGCTGTTCTGAAAAACAATAGGATTAATAGTATTTTTTTTTCCTTCGGGGAGCTTTATAAGTGAATTTTTTTTCTTCTGGATAATCTTGGAGTTGTTTTCAAATATTCCAGGCACTAAATCTAGTGCTATGTTTGTATTAAAAAAATATAGAGCTATATCTTGCAATAAATGTTTTGGACTCGTGATAACCTGTTGTTAAAGTAACAACGGATTTGATGGTCCTATATGTATAAACCTCAATGGTAAAGAGAGTTGATTGAGTTAGTAATGATTAGGATATTTTGTTTGTAAGATTTAGGTGTAAACTCGCATTGAACCTTGTAATATATCCTGGATTAAAGAAGTCTCACCTCACTTAAACTTTCTAGTAAAATAAATAATAAAATTTGTACCTGAGCCTCCTTTGGATTTTTTTCAAAAATTTGGCATTCATTCTCATTCTCTCTCTCAAAACTAATAACAAAGATTTAATTACTAAGACTTTTTTTTAGAAAAGATCTAATAACTAGACTTGAACTTGTCTGTCAATTGTTTCTTAACATTATAAGTCACTATATTATTATTTTTTCTATTTTTCACGCAAGGTAGATTATATGTTTGCTTTAGTAAGAAAAAAAATTAAATACAAGGATAGCGATTATGACTTTAAATTTGAAATTTTCAATTTTAGCCCTATTATCATTTTTCCCCCAAAAATACAAAACATAGAACGAATATATATGTGATAATAAGTTCTGATCCATGACATTTGGCTTCCAAGGATAAATCCTTAGCATTTAGCCACTACTTTAATCCTCCAATTATTTTACTCTTTGTTTTTTATTTTTCTAATTACAATAATAAAATTCCTAACTCGATCCATCCTCATTCTTCTTAAATGCCGGTCATTAAAGTTAGTGTTTTGGTAAGGCTAGTTGAATATTACTCGTACTACAAAAAAAAATGATTTTGTGTTGATATTTTACGGCAATTTGTGTTTGCTCGCATATCGTCATTAAAGATTTATTTTATATAATGATAATACATTCGACGATGAAAAACTTACATTCTATTATTTTACAAAATAGTTACATTCACATGCATGTTTGTTTAATTCTAAAGATTTTCCAATTAAATGTGACTTATAATAGTACATACGGCTACTTTTCTTGTTGTACGTAAATTAATATGTTATAGTGAACTATATGTAAAGTAATTCTTATATTTATGTATGGGGGCTGACACTTAATTTTTTTCTAAAAATTTTTGAAGGACGAATGTTTTTAATGTTAAAATATTAAAAATCTTGTGTATTAATAATACATTACTTTTTTACCTATTATTTTCAAATTATGATCATTCAAAAAATTGCTTTAAAAAATTGAAAAAAAAAGCGGGGTGGGGGGGGGGGGGGGGGGGGGGGGGGGGGAAAAGAGACATTCAAAGCCCACCCCAAAACCTAAAAACCGTGCATTAATTGCTTTGTAACGGCCAAATAGGAATAATTAGACCACCTTTGAACGGGACTACCAACTTTATTTACATAGAAACTGGTGGGCAGTTATAGGACACGTAGGGGATTTAGGGAAAAGACAGGGGTAGTCCTTGTCCATTATAAAAATGAAAGATGACGTAATTGTAAGAAAAAATTTGCAGGTGTCCCATGTTATTGCATGACTACCGTCTTCGTGTTACAAAACTAAGACACTCTCCCTTGCTGCGTTGTCATCAATATATATATATATATACTTCTCTCTTTCTCTCTGCCATGAACGTACAACAGTCATGCATGCACTCATTCTCTCTCTCTCTCTCTCTCTCTCTCTCTCTCTCGATCTGTCTCACCCTACCCACCGCGCACAAACCCGGCCACAAGGGTTTAATATCAGAAAAAAAAGGGTGGTTGAATTGTTCTCTCTCTAAATGATCGAGTGTGGACAAATTGAGCCGTAACTGACTAATTTTGTTTTTATTAATTACATACACACGCTTTTATATATGGAAGGTTGTTTTTCCTACTCATCCGTATTTACTCACCCTTTAATTTACTATTATTTTCATCTATATTCACGTTTTAAGTATTTTTGTTTTTATTTTAACTAATTTTTCAAACATTTTATTATCAATGAGTATCGAAATTTAGATATAAAAAAGTTAAAATAAAACACATTACATAATTTTACTATAACTATATATGGGTATATATATTTAATTCACTTCGATACTTACACTGTATATACGTGTTAGTACACATATGTTTTCTGTTATATTATTTCTAAGGACTTAGCTTGGATTTTGAAATTGGTGCAAGTGTTTTCCCAAGTGATGTTACCGCCAAAAAAATGAAGAAGTAATGGTTCATAAAATGATTTGACAATAATTCTTATACATGATTAGTCTGGATTATATATACATACAAAAGTCCATGCTTGCTTGTAAGAATTAAATAATGTGCGAAGGTACGCAAACTAAAATGTGAAACTGGTTTAATTGTAAAAATGAACGGTTTTACTGTTAATCTGTCATATCTATTTTGTTTTTATTTTTTCAAATGAAATAATTATTATAGATGTTCCTTTTCTGAGAAACTTTGAAGCTGGATTAGAAAGGAGGGTCACAATCAGTTATTGGAAACACAAAAAAAGCACAAGTTTGAGTTCAGATATCAAATGAATGGCAACATACTTTCTCCCTATCTATTCAAATGCATGGCCATGATTAATTTGCCTGTCATATATATATATATATATAGTGCGTAAAATTCAGTGTTATTGTTGTTTTTTCCTTTTCATCCCTAGTTGTTGGATTAGGTCTTTTCATAGGTCATGGTTGTGCTACTATCCTCTTTTGGTAGATAATACAATTCAAATACCTTTTTTCATGGCACAATGTTACCTTTTATTGCATATATATTATATATATATATAGTGGCTTAAAAGTCTTAGCACACACTCGCTGCAGTTGAATATTATAAACAATAATTTTAATGATTGATAAATTTTTATTCGGGATTCGAACACGGGATCTTCTGCTAAATAAATCGTTCCTCACAAGAACCCAGTGAACTATTAGCTAGGTCAACCCCATAAGGTCTTGTGTTGGAGTTGATTGCGTGGTTAATATTAGAAGTTGTTTGTTCAATTTCCACTCGAACTAGTAATATTTTAGTTGAATCAACAAAGGTGACAAAATTAACCGCTATGAACCCATGAACGCAATAATAGCATTTACAACTCTCAAAATATGTTTAGGCTTTTTAGTAACATGATTTCATAAAAAAAATGAAAACAGTGAAATTGGATTTGACCTTTCTTTCTCCGCCTTAGATAGTATATATCAAACACAACTGCTGTGCTACTGGCCAAATTATATAGTACACTGACTTTGCTTACTTTTTATTTACATATAACACATTAGAGTTCATGACAATTTTATTTTTTCTTCTTTTGATTTTATAGAGAAAATGAAAACCCCAATTTGGAAAACAGTTGTATGAATTATTTTGACTAGTTATTTAATAAATTATATTTTAGTTCTTTTACTTTGAGGGGAAGGTTTTTGGAGTGACATTTTGTCTTTAGGTGAGGAGGAAGATACTTCATATTATATATATACATACATATACTGTAGAGAGAGAAAGGTCGGTGGACCCAATTCCTAGATAGCCGCATATGGACATAATAGGGTGCGTGGGAGAGAGGCAAATACAAGAGGAGAGAATCACCACCTTCTTCTTCCTCTCTCTCTCTCTCTCTCACTTTCCATGTTAAAATTTTTAGATAAATAAACAGTAAAAAACTAAAAATAATAATAAAAAAATTAATGCTGTGTGTATATGTTTATGTGTCTGCATGACACCGAATCCTCTATAGAGTTAACCCACAGAATCATCACCACTTTCCTTTTCATTCAAAACCCACAAAAAACAGTTGAAGGAAAAAAGCATCAATTGACCAACATGAGTTAGATTATTAATTATTCCTTTTAGCCTCTTTATTTGCATCTTCTTTTATCAGATATTACTTTCTCTGGATTAATTTCTTCTTCACCCACAAGCTCAAATGATAAAGAAATTCAACATCATCTGATTTTGCCTAGCTAATTCTGTATTCTCTCTAGATTTGTCTCACTAAGAGCTCAGCAGCCGCAAAACAGGAACAACAGAAAAAAAAAAAAAAAGAGGTGGGGGGTTTATATAATTTCTTTAGCGATGGCCGGAAATTCTTCATCGACAATTTTCTTCAGTAGGAGAGAAGAAGAAGATGAGAACCAACAACATTTTATTAATCAAATAAACTCGTCGTCCTCAGCTCCACCTGCAGTTGCACCTCTCCAAAAGAGAAAAAGAAACCAGCCTGGAACTCCAAGCAAGTATCCAAAACAATTTTATCGCGCATATATATATATATATGTGTGTGTGTGTTTATTTGTATCCGTGTATGTTAGTTCTTATAATTTTTAAATCTTGAAAGGAAACCCTAATTTTGTCCGAAATCACCAAGTCTTTATCAATTCAAGTATTTGTAATTTTGTAACATATATCTTTTTCAATTGTTTATTATTATTTGTTTGTATAGATCCAGACGCAGAGGTGATAGCGCTATCTCCCACGACCCTAATGGCAACAAACAGATTCGTGTGCGAGGTTTGCCACAAAGGGTTCCAAAGGGAGCAAAACCTACAACTCCACAGAAGAGGACACAATTTGCCCTGGAAGCTAAAGCAAAAGACTACAAAAGAGGTGAAGAGGAAGGTCTATCTTTGTCCTGAGCCCTCTTGCGTCCACCATGACCCGTCTAGGGCTCTGGGTGACCTCACCGGTATTAAAAAGCACTTCTCTAGAAAGCATGGCGAGAAGAAGTATAAGTGCGTGAAGTGCTCTAAGAAATACGCGGTTCAGTCGGACTGGAAAGCCCACTCTAAGACTTGTGGGACTAGAGAGTACAGATGTGACTGTGGCACCGTTTTCTCCAGGTAAATCCTATCATCTATCTTACGGTGTTTTTTTAATTGAATTGAGTTCAGGTTTATTTAATATATATGCTGAGATCTAGTAACTCTTGCTCTCTAATATGTATATTTATATGTATGGATTGTTTGGGTATCAATTTTTGGTGTTTTTATGTGTTTGGAGTTTTCCTGGTAACTGTGTGTGGAAGCTAACTGATGAAAAAATGGCTCCATGTGAGTAACCTCTAGAAAACGCCATGGTCATATATATAAAACCTACTTTTTTGTATTATTTAAATTACAAAATTTGACTAAATAAATTATTGTTAGCGAAAGTACCATCCCCACCAGCATTCACATGGTGCTAGGCCATGTCGATATATACCAGTTTTGTTTGTTGTCTTGTGAGTTGGCTAGATGTGACTACCTCTGGGTACTCTTTGCAGGTACCTCTTTTTCATGATTATTTTAGGGAAATCGGAACCCAAATTGACCCACCACCTCTCTCTCTCTCTCTCAATTATTTGAAGGACTAAATTCACCATATATGGTTGCAGTTTCCATGTTGTACTCTTGCCAATAAAGAAATGCTAGGACTTCAATAATTGCACATATATATAGGGTTTAATTTTGTGTTTTCTTCTTTGTGTGTCTTGCATAAATTCCCTTTGTTGCATTTATATAGGTCTGAGTTGATTAATTGATCAATCATTTCAATATTTTACCAATTTATTTCGACAGCCTTTTTTTTTTCAACAGCTACCCTTTTTTCAACAGCTAGCTTCCACAAAAATCACTTTGATTTATTAATTCTTTCCCTCTCTCCATCTCAGTCTCATGAATTTTTTGTTCACCACTCTTTGTATAGCTTAGCACAACCCCCGTTTTGATATTTGGACACTATTCCCTCAATGTCTATCTATAGACAATTTCTTTGATGTGTCAGGCTGCATTGATCAACATTTCTTTGGAGCCAACAAATCTCAGACATTGATCAGTACAGTTTTTCATACACCTCCAATTATTAGGTCCCTCAAGGGTTATTATACAAATTATTCCTCAAAATAATTTCCATGTATTCTTTCATTTCAAAAGTGGTCTAGTACATAAAAAAAAAATCGATCGATCACCAATTTATTGAACCAATTTTAGAATTAAATGAGGTGACAGAAATGCAATAGCGCTTCACATTTTATTTAACTGCTTCGTACGTTCCCAAATTTTGGTTAGCAAGTTTGTCAATGCATGTAACACTAACTAGAATTGATTGCTTCTTTTTTAATTTTAAAACTCTTCATGGTAAATTCTGCAGGCGCGACAGTTTCATCACTCATAGAGCCTTCTGCGATGCACTGGCTAAAGAGACTGCAAGAGTTCCACCCGCCATGACCACCATTGGAACCCACATGTACGATACTAGCTATAATGACGTGAGCTTAGGCTTATCCAAAATGTCTTCTCAAATCTCTGAGGTCCAAGACGACAAACCACCTCTAACCGACATATTAGGCCTTGGAAAAGCTCCGATCCCACAATTCACAAACCTCCTTGGCCAATCCATTGGATCCGCATTCCGCCCCCCACAAACCATGCCTAATTCACCAACATTCTTCATGCAAGAACAACACCAAGGGTTCCCCGAAGATAACCAATCAGGATTAGGCCTATTTCCGACCCCAAAATTCAATGGTTTATTGCAAAATTATGCGGACAATAATCAAAACAGTGAAGCCAATCCCCAAATTGCTCCCGATCTCTTCAATCTTGGGTTTTATTCACATGGAAGCAACACTAATGGCATTGAAACTTCATCAAACCTATTCTCAAGTGATCACAATATTAGCACTTCTAGTGTCCACTCTCTATATGGCACATCTATTCAGCCCCTCAATGTTGGCCCACACATGTCAGCGACCGCACTCCTCCAAAAGGCAGCCCAACTGGGGTCCACGTCGAGCAACAGCAATGCCAGCTCGTTTCTTAGGACCTTGGGGAGCTCTTCGTCGTCGAGTGGCACAAAATTCGATAACAATTTAAATGAGCTAATGAACTCTCTTGCTGGTGGTGGTAGGTCCTCAATATTTGGAGGAATGGGGGGCTATTGTGGAAATGAGAATGAGAAGAACTACGGGGGGTATAACGGAAAGAAAATTTTGGGACTTGAAGAGACAACAAATGGGCTAAGTTTTGGAGATCTGATGAGGGAAGGTGTTAGTGGAGGAAGGGCTGAGAATCTGACAAGAGATTTTCTTGGGGTTGGTGAAATGGTGAGAAGCATGAGCTCATTGGATTCAGAGACAAAGGCTGCGCCGACAAGCCATGCTAAATTTGGAGGTGGAAGTTTTCAGTGACAGCGAACAAAAAAAAAGTACAGGTATGTAGAAATTTAGTGGTATGTTTGGTTGATGACATAGTTGTTGTTGATTTTTTTTTTTTTTGGGAGTATCGTACTTATATTAACTTGAACGAGGAGGTTAATGGTTCAAGTGATATGTCAAAAATGCTTTAATTATTGCATGTGGTCTCCTTGAAGTATTAATCAATTAACAATATATGTATATATTTGTAGTTTGCACATCACTTGAACTTTTAATTTAGTTAATTAAGTAAATACATGTATTACTACTTTTTTTTCCTACAGAAAGTATCATTTGTGTGCATATATAAACGCAAAAAGGTACAAAAAAAAAAGAAGTAAAATGATGGTTAATATGATTTCAATAGACAAGGAGGTTCAGATGGAAGTAGGGAGTGATACTAGTCAGTTCACTTGTACATTGTAGACTCACGTTGGGCACACAAAAGTCTGCAAAATAAAATAAAATAAAATGTGGCAGTACGTAGTTAACTTGTTAGGCATTCAATCATTTGCAAGTAAAACATAGTTTTTTATTGGTTAAAGGATGTCACATATATATAGTTTGTCGAATAACTTTTTGTAACATCTTTAATTCGTGTGACCATTAATGTTATGAGTAGCAAGCGAGCAGATCGATGATATGGCTGCAAACAAAAAAGAAAAAGAAGTTAATTAATATATATATATATGCAAAACGATTTGTGAAATAGGGTGTTAGACAATTAGTGAATAATTACAAGATTTGAATTATTTATAAGTATGCGAGTCCCAAATTATTGACAATCAATATATATATATTTATCGACAGCAACTATTTGGGTACGTACTGTTGAGCATTCCTCTTATTTGGGACAAAAAGCAGCACTGCACTTTATTTGTCCCTTTTTGTGTGATTAGTATAAATCTTTTTCTTTTTCTTAATGAATAGTTTTGGGAAATCTTACTTTTCTTTTCTCGTGGGTGTCAGTGTGAGAGAGCACGTACATTTTGTTTCTTCTATTGTCTTCTCCAAATTTTGTTTTTCACTTTATGCACTTATGATTTTTTTTTTTGTTTGAATAATCAATACTGCAGTAAGTCACGGGCGTGGAATCTGGGACACAAAATGTTCTGGTATAATACTTTAAACTTTTCTTTTGTTTTGATGATTTGGGACAGCTAACGCCCAACTCGATTACGTCCTCCTGGCGATCGAACCTAGTTTTCTTGACCTTCAATTTTGTGTTAAAAAAATTATAATCTATAATTAATGCTAGTTCTTTTTTTTTTTTTTCTCTTTTTTTAATAAAGTTTCATATATTTTTTTATCATCGGATGAAATTCGAATCCAGATACTGCCAAATCCACGAAGGTGCCTTTTCTATCCAAATTAGCCGCCGCTCTGTTTCATACTACTTCATGAATAAGAGTATTGCATGTGTTTAAGTTATGTTTTCATGCACCAATTTATTTGGCACCTAACAGTAAATTTTTTGGTCAGATGGTAATTTAGCGTTATATCAAAATTATATATGGCTTTCCAAGGGTATTGGATTCAGAGCTTCTCGCTTATAGTAGAATTTACACATTAAGAACTTATTACCGTACCGGCCTTTTGCAGCTACTAATTAGAATTTATTTATTATTATTATTATTATTTATTTTTTTGCAGGACTCGAAATATGCTTGGAAGAGAAGTTAATTTAGTTCGATAATTTCAATATGTCACCCAGAAAATTCAGCTACAAATCCGTTATTTACATAATGGAGGATAAAAACATTGAATTTAGCAGACATCTACTTAATGTTTTGTTTTGTGTTTGTGTACTTAATGGTCTTCTCTTTTAAACTTTTTGAAATTTAGAAGAAGGGAGCTAGTAAGGAAGACAGGAATTGAGTTTTTTTAATAAGTAGATCGATAATCTAGCCCATCAATTTTTAGTTTTTCCCATAGTCCCTTTTTTTGTACAAGCAATTTCTCATAGTTCTTGTGAATCTTTTTTAACATTGAAGTACTTAAGAAATATACAAGACATTCACATTTTTTTCATGGGGCAATATTTCAAATTAGATTATTAATTAAGTGTCATTTTTTTCTTATGAAATATAATTAATGGACGAAATATTGTGATAGTAAATATATAAGTTTATTTTTTAACTTAAATTATGTTGAAATTACATTGCTTCTTAAAATATTGGAAAGTATGTAACTTTTAATTTGGTGCGGATGGATGATATATATATATATAGATTAATTACTCTATTGTTACACACTTACACTTTCACCATCTGTGCCACATTAAAGTCCATCCTTAACTTTTTAATTCTATTAAGAGTACTCTAAATCCAGTATATGTAATTATATATATATATAATCTCCTTAGATTCGCAAATGGTTTGTTTTTATACTTTTGGCAAGGGTACTTGGACTAAAGACCCATTTAGTTTTCATTTTTCAAAATTTGTGTTTAAGATGGGCATTTACATAACCTCATTAATGTGATTTACCCAAAAAAGGAAAGAGCCAAAGTACTTCTGTTTTGAAAGACACTGTTATTCAGGGTTGAGAAAGTTTGTTGTTTGTATGAAAGCTTATAAATTTAACGTGACTTTGTGACATTTATAGCTCTACCTAAGTTTATATACTTTTTGAACAAATATGTACATGCATATTAAAAGGTTGAGGTCAAATGCTACGGACCGAACCAAGCCAATCGTTTTACTCACGATCATTCGATATTCTTTTGTGAAACAAATAAACTAAACTTGAACAAATTTTGAAGCTCGACAAGTTAATGAGGTTGGCTCGATAAACTTGGAGGTGGCCATGGCCCCACTAGCATTTTTTAATTCACTTTTATATATAACACATTTATCTCATTTAACTTAATTTTATACATTGGCCCTCTCTACAATTTAATCTAAATCCCTTAACAGTAAGCGATAAAATTAAGTTACTTTGTTCAAATAAACTTTATATATACCAATTAAATTTTATTTTTTACTTTAACGATACTTTATAGGTACAACAAAAGTGATAACAAGAGCAATTAGTGAACAAAAATCACCATATATATTATCATGCTCAACAAATATTTTTCATTAAATTTGTGGTCCCTGCAAAATTGAATCATGTTTTGCCCCTAAGTTATTTGAACTTGGCTTGGTTAAAAGGTTGTTTGAACTCAGCTCGTTAGGTAAACATGCCAAGCTCGATCAACCAAAATGGAAAGGGTTTTCATTTGCAGCTGCCTGTTAGGAAGCGTCATTAGATATTCTTTTAATTTTTCTTTTTTTGATTGTGTTTGTTTTGGGTCTGAGTTTTCCGGTTTAGTTTCAAAGTTGTTTCTTTTCCCCTTTTCCTTAGATTTATCTTGTTACCCTATCATTTTGGGCTTTTCCAAACCCCCTTTTTTTTATGATATTTCGCTCTAAGTCCGCTTCTAAAACCTAGAGCTACCGTTTACTAAAATAGATAAATTATAAACTTGAAGTATTTTACGAATCAAGTTTAAATAACTGGTTGGGGAGATGGGTTTCCATGCAGCATGTAAGCTTGAGAATCGGAAATCGATAGTAAACTAATAATAATGTAGAAAACAATTACAGTAGGGAAATTCAAAAGGAAAAAATCTTCCACATACTTTCACCATCAAGGATTTGCGAGTTGAAAGGGCAAACAGAAAGACAACAATTACGACAAAAAAAGAGCCACGTGTGCCCTTCTCAATAATTGTCTTTTGGGTTCTAAAAACCATGCCCCATCCCCGGTGCCCCTTCTTGTCCCCAGACACCATGTGATATGTACACACACACACACATATATATATATAACATTGCCTATATATGTATAAGGTACATTTCAAGTGCGGATTCTCTTATTATACAGATTAGTAATTTTAGAGAGTATTTTTTTTATAAATAAAATCTCCTCTTCCATCCCATGAGTCGAACAATTGACCTCAAGATAATGGTGTATGTCGCTTACCTCTAGGCTAGGCCAACCCCTCTCCTTGTCATTTAAAAGAGTTAAATGGATGAGATTTTATCTCCACAATATTTCGTAAAAAACTCATCCGTTTGACCTCCCAAATTGGACAATTCGTATGATAAGGTCCTTAGTTAAGGCCTTACTTAAAATTTTCTATATATATATGTTAACGATCAAGCGTGTTCTAGAATAACTTGTGCATATCCAAAATTATTTTTTTTCCGACCTAGTCAAAGACAAGCTAATCACTCCAAGAACAAGAGCTAGATATGATTCACAAGACATTGCTAACTGCTTAATTTAAAAATATATTATTTAAGAATATAGTACTAATCTTAAAATAATCATTATTTGAAAGAAACTTACTTTTTTCCTGAAGAGAAAAGAACAAAACTTATTTAATGTAACGTGATTTGGTATAGTAATTATATTCAAAATAAAATAAAATTCAAATCTTACTTCAGAACATCTCAGAAAAGACTAATTTGAAATTTTAATTTAAGACCATAATATATCTCTTTCTCATTTATATGCACACATAAAATATTACACTTTTTTGTTTTATTACTCTATTAGAAAAAAAAATATAGATCTCTCAGTAAGAACTAGCTAGAAAAAAAAATAAAAATAAAAAAATAGAGGGTATCTGATATTTCTAATTAAATACTATAGATATATTTAAAGAATGATAAATAGAAAAAAGGAGTTGAAATGTTAAACATTAATTCTACAAGGAAACTTTATGTAATTAAAAAAGGAGAAAAGTGGGACAGGACTTTTGGAAATTTAAACGAAACTAAAAGGTACGTAGGTTGATGTGGTTTTATTATTATAGGCAATCAGGAGGAAAAGGTGAAGGCAGAAAGTTCGTAAGGAATGTCAAAAAAGTGAACCCTAAATTCGGCAATTTCTTCATTACTAATATTAAACCTACTTTATAAAATTAATTTATTTTTAAAAAAATGCATTAGATTAAAGGGTTAGGTATTAGGTGGGCAGACAAATCCTTTGAGAATCACACAAGAAATCAGAGTTAACATCTATTTCTTCCTCTACTAAATTAAAGAATATATTTAAACTAAAATTGAAAGAAAATGATGTGGACAAATAGGATATAAAATTCTCTGGCCTGACAATTAATTTAAGATTGTGAGAACGTGAAGATTCTTGGGTTGCTACGACTCTTTGTTTCTTCGACATTGATCTCGACATATATATATATATATATATTGCAACGTAGTTTTAATTAAGTAATAAATTCAGCAATAAATAAATATATAGAATAATTTCTGGTCAAATAAATACAAAATCCTTACTTGTCGGGTTAGTTAGAATAATCAGAATGTAATAGATTCCTTAGAGTTGATAAGAGTTCTTATTTTGACGTTCAGTTCAACGTATGTTGAGTCATTTAGTGTGTGTATATATATATATATCAATCAATAGCGTATCATATATATGGCAAACACATGAGCGACAATTATGCTTCCCTCCAGTGACATTCATTCATTTTTTGAGAGGAGTGACATTCATTCTGAAAATCAGAAATTCATCCCAAGTCAAAACTTACTTGATTTTCTCAAAGAATGTAGTCATATTAACATGAATATAAATTAATCCATCACTCTTTATCGATTAATAGTTTTCAAGAATTTTGGGAGAAACTTCTACGGCTAGATTGCAATAAATTTTAGTTCAAAATTATATATGAGTCACAGATGTAGTGACTTTCTAATTATATATTTTATCATTTGGTATAAGGTCGTGTAGTCTTATATATATATATATATATATTCTAACAATAGCGTAATATCTAATTAATCACATGTGCGAAAGAAACAAATCAAATACATGCATGTGGGATGTATTATATAGGTTGTTAGTTTATGTATTATTGATTGAAATAATTTATATATGGACATCAATATGCATATAGGACCCATTTTATTCTTTCTTTCTTGTATCTCAAAATTCATAAAGAAAACCAAACCTCAAGTTTAAGAAATACACTTCTCGAAAAATGTATATGTATATGTGTATCATGTAATTACTGCATCATCAGTTTAACACTTCGCACTAATTAAGAGTTTTTTTTTCTTTTCTTTTTTTTCTTGTTTTCTTCCTAACTATCTAGTTAGTAATAGATATTTTCTCGTTGATGAGGAATTTTTTGTAATATACTTTTTGGACTCATCCCATCACTCTCCGTTCCCTAGCTTCACTCTTGCTTTCAATGGCTGCCTCTGCGTCCCTCATGTTACTCTTGTTCCGAGAGGAATCGAAGATCACTAAAAGAGAAAAGAAGCGGGAAACAAAAAGAAGAAAACGGATGCGCGGAGTTAAGATATAATTAAGCTGCTAAATTAGACCTTTTAAAATAATTTGATTTACCTTTTATTTTAGTTACGTTAAAAAATGAAAAAAATATATAAGTAGTTACAAACTTAATTTATTTTTAATATTAAATAACACAATTCATAGAATTACACAATATGCAATTCTAATATGAAATACTCGAAATTAAAAACACACAAATTTATATCAACGTAAATTAATTTATAGTTAATAAATTTAAAATGATCTAATTAAAAAATTAGATAATATACCCGAACTAATAGTCTGTTTGTGTAGAGAGAGAGAGAGAGAGAGAGAGAGAGAGAGAGAGAGAGGCAATATTTTTGGCACATTAATTGAGTTGTGCAACATGCTCTAAAATAACTATATAAATGATTAGAAAACAATTCGCCTACATGTTCATGGTTTCACCAATACAAGCTTTATTTAAACTTGTATAAAATTTTAGCCTTTACCTCACCTTCACTTTCACTGCATTTTCGGAACCCCAAACACATTACCCGCCTGACTCGAGTCCATTTTAGGATCCAAACTGCCCATATCAATCCCACCATGCTGTCGTTCTCTCTGTGAAAATCCACCCCCCATATTTCTTACTATTCCCCCTCCAACCCCTAGAAAATCCAATGTCAATCTATCTGATCCCCCGATACTCAACGAAAAATTTTGATTGTTCAATTTTGTACCCTCTTCCATATTGCCAAAATTCAAGCTGTTATGCGGCCGGTCCAATCTCATTGCGCTCCCACTAAATCCCCCAAATCCATTTTCTTGTTGAGTATTGCCGCCACTAAATATAGAAGAATTTGCATTTGCGAGCGAATTCATTAGTCCTTGTAGTTGATTTCACTTTCCATCTCTGATCTCAAGCCCTCTCCTCCTCCTCCAGCGCATCCACTATAACTTCTAGCGAAACTATTTGACATAATCTGCCTGTTGGATTTAGTTCCGCTTGTTGAAGAACTAGTACCCAAACCTTTTAACAAAGTGGAACTGTTATTGCTTGTGGTTGAGCCCATTTGAGCCGCCTTTTGAAGCAATGCGGTGGCAGACATGTGAGGGGCCAGGTTATCGTGTTGTGTCTGACTGTTGTATAGAGAAACTTGATCGCCTGGATAAATATTTGTCCCTTGTCCGCCCCCATTGCTAAATTGATCGGGTAACATAAACCCAGATGCTGATAGGTTTGTATTATTACTATTGCCAGCCTCACTATTACTCGTATTGCTACCAGAGAAGAAGCTCAGGTTGAAGAGATTGGCGGCCGCGGGAGAGTTGCTAGCGTTACTTTGAAGGTCTGGGAGTTGCATCAAACCATGAAAGGGCTTGTTTGGCATCAACTGGTTTTGGTGCTGGTTTTGATAAGATTGGTTCGAATCAGGCATGAAATATGCAGGTGAAGGCATGGACTGTTGAGGCATGTGGTGCTCGTATTTGGGTGCCACGGCATTGTTGAGCCTTAACATGTTGGTAGATGGGTGGTTTGGATCGTGGAGTTGAGAAATTTGTGCGCCCACTTGAGATAGGCCTAAGTTTATGTGGCTATTGCCAAATAAGTGGCTACCAATGGTGGTGAGGGCAGACGGGTGCCTAGCACTTTCCTGAGCCAGTGCATCGCAAAAAGCTCTGTGAGTAATGAAGCTATCACGTCTGCAGAAACAATTATTGTGAAAAGAAAGATATTATATATGTTAGTCGTTGTAGATGGTACGTACCCGAGATAAAGAAATGGACATGATATAAATTATGTATGGATGGAAACATCTTCAACAAGGAGGGAGTAGTGAGGCTATCCAGTGTGTACCGCCCAAATTTGAGTCTTACTCCTACTAATACATAATTCTCCCTCCCTTTGTACAATAGTGTATGCACTTCCATTTATTGAAAATAAAAGAAAGATGAAAAAAAAATGTTGAGTAAGCAATCAATTAGCAACATATGATTAGTTTATATAGCTCTATCATAATTCAACTGGTTCCCATGTGTCTACTATTTGCCAATGAAATATCTGGTTCCTGTAAAAGAAGAAAAAAACAAACTAACAAACAAACAAACTTGAATTCAACATATGATTATTTGTTGTTGGATATGATTTAAGTTTTTTTTTTTAAAATTATCTTTTATGGGAACAAGATATTGGTCATTTTATGTCCCAAATTCTATAGATTCAAGTACGTAAAATTACTAATTTTGTTATGTTTTTTAATTTGAAACCCTGGAATTGGGTTCCCAATCAATCTAAGGATATGATGGGAGAATTGGTATGGATCAATTATAAAGATGAGCCTTAGTTAATATTCAATAATACACAATTTAAGGGAAAAAATAGATAGCCTTGAGTAATATATTTATAGTGTAGAGAGGTGTGGCTTGCCATTTCTTTTAAAAAGAAACAATAAATAATAAATGACGTATTCTAGACCTCAAAAATAATTTCTCATTCAAACAGATAATTAATAAGTTACCATTTTAAGGACGGGCATTTTAATAAATAAATGACCAAAAGAAATGTTTCAAGATTGATGAATCATTGTTTGCAAATTGAGAAGTCTATTTTCTGGACTAATCCTTATTCTCTGCAAATACTATAATATTTCCATACCTTTGAAAAATATATCACCCATCATTTTTGTTTTTATTCCTAACTCTTCTTTCCCAATTTCTGATGCCAGTGGACAGCACCGGCGGTGCTCTTAGGCTACTTGCAAATATCACCAACACGTTCTACAAATACAAACCTGAAGAATTATCCCTCTACTTGTAAAAAGTTACACAATTACTGCCGGTAGAGAGAGAAAATCACTAGAGAGAGAAAGGGAAGACATATTGTATCATGGTCCCATAACCCTAAAATTTTTCACAAGAAGGAGAACCTGAAGAAACTATACCCCCTCATGACTGAATATTGCCAACCCATTAGAGAACAAATCCAGCAAACCTCCATACAATAATTCTCTATTCATATATGTATATACGAATATATCTTAGCAACACGTGAATACCCAAAAGATGAAGGGCACTATTCCCCAGATGAACTTTTAACATATCTTCTTTGTATTCATATACATATGTGTATTTAGATATAGATATTTGAATCTTGGCAGTCTCCCAAGATTACTCACATGGGTGCAGTCCCTCTGCATTATTTAGTATATATGCATAGCGTATGCACTAATGACGTAGTAATACTGAAGACTAATTAACTGAAGAATCAAATACCAACACTAATAAATTAAAAGAGAATTATTGTTACCTTGAGAATAGAGTACCACAATCACATCTATATTCTCTAGTACCACAAGTCTTAGAGTGGGCTTTCCAATCCGACTGAACCGCATATTTTTTGGAGCACTTCTCGCACTTATACTTCTTCTCGCCGTGCTTTCTAGAGAAGTGCTTTTTAATACCTGTAAGGTCACCGAGAGCCCTAGAGGGGTCGTGGTGGACGCAAGTGGGCTCTGGGCATAGATAGACCTTCCTCTTCACCTCTTTTGTACTTTTCTGTTTTAGCTTCCAAGGCAAGTTGTGTCCTCTTCTGTGGAGCTGTAGGTTTTGCTCCCTTTGGAACCCTTTGCTGCAAACCTCGCAAATGAACCTGTTTGTTGCCATTAGGGTCTTGGGAGATAGCGCTATGACTTCCGCATCTGGATCTGATAAAAAATCCAAAACCATATAGGTACGAAAAACAACAATCAAATTCGTCAAAACGTTTAGAAGTATCTGTGTCAATTTCATTTACGCTAAAAAAAAATAGAAAAAACAAAGGATAGACTCAGAACCAGAACCAAATGAAGAACCAGAACTTTGCTATATTAGGGTTTTTATGGGATTTATAATCAAGTATAAGAGGAATAGGAGTGAAATCATTATTTGAGATGGAATGATGTAGATAATATGATTAGGTACTTGCTTGGTGTTCCGGGGAGATTTCTTTTTTTCTTTGGAGCTGTAGTGGTGGTGGTGGTGGTGGCAGTTGAAGAAGTAGGTGTGGAGGAATTTTGTTGTTGTTTGATGACCACTTGGCTTTGCTCTTCAACTTCTCTCACTCCAAAGAATTGTGTCGATGAAGAGGCGGCCGCCATGTTTATATATCGAACCAATTAATCTACAAACCACAATTATCATAAAAAACCATTACCACCCACATAAAGATTTGAGCTAGATGTTTAGCTTAATCTTGTAAGAGAAAATATATATACAAATAGAGAAGATTTGAAAATTGTACCTCAAAATTTAGTATATGAGATCTAAATACAAGGGCACAAGAAACCAAAGAGAGAGATTTAATTAAGTAAAATGGGAGAGGACAGCTACAATCCGGAGAGATGAAGAAGAGAGAAAGAAAACAATCGACCGAAAGACCATAATATACCTATTTTGCTTTATCCTCTACTGCTGCACTACCCTTTGCCTTTTTCTTTTTTCTTTTTTTAAGTCTTTTTATCTTTTAATATAGATAACACCAGTATAAAATATGAAGTTGCTATCTTCAATTATTTTTCATTTTAACCATCCTTGTAAAATTTTGTTAATTAGGAAACAGTAAAGATGACATACTACGCAAATATTTAAGATAACCCTCTCCTGTCGATTATTCTTAAGGAGATTTGAACTCGCAATTCTTTTGTAAGAAAGTTTACATGCATATGTTATTTTTACTAGAATAATATATGCAACGATAAAAAATTATGTTGTAACGATTCATAAATGACAGTGAGTCCTGGTTTTAAGATTGTTGGAATCTTCTAAATTGAAATAATAGACATTTCAGTATTTAATAATTTAAATCTTATTTTAGAGAAAATTTTACACTTTGTTCATATTAAATTATGAATATTATTGAAAATTTATAGTGAAGGTGCACTCTATAAAAGTATTTTCGTATATACTTTTTTTTTAGTAAGAGTGATGACAAATAAACCTAGCATTGGAACTTGGGAGAAGAGGACGGGAGAGCCAAGACTTGAACTCGGAAGTGTTCGGTAATAAACAAAATTGTTAGCCACTTTTGCTACCTCCCGAGCCTTACATAAATTATATATTGTAATACTTAAATATGAATATTTTGACCTTATTTTGATATCCTATAATTTAATATATAACCGTGCATCAAAAATATTTTTTACCCCTTTTACCATAAAGTCCTAGCTCCTCTTAGAGGACTAATTTTTTATTCAGTAAATGTTGACCAACCATTTTGAGGAAGGTAAATAGATGAGTTTTTTTTTATGAAATTTAGTGAAAATGATTTTCATGATGTAGATCATCTTCACCAAATTTTAATCAAAAATGAACCAGAAAATGTGTTAGCTAAATATATGAAATTTTAACTGTCATAAATACGCATGTATATTAATTTTTTAATTAACCTACTTCAAGGTTGATTTTTCTTAAGAAATTTGATGAAAATAATTTATTAATCATGAGAATAACTTTCACCAAATTTTATCAAAAAAATTATCGTTTACCTTCTCAAATGACTAATCCACATTTAAAAACCGAAAAATTAATCATCTTTAAATTCTTTCTATATTTGTATGTATATATATATATATTCTCCATAATTTATATTGCAAAAATACCCTTTTCTTATTTTACAGGGAGTGATAAAATTGAAGGGAGGGGTGTTGCTGTCCATGCAGCTCACACATGCAGACAAAGGTGTCGTGAAGTGCTGAGAGTAAAGGTGGGGCCATACAGAGACCCGTGGGCTCGGCTTTGCTCCTCTCTCTCTCTCTCTCTCTCTCTCTCTCTCTAATTTATTTTAGTATTTTTTATTTTTTATTATATCAAGCATAAAGACAAGCTGCTTTCCTCTTCCATCTCTACATGCCCCCCCGGGTCTCTCTAATTAATTATTCAAATTTTGAAACCACTAATATCATAGCAATTTTTCCTTCCAATTTTATGGATAAAATATTTTTGCGCTCCTAAATTACTATGTTGCTATACTCTAGAATGAATATATAAGTAAGGTTCAAATAAACTTACATATATGCTTTATATATTTTCTTCCTCAATGCAAAGTGAATCCTATTTAATTGAAGTATATATGGGTGTATTAAATATTTTCTTCATGCGAATTATGTTTCCCCATTATCTTGATGCACATGTTAGAACCAACGAAATGAAAAGAACCATGCCTTTAATAAACACTAACACTTAAAAAAAAAAGTAGTTAAAAGAGGTACGAACGATTGTCATGTAAAATCTTATTTTTTTCATCTATATTACGAGGAAAGAAAAGGTCACATCACTCAATTATTTAATCAATGGCTTAGATTTGTTCTAAAAATACACATAAAATGTTAAGTCTTTGGATGTGAATTTTTTTCCTAAAAACATCACATCACTACACTAATGGTCAAGATTTATTTACAAACAACACAAAAAATTTAAACTTTTAGATGTACTTTTAGGATATCAAATCAAAAAAGTCAACATTTTTTATCTCTCTCTAATATTCTACCAATTTACTATCTCCCCCACTTTTCTCTCTCATTAATTTTTTTAAAAAATAAAAAAAACAAAAACTTTAAATACAAAAACTAAAAATTATTAAAATATTCATATTTAAAATTTATTAATCCATACCTATAAAATAAAATCCATACCTATTGTAACCCACTTTTCGCTCTTTAAACACACTAGGGTATACCCGTGCCGGACCGCACGGTGAAATGAATAAAATTCTATATTTGACACTTTAATGTGAGTGGGGAACTCATATAATAGTCTAGGTTGTATGTGAGTTTAAGAGAAAAGTTTTGAGTCATTGATAGTGTAGGCTTTTAAAAGAAAAATTTGTTTACTTTCTTTTCCTTATAATATAGACTAGGATATACTCGTGCTGGACGGCACAGTGAAATGAATAAAATCTATATTTGACACTTTAATGTGAGTGGAGAACACATCTAACGGTCTAGATTGCATGTGAGTTTAAGAGAAGAATTTTGAGTCATTGATCGTCTAGGCTTTTAAAAAGAAATTTGTTTACTTTCTTTCCCTTATAATATAAATTTATTCTTCATATATTTACATTTAATGTAAAGTGTCAAATCAAAAATATGACTCACATCCACCTTAAACACATACAATCTAATACACCACACTCATTCCATACTCTCTCAACTCTTCCACATTAATTTCTCTCACATTCAAATTTTAATAAATTTAAAATGCCATATCTCTAAATTTAAAAATCGAATTTTAATAAAGTTTATATATTTGAAACCTACTAATTAAGATCAATAAAATAAGATACATTATGTTAAAAAATTCAAGAAAATCTATTGAATATGAGTGCACGATTTAATTTGTTCAATTTTTTTGACCATTTTTTAATTTATATTATTGGTTGTGACTTTACAACAAATCAGGCTGTTTTAGTTTTTACGCGTTCCAGTTTGTCTCTAAAATTTGGTATAGGTGTGTTTCGAAATACATTTTTCCTCCAATCGATTCTCTGCACATCCCTAGGCATATCATTGTTTGGTTAACAATGTGTTATGATTATTTATAAATTCTCCGCACATTCTTTTGCGCCTTATTGTCAAATTTTATTCATTTCACCGTGCCGTCCGGCACGGGTATACCCTAGTAATTAATAAAACAGTGAATACAATTCTCAGAGTAAAATTTTGGGCAGCATTTTACATTTACATGACCTTTTTATGTTTTAAGTTTTTTGTTCTTTAGACCCTGTAGGGTTGGCCTAGTGGTTTACTAAGTTCATGTGAGTGACGATTTATTTAGCGGGAGAACCTGTGTTTGAATTCTTTCAGGTGCAGTTGTTTAAAAAAAATCTTCTTCTTTTTTTCTATTTATTTATTTATAATGGCCTAGTTGTGAATAATCAAAATTTATTGATCCTCTCTCAAGTGAAAATTACCATATGACCCCGGTAATTGAATTGTTACAAGGATATTATATATTATCGTAACTTCATTTGATAGGGGTCAAAAAATTAAAAATCAAATCGGAGAACTATGTGGGCCTTAAATGAAAATTAGGAATGTGAAACAGGCCCCACGTCTTCCTTGCCAACCACTGGACCAAAAACGACAGTTTGTAAGTCCTTGATCCCTATCTTCTTTTAAATCATTCAGCTATATCTTCTCCCTAGCTAATTATAATTTAATTTATTGGGCTAATGTTACTACTATATAATCTAATCTAATATTGTAGGAATTACATTAACAATATATCAGTGGAGTGTTGTCTAATATTTTATAAATTCTTTAATACAGACATATATATATATATATAGTCCTAGTGTGACTGACGAAAATGAATTCAATTAGTCTGGCGTACGTGAAAAAAGTAGTCATTTGAAGAAAGAAAAAAAAAATTCTTTAACATGTGATTTCTACGACGAAATGGTTGCTAATTTTTTTTTTCTTATTTTTGTTGGACAATACATGAGAAAGAAAAACTACAAACTCAACATATAAACCTAACCAAACGGCTAGTAGGAACATATATAAGTTCAATTAATAGGAAGGAATCCCCTTCACATCTCTTTGGCCACCCATACATATGTGCGCATATATATATATATACACGTATGAAAATGTAAAAGAACATGTTAATCATATTATAAATAAAAATAATAACATTTAATATATGTGCCTAATTTAATGTATATTATAATTTTATTTTATTTATTTATACATATATGACATACAATTTTAAAATATACGTTAACAAAACTCATATATATATATATATATATATGCACACACATTTGCGTGTAAATTCAATGAAAAACTTTTTGACAAAGGCATTTAAGGGAAGATTCTTGAAAGTGACTTCCCCATGTGAAATGCTACTGTGTACTGTTAAATTACAATTTGCGGTAAATTTGGATATCCCAATCCCGTGAGGCGGATAGCATGTCAATTTTTTCATGCAGTTGCATCAATGGGCCATATGACAGGAAAGGCTTGGTTAGAAATTAATGAATAATAATACATATAATTGAGATTTATTTTGTTTTCTTTAATTAGTACAATTTCTTGAATTAGTTTAACATAGGAGTGATTTTATTGCAGACTGTATATATATATATGTGGCCGCGTTTTGCTTTTCGATTATTCAACAACAGCAATTAATTGGATTAGATCTGTCCACTCTTAACCAATTAAATTATTGAGTTAGCCTTGCAATTTGTGTATAATTGGACTAGATCTCTTCAATTATATATACTAGAGTTTTGTGTACAAGTAATACGTGTGCGAATAATTAGTTTAAACAAAAAAGTGGTTGAAAGTCAAAGTACCCCCACTCTTAGTAGAAGCAAAATAAGTAAACCCAAAACCTGACACAGCTATGTAACTACCAAAATATCTTCCGACTTTATATAATATATAAATACTTTAATGCAGTCGGGCTATCCATTAATTTGCATTAATTCCATTGATTTTGGGTTGGAATTTCTAGCTTTAATAGATAATATAACTAGCCGTCCATAAAAACCCTCAATTACAAATAATTAAAATATCCTATCCGAGACAGACCTTGTGGGTGCCTTTACCACAAAGCTACCACCAGCTCTGGTAGTCTATTAATTACCAAGTGATTTTAAATTGAATACTACAAAATCTATTACTTTCTTTTGCTTCTATCAACAAACTGATAAAAAATAATAGAATGGCCATTATATAAAAATATTAGATAATTGAAGTATCTAACCCAAAACCAATTAAAAATAAGAAATGCAGTCTCTGGATTTTATATATTATTTTATAAATTTTTAATTTTCTTATGTGTGATTTATAGTTTCACCACTAATAATATGAGAAGTTTGTGGTTGTAAATCGACGTATCAATTGTAAAGTATTAGAGTTGCGTAAACAAGGATGAAAATTACATGGAAAGCATATTTCTTATAAAGGAAGAGGAATCTGGCAGTATAAAATATATTGTGACAATAAATTTTAAGAAAGCTAGAAAACGTGAAGGTGTACATGCATATTATCGAATTAAACTAGCTAGGAAAGCGAAAGCAACCACTTGTGTATTTTTAGAATCTCTCGTGACCCACTTATATATTTATGTGTGTGTTTCGTAGAGTCATTCTTGTTTTGTTTTATTCTTTTGTGCTTATTAGCTTTTTTCTAATTCGTATCAAATTAAGAAAAAAACAATTAAACATGCTAATGGCTAATGTCTAAGCAAAACCAATGGGAAGAAGGAGTTACATGTCTAGTTTTTATGCATACATATTTACCTCTGAAATTTATAGAAATTATGCACATTCAACTAAGACTCTTGTTTCAAAGTCGGCCGGAATTGGCTGTCTTTGAAATAATACTAAGGAAGCCCAAAATAACAATTTGATTTGAGTCTAAAGTAATATTGGGCAAAATCCATTAAAAAAATGAGGAAAGGGTGAAGGCCTAGAACATAATGGCCCTGGCCTACTAGTCGAGTAGAGTCACAATTGCCGAATACAGTTAGCATAGTCGAATTGTTACAGATACATGCTGGTGTGGTCATCTCCGCCAATGAAGATGGGACATCTATACTAGCTGAAGTGGGCATACCGCTATCCTGAGATGGTTTCAACCCTACTTCTATACATATAAATAGAAAAGGGAAGGCTTATGAAAAAAGGTTTGGTCCTAATTGAATTTGAGGCAACTAGAGAGATAGAGAGAGCTGGTAGCTCGTATTCTTCCCATTAATAACTGCCTTTGAGCTAATATATAAAACACATACACAAGGATGATGTATTGCCAGAATGATATGAAATCCCTAGAAAAACCTACCTGTAACAAATTAAAAATCTTGTGTTCATTATTCCATTAACCCATTCTCACAATGATTTTGATAAGAACTATTCATTGTGAGGAGTCCAAATTTCTCGTCATCCACAAATACGATTTGAACAATTTTGCAGTAATATAGATAAGAATTTTATGGTACCAATTCAATTCATACGATTACAAAACTCTAGAGGAAGGAGAATAGGTTAATGCAAATCATATATATGATATTAACATTGATAAATTTTTCCTATATTATGTATCCAAATCATATGATATCGAACATGATTTGTCAGTTTATGATATTATATAATCATTAACTAATTCAAAGTCGAAGCTGGTCAAGCTATATTGCTAATGTTTAAAACTAAAACTGCATTATATATAGCATTGTGGATTTGGATGTCCGTACAACTTTATTTTTTTCAAAGTATATTGATTTTTTCAACGTGTTGATCACTTTAACATATATAAGAATCTCTGTTAGTTAATTCTCTCTCTCTCTCTCTCAATTCACGTACTATTTGGATTTGGCCACAATGAAGACAGTATTGTTGTTTATATATAGACAGTCATGTGAATGCTCAATTCTAAGGGTCTTTCCTCTGTCAACCTTATCCACACAAAACGCAAAAATAGAAACAAAAATAAAAGCAAAAAAATAACCACCTAGCTAGTTAAAGTGGCCTATGTAAACTATGTTATGTATATATAAAATATGTACCACCTACTGCATACCTAGCTAAGAGTATAAGGTCCAATAAATTAATCCCCAAAATGAATTAGATGCAACCATCCCAACCCTTACCAAATTGCAGCATGCACGTCACAAATAATTTTATTTATAACAGAAACTATTTGTATTAAAAAACAGTTTTTCCACCTTATTTTATAGCAAAATGTTTGTTGGAATGATACATAAAAATGGGACATATTTTTCTATATATGGTGCATATATGGGCCCATAAATATTAGGGTTTGACTGGTATATAACAGGTGCGAAGCTAGGAAGGGTTTAGGGAAGAGAACGCAATTGCACCTCTTTAATTAATTATGAAAATTTGATATTTTAATGTTAAATAATGTTGACAAACTTGAAAACATATATTAAGGTTCTGTTTGATAGAAACATAAAAAATGATAAGTGAACATCTACTATACTAAGTTAGAAAATGAAAAATAAGTTTAGGGATGTGTTGAGATACTCTCATGAACTCCATCCTCCTTTATGTTTTGTGGAAAAAAATTTCTCTCCGCCACCCAAAGAAATTTTTTCCATGAAAGTCAGAAGTCAAAAAGTAAGAATTAATCTCATTACATCCCTCAATTTATTTTTCAACTTCTCACAAAAATATATTATTTTTTCTTATATTTTCCTTCTTGTTATTAAATAGGGCATCTATTTTAACCCTTTAATTTTGAAAAAAAGTAAAAATACTAGTAGTATTGATTCCCCCGCCTTTTAGTTAAAATATTTTCCCAAATTTATAGTTGCCCCTTTATTAATGATTTAAATTTCTTTACTTTACTTCTAAGATAACTTAGAACGGAACAAATTATATACCCTATTATATATGCAATATAATAAAACATGCATGATGTCTCACAACGACTCAATAAAATTCTCTTATACCGAACATTATTGCAAATAAAAGCGTACACATTTGGACACTACTCAAAAGCCACCGCTCAAGAAGATGACGGCCGTCTAAATATTTGATCCGACAGCTGAAACTTTCTCAAGCCATGAAGCAATTATTTAAAAAATAAAATAAATAAATTGGCGTGATTTTTTGGTCAAAGCAAAAGACTTCCTTTCAATTTCTTTTCAAAAAACTGTTTAACCACCAGATGCTGGTGATGGGGAACCCAACATATTCCACTGATAAATAAAATATTATGTTTATTATTTATTTGGTTCGTGATTTTGCTATTTTTAAATATATATATATATATATATATAATGGTGATTTTATATAAAAATGTTGAGCATTATTAACTTATAATTCAAATTTTTTATATAAATTACAAGAGACTTAGTTTTATAAATTTACCAATTTAATATTCCAAAAACAAAACATAACTTAACAAAATGAACACTTTAGACTAAATCAAATTGAGCCCTCACATGGGGCCGGACATAATATTTGGGAGCCTTTTGTTATGGGCAGTTTTTGGTTAATGGGTCATCCCAAAAGTAAGATGTCTTGAAGGCCAATGAATGAATAGTAGTTTAGTAAGATTATTAATTAAAATTTACAACTATTAAAATATAAATTATGGCTTCTTTTTGAGTTACCCCTATATTAATTGCATATTTAGAGATATTTCTAATTTTATAATTAATTCTTTGAGTTAACTCTTGTAATTTAACGTGAAGCTAATTCTGTTAAGTTCCAGGAGTAACTTAAAAGATTACGAAAATGGAGGGTGTATCTCTAATTAAGTTATTAATACCGGAGATATTTCAAAATACATAAGCAAGTAAACAACCCCCCCCCCCCCCCCCCCCAAAAAAAAAAATAATTAAATGATTAGAGATATCCTCTTATTTTTTCATAATGCTTTGAATGATCTCCTAAAACCTTAACGGAATCCAAACACAGTTAAACTTAAAGAGTAATTCAAATGATTATGAAAAAATATGGTATTTTAATTATACTATTAATGCAGGGGAACTCAAAAAAGCCCCTTCAAATTATAACAAAAATATTTTATTAATCAGTTGTAATTCTTTTTTTCTACAATAGAGAATCTCTAGAGTTGGGTTTACGCTTAAATCGTTGAAAGTAGTGATTATTATTAAAAGATGTTAACGTTCTGTCCGCCATTACTTATATTTAAAAAGAAAAAGAAAAAAATCTCTCTAAAAAAAAGAAGACGCCACTATATATGACTTGAGAATATAACTAGTTTAAAATTAAATGAAATTGAATTTTCAGTTCATTGATTAATAATTAAATATATGTCTTAGGTATGAAATTGGAAAACACAACTTATGGTGGATGCTCTTACATCCTCCTAAAAATTAATTGGGATGATGCAGGTGTTCAGCTACGATGATAAAAAGGCTAATCTCGTATCTATTCACTATATGTGGTTAAAACTTTGGAAACTCCACCAATTCTCTCCGTTCTGATTCCTAATGCAAAAAATACTGAGTCTATCTATACCTTGCTTATATTAAAAAAAAAAGAAGAGTATAATTCAATTCAAATTTCAAAAACACCATAAAATAATTAAGCATTGAACCAGGGGACCCTGGACCATTTAATTTCCAGGAAGGAGAGAATGGTCCCATATATAACCATTTTGCCGGCACCCCTCAGTAACGACATTCATAAAAAGACAATTTCCCTTACTCACTCCTCTTATTTTATTTACATGCACTATTGACTAATCATATAATTCTTTTTTCCCTTCTATATATTTGTTTCTCACTCCTTTTCATCTTTTCAATAATTCTGCACTGGTTTTTTGATTTTTCCTTTTCCAATTGTTAGGCTCAATGCTTTTAATTAATAGACATAGCTTACCAAACGCAACTTCCACTTCAATTCTTACTTTAAAGTTCCGTTTGGTAAACAAGTGTAAATGATGATAAAAACAACTAATTTTTATAAGAAAATAAAAATTAGTTGAGTGATGTAGTAGACGCTCTCCATCTACTACTATATTATGAGTAAATAACATCTATATATCCTCTTTTTATTTTTAGAAAAATAATTTGCTTGATCACCACCTAAAAAAAATCGTTACAAATTCAAAAAGTAAGAGAATATTTCACCACAGCATTCAACTCATTTTTCAAATTCTCAAATAAAATAAAATTATTATATAACTTAGGTCTTATTATCAAATGGAACTTAAGTAATATGATAGTAGTCACCCCCTAGTGCTACATGTATCTCTATATGTTAATTTAAATTATTACTTCATCTACTATATATAATATCCAAGCAAAAAAGAAAAAGTTTTAACTTATTAATAGGAAAAGAAAAATGCTTCAATAGAATGACCAAAGATCCCAACTCACCTAATTATACAACAAAAAATTCTGACAATCTAATTAATCTCTTGAATTAGAACGGAGAAAGGTTAAACAGATGGAAACAACGGTCATTGATGAAAAATGTTGCGACTATTAAGTTAGTGAACCGAACTGTCTTAGTTGCTCAAGAACTATATATATATAGCACATAATTGATATGAATTGAAATTAGCACAAAAATTGATACAATAAGTTGATAGTTTTAATTTCAAACTAAACGAATTAAATAATTCTCTTCCCTCCTTAATATTGTCAATGAAATTGTGACAATTTTTTTTCTTAAGTTAAATCCGCACAGTTAATATATTTATGTTGGGTGATTTTGTTTTCATCCACCTAATTTGTAAGATTATCCACTACATAAGTCAAATCCACATTTTTTTGTTTTGTTTACCTACTATTGGGATAAACTTACAAAAACCATTAATAAACTTGTTTTATGTTTATTATATAAGCTAGCTAGAATATATGATCTTCCCAAAACACCCTCATCTTCTTCACTGCTTTAAAATTAACGTTAATTATAATATTGTAAAAATGCCCTCATTATTTCACTCCATCGAAGTTAACACTCATGATAAGAACATGGAGCTGCACCATTTCACAATATTTTGTATGTAAATATAATTTCATATTGAATCCATGTCTAATTAGAAAAAAAAAGTTATGAACCTCGCGGACAGAGATTCATCATCATTAACCTTTTTCATTTGTGCAATCAAGTTGTAGATTAACAACGGCTGTTTATCTATAATTAGCTGTTTATTTAATTAATTAATTTTATTACAAGGGAGGACAAAAATTCACAAAATAGATAGTGGGTAACGTACCCTGCAAGGTCTCCGACCATAGAGGCCGGTTTATTTTCATTATATTGGTATTGTTTAAATTTAATGAAGAAAGGAGTGAAAAACTTACTCGACAAATTTTTTTAAGTTATACTGTAATTAGTGGTAGATTATTCATGCATAAGGGATATACATATATGATATTTAACATATATGTGTGTGTGTGTATGAGACATGTTCTTGGATGCATGTTTAGGTTGGATTGATTTAAATGCAACTTAGGGGATGAGGGTATTTTGAGAAGATTGTATTTTCTTTGATTTTAAAATTGAAAAGAATAGTTAGATAAACTTACAAGGTTATTTTTGTTATGAATGAGACAATTATCCTTATTTTTAAAATAAATGAACCGAAAAATCACATAGATAGATTTAAAATCACTCATTTATATTTATCATAACATAATTTGTATAGTTGACAAATATATACTAACAGGTTATTTCTTATACGCACAGATGCGTACGCATCTGTGCAAAATTTCCTTATTTCCGCAAACTTTCACAAATTGGGTCCCACACACTTAACTGAGGTTGGACTTTGGTTTGAATTAAAAAAAAAAAGCAACAAAACCTTCGTAGACTTCTTCTCTCTCTAGAAAACACAGAGCAAAAACAAGAACAACACATTCTTGCTCTCTCTCTCTCTCACGAAAACACACAGGAAAAACAAGAACACATTCTTTCTCTCCCTCTCTCTTACGAAAACACAAAATCGACACTCCAGAGCTTTTGAACCCGGCTGTGAGCAAAACGATCTGCGACTCTGTACTTGGTATTTCTCTCCACCGAGCAACTACCGATTCCTCTCTCTCTACCGAGCTTTAATGTAAACCAAATTTCAGTGGACAATTTCACCATTGCATTCGAAATGCACCCAAAGGCACAATGTATCAGTGGACAACCCAAAATATAACAAGTATAAAATGTGTATTTCAGCGGAGAAACTGAAAGTCGAACTCGAAATGCACCCAAACGATCTCATACCACTGGACAAACCAAAAACTAGCAAATATCAAATCCAAAATCTAGCAAGTATCAAACGAAACTCAAATCAGTTCATACCATTTCATTCAATGCAAACCCAAATTGGTTCATACCATTTCATTCAATGCAAACCCAAAATCTAGCAAGTTTCAAACCCAATATCTAATTAATTGGCAAAACAACACTCAAGACAATGGTTTTCTTCAATTTTTTGGAGCCCGTTCGAGAGAGAGAGAGAGAGAGCAGGTCAGTCGGTAGAGAGCAGGTCAAGGGTGTGTGCTGCAGAACCGAAATCGAAATTAGACAAAAGATAATTCATGTCATTCAATCAAACCCATTTGAACCCAATGCAGAACCGAAGGTTCAAATTAGATACAAAAAATTTCGCTATGTGTTTTTGTGAGAGAGAGAACAAGAATGTGTTGTTCTTGTTTTTGCTCTGTGTTTTCTAGAGAGAGAAGAAGTCTACGAAGGTTTTGTTGCTTTTTTTTTTAGGGGCAATTAAAAAAAAGGGCTTATTAGAGAAAGATTTTCACACTAAAGCCAAGGAATAATTTTTTTTTAAATAAAGGGCCTATTTTTTATTTTATTGATAATATGACATGTGTCTTTTTTTTTCATTATAAAATGACATCCCAACCCTTAAAATAAACTAAAAAATACTAATATGCATTAAAATATGGACTGCAATATGAACTTTGCAGTCTATATTTCACTGCAATATGAACTTTGCACTCCATATTTCACTGCAATGTGAACTTTGCAGTCCATATTTCACTGCAATGTGAACTTTGCAGTCGATATTTTTAGTGCAAAGTTCATATTGCAGTTCATATTTTACTGCAATGTGAACTTTGCAGTCCATATTTTTAGTGCAAAGTTCATATTGCAGTCCATATTTCACTGCAATATGAACTTTGCAGTTCATATTTTACTGCAATATGAACTTTGCAGTCCATATTTTTTGTGTAAATTTCATAAAAAGGGGTAATTTAGGTAATACATAACATGTTTTTATTAATTAAATTATATTTAAATTTATTCAAATACATTCATTTAAAATATAAAACAAAATAGGCCTCTTACACTATTACCAATTAAAAATAGGCCCTTCATTCAAAAAAATATTATTCATTGGATTTTTGGTAAAAATCAATGTATAATAAGCCCTTCTACCTAATTTCTAGTTTTTTTTATTTATTCAAACCAAAGTCCAACCTCAGTTAAGTGTGTGGGACCCAATTTGTGAAAGTTTGCGGAAATAAGGAAAATATGCACAGATGCGTACGCATCTGTGCGTATAAGAAATAACCTGTATATACTAATATAAAAAGAAACATCCCTTCCTTCTTTTAGGGATAGTTATGTACTTATGTCACTGAATTTATGAAAACCTAGCAATATCCTTTTAGGTTATTAGATAAAAGTTTCTCCACTAAGCCGACATAATTTTTTGTCTTATTTTTGACATTTCAAAATAGATCGTGTATATGCAAAAAAATAAAATAAAAAAATTAGGTGTGTATTTGTATCTCTTATCTAGCATTAAAGAAAAATTACTCATACCTCCCAAATTAGTCATCACCTTATCTTAATGATACTATAATATTAAATACTTTCATGTTAGAATTTAAATTAAAATTTATCGTCACGTTATCTTAAATTTAAAGTAATATTTTTCAAATTGAAGGATACTTTTAATTTTCAAAGGATAAGAAAATATGAGAAATACGTGGAACACAAATAATTAAAGTTAGAAACAATTTCATTCAAAAATTTAAATTATTAAGCAGTGAGTCAATAATGTATATTATACTCTTTAACACTCTCTCTTTAGTGTTATTCCAATTGTTCACACATAGAGAAACAAATTAATCCAAAGTTTATGCACATACAGTTAGAAATCATCACATTCAAAAAATTTAATCTATTAAATAGTTGATTAAGAATGTATATATTACTCTTTAATAAATGACAGTGCAACCCTAACAAGATTTGAGTAGGACAGTAAGTCTAGCTGTAAATGCAGGTCAGGTCTGTTCTTTTCCACGTGCAGGTTTAATTTCTGAGAAGTTTAAAAGTTGGTGTTTCGATCGGCATCTTATTAATCCGTCTTTAATTTGGTATTGATTTTAAGGGTTTTTTTTTCACTTTTGTTAATAAGTTGATGAATGGATAAATTCGTAGCACTTGCAAGGTCATCATTCTCGCTTTACAACAATACAAACACACACACACACACACATATAATATATAATTTTTTTCATAAGAAGTGGTCCATATCACGTATAGACTCTATGCGCGCGCGCGCGCGCACACACATATATATATATATATATATATATATATATATAATTCTACATGGAATTGAAAGTTTAGTCCGAACAAAGGATATTTATTATGGCGATATATGTTCATCCAATATATCCCAAAATAAATTCACCAAAATATTTTTTGTTTTAAACTGTTGATTTTAACAAAATTAATGCATTCTTAAAAGTTGTAAAAATACAGAAGAAGTATTTGTTATGCCCAATGGCGTGATTTACAAGATAATTGGACTTTACCAAAAAACACAAAATTCTGAGTCCTCTTTCTTTTTTTCTGTTTTTTAGCTTTAGGTAACACAATTATTTTTACTCAAATTTTGGTTATTGAATTTTTTGTGTTTTTATTTTTGATAAACATTACTCAGCCGTCTGAATTCTTTCAGTGTCACTTAATAGTTCTACATATGGCCATGGACTGTCCAGAAGAAACTACGTACTAGTGGGCCGTGGGCCATGGGCCATGCATGAACTGATCCATGGGTTTTGTTTTGAATTTTTCACGGGATCAGTTCAATTAATCTGTAGAAATGACTTACAACGAACATTTCGATTGATTTACTGACATAGAAAATACAAGTTAACTACAGGAAGACTTTTACATTCTTTTTTACTGCACTAATTACAACCTAATTAATGGTCAAAAATAAAACTTATCTTATAAATGGTGATAAGTAATCTCAAATTAGAAATCTAGTTTAACTTTTGCACTCTTATAAGGACACTAGTTACAACTTAGTAAATGGTTGAAACCAAACTTAGCTAATGTATTATTGAGACAACTTGATCCATATTGTATAATTTCGTAAGATGATTAAGATCCAAAGGAACTGAAATCTTAATTTGGGACATCAAGAAAAAAATTAGTGGAATCTGAATATGAACTCTTAATTTGCAAATTATGTCTGAATATCTTTCTTAGGGTCAGCTTTTGTTTTTAGGTTACTTCAACTCAGTTAATGTAGCTATTAGGGGTGTGCACGTGTCGGTCAACCAACCCATGGGAGTCAAATCCAGACCAAACCAAAGCTCTCGATCTTGAAAAAATGTAAACCGAAGATCAAACCGAATAGAAGAGAATCCGTCGGTCTCGGTTTTATGCAGAAATCAATGGAAGGCAAAAATTATCTCCAAACAACATATTATAGGAGAGAGCAAATCAATGTATACATACGTATTATGCATAGATCCGAATGAAATTAAAAGAAAATGTGTGGATCAAAAGCAAAATTAATTTTCTATTTATTTATTTTTCAAAATAATAAAGATCTGAACACTCATTTGTGCATATATATATACACACAAATTTTCAAAGAAACATATATACAGTGAACATTCATCTAAGCCGGAGTGATGAGGGGGGAAAACAGCAACGAGCCGGCAACTGTGTGAGCTATGAGATGAATTTAGGATTTAGGGTTAGGTTATAATGTTAAAATATTAGATATTTAGATTTAGATTTATTTTAAATTAAAGAAAATATAAAGTTAATGTGACATGTGGTTTATTAAAAAGGTGATTGACAAGTAATATCACAATATATATATATATATATATATATATATATTTTAAAAATACATATATACTTAGTGCGGTTCAGTTTTATAGGGTTTTTTAACCTATAAGACTGAGGACCGATCCGAACTTAATCGGTCCACTCATATCTGGACCGAACAAACCCAAAGCAAATATAAAAACCGAAAATAAACCTACGATTCAGTCTGGTCGATTTGCTTCGTTTTTTACACACCCCTAGTAGTTATGATCTCATTACTTTTTTGGACAATCTTTAGTTATGTTCTGGGATTGTTATCAAGAAAATCTTGCTTCTTTACATCGCCTTCCTTTTGCTTTGATGGTGCCTTTTGAGAAGATAAGTGAGCCCTTTTCATAATGAGTATCTTAAATAATATTATCTTATTTGAAACAATTTTCTAGTTTAAAACAACCATATATTGGTAGCTGGATTGGTAATGTTGTGAATTTTACTATTCGAGTAATGCTAGACATACAAAAAGTTCAGAAAATGGATTTATTAGTCAATAATTTGAGGTTACCAAAAAGTAATTAAAATCATTTAACTGTTGGCCAATTCAATATTTGATTTTGTATACTAACATTTTATGCGTACTTTTTTTGTGCATAGCATTATTGTGACCGTTCTTTTATATGATCTTCGTACATTATTGACTAGGAAATTGTAAGAATGTACCCAGCTTCAAATTGTCTCCCTGATTGTCAAAACAAGCCCTATCCCATAATGAATTCACGATTTTAGATTGAATTGTGAAACAATGTCTTATCATTCCATTCAAGTGTGAAGTTATGTGATTATACCATATCTTCATCTTTTTAGAAAAAGAGTGAATGGTTTACATATTAGTAAGTTAAATTGGTTCAACCATTAAACAAGGTGCAGATGATCTCCTTGGTTTCTAGATTATATCCACCAAAATTTATCGAAAAATTCAACCAATTACGTATACACCTTAAAAGGGGAAATCTGTAAATAGTTTAAAAGAAAGCTGCCCTGATATACATTCACATGTGCCATATTCCCCATTTTCTCAATCATGTTAGCTTTCTTTACATATCATTCTATAGAACATGCATGGTTGTAACTCAAAATGTAAAACAAATACCAGAAAAATTTACTCTTCGAGACTCCAGTGGCTATAGATGAAGCCAATGAAGAAAATGAGAAAAATATAGTACTATTATTAGCCTTGTTCTATGAAATGTATGAAAGTTACAAATTGAACCACCATGAAATATATTAGTAGAAATGTGCAAATAGAGAAGCCTACAATTAGTACTGAAAACTAATAGCGAAGCCAGGAATTGAACTAATGAAGGGAGAAATTTGGTCGAAATTTAAAACACACTAAATCATATTTAAAGTTTTAAAATTTTAACGCAAACATAATAATATTATTAATAATAGTTCATACAACTGAAATAGAAAATGCAAACAATTACGATAAATTACAATAACATTTTACAGTTTTTTATATTTTAGAAGTATTGCAACACTTTTTATTTGTCAATGTTATTGAAAAATATACCTAGGAAAATAGATTGTGGCGGGAATGTCGTGGGCAGTGGGTTGGACTGAGAGTGAGACAGAGAGTTGAGAGACTAAGAAGTGAAATGGAGAAGAAGAAGTTGAGACAGAAAGATTAAGAAGAAGCTGAGATTGAGAGATAAAAATGAAGCTGGACGGTGAGGTTTTAATTTGTTAAGTTTAGCCCCTTACAGTTAGGCACCCTCAAGTTTATTTTTATGAACAAAAGTCCTTAAATTATATATATATTTATTTTTTCCCAAAAAGATCTCATATCTATAAAAAAAATTGAAATCCAATAGAGGGCAGGTGCCCTTAGTGCCTTCGCCCTTGCCGAAAAATACAAATATTCGTCGTCATTTTTTTACATAATCTTATAAGACCAAAGGGTCGATAGAGTAATTTTATTTAAAAAAATCGGTATTTGAATAGCCTGAATTTAGATGCTAGTTAACAAAGGAAAGATTTAAGAGAAGGGTACTATCAATTTTTTTTTTTCTCATTACATGCTTTAGGATTGAAGGCCCGAGAAAGTTATCTTAATAAAATAAAAAAAAAAAAGAGTTTGAAAAGTCTGAACACGATAGCTATTAAAGGAAAGAAATAATGTAAGGGACCTAAATATGACCACTCTACAAAAAAGGCTAACAAAAGAGTCCTTTTGTTTTTATTTTTTACAAAGATGTGTTTTGAACCCTTAATCCCTCCCTATCTTTCTTGAATTCCGGCCAAGGTCATTTTAGGCATAAGTAAGAAATGTGACACCTTGTTCTTTTTAATGGAGTAAGGTTTTAACATATTTTAAGAGTTCAATAGTCATTTTTAGAATGTAATTGTGGTTTTCTATTTACAACATAATCAATGTACAAAATCTCATAATAACAAAGAAAATAAATTTAAATTTTAACAAACATAATTTTGTAAAAATTTGAGGGATCAAATGCTTTAATTTGCGCCTAGAAACTGGGCATTGATTTAACAATCTCCTATTGTATATGGGTCCTATGACACCCGTAATTCTCATAAGGAGGCAATGACCTCCAGGAGTGGACCATCATGAATGCTGGCACTAACAACGGCTAAAAGTAATATGTAGGAGTAAATATTTAAGAAAACGAAAAAAATAACGCATCAAAATACGTTTGTAGGCGTCGTTAATTCTCATCAACTTTTACTTTATAAGATAGTTTATACCATTGCGCAGACAGTTGACTAAAGTGTAAATCAGTTGTCAATAAGAGTTAAAGAGCATTAAACGTACATATTCTCAATATAATCAACAATTCAACACTGCTTAAGAGGAAAATAAACTTAACATACTTAACTCAACAATCCTAGTCATAAGTAGTTAAAATACAACAACTACGAGTCCTCAAGAAAGCATTTTAATTGTCAGAAAATACATAATTTTATAACAAGTAAAAATACAATACATATTCGAAAATAACATGTCCAAAACTTAAAACCATGGCCTTTCCGTAACGAAAGGCTCTAGTATCAGAGGAATATAAGATTGCTCGCTCTTCCTTTTATCAGCTCTCCTTGTTCCGACCTTAGAGGTAACCGCGTGGGAAAAATAGTGAGCCAACCGGGCCCAGTGAAAACTATAGATTTTATATGAATAAAATACACGTAAACAATCATAAGCAACGTGCATTTTCCATAAGAAAGTAAGTAATAGTCATGTACATTATAATTGATAATGCAATGCAACACCTCACGTGGTTCCCATCTAAGAAAAAAAGTAAAGCCAGATAGCTGTAGAACAAGAAAATTGTTGACTTAAAAAGTCATTAATCTTATTTTGATAATAACAATATGTTAACCATGTATAATTTTACAAATGTGTTGAATAAATTATAGCCACACTTCAATATTTATCATATGTGGACTGAAACGATAAAACCAAACCAAGATCACTCATCTACAAGTATTCATATCACAATGGCATGCCTCTTTCAACATTTTTGATCAAAGCAATCATTGACATGCAATTCATGAAGATCAAAGGAATAGATGAAAAGCTTTAAGGCAAATGATGCAAGTGAAGATCAAATTAAAGAAACAAATCAAAACATTCAAAGACTCGTTAATTCGACAATTGAGTGAGTGCTTAGGATTTATGTAAAGTTTATTGATTGATCACTTTTATAGCTCAAACATGTTCATATAGCATTCAAAGATTGATCAAAATTGAGTTTAAATCATATTTTATTTGAATGCATCATTTTACAAAATCCGTTTTTCAAATAAATTCATATTAAATTCAAATGAGCATATTTTGAGTTCTCATGAAAATAGGTATCTTAGTAACATATTTTTGATGTCTCTAAAGCATTATAATTGAATTTGGAGCAAAATTGTAAAAGTCCAAAAATTGAGATTTTTGGCTTGATGTATAGTACCCATCAGTTGACTAATGGACTTTGCTTAGTCGATTGATGGCCATCAATTGACTGATGCCTCATAATATAGCCATTGGACTTCTGATTTTTTATCATTTTTAGCACTAAACTTGTACCAACTATCTCAAATGGCTATATCATTTTTGAGACTATATATTGGACATCTAAAAGACATTTTGACTAGCTCGAATCATTATAAAAATTCTTTCATCTATTCACAATATTTAAGAATTCAAGCATTTGTATTGATAATATCATTCATCTTTTAGCTAAATATATTGATCAATCTTGATAACTCTAGTGTGAGCTTCAATTATATCTTTTAAAAACTTGAGATTTATTGTTCATTTATATGAATCATCAAACAATCTTTATTCATCAATTGTGAGAGGTTTATCTCATATGATAGTAAGAAGGTTAATTCTTATGTTGAGTGTGGTGAGTAGAATCACACTTGTAGAGTGTTGTGAGGAGAATAACACTTGTAGATTGTAGTGAGACAATTATACTTGCAGTAGTTTAATTTTCACCCGAAAAAAAATCGATTTTTAGTGGAACTTCTCGAGAGCATTATCCGGGTGCAGACGTATGGTCTAAACAACCGAACCGCTAGAACAAAACGACTTGGGCTCATTTGATTTAATCTTTATAACTCAAGCTTTTTATTTACTTGCAATTGTACTTATTCTCTTATTACTTGCTCTTGGGATTGCTTGTTTAATTTGCTTATTTTGCATGATATAGACATGGTCAAAGTTTTATTCTTAAAACTTTACTTGAAACTTTTTAATTTCGCATTTAGTTTCATAAACAATATTCACCACATTTAGGGTTAAAATCCGATTAACAAAAAGAAAGTTGCAAATGTATATATATACTGACAAGCACTAGTATCGTGACTAGACCAAGTGTCACTTTGTGAAGTCTCATAGCTCTCATCTAGGATTTAAGTTGAGTGTGCACACTGATCGCGATCTAAGCCCCCAAGGATAGGGTATGCAGCTCCCAAGGCTGGGCCCCCTCGCGGACCACCTAGATATAATATATCCATATACATATCGTTTATCCGATACAAGACGGCGCTTAGCTATCAGTATACAAATCCAAAACTAACTAAAAACATATATCTAAACAAATACAAATAGGATTTACATAGTACTAGCTAGGTCCAAATCTTTTAATAATCATTTTTTATAAATCATAACAATAAGTATATGGTCTCAAACTGAGTATACGCGCATATGCACTAACGGGTATTATCTAAAACTTGTAATCATTTAGCCTATAATGAGATTCCTTTATAATAAGGTTAAATGGAAACAAACACACTTATAATTCAAGTAAAATAACAACAAATCATAACCCAATACCCCATGTATGCATACATTAACTAGTTTAAAAGAAAATCCCCCAATTTACTTTAAAAGTGAAGATGCAACTAATAAGAGTATAAATTGAGTTTGGGTACTAGTATTCCCACCTTAGATAAGCTAGTTCTTCAATGTATGAGCGATGAATCAAGCCATGAGTCCACAATTCTTGAAATCCCCAAATTGGAGCTTGAAAACTTAACAATAGAGGGAGGAGCTTGGAAAAGAAGATGGTAATGGTCTTGTATGAAGCAAAAAACCACATAAGGCTACTCCCATGAACCCCTTTCAAGTGCTCGCATCTCTCTCGCCCTCACTAGAAGTTGGAACCAAATGGAGATGAAATGAAGGAAAGAAATTAACATCAAATGGGGAGGAAAAAGGTTAAAAATCTGTTGGAGTAACTTTGATCGATCAGAGGGCTCCTAGCCTGAAGCCCCTCATTTTCCTCACACTTTTCTCAGCCCATTTCGATCCCCGAAATGATTTCGATTCAACTCGGCATTCAAAGGAAAGTTATAGAGGGCAATAAAATGAAGCTATATGCGCTAATGGAGTTGATTCGGGTTAGCGACAAAGAAGTTATGAATACTTAAAGTTGGCAAAAAATTACAAATTGCGAAAACCCAAATTACGCGTCTAGCGCGACGAATGGGGTTCGGACCAACCGGGATGCTTAACGATTACTCATGTAAGTTTGAATATATATATATATATATATACATATAAAAAAGTATAAATCACGCAGATTTTCAAAAATCAAGAATTTCGTACCTGAAATAAATTTTTTAAATAATAGGAATATGACTTGTGAGAAAAATTTCTAAACTAAAAGTAAGGTGTTACAGTTCCGGACCACTTTATAACATTAAGAATGCATCGGTGCTCCTTGTAACTATGTGCGCTGGCCAATTTTTAGGCATAGTTTTTGTGCATTAAAGTCCTTCTTACCTGGCCCACGTTTGTTCATGACGATATGGGCTTTTTTATTCCAATCCTTTATCTATATATACACATAACATCCTAGAATGTAATTAAGGGGGAAACAATTAATATAGAAAGACCCTTGGTTCACATTACGAGTTGGTTGAATCAAGTGGCTTGAGATAAATTTGTACTTTTTGTTTTTAAATTCATTGATACGGTGATACTTTTTCGATTAGGGTAAGCTAGACCTTGTTCTCTTAGGTCCCTTTCGTTAGTTTTAATTTGGAGCGACAAGTTACGTATATGAAATAGGAGGTTTCAAAATAATTAATTAAGTGGAAATAATTTTTTTTTTAAAAAAAATTGAGTAAACTACCCTAATGGCCCTTAAACTAAGGGCCCAGTGTCATTTTGGCCCTTAAAGTAAAAAACGCTTCACGTTGGTCCTTAAACTATTAGTGAGTGTCAATTTAGCCATTCTGTCCAAATTTTCTGTTAAGTTGGACGAAAATGGGGAGTATTTTTGTCATTTTGATTATTTTTTTTTTAAAAAAAATTAATTAAATTTTTTATTAAAAAATTATTAGAAAAAATAAAAAAAGAAGAAAGAAAGAGAGGAACCCAACCATACATACACACATCTTTCTCATACACATATATACAAACACATACACATATATATATATATATATATACATATATACCACCACCACCACCATTACCACCTCCACCACAACCACCATTACAATCTTTTTCTCCTTCCAAACCCTCCTATTTTATCCCTCCCTCATACACATATATACATACATATTGCTACTGCCACCACCGTATCGCCACTGCCGCCACCACCATAACCACCGCCATCACCATCTTCTTCTCTATCTGTTCATGCTTTCTCTTTCTTGCTCTCTCTTAAACCAAAAACTCTTTCTTTGTTCCTCCCATTTTGATCTGTTCCTCTCTAAAACGAAATTTTGGGGCCAAATCTAGGGCTATGGTTCCTCTCTCTATGGTTCCTCTCTCTAAAAAAAAGCTTCAAATTTGGGGCCAAATCTAGGGCTATGGTTCCTCTCTCTAAAATAAAAAAGCTTCAAATTTTAAGGCCAAACAAGTGATGGTTTTGTTTCTCAACATCTCTAAAACGAAATTCTATTTTTTTTAAAATAAAAAAAATTCCATATCCATTCAACTAATTCAATTGATTTGGGTTTTGTGTTTGAGATTTACAAACAAAAGAGGAAAAGAAGAGAGAAAGTGACGAGAGAGGGGAAGAAGAAGATGTATATGGACGGTGGTTTGGTTTCTCTCTCTCCCTCTCTATCTTTCTCTTCCTTTTTTATTTATTTTTTAATAATTTTGTTAAGAAAAAATCTAATTAATTTTTTTAAAAATAATTAAAATGACAAAAATACCCCCATTTCCGTCAAACTTAACAGAAAATTTGGACGAAAGGGCTAAAGTGACACTCACTAATAGTTTAAGGGCTAAAGTAGAGCGTTTTTTAGTTTAAGGACTAAAATGACACTAGGCCCTTAATTTAAATGCCATTAGAGTAATTTACTCAAAAGATTTTAAGATAAAACTAGACCGTTAATTTAAAGTGAAATGTTGCAATAGATTTTTTCCCCTTTTAAATCCATTGATAGGGTAATATTAATATTTTAATTGGGCTTGACCATGTTCTGTTAGGCCCTTTTGCCAGTCTTAATTTGGAGTGATGTGTAACATGTGTTAAGTCCACAAAATAAGAGGTTCCAAAGTATTTCTTTCGTTGTAAATCTATATTTTATTTTTGATGTTTTAAATTAAGTTTCAAATTTCTTTCCCAAGATGTAATTAATATATTAAAATTCCGTTTAATAGCAATAAAAAATTAATTATTTTAGGTGAGAAGATAAAAAATAAGTTTAGAGATGTGATGAGATGAGATTAACTCATACTTTTTAATTTTTTTCATAATTTTTTATTTTTAGTGGTAATTAAGGAACGTAGCCAGGAATTATAAATGGTCCGGGCTAAGAATTAAATAATGACAACGTTAAAATATAACAAACCAAAATTCAAATATAATATATTTAAATACATACAAAAGATACTAATTTTTTATATGCGTTGGAAGTGTATACATGAAATATTCAAAAATATACAAAAAATATAATAATTTTCCCTTATATCTAGCCATGTACGCTATAAATACAAACAAAAAGACATAATAGCCTATCATAATTGAACCCTGCGCTCCTTAAGAGAATCAAAATCATTTACTACCGAATCTAAATTGATATCTTTCGTAAATTCTCGTTCAATCTGGAGAATCATACAATTAGCAAGAAACTGATCATCCATTCTATTTCGAAGTGTCGTTTTGACAAGGTTCATATATAAGAATTCATTGTTGGCTTATAAGTTTCTCTCTCATGGAATTCATCTTCAAAACATTCGAAAAAGTGGTGTCGACATTTTTTATCTTTGCCTTTCTCTCTCGTTTCTCTCTCTGTGCGTGAAAACTGAAGACAATTGGAATTCGAAAAAGTGAAAAAAAAAATATTTGACATTTATTTTAGTTAATATTATTTAAATAGAGAGTGGTAAATGAACGGATAAAATTTTAATAGGTGTAGAATAATAATATTAAAAAAAATGAGGTGGGCTATACAGATATATATACATATATATTTAAAAATAAAATTTAAGCCTATTACTAAAAAAAATTTTGAAAAAATTAAACCCGGGCTACAATTTGGGGTAGCTCGGCTGTAGTTACGCCCATGGTAATGAAGAAATTTTTTCTACAAAACATAATGCAAGATAAATGACATATATACTCACAAAAATGAGGATGAAATGGAGAGTACTTCACCAAATCTCTCAACTTATATTTTATCTTTTTATCGAAATTAATTATTTTTTTATTTATTTTATATGTTACTATCAAACGGAACCTAAAAATCTCATCATAATAAGTAAGTTTTGTTTTCAACTACTACTTATAATGATGTTAATGAATCTTTAAAATATTCTTTAAATCAAAATAAACTCTTAATTTGAAACCCAAAAAAAAATAAAAAATGGCAGAAAGAGAGATTTGTACATGAAATAAGGCCAAAAGTATTTGCACACCTACCGCGTAAGGCATCTTGTTTGCGAATATGCTATAATGTTGATGTTGATGTTGATGTTGATGTTGATCATTTCATTTGTGGGAGTACTGTATGTAGTTGTCGGTATGCATTTATTTACAAACAGTGGTAGTTAAATCATTTAGCGTTAGAAATTTTGATATAATAATGCTCCGTTTGATTAAAAAAAAGAAAATAAATTGGCTTATTAGAGAAAGATTTTCACACTAAGGTCATATCCTCTTGATTTGTAAGTTTTTCCATGAATAATTTTTTTTTTTTTAAATAAAGGGCCTATTTTTTATTTTATTGATAATATGACATGTGTAACATCTCTAACCTTATTTTTTTTTCATTATAAAATGACATCCCAACCCTTAAAATAAACTAAAAAAATATCAATATGCATTAAAATATGGACTGCAATATGAACTTTGCAGTCTATATTTTTTTCACTGCAATATGAACTTTGCAGTCCATATTTCACTGCAATGTGAACTTTGCAGTCGATATTTTTAGTGCAAAGTTCATATTGCAGTCCATATTTTACTGCAATGTGAACTTTGCAGTCCATATTTTTAGTGCAAAGTTCATATTGCAGTACATATTTCACTGCAATATGAACTTTGCAGTTCATATTTTATTGCAATATGAACTTTGCAGTCCATATTTTTTGTGAAAATTTCATTAAAAGGGGTAATTTAGGTAATACATAACATGTTTTTATTAATTAAATGATATTTAAATTTATTCAAATACATTCATTTAAAATATAAAACAAAATAGGCATCTTACACTAATTACCAATTAAAAATAGGCCCTTCATTCAAATTACCAATTAAAAATAGGCCCTTCATTCAAAAAAATATTATTCATTGGATTTTTGGTAAAAATCAATGTATAATAAGCCCTTTTACCTAATTTCTAGAATCATTTATCGTTAGAAATTTTGATATAATAATGCTCCCTTTGATTGTCAAGTGAAAAAAGAAAATAAATTGAGTTAGTTTTGATGAGAAGATGAAAAATAAATTGAGTGATAGAGGTGATATCCTCTTGATTTTTAAGTTTTTCCATGAAAAAAATTTCTTTGCTCGGTGGTGAGTAAAAATTTTTCATCAAAAATATTGAAAGATGGAGGATATATACTCATAAAATATGTAACATCTCTAACCTTATTTTCTATCTTTTTACACAAACTAACTAAATTTATTTTCTTTTTCCATCTTTGCAATCAAACGGAGCCTAAAAATATAAATTGATTAAAATTCTTTTCAATAAGAGCTTTTATATGCATTTTTATGTGACATGACAAGTGAGTCATATACAAATTTTCTATCATCATTTTTGTATGTAAAAATGGTTATAGAATATTTTTTATCTGATATGAAAATAATTACATAGATTTCACAACGGGAAGAATTATGTGCGAATTGGTCTCTTTTATGACTGTTTTGCGTTATAAAAAGCACACCATAAGTGTTTTTATGACGGAAAATTGTCATAAAAGGACCAATCCGTAAGGATTGGTCCGTATCTGAAATGAACTCGATTTTACAATACATTACTTATTCAAATTAATTTTATTTTACAAATAGGGTGCAAATAAGATAAAAAAAAAAGTAAGATAGATAATAAAATATTATGATACATGTAATATAAATAAATTTATAAAAAATATCATTAAAGATGATTTTAAACCTCCTTTCTCACTTTCAACAAACGAGAGTCAGATAATTTACAAGATGTCATTGTATGGAATAGGGGGACCTCTATCTAGCTATATTTATATATATATATATATATATATGCCTTTTGGAGTTAATGATCTTAATTATCTCCACTCTAATCTGTTCACACTAAAATATTATCTGAGTTAAACCTTTTTACCATATAGTATTACTTGGCTCAGAAGTCAAAACTAAGTTCTACTTAATCTTCTTTGCCTTTTGGCTTGTATTCATGTCCTCATTATCTTTTTCTTTTCCAAAAGCTAGATTTGATCTTGATTGGGAAATTAAATAAAGTGCTGCAAATCAAATCACTTTCCGTAAATGTGAAAATTGAATAAGACATCTCTTTCACGTGAATAATATCCACTTACATGTTTGGCTCACATTGAGATCTTATCCATATCATTCAATTTTAATTTCATCAAATGTGAAGTTGCAGTCATGACTGTAACTTTCCATAAAATATGATCATGGATTATTTCATGCCCCGAAATTGAAAATCAATAAGAACGGCCACTAATTTAATAAGCTAAGATGCAAATTGTTTAATCCGGAAGGTCTAGGTAAAGATTTACATATGAGTGGAACTGTGATTGTTTGGTGGCAGTAGGAAGGGCAGTAATAATAGAACAAGAGAAAAATTTACTGTACACAAAGCTAGTTTTGACCAGGGTAAAATTTGAAGAGATGCCCTTTTTTGAATAAATATATTATTTTTTTATATTAAAATAATTAAATTTATTTTATTTCAATAATAATAGTCTACATGTCACCAAAAATGCGTTATAATTACAAAGAACCCTACAAAAAATACTAATTATCTAATAATGCTTTCTTATAGTTTTAAAATCAAATTGAATGAAAGACAAAATATTGGTGCCCCTTTAATTATTTCTTATATCTTGAGAAAATTGATATTGAATATGGCAAAAAAGAATCAAGAAGAGTTGAATAGTCATTAGAGTTTTAGAAACTTGAGTTTTTTCATAGAAAGTTGCGTTATTAATTAAAAAGATTTTTTTTCCTTTTTACTACAACTACTACTATATATATATATAGAGAGAGAGAGAGAGAGAGAGAGAAAGGAGTAGTGAAATTGTAAGTACTTTCTATCATATGTTATGATAGGTATTTCTTGAATTAACACATCGTTAGGATTTGAGCTAATGATTTAACATTTTAATTATATTTACATGATATTAAAAAGATTAACCGTTTAATTTGAGATTTTTTTTATAATTAAAATTATTTTTTTTAATTTTTTAAGTAATATAAAATATTTACTATGGTATGTGCATGCATACTATAATAAGTTACACTATACCATTATTAACACAAATTAACAAGAATATCAAATGATTATCATATTCATCATCATATATATATATTTAATATAACAATATTTAACGAATTATCACCCCTAAATACAACAAAAAAGTGCAAATTTAATTATCCACCATATCTTATGGTAAAAAATACGTACTATCCGCTATTATATATATATATATTAAACAAATAAAAATTAGCACCCTTTGTTATTTTTGAGTTATGGGAAATCACTATATCAACCCCCCTCAAGACCAGCTTTGATTTGTACAAGCCAGGATTTTAGTACTAAATGTTATTGGGTTTGATAAGTAAATCACGAGCTTTTATTTTTACCACCAGATAATTATAATTATAATTAAAATATAATCTTTTTATATGGGTGATTTGTACTTAGGTACTTAAAATTTTACTATATTTAGATTTTGGTACCCATTTTTTAACATATTAAATCTTTGTATTCATTTTCAATTTTTTGAGTGCTTTGGTACCCATTTTTGATGTTACCATTCATTGTTCGTGTAATGCCCCATAAAATGACTAAATTGCCCTTTTTATTATTGGAACATATTGCTCCTTTCTTGTGAGAGTATAAGCTCCATCGAAAGTTATAACACAAATTAACATATAAATTCTATTTAAAATAAAAACAATTACCACTACTTTTTTTGGTCATTAATTAACTCCACTTCAAATAGATTCTTCTGTTCAAAATACTTCAATTCTACACAATCCATCACCCACAAAACCCCTCACATCCACTCATCCCCTCTCCACCACTTTCTCCTGCAAAAACCCCGAACACACGTATATCTAGTTACATAAACCCAAGCTTTCAGATTCAATGAAGCCGACAAGCCAGTTGTTCACAATCAAGCTTGTATCAGCATGGTACATATCGAACATTATCGCAAAGGGTTTGATTGAAAATGATAGGGAAATTATGAAAGAATCGAGCTCAATTGCTAGCGGAGTGGCGGTGACACTGCCGAGGCTAGTGGTGACGATGTTGAATTAGTTGACGCTTTGATAGTGTTATCGGAGTCGGCGAAGCTCTCCCGGTGTCGGTGAAAACATCATTCAGATCATTCTATGTATATATATATATCTATAGAGAGAGTGGTGGAGCGGCTTATGACAGGTGAGTGAATTGGTTTGAGAAATAACTTGTGTTGGTTTTCTTGAGAATGGTTTATAGCGAGGAATTGAAAGTGATGATGAGAATTATCTTTGAAGAATATTAATGAACAATTAATTTAGTTTGTGAATGATACCAAATTGTGGGGTGAAAGGAAAGATGATGGGTGAGGAAATTAGAAGTGGTGAGTGAATTGGTTGAGAAGATGGGTGAACAACATAGAGATGAACAGAGTGAATGGAAGGGGTGAGGAAATTAGTAGAAGACAAAAAATTGTATCACACGTTGGGTGAGGAAATTATTGTGAATGAGAGAACGGATGAATTATTTGGTTTAAATTGCAGCTTCCGTGTAATTTGCAGATCCACCTAATTGCCATTAATGGAGTTTTCATGTTTTTGGTACGAGAGGAGACGAAGAGGGTAGGGGTTGAAAAAAAAAGTTTAATAAGGAACATTTTTGATATGAAATATTATGTTTTTCTTCGTCTTAACGGTTAAAATTCGTAAATTGACAGAATTATTAAAAATAAGTCTTAAAATACTAAAAAATTGAAAATGAATACTAAGATATTGATATATATATAAAATGAGTATCAAAATTTAATTATAATAAAACTTTGGGGATTTAAGTACAAATCACCCTTCTTATATTATATTCACGAGCATTTTACAGTACACTTAAATTAATAGTTGAAAAATAATTGTTAAATTAAGCTGGTATTTCTTCTACCGCGTTCTAGTATCTTCGTTGTGCTGAATCATCATTTGCCCTCGCTAGCTACCTCCACTGTGTAAACTTTATATATATATATGTTTTTTAACAAAAGTATATATCTAGGCAGGGTGGCACCCACCAAACCAAATGAATTATTTTTTATATAGACTTCACTGAACCAAAAAATTTTGTGGACCCAATAAAATAATTATGGTTTTTGTTACTATTAGGTAACGAGGCTCGGTAATTGGATATAATTTTTTATTTTTTTTAAGCATAGCAACGGTAATAAGTGTACAGCAGTGAGTGTGCATGCAGATGTCAGTAGTTATGGAGAAAAGAGTGAAGGACAGATCATTCATTACACTGAAATGTGTATTTGGGCCACATACATATTTTCGTCGATTTTTTAATGACACCGAAAAGGTTAAAAGCAAATTTGAAATTAGAGAAAGACGAGTTAGTGCGCATTGAATGGTAATGACTTTCTTTCATGGCCAGAGCTTATCTTCTATTATTTTGCTTGCTTTTTTCTTTTTCCGATACATTATTTTTTAAAAAGTATCGTACTGGGTGTCGGTAGGAATATAGTGCGCACAAACCACTATATAATCACCTATTTGCCCAACAAAGCCTACTTGCATTTCCACACACACACACTCTCTCTCTCTCTCCAAGAAAAGAAAAAGAGATGGGGCTATCTATGCGTTTGTTGTCCACTATTTGCCTTGTGTTGATGCTTCTCATGGCCACTGGTCAGCTCTCTTTATCCTATTCTCTATAGTTACATTATATATATATATTTTTCTTTGATTGATGCATGTTTATGCTTGAAACATGTAGTTAATAATTAAGAAAAATAAATAAAAACTAATTAGCTAGAAAGATGATGGAAATTAATTAATTAATTAATTGAATGTGAATAAAATGCAGGAATGGGGCCAACGATGGTGGCGGAGGGGAGGACATGCGAGTCCCAGAGCCAAAAGTTCAAGGGATCGTGCGTGAGTAGGACCAACTGCGCTAATGTCTGCAAGACTGAGGGCTTTCCCGGTGGCCACTGCAGGGGCTTCCGTCGCCGTTGTTTCTGCACCAAACACTGCTAATTATGCATGTTCTCTCTCTCACTTAATTAATCAGCTTCCTCGAGTATGTGTGTATGAATAAGAATATATTAATTAACGTGTGTGTGTGCGCGCGCCATAGAGTAAGAGTGCGGGTCGTACGTTGGACGATTTACACATCTCTCTCTATCTCTACTCTCTAATATTGTCTTTATATATTATTATGAGTCATCATGTCATCTGTATTGTGTTTGAACTTATGTTCTAGAATTGAGGCTACTGTACGTTTTATGTTGCTACTAATGTTGTTGGCCGGACTTCTTCTTTTTAAAGATTTTGGTAGAGTTCTAATTTTATTTATGGAAGTTTTTACAAAAGTTACTTACTTTCAAGGAAATTGATAAATTAAAGTTCTTAAAATCTCAACTCCCTTAGATGATGGATCGAGTGCGCAGACCATTATCAACGAAAAAAAAAAATTGCTTAGAGACCCGAATCATTAAAAAAATAGAAGGCCAAATAACAAAAAATGGTAATGAATTTTATCAATTTTAGCATTTTGATCATTGAAATTTTGTTGTGATCAATTGTGGGAAATAACTTTTAAATTGTTGTCACGTTACTCCATCTATTAGCTTCGGTTAGAATTGACTAACGGAATGTATAAATTATTTACACAAATTATTCAAACTTTTCAAGTATTTACACAATTCACTATAAACTTTTAAACTTCTTTGCCAATACATCACTAAAGCCTCATTTTTATCTCTAAAATCCTCATTATATCTAATTCCTCAACCCATTAACATCTATACATAAGGTAGTAAGTAGCTTAATACTTATGGGTGGAGGTCGACACTTCATTTTTTTAATTTTTTTTGTTTTGGCATATATAACTTTAAATTTTTACACGGTCGAACCCCCAATCTACCATTGTTATAGTTATTATGGAGATGATAACTCTTTTAGATTAGATTTTGTTCTGTTATACTCCCTCCGTCCTAATTTAATTGTCCTTTATTCCATTTATAGATGTCATAAAATAGTTCACTTTCTACATTTAGTATGTCATTAACTTTAACAATTTTTTTATTTTCAATTTTATCCTTTAAGCTCTCCACACCTTTTTTTATTTTTTTATTTTGGGTCTCGCTTTATTTTTTATGAGAAGAAAAGTACAAGATATTTTTGGAAATAAGTATTTTTTTTTGGAGTAATCATTACGTCTCCTTAATTTTTAATTTTTCAAAGTGTGATAATTAAATTGGGACGGAAGGAATAATATGAAATTAAATTAAAATCTACTAAACTTTTCGGCTATATTTGATTGTAAAGATGGAAAAGAAAAATAAATTTAGTTAGTTTGTGTCAAAAACTGAAAATATAGAAAATAAGGTGGAAGATGTTACTCATTTTATGAATACATATCCTCCATCTTTCCATATTTTTGGTGGAAAAAAATTTCTCACCACCAAGCAAAGAAAATTTTATTCATAGAAAAACTTAAAAATCAAGAGGATATCACCCCTATTACTCAACTTATTTTCCTTATTTTCACCAAAATTGACTCAATTTATTTTCTTTTTTCACCTTGCAATTAAACGGAGCCTTATAATTTTTGTTACTCTTTCGGTTCCAAAGGTTCCAAATTATAGTACTTTGATTTAACTTCAAACTCATTGTTAAAATACACGTACAAATTTTTTAAATGCAATTAAGAAGATAGTTAAGAAAATACACCTTCTAGCCTAACCTGTAAAATTAAGAAGATAGTTGATGAAAAACTTACGGATTCTACTAGAAAAAGCGCCTCATGGGCCAACCAGCTTCATCATTTGGCAACTCCACTGCAACATGAGGCTGCTTCAACACACAGTGCTCTCCCTTTGTCGAACAAGAATTTGAAGAAACCACATTCATCGTCGTCGTCTTGTTATTATTGCCAATATTAATCCCTCCGCTCCTTATTCTCCCACAACTACCACTTGTACCCCTCTCCATCTCATGTCTTTCTGCTCTCCTCCTCATGTTTTGTCTCTTAATCATGCTGCTCAACCTCTCCTTATTACTACTAGTACTAGTATTAGTACCATTTCTAAAATTCACGGGCATCGGCATGGCCTCGAGCCCCATCAACTTACCCACCACCCCTGGTTTGCACCAAACCACACTCTCCCCTGCTAGTTTTGAAGGCAAACGCAGCCGACTTTTCTCCACCTCCGAATCCAAACCGTCCTTGTAGAATCCCTTTCTCCGAACCCCGGCAGTGCTGGGCTGCCCCAAGTTTCGAAATGAAGAACGGTACATAGCATCCTTTCCGTCAAGGGAGAAGCGAGGGTACTGATTTAATGCATTCCTTGCCGATCTTAGAATGTCTGAACTATTAACACATGACATCCTGTGATGCTGGAATTTCTCCGTATTCGTCCAACTTAGCTCTTCTTGCCAACATCTTCTCTTCCAAGTCTAATTGCAATATCATCTCCTCGAGAGTCGGTTGGCGGCTTTCTTCCCTCATATTAGAGTCGTCGTTTGGGTAAGGATAGTCGTCAGCAAGGGATTGGGTGGCCATGCGGTCAGCTTGGTGGTGGTGCTGGTTGAGGGTGGAGGTGGAGGCGTCACCATTGCAGAAGTTTTTGAAGCCTTTCCTCATCTTAGCTCCTAAAGAATTTTTGAGGAGAAAGAAGGAAAGCTCCTTCATAGTTTAGAGCCGCGGTGGTAATGTAAGTAGAAAAAGAAGGCTTAATTTGAGAAGGATGAAGAGAGAAAGATAGGGATTAAAGGTAGTGGTGGCGGTGGTGAGCATTGAAAACAATAGGGGTAGATCAAATGTCAATGACATTATGAATGGAACCGTGAAGGGTGTGAAGGGAGAGCGGTGTGATTGACTGGCTCTTTTATTGTTAGCTAGATTGACTTAATAGCACTCACATGAATAAAGAGGCTGGAGAGTTTCTCGATCGATCTGTCATATATATATATATTACAGAGTAATATTACTATTGGCTTTTTTAAGAACATTTATATCTGTTGGTTGAGTACCTAGCTTGATGAGCAAATTAAAGCAAACCCCGGCCATCATTCAACCTTAATATTAAGCAGCAAGCTAGCTAGCCATCCTTAATTGTCAAAACCTCCAACAAGAAACAAGACGACGTAACCCTGAAATATAAAGTTTAATAATATCAATTCAGGTGATACAAGGAGAACCATACTTCTATATATTGAATCAAAGGAACAACTGACACAACGTAACAATACCACTTAAGCAACCAAATTATTATTATTATTTTCTCCAACAAAAGCAACCAAATTATTCTTGATACCATAAATATAATTACTTAACTTGACAATGAAATAAATATTGTTGTTGTTAAGTTTTTTTCTTATGGGAGTACGTAGTGGTGGAGATATAAAGAGCCTTGATGGGCTCATAAAGAACAGCTAACGTTTTGCCGGGGCACCTATATTCGTCACCACTGCCGTACAAAATAATGCCCAATCTTGCTAATTTTGAAAATTGTATCTTTTATTAATTGCTTTAGGAATAACACTTCCTTCTTTTAGCTCTTCTATCGTGCTATTCTCGATCATCTTCCTCACTTCTGCTCATGCCTCATCTTCGATCGGTAATTGCTCCATTACTATATATGTTCCATTAATTAGTAACTAACAACTATTCATTTTCCTTTGTACTTTCTTGATATCTGCAAAAACATTATTGTACAATGTAGAGTACGTTAATGTGAACAAATCAGAGAAGCATATGTGGCAATCGTGCAGCCCAACTTTTTTTTTCCATCTTTTAGTCTCAATGCCTAATGAATAACCTCATTTAAGTTTAGGTCCCCCCCCCCCTCTCTCTCTGAACTCATAATTGAAAATGAAAATCTATTCAACACTAACAAATAAATGGTACTTGTTTTCTAACCATTTATTGTTGACGCTAGTTTTAGTCGATGGTTAGCTTTATCTTTAGTAAAATTTTATCTTCATGCCACTCCAATTCTTGTCATTCGCTACATATTGATATATATATCACTAAAATAAAAGCAAAATTATAAATGGTCATGTGTTCGGAATTTAAATCCAAATAAAATAACACCGCATTTTTCAACGGTTCAAAGTTTAGAACTCAAGCTAGAATTCAGTGTTCCGTATTGAGAGGTTAAAAAAACATATTGGCACCAACTCTTTTCTTTTTCCATCAATGTTCTCTTTTCACTTCCATTCTTTAAATAGCTTTTGTCAAGATGGGAAAGCGATTAATGAATACCGTAATTAGTTCACATTGGGTTGGGTGGGACTTTCAGCCCGTAAAAGCCCATTAATTTACGAGCCAAGTCCATTTCATCAACTCTCGGAAACAATATCCATGGGCCCCAAAAATGCTATTATTGGTTGGATTAGTTGGGCCAGGTGGTCTCGTCCAAAATTACCAGGCCTATTTTAAATATCAATACTTATCGTGATAGGCAGGGCTCCCAGAATTTTGGGCGGTTTGAATTTAGTGACGACATTTTATGCAATATACTTATTATAAATTATAAATAAAGCCCATACTAAATTTTATAAAAACATTTATTCATTTAATTTTTGAACTTGAGTCATTGAAAAAAAAATCGTGTTTCCTATAAATATTTACTAAAAAAAGATTAAGTAACGATTTATGAACCTTGATGATCGTTAAAAAGTCGTACAATCATTCCAACGTAAAGTGATTTATATTATTGGCTTTTCAACGCATCTTGTAAAAATTCCACTCCATGAAAATAAAAGGCAGTGGCAAAGAGTCCAATGCCAATACTCACACCCATTTGTAAGATAATAATCTTCCATGCTTAGTGTTGACTTCTCTTTCCACCACTCCACCTCCCTCAGCATACACCGCAAATTTATCAAAAACCTACGAGGAAGCATATAATTTGGTTAAAGTAAGTTGGACCAGTTTAATCTGTTTAGGAGTTTATATTGTGAATCAGGCCAGAAGGTCTGGCATGAGCAGAGGGAACGAACAGAAGACGCACCGAGTTGTCGATATCATAAGTTGTTGAGAAGGTCAAGCCGAAACCTACCTCAATAAGGAATGGCATAAGTGGCCTAACACGTGAAAAGTGTGCGAGGAGAATCATACTGAATCACATAAACCTATATAGAATCGTACTGACCACTACTACAACCGTATAGTTTCAAAGTTGTTAGTTGTGTATAAGAGAGAATACTGGAATATTATCTAAGTTTACCCCTCTTTAGTCATTTTACTGTTAACCCTAATGAGCAAATGTTATCCTAATTCTATACGTATAAAAAGAAGAGTGATGGCTCGCTCAGAATAAAGGTTGGTTGTTGAATACTCTGGCTATTAGCAAATTACTTGCTTACTTTTTCTGTTTGAAAGAGAGAACTTGTAATCCATATCCTTCATTAATCGACGGCCTTAAGAGCTCAATATAATAATCACACGCACACAAATGGAAGACGTATTACTGGACTAGCATAAGCGCTATCGGGAAAATCTACCGTATCCAAAAATTTCTTATCTAAACTCACATTCTCGCGACTATAACAAAACTTATTTCCTTAAATCATTACCGTGGCTGGGCCTAAATTTTACACCGCCCACAAAATGTATTACACACACACACACATATATATAGTAAAAATTTGATAAAATACTAATATTATTAAATAAATAAATTTTGTTGGTCCCGACTTTTGGCCTAATCACTAAATTAATATTTTTGCTAAATTTATCAGATAATACTCTTTCATAAGGCCTATTTAATCCCATCGGTTACATAAATTAATTGTTGACCTAAGGTCTTAATCTTACTTTGATAATAACAATAAATCAATCATGTGTAATTTAACATTTTTCTTGATATAAGTGTACAGTTCATTTACTTGAAAAATTCAAGAAAAACATAACAATGATCAATCTTTCACTTTTCGATCATTGGACAAGATAAGGAAAATCAAATCTCTCAATGCAAATCATGAAGCATAAAGGATCAAAAGATTATATGAAAAGCTTTAAGGAAAAAGCTTCAAATGAAGATCAATCCGAAGAAACAAATTAAAGCATTCAAAAACTCGTTAACTCGGTAATTGAGTGAGTGCTTAAGATTTATGTAAAGTTATTTATTGATCAAATCCCTATAGCTCAAATGTATTCATGCATATTTTAAAGATTGATTCAAACAAGCTTGAAATTAAATTTATTTAAAAAACATCATTTTACAAAGACCGAGTTTCAAAATAAATTCATATTAATTTTAAATGATCATATTTTAAGCTCTAATAAAAATAGGTATCTTATAAACATATCTTTGAGATTAAAAAATCATTAGAATTTTATTTGGAACTAAATTGTTAAATTGTAAAAATATTTTTATTTTACATTTAAAATTCGCTCAATTTTCGCACAGTGTTGATCTAACTGTAAGATGGAGGCCTTCCAGGATTTCGATCATTTTGAAATTTATACAGTAGTTAGAAAACATCTCTTAACACTTTTGAATAAAATTTAAGCGTGATCCAACGGTTAAATTGGGAGAAATTATCGAAACAAATTTAAATTTTTTGTCAAAACTAGCTGTTAGAAAGTTTGAAAATGTATACCTTTGACCCAAAAGCTTTCTTAATCATCCCCAATGCCAAATGGTTTTGCAAGCTATAAATATGAGATCCTAGACATGTTTTAACATACCTTGAATCATTCTAATATTCTATTATTCATATATTCAAATATACAAAGATTCAAGAACACATTTTGATCAATCTTTCATCTTTTGAACTATATATTTTTGATCAATCTTGATAACTCTAGTGTGAGCTTTATTTGTAATCTTCAAATACACTTGAGAGTTATTATATTGGTGTGTCTCGCCACAAACAATTTATTCTTTATTTCAAAAGAGAGTTTGCCTCTTTGTAGAGCAAGAGAGGATATCTTGTGAGAAGTGTAGTGGGTATAGCTACATTGTGAGTGTTGTGTACATAGAAACATTTGTATTGAGGTTTGATCTTCACCCGAAGAAGATTGAATAGTGAAAATTCTCGGAGAACTAACCGAGCGCGGACTATGGTTTGGTAAACTAAAATCATGTGGACAAAAAGTCTTGAACTTCAAACTGGTTCAATCTTTCTTACTCAATCTCTTTATTTATTTGTTATATTCATTGATTGAAGCTGGTTATATTGTTGCTTATTCTTGGGATTGATTGTTTGATTGATTGTTTTCTTTAATAAACTTATTTAGCTAAATTGTTTTACTTAAATATTTTGAAAAAGTTTTGAATTCCGTATTAAAGTTTTTAAATCCTATTCACCCCCTCTAGGGTCATTATCCGACCAACAATTGGTATCAGATGTTGTACTCTTATTTTGATTTAACAATCTTAGAGTTTACGATTATGTCTATATATCAAGGAACCGGTTTTTCCGAATGTCTCTCCACATCTAGACCACCCCTATTTGATGATAAAAACTATAGCTATTGAAAAAGTAGAATGAGTATATTTTTACAATCTAGAGATTTTGAACAATATAGAGTTGTACATAAAGGACCCTATGAAATTACCAAAAAAGATGATAGTGAAAAAATTATTCCTAAGAAAATGTCCGAGTATGATGAAAATGATATTAAGTAAATTCAATATAATGCTAAAGCCTTAAATGCTTTAAATTGTGCATTAAGCATGGATGAATATAACATAATTTCTAGTTGCAAAACAGTTAAAGAAATTTGGGATAAACTTGAGGTTACCTACGAAGGAACTACTCAAGTTAAAGATGATAACATAAATATGCTCGTTCATGATTATGAACTATTTAAAATGGAGCCTAATGAATCTCTTGCTTTCACGTATAGTAGATTTTTTTTATTATTACTAATGATTGGATTTTCTTGGAAAGGTTTATTCTGATGAAGATAAGATAAGAAAAATTCTTAGGATTCTTCCAAAGAAGTGGCGACCGAAAGTGACGACTATTCAAGAAGCAAAGAATCTCAAAACATTTAGTATGGACGAGCTTTTAGGATCTCTAAAAACTCATGAGAATGAACTTCAAAGAGAAGAAGAAGCGAATACAAAATCAAAGAAAACTTTAGCTCTCAAAACTATTCAACATGAAGATAATGATGTATCAATGGATGGTGATGAAGACATGGCGCTTCTATCTAAAAAAATTATGAAATTTTTAGCTAAGAAGAAAAATTCTCAAGAAAATGATAATAAATATCCATTATTCTCTAGAAGAAACAATGATCGATCAAATCAACAAAGAAGAGAAAATGATGAAATCAAAATGTGCTATCATTGCCATGAACCTGATCATATCAAGCCAAACTATCCATTTAGAAAGAAGGAGAAAAGGGACAAACGAGATAAAGTGTTCAAACAAGTGAAGCATGTACTAAAAGGAACATAGAACGATTCCGAAGTAGGAGAATCGGATGCCGATTCCAGCGATAAAAAAATGGCTAACTTTGTCTTATGGTAAAAAAAGATGAGTTAAATTATAACTATAGCTCATTTAGTGATAATTTTGATGATAATGAAAGTGTGCATAATGAGTATGATGAATTACTTACTATGTTTGAATAATTACATATTAAATTTGAAATTCTCTCAAAAAGATATGCAAGTCTCAAGAAAGAAAATTCTATTATTTCTGCTAAATGTAAAACTTTAGATAAAGAAAATATTGATTTAAAAAAAGGAAATCAACTATTTGAAAAAGGGAAATGAAAAGGAGACTTCAAACTTACTTGTACTAGAAAATGAGGATTTGAAAGAAAAAGTAAATGATTTAACTAATAGTTTAACCAAGTTCACAAATGAAAAAAATAACTTGGATAAACCATTGGGAGTACAAATGTGTGTCTTTAATAAAGCCGGTTTGGGTTACAATTAAATCCATAACCAAAAGGATTACAAAAATTTCTTCAAAACATACACACCCCATAATCCCACTAATCTTTATTTATTTTGTGGAAGAAACACTCATAATGCACATTCTTGTTATTACAAAGAAAATGATTTTGCTAAGAACAAACTTGCTTGGATTCCTAAAAGAACCACTATGTATGCTAACCCCAAAGGACCCAACTTATTTTGGGTACCAAAAGAAAAGTTGCTTAAGATTTTGGCGTAGGTTTGCATAAGAGCAAAAGCTAGCAAAATAAAATGGTTATTGGATAATGGATGCTCGAAACACATGACGGGAGAAAAGAGAAATTTCTTGAGTCTCACTCCTAAATAAGGAGGCAACGTAACATTTGGAGACAACGCTAAAGGCAAAATTATTAGTATATGTAAAGTTGGTAATAAATCTTCTTATATTGATAATGTTTTACTTGTTGACGGTTTAAAACATAACTTGCTTAGTATTAGTCAATTGTGTGATAAAATGTTATGAAGTTATTTTTAAATTCGAATGTTGCATTGTTAGAAATATTAGTGATAATTATATCTTGTTTGTTGCTTATAGATCTAATAACGTATATACTCTTGAACTTGATGATTTGTCTCAACAAGATGTTAAATGTTTATCTGTATTAAATGATGTTTCTTGGTTATGGCATAAAAAATTAAGTCATGCTAATATGGATTTAATTCACAAATTATCTAAAAAAGAATTAGTTAAAGGATTACCCAAAACTAAATTTGTTAAAGATAAATTTTGTGATGCTTGTCAACTTGATAAAAAAAAATAGAAGTCTTCATTTTGCATGTTATTATAAACTAACAATAATTTTGCAGTCTAAAAATCATTATCTGTTATTCAAAGAAAAGAAGGGAAAAGAATCTGAAGTTCATCATCTGTGACGCCCTGAGTGATGAGTACTCCCTTGTGTGGAGGAATGGTAGCTCGAGCGATGAGTACTCCCTTGTGTGGAGGAATGGTAGCTCAAAGGGGGCATCCACACCGGAAGTTGGGGGATCCTTGGAGACCCATATAAGTAAGAAATGGTCGCTAATTAAGTACGAGGCCTTTTGGGTAGCTCACTGGCTTCGGATCCCATGAGAACTCCGAAGTTAAGCGTGCTTGGACCAGAGCAATCCAGGGATGGGTGACCCCCTGGGAAGCTGGTCGTGAGTTCCCAGAAACAAAGCCGTGAGGGTAGATGTCCTGGGGCTGAGGCCTGGCTAGGACGCTACCCAGAGCGGACAATATCGTACTGAGGTGCGACCGGGTCGTTACATCATCATTAAAATTTAAAACAGCATCGAGACTAGAAGAAGAATAATCAACAAAATTATGCTCCATATCTAATAGAGTTGTCCAATCAAGACTCATTGGTTCAACATCCTTTGCAACAGCACTACTTTGAGAAAAATTGCAATGAATAATATTCCAAAACAGCTTGATAATCTGACATAGTCAAATATGCGGGCAAACCCACATCAGTTATAAAAGCACTATGGTTTAAAAGATTCTCGATAGTTGAAAGAATTTCAGGTGCTGCTTCTTCTGCCTACATGAGGAGTCCTAAAAATCCTCTAGATGAAGGAGATGCCAACAAATCAGCATCGATTGGAAGAACCTTATGTTTTGGAAGATTCTCGGCAGTAGGATTAACATTCGGTGTAACATTTTCTGCTAATAATAGGAGCCCTGAATAACCTCTAGGAGGAGCAAAAGAAAAACATGGGTTAGTTCTGGAAGACTCTCCTAATTGAGCCTCTAACACTGTAACCCGTGATTGCAAAGCCTCTAACGCTGTCACCCGTGATTGTAACTCTTTTACCTTCTGTTCAAGAGAAACAATGAGCGCAGTATAGCCTTTACTGGGATTCTCGACTCTCGCCTTAACTTTAAAAAGAAATGTATTGAAAATCTCAAGATATTGATGTTCGGGAATATTTTGTAAAATATTTGCAACACTTTTTACCCCAAAAACTGTGAAGATTGTGCGATAATCTTGACGACTAATCACATCCAGAAAAATTTGTGCATATTCACACCATGGCTGACATCTCTTACGTCTGTAAGTACAAGCAACACAAGAAGAACCTGTACAACGGTAGGTGTTCGTCATACTTGTAATTTACTTTACGTTCCTCATGGGTACCCCCTATAAAAGTTACAAGAAGAAAATGGATCTCGAGAGAGATAACAAGAAAGAAGGGATAAGAGGCATCTAGCACTGAAAGAATCCCGAAAACGAAAAGCTGTCATCTTAAAAAGTCAAAAATACAGTGCCCCCCCGATGCATCTAGAATTCGCCGCCCTCGCACGGTCTAGATCCCTTTTTGATGTTGACATAGGGGGAGAAAATGTGTGCGGTAAGATTTTTTTTCTGCGGTCAGAATTTTTATACTGACTTTGAATGATGTGGCTGTGGTAAGATTTGTTATACCGACTTTAAATGTTGTGGTAAAATTTTAAATGCTTTTTTACATTCACACTTTTGAAAGGTTTTTTTATAAAATATATATATATATATTAGTTTTGGTTTTAAAACTATATCAAATATTTGTAATATTTTTTAATTGTCATATTTGCATAAATTAAGGGGGATCATATTATTTATTTACATTTATATGCTATTTATGGTTGTTATTGTAAACACACATTAATTTATTGTTATCATCAAAAAGGGGGAGATTGTTGACCTAAGGTCTTAATCTTATTTTAATAATAACAATAAATCAATCATGTGTAATTTAACATTTTTCTTGATATAAGTGTACAATTCATTTACTTGCAAAATTCAAGAAAAACATAACAATGATCAATCTTTCACTTTTCGATCATTGGACAAGACAAGGAAGATCAAATCTCTCAATGCAAATCATGAAGCATGCACAAAGGATCAAAAGATTATATGAAAAACTTCAAGGAAAAAGCTTCAAATGAAGATCAATCCGAAGAAACAAATCAAAGCATTCGAAAATTCGTTAATTCAGTAATTGAGTGAGTGCTTAAGATTTATGTAAAGTTATTTATTGATCAAATCCCTATAGCTCAAATGTATTCATGCATATTTTAAAGATTTATTCAAACAAGCTTAAAATTGAATTTATTTGAAAAACATCATTTTACAAAGACCGAGTTTCAAAATAAATTCATATTAATTTTAAATGATCATAGTTTAAGCTCTAATAAAAATAGGTATCTTAGAAACATATCTTTGAGATTAAAAAATCATTAGAATTTTATTTGGAACTAAATTATTAAATTGTAAAAATATTTTTATTTTACATTTAAAATTTGCTCAATTTTCGCACAATTTTGATCTAACGGTAAGATGGAGGTCTTCTAGGACTCCGATCATTTTAAAATTTTTACAGTAGTTAGAAAACATCTCTTAGCACTTTTGATTAAAATTTGAGCATGATCAACGGTCAAATTGGGAGCAATTATCAAAATAAATTTGAATTTTTTGTCAAAACGAGCTGTTAGAAAGTTTGAAAATGTATACCTTTGACCCAAAAGCTTTCTTAATCATCCCCGACGGCCATATGATTTTGCAAGCTATAAATATGAGGTCCTAAACATGTTTTAACATACTTTGAATCATTCTAATATTCTATTATTCATATATTCAAATATACAAAGATTTCAAAACACATTTTGATCAATCTTTCATCTTTTGAGCTATATATTTTTGATCAATCTTGATAACTCTAGTGTGAGCTTCATTTGTAATCTTCAAATACAATTGAGAGTTATTGTATTGGTGTGTATCACCACAAACAATTTATTCTTCATTTCAAAAGAGAGTTTATCTCTTTGTAGAGCAAGACAACATATATTGTGAGAAGTGTAATGGGTATAGCTACATTGTGAGTGTTCTGTGCATAGCAACATTTGTATTGAGGTTTGATCTTCACCCGAAGAAGATTGAATAGTGAAAATTCTCGGGGAACTAACCGAGCGCGAACTATGGTTTGGTAAACCAAAACCGTGTGGACAAAAAGCCTTGGACTTCAAACTGGTTCAATCTTTCTTACTCAATCTCTTTATTTATTTGTTATATTCATTGATTGAAGTTGCTTATATTGTTGCTTATTCTTGGGATTGATTGTTTTCCTTGATAAACTTATTTTGCTAAATTGTTTTACGTAAATATTTTGAAAAAATTTTGAATTCCGCATTAAAGTTTTTAAACCTTATTCACCCCCCTCTAGTGTCATTATCCGACCAACATTAATAATTCACCTTTTTAGTCCTACTATTCGGCCTTATCAAAATATGAGTACAATGTTATTTATTTTTTGCTAAAATTTATATTTTCTTGAATTTCATCCATGACTTTCTGTAATACCTTGAGTATGTCAGGTGTACATTTTTCATATTGTATAAGAAAAAATTATTTAGTGTTATTATTGCTTTGATGCCTTATTTTCGAGAAACATGCTCCATAACAAAACTATCATCCTGAACTTAATTTTGGAAAACCAAAGGATAATATAATTGCTTAATTAATTAAGTTTACAGGAAATAAAAATTTAGGAAAAACCAATATCACAATATTAAAAACATAAACCTTTCAAATTATTTATTAAAGGATAATATAATTTACTTGATTAAATTTATAAAAAATAAAATCTAAGGAAGATCAAGAAAATAATATTGGAACTACAAATCTTTCGGTAAATTAAAAAATTATTAACTTATTGATATCCCTTGTAGGATATCCTATTGAACACGGACCATCGAGGTCTGGCGTCTGCTTCCTGTTCAGGTTCTAGTATTAATGGAGAGGAGGTCAAGCTTCTTTGTTTCGACTTTGATGTTGAGAGGTTCTTTCAGAACGTCCTTCGTGGACCACACTAATGGTGCATGAAGTCTAACTGAAACCTTCTCAAAGGAAGACTCTCTCCTAGAGTTTGATCAATCAAATTCAAACTCACTGGTTCTGCTACGGCTCCCCCTAGATTCTCTGTGACGGTCTCCAAGCCTTTGAATAGCTGGGACTCCCGCAGGAACTGAGTAAGCAGATGCAAACGCAGAGGCCAAAGCTGACCTGTTTCTCGAGCTGGCTGGGGGTGTCTCTCTATGAGCTATGAGCCTATTAATTTGGACTTGAAAGGCAGCCTGTTATTCTCTCAGTGCCACCGGGGGTCTGGCTGAGTTTGTCCTGAAGACATGTTGGTTTTTTGGATGTGCTTTTCGTTTAAAGGGAAATGTATGTGAATTGAGAAACTATCTTTCCCACATAATGAGCCAAACTGTTGATGCATAAAACTAGATAAGGGTAGTTTGGACTAAACAGTCAAATGATTAGTTCAAATGATTAAGACAATAAATGCAACAAGTTAGGAGAGTCAAAGATGGATAGAGGATGTTCACCTCATATAAAAATATGGGTTAGTCCTCCTCCATGAAATAGAGTTAGAAACTCGGTTTGCTTTATATTGAAATAACTGAGTGGTTGTTACATACTCACAAAGTCTCTCTAGCAGTTCTATCATCATAAGACTACAATAGGAGTATACTTTTAGCTATACGAGTTCTGAATTCCCTACAATAAGAGCTCTACCTTGTGATTTGAAGGTCTATTTTTCTTTTATTTCTTTTGGTTGCTCACTGTTGGCTACTTAAATGCTGAATTCTCTCTTATTGTTGGTTGATTCTTGGTTGTTGAGAGAAGTAAATACTTATTCTATATATATAAGACATAGGACACATGTGGGGGAGCTCTGCGGAGCACGTCCAAGGCCATCCATCACTTCCATCAACTCTGACTTTTTCTCCCCATGGATTTCGGTGCATTAAAGAGTTCCAGAGCTCATTGAGAGAGCTATAGCATTCGAGCTCCGTCATTAGTTGAACGAAAATGATCCAGATACCCAAATCACAAAGAGCTTTGATCTCCCTGTGGTACTCGAACAGAACTCCTTCGAACTCCTCCTATTGCGACAGGTTAGGTCGCTGACGTGAAATACCATGTATCTGCTCATGATTAGCAAAATAAACTAGGTTACTAATATGTACCATCAAGATATTTTAATATGATAATGATATATTTTATTACTATAAATAATAACAAGTATAAAATTCGAATAAATTGTATGAGATTTGACATATCTATTCATATCAATATAACATATATCATAACATATATATATATTTTGTAAATACAAATTATTTTCTATCATGACTAGTTTATTAATTTCCTAATTATATTTTTGTTTATCTTTATTAGATTCAATAGGTAACACTAAAGTTCTTTACGAAACTTAATTAAAAATTTCACAGCATATTTGCAACAAAAATTTACAAGTTTAAAACTTGCCAAAAAAAAAAAAAAAAATTGATAGTACAATGGGTTGCCAATTTAATTACTAGTAGATAAAAAGTTGTAAAATAAATCACTATTCTGCTGCCTATGAAAATCTTTAACATTAAAGATTCATTGAGTGTTAATTAGAAAGACAAGCTGCAAAAAATAGCAAATAATTTTTCTGAAATTTTTTTGAGAAATATTGTAAATAAATAAATAAACATGAAAAAAATTCATCCTTAGGTCCCTAGAATAACTGAAACTGAAAGAATGGAGTGCTAAAGTCCAGGCTACCACGGATGGCCGGTGTTCCGTCACGTTTTCAAGACTTTGGAATTTGCCACAGAGAAAAAAAAAAAAAATATATATATATATATATATATGTATATATATGTCGCTTAAACAAAATTATAGCTATAATGTAATAAATGCTTTTATGACTTTCTTAAAGGGCCCAAATTGTAAACTTAATTTGCATTAGTCTAGGCTACCCAATTAACTGCTAGAGAAACTTTAAATAATAAAATTTGACATGCTGTCCTTATTTCTGTGAACACTTTAAACGAGGGGGATTATTTCCTAGTTTTCCTTTCGTTTTATACGGGAATATGGCCATTTGTTTCAACTTTTGCATAGGTTCTACATATCTCGGTACCAAACATGCATTAGATCGACAATGTGTAAGCATCAAATGTTAATTGATTCATTGATCGAGAATTAGGAAAAAGCTTTATTGTAAATAACTAAGTTTCTTAGTACAGCAATAATAACCACAACTTAGTTGAATTTCCCATACAAGCTAGCTAGCGAGACTCTTGTAAATTTCTTTTACCTTGGAGGTCTCAAGGGGAAGAACGAGGGGCTCATAAAGAAGAGCATTTATTTCATCAAATGTTCTGCCTGGAAGCCTGTATTCATCACTACTATTGTACAAATAATAGCATATCTTGTATAGCTTGAAGTACGATTCAATGAACGCTTTTGGAATTGAACTCGGTTTCTTTTGAACCACCATTCGTAGCTCTTCTCTCTTGCTGCTTTCGATCATTCTCCGTATCTCTGTTCTAGCCTCTTCTTCGGTTATTGCACCATTTCCATGGCTTACCAATAACAAACAACCGTTCACTTTTCTTTGTATTTTGTCTCTCTACGTACATCAAATTTGGTATTAAGGCATTAATTCAAGGTTCCGATGCAATATTTTCTAAACGCAAATTAGACTAATCACCCTCTGTATTTTTTAATTGCAAAAGGACAAACAAAGCACCAAATTAAGGCCAAAGAGACTGATACTGTTCAAAAAAAAAGTCCCTATTTTTTTCTTGCCAAAGATTGTCGCAGTTCTCGTGAGATTTTCTATTTTAAATACGTAAAATATCCTTCTCTCTTCTTATTATATATGAAGCACATAGCTATATATATGAAGCATTTCTCATAAGGATTACTATTCACGGACCTTATTTACGGATTTGTTCTTTTGGCATATTTCTCGATGGAATTTTTTGATGAAATTTGGTGGGGATGTTCTTCATCGTGTGTAGAACATCTCCACCAAATTTTGTCAAAAAATTTCACCGGGAAGTGGGTTAACTACATGATTGAAAAATATTGGATTTTATATATCTATTTTTGAACCAATATTTTTCAATCATGTAGTTAACCTACTTCCTGGTTGAATTTTTTGACGAAATTTGGTGAATATGTTCTACGCACGATGAAGAACATTCCCACCAAATTTCATCAAAAAATTTCATCGAAAAACATGCAAAAAGAGTAAATCCGTAAATAAAATTCGTAAATAATAATCCTTATAAGAAATGCTCCCTATATATATATATATGGCCACTGTGGTGGACCTTTGACAAGTTTACTACCAGTGGCCACAAAACTTTCACTAATAGTACGTGGTGGGTGAAATCTAGAGACTGACTAGTGACTACGGTACATAATTTCTACGATCATTTAAAAATGCAAAAAGTGTTACGTAAGATAACTTAATTACCTTGAGGCCTTGATAATCATTAAAAAGTCCTCCGACAATGCTGGCATGCTTGAATAGAGTATAATATTCTTCACTTCTGAAAAGATCCTTTGAAAGATGGGGTCTGAGAAAGTAGAAATTAAGAGAATAAAGTTCAATGCCAATTGTTGGGCCTCTATTTGTCATGTATTCATCAAATGTTGGTGTTGCATTGTTTATCCACCAGTCCACCTCTTGTAAGGTGCACTTCAAATGATTAACCCACTGCAAATATAATATAAAATAAAATAAACATTAATTAATCAACATTTTAGTGGGAAAAAATATTAAGGTCATGGTTCAACTCGATCTCCCCGAATGCCATTTTAAGACTAGGGCACAAGTAATGCAGGGACTTTTTCTAGTCCGAACATAAGTAGCTAAACATTTGATTGGATCTACAAGAGACTTTGCAATAAAGCTAACCCAAATACTTTTATTATTGAAAAATAAATAAATTATACATATATATATGTATATATATATATATATATAAATACTCGTACTATTTCAATTATCTCATGCTTGATACATCGCCCTTGTCTAATGAAACCTTTGGCGGCTTGCTCATTTATTATTTCTTGAAGTGCTGAAAATACGATCTTGTTTCTTTCGGAGCAGTAACCATCGACATTTGAATGCCCATCCCACCTATAAGGACAATTACCAACTATTAATGGTGTTTGAAAAATTGTGTGGCGGGGGGAGGGGGATTTTGCGGACAACTTCAATGTATTCGAATGCAGTTAGCTTATCAAAATAATAATGATACGTGTACCAACTAATTTAACCAATTTTTATACCGAATGATGTGGTATAGATGAATTAGTTGATTACTAATGTATAACTTTATTCGACAAGAGTGATTAAGGCCTCGTTTGGTTCACAAAAGGGAAATCAATTCCCTTGTCTTTCCTGGGGGGTGGGGGGGAACTAAAGTTCCTTTCATGTTTCATGTCCTGTATTTGGTAAAGCATGTAAAGTATTCAAGAAATACCATTTGATTTTCTTTCCGGTGTTTGGTTGGTACAAGAAAAGAAAAGAAAAATTTATCAATATTTCAATAATACTCTTGTATTTTAAAATAAAAACAACATTATAAAAATATGGTAATAGCATATTTAGGTAAGGGGATTGTTCAAAACTTTTGTTATAAATGCTGAAAAATCATAAAGGAAATCAATCTCCTTAGATCTGAGTGGAATGATTTCTCCCCTACTTTCCCTCTTGTCAAGAAAGTATTTTCGGAGTTTGTACTTACCAAACAAGGGAATGTAATAACATTCCTTTCTTAGGTGCTTAAATCCAAGAACCAAACGAGACTTAAAGGATAACTAATTCATGAAGTACTGTATGTCTGCAACCTCAGTTAGTCTAAAAAAATTAGTTAACCTCGTTGGTTAAAAAGAATTTTCATTATTATTATTAGGTAATGCTTGGTCATAAACAATGAATTGCATGTACTCTTAAGGTTCATTTGATTTAAAAAACAATAATTTAAAATGAATGTACGCTACTATTTTATTTTCTAGAAAGTGGGAAAAATAATTGAATGATTTGGTAAGATATTCTATTACTTTTTTGAATTTTTCATGTAATAAAATAGTTTGAGCTGTGCTTACTATAAAATTTCCATGAAAAACAAGGAAAATATGTTCTCATCTCTTTTTCTATTTTCAATCAAAAATTAGGAGTATTTTCTATAATTTTTCTAGAAAGTGTGCCCTTAATTTTAGACGTTACAAAAATGAATTCACAATTTGGGATATAGGGTAACTAAATAAAAAGAAGGAAACTGATGACATGTGCCCTTAGGGCACATGTTAAAACTACTATAAATGAAAATAATGAAATCTTGTATGAGAATCTGTCATATTTAATGCATGTTCGGAGTTAATAATTTCAAAAAATAAGTACTTAACATGTGCCCTTAGGACACACGTTAATATAACCCTAAAAAAAAATATTGAGAAAGCGAGAATAGTATATTACTTTTTCATCAATTCAAGAAGGTTTACTAATTCTTCCCTGGTGCCATCAATGTCAAACATATCATCAATAATAGTTCCAACAAAAGAATTTTGTGTCCATGAAATCCGGGCATCAGATAATTCGGGCTCAAAGTGTACGGAGGCAAGCTGCATATAAGAGGAAATCAATGTATGCCATTCAAAATCCAGAGTCATCATTCTGCTTTCTTTGACCCACCTGCAAACATACAAACATATATAGTGATCAAACAATAACTCTAGACGGATTATCTGCAATTAAAATCTGGCACATGTAGCTACCATATTGGTCAAAAAGGTGGGGTCCCTATAAGACTCGTTTTATCATAATCTATTATAGCAAATGAGTTATTACTAGATTGATATGTCAATATTTAATGTCAAATAAATATGTCCATATAGAGATACTCGTGATCAAATTTGTATAATTAGAAGACAAGGCATAATATGTGTGTTCTAAAGACACGTTAAGAATCATATCGATCTATAAATAGCAAAATCAGCCCCAATAAACATTTCTTCTAGGACTAATGCTCATGCAAGACATAATCTTACTATAAGTCCGTAATATGTTTGCTCTCGAAGCTTAGATTAATTGGTAATTTACATAATTATATAAAATGCTAGATGGTAGGTAATGTTGAGGAATTAACAAACTTACTTCTGTAGTTGCTTAATCTCTTCATGATGTATGGCTTGACACTTGTTAAAATCTTGTATTGAAAATTCAAGTATGTCCTTGTTGTGAGTATTGGAACACCTGGAGACGGAAACGAGTAAGCTATGTAGATACACAAATTAAATCATACCCCAAAATTGTTCATCCACTCGATCAAAATATATTGTGACCTGCCTAGCTTATACAATTTATTTTTTATTCCAAAATTTGGTTTATTGATCATGTAAAAGAACACTGGAACTATCCATCTGACACGTACGAGGATCATCGAGTATATGCATTTACCTGTATGATGTCTTGAGCATTTGAAAATCTTCGGGACTATATAGCTCTATGCCTCTCCTATGTTTAAGTCGGTCTACAGTATCGATGGTAAACTTCAGAGCATATTCCACCTACAAATTAATTAAGGACCCCAACTGTTATTAATTAACTTCCCCAACAAAGAATAGATGATAATGAAAATTAGCATTGACGTATATTAATTAATTACCTCTTTGTGTAATTTCTCATAATAAATAATATCTTGATTCGCTGAGTATTGATGCTTCAAAAAAGTGCTAGTCCAGGCATTTATTTTGTCAAGAATAGGTTCATCTGGAAATATTGTGACTTGTGAAGCTCTATACAATTGGACAATTGTGCCTATGTTCGTAAATTGTGGGCTTACTGAACCGAAGAAATGCTTCCGATCAACGAAGTCCACCAATGCGTCTGCAACACATGGCAAGCCTGTTTAGCTTTCAAAAATTCTTAAGTAGTATGTACTCCATTATGTTCATTGTTTAAAATGGCAGTATCAAATTGACAATATCACATTGCATGTAGTACTTTTTAAGAAAATATTAATTTTAAACTAATCAATGATTAAATATATAACTTAAAGATTGACGGTGCTACATAAGAGAAAGTGGACTATCAATTTGAAAGAATCTAAAAAAAAGAGGTAAAACGACCAATTTGGGATAGACGGATTAGTTAGTTATAACATAGTTTTCATATGTACTAACGAGTTTTTATATATATATATACTCTATGTTGGAATGAATTTGTAGTGGTTAATTAGCGGGAAATGACTCTTATTTTTAAAGGAAATTAACTTGGTGGAGGTCAATGATGTGTATATTGATTGATTACAAGATCATCAATGTTCACGAAATTTTGTGTGAAAAAAAATCATATATTCATTTATTCTCAAAATAAACTGGGCCGTGTTCATTTTAATTCAAAGGGTTGTCAATCTCTAAATGACGATTCTATATATATATATATACACATACATACATACATACATATATACCTGATGAAACTTCATATCCATTCATTTGTAATAGCCGAAATGCCAACGCACAACAGTCTACATCCAAAATAATCTCTTCACTTCTCTGCTGCCAACACCTATGTACGTACGCATCAGCCAAACTATTAAAAGAGTTTTACCTTTTTTTTAATTTAATAACTATATATATGCATGTATGCTCTTGTTCTTATAGATATAAGAACAATTTCGGAAATACTTACCTGTGTGCTTCATCAAGAATAGTTTCTATCTCATGTTTGAAATAACGATCTATTCCCAGCCTATCGATAGTGTCCACCATGCAAAGACGCGAATATATATCAAACGGATAAATGGCCGGGACTGCATGACAAATTAATAAAAGATATATTGTTATTATAAGAAATTATTAGAAATGCTCATTAAAAGTAGTTTCAAGTAATTAATTAGAAGATATGATTTAAAATAAAAACAATAATAGTTATACCAGCTTTTCCATGAGTTTTTAAGAGGGATTGCAAGTAGTCAAAACATTTATCATTCTGAAGGTGAGTGAGAGCGGCTGCCGTTGTAGCTGGTGAATTAAAAAGAGAACCATTACTTCTTTGTTGATTCTTCACCATTTCTTTCCAGTCATATGATTTATCCAATCCTTCAGCAATGTACGCAAGATGACCTTCCTTTCCCTTGACACTGTTTTTGGATTATTTTAGAAGAACAAATTTCACTTATAGATATTACTTACTTGACTATATATTTACGCTACAAGCCTATAATACTGAAAATTAGATACTAACTAGATAATGTTGTTCATATACATAACTTCTTTCGAAAAACTGGATAATCGAAAATTATAGAAGGGGCTTGAACCTGATCGACCTTCTCAAAGGAAAAAATAGCTAAATTAAAGTTTTGGGTTATTTTATATTCTTATACATATTCTCGTAATTGTGAAAGTTGAATGTATACCTTTGAAGTTGAAGGTCTCGATTCCGTAGCATTACGTTCACAAAATCTGAGTCAAGAGGCAAATTCAAACCCAATTCGTTTGCGTAACTAATCATGCCCGGGAATATAATATCGAACCCAATTGGAGAACACTGGTGTTTGTCCATGATAGCGTATCTCTTTGACCCAATAAAATCCAGTCCTATAAAATTAAGGGGAAGAGCCGTTAGTTAATCTTCCACGAGTATAAAGATCAAGGGTCTTTTAACATCCGGTCCTTGTTAAAAGAACACTTTTTTATGCGGTGCATTTAGATTTTATAAAAAGTTTGCGGTTCCTCAAATACAGAGATTCTAATTAAAGTTCAGTATCTGTGATTATCTGTAACTAAGAATCATAGATACTAAACCTGATGGATCGCATCCTTTAAAAAAGCACGGACAAATAACATTTTTAAATTAAAAAAAAAAAGAAAGAACAAGAACCTCATCTAAAAAATATTCGAAAACAAAAATCGAAGACTAATTTTCTCAAAAATTAATACATTGAGACTCAAAGTTGAAGGCATTATTTACTCCATATCACATTGTGAATAAATAATACAATCCATGTTCATTTTAAATTTGCTACTTTGGGTGGTGAATCTTAACATGATTGTAAAGATTTGAACAATTGTTTGTATTTCCTTCCTAATCAATTGTCTAGCTGCTCTATACTCTTATTTCCCTTAAATTAATAGTTCTACTTTAATTTTGGTCAATGATATACTTTTATTTGTCATTGATTTAATACATTTTGAATACCATAAAGAAAACGAGACTGTTAATTCAATATATACTGAAACAAAAAGTGGGACAATCAATTTAAAACAGAGAAGTTATTAAAAAAATATGCCCTAATAAAAAGAAATATTTATAAAAGTAAACATGTATAAATACGCATTTAGTCAATTTTCTATTCGTTATTCGAGCATTTGAGGAAACTATACGTGTTATTTTTTTGCTCCTTCAAGACGGGTTCTGATTTGTACAAGCCAAAGTTCTAGTACCAAACGTGTTATTGGGTTCGATTATAAGTAAATCACGAGCTTCTATCTTCACCACCACATAACTATGATTTAAATATAATGTATAAATGCTACAATTAATACATGTACAAATATTCTTATATTACTTTCACGAGCAATTTACCGTATACTTAAATTAATAGACGAAAAATAATTGTTAAATTATGCTGCTATATCTTCTATTGCGTTCTAGTATCATTTAGGGGTGGTGTGACTTACCCGAAAACCGAACGCCCGTACCAAACTGATCTGATCCGAACCAATCCGAGTTGAAAATAACCAAACCGAAAAAAAAAATTGAAATGAAAAACCAAACTGAAACCGAAGAAGGTCTGGGTCTTGCTAGTTCAGAATCGAACCGAAAATAACCACTAACACACAAAACTATTTTGTATATGTTTTTTTTCCCCAAACCCTAGAGGTCTAAACTTCTTGTATGTGTTATGAATATTGTTTTTTTAAGACTATTTAAAAAAAAATAAAAACAGTTTTTGAAAACAAAAGACTGTTTTTCAATTGTATAATTCCTACTAATATTACATTTAATTTTTTTAAAAAAATGTACATCAAAATCGAATAAAATTAAACAAAAAAGTTTGTTGAATCATCTTTTGCCATCGCTAGCTACTTCCACTATCCAAACTTTATTTTATTTTATTTTTCTTTTTTAACAAAAGTATCTAGGCAAGGTGGCACCTGACTGAACCACCAAACCAAATGAACTATTTTTTATATCGAAGTCATTGAACAAACAAATTTTGTGGACCCAAAAAATAATTATTTTTGTAACTATTAGGAAACGAGGCTCGGTAATTGCTTACAAGTTTAGTCTTTTCTTTTTTTAGCATTAGCAATTAATGGTAATAAGTGTAAAGCAGTGAGTGGCATGCAGATGTCAGTAGTTATGGAGAAAAGGGTAAAAGGACAGATCATTCATTACACTGAATTGCGTGAGCTTATCTTCTAATCTATTATTTTGCTTGCTTTTTTCTTTTTAAGTAAATGATACTAGAACTCTTTAAATTATATTACAAGTTTTAATTAGATTTTTAAACTTAATTTTATGTTAATTAAAATTTTAAATTAATTAAATTAAACATCAATAATCTTTTCTTTTCTTTCCAATTAAATCAAATGGATTGAGGGGATGTTTTGGTCATTTATACATGTGCATATATATATATATATATATATATATGTGTATGTGTGTGTGTGAATCTAGATTTATATATATATATATTTATAAATGTATTATTAAAACAAAACTCATTTAATTGATACATTTATATATAAACAATCTATGTATATATATATGTACATAAATCTTTTATTTGGATTTTCTAAGATTTGGTTTTTGTGATTTGAACAAAAAATGAAAATAGCGGAAGTGGGATATGTATATAAATCTGGGATCACACACACACACACATATATATATATATGAACCATCTATGTATATATATGTGTATATATATATATATATATGTACATAAATCTCTTATTCGGGTTTTTTTAAGATTGGGTTTTTGTTATTTGGACAAAAAATGAAGATGGAAGAAGATGGCAGAAGCAGGAAGAATACTGTAGCACTTCAATAGTAATCTTTAAAAGTTCTTCCAAATTATTTTGCTTATTTCTTTCTCTTTCTTCTTCTAATTTTCTTCTCTCTTTTTTTTTCTCAATTAACTTGGTTAGTGACCAAAAAGCCTTTCAATTCATTTGATTTAACGGATGATTTGGATGGAAGGGTTGTTAATGTTTAATTTGAATGATTTAAAGGTTCAATTGATACAAAATTAAATTTAGAGATTTAATTAAAACTTAAAATATAATTTTAAAGCTTCTTGTGTCATTTACTCAATAATTAGTTCTTTTATTCTTCCAGAAATGGTCTTTCTTTTTCCTCTTTCCTTTTCGAGACGACGGACAAATATTTAATTATTGATTAAAAGTTGGCAATCTTAGGGTATTCAAAGATAATAATTTTTCTGCCTTGATGTCACCAAGGAAGATATCAAAATTGTAGAAGGGAGGTTTCCAAGATTAAAAATTAATTTATGATATTATGTCCCCTGCTATATTTTTTCATACATCAAATCATTTTCAAAATTATGCAGCGTAAAATTGGTCACATCGAGTTTCAAACACACAATTAACTTGCAAGTTATCAGTGGACAAAATATTTGTTATAACCAAATGTTTTTATATATAATACACATCTATCTCATTATATATTCAATAAGAAATTAAATCATCGCTATATGTAAAAAGAGTGATACGCACGTGCTAACTTTTCAACGAATATTTTTCTCTGAAAAGGGTAAAAAAAAATAAAAAAATTGAGTACCTTTTTGAACAAGTTGTTGGCCGACTTTCCATTTTTGGAGGGCAAGTACACAAGCAAGTGTGGAAGAGAGAGAATCTTTAACGAGGGATGGATGTGTGGGATTTAATCCCCAAGACCCATCTGCCCTTTGATTCTCCATAATCCATTCCAAACAACCTGGAAAACAAGGTTGATGATGATGATGATGATGATTATTATGATTTGGAGAATCCCAATTGGAGGGGACCATGGCCACCCATGCTGTGTCATATGAAGAAGCCGATAAATCCACCTTCCCGGCAAATCCCTCTCTTATTCTTTCGATCGATCCTTGAACGTCTTTGTGCTATGTGTTGATTAATATTTTAGTTAGAAGAACTAATATTTTATTAGTTCTATTAATTTTTGACATTTATCTATGTAGATGCATGCTTGGACAAGTATAGGAATTTAATCGATCAGCTTACTACCTCAACATTTATCCTTGCCGCGATAATTAGTCTCTTTGGGTGAATATCTGCAAAAGATTTAAAAAGAAATTAACTCTTCAAAATAAAAAATATTGAAACAGATGTAAAGGCAGATGCAAAATTCTTAAATGGGATGGACTGAACTAAGAACAAATTTTAGAACGATTATTTCAGAGCTGAGTTCTAATTTGATTTACGTACCCATCTGCGTTGCATGCGTGCAATGTAATATTAATTAAGTATATATATATAGCATATATATTTATCTCACCTGATGAATATTTTCTGGTCCTGATTTTATGTTGTGAGAGGAGTATGAGATTATCCGAGCGAGGGAGTAGTGATATTTGAGCCATAGAGAGTTAGAAAAATGAGAGATGGATACTTTGTGATCGAGTTGGTGTATATTATATATATATATATATAGATGGATTATATAATGCGCTACTTCATTACGTGCCTATTATAGTAATGAACCAACTAAATTAATAATAATAAAAAAAAAATTGTGGGAAATAAAAATTGTATTTGGGTTTTTTATCCTGGCCCAATTTGACTAGTCCATGTCATGGTAGACCCACGGTTTAAAATTCTCAAGATTGTTCCACTGTAAAAGTGAAGTTGTCTAACCGAGCAAAATATTTTCATACAATAGCCGACCACCATTTGACTACCACCACTAGCCTAGCTGACCAAGATGTATAAATTAGGTGACAACTAACCAATCTTGGTTGGCTAATAAATAAAAGAAAGCTGAGTTGGAGAATAAGTGATGGGAAATAACCATCTATACAAGTGTGAACATGATTACGAACAGTTGCTATCATGAAGTAATACCCAAGCTTACTCTTTATAATAATTTTCATATATCACCAACCCTAATGTAACCCTATTTAATACATATAAATAAGAAAGGAAAAACCATAGCTATTAAATGAATTATTTCCTCTCTACACTCATTCCCATATATTATCATTCTTCCTCTGTCAAACCTTAAATTCTCTGCAACTCTTAAGCCAATATATTCCACACATACATTATGGGTGATGTATTACTGGATTGAGAATTAAATCTATAGGAAGACTCTACCCATCAACAAATCTAATATTCTTTTTACTTTCAGTTAACTGTTTTATTAGTGGATACTGGATGGTATTGATTATCACCATTTTCTAATTGCCAATCACTTTTACTAGGCTATTTCTCTTCAAGTTGGGATTGATTAACTGTGAGTTACCCAAAATAATAATAATAATAATTAAAAAAAAAACTATAAACAAAAGGTTTTAGGATATAGATAGGAGTAATCCTTGGTGACCATGTATTGTGTTTATTTTGTATGTCTAATTTATGTTTTGCTGGATGTATTACTTTTTATACAAAATTAGTAAACAACCCACTTTTGGGAAGCTTATTGTAACCAAACCCATTTTGTTTGCATTATTAGGAATCAACCCATTGTTTTGAAATTACCCCTTTTTTTTGGATTTAAGCCACCTCTTTTTTTTATATTTAAAATGCATTCAATATATTATACAAACTGTAAATTACATAAGATATCCTTCCTAGATGGATAAAAATTTCTTCTACTATCGGATGTTGTCATTAATATGTATGTCCAAATTTAAATTGAGTATATCTAAATATTACACATAGGTACTACAAATTTACAATTATGTAAAAATTTGAATTCAAATTTTAATCTGTTTTGAATTCAAAAATCTTAATTAATCCCTTTAGATATTCCCTAGAGTTTGGAAATACTAAATTCCAGGGATAATAATTTTGACTCAAAAAAATTAACCAAGGGTATTACTAGAAATGAAAAAAACAATTATTATAAAAAAATTATAAATAATTAAATGAGGCAACAGGTTAAAAGGGTTTCTTCCATAATTATATTCAAAGCAATGACACTTCACATTTTCATTCTAAAATAAGAACACTTATTTTTCTTTACCTAAAATACTCTTCATCTACTTCTTTTCTTTTTTCTTAAAAATAAATTAGTCACCACGGACCACCACCATTACCACTATCTCCCTCCAGAGCTTTAATAACCGAAGTGTCATGACCTCACCGGAGTTCTACCGTAGGTATTGCAAATCTATTTTTGCACTAAATTCGCAAACAACTAATGATACATATTTTAGTACAAACAAATCTATTTTTACACTAAATTCGCAAGCAACTAATGATACATATTTTAGTACAAAAATATTTTTGCACTAAATTCACAAGTAATAAATGATACATATTTTAGTGTAAATATGTTTTTGCACTAAATCATCAAACAACACATAATATAATTTTAGTGTAAATATGTTTTTGTACTAAATCCGCAAGTAAGAAATGATACATATTTTAGTGCAAATCTATTTTACACTAAATCCTCAAGCAACTTATAATATATTTTTAGTTCAAATCCGTTTTTGCACTAAATCCGTAAGCAACAAATGATGCATATTTTAATGCAAATCTATTTTTGCACTAAATCTTCACACAACTCATAATATATTTTTTGTGCAAAACTATCTTTGCACTAAATTAGTAAATAACTAATGTTATAAATTTTAGTGCAAATATATTCTTACACCAAAATTTGTAGACAAATTAAGATATAAATTTTGGTACAAATTTATTTTTGCACTATACAAAAATTCTCGCCAAAACTCCCTTATCCTTTTTGGAGGTACGACAATGGCTACAGAAGCTCTGGTAGGCAGTGGTGGTAGAGGTAGTTAGTGAGATTTAATAACTTAAAGATTGTAGTAAGGATATAATTGACCATTCAAAAAAAGGTGCATCCTTTTAGTGAACAAAGATTTGAAAAGTGTCCTTGTGGCCAAAACAAATTGTGGAGAAAGTCTTATATCTAGTTTGAAATAATAAGATGTCCTTAACTTGAATATAATTATAGAGGAAGTACTTAGAACCCATTTTCACTAATTAAATCCACAATTATCCACCATTTGGTCTAATTACTAATTTTCAAAATGAGGTGGGCTAAATATAAAACAGTTTGAATTTCTTGGGCTAAAAACAAAAAGGCCATTTTTTTTTGCTAAAAAAATCCAAATCCAAATTGGTGGCTTTAAGCCCCCACTAGGCCCATCATATAGCATATGATAGGGGTGTTGTCAGAAATCCGAAAACCGAACGAACGAACTGATCCGATCCGAAATTAACCGAAATTATCCGAACCGAAAAAAAACTGAAACCGAAATAAAAAACCGAAACCGAAATCGAATGATTCGGGTCGGTTCGGGTTCGGTTTTCGGGCAAACCGAATTGGACCGAATGACCCGAAACTTAAAAAAAAGGGTTGGCCTCACGGTACTGTTTAAACATTAAAAGAGAAAGGACTGGTCAAAAAAACCTAATCCTCACTTCTCATTACTCCTCTTCTCTATTGTACATACTGCCGCACACCGGCACACCCTCTCCACTCCCCAGCGTCCCCCCTCTCTCTCTTTCTCTCAAGCTGTTACAGACTCAGCCATAGCCCAAATTAGTTCCGCACTTCTGCTGCACACTTACGGCGCCACACCCTCCGACGTCATCCTCAGCTCAGGTATTTTGTCTAGATCTATTATTATTACAGATTATTTTTTCACTATACTACTTAAATCTGACTATGTGTGTGTGTGTGTATATATATACACGTGTGTGTATGTGTGTGAATGGCCAAAATAAGGTCTCTCTTTGTGAAAGTGGGTCTCCTGGTTCTCGCTGGCAAGTTGAGTACCGTGAGGTTGATGTTCTTTTGTTTTTTCGATTTCCGTAAATTTCAAAACGACGTGCTGGTAAAGAAATATTAACTCCTTTAATTTGTGGTTTTATAAATAGCCAGGGAACCTGCTTCAAAATGGGATTATTTGTACAATTAAGTTAAAGACCCCTTCACTTAATTTTTTTTTTGCTTTTTCCGAAGAGCTTAATATTATATAAACCATTTTTAATTATTCTTTGGTATTATATAAATGGCCTTGTTTAGTAAATTCTTTGGCTGCTTCTTGGATTCTGCTCTAATTGCATCGGAAGGAAATGGTGTTATAAACGAAAAGCACAAAATTAAAGGATCCAAATCCTCGACAAAGAAGAAGAGCAAGTCAAATGGATCTTTTAAGGTGAAATTCTCATAAATTAAGCTGTTCTATTATAGATTCATCTAAAGTTTGGTTTTCTAAATGCTCATTTTGAGCTTGAATAGGTGCTTGATCATTTAGGTCTATTGATTCTACTAAATCCTGATTTTGAATTGTATTATCTGCATCAGTTGTTATTTCCACAGATAGTCTTATATTTGAATGGACCACATATATTTGTATGTATTAATTCCAAGAGATTTTGACTTCTAAATGCATTTTTCTTCCTGCTGTTAATCAATTTTTCTTTATAACACTTAATGCCTAGTCTCCAATGCCATAAATATGCTGATTTATTATTGGATAAGGTTTTTTTTCACACCTGTACATTGTAATCAATGTTTCCAGCATTCTCAATCAATATTTTCTTGTTTAGTAACAAATCAATCTAATCTTAAATAATTATTTAAAAACATTCCACAACCAATATAATCAGAACCCTGAAATCAATAATAAGTCCAAGTCTTATATTAACTAAAGTTTTAACGATATAGAAAAAACCGAAACCGACCGAATCGGACCGAAACCGAATGATTTGGGGAGGGTTTGGGTTCCATAGATATCAAAACCGAAACCGAACCGAACCGAATCCGAACTATGAAGTTTGGGGAGGGTTTGGGGTACCTCAATCTCTACCCCGACCGAAACCGAAAACACCCCTAGCATATGATGGACATCTCCTTATAGGACATCTCCTTATATTAACTCCTTTTTTTTATATTTAAAAGCAATAATCCCTAAAATATAGTTTTACAAGTATAGTAAGGATGTTAATTTGTTGAATAATGATATGGTGTAATTTATTATGGTACACATGTACACACTATAATGAATACTCATAAATTACAACACTCAAAAAATCAAAATACATAGTTTTGCTTTCTAAAAAGATCTCATATTAAACGGGTGACTTTTATAACATTATATAAACATAATTGAAAAGCTAAATCACAAAATTCGAACCTAATAAATGTAAAAATAAAGAGGTATTGTGTAAATATATACAAATCCAACTTTGTTAAAGTTAATAATGTTAGGTTTAATTAACAATGTACCAAATAAATAATAATAATAATAATAATAATAATAATAATAATAATAATAATAATAATAATAATAATAATAATAATAATAATAATAATAATAATAATAAATGAAAATGTTAGGATTAATTACTCAATTTTAATACAGATTTTAATGGATCATACGGTAATCCTTAACATGTATGGATTTAGACAAGAAGGATATGATACAAACATTTTCAACCAAAACTTCTTTGTTGTCAAATCTTCATTGTTATTGACAAAAATGCCCATTTAGCATTATCTTCAACTTTCAAATTTTGAAAACCAATAAGGTAACATTTACTACACCCTTATTTAATGGATAAAACTCATCTAAAGTACTACAAACAATTCCTTTTTAGAATATTTGTAAATTTACAATTAAAATATATAGAAATAAAAATTAGAAAACAATTGACTACACTATTTTTCATAAATTCAATTCATATTTTTTGTAGTTAAACTCATAATTCTCACTACAACTCATATTTTTGCCACTAAATTATAAATCTCACTACAATATTTTTTGAAAAACTGGTAGTGACCTTCTAAATTCTGACATAATTTTTTTTTTCGTTTTTCGCAAGTTGTAAACTTGTAAATTTTAAAAAAAAATCTCATAAATTAAGAAAGAAGTCATCGTAGAAAAAAATTATTATCTATAAGATATATATGTTATAATATAGGTTCATATGTCGAATCTCATGCAATTAATTTTAATTTTCTACTTGTTATTGTTTATGGTAATAAAATGTGCCCTTATCGTATTAAAATATTTTATTTTGGATCTTTCATAAAAATTTGATCATATAAGAGATTTTTTTTCCCATTTGTCCAACTTTAATATAATTAATTTATTTTTTATTTTTCAAATGAGGGCCAAAGCCCGAAAAACAAAGCAAAATCTAAACTATAAAAGTAAGAGGGGGATCCTCCTAAATGAATGGTGATTTTGTTTTCATTCACCATATTTCACAGTTAATTTGCACTATTAAGTTAGTTAAGTTAATCCGCGAGCGTAGATAGACTGACAAAAAATATTGTTAATTTAATTTTATAGATGCTATTTTGAAAATTAATATAATATTAAAATATCCACTAAATTAATAAGTACAATCACTTTAAAAATTTAGATTATAATATTATTAAGCAATGGATAAATCCTAATCAACTTTAAAATAAAAAAACAAAAACAAAAATTAAGCCCTTACTCCCTCCCGTTCAAATTTTAATGGTGTTCTTCTATCTTTTCACTTAATACCCACCATCTTATCCTTCCTCACAAGTTAGGCGACATTCTCTATCCACCATTTTCATCTTCCTCCATTGCTCAAATCTATAGGAATTCTCGCCTACTATTCTCGGAATTTGATTTCAATTTCATTTCATTTGACTTTCAATTTTAATTTTGATTTCAATTAATCTCAAATTTGGCCGAACACTTTAGTCTCACATCCGACGGAGCCGAAATCCCCTATCTCTCTCTTCTTCCTTTAGTCGTGGCGGTGGAAGTGAAGGATTTGAGATTTTTTAAAGTTTAGATTTCTTTTCTATTCAAAAGACGATGGTGGAAAAAGTGGCCGGTAGTGGAAAAGGTGGTCGGCAATGGAGAAGGTGTGTGCAGTGGGTTTAATATTTTTGTTAGTTTTGTCTCTCATAATGCTCTATTTTTAATAAGTGGAAAATATGTACATCATAATGCTTTGTTTTGAATAAGTGGAAAATATGTATGTACATATGTACTAGGCTTTAAATTTGGTTTGGGTTTGTATCAATAATTAAATGGTGGGTATAATTTTTGGTGCTCTGTATAATTTTGGTAGTGGTGAGAGAGAAAAAAGGAGAGTTAGAAGGTGGAGCGAAGAAAGAATCAGTCGAGTGGATAATATTAAAATGGAATTTAAATTGATATATTTATAATTTAATTTTAATTTGTAGATATACTTATTAATTTTGAAAAGAGTAATATTGTGAAACTTTATTCAAAATTTTCATGATTTAAGGGTGGATTAACTGCAAGATATGGCGAATATAAACAAAATCACCATAAATGAAAGCTTTAATCTCTCCCCCACATGGAGACTCTTAGGATGAGCCTCAACTTGCAAGTCCAAAGCTTATGGAAAAGCTTTATACGTGGGCTATTTTGCGAATTAAAAAAAAAAGTCTTGATATATAAAAACAGAAACCCACAAAGTTGTATAAATTCTTGAAAGCCTCTCTTTAAAGAGTTATGCTATAAAGAGTGATTTTCTCACTTTATCAAAAAAGAGTAATGTCTATTTGAAAGGGTAAATAAATGAAAAAAATTGAAATTTTATAGAGATGATCTATATACTGAGTAGATCACATCCACCAAATTTCATAAAAAAAACTCAACCTAGAAGTGAGTGTATTGAAATATTGATATATATGCGCATTTTCGACCATTGAAATTTTTGATAATCATCTCACCTACTTCTATGTTGAATTTTTTAATGAAATTTGGTAGATCTATTCCTAATATAGATCATCTCTACAAAATTAATTCCAAAACATAATTCATCAATTTACCTCTGTTGACCTAAGGTCTTAATCTTATTTTGATAATAACAATAAATCAATCATGTGTAATTTGGGAGCATATTATTCACTTATATTTTTATCTATGCACCTATTTAGGGGGAGCATATTATTCATATGCTTAAAATTATTATCTTTTTATAAACACACATTAACTCTATTGTCATCATCAAAAAGGGGGAGATTGTTGACCTTAAAGTCAATTAATCTTATTTTGATAATTACAATAAGTTAATAAAGTGTTATTTAACTCGGTTGTTCCAATGATGATAGCCATTTTAACCGATATATCTTCCGACCAAGTGTAACTTCAAACCGAAGCAAATCTCACACAAGCTTTACAAACGCCTCTACTCACAAGAAATGAACTCAAGTGATATACATGTGCTATACAAAGCCAAGAAAAGATTTAGATCACTAAGCAAGTGAAGATATGCACAAGAATGATCTCCACATGCTCTACAAGTTATCAAAACCAAGAAAGGATCAAGAACATCAAACAAGTAAAGATACGCACAAGAAAATCAAGCATCACGAAGACTCGAATTATCATTAAATGGAGTGAGTGCTTAAATTTTACGTAAAGATACTTTATTGATCAAATCCCTATAGCTCAAACATATTCTTGCATCTTTTAAAGATTGATTCAAACTAGCTTGAAATTGAATTTATTTGAAAAACATTGTTTTACAAAAACCGATTTTCAAAATAAATTCATATTAATTTTAAATGATCATATTTTAAGCTATAATAAAAATATGTCTCTTAGAAACATATATTTAAGGTTCAAAAATCATTAGAATTTTATTTGAAACTAAATTGTTAAATTGCAAAAATATTTTTTATTTTACATTTAAAATTCGCTCAATTTTTGTCCAGTTTTGATCTAACGGTAAGATGGAGGCCTTCCCGAACTCCGATCATTTTGAAATTTTTACAGTAGTTAGACAACATCTCCTGGCAATTTTGACTAAAATTTGAGCATGATCCAACGGTCAAATTGGGAGAAATTAACAAAACAAATTTTAATTTTTTTGTCAAAAATAGCTGTTGGAAAGTTTGAAAATGTACACCTTGGAGCCAAAACCTCTCTTAATCATCCCCCAACGGCCATATGGTTTCGCAAGCTATAAATATGAAGTCCTAGACATGTTTTAACACACTTGAATCATTCTACAAACTTATTTTACATATATACAAAGTTATTCAAGTATTCAATTCATCTAATTGATCAATCTTTCATTTTTGAGCTATATACTTTGATCAATTTTGATATCTCTTAGTGTGAGCTTCATTTTTATTTTGTCATATACAAGAGAGATATTGTACATTGGTGTTTGTCACTAAAACTCATTTGAATCATAATTGTGAGAGGTGTATCTCATAGATTAGCAAGAGGGATTTCTTGTGAGAGTATTGAAGGTGTTTCAATACTTGTAAGAGTGTGTGAGAAGAATACACTTGTAGAGGTTTGATCTTCACCCGGAAGGAGATCGGTTATAGTGAAAATTCTCGGAGAACTAACCGAGCGCGGAGTAGGGGGAACAAGCCAAACCGCGTGGACAAAAAATCTTCGACTTCAAATTGGTTCAATCTTTCTTACTCAATCTCTTTATTTATTTGTTATATTAATTTATTGAAGTTGCTTATATTATTGCTTATTCTTGGGATTGATTATTTAATTGATTGTTTTCCTTGATAAACTTATTTAACTAAGTTGATTTGCTTAAATATTTTAAAAACGTTTTAATTCCGCATGAAGTTTTTAAAACCCTATTCACCCCCCCCCCTTTAGGGTATTTTCTGACCTACAACCTCTATAAATGAAAACCCCTTCTTTTTACTAAAGTGAGGAAATCCTTCTTTATAACCTACCTCCTTTTTAAAAATATATATATTTCTTAAAGTATATATATTAATAATCATTTTTAATCTCTAAATATTTGAAGTCATACAATTCTTGTAAACCTCCCTTTAAAAATATGTATCTTTCTTAAAGTGTATATATATATATTAGGGGTGAGAACGTACTATTGAAGATCGAAAATTAGTAGCACGCCCCTATTTTGACTTATTGACCATAAATATACCTAATTTAAATAATCAACAACTTGTGTGATAATATAAATGGACAACAATACCCTTTTAATATGTTTTGGTAACATTTTAATAATGCATAATCATAGGGATCTTTGAGAAATGAAACCCCAATCAATTTTTAATTAAGATAACTATATATTTCAAATAATTAAATTTTTTTAAGATTCAATATTAAATTAATTTTTAATTTAAAAAGTGATCATTATTCAAATTTGATTAGTCAAAAGATTAACTATATATTTTTGTAAACCAAGAGAATTTTTACGAAAACTAATATTAACGTAGTTATTAAAAAAATAGTTTATATGATTATATAGTTGTAAAATTAACCTATATAATTCTTTAATGAGAGGATTAAACAAGTTGTGTTCAAGTCACTCTAAATGACATGATTAAATCGACCGTGTTCAGGTTGGCCATACGACTGTTATATGTTTGTCTTGACTTTTTACATGATTTAAAGGTAGCCTTAATTGCTATAGTTTTGGTTATATATGTTAATGAGTACTAAATTTCATATACTTGCACCCCTTCTTTTGTTTATTATAAAAATAGCATAGTTGGATTTATTAACAATCTAAGATATTAATTATTAATAAATTATGATAAAATGCCTTAATAGTGATATTGCAAATAATTCTTTTTCTAATGGTAATTCAATACTCTTTTCTTCTAATTGTGTAAGAATAAGAATAGTATGGTATGAATATAGATATTTTCCTTTTCCATGTTATGACATAACATAGTAAATTCTTATATACTACATTCAAATTCAAAGTTATATGTTAACATCTTCTTTTTTCTTTTAGTGATGGTATTTTTTTTAGTAGTTGTTTTTATGGGTGGATGTAGGTCATTTGGTGTTACCTTTATTATTTACTTATCAAATTATAATTTTTCTCATGGAATTGACATCGGTGGTTTCTAAAAAGTTGGATTGGGGTTATGTTAATGCATGATGACCAGACTCTTAGAGATAGAACAAAGACTTACAAGGATGCAAAAAAAATTGATGCATTCATCAAAAAGTGAGTACTTAAGGTTTTAAGAATGAGAGTGTAGAAAAAATCTCTGTTGAGAAAGAAAATCGATTAGTAGAATTTATCGGAAAATCTACTCGGGCGTGGACATATGGTCTAAACAACCGAACCGCGTGAACAAAACGTCTTTGTGTTTTACGGTTCTATTTTTCTAAACTCAAGCTTTTTACTTATCGTTATTGCTTTACATTGAATTTATATTTCTTGACATATTTCCTTGATATATAGTTAAATTTTTATTGCTTAAACAATTTTTGAAATATTTTAAAATTCCGCATTTATTTCTATAAACCATATTCACCTGCTCTAGGGTTAATTATCCAACATACAATTGGTATCAGATGTTGGACTCTTGTTTTGATTTAATAATCTAAGGCCTCGTTTGATTCGGGTATTAAAAAGTGGGATGGGATTATTAATACCACTTTTTTTATAATACCTTGTTTGGTTCGCACAAATGGGTTGGGATTATTAATACCGGGGCTAACTTAATCCCACTCTTTGTGGTATAATTTAATACCAGGGGGAGGTGGTATTGTTTATCCAGGATTAAAAAAATGAACTATATATTTTCAAAAATGCCATTGCTAGTATAATATTTTCAAAAATGCTGCCACCACCACCACCCCCAACCCTCATGCCCCCACCCCACCCCCCTCCCTACCCCCACCCACCCCCCCACCCCCACCCCACCCCCCCACCAAATGTGTTGGGATTATTAATACCGGGGCTAACTTAATCTCACTCTTTGTGGTATAATTTAATACCAGGAGGGAGGTGGTATTGTTTATCCAGGATTAAAAAAATGAACTATATATTTTCAAAAATGCCATTGCTAGTATAATATTTTCAAAAATGCTGCCACCACCACCACCCCCAACCCTCATGCCCCCACCCCACCCCCCTCCCTACCCCCACCCACCCCCCCACCCCCACCCCACCCCCCACCACCCCAACCCCCCACCCCACCCCACCCCCACACCACCCCACCTCGCCCCCCTCCCCCCTGCTACTACTACAGTACTACTATTACTTTTATTATAATAAATAATAATAATAATATTTTGTTATTTCAAAATATAATCTCGTATACGAGTTACAGAACCAAACATGATATTAACATCAGTATTGGATATCCCAGTATTAATACTGCATGAATCAAACATGGTATTGGTATTAAATTAATACCAAGATTAATAATCCAGTATTATTAATACTGCTATTATTAATCCCACTGATCTTAATACCTGAATCAAACGAGGCCTAAGAGTATAAGATTATGACTATTTATCAAAAAATTGATCTTTCCAAAGGTACTTTTATCACTAGACCACCATTATTTGATGGCAAAAATTAGAACTATTGAAAAAATAGAATGTGCACATTTTTACAAGCTAATGATTTTGAACAATGGAGGATTACTCTCATTCGACCCTATGAGATCACTAAAATCGATGGAAAGAAAATGGTATCTTTCAAATCGGTATCCGAGTATAATGAGATTGACATCAAGAAAATTCAATTTAATGATAAAGCTTTAAATTCTTTATATTGTGCTTTAAGCATGGATTAATAACAAAATTTCTAGTTGCAAAACTGCCAAAGAGATTTCGGACAAACTTGAGGTTGCTCATAAGGGAACCTCTCAAGTTAAGGATGATAATATTAATATTCTTGTTCATGATTATGAATTGTTTAAAATGGAGCCATTTGAATATCTTACTTCTATGTATAGTATATTCTCTATTATTACGAATGATTTGAATTTTTTTGGTAAGGTTTAGATTAACAAAGAGAATATTAGGAAAATTCATAGGATTCTTTCAAAGAAGTGGAAGCCTAAGGTAACGGCGATTCAAGAAATTAAAGATCTCAAAACTATTAGCATGAATGAGCTCTTGAAATTTTTTAAAACTCATGAGAATAAGTTATAAAGGGAAGAAAAAAAAGACAAAGTAAATCCAAAGAAAATATTTGCTCTAAAGCAAATAAAGAAAATGATGGAAATGGCTCAATAAAAATATATGAGGACATAACTCTAAAAATTTCTAACAAAGAAGAAGCACTCTCAAGGGAACTCAATAACAATTCCTCATCCTCAAAGAATTTCAAAGATAGATCAATTCAACCAACAGTTGACAATAAGGAAATAAAGTATTTTTATTGTCATGAATCGGGACATTACAAATCAAATTATCTAGTTAGAAGAAATAAGAAAAGAAAAAAAAGTTGTTTAAAAAATTGAAACATGCACTCAAAAGGCCTTTAGGCGAATCGTAAGAAGGCGAATCCAATACCGACTCAAGTGATGAAGAAAAGGCCGACCTTTACCTTATAGCAAAAGATGAAGAGGCATACAAATATTTGCATTATATATGAAGTACACATGAAGACTACCATTTTCTTTGTGGCTTTGACCTTTTTTTGATGTTGCCATAGGGGGATAAAATGTGTGTATGATAATCGATATTGGTAAGACTTTTAAATGCTTTATATCTTTAATATTCATACTTGTTTTCTTTTGCAAATTCTATTTAAAATCTAAAATGATTTTTTGGTTTGAAACTATCTCAAATAAAAACAATGCTTTATCATTATCATTTATTTTATTTATGCACAAATTGGGGGGTTGCATATTTTATATTTATATTTATACGCTATTTATGTTTCGTTATTGATAACACGCATTAATTTAATGTCATCATCAAAAAGGGAAAGGTTATTGACCAATGGGTCTTAATCTTATTTTAATAATAACAATAACTTAATCATATGTAGTTTAACATGTTTCTTAAAATAAGTTTGTAATTCATTATCTTAGAACTTTAAGAAAAACGTGGATTTTACAAAAGCATGTCATATTACAAGGATCATTGAAACTTTACCCGATCAAGTCAACAAAACATTGGAAAAAAATATTTATCATTCAATTTGCTCTATCAGTTTCATACCTTTCAAGAGCATCTGTGACACCCCATGTCATTTTCCACGTTAATCATTCTCTTAAGCTCGGTTAAGGCTTAATCTCCGTTAAGGCGTGAACATTTGGTTCCAGGCCTTTCATAGTTGACTCGATACTTCTAGCATGTCATATTAAGTATATGAATTCTACGGGAACAATCATTTTAGTATTCGTGTGGTCCAAATTGAAATAAAGATGTTAATCGCGTGTTTTGACTATATGTGATTTCTTACATTTTAGTCATTTTTCAAAGACCATAACTTCTTTATCCAATATTCAAATTAGTCCTCATCAGCACCAAAACTTCCGTATTGTTCCCCTCTATAACTTTTATGTTTGGATCGAGACAATATTCTAGCATTGCGGAGGTCCAGGGACCTATACATCATATGAAATGAGTACTATAGGCCTAAAATCGATTCTAACTTTCCTAGGAATGATCCCAGAAGTAAAAACGTGGAAAATGGATTTTTAGGATTGATTCGAGAGTCCTGAAGTCGAGCTTGACCAATTTTGACCCGATGTTTTGCACTTTTATTACATCTAAAACCCCATTTTCGACCACAACTCATTTTAGGGAGGTAGAGAGAGATAAGAGCTTCATTAGAGAGATATTTTAAAGGATCCTTGGTAATTTCTTCACATGGTTCAAGATTTAGGGCTCAAATCATCATCATCATCATCATCATCTTCTACACCATTCATTGACTATGGGAGCTTGAAAATGTGCTAAGGTTTAGAGAGTTCATAATGGATTCGCTTCAATACTTCGATCAGCACATCAAAGCATATTTTAAAGTTTCAATCCAAGTGGGAACAATAGTATTAAACTTGATTTTACAACTATTATTTGTTACATGTAGTGTTCTTGCACAATTTGGGGATTTTTGACAAAAATTAGGGTTTGATTAGATGCATGTGTGTTTGGGTAAATAAACCTTAAATTGGTTGTTAATATTGGTTAGATATTACTCAAAATATATATTATGAAAGAAATTTCACTTATGTGGTAATAATTTAGTGTGTTGGCACAAAATCCCCAAAAGACGTATTACACTAATTATCACTAACTTTTGATACACTAGTATGTATGGAATAGTTAGACTATAATATGTATCAATCATTAGTATTACACAAAAATATGTTATAAGTGCGAATTATTAGGATGTAGGCCATCATAGTGTTAGTTTGAATAGGCCAGTGTACAGTAACTGTATTAGATAGATGAAAATCCTTGGGTTTAATACTTGGCCTTGCTAGAATGACATTATAATATGTGAGATGCTTGTAGAGCCAGAATCACATGCATAAAATACAAAGTGTGGCGTAAATGCACGTGGGTCGGGTAACCACACACTTGGTTAGTACTAATTTACTCGGTTGAGTGTATATTTGGGAAAAATACTATGTTACCAATGTAATGGACCTTGAACCTGAAATGAAACTTACTAGGCTCTTGATAAGTAGAATGTACATACTCCCTTAGTTTGTAAAGCTTAGGGAATGATAAATCTTACTTAAGATGGAGGATAAATGTATAATAAATAAATAATTAATTTGGTATTTAATGATGCAGATATATTTCATCATATTATACTATAATTGTTATTGATAAACTCAGTGTTAGACTTTATACGCAATATATTCGTTTGGAATGTTGTATATTGAATGTGCTTAATTACACAAGAATGGCTGGTGGATCTTTATATTAATATAAACTATAATTGCTGGCACCAATTGCATATCAACGGTTAGATACATGTATATGATTGTGTTGTTGTATTTCTTAGTCTACGTTAGGTCCCATGTATGGTCACTTAGTATGGGGTCAGATAAGTTGGGACAAAGTCTCCTGAGCGAAAGACCTGAAATTGTGCATGAAAACTAACGTGAAGCCCTGTTGCCACGTGAGTGAAAGGCCACGAAATGCATACCTAATTAGACGCTTGGAAATTTACAAAAATTATTAAGACTTACATCTCGGATGATATCATTCTGGTATGCTTATAGTATTTTACTTTCCCATATATAAAGACAGAGCCCAAGAGATCGATTTCTACGAGGGTCAAGTTTAAGAGACCGGGGAGTACAAGTTTCCCTGGCAATAAAGCAATTTCATGTGGCACTACCAGCAAGACTGTGTGTCTTGGGAAGTAGCTACGCTACAATTGGGTAACCACCTTATTAGGCAGATGTATCCTATTGTAGTTCCATCCTCGGAGAAACATGCTTGTATGGGTGTTATTCTTGTTAAATATTTGGAGTGTTATCCCCCAAAAAAATGTCTTGTGTGGGTTTATCTCCAAATTAATTGCAAGTAAGAACCTAGTCCCTGGGCGATTCACTCATTTAGAGGAGACATGAATAGTTTAGAGCTTAGGTTCCTTCGGGGACCTTTGCTCCAGGCCTAGTCGACCGCAAGGTGAAAATAAGGCATTATACTAGAGATGTGATATAAAGACCAACATGATGTATTATTATAATTGTTATTGTTGTTATTTGTATTGTATCATATCTTATATTAATTTAATTATTGCTTCAGTTATTAACACGAAAATTTATGAATGGAATTATACGTAGATGTAATTGAAATTATTAGTCAAATTATAATGAACATAAAAAATTAACAATTAAACTAGAAGTATAAGCAAGTAATATAATATACACATTGGACTGTGAGTGCATGACCATATTTCATAATATACAAATAAGTAAATTCGTTTACTAAGTGACTTACGTTATAAACTATGCCTAGTAATAGGACGAGATGACAAGTATCATAATACACTATAATCAAAGTGAAAATTAACTAATATCATAGCATGACAAACCCTAAGAAGCAAGTGACCGTAATAGATGATTCTAGATCATTAACCCCTAAAAGTACATGATCCAGTGTAACGTAATAATTATAGAATGTAGGGGTGAGAATGACTAATTGAGTGGACAGCTTTAGATATCTAATATAGGAATCCCAGTGGGGTTCAACATGTATGTGTGTGTTGCATTTGCACTATTATCATATTATAGTATTATACGATGATGTTTACTTTTACAAACATTGCATGTACCTGGGTTTGCTAGTTGTACTTTCTATATGACTTATATAGTTTTCACTAAGTCCGGATTTGTCTCATTCCCCTTTTCACTAATTTTGCAGGATAGACTTCGGGGGTAGTGCATAGTATATTCTTCTAGAAGTCTTTGATGAACCAAACCATCTTTTAGTCCTCAAGCTAAGGGCTATGTTGTATTCGAATTTGGTTTTATTATATTGTATATGTACTTTTATTTAAAAATCAGGCTTCGGCTTTAATGTATAAATAGTATTTCAAGTGAATTTGTATAACTGTTTTAAATATGGAGTGAATTTTATGTGATAATTGAATGTGGAAATGTTTTGTGAGATAACGAAATTAATTTTTATAGGGAGATTTATTGATTTTAATAACTCCACATGCCAAAATTTTCTAAATAAGGTTTTCAAAATAAAATACACTTTTATTTATTCTAACTTTTCACTTGCTGTATGTGTACAACACCTTGATTAATCGGATCCCGGACGTCTAAACCTTTTAACGCGATTTGAGGTGTCACGGCATCACATATGCTAACAATGGAATTCATGAAAAACAAAGATCAAATAAATATATGAAAAGTTTCAAGAAAACGATTCAAGTGAAGATCAAATTGAAGAAACCTATCAAAGCATTCAAAGACTTGTTAATTCGATAATTGAGTGAATGCTTAGGATTTATGTAAAGTTTCTTTATTGATCAATACCTATAGCTCAAACTTGTTCATGCATCATTCATAGATTGAATTTAACAAAAAGTTTAAAATAGATTTTCTTTGAAAAACAACTTTTTCATAAACTGGGTTTTTTAATAAATTCATAATTAAATCATACGAATGATTTTTGAACCAAAAAAATAATTTAGTGTCTTAGAAACATGTTGGGAACATTCTTCAAGCATTAAAATGAATTTTGGATCAAAATTGAAGAAGTAGAAAATTTTCATATTTGGCCTGATGGACAGAACCCATCAATTGACTGATGAGCCTTACTCAGTCAATTAACGGCCATCAATCAACTGATGACTTTTCATAGTCAACTGATCTCTCAAAATATAGCCATTGAACTTTTGATTTTTACCTTGTTTCAATGTAACAACTCTACCTAATCTCCAAAACGGCTATATACTCTTTGTGACTATATAATGAAGGTCTAAGACACATTTAAACTAACTTGAATCATCATTTTTACTCATTATTCATCTATTCACAATATTCAAAGATTCAAGGTTTTGTATTGATCATATTATTCATCTTTAAATTAAAATTATTGATTAATCTTGATAACTCTAGTGTGAGCTTTATTTGCATATTACAAACACTTGAGAGTTATTGTTCATTAGTGTGTATCACCAAACAACTTCTATTATCCATTTGTAAGATGATTTCACATATTTTAGTAAGAATGTTTTCTTATGTTAAGTGTGGTGAGAAAAATCACACTTACTTGAGTGTTTTGAAAAGAATAACACTTGTTGAGTTTAGTGATATGGATTACACTAGTAAGAAGGTTTGATTTTCATCCATAAGAAAATCGATTAATAGAATTTCTTGAGAGAACTACTCGGACACAGACATATGGTCTAAACAACCGAACCGCATGAACAAAATGTCTTTGTGTTTTATGGTTCTATCTTTCTAAACTCAAGTTTTTTACTTATCATTATTGCTTTACATTGAGTTTATATTGCTTAACATATTTCCTTGATGAGTCCCTATCTGGTACGCACTAGTGCTGTGGCGCGAAAATCGATGGATAAATCACTAACGTTAACGTTTCTCTGCTTTCTCAATTCCTTCCGTAAAAACTCAGGCAATTTACTTTTTCTCCCAAATTAAGATAGCAACTCCTTCCTCAGCTTTGTCCATTGATTTTTGATCCTCTCTCTCTCTCTCTCTCCATTTCCATGAAGCTATATCTCCCTCTAAAATAGCAAACGACGGCACGCCCTCCCTCTCTAAAATTTTCGACGAAGGCTCAAGGATCTCTCTCCATCAAGCTCGCCTCTTCGAAATTATAAGTGGGTCTCTCCTCTTCGAAATTAGGGCTTGCTATTTTCAACCTACATGTATCTGCTGCTGTTGTTATTGTTGAGTGGGTTTCAGATTTGAGATAGATGGTTTACGAAATGGGGAAGCAAAAAGCTTTTGGGCAAACATTTGAGTTTCAATTTGTATTTTCATTCAATTTGTGATTGAGTTATTTATATTTTCAGTCAATTTGTGATGAAGAAAACATTTGAGTTTCAAGCTGGACTTTTTCAAATTTATTAATCAATTCATTCTTCTAATAAAGTTAAAATATGTTATGTGCCAATTTCTGTTGAGTTTATTCTTGCCTGAGTTTCAGAAGAATGAAGCAAACATTCTCAAATTTATACTTTTAGCAAACCGTTATTATGGATTTTCATATTTTGTTTGGTACAAGTTTTTGAATTGAGTTCACAGTTTTTCAGTTATGTTAAAATGGTCAGTAATGTCATTGTGTAACTTTTGTCGAAAATTTTAGAAAGAGATGGCGTGCCTTCGTTTGCTATTTTAGAGGGAGATATAGCTTCGTGGAAATGGAGAGATAGAGAGACGGTCGAAAATCCATGGACAAAGCTGAGGAAAGAGTTGTTGTCTCAATTTGGGAGAGAGAGTAAATTGCCTGAGTTCTTACGGAAGGAATTGAGAAAGCAGAAAAACGTTAAAGTTAGTGATTTGTCCATCGATTTTCGCGCCACAGCACTAGTGCGTACCAGATAAGGACTTTTTCCTTGATATATAGTTAAATTTTTATTGTTTAAACATTTTTTAAAATATTTTTAAATTTCGCATTTATTTTCATAAACCCTATTCAACCCCCTCTTTAGGGTTAATTATCCGACCTATAAAATTGATATGTAAAAAAACACTTCCATTTTACAATGTCATATCAGCTTTCTTTTTTTTAATTTTATTTTAAAAAAATTAAAATGCAATAACTTCAAATGTAAAATATATATTTGAATAAAAAAATTATGTTTGAAATTTACTCATCAATACCTACAAATCAAGATCCATTGTGATTATAAGATTATTTATAGAAAAATTCATGAAAAATAATAAAAAAAAACTTGTTTAAATTGATACTTAACACGTGTTAGAATCTTATTGGTTATTTCAAAATTTATAGAAGACTTTACAAAAGTACCATTGTGTTGAAGTAGAATGGTATTCAAAAGCACTAATTCTCATTAGATAATGCCCTATAAATATGGTAGAAATAACAATTTACATAGGATTTACATCAAATCCTAATACGACCTATAATGGGTAAGAAAATCCTAACTGATTTATCCTATCATAACGATGGCACATAATATATTTTTCTTTAACACATTGAAGCATTTTTTTTAGTGTTCAACTTTTGTGTAAAAAATTGTTGACTTATATGATTTACAAGTCAATTTTTACACTACCATTGGAGATACTCTTACACTTTTACTTTACACAAAACTCATTTTTAAAAGATAGCTAAAGATAAATTTTTTTATAGATTGTGTAAATTTTACACAAAACAAAATTATATATTACTATTAGAGATGTTCTAAGAAGAGAATGACTTGAAAGTTGAAACTGTGAGGATCAAAGTGCTTACCGTTGCGTCAAAACCTATAGCTGTTAGAGAAGGCGCAACTTTATTTCCTTATACGCAAGGCCCATTAGAGGGTCATGGCATTCGATAACCTGCACACCGGATATACCCTCTGGATTCACCACGGAGAGGAGCGCAGTTGTGGATTTACCTCCAACACCCCCCCCCCACAATAGCGTGCCCTAGGTATCGAACCCGTGACCTCCTCTGATACCAATTGTGAGGATCAAGCGCTTACCGTTACGCCAAAAGCTATAGCTGTTAGTGAAGGCGCAACTTTATTTCCTTATATGCAAGGCACATTAGAGTGCCATGGCATTCGATAACCTGCACACCGGATATACCCTCTAGATTCACTACGGAGAGGAGCGCAATTGTGGATTTACCTCTAACAGAAACAATTATTTTTTCTATTTTAGTATTTGCTAAAGTGGCCAAAATAGGGCTTATCCAAGCCCTTTGAGTATATGCCTAAAATGACTTTAAGATAGATAGGGCTTATTAATGGATTACTGTTAACACTATCTCAATTTTTTGGGGTGGGCTACAGCCCTACTGTGTTCCCTGGTTCCGCCGATGAACAATTGATATATATATCTAGACAAGGAAGGCAATACTTTTTGGATAGCCAAACTCACCACCACCAAGTGGTTTTCAACCACTGAAATTTCGATTAAAGTAAAAGCATTCAATTGGAGATAGGGACCGAAGAAGACACGGTCGTTAGATTTAGCAATATCAATAGTGGCCAGCGTTAGGTTAAGTTATTTAGTTAGGGCATTGTGATGATTGAGGAAAAAGAGGAGGAAAGTAAAATATGGATTTCAATTTAATTTTTTTTTAACATTAAGTGGCCAACTCAGGTGATGTTTGATAAAAAACTGAAAACTAAAACTGAAAAAATTATTTGTTTAATTCTTAAAATTGAATTTTTTAGTATGACAATTTTGTCCTTATTAGTTTATTTGGATAACATGAATCTAAAATGTAAGAGGGTAAAATAGGTATTTTACACTCTTTAAAATTAAGTTTTTAAGTTTAAGTAGGGAATTTACCACTTAAAACTTTAGATGAAAATTTTCAGTTTTAAGCGGAGAAAATTAAGTTGGCACTTATTTTATTTTATTTTTTAACAAACAACTTTAAAATCACTTAAATGTGAAAATTTTAAATTTTCACATTTAAATGGTGTTATCAAATAATACCTTACTTTATTCTTGGGTCTAAATCAAATTTTCCTTTGTTTTTATCATCCATATTTTATTATCTTTTTCTTTTTTAAACAAGTGTTCTTAGTTATTGGTTAACCTTATCAGCTACCCGTCACTAATAGCCTAACGCATAAACTTGTTAGACCCATTTTGTTTAGCAAATCGTGATCGAATTTTGCGAAGTCGACAACCACCTGTTAGACTTGTTTGAAAAATTGTAAATATTTCAAACAGTTGAAGGCACCAATTTCATTTTAGCCCAAAAGAAACCTTTCATATAAAACTCAAAAGTTTTTACTCAAGTTTTCCTTCTTTTTGTGTCGTGTTGATTTATTTCAAATTATGTTCCAATTTTAAAGGTTTGTTTGGATAAAAATTTAAATATCATTACTAACAATAAGCAAACAGCCTAAATACAACCACTTTCCATACAACAAAAACTATACACTAAGAAAAAGAAAGACAATGCTCACTATACAAGTAAATTATATGATTTTAACTCAACCAGACAACACAAATTTAGTTTTGTCATTCGTTAAATAAAACAAAACGGGAGATGTTTGAATTTTTTTTTACACCCATTTATTAATTGAATTGTACAAGGATGAATCCTTTTTTTTCGCTAAACAAAAAATTAACATGAGGCAAAAGTGGCACCAACTCGACCCACGTCCGATGCCTGTATACATAGACAAACCTACATATTTATTTCATTTGGTTAAAAGTCCGGTTATTCTGTTACTAATTTAACTTGCCGTGACAATTATGTGGCCTTGAATTCCAAAGATGAGAAAAGTCCAACGTGGATTTATCTTCCACATGTCACATATTCACTGGCTAAAATAATCTACCTTCAATTGCCTCAACCAACGACTAATGATAAGGTATATATAAAGTTCACCCCAACAAACACTTCTCACCCTTTCAAACCTTATCATAAAAAATGGCCATTACCACTTCTTCTTCTTCTTCTTCTTCAGATTGGTCACTGAATTGCTCCCACTGTATGTACAAAACCCACAAATTCTTCACGTTCAATTCTTCAACCTTCAAATCCCTCCCTTTCCTCTCTCTCCTCTGCTCAAATTCGAGCATTTTAACCTCTTACTCCTCAAGCTGCCCGTCACCCATCTTGGAAAACGCCTCCACAAATCCCCCAGTGATCAAATTAGACCTCAATTTACAAGAATTTCAAGGATCTTCAGACCCAAAAACACAAGACTTAAATGGGTTCATTTCCTCTCTTTTTAAAGACCCTCAGACACAACAACTCGGGTTCGAATACTACAAGAAAGCGAAAGAAGATCCCGAGTTTAGACCCAAGAGATCGACGTTAAAGCAAGTAATCAGGTACTTGTTATGCTCAAAAAATTGGAATTCCATTATCTCGATAACAGAGGATTTTAGGAAATTCAATGTATTTCTTGATAGTACTAGTTGTTGTAGATTAATTAGTAGCTGCATTTCGGCTAGGAAATTCAAGGTTGTTAATAATCTTTTGGATATTTTGAAAACTGATAATGAAATTGCGGTTTTGGCCTTTGATTCGGCCATGAAAGGCTATAACAAGCTTCATATGTACCGTAGTACTATTGCAGTTTACCAACGAATGAAATCAAATGGCGTCGTTTTGAACTCCGGATGTTACTTTCGGGTGATGGAAGCATATTTCAAAATGGGCCAAAATGAGAAAATTGGTTCATTGTTTGAAGAATTTCAAAGCAAGAACATTCCTTTGACACAAATTCATACCCAAGTTTATAAAGTTATGTGTGAGTCATTGGGGAAATCGGGCCGACCCTTTGAGGCACTCGAGTTCTTTAGAGAAATGAAGAGGAAGGGTATTCAAGAGGAGCCTTCGTTTTACTCTTTGCTAATTTGTTCATTTGCCAGTGTTAAAGAAGCAAAAATGGCCGAAGAGCTTTTGAAAGAGGCCGAGGGAAAGAAAATGTTGAGGGATCCAGCTGTGTTTTTAAAGCTTGTACTTATGTATGTTGAAGAAGGGTTGATGGAGAAAACTCTTCAAGTTGTTTCATCGATGAAACGGGCAAACATTCGAGTATCCGATTGCATTTTCTGCGCAATTGTCAATGGCTTCTCTAAAAAGAGAGGACCAACGGCTGCAATTAAGGTCTATAAAGAGCTTAACTCGCAGGGATACGAACCTGGCCAAGTAACTTATGCTTCAATTCTAAATGTATATTGTCGACTTGGGCTTTACTCGGAGGCTGAACAGGTTTTCGATGAGATGCTACAAAGAGGTTTCGATAAATGCGTGGTGGCCTATTCTAGCATGATTGCAATGTATGGTAAAACGGGCCGGTTAAGAGAAGCAATGAGGCTTGTGGCGAAGATGAAAGAGAGGGGGTGCAAGCCTAACGTGTGGATTTACAATTCTTTGCTCGATATGCACGGGAAGGTGTTGAATTTAAGGCAAGTCGAAAAGATTTGGAAGGAGATGAAGAGAAGGAAAATTGTACCAGATAAAGTGAGTTATACTAGCATTATAAGCGCATATAGTAAGGCGAGAGAGTACGATACTAGCATTAGATATTACCAAGAGTATAGGCTTAATGGTGGCGTGATCGATCGGGCAATGGCTGGGATAATGGTTGGGGTGTTTTCGAAGTTGAGCCAAGTCGATGAGTTGGTTAGGATATTGCAGGATTTGAAGATGGAGGGGACTAAATTAGATGGGAGGCTTTATAAGTCATCTTTGAATGCTTTGAGGGATGCTGGTCTTGAAATTCAAGCAAAGTGGTTGCAGCAGAACTTTGAAAGTGATTCTTCATAAGTTGGTTCATTCTTTGGGTTGCAAATGGAAATGGGCTGAGGTTTATATGATGGAAAATGATATGTTTACCCTGTTTTATCGACTACCTTGTGCATTGATGGGTTGTAGATGTACAAATAGCCGCTTGATGGGACTGTAATTGTAGCAATGCTGCTGTATAAAACATTTTTGTACATGGTTTGAGGAGATTTGTAGGTTTGGGTCATTCTCGGAAACGGTGTTCGGGAGAATCATTAGGCGATTTCATGTATGGAGGACTATTGCAAAAATACTTCATTTTGACTTTCGTCAAAGTAATGCATTTGATTTTAAAGTGTGGTGTACAATTACTCGATGCTCTATTTGGTCCGACAAAAGCAAAATGCACTTTGGCATTAGCGGTTTGAATTTTTGATGATGCTTGTAATTATGAAGAATTGAAAACAAGAATTGTATTACTCTTGTATTATTATGTACATTACAGTCGAACCTTTTTATCAACTTGGAACATAAATATATCATTCACTCTTCTCCACCTTGCCACCAAGTTAACTTTGTGCTTTCATTTATTTGCTACTTGCTGCTACAGTCTTTCAAATAAATCTTTGTTTCACTTGTTGAAGAATTTAAGCTTGTATAACATTGGCCTTTAAATTAATAAATTGTAAACATGGGTTTTTTTGTCTTTAATTTATTAGAAATTTTAGTCTTGGTGAAATGTTCCAAAAAGATATTGTAACTCTTTGATGTATTTAAAATAGTTAAATATACTAAAATAGAAAGAGAACATACCTTCCTCTGTTTTAGGGTAGTTATGACACTAATTGTTTATATTTCCTATTTTACCCTTTCATTTATTGTTTTGCTTCTTTTGAATGGAAAATTAGTTGGTAGGATTTGAACTTGCATTTGGATAGAAAAAGAATATAATTAACAATGAAACTACTTTAAACATTCATTATATATTTGTTATTTTAATTTAATATATGTGTACATATAATGAGAGCGTGCAGACTCGTAGCCTGTGCTTGGGTATAAAAATAAGTAGGCATTTCCCCAATTCCGGAATTCCCCTTTTCGCAAAGTTTACCTTTTTTTTAAAAAAAAACTTAAGTATCATCTTATGGACCAAAAAAAGACTTTAAGCATCACCGTGAATCTAAGTTTTCTGGGCCATGAGGAATTCACAATTCTGGACCAACCCAATTAATTGTCAGCCGGAAATTAGGCTGTGCCCTGGGCTTTACTACCATCACAAAATGTAAGGAAAAATTAGGGCCCAGCCTTCTTTTAAAACTTTTTAACTTGCGCCTCTTTTTTAATTGTTTGCTGTCCTAGTTTTAGCATGTGGTTTCGGATGATTACGGTAATGGATTACTCAATTACAATAATAAGTTATTTTTTTCTGTTATCTAACTATGGTAATCTTTCGATTACTCAATTACGATAACTTATATTTCTCCGGTTACCATAGCGGTATACCAGTGTTTTTTGGCATATTTTTTGGTTATCCATCTACGTAATCAATATTTCTCCGGTTATTCAAGTACAATATCTATAAATGTGAGTCCTCTTCAAAGGCAGTTCGGTAACCTAAAAGATGACAAAGATCGCAAACTTTTTTAAAAAAATAAATTTGTGGACCGCAAGATAAAAAATTTCAAAGATAAGCACCGACTGCTAAGAAGCCCAATTTATAAAATCTTGTGCAAATATTAAATGTCTTTGGATTTATGGTAAAATATTTTCACTTGGGCCTGGAAATTAAATGAGAAAATTAGCCTCCGATTTTTGTTCTCAAACTTTTTTTTGAATGCAGTCTTCGTCTTTTTTTTTTGTTAAGCTTGCAGTGCGTGCATTTTTAGAGGATGTGATCCCACTAGTTTGTCATTTTAATTCTTTGGTCACAAGTACGATAATTGTAAATCAAAAATTTTCAGCCACATGTACTATATCTGTTACCATTGAGCCAAAAATTTTTGGTCAAGGTACAGTATCTATAAATCAAGATTTGTCGGTCACAAATATGATATTTATGACCAAAAAATCACAAATATTGAACTTTAATATTTAGATATATGAGTGCTCGTAAAAAGTTGATAATATAACTAAGGGGCAACAAACTTTTTTTAAAAAAGAAAAGAGAATTTAATAAACCTTAAAAAAAAAATCTTTTAATAAATATGAGATACTAAAAAAGACCCAAAATAAAGTACCTCAAACTACTTGACCACCGGAGAGGACATATAATTATAAGTCGTTTACTTTTATAACTTACTTACAAAATAAAATTATTAATCCTTTGCATGATTCTCAACCACCATCCACTGATCCCAAACCCCACCAAAACTAAACATGTACATACACATACAAAACTAGACTAGAACAAAACCATTAATTATTATTGCTTCAAATAATTCACATTTGAAATAATACAACCAAAAATACGAAAAAACTAAATACACTTATCCATTATTCTTATGGCATATTTGGATCCACAAAACTTTTAAACAAAGAAGCACGCCTATCTAAATAATCAATTAGAGTATCAAAATTTAAAAGTACTCTAATCACCCAATAAAAATAAATATATAATACAGTTGCACACATTTTAAAATTGAAAACCTATAAGAAAAAGGAGAGAAGAAAGCCGCACAGACCAACTTATTTTCCGTCATATTATTTTAGCTGAAAAATTGATCATTCAAGTTGGTCTGAGCATCATTAAGAACTAGTTGACGGCGCTGCAAATCCTCCTCACGATCCCATTTTGACCAGTGAGTGGAGTAATATCTCCCATTTTCACCATGGCAGATGCAAAATCAGCCTTAAAAGTCGAAGGATTGTTGCTGTAATCAGTAACAATACTGTCTGTTGATCCTCCATTGAAGAGTACCTGATCTGATGGAAGAAGACCTTTCTTTTGAATGAGATTCTTGTAGTAGTTGTTATCAAATGAATTGGGTGTCACCAAATCGAGTGCTGCCAGATTACCGTTTCCACCACTATTAGGGCAACCGCGTCTGCGTGTGCTGGCGAAACCAGCATCTATGTTTGATCCATTGTTATATATTCTGTCACGGAATGTGAAGCATTGTGCTTGCCCTATTGTATGTGCCCCTGCATTTTGGAAAATATTCATTAAAACTAAGGATATCCTATTTTTAGAAAGAAAAAAAAAGAGGAGTCAAGATGCATATAATTTAACTTCTTCAAGTGATTTCAAGCTATTTCTAGAGTTGTGTCAGGTCTCGTCCGCCCTATTAAGATTTTTATCTCTTTGAGCTCGAGCTCATGCAGCATTGTGCTTTTATTTCTGAAAAGCTTCTTATTTGGAAGCATTATGACCGCACATATATATAACATATCAGTTTCTTTCACTTAGACGATATAAGATGAATACCCATAATCTATAGTCTGTCAACAACTACAACAGTTATATGGGAATATATTCATTGTATAAATAGAATAATGATATGTACGTAGTTTCACCTGACAAAGCAACCATGTCCTTAGTGCTGAAACCCTTGCCGCTGAAGGTGGAAATAAGTGTGCTTAAATCATCTGTAAATCTTGGCAGATTGCTCTCTGCTAAACTGCGACTTGCTGTGGTGGAATCTCTTCTCCCTAGCTTCACTGTCCATGTTGGCCCATTTACCTTTTTTTTGGGGACAAAAGCTAAAATTAATTAAACTTGTACAATATGACAAAAGTTTTACTGCTACCACCTTTTGAATGGATGTGCTTCCATGAATATATCCACTTTTAAATTATTTAAAAGATACAACACATTAAAGTACGGTAGTGAAAATATGTAGTGCATTGAAAACTGTGGCGTTTGTAGTAAATATATGTATTATTATATAAATCGAGCACTTATTTTAGCCATCACTTTTAAGCTGTGTCATATTTTAAAAATATCTATTTTATCCCAACAAACTTCCTTTTCATAAAAACAACTGATTGCAACAGGATTCAGACGCTTACACAATCTAGACTAGTATACGTACTTATGGTTAATATATCACTGGACCATCTATTCAAGGTAGTCTAGCATGTTTATAAACTCACATAATCGGAGGCATCACGTGCAGCGACCGCAAGTATGTCTGCACAAGAAACAATTCCGGGACAAACTTTTTCCACCTCCGTCTTGGCTGCGTCTATGACTTCATATCCTCTTGCAGAACCACTATTAGGACCAGCGTTCTTCTCGCCTGTGATAGAAGAAGTGTCATCTAGTAAGATTGATGCATCACAACCCTGCGCACGCATATGCAAATTATCGGTTAGAAAATTATATATATATGTCAACTGTTTCTAACAATGTGTTATAAAAGGAAAAAGAAACCAACAAAAGTTACGGTATTAATCAAGTTTCAATAGGGAAATAAACAAGGTTATCTCATTTTGTCAATTGTCACTACCGGATCCATAATTTTGAATTTGGGGGTCCAAAATATAAGCAAAAAATAAAAAATTCATCATAAAAACAAGCTCAAAATAAGGTAACCAAGGAAGACCCACAATTGTTGCATGTTATTTTTTCCGTATTTTTATACCGGTATACTTCATTGTACGCAAGATGAGAGTTTGTATTTATATATTTAAGCTCAAATGGTTATACAATTATACATATAGAAAAAAAAAACTTAAAATTAAAGGGCCCAATAAAGTGTAAATGTTTATACATAACAAAATAAATAGTATTACTATTCAAAATTTTCAAAACGTAAGGGTACTACTCAAATTTTTAAAAAGCTAGGGGGCCGCCCCCTTTCATCCGCCACTGGTCACGACGTATTCTTACGGGCATGTTTTTCTATGAACTATAATTTTAGTATATTAGTCTAGCCGTAGAATTCTGAAAATTCAACATGACAGTAACTAAGAATATGTCCGTACAGAAAAACACGAAAACTGTATCATTTTTATTTTATAATAACCTGAACGAAACAGTCATGGAAATGAAGGCGAATGAGGGAGGCTGCCATCCGACGCTCACGTGCGATCGATGTCCTAATTGATGTTCTAATTGTACTGAGTGCATTAGGACAAGTACTGTCGTAAAATGTAGGAGATAACTGAGCCTCACACGGCGCATTAGAAAGCAAGAGCAATAAGAGAATTGCAGCAATTGGAGCCAAAGAATTGTGGGATTCCATTTGAAAATCTTTTTGGCTAGTAAAAAACAAAATAAGAATTATGTATATTAAGGTAGTAGTGATGAAATGAAGATGAAGATGAAGATGAAGATGATTGTATATTTATAGGGTGGTACTGAGCCTTCATACAAGGCCTTTTTGCCTTGAGATATGGTCACCATTTTACCTGCCGCACACCGCGTAGCCAGTGTGTGTAAATTTATATTTGTATATATATATATAATATAAAATTGTAACCAAAAACCGACGAGTTCTCCTTCGGCTGCTTATTTTTTAAAATCAATACACTTTGTTAATGAAACTTTCTCGTATGAATTATATTTTATGAAGCAATAGTTGACATGCACGTTAGAACACAAAATATGCTAGTTTGATGTGTCCAATGGGGGCGGGCGAGGAATAAGAATTTGTTGACCCTCCTCTAAACATGGTTGTAAATTGGTGGATGTAATAAAAAGTGTGGGGCTCACCAAAATTATTTTAGTATTATTTTATTATATCCACCGATCAAATGAAAATGTCACCATGACCCTCAGATCAACAAATTCCTACTCGCGGGGAGGAGGGGGGTGGTCATGCTAGGTTTTTGGTAGTAATAGTATTAACTGATACGGGCAGCAATTGTCCCCTTTTGTCTGAACATGGCTCTTTCACTGCTATATTTAATTAGGTCTCTTTAAATTTTCTTATAAGTAAAATTTATAATCATTTGGACTTATGCCAACACTTTTTTTAATTCTATTAATCTTGCAAACAATTAGATTTATTAGAACAATGGGTCTTCTTGAGTTAATAATTACTTTTATGTATATTTTGCCCTCACGCCCAAACAAAATTCAAAATTTTGGATCCACCATGGCCGCCATCAATCTATTAGTAGTCTTAGTACAATGATTATTGATTTTCATTAAATTCTCCCATTGTTGTAATTCAAAATAATTATCTTTTATCTCAAATTAAAATCCAGTTTTATTTTTAATTAAGGGAGTATTTTTAGTCAAGCTAGTACTTTAGTTTAGAATGAGGATGTTTACAATTCAACCAATCTATGTCATAAGGGGTATAAAAGTTTCTTAAATCCTAAAAATGTATAAGGCTATAAGGCTGGGATAAAATATTGTGAGCGTGAAATTAGAAGATGCTTTTGTTGTGGTACATAAGTGCATAGTACATTTAACACATGTTATGATCTAGTCACATATATTTGACATATTGTATTATATATAAGCATTTGATCTATTCTCAATTTGACCTTCAATTTGTTTGAATGCAATTAATTATTACTAATAAAATTTGTTTATAAAGTGATAATATACGGAAGAGCAAACTAATTAATTATTAATGCACTGTTACTTTGAGAAATGGCATTTTTTAGTGTCAAATCCTGAAAGTTAGACTCGAGGCATTTTATTATATTTTGTTGGAAAAAGTCGAGGGAGTTGAATATGCACTTTGGCATCAAACAAAATAGAATAAAAACTGAATGAATTGAACGTAATTAGACTAGTAATACAAAGTAGAATCTGAATTATATATTATCAATTACCGAAAAGGGAAACGGTAATCATTCCACATTTTAATTTGCTTTATTTTGGTCAAAAATCCTATTGCATTCACACTTCAATTATTCACAGCTAACAAGCAATTTTGTTTTAGAGGAAAAATGCTATTAAAAAGCCTTTTTTTATTATAAAATTTTGAAGTAATAAACTATTTTCCATCTTGAAGTTTTAAAGCAAGACTCTTATTTTAAATTTCCAAGAACAAGTTGTTCTTATATCTAAGTGCCCTGTTTACTTTTCACTCTAATTGTAATTTAAAAAAAAAATTAGAGTTTTGAAGATTGGAACCATAATTCGTCTTTTTACTAAATTTATACATGCACCTAAAAAATGGTGAATTGACAAGGTCTATGTAATTAAAAATGCATGCATATTATATAGAGCTGAGTCAAAACTAGTAAATTAACAACGGTATGTTTCCTTGTTCGAATATATATACATATATATATGTTCGTTGAAGATGGGACTTTTCAATTAAAAAAATTTAAATGTCAAGCAAATTTAATAAGACTAGGTATATATATCTTTGTCCCTCCTTAATATAATGTGGACCAAACATATTTTAATTTGTCATTGACATATATTCTTTTCTTGTGGCAGCGTACAAACAGCTGTAACAAGGTAAGAGAAAAATTGACCTGCACCAATTTTTTCCTTTAGTTTATAGAAATAATTACATATTCATATTTAACAAATGGAAATGGGTTGTATAATGAAAAATGATATTTTTATTGGTTTTATTGATTGTATTGAGTGTATTGATGAGTTATATATTTTAATGCATTCGTTTCAGTTGATATGAAACTAATTAGTGTAGCATTGCTCTTGTATAATATAATACAAGATGATAGAAGTTGAAAATATATACAAAATAATAAAAGTTAAAAAGTATTTGTGCCGTATATGAATTATATGTATCGAAGAGTATTGTAAGTTGGGTCAATCTTAGAAACGGAGTATGCGGTAATTATTACGCGATTTCATGTAGGGGATCTGTTGCAAAACTATTTTCTAGACTTATATATGCCAAAATAATTTGTTGATTTCAAAATATGATGTACGTATAATACACAATACTCTATTTGCTCTCGCAAATGCCCAAAGCATTAGCATGTAATTTGATGATACTTGTAAATATAGTGATAAATATTCGTCTGTTATATATTATAACATTTTTCTCAAATTTGTGCTTTCATATATTCATTTGCTACATTCTAATACAGTCTTTCAAATAAATCAGTGCTTCAGTTGCTGAAGAATTTAAGCATGTATAACATTGGTCTTTAAAATTGAATGTTTTCACTAAAAAAAAAAGATATAATAATAATTAATTAGGGAATGTTTGGTTGTTCCTTCAATTTTGAGTTAGAAAATTTACTATTTATGCAATTTATTTATATCTCGTTATGAAAATTGAATAATCATAAATATGATCATTCAGGTATTGATTCATTAAAATTCAAATTAAGTCAATTTAAGTAAATCTTGAAATTGCTTAATTATGTAACTAGGAAATTAACACCAACTTTGTATTTCGAGAGAATTTGGTGCCAACGCCTAACATTGATATTAATCTCTAGACAAAAATTTAAACAACATAGAAAAAATATAGAACGTATATATATATTTTTTCTAATCGGAATTTGTTCATTTAAGTCTACCAAACATTCCATGAATTAGAATTGAATTATTTATATAGGCACAAATTTACAATTCATTAATTAAAAGTTAACTAATTTTAAAATTAAGCGATTTATACAATCAAATAAAAAATTTAGAAATTGTTGTCTTAGTGAAATGTTCCAAAAAGATAGTGGCTTTTTGATATAGTTTTATTTTTTTAAAATATCCAAAGGTAATTGATGAAAAACACAACAAATTTTGGGATCATATTGCCTAGGTTGATTTTAAGGTTTTTATCAAAAATAATTTGAATTTTGATAAGTGGAATTAAAACCCTAAGTCTACTCAATTTTACCGTCAAAACTTGCATTGTGTTGTCTAGTAAACAAATCAATCAAGCAATCACAAAATCAATCACACAACACAAGAAATTTACGAGGTATCCCTCCTTGTGTAAGACTAATCATCGGGACTAACCGACAGTGCTTCACTATGATCAAAACGGAATTACAGACTCGATGACTTACAAAAATTGCTTTCCCACAATTTATGCAACAGTCCCGTCAATCCCGTGAACGTAGAATCCAACCGCAGCTGGCTTAGCGTATCGCTTTTCGCTATTCCAGCTTACTCGTCACCTCCTTCTACGCACTTGATCACAATCCTTCACCACCGTCTACGATCTCCCTTATCGCGTTAACCACTTCACTCACCCCTTCTTCAATCGCAACCAAAGACACTGCCGCAGGACCAGTGAACGTTTGGAACCCTAGTTCTTAAAATTGAAGAACAATAGGATCTCCTATGGCATGTATACAAAATCTTGACGGTGTTTCAAAACTCTCAAAAATTGATTCTAGCGTTTTGATATTTTCTCTCTTAAAAAGCTCTATAGAATCATGTATTTTTGACCTAAACCAATGATTATATTTATAGAAAAAATATAGAGTCAAAGTCATTTTTGGAATAAGTTAAAAATATTAAAAAAAGAATTTTTGCGATAAAAATACGTGCTCTAAAAATTATAACCGAATCGATACAAGTCATAAAAATATGTACCGGTACAAAAACTTGAAAAGCAATTCCATTGGCTATATTTCCTGCCGGACCAGTACACATTAGTAAATTGTGTACCGGTCCACCTCCTAACTTAATGCTCTGCTTTTCAATATCAATTTTTTTTTGGTGGATAGACAAAACAAAAGCCAACACAGAAGAAAAAAGATAAAAACAACAAAGAAAACTAAACCCTAGCAACAGGAAACAAAACAGCTTAATATCCTCTAGGGTAAGCTACCCCAACCAAATCTGCCATGAGATCTTTTACTACTTCATCTGGGGGGATTAGGATGCGCACATGTTGCTCTCTTTGCATTCCTCCAATTTTAGCCAATTTGTCAGCGCATCGGTTTGCTTCTCTCGGAGCATGCCAGATTCTTGCTTTCAGATCTTTCTTGAGTTTTCGGCAGTCTTCTATTAAGTTTCTTTCCGGGTGATTTTCCACATCATCATTTTCATTGACAATGTTGACAGCTATCAGCGAGTCACTCTCGAGCTCAATGCCTTCCCACGCTCTCTCCTTAGCAAGTTTGAGGCCTTGTCTCATACCCCAAAGTTCTGCTCCAAGGACTGTCGCTCCAACGCGACCATAGAAACCTTCAATCCAGCGTCCTTCATCATTTCTAGCTAGACCACCGTAGCTAGCATATCCTCCTTCCAGCACACTACCGTCCGTGTTGATTTTAATGAGTCCTGCATTGGGAAACTTCCACTTTATCATATTATTGTATTTATTAACTTTCTCCTTAGAATTGCTATTAAAAGCCTCAAAATAGCTGAGGGCCATTTTGTTGCTTTTAATGGCAATTTGGGAGTAATGGTTGTCTTTGTTCCTAAACAGGAAATCATTCCTATTTAACCAAATACACCACACAATAGTGGCAAAAAGAATGTTCCAAGGTGTAATAACTCCCTGTATTTTGTTATCTCTTTTGAGGTTGTCGTCCAACCATCCTTTGATGTCAATATCATCACCCTGGTTCTGCATATTACCTCCCATGCAGTTCCACACCTCTTTGGCTTTTCTGCAGTTTCTAAAGATATGGATACTACTCTCTTTGTATCCACAATGTCTACATCTGGGGTCCGTAGAGATGCCTCTCACCACACACTTCTCTCCCGACAAGATTTTATCTTGTCTAAGAGTCCATAGAAAGTGTATAATTTTGTAGGGAAGCTTGATCTTCCATAACCATCTCCAATTACCATCATTCGGATCTATCATATTCTTCTCCAAAAGGAGTTGGTTGTAGCATGAACCAATGGAAAAAACCCCGGAACCTTTTCCCAGCCAACTGGGCACATCATTTTTATCATTGTCAATTGACAGAGGAGTATTAAAAATCTCTTGATGGAGGCTTGTGGGAATTAAACTTTGAATTTTGTTCAAGTCCCAATTACCTCTGTCATCAAAAATTTCTTTAACCGTGGTATCGTCATTTATATTACTCAGATCAACACCTCTTTTGTGGAAGCTGGCAGTCCCACACCACCAATTTTTGGCTATCGAGATTTTTTCCCCATTCCCCACAGTCCAGCGGATGCCATCACACCGAATTTTTTTGGTTTTAAGAACTCCTCTCCAAACATATGAAGAATTCTTCTTGGGACCCCAGCCTCATGGGTTTGTAGGAATGTTGTATTTGTTTTTTAAAACCTTTTTCCACAAACTATCTTTTTCAAAAACTAGGTTCCATCCAAGTTTGGCAAGCGTGGCCTCATTATTATTATTGCAAGTATGTAAACTTAGCCCACCAAACTTTTTTGGCCTACAAACCTTTTCCCATTTCACCAAGTGTGTTCTCATTTTCTCCTCCGTACTTCCCCACAAAAAATCCCAGTTCAGTTTATCAATTTGGTTGCACACCTTTTGCGGCAGAGCAGTGGTGGCCATATTGTAATATAGGATGGTGGAGCTCACCGATTGAACAATCGTGGCTCTTCCCGCAAAGGTGAGGGATTTGGCCTTCCAGCCAGCCAATTTCCTCTGAACTTTTTCAATAACAAAATTGAAATCACTCTTTTTAACTCTCCCATGAACAATGGGGGCTCCCAGGTATATGCCCAAATTTTTGCTTATAGTCATACCGCAGATGATTTTAAATTTATTCACTTCACTACTAGGAGTGTTGGGAGAGGCATACAACTTAGACTTACTAAAATTGACTCTCAGACCCGAAACTTTACAAAAATCATTCAGAATATCCATGACAGTCTTACAACATTTCTCCTTGGCTTTACAAAATAGCATAAGATCATCAGTAAAGAAAAGATGAAAAATAGAGGGACCGTTAACCGAGGCTTTCACCCCCTTCCATTTTTTATCCTCCACTGCCTTTAAAATAAGATTGGACAGATATTCAAAGCATAGGACAAAAATATAAGGGGAATGGGGTCCCTTTGCCTCAGACCTCTCCCAGAATCAAGAGGTTGAAGAGGTTCCCCATTCCATAAAATAGAGGTTTTACCCTTCGTTATACAGCTCATAATAAGTTTGATCCATTCATTACTAAATTGAAAATTCTTGAAAACCTTTGCGATAAACTTCCAAGAAAGCTTGTCGTAAGCCTTCTCAAGGTCAATTTTAAAGACAAGACCACCATTCTTTCCTTTTTTTTCCTCTCGAGCGTATGTATGATCTCCTGGGTAACAATAATGTTATCCGTGGATTGGCGCCCGGGGATGAAACTAGCTTGCGCCGGGCCAACAATTTTGTTAAGAATAGGCGTCATCCTATTGACAAGGATTTTGGTCACAATTTTATAACTCACATTGCATAAAGTGATGGGCCGAAATTGGTTTATGCTCTCGGGGTTCTCAACTTTAGGGATAAGAGTAATAAAACATCTATTATTTTCCTCAAAAAATTCCCAATTTTAAAAACACATTTTCACAAAAGAGACAACACTGGTAGCAATTTTCTCCCAATAAAATTGACAGAACTTAGGTTGGATTTGACTTTTCAATGGGCTTGGCCCATGAAGATGCTGCGCATGAATTTAGGAAAAAGTGGATTTGACTTTTTCAAACTTTTTCCTTTATTTATTAAATAAAACTTTTATTTTAATTATTCTTTTTATTTTATTTTGTCGTATTAAATTTATTTGGGCATCAATTCGATTCAAATTTCAGAAACAACTTTATGAAACATGTTATAGACATAAAAAAAAATAAGTTTCTTCAATAATTTGTGTCGACGGGGCTTTTTCGAACTACAACAAAACTCGATAAAAATACTTAAAAATAGATTTGACTCAAAATTTTTTAAATACGAATTTTAAGCTCAAACACCACCTATATTTTGAATCAAACCATATTACCAACTTACCTTAGGTCCAGAATAATGTGCGATGAATCCAGTAAATTTGGCGAGCTTCCGTTAATTGTTGGATCTTCAAATCTTCAATTCGACTCAAACAATTACAACAGAAAGTGTTCTTGGCATCGGAATCAATCCAACTAAAAATATAAACCTAACAGTAACCCCCTAAATTTTATTAATTAATATTTACAAAAAACCAAAAAAGTCTAGAAGGGCATGAACGTAACCTAAACCTCTAGAAAAGCATTAAAGAAACGTTAAGAGGGAGAGAAGTCTCTTAATTTTTAAGTGGCAAAATAAGACTTCAGATATAAACTTTAAAAGTACTAAACAGTTTTTAAAACTTTAAAGTTTGAATGAACCACTTTTTAAAACTCTAATCACCCAGGTTATCTCCTAAAATGGCTAATCTAAGTTGTGATTTAAGGTCATGGTCCACATATCTACTATTTCATTCACTACCGATGTGAGATATTTTTGGTTATTACAACTCTCCCGATTAAATTCCTAACGTCTTAGTCAAGCTTGGATTACACACAAATAATCTCAGCTCTTACTAGCAACATCTGGTGATTCCTACTTGCAATCAGCCGCACAAACATGACCCACAATATCTGCACATTAACATGATAGTGATCCATGGTTTGCTCTAATACCATAGGAAACCACCGAATTCTTTCCTAAAATAATTAGTCCAAGTTATGATTTAGGGTCATTTACCAAATATTTTCTCATTACACTACCGATATAAAATTAGTCCAAGTTATGATTTAGGGTCATTTACCAAATATTTTCTCATTACACTACCGATATAAAATATTTTTAGACCGTTACAAAAATTTCAAAGCAAACAAACAACCTCAAGTCGGCACCTCAGTATTCATATATGCCTGGCTCCCTAATCCGTGGAATTAGAAGCCTGCTCCGTCTTTGATATATTTAAAATAGTTATCCTATTTCCCCAATTCCCCTTTGCGCAAATTTTTATTTTCCTTTTTTACATATATAAAGCAATGACTTTTAAGCACAAAGTTTTTTTATTATTATTATTTTTATACACAGTTTTTACTTTTGCTATTCTTAAAAAAAAAAAATTACCTTTGCCTTTTTAACTTAAGCATCACCATCCATCTAATTTTATTGGGCGATAAGGAATTTACAATTATGGGCCAAATCAATTAATCGTCAGTCGGACACTAGGCTGAGTCGTGGCCTTTGCTACCATCACCAAATTTTTTGGGAAGCAAATATTTTTTTCAAGATTGTCTGGCTAGCTTATATACACGTTGATTAGTCTTTTCTCAGATTATCAGACGCAGTTTCCACATCAGCCTAATACATTTAAAAGTTTTTAAACTCCTAAAGAAGCACTTTTAACATGACTGGCTTTGAGCTTTATATATAGAATCGATCTTTGTGCGTAAATTAATTGTCTTTTACTCTTCTGATCGACCATATAAAATAATTTCAGTTGGGCCTGAAAATTAAATTCATTTGACCATCGGAGCTAGAGTTGTTTAACTTATTTACAAAAACATATTAATCCTTTGCTTGATTTTCAGCCACTGTTGATCACAAATCCCACAAGAACTACACACATACAAAACTAGACTAGAACAAAACCATTAATATTATTGCTTCTAATTCACTATTGAGATAATATATATAATATATAACCAAAAATACGAAAAGACTGAATACACTTGCCCATTATTCTTACAACATATCTGGATCAGCATGCTTTTAAAGTATATTGAACTTTTCAATAACTTTTAAGACGAAGAAGCACACAACTTAATTTAAATAAACGATTAGAGTATCAACCTTTAAAAATACTCTAATCACTACGAAAATAATTATATAATGCAGTTACACACAGTTTATAGTTGAAAACCATATGAAAACGGAGAGTAAAATGCCACATAGACCAACTTAATTAGTAGCTTAAACAATGAGTCTAGAAGTGCATCGGTAAACTTAGAACCATGAACAACTTATTTTCGACTTATTATTTAAGCTGAAAAATTGGTTTTTTAAATTGGTCCGTGCATCATTAAGAATTAGTTGACAGCGCTGCAAATCCTCCTCACGATCCCATTTTGCCCCGTGAGTGGAGTAATATCTCCCATTTTCACCATAGCAGATGCAAAATCAGCCCTAAAAGTTTGAGCATTGTTGCTGTACTCGGTAACAATGCTGTCTGTTGATCCTCCATTAAAGAGTACTTGATCTGATGCAAGAAGACCTCTCCTTTGAACGAGATTTCGGTAGTAGTTGCTATCAAATTGATTGGGCGTCACCAAATCCAATGGTGCCAAATTACCATCTCCGCCACTATTAGGACAAGTGCGTCTACGTGTGGTAGCGAAACCAGCGTCTATGTTTGATCCGTTGTTGTATATTCTGTCACGGAATGTGAAGCACTGTGCTTGTCCTATTGTGTGCGCCCCTGGATTTTAAAAAATATCCATTAAAAATTATGATTCAGAATTTTGAAGTGATTAAGCTATTTTTGGAATTAACATTATAAGTAGAATCACGATATATAGAATAATGGAACATAATTTAACCTGACAAAGCAACCATGTCCCTCGCATTGAGACCCTTGCCATTAAAGGTGGAAATAAGTGTGCTTAAATCATCTGTAAAACTTGGCAGATTGCTTTCTGCTAAACTACGACTTGCTGTGGTCGAATCTCTTCTCCCCAGCCTCACTGTCCATGTTGGCCCACCAACCTGATTTTTTTTAACAAAAGCTAAAATTAATTAAACTTTTACAATATGATAAAAATGATTTTTGTGAATGGCCGTGCTTCCATGTATATATTACACTTGTTATAAATTATTAAAAAGATAAAACCTGTAACGCACCGCAATGAAAATATTTAGTGAATTAAAAAGCTGCAGTGTTTGTAGCACTGAATATCTATACTATTATATAAAGCGAGCAATTTATATTTCATTTACTAAATGAACTTGTGTCATATTTTTGATAAGTTTATTTTATTCCTACAATCTTCTTTTTCGTAAATTTGCTTCTAATATGAATCAAACTCTCGGCTGTACACAACCTAAATTTATGGTTTACCACTAGACCATTTATCATTTTTGTTAAAAATTTTCTTCAAATTTTATAAAAGTGAGTCGCATGCATGTGCAAGGTAGTCTAGTATGTTTATATACTCACAAAATCAGAGGCATCACGTGCTGCGACTGCCAGTATGTCTGCACAGGAAACAATGCCTGGACAAACTCCTTCCACCGCAGTTTTGGCTGCGTCTATGACTTCATATCCTCTTACGGAACCACTATTAGGACCCGCATTCTTCTCACCGGTGATAGAAGTAGTGTCATCGAGTAAGATTGACGCGTCACAACCCTGCGCACGCACACATGCAAATTTAATAATGTGTTTAAAGGAAAAAGAAAATCGATCAACAGAAGTTATGGCGTTAACGAAGTTTCAAGAGGGAAGTAATAAATTATTTAGGAAATAATTTTACTACCATGATTCTATGGTGTACTTTTAGAAGTACAATACTGAAAAATATGACAATAACTAAGACTATGTTGTATATAAAAACGCGATAACTAACATTGCTTATTTTATAATAACCTGAACGAAACAATCGTGGAAATGGAGGCGAACAAGGGAGGCTGCCATCCGGCGCTCACGGGTAATTGCGTTCCTAATAGATGTTCTGATTGTACTAAGTGCATTGGGGCAAGTACTGTCGTAAAATGTAGGAGATAACTGAGCCTCACATGGCGCATTCAAAAGCAAGAGCAATAAGAGAATTGCAGCAATTGGAGCAAAAGAATTGTGGGAATTCATTTAAAATTATTTTTGGCCAGCAAATAATGAATAAGAATTGTGTATATATATATGTGTGTGAGCGCGGGGCACTGATAAATGGAATATGGAACTTGTATATTAAGCTCAAAAATACGCAAATAGCTAGTAGTGATGAAGTGAGATGATTATAAGAACTAGCCAAATGGGCGTGTATATTTATAGGGGAATGGAGTCCTCACATATATAAGGTTCTTTTTGCCTTGAGATATGGTCACTGTTTTACCTGCCACACACCGTGTAGCCGGTGTACGTGCAAATTATATATAATTTAATATTGTAAGCAAAAACCGACTTGTTCTTCTTTGATATTGTAAGCAAATTATATAATTTAATAATACACTTCTGTTAATGGAACTTTCTCATATTAATTATATTTTATGAATCATTTATTTGATATTAGTATTGTTAACATGCATAAAAAGCACATAAAATGCCAACAGATGCCAACAGTCTTGTAGCTCATCAACATGCTCTTTGTCTTTGTAATATGGATTGGAGATCATAATTAGTTTTAATTACCGAATACCCTTTGTTGCATCTAGTGATGGAATCGTCATTTGAAGATAAGGCGGGTGAAAAAAAATTAGTTACAACATATGGTCATATTCACTCACTTTTGATACTTTTAATTAGTCTTCAAGAAGTGACGCTAAACTATTAAGAGTGCCAAAAATTTTGTATGCAATCTAATTATATACGTCATTTTGAGGGTCTAAAGTACCAAGATTCAGTGCATTTGGCCTTATCCTTAATTATAAAATTTAGATAGTTAAAAAAAAGGGGCAAAGTAGATTTTTTTTCACAAAATAATTAAGGTGGACAAAAATCTATTTTATTTATTTTTACTCAAAAAAATTACTAGCTAGTAAAAACTCTCATATCACAAAAACTATGTAGCCCCTGCCAGTTGTATCCACCGTTTAATGTGGTGGACCGATGGTTGTCGATTCCTGATTTCTATAAACAAAAAAGTTGTCCTGTGAAATGATGTGTATAAAATAATTTCCTCAAATTTTGCTTTTGTCTCTCAGTAGGTTGGTTAAGAGTTTGAATCCTATTATTGCAAAATACTTATATGTCTCTGACTAAGAGTTGAATTTGATGGGAGGATTTTTAGTGAAACTAGCTAGTACGTACTTTGGTAGGGTGTGAGGATTTTCACAACCAATCATATGTTTACATATTTTTATTATACTAATAATAGTGTACATGTATTATACGTGGCTTGGTGATGAATATTAAATACTTAAATTAAATTAATAATAATTACATATAAGTTAAAAACATTCGTGTGAATTAAAATATTTTTCGAAAAGATTTAAGCTTGAATTAGAAACAATACTAGAGGAATGTTGTGATTTAAAGAAAACAATTGATAATACATAATGAAAAAACTGTAAATAAAACCATGTAAATATTATTTTTCGCCTTAAGAACATTGATGCTTCTTGTTTTCATTATATATATTTCTCTCTTTAGAGTTTATCATGTTTGCTTATAAATATATAAAAATATTATTGTTAAACTTATGTCATCTTCTACTGAAGCAAATAATGTATTAGGAATTTCTATATAATTCTTTACATGCAACACATTTCTCTGTTAAACCAAAAACTACTTTAACAAATAAAACTACACTCTAGTTCTTGTGATAGTTTAAATGTTTGTTCTTAGGACTCGTTTGGTTTGAATTTTAAATTATTCTTGGAATGCTACATTCCATTCCAGAAGGATTTTGATATTTGGTTCAAGTTTGAGACTAGAAATGCATCATTCCAGGAATGAAATATTCCTTCAAAACTCTCCCTCTTAAATAGATGGGAATAAATGATTACTCTAGGTATTCTCTTTTAGATTTTCTTCTAAGATTACCTTTTAAAACCAAAATATTCCTTTTATTTACCAAGACAATTTTTTTTTTCATTTATATTTTTTTTTATTTTTGTGTTATTGAACTTTTTTTTATTATTAAATACATATAATGACTTTTCACAATTCTTAATAATTAAAAAAAAAATTACCTTTGTAAAATTGTTAGGACTTGTCTTTTAATTTCATAAAATGAAGAATATTTTGGTAATTCATGCGCGTTTCACTCATATTCTCATTTGAACCAAATATAGAGAGGTAATTTAACGTTACAGAGAAGAAGAATTAATGTTTGAACCAAACACGGGCAAGGCATCCTAGATGCCAAGAGAAAAGCTTTGCAGGAATACAGGATGCCTATTCCATTTCCAAAACTCGAACCAAACTATCCCTTAGAGTTTAATTTTGCATACCTTAGATGCGCGCATAAGATTGACAAATTTTGATGTGGGTAATTCTACAGAAAAACATTTGTTCCTCAAAGAATATGAAAAATATCTATAATATTTATATTAGTACCTCATAAGTGAAATATGGTTTTAGTGGATTTTGTTGTACTAGAATACCATAATTTGTTAATAGATTCTATTTGTACTATCAAGTTATTTAACCATATGTATTATATTATAATATCAAAAATTACTTTTGTATATATGTTATCAATATTCATTCCTTCCTTATTTCTTTCTTTATTTATTTTATTAATTAATTATAGTATCCATTTTTAGTTCTTACATTTATTTTGTAGCATAAAGGACGACTATGAATTAAACTTACATATTTATTAATAACTTGTTACTATCTACGTCAATTTTTTTTTAATTAATAAATTGTTATTAGCATAAAAGTGTGTCAATTACTTATTGATTAAAATGGATTGTGAAGATATTCTTTTAACTAATACATGATTGCCGCATTTGATATGCTATTTATGTCTACCTAAAATAATTGCTTTTAGTCTCTTTAATTATCCAAATCAAATATCAAATTAATCTTTTTATATAATCTTCCAATCATAATATTAGGTGTTTTTTTTTCTCTTTTGCCATTCTAAAACCCCTTGCAAAGTATGTATGTAGATTTTCTAATTATCTGAGATAGAATAATAGAATATACTAAAAGCAAATTTCCTAATTATCATGTATAACAAAAGAAAAAAAGAGAGCGACTTTTTCTTTGTTTGACATTCAAGAAAGAACACACTCGTAATTTAAATATATTGTACGTGGTCTGAATCAATCAAGATATTATTAAGGGTGGTGATGTTGGCACCCCACAAATCTTTTGTTAACACTCCCACTCTTACTAACACTCCCACTTTTACATTTTTATCTTAAGAATACTCTCATATTATACCTACCACTCCCACCACTCCCACTTATTTTTAGGAACTAATCTCATACTTAATTAATTAATAACATGATTAAGTAATTAACTACATAATAACATAAAACAAATTACCCCAAACTAACCTCAAAATTTCTCCACCATCTCTACCATCTTCTCAAACAAGCAAAATTACCATATCTACTATCTTCTCTATTTAGCAACAAATTTTGGTAGCACCAAAACAACAAATAAAACCTCCATTAATGCAAAACTCTAAGTTTGGGAAGAATGGTATAAACAAAACAAAACAAGAGCTCCATTGATGCAAAACTCAAAATTTGAAAATAATAGTAGAAAAAAAAGGAACTTTGTAATAAAGGAAGGAAAACAAGTAAGAAAGAGTTAATGAAAGAGATACATACATGTTTTTATCTTGTTTTATTGTTTATATGATTTTTATAGCATACACATCAAATATATAAACAAAAAACAAAATTTTTTGTTTAAAACACGAAGAAAGCTTACTCGGTTCTCCGTAACCGAGTTGCAGGCTTGTATACTCGGCTGCTCTTAACCGAGTATGAAATCTCATAAAATGTCATGCTCTCGGAACCTTCATTCGGTTGAGAGCAGCCGAGTGTTGTTATATTATGCTCGGCTGTGAGCAGCCGAGTGACATTAAACACACTCGGTTGCTCTCAACCGAATGAAGGTCCCGAGAGCATTACATTTTATGGGATTTCATACTCGGTTGAGAGCAACCGAGTGTACAAGCCTGCAACTCGGTTACGGAGAACCGAGTAAACCTTCTTCATGTTTCCTTTCATTAACTTTTTCTTATTTTTTTTTCTTTCCTTATTTTAAAGTTTCTTTCTTTCTTCTACCGTTATTCTTAACTTTTGAATTTTGCATCAATGGAGGTTTTGTTTATACCATTCTCCTCAAATTTAGAGTTTTGCATTAATGGAGGTTTTGTTTGTTGGTGTTCTTATCTTGTTCCAAAGTTTTCTTTTTTCCTTCCATTCTTCTCATGCTTACCTTTTTGCATCAATGGTGGAGATCAAAGCTTTGTTGCCTATTTTGGTAGAAGAGAGAAATTTTGGAAGGAAATTAATTTGGGAATAAATGTTTGATTAACTTTGGAGGGAGATTTTGGAGGGAAATTAATTTGGAGATAAATGTTTGATTAACTTTGGAGGGAGATTAATTAACTTTTGTTTTAAATTAAAACAAGTGGGTGAAAAATTAGTTTAGTGTTAATTAACTTTTTTACTAGATTAAATGAAGTGGGGTGGAAATAACAATTTACTTTTTTTTTTGAGTGGGAGTGTTACCAATAGATATTGGGGGTGCCAACATCACCACCCATTATTAACAAAAAAAGGATACATATATATACATGCAAATTAATCTAGGTGTCACGCTAAACAAATAAAAATTAAAATGCATCAACTACCAAACTATCTAGTACAACTACAATACATATTAAACAATAAATCAAAAAACTTCACATTATAAAACAAATTCACACGTGTCTTTGTAAAAATTTATATTTGTGTAGGAGGTTCTAATAGAAAAATAAAACAGGGGCGTATATATAAATATACATGCAAATTAATCTAGTTGTGTAGCATTTTATACATGAATATATAGGACTTAGTGATAAATTTAGAGTGAGAACGTATCGTTATATGATTAATATTTAGGTGTTAATTTATAGTGTTTTTTGATTAAAAATCTAATGAGAATATAGTAGAAATTAAGGTTATACAATCAAGATTATCGGTACTTTTAATTTAATAATCAGTATAGAATAAATATTCTTTACCAATTGATAACGTGAAAAAATCTTTTGCTATAAATTAATCCCTTCTCTCAAATTTCTAACTCTATTCTTAATAACTTAGAATGAGATTCTATGAATCACATTAAAAGCTTCATTATACATGGAACATATTTTCTAATTCATTATCCCTGATTATTTAAGTTGTCAACATTTATTATGTAAGGGATTACCGATAGTTATGAATATTTTGAAGAATGATTTTACTTGTAACTAATATTAGGGGGAGAAGAGCAACAATAAATAACATGCACAAAAAAAATTACCTATAATCTCTTCTACCTTCTTTATAGCAAACTCATGCTCAAACAAAAAGTTGATTAGTGAGGGTGGAAGAAGCCCATGAATATATATATATATATATATACACATATAAACTTATATGCCTTTTAGTTGAATAAATATTGAATTTTTTTAAATACAATTGTTCGTAATAGAATAAGGTTTTCTCTCATATTTAGACACTAAATTCTAAATTAGTTCATAACTAAAACACCAAATAAAATTAGATTTTGAGTATTACAAATAGTTTGATTTTTATCCATTGGTAATTGAGTTGGGGAAATAGAGTAGGAGTACAGCTTTTACAAAACAATAAATAGATTTTACACAAAAAAGAAATATATATATATATATATATATATATATATAATAATAGTAGTAGGACTTTTTACACACACACATAAAAAAAGTTAAAAAAAAAAAGAAATAGAGTTGTAGTACGATGGGAAAATAGAGTAGGACTGCAGGAGTACAATTTTTACTCAATAATAAATAGATTTTATACAAAAAAATAAAAAATATATAGTAGTGAGGATTTTTTTTTACACAAAAAAATGAAAAAACAAAAGATATAGAGTAGTAGGAGGTTTTCGAGTAAAATAAATATTTTTAATCAAAAGGTAAAAATCAAATTACGAAATTATTTTTATTCATAACCAATTGATATAAGTACAAAATATTTTAGTGTAAATCACCTACCAACATTCACACTTATATAATTAGTATAATTATATATTATGTTTGTTCTTAAACTAATTAAGAGTTCATATTTGGCCTTTATAATTTTTAAAATATATTAATTTTAACATAATCAGTAAGTAAAACTATTTTTTTTATAATTTTATTATCAAATTTATTAAGTTAGTTATATACTAGAAAACGGAAATATTAATCAGGGAACAAACTTTTCATAGACGTGTTTCAAATTTTCAATGGCGTTAATATGTGAAATAGTAAAAGGTAGTGAAACTCGAGGTCTTGTTAATAATAATAAATAAATAAATAAGTTAATTAATGAACTTCGGCATCAAGTAAACATAAAGGTAGAATAAATAAAAAGACTAAAAGAGAACTAAAGTAAATGGAGTAGGTTGTGAGAAGTGTGCATGATCAATGACCCACAAGGGAAAAGGCTAATTATTTTCTACAAGTCGGAATGATTTGAATTATACAAGGCACAGTTAATTAAAAAAATTTAAGGGTGTGTTTGATTGTAAGTATGGAACTTGCATGGAAAGAAAATAAGTTACGGGCAATTGAATTGCCTAGAATTGAGTTGCATGGAAAATGTAGTGCAGTGTGTTTGATTGCCTTAATTTTCTACCCGGAAAATATTTGTTGTATTATGGCATTTTTAATGTAGAAAAAATTATTGGTATTTTTTTTTACATAATTATATAGTCATGACGGATTTTGTTTAATTGATTTTGATTAGTAGATTTTAAATATTAAATTTTTATATTATTTTGAATTTTATATTTTAAGTTATGGCATTTTTAATGTAGAAAAAGGTAAAAATCTTGTCTCGTGAACCGTGCCCAAGTATAGAAAACAAAAACCACCTCTCCCCAAAGAAAACATTTTCCTCAATTGCCTTGAAAATGCACATGTGTGAGGCAAAAGTGGGAATTAAATTGCCTAAAAAAAAAAATCCAATCAAACACCTTGAGTTGTTAAATCAAGTGAAAAATGCTTATTTTTCATGAAAAATGTTACCAATCAAACACACCCTAAGTAATTTAGTGCTAATATAATCGGATCAATTAACATTGGGTTCCACTGAAATTTCTTCTGATTGAATTAAATTTTGACAGTTGTAAAAATATCTAATGACTAGTTGCTAACTACTATTTCACAAATAAAAATATTTAGTCAAAATGTACATAAATTAATTTAAACATTCTATAATATTAAAAAATATTTAGAACAAAAAAATTTAATTAAAATACAATTGTCGAGTGAGGGCTATTACAATCTTGTAACTCACTTGCATTTTTTAATAAATATTTTACACAAAATTTTGACTAATTTTTCTGTTAAAAGAGTATTTACTTTTTTCACTCCATAGTTCTTTCACTAAATAAGAACCGACAAAACTGTGAAATGATAAGGACGACTATATTGCAAATTGCTGCATGGTATATAGACACAAAGTCAAAATAAGTAGAGAGAGGGTACGTGTTTTCCTAGCTTGTTCGAATATGTCTAAATCAAAAGAACGTTCAAACAAATTAAATAGGGTGATGTTATACACACCCCTCTTTTGTAGCCAGAACACCACAAATTTAAAATAAGGTGTTTTTTTATAAGGGCAACCAAAATATTAACCATTCGGTGTTGTGGCTATAAATTAGGAGTTTGGTGCCCCCAACACATAACATACAAGTCGGTAGCAAGTTGCCGACTTAAATGTCAACATTCGGTGGCAGTTTACCGAGTTTGAGATTAAAATTCGGTAACCTTTTACCGAGATCAAATGTTAGTGAAATATTTTTAAAAATTGACTAGACCAAAGATTGCCGAATGTCAAGTCGGTGGAAGGTTACCGAATCGAATGTCGAAATTCGGTAACAAGACACCGACTCGGTACTTAAATTTGGGGTGTCACCGTACGGGGTTGGTTGCCCAAATACAAAACATCTAAATCGGTAGCATGTTGCCGACTTCAAGGTCAACATTCGGTGGCAATTCACCGAGTTAGAAGTTAAAATTCGGTAACCTTTTGCCGAGATCAAATGTCAGTGAAATATTTCTAAAAATTGACTCGGCCAAACTTTGTCGAATGTTAAGTCGGTGGAAGGTTACCGAATCGAATGTCGAAATTCGGTAACAAGACACCGACTCGGTGCTTAAATTTGAGGTGTCACCATATGGTTGCCATGATCATTATTGCGGTGTTAAGGATACATTGGTGTTTTGGCTACAAAATCGGGGTGCCTATAACATCACCCATTAAATAAAGACTAGGTGTATCTTTGTCTCATCTTACAATAATGTTAAAAGTATACCAAACATATTTTTGTAACCTAAATTACATTCTTCTCGACAAACAGCCGTAATAACAAGGTAATAATTGACCTGCGGAATCGTTTTCCTTTAGTTTATAGTATTAAAATATATTCAAACCTACCAAATTCTACGTTGCCCACTAGCATAAATATATTATTTTTTTTCTCTTGATTGGGTCACCTACTCGCCTTTTATTTATACTCCCTAATCATAAATTAAAAATAAAATATGACTTGTTACCGAGAATTGGTGAAGTTTGTAAATTTTTTAATAAGATTTAACTAGATTTAAATCGTTATCAATAGTCCGTCGTGGCAATTTGCAAACCATTTAAATACTTGCTGGGCCTTATAACATGCGAATGCTCTAAATTGAAATAGTCTTCTCTTACCTAAATTTTTCTAGACCAAAAAAAAATATGACTTTTATATTTTGGATAAAATGATATGTTATAAATTAGTAAATGGTTGAGAAATAAATATTTTGTACCCTAAATTGATCAAGTATATTAATTGTCTTTTAAAAAAAAAATTTAGCTGTTAATTTAAACGGAGAAAGTGTGCTAATCTGCATTTTTCTTTTTTCTTTTTTTTGGCTATAAACATATAGTTTTGTACTTCAGTCTTCAGCTACTAGCTCCAAATCTTTTTATATATCACTGTGCAAAGGTCTTAAATTTCTTGAAACTTGCTCGCCGACCCTTGTCACGAAAATAGTTTTCGTGCCTAACTTTAACGTTTAGCTAAACGAAAATCTTGTGAAATCTATTATTTTTTTTTCTAATAGTTTGGAGTGCCGAATGCAAGCTAGGTTGAAGATTAAAATTTTCACAATTAAACTCTGTTCGATAACAATACAAAAAATATTAAGAAATAAATTTATTTTTTATAAAAACTTGAAAAATAAGTTGAGGCAAGTGATGAGATACTCTCCGTCTCATAATCATTTTTATGAGCAAATGTCCTCAATCATGTATTATTTTTTGTGAATTTTTTTTCTTCCTCAATCCTTGAAGAAAAATTTTCCATTAAAAAAGGCTAAAAAGTTAGAAGACATCTCACAGCATACCTGATCAACTTATAAACATTTTGCAAAAATCAACCTTTTTTTATTATCATTTGCTAAGTAATTATCAAATGGAACCTTAGTTAAGCAACATAAACTTTACATAGATACTCTAAAAAGAGACACGAGTGTTGTCGAACATGTATTTTTTTCACATGTCCATTAATACACCACTCATAAATATAACAAACAATTTTCTTTCACACATTTTCAAGTGTTCTTTATGAATTTTTATATAAATCATTTGTATATATAGTAACCTGACTTCAATTATTCTCCAGGCTTTATGATTAATTAGATCATATATGCATGTACAAAGTTTCAACTGAATGAAAATAAAAATGTACATATGAATGTTACGTTTTAAGTAAGATATGATTTCATGATCTTCAATCTAGAGTTTAATAATTACGTCCCCCCACCCTCAAACCAAACCCCACCGCATCAGCCCAACACCCCCTCCCCCCCCCCCCCCCCCCCCCCCCCCCCCCCCCCCACACACACACACACACCAAACACACACACACGCATATAACGTATAATTTATTTATGGCCAATCTGGTCCTAATTAAGCGGATCATGCATTGTGAATTTTGTTTTAATAAATTTCAACACGTGATTTTCAATTTTTTTAATTGAAGTAAAATATTTAGAAAAGTTTATGATATATATATAAAAGAACTGTGAAGGGGAAAAAAAGTCAAGACAATGATTAATGCACAAAACAAGTGGGTAATACATATTTTGAAGGCTATATATATTTAGAAATTAATAAATATGACTTTTCAGACGCTTGTTAGTCAAAAATGTGCACACCAAATCCATACAAAACACCTTGTTTTGCTAATATTTAAAATGCATGTTGTACATGAATATTCCTAACTGCTTGAACATTAGTTTGTCCCCATGCATGCAAGGGAATTAATTAACTATGACTTATCATAGGTAGAAGCTAGCTCTCGATCCACTTTCACTTGTTGATGAGCTTGAAACTATTCGATCTCCCATGCATATATGGATAGGGAAGCAAGTTGCAACCCCCTTCATCTAGAAGAGATCAGAAGCTTCTGCCCTCCTAGTTATAATTAAGACAATTATTTTATCTTGGATTAAACATTAATTATATATATGCATGATACGATGCGGTACGAATCTACTAGAATAAAAGATAGACAAAAGAGATTAAATGTGTTAATTAAACAAGTTTACTTGATAGTAAGTTATTAATTTCTATAATAATTTTGTAAAAAATAAAGTAAGAGCATAATTTTCATGAGACTAAATACTATAAGAATAGAGTCTTCCATGTATCAGGATATCTAGTGAAATATAAAAAAACTCAATATAAAGTGTGGAATATAAATATTGAGAAGTTATTAGGGATAAAAAGTTTATGAAAAGATTTTACTAACAATTTATGATACATTATGAGATTTGAATCTAGAATTTCTAAGTTTTGGGTGAAAAGCTTTTTAGCATTCGAATAAACCCATGCACTCTAACAATTTGAAGTATAATCAACGTTTTAATAAGTATTAATTAGAATTCTTTTATGGTTCTTTTGGTTCAAGATTTAAACCATTCCGGGAATGCTATATTCCATTCCGAAACGATTCCCGCGTTTGGTTTAAGTTTTAAGTCCGGAATAAATGATTCCAGGAACAAACCTTTCCCCCCAAGTTCTCCCATTTAAATCATAAGGAATAAATCATTACCAATGGGCATCTTTTTTAATTTTTCATGTTAGGACCAAAATAACACTCTTCCTTATGAATAAATAATTCTTTTTCCATCTGTGTATGAAAATATTGTTTGAAACTATTTTTTTTTAATTACGCTACTGCACAAAAATGATAAAAAAAAAATTGGAACTTTTTTCTATTCTTTTTTCCTGTTGTAATTTTTTTTTTAATTACAAAAATTATAATTTTTGTAGGATAGTTATTAGCTAGGCATGTGTAATTTTTGTAATTGATTATAATAATGGTCTCTTTTAAAAAATTAGTATGTGATATATTCTCATCTTATAAAAAGAAGGGTATTTTTGTAATTGATACTTTATTCCATTCTTATTCCCGGTTGAACCAAACATCGGCATGACATCTTAGATGCCAAGAAATAAACTTTTCAGGAATCAAGGATGCAATTCCATATCCATTCCATTTCCAAAACTCGAACCAAACTAGCTCTTAGTTTCTTCACTGATCATAAGTGACACTTATAAAAGTATATTACGACCCATGCATGCTTAGTGGAAAAATAATAAGTGAATCTTCTTTCTTTTGTTTATTGTGTTTTACTCACTGATTTAAAGTGACCTTATATAAAAGTATATTACGACCCATACTTGGTGGAAAAATAATATGCGAATATTTTTTCTTTTTGTTTATGGTGCATCTAATCAGTTCTTCCATCGTGTCGTACATTCAATATGAGATCTAATATATGATTTGGAATATAATTGTTAATTACATATTACTATTTTCTTTTTTTCCGAACATTGCCCTAATTCATGCTTTCTAAATCCACCAATCATTTTTGTATGAAATTTGTAGTGTACCAACTATCGTGCAGAGTACTTCTACATGTATATATTTTTCTCCTATTAAATAGAAACATACCAATATTTATCGATGGATTACACATTATAAAATCCTGATAAGGGCAAATCTAAAATTTTGTAGAGACGTAAGCTGATGTAGATACTTTTTTTTAACATTAAGAGAAGTTTAAGTCTCTCATTTAATCTTACAAATAAAGAAAAAAAATCCCTCATATTCCCATGAATCGAATTCTTGACCTCAAGATAAGGGTGAAGGTTGCCTACCCTTGCCTTGAGGTTAGTTAGAATATATTGAAAAAATTTACACATTACATCACTGAAAAAAATTGGGCTAAATCGACAATAGCTCCATCAGTGACAAACTTGATCCACCCTTGAGGATAAATCTTATGTGAACTCTTAATTAATACATGGTAGCAAATATATGTCATTTTTTTTATTTTTGTTTTTAGTACAAGTAATAGATAAATTCAAATGGTTCTTGATGAGGGAGGAGAGAGCAGGGATCGAACCTTGGTTACCTATGTGAATTACTACACTTTTACTATTTGGTTTAAAATCCAAATTTACTAGTTTTTTAAAAGTCATATATGCTTTTTATGTGAGAATTTTAGATTACCCTAAAACTATTGATTTTGTTTAAAACCGTAGAGGGACAATTTTTTTATTTTTATTTTTTTGTTTAAGACCATAGTGGCTTGGAGGAAAAAGAGTACATAGCCCGTCCTAAATTCGGGCCACAAACGGTAGCCCTAAGCAGCATAAAGTTACGGCCCACCTAATTTGGGCCCCGTACCAATTCTCGTAAGATCCAATCCACACCCCCTCTCCGAATTTTAGTTGGGGGTCGCACGGTCCACCTCTCCACACCCGATTCATTCTCATTCTTTTACGAAAAAGAAGGTTTTTTATTATTATTATTATTGTTGTTTTATGGGAATAAATATAAAGAATTGTCACGTCAAATCAAAGTCGTACGGTAAAGGAAGAACAAGATTCTGGGAAGAAAAAGGGAAGAAGAAAGACAACAGTCCGATCATTGCTCTCTCTTTCTCTCTCTGCAAAAAAATTTATTTATATTTCGAGCGAATCCATCTCTCTCTACACAGAACTATGTTTTCATACGACGACGATTATATCAATGCATGAAGGTCCTAACATTATCGACAAATTCTTCTAATGCTGTATTTTTTTTCACTTCTGATTTCACTGTCATTATAAAAGCTTTAATTTTTGATTATAATGTTTCTTCTATATACTCATGCATGTGTTATTGTGTTTATATTATTGTTATACATGTATGTAGTGATTCTATGTACTGAGAATTTTTGATGATCGGAAACAGGGGAGAAGGTAAAGTAAGAGTGAGGGAAACAAATATGGAGGCAGGGGATAGTTCAGAGAAGAAGAAAGCTAATTTTAAGGGGAAGAGTTTGATTGATATTGTATTCTCTTGGTCTCTTAGTGATATACTCAATGAAGACCTTTACAAAGACCAGGTTTTTATTTTTCTTCCCTTTTTTTCTGAATTTCTATTAGCTTTTAATTTTGATTTGGTTTTCTAGGGTATGTTGGGACTGGGAGAAACTAGTAAACTACAGTTGCAGCTTTTTTAGTGAATTTTACTTTTTAATTGACGAGACATTTACTATGTTGTTAATATAAAATAGGGCGGCTGTTAGCTGCATTTCAAGTGAATACTCTTATACTTTACTCTACCACTTCAAAAATTATCTCTACGTGTACTTTACTCTAGCACTTCAAAAAGGGTGATGTTATATGCACCCCTATTTTGTAGCCAAGACACCACATAATTAGGGTGTTGAAGGTGTTGTGGCTACGTAATTAGAGGATATTTGATTTGGTGGCAAGTTGCCGACTTGAAGGTTCACATTCGATGACAGTTTACCGAGTTAGTAATAAAAATTTGGCCAAAAGTTGCCGTTTAGGTCAAGTCGGTGAAATGTTACCGAATCAAATGTTCAATTTCGGCAATGAGCCACCGACTCGGTGTTTAAATTTTGAGTGTCATTTGTGGTGTCTTGGCTATAAAATAAGGGTGCATATAACATCACCCCTTCAAAAATTATCTCTACGTGTCTAAAAAGATGGGGGGACATCACTAAAAATAATTTTATAGTGTTCCTTACCCTCTAAAATATAATAATAGAGTATACATGTTTTCAGAATTTTGATTACTCATTAACCACTAACATAATAAAAAGTAGTTAATAAGTACAATTATTGCCTAACCTACTTTTCTTGGTGAGTGGTTTCCATGGCACCTGTTGGTCCTCCTCCACTTAAATTAAATGTCTGTGTATCTATTAACGATTACATGTAATTGGTAAAAGATGATGTGGCATGATGGAGTAAACATGCACAATACTCCCAACAAATTACCTTTCAAATGCAACTGCGAAAGTGGCAAAAAATAAATAAATATATATATTCAATTAAAAGATATTGTTAAGGAAACTCTCTACATTGTACAAAGATCTCTAAGACAATGTAATGTACCTTTTCTCCAATTAAAAATATTTAATCTTGTATTTTACGATTTCATTAGTAATAAAATGTATATGGTTCCAACGTATTTGTTGAGATTTATCAAACGATATCGATATTCACACAGAAAGTTTTGCCAAAGAAAATTGATGAATAGGATAACGCATTAATGATAAAGCTCCTGGGGATGGTTTTTTACTTTTCCTCACTTGAATAGGATAACGTATTTATTGATATGCTTATATTTCCGTAGCTGAAGTTACTCCAATTTGTATTTGCTTTGGAGATGCTCTAAGCTTAGGTTACACGCGTCCACAATGGAGCGGCCCACACATTGAATTTTAGTATTCTTATCATTACTGATACACCTTTTGTGCCAAAATTAAATGTCACTTTTTGAATTCTACACACTTTAAGAAAAACATTAATTTCAAGGTAATCGATGGTAAACTAAAACTTATTTGCTATTGTGAGATTTGGTACATTGATTATGTCACAATCAAACAACTCTCTTTCTCGTGTTATTATCTACCGGTGCACACTCTAGTCCATTTCAGTGAATTCGGACTTTGTGATCTGTTTATTCATAATTGAATGTGGATGATATCTTTTCATTATGATTACCTAGTAATCTCGGTACCCATTTATCAATAAATAGATGGATTATAGATTACTAATCCATTCCGCCGCTAAGTATTGACAATTCTACCAAATGAAAAGAATTATATTGTATTATTTACCATCTTTAGTACTCATCTCACATTCATCGTTACATTTATAAATAATACTGCATACTTAATAGTCTACCCATTTTTTCCTTGAAGAAGAACTTGAATTCTGTTGTAATTAAATTATTGTTTCAATATAATTTGCATTGCTGTCATAACTGATATTGTATATATATGTAATATTCTAATGGAGGATTTGATGTTAACTGATCTTAGTATGTCATAAGAAATCCGTATATGGATAACTGTTTTAATGTTCCCTTATATGATCTGAATCTTATCTGATTTGATAGTTTTTTAATAAATGGATTATTATTGGCCTTGATCTGATGAATCCGATCAAATACTGGATTAACGCACTCTCCCACTTTGCATACTATATGGATTACTACTAACTCTTGAAACAAGCTACAAGCAGTAGCCAGAAATGGTCTAACTTAACCCCTGTCCAAAACTGTTTGTCAGTTCCCAGTTTTATCAGCCTCAAAAGTTGGGGCAAACAGAAATTGTGTCCTTTGGATTGACAGTGACTTGATCATTGTGCGCAGCTGAGTGAAGGGGTGATTGGGGGTTTGATGGTGGTAGAGGCGAAAAGGGGGGATCTGGAGACACAGAGAGTATGAATGAGGAGGGAGATCAAAGGCTGAAATCAGGCCTTTCCGTATATGTAGTAAGAAAAGAAGTCAGAAGTTAGTTTTTACTCATAGTAATGGTAGTAAACAAAGTTCGTATTGATTGAGTAGATATTTTGTTGGTTAGTGAGCTAGCTTTCTTTAAATGTCTAGGGTCGCAACTTGGAGACCCTTGTGCTCCTTATGGTATGATGAACTACTATGATCCCCTAAATTTACTCTTACCTTTTCCTTTTACTAACAAGTAATCGTGTTCTTTTCTTGACAACAATAAATGCTTGATGCAATTTCATTTCTGGTAGTGATCTAAAAGGCCAAAGAAATGGTTATTTGTGCTGAAAGAAGTTGGGTTAAATGAACGAAGAATGCTGGAACAATGTCCAGCTTTCGGAATTATGATTCTGAGCTTTATGCATCATGGTACAGAATTGGTTGGTTTAGCACCCCTCTAGGGGTTGAGGAGAATTTAATTGTTATTGTTGTTGTTGTATGAGAATACAAGTTACCACTTTCTCTCTCTAAAAACAATCCCTCTAGCTAATAATTTCTCTCTCCACCTCCTTTGTAATGAGCTTTCCCTCTTCTATTTATAGGCATAGAATTAGGTTTACAAATGTTCCATTAGGTTAATGGTAAAAGACTAAAAAGGGCCAACTCTACCACTTTACAAATCTCCTCTTAGAATTTGGGCTGGCTAATTGTTCAGGACCATTAGCATAATCGTCCTCCTCCTCCTCCTCCTCCCTTCCTTGATACCTCCATTTAAACTTTCAGTAATCATCTTGTGTTATGACCTCTAATTTTCTTAAGTTCCTACCTTTTATTTCTTTCCTTGAATTTTAAATTGGTAATTACTGCTCAGCACATCTGTTTGATTTTTTTTCAATTGAAGTTAACAGCCTTGGTTCTCTTTAGGTGGAAAAGATACCAGAATCATTTCAGTCAGTGCAGCACTATCTACAATCATATGTTTTCCCTTTACTGGAGGAAACACGTGCAGAGCTTTCTTCGAGTATGGAGCTCATATCTGGGGCCCCTTTTGCTGAAGTAGTGTCTTTTGAGGAATCCAAACCATTGGGGTCACTTTTTTATGATATTAGAATTGATTACTGGAGAATCGGGAGCTGTAAGGAGCCTTACCGAGCATTGCCTGGGGATGTATTTGTAATTTCAGAAGTTAAACCTGCAACCATTTGTGAATTAGAGAAGTCGGAAAGGAGATGGACTTTGGCTTGGGTTCCTCATATCCCAGAGCATGGAAGCTCTATGAATTTAGAGGGTTGTACAGCTAATTCCTTAAATAATTCCTTAAAATTTAAAACGGCTAAAGAGATTGGGGTCAAAGATAGCTTGCTGAAATCACTGAATGTGGTTTTTTTGATGAATATTATAACATACAACAGAATATGGAATTCACTGCACTTATCTACAAATGCTAACGTTATCAAGGAAGTTCTGTCCCCCACTGCCAAGGTAAGAAATGTGCATGAGTTTGTTTACTTTGTGTGATTTCGCTCTATCCCAGGCACAAAAATGATGATGTTTTACAGAAATATTTTATGTTTCTTATCAAAGAAAAAAAAAAACACTTAATATTAGATATTCTATCCAGATAGAAATTGTGGTACCCCACCGAAGTGGGAAATGGTTTATTCCTATCTTATTATGATTAGAGAAGAATGACAAAAGAAAAAAACTATGTGAAATTATATGTTGAAACTTTTCTTATTGTAACTTGCATAACGCATTGCTTATTTCTTGTCTTTTCTAGAATTCCACTAGGGATTTTCACTCTCACATCTTTGACCAGCTTGAGAAGGCCTTTATTGGAAGTTATAGTTTGCATTAATCTTTAGTATTGCTCCACAGAGAAAATGCAAAAAGATGAAGAAAATATGTTCTCAAGTGTGGGATTTATGGCCTAACTTTCTTTCTTTCTTTCTTCCTTCTATTGTATATTTCAATATCTTTATCTTTTTCATTACTATTCTTATTCTTATTATTTTTTGTTTTCTTCTAGAGGTTTTACTGTAAACAGAAGGAGAACGAGGAATTAAAATCAGAAAATCATATCTATATTTTGATTATCTCAGGGCTGACTAGCAATCCAAGAATTAAAGATCTGCCTACATAAATCTATACCTATTTTTAATTTTTAGGCTCCATATGATAAAAACATGGAAAGTGATAACAAAAATACTAAATTTGTGCAAGGAGATGGAAAATAAGTTGAGACGTGGATGAGATGTTCTCCATCTCATGCTCATTTTTATAAGTAGATGTACTCCCTTCATTATTTTTTGTGGAAAATTTTTCTTCCTCAACCGCCAAAGGAAAAAATTTCATGAAAAAGGTCAAAAAGTGAGAAGACATATTGCCACATGTCTCAACTTATTTTCCAACATCAAACAGAAAATAAACTGTTTTTGTTATCATTTTGCTTCATGTTATCAAATAGACGCATAATGTTGAAAAAGACAGCAAAACTGGGTAAATTTCTTAACATATAAAAACTGGCAGTTAAAATACTAATATGATAATGCCCATTGGAAAATGTAATCAATTGTGGTCTGTGGATTATAGGTTGAGGAAAACTGCAGCCAATGTTCTATGACAAGCAATACAATCTTTCCTGAAAGACTACATTCAGAATTATCTCACGCGCTAAATGAATCTCAAAGAGCGGCGGTCCTCTTTTCTTTTAATAGGATGCATTGCAGCCACAAGTCCTATGTGGAACTCATATGGGGTCCACCTGGTACAGGGAAAACTAAAACTGTTAGTATGTTGCTCTGGTCTGCCCTAGAAATGAATTACAGGGTACTTGCATGTGCCCCCACTAACATTGCAATTACAGCATTGGCTTCTCGTGTGGTGAACCTGGTGAAAGAGTCATATAAATTTAAATCCAGAAGAGGTCCATTTTTCTGTCCCTTGGGAGATCTGCTCATAGTTGGGACTAAGGACCGACTGAAATTCGGTTTGGATCTAGAAGACATATTTTTAGATTATCGTGTTGATAGGCTTTCAGAATGCTTCGGGCAACTAACTGGTTGGAAGCATTGCTTTGGTTCAATGACAGATTTTTTTAAAGGTTGTGTTTTGCAGTATCATGCTTTCTTTGAGAATGGTATATGCATGAAATCATTTGCCGAGTTTGTGAGAGAACGATTCAAATTTACGGCATTGCCACTAAGAAGATGCATTCATATTTTATGTACGCATGCACCAAAAAGCTTCCTTTTGGAGCATAACTTCCAAAACTTGGTGTATCTTATTGAGTTACTGGATTCATTTGAAAGTCTCTTGTCTCGAGATGACGTGCTTTCAGGAGAATTAGAGGCACTATTTTCACTTCCGGAATTAGTTGAGAATTCTCCGTATTCTTCTCCTTGTGCATTGTCTCTATCATATGTTAGAAGGCAATGCCTTTGTGTTATGAGTGCCCTACAAGATTCTCTTGATCACATTATGCTTCCTAGTTTTAGAAGCAAAGATTCAATAAAAAGGTTTTGCGTTCAAAGGGCTTGCCTGATTTTTTGCACTGTAAGCACTTCCTCTAAGTTTTATACAATGTTGACCGAACAACTTTACATGTTGGTTATCGACGAAGCTGCACAGTTGAAAGAGTGTGAATCAACCATAGCACTACAACTTCCAGGAATAAGGCATGTTGTACTCATTGGCGACGAGTGCCAGCTACCAGCAACAGTTAAGAGCAAGGTATTTTTAGGACAATTTAGTTTTCTAAATAATATATTATTATATTTCATATATCAACGTGCTGATTTTTGGTTCTTCCATAGGTTTCTGATAGAGCTGGCTTTGGGAGAAGTCTTTTTGAAAGGTTGAGTTCAATGGGTCACTCAAAACACCTACTAAATATTCAGTACAGAATGCAACCATCAATAAGTCGCTTCCCGAATTCGAAATTCTATTTCAACCAGATCTTGGATGGGCCAAATGTTAAGGATCGGAGTTATGTCCAAGGCTATCTTCCAGGGCCAATGTTTGGATCCTACTCCTTTATAAGTGTTTCTGGTGGTAGAGAACAATCAGATACTGTAGGACGTAGCCTGAAAAATCTTGTTGAGGTAGCTGTTATGTCAAAAATAGTGCAAAACCTGTACAAAGGTATACTTGAACTGATATGCATCATAAGATCGAGCAGCCTCGATATTGATCTAATATTTTATTTATGTATAGAAGTACAACACGTAATTTGCAGGGAAGTCAAAGACCAGAAGAAATGGAAAGAAAGAGGGAATTTTGATATGATTTTTTGTATTTAACTATTTTAGTTTGTGTTGACGTCTTGACTGCAACGTATCAGCAAGAGCTTTTAGTGTTTGGGAGAATTTAGTAGATCTTGTTTCTACATGCTTGTAGATTTATTATTGTTGACACTCTTATTCTTTTTTTAAAGCTTGCAGCGGTTCTAGAAAGAATGTGAGCGTTGGCATAGTATCCCCTTATGCTGCTCAAGTTATGGCAATTCAGGAGAAACTCGGTTGCAAGTATGACAATCTTGATGGCTTTACTGTGAAAGTCAAGTCAATTGATGGTTTTCAAGGTGGAGAGGAAGACATAATAATAATATCTACCGTTAGATCTAATACCACTGGTTCAATTGGGTTTATCTCCAATCTGCAAAGGACCAATGTTGCTTTGACGAGGGCTAGGTTAGGCTTCAATTGAGATCTCTCTTGTACAGTTTCTTCCCAATCTAATTAACTTTTTAGGATGCTTAACTTTTACTGCCTTGCCAGGCACTGTCTTTGGATCTTGGGAAACGGAACAACCCTTTCCAGTAGTGGGTCCGTATGGGAAGCTGTAGTCCATGATGCTCAGATTCGTCAATGTTTCTTTTGTGCTGATGAAGATAAAGATTTGGGTAAAGCCATATTAGAGGTTAAGGAAGAGCTTGGTGAGCTTGATGATTTACTTTGTCAGGACAGTTTGCTTTTCAAAACCTGCAGGTGGAAGGTATATTCTCAACAGAAGTTTGTCTTCCCTCATTATTATTGTTATTTTTATTGCTATTGTTATTGTATTGTTAAATTTTATCATTAATTCTATATCTACAGGTTCTTATCAGTGCTAAATTCGAGCAGTCATTCAAAAAATTGAAGTCATCTCATTTCAAGAAATTAGTCATTGTCTTTTTACTGAAGCTCTCCACAGGCTGGCGGCCTAAGGAAAGGCATGAAAGCTTCACTGCCAAAGTATCTTCACAGATCATGTATAAATTCATGATTGAAGGTTTTTGCGTTGTTTGGACAATTGACATTGAGAAGGACTTAATGTACACCCAAGTTTTGAAGATTTGGGATATTTTGCCTCTGGAAAATGTCCCGGTAATGGTTAAATGTCTTGAATTCTTATTCAGAACGTACACAGGAGACTTTCTCAATTACTGTAAAACAAAATGTAACGAGGGGTATGTCCATCCTTGTGTAAATTAGATCCTCTATTTTGGAACACCAGAACTTTTTTGTGTGCATGTGTTTTAATCGTCTTACATGTTTTTCCCTCTAGGGATCTTGAAATTCCTATGAATTGGGTATCCTCTTCTAATCTGGCCAAGTGTAAGAATCCTGGAAAGGCTGAACATGATGGGGAATCAAACGCTGTTGCTACTGATTTAACAACTTATTTGAAGAGCTTGAATGTGGAGGAAAATTTGTCACTGCTGAAATTCTACTTGTTATCATACCGTCTAGTGAACCAGTTACTCTGTGGTCGTGATTGTGGAGAACTGGATTTTATAGACCATTTGACAGATCAAGAACTTGAGATAGTTCTCTCCCCTAAAAGCATCTTTATGGTTGGAAGATCGGGTAGTAGGAAAATCAGTGTATTGACCACTAAGTTGTTTCAGAAAGAGCGGCAGCACTATGTAGCTTCAGAAGAATACTATGATAAGAAAAGCAATACCGTTATGGATATTTCTTGGAAGAACAAGGTTGGCAAGAGCATTGAAAATACAAAAGAAGCCACATTGAGACAAATTTTTGTTACAGCAAATCCTAAACAGTGTGCTGCTGTCAAAAAGCATCTTTCTAACTTGCAGAGGTGCGTATAATAGTGAAGTTATGTACATACATCAATGAATCTTTTTCATTTTTATTGGAACGAAGATCTTTTCCTCCCTTTTGTGTCACAGATGGAAGGATATTAGGGATAAGATTCCTTGCTTTCTTTTATCTATCCGAATCTTGCTTGTAACCTTTTAATTTGAATCTATTTGGTTATAATATCCTTTTCTTGTTGCTGCTAGTCCTATCTGTTTTACTAATTTTTATTCACTAATTTAAATATCTGTTTCTTATAAAAAAGTCATAAAATGACTTTAAATCCATATTTTACCAGGTAAGTGTAACCTTCTAGTAAATGGATATGCAAGAGTTGCCACGCAAGAAATTTTGGTTTCTAATCAAATCCCTTGTTGATTATGCAGCTGTGCCGATGCCGCAAAACTTTCGACAGACTGTGATTTAATTGATATGCATGACATGGATGATCTGGCAGATTCATTGGATATGCCAGATAATTTTTTGAACGTTCCAGCCAAATCATACCCTCTTGTTATAACCTTTCCAATGTTCTTGGTGATGCTCGACAGAACTATCGCTAATTCCTTTTTCGAAAGTTTCCGGGATCTAAAGGAAGATTCTCATGCGGGAACCAGAAAGTTGAGATCTTTTGCATTGAGAAATTTTATAAGAAGAAAGGAGGTTAATTATGACCGGTTTATTTTGTCTTATTGGCCTGAGTTTGATATCCACCTAACCAAGAAGCTTGATGCCTCCACTGTCTTCACTGAGATTATTTTTCATATAAAAGGTGGCCTTTCTCCAGCTTGCATTGGTAAACTCAGTAGGGAGAATTATGTTCTAATCCCTAGGGGTCAAGGGTTTACTTTAAGCAGGAAAACAAGAGAGAATATTTATGATACTTTTCTAGAGTACGAAAAGAAAAAGATGGAGAACTGCGAATTTGATTGGGCTGATATTGTAATTGATCTTCATCAACGTCTGGAAACCAATAGATACGAGGGTGACAAAATGGATTTTGTGCACGTTGATGAGATGCAAGACCTTACCAAGAAGGATATTACTCTGTTCAAATATGTTTGCAGAAATGTTAACGAAGGCTTTCTTTTTTCTGCTGATACAGCTCAAAGTATTGCAAATCAAACTGGTTTCAGATTGCGAGATTTAAAGTCCATGTTCTATAAGGAATTCATATTGGCATCAAGAAATAGGGGGACTAATGGAGCAAACGTGGAAGGAGAAATCTCAGAAATTTTCCATTTGAGCCAGAACTTTCACACTTGTGCTGGCGTTCTCAAAATTGCACAGAGTGTTATTGACCTTGTTTTCCGGTTCTTTCCTCAATCTACTGATATTTTATGTCCTGAGACAGTTGGCCCAAGTCTTGTTAATGGTGAAACACCAGTTGTGCTGGAACCTGGGAAGGACGAAAATGCAATTATAACGATTTTTGGCAACAGCGGAAATCTAGGAAAGGGTGATGTTAGCTTTGGGGCAGACCAAGTTATCTTAGTTAGGGATGATTGTGCACGGAAGGAAATTGCATCTGTCGTTGGGAATAAGTCTCTTGTTCTCACAATAATGGAATGCCAGGGTATAGAGTTTAAGGTAAATTTATTTGTACCTTTTATACCTCTTATTATCCCCTTTCTTATTCTAATCTCAGGTATGGACACCCTTCTCTCTCTCTCTCTCTGCACACACACCCACACACAATGTTGACATTCTGTCAATAACTTTATTGCTTGTGAAGACCTTCTTAGTGATGGGTCAACAGTGGCTTGTTTGTCACATATTTTGTATATATCTTTTATGTGTAGAGTTTGAAGGAGATTTTTCTATTGCATATAGAAGAGGAATCCTTATTTCCAGTTGTAGTTTTGCGTTTACTGACATCTTTATTTGGTTCTAAGGACATTTGATGATTAGTGAAAGTCAAAAAGAAATAACAAAAATTGCACTCAGCCTGGGAAATTTCTGATGGTTGTTTTTTGGATCCAATTGTCATCTTAACTAAGTTGCTAACAATTTCATTGAAAATGTCACATCATATATTTTATCTTGTCAAGAAGCCCCCCCCCCCCACAAAAAAAAAACCCACGCTGGAACAAAATTAAATGAATAAATCCTTTCTCTTCAATTTTTCACAGTTCTTTTATCATTTTCAGGACGTACTTTTGTACAACTTTTTTGGATCATCACCTTTCAAAAGTCAATGGAGAATAATCTACGAGTATATGAGGGAACAAGATATGCTCGGCTCCACTTCATCCAATTCCTTTCCGGGCTTCAATCAATCAAAACATGATTGCTTGTGCTTCGAACTGAAGCTACTTTACTTGGCAATAACTCGATCAAGACAAAGGTTGTGGATATGTGAGAATGTAAAGGAGCTCTCCAATCCTTTGTTTGAGTATTGGAAGATGCTGAGCCTCGTCCAAATTAGGCAAGTTGATGATTCACTTTTACAATCAATGCAAGTTTTGAGCAACAAGGAGCAGTGGCGTTCACGTGGAATTAGGGTTAGTATTTAGTAATGTCTTCGAAGCTAATGTAAGAGCACCAATATCCTGATAATGTAAGTTGTGTATTTTTTTACTTTTTGCAGCTTTACTGCGAGAGTAGAATGGAGATGGCAATGTTGTGTTTTAGAAGAGCTGGAGACAAATACAGGGAAAGTTGGGCCAAGGCTGCTAGCCTTCGGTCAACTGCTAAGAATATGCTTAGTTCAAATTCTGGAACGGCTTATGATATCCTTAACAAGGCTGCTGAAATATACGGTAGTATTGGAAGGTTTGAGTCTGCTGCCCAGTGTTTTATTGAGTCGAAGGAGTATGAAAAAGCAGGTTTGGATTTATCCATATATTTGGCTTGCTAATATCATTCTGACTCTTTAGTACTGAAATCTAAAGCTCTGTAATAATATGCTTCTTCATACTTTTCGATGAAACATTTACTCCCTATCGTGAAATTTGATTCTTCTCTTGTAAAATGGTGAAAGTCTCAAATATGCACAACTTAATTTCTATCCAGAGGAATCCAAAATGTTATTTTTTGGGTTTAAGTTAAATATAAATAAATCCAAATAGGAATGCATGGCATACAAATCTTTTGGCAGAAGAAAAATATTAGTGGCAAGGTAGAATATAGTTTGATTTCTGTTTTGGAAATGGGGGGCTGAATAAGATGTGCTTGGATATCTATTATTCATTGTATAGAAACACTCTCACATGCACAAATCTATTATTGCATGTGTGCCAGTTGTGTGGACTGCTCAAGTGCGAGGAGGGTTTCTGAACAATGCTTTGTAATGGAGTTATTTTTATTTTGGTTTTTAGATTTACTGTATTTCTCTTTTATTTTTTACAAGTTATACATTAACTTAGGTCCAAATCGCTTATGGGTATTTTTAGTTCATAGAAAAGGGGTCATGGTTCTCACAAGACTACCCCAACACATATTGCTGGCTTAATTTACATCCGGAATTTAGAACCAATTGAAATATTTTATTGCAGACTTGACTTCATTTATATGAATTTGCTGCTGAATTTCGTCGTTGTTTTTTAAACATCAATGTTAATCCAAGGCTTCTTGCTGGTGCAGGTAGAATTTATTTGAAGAAGTATGGAGACTGTAGGCTAGAAGATGCTGGTGACTGTTTTTCACAAGCAGGATGTTACAAACTTGCTGCTGAAGCTTATGGTAGAGGCAACTACTTCGCAAAATGTTTGTCCATGTGCACTAGCATTAACCGTAATGATTTGGCATTGCATTTTATCCAGTCCAGAAGCCCTCATGTAACTCCAGACATTGACATGGAAGTGATCGAACATGACTTTCTCAAGAAATGTGCACTTCACTACCATGAGCTTGGAGATAATAAAACTATGTTGAAAGTCGTTAAATTTTTCAAATCCATGGATTCCAAACGTTCTTTCTTGAAGACTTTGAATTGCTTCAATGAGCTTCTGGCTTTGGAAAAAGAATCGGGAAATTTTATGGAGGCAGTAGCAGTTGCAAAGCTTAAAGGAGATATTCTTCTCGAGGCTGATCTGCTGGAGAAAGTTGGCCATTACAAAGATGCGTCTCTTCTCGTTCTCTTATATGTTTTTTCGAACTCTCTCTGGACATCTGGAAACAAAGGCTGGCCCTTGTATCCAATTAAGCGAAGGGAGAACCTTCTAACAAAAGCCAAGCTGTTGGCAGAAAAGGATTCCAATGTCTTCTATGATATTGTATGTACAGAGGCAAGCATTTTATCAAGCAAGTTCAGCAGCTTTGCTGAAATGAAGCAATATTTCAGTGATTCCCAGAGACAAGAAAATCTTAGAGGCATAATCTTATCTGCCTGGAAAATATTGAAGTATTCAGAAGAAAGAATTTCTCAGAGTTGGGTCTACATTGAGACGCTGTTTTACTTCTGGGATATTTGGAAGGAAAAGATTGTGAATGTAATAGAATATCTTGGATGCCTTGAGTCCCAATATGTTGACAAGAATACTATTCTCGGAGAGTTCTGTTTGAATTACTTTGGTGTACGGAAGGTGTTTAGTGATGATGATATTCTTTATCTCTTGCTAGTTCAAGACGCGGAGTGGGCAGTAAGAATTGGCGATGGGCTGATCCTACAACGGAAGGGAGAATCTGTTTCTGTTGATGCTTGCCAGTTTGTTTCTGCTGCTAAGACTTACTGGTGTTCGGAAGTTCTTTCTTTGAGTTTGAAGGTACTAGGAACCCTAAAAGGCCTATTTTCGTCCACTGTTATGACCTCCCTTCCCAAGTCTTGCCAAACTGAAACTGCCATAAACATTTTCAAGATTACAAGTTTCCTAACACAGTGTAAATTTCTTGAATCATGCATCAGTGGTGAAACCCAACAATTGATTTCTGATACTGGGCTGCAATACATCCTTCTATTGGAAAATGCAACCCCGGATGTTGGTGTGGTTGATGGAAACCGAGAACTGGGCCAAACAATAGATGGTTTTCTTGCGAAATGTGCACTTCACTATCATGCGTGTGAAGATAAGAGGACTATGATGAAATTTTTCAGAGCTTTTCGCTCGCTAGATTCCAAGCGCACTATTTTGGAGACACTAGATGGTTTCAACGAGCTATTGTTGTTGGAAGAGGAATTGGGAAATTATATTGAAGCTGCCACTATTGCCAGGTTGAAGGGTGACCTTTTACTCGAAGCTGATCTGCTAGCAAAGGCTGGTAATCACAAAGATGCGTCGATGCTCATTCTCTTTTATGTGCTCTCCAATTCTCTCTGGACAGACGGAAGCAAAGGCTTGCCACTAAAGCGGTTTAAGGATAAGGGGAAGCTTTTAATGAAAGCAAAGTTGTTTGCTGAAAAAGATTCAGTTGTCTTTTATAAGTTTGTTTGTACTGAGGCTAACATTTTATCAAACCAACCACAATACTTGTCTGAGATGAATAAATATTTGGATGCATTCCGTACACAAATGAATCTGAGAGGCATAATTTTATCTGCCTGGAAAATTCTTGATACTCATTTTCAATTGAACCCCTCAAAGTATGAGTGGGAAAATGAATCAGTGACTGACCCGATTAGGCATTCAGAAGACATGGTTTCAAAAAACCGTGCCTCGGTTGAAACCCTGGTTTACTTTTGGGACTTTTGGAAAGAGAAGATTTTGGAAATTTTTAAGTATCTTAGGTGTCTTGAAGTGCAAGGTGTGATTGAAAACACAAAATGTGAGGACTTCCTTTTAAGCTACATGGGTGTGAGGAAGGAATATCATATTTCAAATTATATCTACATTTTGCTCAATTCTGAAGCTGAATGGGTAAGAGAAATGGCTAATGGACCTGTCAAAAGGCATGGAAAGTTGGTTAGCATAAGTCTTATCCAGTTTGTATCTGCTGCTCGTAGATATTGGTGTTCAGAAGTACTTACTAATGGTGGTAAAGTGCTAAAAACTCTTAAAGACCTTCATATGTTCTCAGTCAAGAATTCCTTGTCCCTGTTTTGCCAAAGTATGACTGGTCTTCATTTCTTTGAAGTTGCTAAATTTCTTATGGAAACTGAGTTTCTTGAATCATCTAGCAACGAGTTGTTGCAGAACATTTGCAATCTGAGATTGCAGTTTATCCAGTACTGTACACAACATGTGGCTCCAGATGTTCTTAGGATAAATAGAAATGAAGAAATAAATGAAATTGAACACATCTTTCTAGAGAATCACGCACTTCACCATCATAAGCTTGAAGACAACAGGACTATGATGAAGCTTGTACGGGCCTTTCAGTCTTTGGAATCCAAACGTGCTTTTTTGAGGACATTAAATTGCTTTGATGAGCTTCTTTTATTGGAAGAAGAATTGGGAAACTTTCTTGAAGCTTCTTCTATTGCAAGGCAGAAGGGGGATTTCGTTCTCGAGGTTGATCTACTGCAAAAAGGTGGCCATTTTAAGGATGCAGCAATTCTCATTTTATCTCATGTGTTGGCCAGCTCTCTTTGGGCTCCTCAAAGCAAGGGCTGGCCCTTGAAGCAGTTTGTGCAGAAGGAAGAGCTTTCAATAAAAGCCAAGTCATTGGCACGCAAAGAATCTGAAGTCTTCTACGAGTTTGTGTGTACAGAGATTAACGTTTTATCTGACCGAGAAAGTAGCTTGTCTAAGCTGGAAGTATATTTTAATGCATCCCAAAGTAATAACAGTATTGTCAGTGAAATATTATCTGCTCGAAAAATATTGGATGTTCATCTTAATTCAGACACTTCGCAATACGAATGGGAAGATGAACTGACAATTGACCCCATGGAGCATTCTACAGTGAGAATTTCAAAAGAGCGGGTTTCTATTGAGACACTTGTTTACTTCTGGAACTTTTGGAGCGACAAGATAGCGAATGTCTTCGAGTGTCTTAGGCGTATTGAAACCCAAGATGTTCCTAGATATTCAAGCTATGAAAATTTCTGTTTGAGCTACTTGGGTGTGAGAAAGTTGTTTGACAAGCAGAATTCGATTTACCTTCTACTCAATCCCAGTGCCGATTGGGCTAGAAGAAATGACGTTGGATCTCTACAGATGGATAGCCTGGATGGTCAACAGTTTGTTGCTGCCGCTCAAAGTTATTGGTCTGCAGAAGTACTTTCTGTTGGTATAAAGGTCCTCGAAATTCTAAGTTCACTCCATACGTTCTCTCTCTGGAATTCCTTCTCCTTGTTTCGCCAAAATACCTCTCTTCTGCATATTTTCAATGTAACCAAATTTCTTATGGGATCAGAGTTTCTCAAAAGATCTTGTTATGATAGAATACTAAGAAATTTCTCTAAGTTATCTACCAGACACATCTTTGAGAATCTCTTTCCATTGGACTGGTGTAACCCATTGACAGAAAATATGATGATTTTGAGAGGGACCCGGCCTTTTAAGAACGTACTTGAAGAAATTATTTTGGAGGTTTTTAACTCTGGGTGCGAGTTGACATATGGGCAAATTGGAAGAGTAGTGATGATAATGTTTGGATCTGGGAAGCTATCTACTGCCATTTATGAGATGGTTGCAGAAAGGTTTGATATAAACCCATCATGGAAAGCATTCATTCGTAACTTCAAAGGCTTGATGGGTTCAAAAATTTCAGATGTGTATCCTACGGAGGGTATTTTGGTACTTAAGCTTCATGATGCACTGAGTGATGCTTTTAAAATTGACTGGAGGCATAAGGTTGACTTTATGTCGCCCAATTGCTTCTTGTATCTTGTTGACCGTTTTCTCTTTTTGGTGTCGTATAATCAAGAATGTCTTTTTACAACGAAGTCCTCTTTCATTGAGTGGCTTATTTGCCAGGAACTGGAGACCAGCCCAAGCGCGAGGTCGGTTGCGGAAATGAGATCTTCGGTCACTGGTGCCTATGACTTTTTGGCCTGCATAGTCAACCAGCTTCTAGTGAATAAGTTCAATACAATGGAGTGGATTAAAAGATCTAACCTCAGTTTGAAGTACTATACACATCTGGTGTTGAGATTAGTCGTCGTAATTTGTTTGCTATGTCTTAACTCGGGGAAGTATTTTGATGTGCTTCAGAATTTAATTGGTAGGACTGATATTAGCTCACAGCTGCCGTTGGACTTTTTCGATTTTCTTCAAGGGAGGGAGAAACTTGAGTTTGACTTTGTTGTGAATGTATTCGGTAAAGCACTCGCGAAAATTGGGAATCCTTTGGTGACTGTGAGCTTGGAGAATGAGCAGAAGTTTTCTTGTCCAGAGGCCATTTCTGTGAGTAGAAATGACATTCAGAGTCAAGAAAGTCTCCTGAAAAAACTGTTCAGAGAGGAAGTTAGTGATATCCAACTAGATCATGGCTCAGCGCCTGAGGTATGTTATATTTAATTTCTAGTAGAAAACACGCACTTGTGTTAAAACTCCCACTGCAGTATAAGCCACTCCAAGAGGGAGATCATTAATTTGTCTTTCTGTTTTTAGGTGGACTTGGAGAAATCATTTCACTCTTTAACGATCGCGTCCTGTCAGAGTTCTTCCACTGTCGATGATGGAAATTCTTCTGAAAATGTTAACTTCGTGGATGATGAATCAAAGACTTCAATTGCGTCTGCTATCAGGTTAGATCAAATTAGCAGCAGTTATCGTCATTAACTTAAGAGTTTTTGGATGTAGAACCTTATGAATTTAGGAATAATTAATGGTTGTTCGGGGACTATGAATAGTAATCACTAATAATTTTGGCTTTTAGGGCTCCTGCTCTCCTAGGTGTGATGAGTTGATTTTTTGTATATAGGAGAGGATTGGGCTTTTTATTTTGGATTTTAAAAAATCTTCTATAAGTTGCAAAAAACTTATATTTTAAAAAAAAAGGGTAGAAGTCTAGGTGACACATAGGATTGGGTTTGAATCACAAAAATCCAAAGTGCCTTAACGCTTTGGAATTCTGAATCGATATCTATTAGGTTTGAAGGACTACATATATTTTCTCAAGCTCCTAGATATTTCCTATACTATGACTCTGAATTTGGGGACTTCTAGTTGTGGCCAGGTATACATAACTTGCCCAACACATGCATAAAAATATCCGATGTTACTAAAGAAAACTTTCATAGCCAAGGAAATTAAAGACTTGTGTTCACTAGTATGGCCCCACGTTCAGAAGTACATGAACTATCCTAAAACGTAGGAAAACAGAAAGAAAAAGCACCAGAAGCATTCTAACCTAAAATCAAGAACAAATTTCAACAGTCAGTGGTTAAGAATAAAAGTTGTTTACTATCAAGAGATTTGGTACATTGGCTATGTCTGAAAATTCTTAATTGGGATGCTCTGAAAGAAACTAGACTCGTAATTTAGGAATTCCCATAAAGGAATAGTGGACTAATAATTTGGGATCGATGGGGTATTGAACTTCTGTCTCATTTTTCTTGTGTCAAGGTTTTTCAGATAATTTAAAAACAAAATGGAACCATTCAATTCGGAGGAAACTCAATTAACGAATTGCCCTTGTTGCATAATAGGTACTTTTAGAATCAATAGTATTTGTGTATTAACATGAATTTAATCCCCACCACCCACCCCTACCCCTACCCCTACCCCTACCCCTTCTCTCTTAGCAGTGACTATGAATTGGAGAATATTATTACATCCATTAAAAGTTGGCATTTGGGAAGCCCGAAACCGGAGGATTCCCTTCTGAATGATCTGATAGCGCAAAACGATATCATTGACTCTGCGAGCAAGGCATCTAAGACCAGCATTGCATCAGGGTCCCCCAAGAAAATGGAGGAACCAAACAGCAAGGCTAAACAGAAAAAATCTAACTCAGAGAAAGGCAAGGAAAAAGTGTGTGCTCAAAAGCCAGTTTTAGTGTGGAAAAGAAAACATAAATAACCCACTGGGGAATTTGGCTGCAACAGTAGTGAGAAATTGTAAATAGCAAGCATGAGTTTCGTTTCAAGGCTAAGAAGGTGAGGTGAGAAGGCGTAAAGTAGTACAGCAGTGATGGAAGGTGATGTATATATATATATATATGTCTAATCTAGTAAATCTAGTAAGTTGAACGAGTGACCTAATCATATATAATTATTATATCAGTTATGTATCATATTATTTTTGTCAATCTTGTTTTGATTCAAAGTATTTGTCGCGTGGTGTACCACAGATTTTGGCAAGCTGTTGGCCTAAAGAGGATCAAAGCTGTCAACATAGTGCTGATACATTAATAATGGGTGGTGTTATTGTCAAAGCAATTATAATTATTGTAAGAACAATATACAACTTAGAAAATATATAGAACAACTTCTAAAAGCATTAATATACTATTGCAAAGCTATAATTGCTTTCGCAATAAGTGAAGCCTTAATATTTTACAACAAAGCATGAATCAAATTTCATCGAACACTAGTTCAAAAACATGAAAAAAAATTAACGAGTTTTAAAGAACAAAATTTTTTAGTCAGCAGAGCAAGCTTGTAAGATTTGAATTTTTATGGTACTTGTGGAGAAAACTGAGACATTTTTTCTCTATGGTAACTTTTTTCAGCCCATTTGGTTTGGAGCTAAATATTTTACACCTTATCTAAGATGGTGAAGAGGTATTTAACGTCTTTTTGAAAAATAAAATAAAAATACTGCTTTTGTTAACTATTAAACTAGGAAGAAAATGTAACCACAAAAACTATAGTGTTATATGTGCGGCCATTCTTTATAAAGAGAGAATGGTCCCAGCTTTAACTAAAAAGAAGGATCATCTACTGGAATTTATAAATAAAAGAATTTTTTGATAAAATTTTGTATAAATGATCATTTTTGTCAAATTACATTAAAAAAATTCAATGTAAAAGTGGGTGATACTAAAAAATTGTAACGGCTAAAAATGTGTATACATATTTTCATGGAGATAATTTATGTTTGTCACAATAATTGTTTACACCAAATTTCATCAATGACTCAAAATAGTTATCTATAAAACCCTTGAAATGAAAGACGTGTAAAAAAGGGAAGAGGTCTTCTTTAGAGTGATAATTTGTACAAAATGGTAGGCTCACTTTTTCCAAACTTCCAGAGTTTCATAACATCGGAGTCGAACCTTTGGCCCATTCAAATGCTACTTGTATGGAGAAAGAAATATTCTTCTCTATACCATGTGTGTGAAAAGAAGAACTAATTTGGGCTTAAACTCATGGGATGAAAGTATGAATTAACATAATGATACAGTCAAAATTTTAATTTAGTGGTAGTTTGATTAACGGTAAGTAAAAGAGAAAAGAACTACAAAAAATAATAACACGACAATATATATATATATATATTAAACATCTATTACACAATCAAATGTTTAACAAAAACATTTATTATAAAAAGAGATATCCAAAAAAAATACGAGTTACAAAATTTCTCTCCAAACTTTCATATTATAAAAATGTTGAATGACATGTTCGTTTGTGCTTACTACAATACTATTGTTGATATAAGAAAGTTATTCATTTTTTTTTACTAAAAATAATTACATGCAATTTTATCTCCAAGGTTTTGAGATCTTACAAACCTATCATCAAACTTTAAATGTTTACACAAAATTCCCTATATTACTATATCAATTAAAGAAAAAGTTTAAATCTAAATGGGGGGCTTAAACCCCACTAGGCCCACATTCCCTCCACCCCCGAATGCACACGCACCGCTAAGGTTCAAGTCTTGCCTCCTCTTATTCTTTATTCTTTAAACTATCCAAGGCTATTCATTGTCGTTTGTATTGGAAAAATAAGATTTTCTTTTTAACTCAATAGAAAAATAAGATTAAAAGAGAGAAAATATTGTTGTATTATGCAACACTAAATGGTATTGTGAAGTAAAAGCAAGGGATAGACTAAAAACGAGAGATGGGGGGAGGGGGGGGGGGGGGGGCTCAGTGTGGTGGTCATGGTAGAGTTGTGATAATGATCAGTTGACGGCAAAGAGTAATTGAGAGAAACGAGATATTTTTAATGCAGAGAGTAAGAAAAGCGTGTTTGACAAAACAAAAAAAATGAGGCGAGTTTATAATATTTTAAAATTTTGATGGGGTGAGTTGCAAATATTTTTAATTGGAGTGATAAGAATAAATTTATTGGTGCAATGTAATCAAGAACCACCTTATTTTTTTCAAATATTATTTTATGTAGCATAAAGAATTTCCAATTCATATACAAATAAAGCATGCGCGTTTCATTTGTATATATATTTAAAAAGAATATGTTATAATAATATTAAGTGGTGTAGAAGTTGAAAATCCACTATACCAGAAATACCAACCAGGCACGGTTTTAAACCATGCCAAATAGAATCTGGAACGGCTTTGAGCCTTGCCAAAAATAGACATGGTATTTTTTATAACGGTTATTTCCATTCTCAATCTGTGTTATATTTTGGTCATACCGTACCCTTTTCTAACTAAAATTGAAACCAATTTGGAACGGTTTTGAACAGTCCCAAATATTTTCGAATTCTGCGCCTTCGAAGTCATTTGCCACGTGTCATTTCTAATTAATCCCGTGTTTAGTGTTTTATTTTTGTCACTCATTGGAACGGTTTTTAGAGGTTCCAAAATTGTGCCAATTTGAAAATGCAAATTTCCTTGCTTTTTCTTTTCTTTCCAGCTACCTTTTTGACTTTTTCCAATTTATTCTTTTTCAACCTGTTCCAACTATATATTTTTGGCTTTTTTCAACCTATTACCATCAAATCTCACAATCTAATCCAATCTAACATTAACAAATATATTTTAATTAAAAAGCAATGGGAATGAAAATATATTTCAATTAAAAAGATAAATATATTTTAATTGCACAATGATAATTTTACAATCTAAGAACTAAGAATGAAGTCACCTATTTTTACCTTCCCATACAAACTACCACCAAATAAAAAAAAAACTACAAAATCGCAACCCCAGAGAAAAATAAAAATAAAAACTACAAAATCACAACGATTGTGAAAACAAGTGAGCTTAAAGAGACACCCTCTTCTTTTTTTTTTTAGAGGAGAGGGGTATTTGCATCTCTTATTCACCTCCAAGGACGAGCTCATTACTTGCGTTCTAATATGAAAAAAATATATATAAAATAAAAGCCTGCAAAAAATAAAAAATGGAACATAATTTTAATAACTATCATAATACCTTTTGACTCTTATATTATATAAAAATTGATAGTAGAGAGGAAAAAAATGATAAATAAACAACGCATGTAAATTCACTTTAATTTTGTTGGAAAAGGTTTTTCTTACGTCTTATTCTTACTAGGTATATTATATGGGTTATATTTTTATTGTATTTTATAAAAATATAATTTATATAATATATGTCAATAAAAATAGATAGTAAAAATATCCAATAAATATAGCATTACTCGATTTTGTTTTACTTTTTATTTGTTAATTAAAAATGCAAATAGTTTTAAAAGGAAATTGATATTTTCCGAGGAGACTTAGTTACTATCATTTATCAAGTAGTCTGAGCCCTGAGGAGCATCTCATCCCTCACTACCACCGCGTCCACGTATCCTACTAATTTTTAGGTGACGTTTGACTTCACCAATACCTTCTTTTTATGGAAAATTATATTTAGATCGCAATTTTTATAAAAAAATTACCACATGTTTAAAAGTATGTTAAAATACCACTAAATATATCACACATTATATATTAAAAATTATCATAAAAAAATATACAAAAATATTTAAAATACCAGTAGAGATAATTAAATTAAATTAAAATTATCTCTCCCTCTTTACAATTTATTTTTCTCTTATCAAATCCATCCAACTTCTTTCTCACCTCAAATAAACTTTAATTGGATGTAAAAAGCAAATTATAAAATTGGCCAAAATGCTCAAGCCATGAATTTCAAAATTAAAGACAAAGGGATGTAAGAAGAAAATTGGGCGGGGGGGACCTCTCACTCTTCCGCTCCAATCAAAAAAACAAAACTCATCATGATCGTTAATCTCTCTCCCTCGCATTGCCTTCTATCCTTTTCTTCTTATTTTTATGCACATATAAATTTAAGAATAAATTATAAAAATATTATTGGTTCAATAGAAAGGCATCTTCATTAACTTAAAACTCATGTACTTGAGTCCGGTTAACAACATTTAAAATAAATATATAGGCAAAATAAAAAATTCACCGAAATTTAGTGTCATTACCACTTAACACCACTTTCATTTTATATTAATAGATATTGTGTTATGCAGTTTAAAGAATATTCAATTCGTATACAAATAATACGTGTGCTCTTTAGTTATATATATAATTTAGAAAAAAATGGTATAATAATACTAAGTGGCATAGTGATTAAGAATCAAACTATAAATCACATTGCCTATGCTGTAATATGTATTTTTTTATAAAATGAAAATCATTAAAAATAAAAAATAAAAAATTAACATATCTTTGATAACCACCGTAATACTTTCTTACTCTTAAGCCTCGTTTGATTCGCGGATTTGAGGATTTAGGAAATAAAAGTATTTCATTTCTTTTGTTTGGTAAGGACAAATTCCGAAAACAAATTCCTGACAGAGGGGAAAGTATGGGATAAAATAAGTCCTCTCAAAACCCATGGAATTGATTTTTTTTTCTTATGATTTTCTAACATTTATTACAAAAAATTTAGATAGCATACTCTTACTTAAATATTTTTCATACTTTACTAAACACAAGAATATAAATTTAACAAGAATTTTAGTTTCTTACCCCATAAAAAAAATTAAAAAATTGATATTTTTTGTTTTTTTATGTGTTAACAGTGGATAATAAAAACAAAAAACAAAAGAAATAAATAAACAACTCATATAAATTCTTTTTTATTTTTTGTTTTTTTATGTGTTAATTGAAAATGCAAATAGTTTTGAAAGGAAACTGATATTTCCCCCGAGGAGACTTGGTTATCAAGTAGTCTAGGGAAAGGGGGGGTCACGTCCCTCCACTATCACCACGTCCACGTACCCCTCCTAGGCTTTTGACGTACCCTAGCACTTTCTAGGTGACGTTTGATTTGACCCAACCCTTTTCCGATTTACAAAAATTTATATTATAAAACAAGAATTTTTTTAATAAAATAATAAATTAATTAAATGTTTCATATTAATTTGTTACCGCGTTAATACTTTTAGATTATTAAATTATTTTTATATTCATATTAAAATATTAAATTAATTTAACATTTACTTACACATTAAATATATATACAAATATAACTTTTACATCTCTCTATTTTTCTACAACATTTTTCTCTCATCAAATTTTTAAAAATTTTTTAAATGCCATAACTTTAAATTTACAAATCCAACTTTAATAAAATTTATATATTTGAAATATGTTCATCAAGATCCATTGTAATTATTAAATTATGTATACAAAAAGATACAAGAAAACTTATAAAACATGACAACTATAATGGCATAAAACTTATAAAATATTACAACTATAATGGCACACTTAATGTATTTCTAATTCATTAGTTATTGAAAATATTACACAATGAATTGTGTAATAAAAGATACTGAAATAAAATAAAAAATAATAAAATATCCCAATCGAATATGTTTTAATCCGAACAGAGCCAAATGGGGCGGAATTTTTTTATACTAGGGTCCGACCTACCTCAAATGTAATATTTTTTTTTCTTTTATCTCTCATCAAATTTTTAAAAAACTTTCAAATGCCATAACTTTAAATTTACGAATCCAACTTTAATAAAATTTATATATTTAAAATATGTTCATCAAAATCTACAAATCAAGATTCATTGTGATTATTAAATTATGTATACCAAAAGATTCAAGAAAATTTATAAAACATTATAACTATAATAGCATACTTAACGTATTTTTAATTCATTAGTTATTGAAAATATTACACAATAAATAAAAGATATTGAAATAAAATTAAAAATAATAAAATATCCCGATCGAATATGTTTCAATCCGAATAGAGCCAAATGGGGCGAAATTTTTTTATATTAGGGTCCGACCTACCTCAAATATAATATATATATATATATATATATATTGTTTTAAATACACTCATAACACCATTACAATATAAAATGGTCGAGGCAATTTGAGGGCAAGAATTTTATATATTATAGTTTGATCTGACTCGAATATAATATTTTTTTCTCTTTTAAATACACTCATAATATCATTACATTATAAAATGGTTAAGGCGATTTCAAATCTAATTGGACAAGTAAGACATGTCTCGAGTGAGGATGGCTATATTTTTAGTTTAACATGTTTCGTTTTTGCGATACCTTATATGTTTTCATCCCTAGATAATATACAGTCATACACATCTTTGATCCTCTCATTTTTTACGTAATTATATTTTATTTGATTATTATTTTTTATTCTTTTTATCGTGCTGAACGGCACGGGTATACCTTAGTCTATTTACATAATAAATTTTTTTTACAACATCACATGCTTAAAATTATTAGTATATATAAAAAAATTAAAATACAATTAGATACACCACACATTATATATTAAAAGTTATTATAAAAAATACACAAAATCTCTTAAAACACCGTCGCCACTAGAGGCAATTAAAGTAAATTTAAATTTCTTCTCTCAACAATTTTGTTTCTCTTTTAAACTTATTCAACGTCTTTTTCACTTCAAATAAACTTTAATTAGATCTAAAAAAGGTATGATAGATTTTATAAGATTGGTTAACATTAAGACTAGAGCCATGAATTTCAAAATTAAATAGTAAAGGATGTAAGAAAATTAGGAGAGGGTACTCTTTCACTAAAAAATAATTAATAATAAAATAAACTTTCACGATCGTTACTCTCTCCCCCTCATAATGCCCTCTGTCTTTTTACATCGTGTGCACAATATAGGTATTAGTATAAATTATTTATTTGGCAGCTAAATGCCAAAATAATAAGCAAATCTCAGCAAGCAAGTTTCAAATTTTTATTATATATACTTTGTTTGTCATATAAAAACTCGTTTTGTTTAGTATAAAATTGTGGCACAACATTGCTGAGTATGTCACGTTTATTTAGCAATATTCTGCCAATCTAACATGTTTTAGCAATGATCGGTACAAAGCTTGTCGAATTGGTAGTCAAATGTTCGGCAATGTTTGGCGAACATTGGCCTAGTATAAATATGATCAACTTTGAGTGATGCAATATCAACTTCAAATTTTTTTAATGTTTTTCCTATTTTACCCCTATCAATTTTATTTTTGGAGCAAATTATTTTATTAGCTAAGCTTGAACTTGCAACCTAGAGGTTTAAAACATAATTTTTTAGCTATTTTACACATCTATAAGAATAAGATGTGCACACACATTACGTGTGTGTCAATTTTTTATTATATAGAATCAAAAGGTACTAGAAATGGTTATGTGTTTTTCAATTTTACCCTTCGCATTATTATATATATATATATATATTAGAAAAATGGTCGCTGCGACTCCATTTGTTTGTGAGGAGGCAAACCTATCTCTCGAAGTTATGGGGCTATTTTGCCAAATTTCATAAAGAAAGTTGTATTGCACCCCTCATTACGAAAAAGCTGGATTTTTATGACATTTAATTAGTGGTATACCATATATAAATGTTGAGAAAAAAAAAGGGGTTTCCTACACTTTTGAACAAAAATGCTAGGAGTTTATAGCATTTTGTATTAAATGACAGGAATATATGGCATTTTATAACAAATGCTGTAAATTTATGACATTTTCTAACAAGTACCAGCAATATTAAACACTTTTATCTGCTTTTTGTATAAAATATTGGGAATTTATGACATTCGATAGCATTAGTGCTGGCAATGTTAATTACTTAATGGACATTTCATATAAAACATAAGAAAAATCCGATATTTTATACCAAATGTTAAAAGTTAAATGATAATTTTCGACAAGTACCAAAAAAATTACTCCACAAAAAATAGTGTATTTTTTTAATTTGATAATGTTAAAATTATTCCATATGCATTATTTGTATCGAAATAAAAAAAAAGAGTCTAATGTATTAATAATCTGCATCTTTCAAATCAATATTTGTTTTTTGATATGTGTTAGAATTAGATTGAATTCTTTAAAAAACGTTAATTCAATTCAAAATAATAGAAAAAAGTAAACAGAAAATGCCAAACAATTTAAAACAAATATATAAAATTCCTCAAAAGCTAAACCAACGAAGTATTTATATGAGATAAGTTTTTTTTTCTTTTTTTTTGTGCCAATTGGCAAGAGCGAAAACCTAATAAAAATAACTTAGTTCAGGCCTCTAATTATATTTTTGATATATGTATGTATAATAATATTAATATGTATATATAGTGATAAGATATTAAAAGGGAAAAAATATAATTAAATAATCTTCTATCTATAGTATATTATATTATTATTATTATATAAGTAAAATGGAGGAAATCCCTTCATTAATACATAATTAATATGTGATTAATGTAATTAATTTGCTTTTTTTTTTCCAGCTTTGCTCCATAATTACCTTGTTTGATCTATTTATTGAGTTTATATATATAAAATAAGAGAAGTGAAAGTATTAATGCACCTTCTTTTTTTTATAATTAATTAGGCAATAAATAACACACTTAATACCATACTTTAATAAATAATTAATTATTCACCTTAATAAATAATATAATTATAATTATTATCTATACTATATAGTGTTAGGAAGGAAGTAGATACATTAATTATTTTTCTTATATTTTTAATTGTGGTAACATTAATTACTTATTAATTGATTTTTTATATTCTTAAGGCATATTAAAATAAGGTAATTATTATTATTAAAATATTGGAAGTAGCTTCATTTATTATACTATTTTTTAAAAATGTGTTAAATTAATAGTCTTATTTTCAGTTTGTCATAGCAAATGAGTTGTATTATCAACCACTAATTAGATTGCAATTAATATTTTCTTGAAAATAATAAAGTAAAAGTTGCAAAATTAATTTTAAACTGAGGCAATATATATTTTATTCTCCTACACAACATATTAAAGCCAATTATTTGTCAAACTTATTAAGACAAACACTGCTAAAATTGCATATTTATCAAACACCTGTGCATCGCACGGGTTGTTAACTAGTTACTATATAGTAAAATGGAAGAATTATTGCAATTAATGCAATCTATATAGTAATTAATATAATCATTAATTACTTTATAACTCTTTTATTTTCCTTTAGTTATGATAATATGTATGTGCTTAACTTCTCGCTGTTTATAATTTCATCATTTTCTCTTAACTAGATATATTAGTTATTTGCATTAATTCAAAAGTCCTTTTATACATATCAATTTGCATTTTTATTTTATACAATTAGATTGTTTAAATTACCTTTATATTTCTGTAGTTACATTACATGAGTATTTTTACATGACTATTTTTGTTTACCATTATACATTATATTTTCATATTTATGTAATTTAAAACATTTACATGTTTTGTTAATTGAAACGCCCACGCATTGTGTGAGTTACACACTTGTAAATGGGTGTTTTGGCGCAGCCATTATGGAGTAATAAATAAGGTTGAATATTAGAGATTTTGTTTAACATATAGTTTTGTCAGCATTTATATAAATGCACAAATGAATCTTTAACGGCATTTTACATAGATCCCACAATCACTAATATACATTTTTAGAAATGGCGCAAATCTTTTATGATATTAGCTTTTAAGGTGCTTAAACAAATGCCTATAAAAATGTCGCAAAAATTTTTGGCGGCATTTATATTACTTATAACAGCATTATGTTAATGCTGAGAAAAGTTAGTTTTTTTTAGTGCATGGTTATTCTTTACCTCCCCACATATATGGTTTCGGGGTAGGTATTCTTTTGTCGAAGGTCATCGAGCTTTTTCTAGAAGTATGGCATGAGTTACTAATGTGCCGTAATACTTGATACCGGAACATTGGTCGGAGACATTTTCTTTATCCTTTGTTATCCCAAAAATGCAGGGTCATCTTATATCCTTGAATCGAAAACCATATTTGGTTAACCTAACGTCCTATGTATATTGGGACTAATAAGTAGTAGTATGTGAATATTCAAAATACAACTTTTTAACTATTGAACTCAGAATAAATAAATTATGTTTTACTCTTTTTTTGTTTAAACACGTGCATACGCCTCATATTGTGTCTATTTTTAGTTATTGTAAGAGTAGTGTATAATCTTACAAATATATAATATATTTTTTAAAATAATATTATATTTAAAGAAGAAATAATTGTTTTGACTATACTAATTACGAAACAAAATTAATGAACACAAACAACAGCAGTAACCTCGAGGGAGAGAAAAACAGTAGTAGAAGTGAATGTAGTGTAAAAGACGACCAAGAATCCAATAAGAAAAAGGAAAGAAAAACATGAGTCAACTAGCGCGGAATCGGAAAAGACGCATTTCATTTTTCTAAGGCAAAAGTCTATAATGTTGTCACCTTTTGATTTTGAATTGCTTTTATTTTCTTTTCTATTTTATGCAAATGCATATGTAAAAGCAGAGAGAGACTGTTTCTTATGACGGTGACTCTAGGAAAGGATTTGCAAGTGCTTGTACTATGATTTTCCCTTTTCCTTCCAAACGAAGGAAACCCATCTATTATACTCTCGCTCAGGATTTTGTGTCTCTAAAGTATTTCTCTGACATTGTTTATTCGTCATATGGGCTTTTTGTATTTTGGGTTTTGTAGAGTAGAGTAAACAAGTTGGAGGGAAAGTGAAGATGGAAGAGAGTGATTTAGGCAAGAAGAAAAACATTAACGGATTAACTGATTTGGTGTTTTCATGGTCTCTTGAAGACATTTTCAATGAGAATCTTTACTTCAATCAGGTTTCTTTAGTTTGCCCTGCTTTTTCATTTTGTACTAATTTATATGATTCATGGGTGCACTTTGTTTTTTTGGATTAAATATGACATTTCAATTTAATAGAGAGTTAATTAATGTTTTCTAATGGAAACAGCTGCTATTTGCTTGTGAATATTTTGTTCCCATTTTTTATTCTTTCCCCCACTTCTTCTTCTTCTTCCCATTTTTTTTGCGGTTGGGTGTGTTGATGGGGTTTGGGGGGATGGAAGGTGATGATGAGACTCTAATCCTTGCCAATTAAATGATGGAAATGGTCTCAGTTCGAAAATATCTCTCCCTTGGTCTCTATTTATTATCATAATTACTACTATAGATTTGCTATCGTTTTTGGGTATTGATACACTTGAGTATTCTAGCACTCAAAATTCATCTTTAGTGACACTTTATATTAATCTTTTAGTATTCTTTTTATGCATTGGAGACGCTTTTTAGAGTGCTCATTTGGAGTGCTAATAGCCATACCCTTGAATTTTTTTTGGTATATATATTATCTCCAAATTTGTGAAGTTCATTGTTTATCTGTGATTATCGTCAGATCAGTATAAGTTTAATTGCTTGTAAATGTAATAGAAAAACTAGAGGTAGTAATAAAAATCTATTTAGATTATTACCATTATGAGTTTTATATCCTATATTGCCTTAAAAACATGAACTTAGATGGGGTCGATTCCTAAGGAAACATGATTTTGGAGGTTTCATTTATCATGCTGAAACCCTTAGATCATGGGTTTTTAATTGACAACATAGAATTTAGGAAACAATATATTACACCATTTGTGCTTTATGCTTATAAGATGCTTCATTTGTGATTTGTTCTTATCAATACCATTGGTTCATATCTCTTTTATCGAGTCTTCGCGTGCTAAGATAATTTCATTAACTTAAAACTATGTGAAATTCGATTGCAAAATTTCTAGGTGGAGAATATTCCATTATCATTTCAAACAGTGGACCAGTATCTCTATTCCTTTATCTTTCCATTATTGGAAGAAACACGAGCAGAATTGGCTTCGAGCATGCGGATTATTCACAGAGCACCTTATGCTGAGGTGATCTCTATTAGTGATGCTAAGCCATATGGAACATTGTTGTATGATGTCACAGTTGATTCTTGGAAAAACCGATTCAGTGATCGCGGCAAAGAGCCTTACAAAACACTGCCCGGTGATGTCATCATTTTCGCAGATTCAAAGCCTGAAACTGTTTCTGATTTAGAGCGGGCTGGAACTACATGGGCTTTTGCCACAGTTATAAATATCCCAGATGATGAAAATGGAGATGGAAGTACTTCTACTCATTTTAAAGTGAAAGCAACAAAAGATGTTGAAGCTAGAGATGGGATACAAACATCACAGTTTGTGGTTTTCTTGATGAATATAACCACCAATAAAAGAATATGGAATGCAATTCACATGCGTGGGAATGTGAGTATTATCAAGGAAGTCCTCTGTACTGATTTCTTGGTAAGCGATTTTGACTGAATAAAATATTGTAATCAATATATATTTATTTTAAAAGTTTTATAATAATTTTGATTTTGATTGTATCTACTTTTGTCATGCAGTTATATTGATGTGTTTTGAATTGATTGATATTCTCATATTTTATTGTAAAAGTTTTATAATAATTTTGATTTTGATTGTATCTACTTTTGTCTTGCAGTGATATTGATGTGTTTTGAATTAATTGATATTCTCATATTTTATTGGGGTGAGAATGTGTGGAAAATCTAGATATTATGGCTTTATTACCAGAGATGTTTGTCAAAATTTTCTGACGTTATTGTCCATGTTCTAGGGATAGATTTGATGAGCATGATGGTTTAAATTGTCTTAAAGGCTGACTAGAAAGATTTATTAACGTTAACATGTGGAGGCCAAAGCATGTATATAAGTTTTCTTTCAAGGGGTTCTGCTGTATAAAAATTTAAAAAGAAATGTATAACTTCTCCTTTTCCTTATTTATGGGGTTTGAATCACCTCAGGCCCCTAAATCTTAAAACATGGGCTCCAAAATCTTAAACATTCACCCCAACTGTATTTAAATTTTTGGTCACCCTTGTTAAATTATACGTTAGATAGTACCTTTTTCTAGCAATTTAAGAACCTATTTTATTCATGTGAAATATCAGAAATGAAGTGCTAAAAAGTAAATAAAATATGGGGGGAGACATTACCATAGATTTAGGGGATCCAAGATTGAATTACTGTGTTGTGGGAGTGTGTAGCCTAGTGGTAAGACTCTCACCTGAACACCGGGAGGTCAGGATGGGGAGGGTTTTTGTTATTTGTAGTTAAAAGGGAGAGACTTAGACCTCCCTTTTAAAAAAAGATTGAATTAATGTGGGGTGGGGATGGGGAGGTTTTTCGTTATTTGTAGTTAAAGGGGAGAGAGACTTAGACCTCCCTTTTAAGAAAAGCTTTATGAGAGAATTATATTTCCTCAGCTATTGAGTTGATTCTTCCTATTATTATGATTATTTTTAAACTTCATATTATCTTTATCTTTTATGCAATTGATTGATATCTAAAATTTTGTAATACAGGTTGAGGAAAATTGCAATCTTTGTTCTTTAGATTCCAAGAATGGAAGTGTTGACGAGACTACCTTGGCTAATCTCAATAAATCCCAAACTGAAGCAATTTTGGCTTCTCTTCGTAAAATGAGATGCAACCACAGGTCTTCAGTGCAACTAATACGGGGGCCACCAGGGACTGGAAAAACAAAGACCGTAAGTATATTGATATATGTCCTTTTAAAGATGAACTGCAGGACCCTTAGTTGTGCCCCAACAAATGTGGCAGTTGTAGAGCTGGCTTCTCGTGTAGTGAAGTTAATAAAAGAGACAGTTAATGATGATCCATTTTTCTCATTTGGAGATATTCTCTTATTTGGTAATAAAGATCGACTTAAAGTTAATTTGGATATTGAGGATATCTACTTGGAGTATCGTGTCCAACGGCTTGTAGAGTGCCTTGGACCTCTAACTGGGTGGAAGTATTGTTTGACTTCCATGATAAATTTACTCGAAGATATTGTTTCTCAGTACCAAATCTTTGTGGAAAATGAAATGATCAAAGCAAAAGAACTTAGCAACGAAGATGAAGTTGATGCTAAGAAATTGGAATTTGATTCATTTCTTGAGTTTTTTAGAGCACGGTTCAAATCTACTGCATCATCTATCAGACAATGTATCTTTACATTCTGTACTCATTTACCAAAAAGTTACATCCAGGAAAGTAATTACCAAAACATGGTAATTCTTATTGATTTACTTGATTCATTCGAGGAAATGTTGTTTAAAGACAACACGGTTTCTGAAGAACTAGAGGAGATTTTTTCACGCAAGGAAACAGATTCTTATGAGTCTTTTGTGGGGGCATCAGCATCCCTTGTGTACATAAGAAGCAAATCTCTTTCTGTTCTAAGAACTCTTCGGCATTCTCTTGAACGTATTAAGCTTCCAAGTGTTTTGAACAAGCGTTCGATGATGGACTTCTGTTTTGAAAGGGCTTCCTTAATTTTCTGCACCGTCTCTAGTTCATATAAGCTGCATTCGGTAGGAATGGAACCACTGAATTTGCTGCTTATAGATGAAGCTGCTCAATTGAAGGAGTGTGAATCAACTATACCCATTCAACTTCTTGGTATGAAGCATGCTATTCTCATCGGTGATGAGTGCCAGTTACCGGCTATGGTTGCTAGCAATGTAAGTCAATGCAATTTCATCATCTAAATAAAAATTTACTTTTATTTAGTTTATATAATTTCTAAATGTATACCTAGTAAATTTGTTGTACATGCATATTAATAATATTGTAAGCACGTCTACAGTTCTTATCCATTTTTTTAAAGGAAATTTGATTTCTAGTTTTGTCTTGTACATCTAACACATGTTAACAGGTTTGTGTAGAGGCTGGGTTTGGAAGAAGCTTATTTGAAAGATTGAGTTTGTTGGGTCATTCTAAGCAACTGCTTAATATTCAATATAGAATGCATCCGTCAATTAGTTCCTTCCCAAATTCAAGATTCTATCAAAACCAGATCCTAGATGCTTCAAATGTTAAGAGAAAAAGACAATTTCTTCCAAGTCCAATGTTCGGTCCGTATTCTTTTATTAATGTGGTTGGTGGAAGGGATGAATTGGACGACGTTGAGTATAGCCGAAGAAACATGGTTGAAGTAGCTGTTGCTATCAAGATAGTGCAGAATTTGTACAAAGGTATTCAATTGGGAATTGCTGAGATTCGTTCATTCTATATTAGCATTTCTAACTTCATTATTTCCGTATTTTATTCAATTTATTTATGTTAATTTTTGTTTGGATGTTTAATTTATTTACGTTAATTACTATCGGCATTTGACATTATAGGCATTGTGGGAGAATATTTAAGAGTTCTGCTCTCTTATTTAAGAAAGTGGGAAATTTCAGGCTCCATCTGGTTCTTGAATGAATTACAAAAAGAAAATTCTTACAATGGTCAGATTCCGAGAGCCCAATGGAGTGTGTATGTGAAAGAGCGAGAGAGAATTAACCACAGATTACCATATGTAATAGTTATTTATTGTTCCTTAAATATGTGTATTAGGTGTTAGTAGTGATACTACTTGATGCGTATTAGGTGTTAGTAGTGATACTTCTTGCTGAGCAATTCAGTGATAACATTCCTCATTTTTGTTGATTACCATATGTGATAGTTATTTATTGTTCCTTTAATATTCCCTGATTATTTTTCAACTTACAGCAGGGAATTATTCAAAAAAGAAGCTTAGTATTGGCGTTGTATCTCCCTATGCTGCTCAAGTTGTTGCCATCCAAGATAAAATCGGACACAAGTATGAGAAGATTGATGGATTTTCAGTGAAGGTGAGGACTATAGATGGGTTCCAGGGTGGAGAGGAGGATATAATTATAATATCTACTGTAAGATCTAACAGTAGTGGATCTGTTGGTTTCCTCGAAAGTCTTCAAAGAACTAATGTTGCTTTGACTAGAGCACGGTATGAAGTCAAATGAGTTTTTTATTTGATTTGATTTTTTTCCTTTTCTGTTTTTGAATACGATTAATATCATCTGGCTTCATTTCTCGTTAGGCATGCTTTGTGGATTTTGGGAAACGAAAAAACACTAGCTAAAAGTGAATCGGTTTGGGAAGAAGTAGTACATGATGCTAAGAATCGTTGTTGTTTCTTCAATGCTGATGAAGATGATAATATGGCGAAGGCCATATTAGATATGAAGAAAGAGCTCGATCAACTTGATGATTTGCTTAAAGGGGATAGTACTTTATTCAGAAATGCAGTATGGAAGGTAATCCCATTTAGTTGGCGTTTGTTTTCTTGTCTGAGTTCTGAAATCTAAAGGCTGAATCTGAAGTCTAATATGTGAGTCTCAAAAGATATTACCTTGACCATTTTGCCCTTTAATCTTTTAACTAATCACCAAAAGCGTTTGTTTGAGGACAAAAATGATATTATGCAACCATTTAGACTTAAATATCACATTAAGAGGTAGGAGAACCTCTTAACAATCTAGAGGCATATGATGAAGTTCTTATAAATTCTTAATCAAAACAAACACCTTCACTCACCTTTGAAGTCTAAATTTTGGCCATTCAGACTTAAGAGAATCAAAATAAACAAACCCTTGGTTGCTTATTGTTTTTATCACTTTTTTCCTTAATTATAAAAAAACATTTTGTCTTAGTTGTTTTGTTCTTGCCTTCTTTTCAAAAGGTCATTTTAACCTCTGGGTGTTCTTCAGGTTCTCTTCAGTGATAACTTCAGAAAGTCATTTGGGAAGTTGAGGTCTTCTCGTACAAAGAAGTCCGTTATAAGCCTTTTAGTGAAGCTTTGTAGTGGATGGAGACCGAAGAACAGAAGTGTGGACATGCTTTGTGAAGGCTCGAAGCAGACCTTGAAGCAATTCAAGGTTGAGGGGCTATATATTGTTTGCACAATTGACATTGTGAAGGATGCAAAGTACATACAAGTTTTGAAGGTTTGGGATTTATTACCTTTAGAGGAGATCCCAAAATTGGCTAAACGGCTTGATAGTATATTTTCTATGTACACCGACGACTTCATTAATTGTTGCAAAGTGAAATTTCAAGACGGGTACGATGTGAAATGCTGTATTCTTTGATAACCTTCTTCAGGGAAAAAATAACTTTATTTTGTTGGGTTTTGTAGGAATAACTTGGAAATACCTAATAGTTGGCCAACCTCCCGAGAAATTGTCCGTTATAAGAAGCCGTGCAAAAACGAAATTGGGAGCGAGTCAAGTGGTAATACAGTTGATGGTAGAAGTTATGCTGAAAATTCAAAGGTGAGCGAGAGCTTGTTGAATATGAAATTCTACGCATTATCATCTGGGGTGGTGAACCATTTGCTTTCGGACCGGGATGGTAGGGAACTGGAACTACCCTTTGAAGTTACAGATGAGGAGATGGAGATAATTATCTTTCCTAAAACCTCCTTTATACTTGGCCGTTCGGGGACTGGTAAAACGACTGTTTTGACCATGAAATTATTCAAGAAGGAACAATGTCAGCATATTGCTTCTGAAGGATTTTATGCAGCTGAAAGCAGTACTTCCATGGATGCGAATCAGAAAAATGAGATTGTTGAGTGCAGTGGATCTAAAGTACAAGATGTATTGCGCCAGCTTTTTGTGACAGTGAGTCCAAAGCTGTGCTATGCTGTCAAGCAACAGGTGTCCCAGCTGAAAAGGTGCGCAAAAGCATCAACTTTTTGGTTGTTACTGCATGTTCTATTTATTGACTGGTCACTGTTGAATCTTTGTCGTACTAAAGATTGAAACTTGTGATTTGGACATATTTCGCTTAAGGGCATTCTTTGCATGATAAATTTTTTGAGATAAAGCCAAGGAATAATTTTTTTTCTAAAACAAGGGCCTATTTTGTAACGTTGGTTAGGATGGGGTACCTTTTTAACAATTGTGTTTTTAATTTTTGATGAGGAAATTAATCAAGATTAAGCCAAAATTCCTTATTATTGGTATTTTATTTATTGACAATTATAGCCTTGTAACAATCTTCTTCCCTTTTTGCCTGTTGTGGTTGTTGTGCTCCACCGGCGACAGGCCACCTCTGCCAGCAACCACTGATGACCTAAGTGGAGCTCCAGTGAGGTTGTTCTGGTGGCGGCCAAATATGTTTTTTTAATACAAAGAGGGAAAGGTACATTAGGTATTTGAAAACAAAATGGAAGGATTTATTGGAGAATGAATGGTGCAATGTATTTTGGTAAAAAATAGGCCTTTCTTTCTGAATAATTTTATTCCTTGGGTTGGGTTGGGTTGTTTTTTTATTTTTTGTCATTTTACATTCTCATAAACTTTAATACATAATTGTTTGTATTGAATCTTTTGATGAACTTTGTTGAGTTGTTAAGGAAAGCTAGACATTGGTAACATTTAATGCATAGAGACTGTATCTGTGTATCAAACCCTTGATGCCCAGGTCTCAATCTTTTCGGGTTGAGCTTAAAAGAAGTATTGATTCATACCAATTTCAATTATGTTTTCTCAGAATTCCTAATTCACAGCAAAACTGGAATATTTGTATCATGCAATTTGAGGAATTTTTGATGAATGATTATCATATTTCAAAAAATAAATTACATGAACACCACTTTTATAATACAAAAAGGCACAAAGATAGAAAACCAAATCACTGTACAGCTAGCTTTCCTAGTTTATACAGTTAATATACAGTTAGACAATCCTAGAGATTAGCAAGATATTTACAGCCATATATTCCCCTTTTCCTAAAGAATCAGATTCTTCAACACAATCAATTTTTTTTTTTTAAACATGAGGCAATTTTTTGCATTGCAGTTCCACCCACCACATGATAAGACCAAAGAGCTAGCATAAGTGGTTCTTATTTTTGAATTGGACTCTGAACTTTGATTGTGATACTAGTAATTTTGGGATAAACTTTTTCAACAGTTATTTATGTTGACTGTGAATCTTGTTATGTATGTATAAGGATTGTATGTAGAAGAGGCTTCCATATACTTTCGGGTATTTCTTGTTAAGTCACTTGCTCCTGTATGTACATTAAGTGTTTCACCATACAAAGTCGTTATGAACTCTAGCATTGTTATATTTTACAGCTTTGCCAGTGGTGGGGACTACTCAGCAGAAAACATTGATACAGATGATATTGATTTTACGTCTGAATTCGAAGATATACCAGATTCTTTTATTGACATCACTCCTGAAAAGTACCCTCTTGTCATAACGTTTTTTAAGTTCTTAATGATGCTTGATGGAACAGTGGGCAATTCTTACTTTGAAAGATTTGGTGATACATTGGAAATATCTAATGGTATATCTAGAAGCTCAAGATCAGTTGCACTGCAAACTTTCTTAAGAACGAAAGAGGTTAACTATGACAGGTTCTGTTCATCATACTGGCCTCATTTCAATGAGCAGATAACAAAGAAGCTTGATCCTTCTAGAGTGTTCACCGAGATAATTTCACATATAAAAGGAGGCTTGCGAGCTGGGGCAACCCATGATGGGAAACTTGGCCGGGAAGATTATTATTCGTTTTCTGAGGGTCGAATGTCCACTTTGAACCGACAGAAGAGAGAGAGAATTTATAATATCTATCAAGATTATGAGAAAATGAAGGTATCAAATGGCGAATTTGATTTATCTGATTTAGTAATCGACCTCAATCATCGTCTCAAAAGTGAAAGATACGAGGGGGATATGATGGATTTTGTGTATATTGATGAAGTGCAAGATCTTACCATGGGACAAATCTCTCTCTTCAAATACGTTTGCAGAAATTACGACGAGGGCTTTGTTTTTGCGGGTGATACAGCTCAGACTATTGCAAGGGGGATTGATTTTAGGTTTGAAGATATACGAACTCTGTTCTATAACGATTTCTTGATGGGATCGAGGAGTGATGGACCTCCCAGAAGGAAAGAGAAAGGACTGGTAGCGGAGATTTCCAAACTGAAGCAGAACTTTCGAACCCATGATGGTGTGCTCAAATTAGCACATAGTGTAATTGAGCTTCTTTACCGTTTTTTTCGAGACACAATTGATATTTTGGAAGCCGAAACTAGTCTCATATGTGGTGAACTCCCTCTTTTACTTGAACCTGGCAATGACCAAGATGCGATTGCAACAATTTTTGGTAACAGAGGAAGTGTTGGTGGGAAAATTGTTGGCTTTGGTGCTGAACAGGTCATATTGGTCCGGGATGATTGTGCCAGGGTGGAAGTGTCCAGTTATGTTGGAAAACAAGCTCTTGTCTTGACCATAGTGGAGTGTAAGGGCCTTGAGTTTCAGGTAACTTTCTTATTACTAGAACTTGTAGAGCACTCTATGCGCATGCGATATTATACCTGTTAATTTGATATTATGTAGATTTTTAAAACATTTGAAGGATTTGTGAATGTGTTTGGTCAAGTGCTTTTGAAGTGTTATCCGCACTTGAGGTGAGTTTGAATCTTGTTGCAAGTAATGTTTTTTTTTTTTAAAATCCATGAAGGGTATTTTGGTAGTACGTACCGACATGGTAATGCCATCTCTTACTCATGCGTAATATAGTGGATAGATTTACTAGTTTCCTTTTTCTTTCCTTTTTGCATTTCAATTATCTTCTTTCCCATTTGCAGGATGTATTGTTGTTCAACTTTTTTGGCTCATCGCCTTTGAAAAGTCAATGGAGAGTGGTATATGAATTCATGAAGGAACAAGAGTTGCTTGATGATTCTTGTCCAAAGTCATTTCCTAGTTTCAATGAGGCAAGACACAATATATTGTGTTCTGAGCTAAAACAACTCTATGTTGCCATCACTCGAACGAGGCAAAGGCTATGGATTTGTGAGGACACCGAGGAATTCTCAAAACCTATATTTGACTACTGGAGGAGGAAGGGCATTGTCCAAGTAAAGAAACTGGATAATTCACTTGCACAAGCAATGCAAGTTGCAAGCAGCCCAGAAGAGTGGAAGGCACGTGGTATAAAGGTCTGGTTTATTCTACCCCATTATACAAATTGGGTTATTTGGCCTTAGGTACCTTTTAAATTCAAATATTTGAAAATCAAACAGAATTAAATTGAGTGGAGTTAAGGCTAACTTAACTATTGGAAAACATTTTAGGTTCATTCAAGAAAACTAGAAAGAAAAAAGAATAGACTGAAATGGCTGGGGCCCCCTCCCCAGCTCATCACGGCCTTCCCCACGAGCCACCACCCCTTAAACTCTCCTCCCCCACACACTGCCGCTTCTCTTTCTATATCTTCTCTCCGTTTTTTTTGGGTTCATCGACTAGTGGTTGTTGGGGGGGGGGACACAATTGCCCAATCACACTAGAGCACATAATCGAATCCATGTTGCCAGTGGGGGCGGAAGCTTCTGTAACCACCAGATGACTTAACCCTCTATATCCTTCTCTCTGCATGTGGTATTATCTATGTATCCATATTAAGGGACAATGTTTTTTGAATCCTAAAATTGTATAAGGGATTAAAGATTGTGTGGTTGAGATGAAAGATGCTCTTTTTAAGGGTTGATAGTGCCTTTGGTGTGGGTACCACTATACGTATATATATAGTTTATGGTGGGAATAATCTCAAAATTTGTTTATGCATATGTATATGGATATAGCTCTTGATCTGTGGTTAAAAGTCACATGAGATGAACATGTCAGTTAGTTTTTAACCAACAGATCAAGATCTAAAATGACCCTCAGGAATTTTGACGTATGATTTTTGCAAATATTTGAATAGGAAACGTACCAAAGTCTAAGATCGACCATTAGCGAAGTACTCAAGTTTTTGACATATAATGATTAGTTTTGAAGAATGATTTTTTGTAATGGGTTTCTGCAGCTCTTTCGTGAGAATAACTATGAGATGGCAACAATGTGCTTTGAAAGAGCTGGAGATACAACGTGGGAGTTAAGGGGCAAGGCTTTTGGTCATAAAGCATCTGCTGACCGTTTGCGCGGTGTGAATCCTGAAAAGGCTTCAACTTTGCTTAGGGAGGCTGCTCAAATATTTGAGTCTATTAGCAAGTTTGAGTCTGCAGCCGAATGCTTTTGTGACTTGGGAGAGTATGAAAAAGCTGGTATGGTTTGATGTTTAATAATTTCATGGAAGGATTCGTTATAAGTAATCATATATTCCTACGCTTTCATTTTTAAAGGTGAAAGTTAAGTTCTTGTATTGTTGATCTCCTATTCTCCTTTAAAAAATCCCCTCTTCAATATTTAGGAGCCGTGGTTTTAGTTTCATATGATGTTATAACAAAACTCTTTTTACTTTTTTAGTTTCGGGAAAAAACTATTATAATGCAAAAAAATTTGTTCAATGCAAATTCCTTTGAAAGATAGTCCTCCAAGAGGTTTTTAGATGTTTTCTTCGTAAATGTTCCCTGCCTGTATATATACTCTCCATATGCATCAAATGGTAATTTTTTGCTGCAGGTAATATATATCTGCACAAGTGTGTGCGATGTGAGTTGAAAGCAGCAGAATGTTTTACAATGGCGGGCTGCCATGATCGTGCAGCTGATGTATTTGCTAAGGGAAATTATTATTCGGAGTGCTTGTCTGCTTGTACCAAAGGAAAGCTTTTTGACATGGGTTTGCAGTACATTGAGGACTGGAAACAGCATGCCCCTGGGGATATTGATTTGGTTATTCGAAGTAAAGAAATAGACAAGATCGAGCAGGAGTTCTTGGAGAGTTGTGCACTGAGTAATTACGATCTTAAAGATAATAATTCCATGATGAAATTCGTCAGAGCTTTTCATTCAATGGATTTAAGACGCAGCTTCTTAAAGTCTTTAAAATGCCTGGACGAGCTCTTGCTGTTGGAGGAAGAATCTGGAAACTTTGTTGAAGCTGCAGAGATAGCCAAGTTGAGAGGAGACCTTCTTCTCGAGGCTAACTTTCTAGAAAAGGCTGGTCGGTTCAAAGATGCATCTTTGCTTATCCTTTGGTATGTATTCTTCAACTCCCTATGGGCACCGGGAAGTAGAGGGTGGCCATTGAAGCATTTTAAGCAAAAAGAGAATTTCTTAGCAAGTGCAATGGCATTTGCAAAGAAGGATTCCGATTTCTTGTATGAGCTTGTTTGTAACGAGGTCAATGTTTTCTCACACGATCGGAGTAACTTGTCTGAGTTGAAGAAGTATTTGAAGACGTCTCAGCGACACAAAAGTCTAAGAGGGGAGATTTCATCGGTTCGAAAAATTCTTGATGTCATTCTTCAGTTCAACGCGTCGAAGTACGAGTGGGTCGATGAATTGTCAATGGATTTGACAAAGCATTCGGAGGAGAGGATATCACAGGACAGGATCTCCGTTCAAGCTCTTGTCTATTTTTGGAATCAATGGAAAGAATCCATTTTGAGCATCTTTGAGTATATTGGTTGTATTGAAACCCAAGAAGTTAGTAAACATATGGGCTATGGAGAGTTCTGTTTGAACTATTTTGGTGTGCGTAGGCAGTTAAATAATTTGGATTTTGTTTATGAAATTCTGAACCCTGATGCTGATTGGGTGAGGAAAATTGATGACAGATTGCTTGGGAGAAGTGGGAATCTGGTTTCTGCTGATGCTCGGCAGTTTGTATTTGCCGCTAGGAGTTATTGGCAGGTGGAATTATTTTCCATCGGTATGAAAGTGTTACAAACTCTTCAAGCTCTCCATAAGCTCTCAATTACTAGTTCCTTGTCTATGTTTCGCCAATCAACGTGTCTCATTCATATCTTTGAGGTTGCAAAATTTCTTGTTGACTGCAAATTTCTTGAATGCAAGTACAGCAATATGAGGACATTGCAGAATTATCTTGAATTATCCACTCAGTATTGGAAAAATGTTTTCCCTTTAGATTGGCGAAAATCTTTGACAGAGAGTTTGATTTCGTTGAGGGGAACTGATACTTCCCGGAAATTACTTGAAGAAGTTATTCTTGAAAACATCAGCATCAAGGGTGGAGTAACCTATGGGCAGATTGGGAGAGTGGTAATGACGTGGCTTGGATCTGGAAAACCGACTGAACTTTGCGAGAAGATTTTGAAAAGGTTTGAAGAGTATCCACCATGGAGAGCATTCATTGAGAATCTCGGTGGCAAGGCCAAAGAAGATGATTCCTCCCAAAATTGTGATTCTGTGGTGCACAAATTCTTTAGAGCTTTAGAAGATACATACAATGCTAACTGGCGGGTGGCTGACTATATGCCGCCTAGTTGTTTCTTGTATCTTCTTGAGCACCTTCTGATTGCAGTATATCAGTCCAAGGGATTCTTTTACACCACAAAATCTTCATTTGTAGAGTGGCTCTTTTACCAGCATTCAAATGCCAATTCAAGTACAAGTTTAACAGCTGGGGCACAATTTCCTGCGGGAATGATCTTCATTTTTGTGATAAACATTGTTCGTCAGTTGCTTTATAATAAATTCGAAACACCAGGATGGATAAAAGAATCTGGGATTAATGTCAAAAGCTACTATCCACTGCTGGTGTTGAAACTGTTTGTTATGCTGTGTGTACTTTCTCTGAATTCAAGCAAGTATAGCGAAGTAATTTTCGAATTGCTAGGGAGGGGTGATATTACGTCTATGCTGCCCAGGGGGTTCTATGAGGACCTTCGGAGAAACAGGAAGCAGAATCGTATCAACATTAACCCATATGTGCTTTCGGAAGCTTTTAAAAGGATTGGGGATCCTCTGGTCATTGTAAGCTTGGGGAAAAATTGTCCGAAATTCGCTTGTCCAAATGCCATTTTTGTGGACATGGAAGCTAACAAAAGCAGAGAGGAGGTCATAAGTTTTTTGTTTCCGAGGAGTATTGGATCTCCCCAAAGGCAAAATGTTGCAGTAAATGTCGATCTGAATAATTCATGTGGCAGGACAGTTCCTTCGAAAGGTGATGATGGAGGAAAGAGTTCTACAGTGTTGTCTTCAAGCTCTGCTTCAAATGCAGATAAGGACATGAACACAATGAAGCGTACAGATTCCAACCTTAAAATGAATTGGGAGATTCTATGGGAAATATCTGCTGCTTTGGAACAAGAGGATGGTAAAAGAGAGGGAATGTTAGCGGGCTTCTTCAGTATTGCAAAGGTAAATGTAATTCAAAATTCATTCACTTCGTTTATATGAATTATATGGGAGTGTTATTATCATAACTTTGATGTTCTTTTTTCATTTATGTTCTGTATTTCAGGTAGAAGTGGAGAAGAATGTGAACTTTTTAAATTTCACAGTAGACAAACGCTGTAAGAAGGAACTTTCCGATGGTGAAGATGGATATATTTTACATGAAGCAAACGACATGCTTATCGAGCTGGAACAGCTATCTACAGCATTGGGTGTGAGGTAAGTTTGTTTATTTAGCTAATTTGAGAAACCTTACCTTTCCAAACTAACCAATTTTGATGAGATATGTAGCTGATTAAAATATTGTTGTATTAAATATGTGCCTGGTGCTTGTTTTTATAATTTTAGTGTCCATTTTATTGTTTTGTGGGTGAAATTTGGTGTCTCCTTTGGATTATTTTTCAGTGGAAAGAAACTCGAGAGTGACGTTTCAAGCATTAGAGAACTTGCAAATAAATTGAAACTAAGAAGGCCAAAGATGGAGACTTTCTTGAATCAGCTCTTGCTGAAAAGTACAAAAACTGCAGAGACCCGTGGCGAAAAAAATAGAGATGCTGATGAAGTAGAGGCAAAGAAGGCTGCCGTTGCTTCTGAAAGTGAAGCCCAAAGCAGCGTTAATATTAAGGATAAGACTGAAGGCGACAAGGGTAAGAAAGGGAATGGCAAGTCCAAGAAAGGCAAGAAGGGTAAAGGAGGGAAGAGAAAATGAACTGTTGCATGCCATTATATTCTTAAGCTCATATATGTATGTATGTATTTTGCATTGTTATTTTGTGAATATGTAAATGACGGAGTCTAGTCTTTTGGGTTATTGCTGTTAAAAGGATTATTCCTCTTCTATGCTCTTATTCCCTCTCTATGTTCTTTATTTTTCTTTTATTACATTCCAAAAGTTTATTCTCTTTTCTATGTTACTTTTCCTATAATCTAGGCTATAATCTAGCTTGTATATTCTCTTTATCTCTGTAGTGTTCCTCTATATATAACAACTCTATTCTTGTAATGCAACAAGAAGATAATAATACAGAACAAATATTCTTTCTCTCTTTCTCTAGATTTATCATGGTATCAAAGGGAAGGTTAGTTTAATCTTTTCATCACCATTGCCTAACCTGCTACCAGCTCCCCAGTACACAGATCCACAACCCAAACTGACCAAGTTGCTCAACTGCTACCCAAACCATTATCTAGGATCCTTTAAAACCTTTGAAATCTACCCAAATCACTTTCAAAACGCTGCACTCCACCACCATTACAATCATCCCGACAGGACGATTCCAACACCACAAACTACACCTCGAAAACTGGTCCCACGCACCGTCACGCTCCAAAACAGTGAAGCCTAGATTCGTCGCAGCTCTCACACGCCTTCACGCGCCCTCAAGCCACGCCCTACGCGCCTCACGTGCTATCCACGCACAACAGTCCACGCGCATCACGCGTCTTGTCCTGACGCCGTCAATTTTAACAGCCGTTAGCTAACTCCGTTAACTTTAACCGCCGTTACTTGACGCCGTCACTTTTAACGCCGTTACTTGACGGCATTACTTTTAACGCCGTTAAGTTACTGTTAAAAAAAAACACTACTTGTTTCCAGGGTTTGTTGGCCTTCCGGATCCAACCGCGACCTCCGTTTTGGCTAATTCTGTCTCTAAGTATCGGTAGCAGGTTCCGTATCTTAGGCTCTGTTTGATAGCAACATAGAAAATGAAAATAAAAACAACTAATTTGGGTGAGAAGATGGAAAATAAGTTGAGGCATATAGTGAGATTCTCTTCATCTCATACTCATTTTTGTTAGTATATGTCCTCCATCCTCCTTTAATATTTTGTGAAATTTTTTTCTCCACCATCACCTAAAGAAAATTTTGTCATGGAAAAAAACAAATAGTAAGAGTTAATCTCACCACATCCCTCAACTTATTTTCCATCTTCTCACTTAAATTATTTATTTTTCTTTTCATTTTCCATGTTCCTATCAAACAGAGTCTTATATTATCATATTTTCCTTTCTTTGCTAAATCAATTCTTCATTTTTTTACCATGTCTTCTAATTCTGAAATACTTATCACCATTAAACTTGATGGGAACAATTATAGTCATTGGTCAATGCTATTTCGCAATTTTCTGAAAAGAAAAGGTCTCTGGAATTATGTTTCTGGCAAAGCAAAATGTCCTGATGATACTGATCCCAAATTTTTTGAATGGGATATTAATAATAACAAAATCTTGAAATTTATGGAACCACAGTGGATTACTGATATGCAATTGTGGGAAACTTTTCATGAGGAGACTCGCCTTATCCAGTTTCTTATGGCTCTAAGAGAATAGTTTGAATCACTACGGGCTGCCATGTTCCACCGTAAACCTCTGCCTACCGTTGAAGTGGCTTTAACTGAATTAATTACTGAAGAAACCCGCCGAAGCATCTCTTTACCTCTGTCCTCAGTATTCATTGCGACTCCTCGCCCTCAGCAACAATCTTACAGACCTCCCACATATCAACCTTCCCTACGCCCTTCTCATACCTCAACATATTCCCAACAGCCTTCCCCCAGGCCACCCAGAGGTCTATCACAGGTCAAATGTAACTACTGCAAGGAATTTGGTCACACAGTTAAGTACTGCTCTTCTCTTACTTCTCGTTACATGCGAGGCCTACAAAACTCCACCCACTCTGCTGCTGCCTTCACATCATCTGATCCATCAAGCATCAGCTATCCACCTTCACCTGTTTTTTGTCCGCCCACCACTCTTGAGGACTCCACCAACCCTTCCCGACTCAGTCATACTGTTGCATCTGCCTTCTCTGCTCCTACTGGCACACCTGCCTCTCCATGGTTCCTCGATTCTGGAGCTTCAAACCACATGACATTTGACTCTACGTCATCTGCCACTTCTAGCCTGATGCACTCATCTCCCCCGATTCATACAGCTAATGGGTCCACTATCTTTGCTAGCCATATTGGTTCCATCAATACCACCAATGGTTTGTCTGTTCCTGATGTTCTTCTTATCCCTCAACTATCTATGCAACTTTTATCTGTTGGCCAATTATGTGACCTTGGGCTAATCATTTCATTTGATTCATCTGGTTTTGTTGTGCAAGACCGTTCGACGGGGACATCAGTTGGGACATGCCATAGAGTTGGACGCCTATATGTGACAGATAGATTACAGATTCCTTCTCCCAGCGGTTCCTCCTTCGCGACATTTACCCCAAATCCCCCTCTTTTATTTTCTAGGATTCTAGATTAGGTCATGTTTATTTTTCTCGTCTTCAATTTATGGTTAATAAAGGGTTCTTAGGACCAGTTACATTAGACAAAGATCCCTCATGTGTTGCTTATAAACTGGCTAAACAACCAACTCTTCCTTTTAATAATAGTACTACTATTTCAGACTCTTCATTTGACCTTGTGCATTCTGATGTCTGGGGTAAATCCCCGGTTACCTCTATGGGTGGGGCCTTATATTATGTTGTGTTCATTGATGATTACTCCCGTTATACATGGACTTATTTACTTCGTTCCCGTTCAGATTTTTTGAAAGTTTACATTGAATTTGCCACTATGATTAAAATTCAATTTTCAAAAACTATTAAAGTTTTTCGATCCAACTCCGGAGGTGAATATCTGTCCAAATTCTTTCTTGACTTTCTTAAATCTCAAGGGACACTTTCTCAACTTTCTTGCCTCGACACCCCTCAACAAAATGGGATTGCCGAACGCAAACACCACCATCTTGTTGAAACAGCTCGAACCTTACTTGTCTCGTCATCTGTCCCTTTCGTTTTCTGGGGGGAAGCCATCCATACATCTGCATTCCTCATTAATCGAATTCCTTCCGTGGTTACCGGTAGTATCTCTCATTTTGAACATCTTTTTGGTACCAGACCTGATTATTCCTATCTTCGTATTTTTGGAGCCACCTGTTTTGTGCTTCTTCCTAAACGAGAACGCACAAAACTCACACAAAAAACGGCTATGTGCGTCTTCTTAGGGTATGGCGTTCAACAAAAGGATTATCGTTGTTATGATCCTATCATAAAAAGACTCCGTATTTCTCGACATGTCACATTCTGAGAAAATACCCCATACTACACCTTGGCTAAGGATTCCGTGTCTTCCACTAAGCCCTCTATACCGGTTGATCCATTTTCTGACTTCCCTTCCACTGATTCCTCCCCTTTTCCACCCACCCCTCAACCCACTCCTCTCCCCATACCTGCCCCTACATCCTTACATGCTCTTGCCACTGATGACTCTACGTCCTGTCCTGACTCTGTCTGTCCCCTCGACGGTTCTGTGCCACGACCGACTCGTGATCGTCGCCCATCAACTAAGTTATCAGATTATCATTATTTTCTCTCTACCATGTTGTCTCTCCATGAACCCACCTCCTACCGTATTGCTTCTTCAGATCCTCTTTGGCAATAGGCTATGACTGAGAAACTTAATGCTCTCTAACAGATCAATACTTGGGACCTTACCACCTTACCTACAGGTCATTCTGTTGTTGGTTATAAATGGGTTTACAAAATTAAAACTAAGGCTGATGGTTCTGTTGATCGATACAAAGCTTGTCTTGTTGCCAAGGGCTTTACTCAAAAATATGGCATTGATTATGAGGAAACCTTTGCTCATGTCGCTCGTATGACTACTGTTCGCACTTTAATTTCAGTTGCCTCTATCAGACAATGGAGAATTCATCAAATGGATGTCAAGAACGCTTTTCTTCATGGTGATCTATCTGAAGTAGTTTATATACAACTTCCTCTCGGCCTTCCTCATTCACCCGGGCAAGTATGTAAACTACGACGTGCTCTCTATGGTCTCAAACAAGCACCCCAAGCCTGGTTTGAAAAATTCTCTACTACTGTCCTTGACCATGGATTCTCTCAGAGTACACATGATTCGGCTATATTCACCTCTTCATCATCACTGGGCATTGTTATTCTTCTGATATATGTTGATGATATGATTATTACTAGGGATGATTTGGACGGTATATCTCGACTCAAAAACTATTTGTGTTCATGTTTTGAAATGAAAGATCTGGGTACTATTCGCTATTTCTTGGGCATTGATGTTGATCATTCCTCTACCGGATACTTCCCCTCTCAGGTGAAATATGTTTTTGATATTGTTGACCGTGCTGGCCTGACAGATAACAAGGTTACAGATACTCCGCTTGAAATGAATGTCAAGTTTTCTCCTTTTGATGGTACTCCTCTGGCTAATCCTACATTATACCGACAGCTTGTGGGCAGTCTCAACTATCTCATCATCACCAGGCCGGATATCAGTTATGCTATCCACATTGTGAGTCAGTTCATGTCTGTCCCTCGCTCTGTCCACTTTGTTGCTGTTCTTCGTATCATACGCTACATAAAAAGGACGATATACCAAGGCCTACATTTATCGTCAGACTATAGTCTTACACTACAGGGTACTCTGATTCTGATTGGGCAGGTGATATTACTGATCGGCGATCTACCACCGGCTTCTGTATTTTTCTGGGCAACTCTCTTATTTCGTGAAAAAATAAGAAGCAAAATGTTGTTGCTCGATCCAGTGCTGAAGCTGAATATCGTGCTCTCCCTTATACTATAGCAAAAAATGTTTGGTTTCGCTGGCTCCTCCAAGATATGGGCATCTCCATCTCGAATCCCACACCCATCTTTTGTGACAATCGAAGTGCTATTCAAATAGCCCATAACGATGTTTTTCATGAGCGCACCAAGCATATTGAAGTGGATTGTCATTTTACTCGTCATCATCTATCCCAAGGACACATTCAGTTACCACACATCTCTTCCATTCTTCAACCAGCTGATCTCTTCACCAAATCACATGTGATTGCTCGTTTCCAATTTTTAGTATCCAAGCTCCGCATGCTTTCCAAGCTATCCTGAGCTTGAGGGGGTGTTAAAAGGATTATTCCTCTTCTATGCTCTTATTCCCTCTCTATGTTCTTTATTTTTCCTTTATTACATTCCAAAAGTTTATTCTCTTTTCTATGTTACTTTTCCTATAATCTAGGCTATAATCTAGCTTCTATATTCTCTTTATCTCTGTAGTGTTCCTCTATATATAACAACTCTATTCTTGTAATGCAACAACAAGATAATAATACAGAACAAATATTATTTCTCTAGATTTATCAATTGCTTGTTCTGTGAAGCTTGATTCGATAAGTCGACATTAATAGGGGTAAGATATCATATATAGGTGAGGTTTTTTTCTGTATATTTCTTAGTCGAGCCTAGGAATGTTGAATTTTGTTCCATTTTGAACTTGCGTCTGAGTGTTATATGCTCAGAATGATTGGATCAGGAAGATATGAGAATGCAAAATATGAAATTGTGAATGCGTATTTTACTTATTCGCATTCTACTTAAAAGTGCAGATAACCCCCAGGGAATGTATCATGAGTAATTTGGCACAAGAGTCGGTGTGGTCCTTTGTATCCAATGAACACGTGACATGAATGTTGTGCAACTAGCTTTGTATATTCCTTTAGACATCCCCAAAGGAATATACAATGAGTAACTTGGCATGGGAGTTTTTCCTTGAGACAGATAGGAGTATTGAGCTCACTTCTGTCGCTGAAACTGTGTTATACTTCTGTAAGTGTCGCTAAAACTGTGTTATACTAAAGTAGACTTTATTTTGAATATGTGAGGGTAGAACTATAATTTAACTGATCTTATAAAGGTCATTTTTATTTTTATTTTTGGTTTGGTTGAGTGGGTCAGTATTTAAGTTGTGATCTGATTACGATGTCGTATTCGCTCATCAAAATAACTGAAAGCATTCATACAAAAACTTGTAAAGAAAATTTTAAATGACTTTATGTAGTTTTAAATACAATCAACGAGAAAACAAATGCATTCCGTCAATGCCATTTCTTCTGAATCAGAAATAACCGTGAAATTGGATTGTCAAAACAGCAATGCGACTTTAATCTACATAGATTCATTAGAAAATGTAATTGCTTTGCTTTCATTATTCAAGTCTTAAAACACTTGGAAGAACTAGTTCCTAACTTCTTCTACCTGACAAACCAAATCAAAATTCTCCGATTACCCTGCTAATAACAAAATTCGACAGAGTGATGATCGAGCTTACCCAGTAAAAGTTGCCACTTGAAGAGAACCTCCTGCATCTCTTTCTCTTGAACCATTATTCATCGAACAAGTTACAATCCAAAATCACCCAAATTTTAATATGATTTTAATTAAAATTTTCAATTTTCCTCGTTATCAGCCCCGAATAGCTTCATCCTCGGCAACTAAATATACATGAATCTATTTATACTAAATTTGATGGTGCAAATAGGACTATCTCTACTTCTACTACTACGACTAGTCTGCATTAGCTAAGAATACATGCATTAAAGATTTTCATACTTGCATGAGGGCCCAATATCTTAAGTATCACATTTTGAAAATGTCCAGGATGTACATTATATTCAATGCTTCATAAATTAAATTAAAACTCATTCTAATTTTAATTTTTTGCACAAAAATTTATATTATTTTAATACGAGGCCTTGTATAACTTTATATAATTCAATATGTGTCGATCGGATGCTTAATATATAAGAACTCAAATCACTAGACAACCTAATATTTAACTATGAAAGCATATTGAAAGTTGCTATTTGATTAAATTTTATGATTATTTTCTTATAGCACAGATCATTGTGTTGTGTAGCCCAATGAATATATATTCAAAACGGAGACAAATGAATGTACTCACACATAATTTTTGTGTACAAATACATGAGTGCTTTAGTTATATATAATTTATTTTTTTAAAAAATGTTATAATAATAGTAAATGGTGTAGTCATTGAGAGTCATACCACAAATCCCCATGCTTACATATAATGTTTATAATGTATTTTTTTTATTAAATAAAACTCTATAAATCCCAAACTTTAATAACAGCTAAAATACCTTATATTTTATTATATAATAGATATCGGCGCACACATATTTTGTATACACGTCTTATTCTCATATACGTATATAATTTAACATAAAATTAATGTTAGCAAGACATTCATCCGAATTTAAGAAAGATCTTGAGTTCAAATTTCATCCAGAGTCGAGGGGGGGGGGGGGGGGGAAGTCAATTGACCTTCTTTGATTTTTGAGAATTTTCACGATATATAGGGTACTTTTTGAAAAAAATAAAAATTCTAAGAATTTATGTAAACAATTTTGTACTTCAGAGTATCTGTGGAATTTTTTTTTTATATTTTAGGAGTCCATTTGAAAATTCAATTAACCCACCATCTCCTTTTTATGATCAGAATACATCTATGATCTTTCTTTCTCTTCTACCCCTCTTCAGTCTTCACCTCGAAAATTGAAGAATTATGTTTGTATTGAAAAAGAAAATTGGGCTCGGGTGCAAAATAGAGCCCGGTGCGGCTAGGCTTTTTGGGCTGACGTTTAAGTTCGCATCTACTTCTCTTTATTTACGTTAATTAACCCTGAAAATTGAAGAAATTATGTTTGTCAGGAAAACAAAACCTCCTCTTCTCTCGAAAAAATTATGTTTGTACACCGAACATAGAGCGAATGGCCTTTTCGGGCCAACTTTTTGTGTGCTTCTCTTTATTTACGTTAATTTAAAATCGAAAATTTTATGTTTGTAAGGAATTTTCGGGCCGACTTTTTGAAAATTGGTTCAGGTGTAAAACAAAGCCATGCGCGGATGGTCATGTCCACAGATGTAGACGTATAGTTCATTGATCCGTGATTTACACCCGTGTGCATGTGTGAGTGTCTCATTTTGTTTGATTGTACGTTTTTTAAACTTATAAGAGATGATTACTTATAAATACATTAATGTTTTAATAAAATTCCCATGTGGGATTTACGCTTTTCCCATTCTATTTTTTCATCTCAAGTAATTAATTTACTTTGGGTGACAATTTTTCATTTACTCTATACCTATTTTGAACAATTGACTATACAATTTCAATAATCAATATACTCTTGGAGGAAAACATAAATCTATGATAACATTTTACAACTGAGTGTAAGGTCCAAATCAAAATTACCCTCAAAATAACTTGATAAAAATGATTTTTATACCATTTTTTTCAAAAATATTTTTGTATGCTTTAAACTTTGACCCCTTAGTTGAATTCATGGCTATGTGAATGTCTGAGATGGAGGATTTTTATTATTATTGTAACAAAAAATGGTACTTAGACTTCAAAAAAAAAATTAAAAAATTAACAACTAGTTCAAATTTGAACCTAGTTAATTAGGTAGTTTGCTCAAAATAAAAGTAATTAGGATGAAATAGAAAAACCTAACGCTTTCACATGTATATATTTATCAGTATTCTAAAAGGCAGGCTAGGCACTAGGCAATATCTGGGCGCCTCGATTAATGCCTAGGCGGATGATTAGGTCCCTGGATAAATTATGCGGATTTAGGCGGGTGTTTAGACGAGTTGGGCGGGTGTAAGCGGGCTAGGCAGGAGTTAGGCAGGTTGGGTGGGTTAGACGGATTGACTTATTTTTTATTTTTATTTTTTCTTGTTTTATAGGGGCTACCTATTTCTCTTTTTGTTAAAAAATTACCATTTAAAAAAATTGATACAATCTATCAACCATCATTAGTAAATTCATCTTCAATTCCTCCGATTAAAACGATACCCTAACCAACAATTGCAATCGCTAGATGACGTTCAAGAAGAGCGCTTTAACTAGTTATAAATGCATCATGATACCTTACTTCTTTAATCCTATCTTTCTTCTTATTTTTCTTTTATTGTTGCATTTTCTTTTTCACTAGCTTATTATTATTGTTGTTGCTGCTGCTCATGCTTAAAATAAATTGATAATTTCAAATAAATGTGATTGCGTGCTTAATTTTGTTTTGGACTGTGAACCCAATAACCATATTTCGCTTATTAGTTAAACATTTGAACTTCTTTTTATATTTATTTGAGTACTATGTTTAATTTGATGATTTTTCAATGTTTTATTTTGTATATATAATTTTAGATATACTTAAAAATTAACAAAAAATCGCCTAACGCCTGATCGCCTAGGCCCCGATTAGGTGCTACGCGCTATGTCACTGCCCTAGATCCATCTAATACCTTTTAGAACCTTGTATTTTATAATATATATATATATATATATATATAGATAACATGTGGTACTAGAATTGTGGGGAGACAATGAACAATACATTATGCATATAAATTTAATTTACAAGTTTGAATTTTTATATGTTATAATGGGAGCCCATTTTTGATGGGAGCATAATTGGATGGGGTCATGAGGTTTTTAATAATAAAATAATATATATCCACTCTTATCTAAAATTAATTTTTTTTTATTTAATTTAAATAAATAAAAATAAGCACGTATCATTTTATTATTAAAATTTCGTGACCCTATCAAATTTTATTCTCATCAAAAAAATTTCCGTTATATTGGTAGGCCGCAAATGCAGGAAAATAATTTAAGAGGATATTGGTTGATATATTTAGGGTGGTGCTATTACCACCCCCACTATTACTTGGTTCCACTCCCACTTAAAAGAAGAATATAATTACTTAGTTCCACTCCCATTTTCTCTAGTTTTACTAACATTTGTTTTTACCTAATGGTTAATAATTAACCATTAACTCATTTCTACTCTACCTCTTGCATCATTAACTCATTTCATCTCATTCAATCCATTTCAAAAAACTTACCCCACCACATTGAATGCACTTCCCTCCAAATTTCTTGATCATTTTCAACTAATTTTTATTTCCATATTGAGTTAAAACAATATTAGTTACCAAAATTTCACCAAAAACCCACAAAAACTCCATTGATGCAATACAAAAAACCCTAAGTTGTAGAGAATGTTAGAGAAAAGAGAAATGGAGATTGACAAAGTAGAAAAACCTATTGAAGGAGAGGTATGTTTGTTTTTATAATGTTTAATGTTTATTTTGTTTAGTTATTATGAAAAAAAATATGTATACTAACAGATCGAATTATAGCATTAGAACAGGTTACCTCGGTTACGGGGGGCCGAAATTGTAGCACTTGTTCGGTTTTCGGTGACCGAATGTGTAATATGAAGACGTGAAGGAGAATGATATTTCGGTTATACAGAACCGAGATTTATCATTTTTCTCGGTCATTAATGGTCGACTATATTCCTATTACTCGGCTCTTAAGAGCCGAGATAGTGAATTTTTTTTAAAAAAAGTTATGTTCTTCTCCAAATACCTCAGTCTTTAAGAACTGACATTTATGTATTAACTTGTTCACCAAACCGAGTTAAGATAATATACTCGGTTTTGGTCAATCAAAATCAAATATAAGTCATGTGAAAATTTACTAGATTTTTTTTATGTGCAGGATGTGTGTTCTCTTGATTCTACAATATGGAGAGATTGTTCATTTATTCAAGCAATTGATTTCACTTCAATTGCAGGAATATCCCAAAATCCAAAATGTGTTAACACGTTTAACGAGTTAGAGCCTCCGAATTCAATCAAAAATAATATTGCTGGTGGTGATGGCCAAAGTTCCGAGGATACGATTATAGCTGTGCCTCTTGATTCATATTTTAATGGCATTGATTGTAATCTTGATAATGGTGAAAGTCGCCTTGACCCCAATGGCCGTTGTGAACAACCTTATGAGCTTCAACCTGATGATGATTGTTTATTTGATATCCCTTGCGAACAATCTCTCTCGATGGTGGGTAGCAATCCGAGTCATACGACGAATAATGTCAAAGAAATTAAAATTGATGTGACTCCAGTATTTACAACCGATCAAGTAAGTACAAGCGAAGTTATATATTGTCATATGATTTGGAGATTTGGATTGAGTTAATTTATTGTGTATAATGTATGTTTTGTAGGTATTTACTTCTCGATATAATTTAGTTGATTGGTGCCAAAGTCAAGGAAGAGGCATCCGAACTATTGTTGTTACATTGAAATCCGACAAAGGAAATGGTACGAGGAGGCGACCAAGGCTATTATTGGGTTGTGAAAGAGGCGGGATACACCGTAAAAAGAAAGAAAATCTGAACAAAAGAGAATGTGCTTCAAGAAAGTGCAATTGCCCGTTTAAACTTCGGGGTGTGAATATTGGTGGAGATAATTGGAAGATAGAAGTGAAATGTGGTATTCATAATCATGAGTTACCCAAAACCTTGGTAGGGCATCCATATGCCGGAAGATTAAGCAAAGAAGAGAAGATAATTGTTGTGGACATGAGTCTTGCCGGAGTTAAACCAAAAGAGATTCTTAATGCAATTAAGCGGCGTCACAAAGAGAATGCGTCCATCATGAAGACGATTTATAATGTGAAGTCTAATATGAGAACACATGCCATGGAAGGAAGAAGTGCGATGCAACAATTATTTAAAGTTCTCATTGAAAAGCATTATGTTTATTGGCATAGGAGTAACGAAACAACGGATGAGATCTTAGACCTTTTTTGGGCGCATCCCGAGAGCATTTTGTTGGCGAAGTGTTTTCCTTCGCTTGTGATTGTCGATTGCACGTACAAGACCAACCGATATAAAATGCCATTGTTTGCTATGGTAGGACTTACGTCAACCGGAAAAACATTTTCTATCGCTCATTGTTTTATGCATAAGGAAGTGGAGGATAATTACCAATGGGCTCTTTCAAAATTGAAGATGTTATATGCGCCGCATGACATACCGAATGTATTTGTGACGGATAAAGAAAATGCCTGTATTAATGCCATCCGTATTATTTTTCCAGAATCTCACCGAATGTTATGCACATTCCATATTTCAAAATGTGTGCAACAACATTGTAAACCGAATTTTACAAGTAACTCTATTTGGGATAAGTTTATTCAATCATGGACTAATCTTACACGAGCGACATCAGAAACAGAGTTTTACAAAGGATGGGAGGAATTTAAAACGGATTGGTCTTGTTTTCCGAAGTGTGTTGAATACTTAGCAAATAAGTGGTTCCAACATAGAGAGCATTTCGTACTCGCATGGACTAACAGAATAAAGCACCGTGGCAACAACACTACGAATAGAGCCGAAGGATCACATGGCAAGCTGAAGGCTCACCTTGACTCGAGTCAAGGTAGTTTTCCCATAGTATTTGGGGCGATGGACAATATGTTGAACAACCAGCTTACTGAAATTAAAGCTAATTTTGAGAATAGTCTTGGATCGACAAAATTGTTTCACAATGGAATGCCATATCGAGAGCTCATGGGGAGAATTTCCCATTTAGCTTTAGACTTGATCAGGACAGAGAGTGATAGGTCCATTGAGGATGTTGGCCTAGATCCATCGAAGTGTGATCATGTGTTTCGAGCGGTTTATGGGTTACCGTGCGCACACGAATTGTTAGAGTATCGTCGTGAAAATCGGCGTATACCCTTAGAGGCTGTTGATCAACATTGGGGAAAGCTCACCGTTTTGCCAAATAGTGAAACTTACAAAGATGTTGATAGTACGGTAGAAATGATTTCATTCAAGAAATTCTATGAAAATTCAACAGATGACCAAAAGAAAACTCTTTTAAGAAAACTAAAGGATCTTGCTACTCCAACAACGATATCGCTTAAAGAGCCAACTCCCGTTGTTCCCAAAGGTAGACCGCGTGGTAGTAAACAAAAAATATCTCGAAAGGAGATGAAACATGAGATGTCAACTAAGCGAGATCCGTCGGGATATGAATTCGCAAAGACTATTGAAGAGAGAGAATTAGCCGCAAGCGTTCCTAATAAGTCGTCACAAGTTTCGAATATAAGGAAGAGGAAGAAGAATGTGGTTGAATTGACGGGGTTTATGTCTTATATCCCTAAAGACATGCATGAGTTCATAACCGAAATAATAGATGTTAAAGATGATGGGAATTGTGGGTTTCGGTGTGTTGCGGCAGATTTGGGATTGCCCGAAGAAAATGGGTGGTTAACGATTAGAAGGACTATGATAGCCGATCTTTTAAAGTACAAAGATCGATACGATAGTTCGTGGGGTAATTGGTTCTACCAAGATATGTTATCAATAATTGATACTGACATGAGTCCGTGTCTCCCAAAAAATTGGATGGAGATGCCCGTAATGGGTTATATTATAGCATCGGCATTCAATTGCGTGGTTGTATCAATTTCAAAGACATTGAGTGTGACATTTTTCCCACACTCAAGCCCTCCACCAGATGATGGTAGACACCGGCTAGTATGTTTGGCGCACGTCCGGGGGAATCATTTTGTAAGAGTTAAGTTGAAAGACGATGCACCGCTTCCTTCCCTTGCTGCTTGGTGGGAACTTTTTTGTAAGAAAGAAGCCATCCCTTGGTTGGAAAATTATGTTGATAGACTCATTAAGCCAAAAAACGATTTAACAACAATAGACGCACCAATCACTCTTGGATGATTGAGTGATTGGTAAGTCTATTGTATAATTTTTTTGCTCTTTTTTTGATGCGAATATGCAAAATATGTCGCATATAAAGTGTTTGTCATTAGATGTGGCTATTTGATGTTCACTTCGTTTGAACGGTGTAATTTTTTTCTTTTCATGAATTGTAAACATGTAATTTTTTGTATATGAATGACAACAACTTTTAGTAGTTTGAGTAAATTCGATTTCTTTAAGCAATTTGATTAAATTCAATTTTTTTGGGTAATTTGATTAACTTACAGACAACCTCGGTCCTAGGATACCGAGGATATTAATGAATTTCGGTCATAGGAAGCTAAAATTTTCCAAAACCCTCGGTTCTTAGAGGCCGAGGTAAGCAACCGAGAGCTAAAAAAATGAATCAGACTACCTCGGTCCAATGAGACCGAGTAATTTTAGCAACCTCGGTCCTAAGGAACCGAAATTATTCATAAATCTCGGTTGTGGAAGGCCGAGGTTAGTAACCGAGAGCTATCAAAATGAACCAGACTACCTCGGTCCAAGGAGACCGAGGAATTTGAGCAACCTCGGTCAGAAGAGACCGAAATTATTCATAAACATCAGTTTTGTGAGGCCGAGGTTAGTAACCGAGAGCTATCAAAATGAACCAGACTACCTCGGTCCAAGGAGACCGAGGAATTTGAGAAACCTCGGTCATAAGGAGCCGAAATTATTCATAAACCTCAGTTGTGTGAGGCCGAGGTTAGTGACCGAGAGCTATCAAAATGAACCACAATACCTCGGTCCAAGGAGACCGAGGTATTTGAAAAACCTCGATCACAAGGAACCGACATTATTCATAAATCTCGGTTGTGTAAGGCCGAGGTTAGTGACCGAGAGCTAACAATTATGAACCATAATACCTCGGTCCAAAGAGACCAATAAATTTATGAAACCTCAATTATAAGGAACCGAAATTATTTATAAACCTCGGTTATTAAAGGCCGAGGTTACTAAGTGAGTGCTAAAATATGAACCAGAATATCCAACAGTACATAATATCCAACTCCTTGTCATATATTACCAAAATAAGTATATAATATCCAACTGATATCTATCAACCAAACCAAAAAGATGGTATCCATCAACCTAAACTAACAATTAGCAAATAGATGATATCCATCAACCAAAAAATTACATAGTTAAGTTTAACGATTACCAAAAATTAAACAAATTAAAGGCTAATGTAAGGTCCAACTCCTTACGATATATAACCAAAACAAGTACATAATATCCAACTCCTTACGATATATAACCAAAACAAGTACATAATATCCAACTCCTTGCTATATATAACTAAAACAAGTACATAATATCCAACCGATATCCATCAACCAAACCAAAAAGATGGTATCCATCAACATAAACTAACAATTAGCAAATAGATGATAACCATCAACCAAGAAACTACATACTTAAGTTTAATAATTAGCAAAAATTAAATAAGTTCACAGAATTCTAATACAAGTTCATAATATCTCCAAATCCAAAAGGTTAATTCTTCCTTTTCCTAGTCACATATGTGTTCCCTTTGTCTTTTGGTAGAGGTCTTGTGGTTCCCGATGTCTCTTGGGTTTTCTCTGGTGCCGTTGCCTTCATTGCATTCAAAAGTACGTCGTAGGCGTTACGTGCAACAATAGAGATATCCTCTGCCTCGTCACCATGGAACGCTTCATATAGCATTAATATTACCTTTTTAACTTCAACTTGCTGCATAATAATTTAGCATTTATAACTTAGTAGCTGGAGTACCTATACTATATAATTTTATTAAACATCGATTGAAAATATGATTAAAATGCTTACCAACTTATCATTTGCGATACATTGTTCCTCACGTGCCTTTCGCGGTGTTTTTCTTAGTGGGCAGCTTCCAAATTCATGGGGACACCTTAACAACTCTTTAAGGACACTTGACCTCAGTTCAAACTCTATATCAGGCCCACTTCCAACATCCATTGGAGAGTTGTCAAAATTACATAATTTAAACCTCGGTTACAATAACCTGAATGGCTCCATCCCGAAAAGCCTCGGAAGACTTACGAAACTAAAAGAGTTGCACCTTGGCAGTAATGATTGGGAAGGGGTCTTATCACAAGATCACTTCCAAGGCCTTTCGAAATTGAAATTCTTGTCAATGTCATCCTTGAACAGAAATTTTGTCCTTAATTTGAGCCCCGACCGGGTACCTCCATTTAGTTTGAAAGCGATAAATATTTATGATTTCAAGTTAGGTCCCAAATTCCCAAAATGGCTCCAAACTCAAACACAACTTGATACCATATTTCTTACGAATGCTAGCATTTCAGAAGCAATACCCAGTTGGCTCTGGAAAATGTCTAAGTCAGCCCCTAATTCAACTCAAAACAATCATATATGGTATTTGATCGTCCAATTTTATTTGAATTGAAGTGCTTTTATGGGGTCAGATAAATCCCAAATAAGAAATGAAATTTCAATACAAGAAATTATATAACTAAAAAACATAAACTCAATACAAGAAATTTAACAAAAACGACCTGAGTATGTATATAAAAAAAATGTATGCTCTTTTAACAAAGATACATCTAACTATTTCACTTGAAAAATTAGTGTAACAAATAATTAACATGTTAAAAATCATTTTACCAGAGGCAAAGAAAAAGAATTAAAGAAATAAAAAGGCATTTGCCTAGCCCTTCTGCTCCTGGGCAGAATCGAAATTAAAAACCCCATAAAACAGAAGTTACAAGACACTTAAATTAATTACTACATTGATCTTAATAAAAGCTAGTAATAACTTGCGCATTAGAGTAATGCGCTAATTCAACAAACAATTATTTATACATCTACTAATAAATACTACTACTACTACGAAGAAAATAATAATCTTGACTTAAATGAAATTTCAATACAAGAAATCGAAAAGTTGGGAGGAGAGTGGAGCTACCTTTGGTCGGAGAAGCGGCGACGGAGCTAGGGTAGGAGAGGCGGCGACGGAGCTGCGGCGACGTAGTTGGGGTAGGAGAGGCGGCGACGGAGCTGCGGCGACGGAGCTGGGGTAGGAGAGGCGTGGGCTCGGAGTTAGGCGTGGGCTCGGAGTTAGGAGAGGCGTGGGCTCGGGTAAGAGATGCGTGAGCTCGGGGTAGGAGAGGAGAGGCGTAGGCGGCGACGAAGAGTTAGGCGGCGAGGGAGAGCACGAGAGGGAGAGGGAGAGGAAGGAGAAGGAGCTGGGCGTGATGTGAGGCAGAGCAAGGCAGCGAGGGAGAGGGAGAGCACGAGAGGGAGATGAATGAGAAGTGGATTTTAGGGATTTAATCTTTAGTGAAAGTAATTTGATGTATTGTAACTCTTACTTAATTAATTAATTAAAAAAATTATTATTAATTATATGTATTAGAAGATGGGAGTGGTGTAAAGATTTATGGGAGTGAAAATAAGTAAAATTAAGTTAAAGGGAGTATTATTAGGAGTGGGAGTGAAACCAAGTAATAGTGGGGGTGGTAATAGCACCACCCTATATTTATTTCCCAGGGGAGACTTGGCAATCTAGTCTACAAGGGTTGTCCCCCCAACTATCATCATCAACGTCCACGTAACCCACCCCCTACCCCACCAAACAAAAAAAAAATACCCACCCACCCCCAACTCCCTTGTTTATTCCTAGGCTTCTGACGTAATTACCAACTTTTTCGGTGACGTTTGATTTCACCAATACGAATACGTTTCATCTTCGGAATCAATAATATATCCAAGCAATTAACTTTGGGTCATTTGTAATATGGTACGCAATGTTTTGCCATATCTAGACTTTGGTCCTGGAGTTTTACGTATTTAGATCTTGGTACCTCTTTTAGTCTTTTTTGACAACTTTAGTACCATCTTTTTTTCACTTTTCCGTCACTTCCATGTTAAATGCATGTTTTTGTGACCACAATGCCCTTGCTACTTTTTTTTTTTTTTTTTAACACAACAAACAGAAGCAAACAAAACAAAAAGAAAAAAAAAACTAACACAAAACCAGCTTCCTAAGTAACCTCTTCAGTTGGGAAGGGATTAAAGAAACCCAATTCACATGAAGATTACCCCGAATAGCAGCCTTAACAACAAAATTAGCAGCAGCGTTAACTTGCCAAGAGATATGCCCAAAAGACAAATCTAAACGAGACGCAATCCTTCTACAGTCTTCAATAATGGAGGCAATCTCCCAAGGAGGCTCTAAATTTGACGAGAGCAAAGAGATGACCACTTTAGAATCACTGCAAATTACCAAGTTTGATAAACCTCGAATTTCGGCCATGGAGCAAGCCTCTCTGATTGCAAAAGCTTCAGCCACCAAGGAAGAAGAAGCTTTCAATCTCTTAGCCAAACCATCAATCAATGTGCCATGATTGTCAATCAACAAACACGCCGAACCAACCAAGGAGGACGAGGAAAGAAAAGCTCCATCACATAACATAAAGAAGTCTTTTTCACGCAAAGTCCGGGAGGAAACCTGATAGATAGCCTGCGCATCAGAATTCGAAGGGGCCTCGTTAAAGCACTCAGAAGCCAGCCCATTAATGGAAAGGATAACCTTGAAAGAAGACCAGCGCTTCCTATAAAAAACTACGGCATTCCGAGCTTTCCAAATAAACCAACCAATAATCATTGCTAACTTCAATTTGATTCTAGCTGCGGATGAGTTAACGTCGGAGCTAAGAAGCACTTCATTTGACCAAACAATAGCCGATACTATAGAGGAGCAGCCCATTCCTCTGAAGGCTTTAAATTGATTCCAAATGTCGACTGCAAAAGCACACCTGAAAATGATATGCTCTATGGATTCTACTTCATTAGAGCAACGAGGACAAGCAGGAGAGGCACTGCATTTCCTGCGCCATAAGTTTTCTTTTGATGCCACTGCATTTGTACACACCTTCCACCAAAAGTGTTTTAATTTTGGAGGAACATCAACACTCCACAACAAATTCCAGAAAGACGAGGAGGGAGAGAAAGAAGAAGATGCATACGAACCAGATGCCATTTTCCTTTTAATCTTCCCATTTATCAAATACTATTCCTCCTCTCTCTCCAATCTATCAACCACCACCATTAAAACACACACATCACACTTTCACACATGTATGTATAATTGTATATATATATGTACTAAATATAAAATCGGGAATTTTCACAAAATTATATATACACATATGCTTGGGTTTTTATACTTTCGTCACCATTAATAACGTATTTGGCCATCTTTTTATTTTAAATTAAACTTTAACCAACATTTTATGACTTCCGTTAACTAAAAAATCTTGTGTAAGGTTTCTTTTTTCAATCTTACCTTTGTGGGGTAATCGACAAATTTAACTGCAAAGTTTGGGGTAAATTGCAATTAAATCCCGTTGTTTCAATTTTTACAATGTTAACACCAATGTTTATAAATCGTTGCAATTCAACCCAACCGTTATTTTCTGTTAATATACAACTAACGGTGCTGACGTGGCTATCCGAGCTGGCGCTGACGTGGATGTTGCTATTATGGGCATCGACAATTTTAACCCCAAAGTTTGGGGTCAGTTGTAATCTAAACCATGTTGTTTCAATTTTTTTCAATGTCAACACCAATGTTTCATAATTGTTGTAATCCAACCCAACCGTTCTCTTATGCTAATATACAACTAATGGCAGCTAAAATACAATACACCTTTTCGTTGATGAGTGAGGAACGCACACTTACGTCAAATCATCTAAGCCACATTTTTTAGTCACAATCCTAAGTCCTTCTATATATCAAGATGATGCAAAATACTAAAATGAAATAATTAAAAATTATAGGATTAACAAAAATTTATAGATGAAATGGGAACCGAAAAAATAAAATAAAATAAAAAGACATATGATCAAGAAAAGTAAGGTGATTACCATCAACCTTAACCCAATTTTGATGCAATAATTATGATCGCCAACGAAAAGGTGTGTTGTATATTTAGGATTGTGACTCAAAAAATTATGATCGCCAATTTTGATGCAACAATTATTGATCGCCAACGTACAATAATTATATAGGGACTTAGGATTGTGATTCAAAACGGTGGCTTAAATGATTTGACGTAAGCGTGTATTCCTCACTCGCCAACGAAAAGGTGTATTGTATATTAGCCGCCGTTAGTTGTATATTAGCGTAAGAGAATGGTTGGGTTGGATTACAACAATTATGAAACATTAGTGTTAACATTGAAAAAAATTGAAATAACAGGGTTTAAATTACAACTGACCCCAAACTTTAGGGTTAAAATTGTTGATGCCCATAATAGCAACATCCACGTCAACGCCAGCTCGGACAGCCACGTCAGCGCCATTAGTTGTATATTAACAGAAGATAACGGTTGGGTTGGATTGCAACGATTTAGAAACATTGGTGTTGACATTTTAAAAATTGAAACAACAGGATTTAATTGCAATTTACCCCAAACTTTGGGGTTAAATTTGTCGATTACCCTACCTTTGTGGCTAAACTTCAATATATATATAAATAACTAGTAGCTAAAGTCTAATATAACATATAACATGTTTTTTGTTACAATCTTATTAAATGTATTTTCTAGTAGCCTTTAAGATTTTGATGGATGATTATGACTGTGTGATGATTCAACACAATCACATAACATACAAGTAAAATACATGTGTCACATTATTTATTTCATCCATTTATTTATATGTTTCCAGTTGCCTACTCTTTCTCTCTTTATAACCTTTAACCTATTATTTGTCTTTTTAATTGTCTATGTTCTCTCTTAATTTATTTAATTATTGTCATAAATGTATATTTAAAACTATTAATTATAGTATTTATCATTATTTTTATCTCTATTGATAAAAGCACTTGAGTCATAGGTTTAAAAAAATGGCCTTCAAAAGTTCAAATCATCAGGTTCACGAGTTCGAAAGAATGCAGAAGAGGTTCTCTTCCATATATAATTGTTCACAAAAATGAAAAAAAATATTTTAATGTAATAATTATCTAATCTAGCGGATAGAATATTGATAATTATGAAATTTAAAAAAAAAATTATTGACGGGTGTATTTTTTTTTTATTTTACACCTTATGTAAGTGGAACATTACCTATATATATATATATGTTGTACCTATCATTCATGAAAGATAGCATTAGTTTCTTGTGCTTATGAAATTTTTATTAATTTGATTTTTTTTTATGATTATTCAGAATAAAATATTTTGTGTACTACATTTTTCACAATTAATTATACATTATCAATGGTGGTCAAAGTCAAACCCACCATATACACACATACCTCAAAATCTTGAATGCTATGGATAATGAATAAAAAGGGTATAATTATTCGTTATTTATTGCTTTTTTTACGACAAAAAGAATTAGATTACCCAAAATGAAACCAAGTAACAAGTATAATGTACTAAAGTATAGTTAACTCTAACTAAAAAATATGTCAAGAAATATATATAAAATGTTAGATTAAATAATTTAAAAATGCTGAAATATATAGTTTTGTACAAGCAAGAAGTAGTGTAAAATAAGAAGAATATAAAAAGGAAGAAAAACATGAGTCTAGGAGCGCGGAATCAGAAAAAGACCCATTCCATTTTCTATAAGGCATAATTAATCTTATTGTCACATTTTTACATCTATCCTTTCTTTTAAGAAGCAAGTGCTTGTACTATAGATTCCAAGGTTTAGTTTCCCTTTTTCTTTTAGGTCTCGTTTACTTTACGGAAGAGAAATCAATTCCCTCGTATTTCTTATGGAGGTGATAAACTAAATTTTCTGTCAAATTTTCTTTGTGTTTGGTAAAGCATGAAAAGCATTTAAGTAAGAATATTATTGTCTAAATTTTTTGTAATAAATGCTTGGAAATTACATGGGAAAATCAATCCCATGTGTTTTGAAAGGAATGGTTTTACCCCCTACTTTCCACTCTCTCGAGAAAGTGTTTCCGGAATTTGTACTTACCAAACAAAGGAAAGGAACGACTTTCCTTTCCCGAATAATAAAATCTGTGAACCAAACGAGGCCTAAACGAACGAACCCATTTTCCTAGCTCTATTTTTCTCTCACTAAGGATTTTGTGTGTGTCTATAGTATTTTCCTGACAAATATTATAACATCACAAATCATATTTAAAGGGTGGAATTTTATTAGTTTCAAGTCGTACCGATGCCGGAGAGAAAGCTTCGATGGAAGGGAGTGGTGTTGGAGGGAAAGTGAGGATGGAAGGTTTATTTAGTTTTTAAAAAAAATATGAAAACCGGAATAAACCAAATTGAAATCGAATTGAAAAGTTTGGTTCGGATTTGGAAGATTTAGAAATTGAAGTGAAACCGAACTTTCAAATTCAATTTGGATATCCTAATTTTTACTCTTACTGAAATCGAAAATACCTCTAATTAGTAGCGTGATTTTACTAGTTACAATGTGGCTTAGGTGGTAATTTGTATTTGAAGTGGACGGATCTCACCGCAAAATTTTTCTTAAAAGTAATTTTGTTCAAAGATAAATAGTTTTTTGAACAATACTCTGAACACTTTAAAAAATATTTTTAATAACTAAAAAATATGTCAAGAAATATATATAAAATGTTAGATTACATAATTTGAAAATGCTAAAATATATATAGTTTTGTACAAGCAACAAGTAGCGTAAAATAAGAAGAATATAGAAAGGAAGAAAAACATGAGTCTAATAGTGCGGAATCGGAAAAAGACCGATCATTTTCTGCAAGGCATAATTAATCTTATTGTCACCTTTGCATCTATGCTTTCTTTTAGAAAGCAAGTGCTTGTACTATAAATTCCAAGGTTTAGTTTTCCTTTTCCTTTTAAACGAAGGAAACCCATTTTACTAGCTCTATTTTTCTCTTACTAAGGATTTTGTGCGTCTATAGTATTTCCCTGTTAATGGGTGGAATTTTAACAGTTTCGGGTCGTACTCATGACGACGCCGGAGAGAAAGCGACGTTTGAAGGGAGTGTTGCCGGAGAGAAAGTGACGATGGAAGGGAGTGTTGCCAGAGAGAAAGCGACGATGGAAGGGAGTGGTGTTGGCGGGAAAGTGAGGATGGAAGGGAAAGAATTAGGCAGGAAGAAAAACACTGCTGGATTAACTGATTTGATGTTTTCATGGTCTCTTGAAGACATTTTCAATGATAATCTCTACTTCAATCAGGTTTGCTTAGTTTGTAACGGCTGCTTCATTTTCTTTTGTACTAAAATATTTCACTCAAGCTGACATTTTTTTATATTTTTTGGGATCAAATCTGGCATTTCAATCTAATAGAGAGTTGATTAATGTTGTCTGATGGAAACAGCATTTATTTGGTGACAGAATTTCTTGTTGCCTTTCTGCTTTTTCCCCACTCTGGCTTCATGAGTTTTTAGCTATTTGTTTTATTCTTCGTTCTTTCCTTTTTTGAGGGTTTTTAAATTTTTAACTGAAAGTTACAAATCAGTTTTTGTCCTTTCTAAGTTTATCTAATTACTTTCAGCATCTATATATTGTGTTGGTATCATATATCCATTGTATGAGTATATATATATTTTCTTCATCTAGATTGCAAATATGATCTTGTTATTAGCTTATTGTGAGGTTGATGTAAACCGAAGTAAGTTGTTTTCTCTTTTACGAAAATGATAAATCAGTCTTCTCACATAAGCATTCGATATCGATCTAGTATATGTGAAGTATATCCAAATAGTTAAGCGCTTGGGTTTTCCATAGGTGTTTCATATATGTAATGGTAATTCGCCTAAATATTACGGAGTACAAAAAAACATATATGCGTTATCAATATTTTGAATTGTGAATTAAAACTACTCATATTAATGATTTATATTACACTGTATCTTTAATTTAGAAGTAGCACAAGTATTCTCATATATGTACACGTTCTAACTTGGGAATATCTGAATGTCCCCAGGGATTACTAAATACATAACCACCTTATATCAGTAAAACAAATTGAACCGTTTAAATAAAAAAAATTGTAAGTATACATAGGTGTTTTTGTTACTTAATTAATTTGAATGTTTATCTTTAATAAAAATTCGTTGCACACCTTTTATTGCATTTTCTAAATCATATATTTACCCTATGTGAACACAATATATACCATATATTCAAATTCAAAAGATTTATATACCGAATGTAATGTCATTAAAAATGACAAGGAATTTCAAAGAAACATGCATAAGGACAAAGTTAATCTCAACACAATTCTTAATACATGTTAACATTACCAATTTTAAAATGCTTTTTACCAAGAAGTTTCATACCAATATAAGTTTAATTGCATGTAAATGTAGTAGAAAAACTAGAGGAATCGGTAAAAATCTATTTAGATTATTACCATTCCGAGTTTTATGTCCTGTATTGCCTAAAAACATGAACTTTGATGGGCCAGATTCCTAAGAAAATACGATTTCTGCGGTTTCATTTATCATGCTGAAACCCATAAATCATGGCTTTTTAATTTACAACAAAGAATTTAGCAAACAATATATTAAACCTTTTATGGTTTATGCTTATAAAATGGGGTGTCAGCTCTAAGACAAGAAACTACATGATAAAAAAATCTGTATATAAAATGCTTCATTTGTGATTTGTTCTTATCAATACCATTGGTTCATATCTCTTTTATCGAGTCTTCTCATGCTAAGATGATTTCATTAACTTACTGCATGAAATTCGACTGCAAATTTTCTAGGTGGAGAATATCCCATTATCATTTCAAACAGTGGATCAATATCTCTGTTCCTATATCATTCCATTATTGGAAGAAACACGAGCAGGATTGGCTTCAAGCATGCATATTATACACAGAGCACCTTATGCTGAAGTGATCTCTATTAATGAGGCTAAGCCATACGGAACATTACAGTACTATGTCATGGTTGATTCTTGGAAAAACCGATTCAGCGATCGTGGCAAAGAGCCTTACAAAACACTGCCTGGTGATGTCATCATTTTCGCAAATTCAAAACCCGAAACTATTTCTGATTTAGAGCGTGCCAGAACTACATGGGCTTTTGCGTCAGTTGTAAGTATCCCTGATGATGAAAATGGAGATGGAAGTACTTCTACTTATTTTAAAGTCCAAGCAACAAAGGATGTTGAAGCTAGAGATGGGATACAAACATCACAGTTTGTTGTTTTCTTGATGAATATAACCACCAATAGAAGAATATGGAATGCAATTCGCATGCGCGGGAATATGAGTATTATAAAGGAAGTCCTCTGTACCAATTTGGTAAGCCATTTTTGACTGAATAAAATTCTATCTTAAAAGTTTTATAATATTTTTGATTTTGATTGTATCAATTTTTGTCTGGCAGTGATATTGATGTTTTGAATTGGTTGATATTCTCATATTTTATTGGGGTGAGAGAGAAACTTTATATTATTTATGGCTTTATTGCTGGAGATGTTTGTCAAATTTTTGTGATATGATTGTCCATGTTTTAGGGATATATTTGATGAGCATGATGGTTTATATTGTCTTAAAGGCTGACCAAATGTCACTGTGTGGAGACCAAAGCATGTGTATAAGTTTTCTTTCAAGTGGTTCAGCTCAATAAAAATTTAAAAAGCTGTGAATAACTTTTGTTTTTCCTTATTTATGTGGTTTGAATCACCCCCTAAATCTTAACATGTTCGCTCCAACTCCATTTAAAATTTTGGTCTGCCCCTGATAAAATATACATTAGATAGTACTTTTTCTAACAATTTAAGAACATATTTTATTCATGTAAAATATCATAAATGAAGTACTAAAAAGTAAATGAAATGCGAGGGGAGACATTACAGTTGATTTGGGTGATCCAAGATTGAATTGATGTATAGTTAAAGCAAGAAGGCTTCGTACTTCTATGCTAAATGAAAGCATTATATTTCCTCAGCTATCAAGTTGATTCTTCCTTCTATTATGATTATGTTTTAAGCTTCATATTATCTTTTTTTCCATTACTAACTGTAATCTTTACTTTTTCTTTTATATGATTGATTGATATCTAAAATTTTGTAACAGGTTGAGGAAAATTGCAATCTTTGTTCTTTAGATTACAAGGGTAAAAGTGTTGATGAGATTCCCTTGCCTTATCTCAATGAATCCCAAACTGAAGCAATCTTGGCTTCACTTATGACAATGAGATGCAACCACAAGTCTTCAATGCAACTTATACGGGGGCCACCAGGGACTGGGAAAACAAAAACTGTAAGCGTGTTGATATGTGTGCTTTTAAAGATGAACTGCAGGACACTTAGTTGTGCCCCAACAAATGTGGCAGTTGTTGAGCTGGCTTCCCGTGTGGTGAAGTTGATAAAAGAGTCAGTTAAGGATGATTCTTTTTTCTCTTTTGGAGATATTCTTTTATTTGGGAATAAAGATCGACTTAAAGTTGGTTCGGACATTGAGGATATCTATTTGGAGTATCGTGTCGAACGGCTAATAGAGTGCCTTGGATCATTGACTGGGTGGAGGCATTGTTTAACTTCCATGATAAATTTACTTGAAGATTGTGTTTCTCAATACCAAATCTTTGTGGAAAATGAAATGATCAAAGCAAAAGAACTCAAGGATGAAGATGAGGACAAGGTTAAGAAGTTGGAGTTCAGGTCATTTCTGGAGTTTTTAAGAGCACGGTTCAAATCTACAGCATTGTCTATCAGACAATGTATACCTATATTCTGCACTCATTTACCAAGAAGTTATATTCAGGAAAGTAATTACCAAAACATGATAATTCTTTTCAAGTTACTTGATTCTTTCGAGGAAATGTTGTTTGAAGACAAGGTAATTTCTTAAGAACTAGAAGAGGTTTTTTCACATAAGGAAACAGATTCTTGCGAGTCTTTTGTGGAGGCGTCATCATCATCATCATCCTCCTCCTCCTCCTTTGTGTACATAAGAAGCAAATCTCTTTCTGTTCTAAGAACTCTTCTGTATTCTCTTGAAGGTATTAAGCTTCCAAGTGTTATGGACACGCGTTCAATAACAGAATTCTGCTTTCAAAGGGCTTCCTTAATTTTCTGCACTGTCTCTAGTTCATATAAGCTGCATTCGGTAGAAATGGAACCACTGAATTTGCTGCTTATTGACGAAGCTGCTCAATTGAAGGAGTGTGAATCAACTATACCCCTTCAACTTCATGGTATGAAGCATGCTATTCTCATCGGTGATGAGTGCCAGTTACCGGCTATGGTTTCTAGTGATGTAAGTCAATGAAATTTCATGATCTAAATAAAAAATTACTTTTATTTAGTTTATATAATTTCTAAATGTGTACCTAGTAAATTTGTTGTACACGAATTTGAATAATATTGTAAGCACGTATACAATTCTTATCCATTTTTTAAAGCAAATTTGATTTCTAGTTTTGTCTTGTACATCTTACACATGTTAACAGGTATGTGTAGAGGCTGGGTTTGGAAGAAGCTTATTTGAAAGATTGAGTTTGTTGGGTCATTCTAAGCAATTGCTTAATGTGCAATATAGAATGCATCCGTCAATTAGTTCCTTCCCAAACTCAAGATTCTATCAAAACCAAATCTTAGATGCTTCAAATGTTAAGAAAAAAAGTTATGAAAGACAATTTCTTCCAAGTCCAATGTTCGGCCCGTATTCTTTTATTAATGTGGTTGGTGGAAAGGATGAATTGGATGACATTGAGTATAGCCGAAGAAACATGATTGAAGTAGCTGTCGCTCTCAAGATAGTGCTGAATTTGCACAAAGGTAGTTCAATTTGGATTGCAGAGATTTATTCATTCTGTGTTATAGCATTTATAACTTCATTATTTCCGTATTTTTGTTCAATTTATTTTTTGTCAATTGATATTGGTATTTGACATGGTAGGCATTGTGGGTGAAAATTCAAGAGTTGTGCTCTCTTATTGTGTGTGCGCGCGAGTGAGAGAGAGAGAGATTAACCCTGTCATAAATAGGAAAAATTTCTTGAGAATAAGAGAGAATTAATTATATTACTTAACTTTGATACAAGAAGAGCCCCTATTTATAAGGATATATAAGAAACCAAATATAATAAGGAAACCTATTAGCCTAAGGAAACTAAATCATATATTCTAACAAAAATCCTCATTTTTGCCCGATCACCACCATATGTGAGTTACTTATTTTTCCTTTAATACTGCCTGATTATTTTTCTACATACAGCATGGAAGTGTTCTGGACGGAAGCTTAGCATTGGCATTGTATCTCCCTATGCTGCTCAAGTTGTGGCCATCCAAGATAAAATAGGACAGAGGTACGAGAATATTGAGGGATTTTCAGTGAAGGTGAGGACTATAGATGGGTTTCAGGGTGGAGAAGAGGATATAATAATAATCTCTACCGTACGATCAAACAATAGTGGATCCGTTGGATTCCTTGCAAGTCTTCAAAGAACTAATGTTGCTTTGACTAGAGCACGGTATGAAGTTAAGTGAGTTTTTTATTTGATTTGATTTTTTTTCTTTATCTTTTCCTTTTTTAAATACGATAAATATGGTCTGACTTCATTCTCTCTAGGCATGCTTTGTGGATTTTGGGAAACGAAAAAACTCTGGCTAAAAGTGGCTCGGTTTGGGAAGCAGTAATACGTGATGCTAAAAACCGTTGTTGCTTCTTCAATGCCGATGAAGATGATAATATGGCGAAGGCCATATTAGATATGAAGAAAGAGCTCGATCAACTTGATGATTTGCTTAAAGGGGATAGTACTTTATTCAGAAATGCAACATGGAAGGTAATCCTTTATAGGTGGCGTTTGTTTTCTTGTCTGAATTCTGAATCTGAAATCTAAATACTGAATTTTAAGTCTAACATGTGAATCTTAAACTTTTTTTTCCTCTTAACGCAATATCTGAATATACATAAAAGATATTAATTTGACCATTTTGCCCCTTCTCTTTTATCTTTTAACTAATCACCAAAAGTGTTAGGTTGAGCACAAAAATGGTATTATGCAACCATTCAGACTTCATTAATCTATGTTGTAAACTACGAGAATGAGAAAATTATGTTCTATATAATTAGAGAGAAGATTGCACACACACACACACACACACACACACATATATATATATATATACAAAGACTCCTATTTAAGTAAGGAAACAATCCTACCAATCATACTAATTAGGATCCCCTAATTATTTACTTTCCTTTATACATTATTTACAACTTATAACACTCCCCTCAAGCTGGAGCATATATATTGATCATGCCCAGCTTGTTACAAAGATAATCAACCCGAATCCCAGTTAAGGCTTTCGTGAAAAGATCACCCAATTGTTCTCTAGTCTTCATATACCCTGTGGAGATTAAACCTTGCTGTATTTTCTCATGGACAAAATGGCAATCAATTTCAATATGTTTCGTGCGTTCATGGAACACATGATTAGACGCAATATGTATGGCAGCTTGGTTATCACACCACAATTTTACTAGTACTGAAGTCTTAATCCCTATTTCAGTTAAGAGCTGACATATCCACATTATTTCACACACTGAATGAACCATAGCTCTATATTCTGATTTTGCATTGGATCGTGACACAATATTTTGCTTCTTACTCTTCTATGAAACCAAATTTCCTCTAACAAAGACACAGTAACCTGATGTGGATCTTCTATCCACCTTAGAACCTGCCTAATCTGCATCCGAGAAACATTCAATACGAGTGTGCCCATGATTTGCGTACAAGATACCACGTCCAGGTGCTTTTTTCAGGTAACACAAAATTTGTTCTAACACTGTCCAATGATGAACCGTTGGGGATGACATAAATTGGCTTACCACACTAACAGAATACACAGTATCCAGGCGAGTTACTGTAAGATAGTTCAACTTCCTAACCAATCTTCTATATTTCTTAGGATCCTCGAATAGTTCACCATCTTTTGTCAACTGTACATTGGGAATCATCAGAGTATTACACGGCTTTGCCCCTAATTTTTTGGTCTCAGTTAATAAGTCAAGAACATATTTCCTCTGAGATAGAAAGATACTCTTTTTACTCCTTGTGACTTCAACACCCAAAAAATACTTTAGTGTCCCTAAATCCTTTATATGAAATTGAGCATGAAGAAAGGACTTAAGAGAAGAGATGCCCGCAGTGTTACTCCCAGTAATAACAATGTCATTTATGTACACAATTAATAAAATGATACCTGCTTCAGATCGTTTGTAAAACAAAGAATGGTCAGACTTACTTTTCTCCATGCCAAATGTCTCAATAGCTTGACTAAATTTTCCAAACCAAGCACGAGGATTCTGTTTCAAGCTATACAAAGATTTACAAAGATGACAAACTTTCTCATACTTCCCTTGAGCAACAAACCCAGGTGGTTGCTCCATATAGACCTCCTCGTGAAGATCACAATGAAGAAAAACATTCTTTATATCGAGCTGATGCAAAGGCCAGTGATGAGTGGCATCCAGAGATATAAATAACATGATAGATGTTAATTTAGCAATAGGAGAAAAAGTGTCAGAATAATCGACTTCATAGGTTTGAGCATAGCCCTTAGCAACAAGACGGGCTTTCAAACGAGCAACAGACCCATCAAGATTGACCTTAACGGTGAACACCCATTTGTATCTGATAACCTGTTTCCTTGTAGCCAAGGTGACCAAGTCTCACGTACCATTCTTATATAAACATCCATTTCCTCTACCATTGCATTACGCCATCCAGGATGTGATAGGGCCTCTTGAACAGTTTTAGGAACATATATAAAATCAAGAAATGCAATGAATGAAAAAGACGTAGGTGACAAGTGATCATAAAATACGTAAGAAGAAACATGATAAGTATATTGACGTTTACCTTTGCTTAAAGTAATGGGGAGATCATCATTTATCACTGAATCTGACGAAGAAGAAGCTGGTGGAGGACATGGATCAGGAGGGTGTCGCCATCTGGAGTAAACTTGATGTATGGGAGGTTTGACAGGCGATGGTTATACAACGGGTTCAGGGAATGTGATAGTATAGACTAACAAATCATCATCCTCCCCCTTACTTTCAGAAGTAGAAGACGACAAATATGGTGTTTCTTCCAGGAATGTGATATCAGCGGGGACAAGGTACGTATTCAGACTAGGACAATAGCATATGTATCCTTTTTGAAGACAAGAATACCTCAGAAAAACACACTTCAAAGACTTGGGGTCTAATTTAGTAACCTGTGGACGGACATCCCGAATAAAGCAAGTACTACTAAATATTCTGGGTTCAATAGGAAATAATGATTTGTTTGGAAAGAGAACATTATACGGAGTCTCACCATGAAGAACATATGAAGGCATTTGATTAATTAGAAAACATGCTGTGAAAACTACATCAGCCCAAAATGGTTTAGGAACATTTATTTGAAATAATAGGGCTCTTGCAGTATTAACATAAAAATTTTGATGAAGGATACCGTTCTGAATCATGTACGTCTGAAAAGATGAAGATAAATATTCTTTGGCATTATCATTACGCAATGTATGTATGGAAGTAGTAAATTGAGTTTTAATCGCAGCACAGAACGCACAAAAATGAGAAAACAATTCAGAACAACTTTTCATTAAATATAATCAAGTTGCACGAGAATAATCATCAATAAAAGTAACAAAATACTTAAACCCAGTTTTAGACATAACAAGACATGGGCCACAAACATCGGAATGAACTAATTCAAATGGAGCACGTGCTCTTTTATTGACTTTCAGACTAAGCCTAATACGACGATGTTTGGCAAACTGACACAACTCACAATTTAATGAAAACACCTTGCTAAATTGTGGACATAACTCCTTAAGCAGTGGGAGATAGGGGTGACCAAGCCTACAATGAGCCTTGAACACAGAAGTGACTCATGAACATGCAACGATTATGGGTATCTGAGTGTCAAGGATGTAGAGGCCTCTCGATTCATGTCCTTTACCAATAATCTTCTTCGTCATAATATCCTGAAATAAGCAATAATCAGGAAAGAATAAGATGCAACAATTAAAGGTACGAGTAAGCTGGCTTACAAAAATCAAATTAAAGGACAAATGAGGTAAGTGTAGTACATATGATAAATGAAGCAAAGGGGTTGATGTGATTGTTCCAGACCCCAGAATGGAAAGTGATGATCCATCTGCTAAAGTAATAATGGAAGGGGATATATGTGACTGAAATGTAGAAAATAGGCTAGAATTACCTGCCATATGATCTGTCGCACCATAATCAATGACCCATTTAGATGATGAGGAAACAAGGCATGTAATTGGTTTACCTGAATAGGCAATTGCAGTGAAAGAAGTGACTAGATTGGAGGAAAACTTTAGAGATTCTTGGTACTTAGAGAACTTAGCAAACTCATCTGCAGGGATAAGGACTGATTTTTCAACCATATCATTGGTAGATGCAATATGGGCCAATTGAGCTCTCTGAGTCCTGTATCGAAGCTTTTTACAATCCCGCTTTAAATGTCTTGGAATATGACAGTAATGACATACGATCCTTCCGGAGCCCTGTCCCCGAGTCACACTCCTGCCTGAATCATGTGCGCGAGTATCAAAACTGTTACTGTTCGATCCTCCTCTGTGATCACCTAACCGATACTGTGATCGCCTAAGTTCGGACTCATTATTTTTACTAACTAGAGCACTATTGAACGGAACAGGTGGAGTCTGAACCGATGAAGCCCCCTATGTGCGAAGAACTCTACTATACATTTTCTGTAAGGAAGAGATCTCAGGACTAGAAAGAATCTGGTCCTTGGCAGTTTCAAATTCAACCGGAAGACCAGCTAGAAAACTCATGATAGCCATCTGCTCTCTCTGAATTTGCTGAAATTTGACATCAGGGCTATACGGCAATAGCATATTAAGTTCTTCATACGTTTTCTTAAAATCCATAAAGTAACTCATAATAGACCTATCCTATTTTTCTACACGGTAAAAGGCTTTGCACACATCGTAAATACGAGAAATATTCCCTTTCCCATAATATAGAAAATCTAGATAATCCATTAACTCCTTAACCAATTCACAATGATTAATCAAACTAATCATGTTACTGTCAATTGAATTTCGAATTTGTAAGAATAACTGAGCATCCTCCCTTAGCCACGTCTTTCTCGACGCATTTGAAGGTGGATCACTAGTCATGTGATCATCCTTTTCGATACTACGCAGATAAATTCGAATGGTTTTACTCCAATCAAGATAATTGTTAGTGATTTTTGACATTACAGAAACCACATCAGAGATAACTGCCGTCTTCTACTTTGACATACTTAAATAATTTTATAGCAAGAACCAAAAATTACTACGAACAAAGTAGGTAACAAAACAGTGCACAAAACAGCGCACAAAACAGCCTATAAACCAGAAATGAGGCAGTGAACAGTAGTAAATTAGAGACGAAATGGTACCGGAATGCATTGTACACGCCGGTAGAGAAAGCAAACCACACAAATCTCAGATAAATTGAGCAAACCAAAGAACAAGTCATAAATCTGGAGTACTAACCAAAAAGGAGACAAAAATCAAACTAAACCAAGTCACCAAGTGTTTACGACGAAGGCCAAACCGAACCAAACTCAGATATGCATCAAACCGAGGCGAATTGAACCAAACCAAGCACATATACGTGCTGACGATACTGGCCGGAGGGTGAACAGAGCCTCCACGTGCTGGCGAGTGAGGGCGTTGACAGGGGATTGCGGTGGCGCGTGAGGGCCACGCGCAAGGGGTTTCGTCACCGGATTCTGGGTGAGTGCTGAATGAGGGATGGCACTCCTCCCTAGGCAAGAGGTGAGACTAAAAAGGCATTGTGGACTTCTGAACGAATTTCGAAGGTGGAAACCGTAGCTAACCCTAGTCTGCCGTTAAATTGCAGATTTAAATCATGAAAGAAAACCCGACTTGCTCTGATACCATGTTGTAAACTATGAGAATGAGAAAATTATGTTCTATATAATTAGAGAGAAGATTACACATATATATATATACAAAGACTCCTATTTAAGTAAGGAAACAATCCTACCAATCCTACTAATTAGGATCCCCTAATTATCTACTTTCCTTTATTTACAACTTGTAACAATCTCATTAAGAGGTAGTATAACCTCTTAAACAATTCATAGGCATATTAAGAAGTTGCATTTGAATTCTTAACCAAAACAAACACCTTCACTCACCTTTGAAGTCTAAATTTTGGCCATTCAGACTTGAGAAAATCAAAATAAACAAACCCTTAGTTGCTTACTGTTATTATCACTTTTTTCCTTAATCATAAAAAAAAGTTTTGTCTTAGTTGTTTTGTTCTTGCCTTCTTTTTTTCAAAAGGTCATTTTAACCTCTGGTTGTTCTTCAGGTTCTCTTCAGTGATAACTTCAGAAAGTCATTTGGGAAGTTGAGGTCTTCTAGTACAAAGAAGTCAGTTATAAGCATTTTAGTGAAGCTTTGTAGTGGATGGCGACCAAAGAACAGAAGTGTGGACTTGCTTTGTGAACGCTCGAAGCAGACCTTGAAGCAATTCAAGGTTGAGGGGCTATATATTGTTTGCACAATTGATATTGTGAAGGATACAAAGTACATACAAGTTTTGAAGGTTTGGGATTTATTACCTTTAGAGGAGATCCCAAAATTGGCAAAACGGCTTGATAGTATATTTTCTTTGTACACGGACGACTTCATTAATCGTTGCAAAGTGAAATTTCAAAACGGGTATGATGTGAAATGCTGTATTCTTTGATAACCTTCTTCAGGGAAAAGAATAACTTTCTTTTGTTGGGTTTTGTAGGAATAACTTAGAACTACCTAATAGTTGGGCAACCTCCCGAGAAATTGTCCGTTACAAGAAACCGAGCAACGACGAAAGTGGGATCGAGTCAACTGGTAATACAGTTGATGGTAGAAGTTATGCTGAAAATTCAAAGGTGAATGAGAGCTTGTTGAATATGAAATTCTACGCATTATCATCTGGAGTGGTAAACCATTTGCTTTCGGACCGGGATGGTAGAGAACTGGAACTACCCTTTGAAGTTACAGATGAGGAGATGGATATAATTATCTTTCCTAAAAGTTCCTTTATACTTGGCCGTTCGGGGACTGGCAAAACAACTGTTTTGACCATGAAATTATTCAAGAAGGAACAATGTCAGCATATTGCTTCTGAAGGATTTTATGCAGCTGAGAGCGGTACTTCCATGGATGAAAATCAGAAAAATGAGATTGTTGAATGCAGTGGATCTAAAGGAGGAGATGTATTGCGCCAGCTTTTTGTGACAGTGAGTCCAAAGCTGTGCTATGCTGTCAAGCAACAGGTGTCCCAGCTGAAAAGGTGCGCGGAAACATCAACTGTTTGGTCGTTGCAGCATGTTCTACTTATTGACTAGTCACTGCTGAATCTTCATTCTACTTAAAAGTCGAAATTTTGATTGCAACAGATTTAGCTTGATATGCTTTAAACTGGAAATTGGGTGTACCTTGCATGATAAAAAAAAATTGAGATAAAGCCAAGGAATAATATTTTTTCTAAGACAAGGGCACATTTTGTAACGTTGGTTAGGATGCGATACCTTTTTAACAATTGTGTTTTTGTGAGTTTTAATTAATATTAAGGCGAAATTAATTATGGTTAGTACTTTATGTACCGACAATTATACTGGCCTTGTGACATTCTTCTCCTCTTTTCGCCTGTTGTGGTGTTATGCCCCACCAGCGCCAGGCCACCTCTGCCGGTAACCAAACTGTAGCTCCAGCTAGGTCGGTAGAGGTGGTCGCCGGTGGTGGCCAACTATGTTTTTTAATAAAACAATGGTAAGGTATTTGAAAAGGAAATGGAAGGATTTATTGGAGAACGAATGGCGCGATGCATTTTGGTAAAAAATAGTCCCTTGTTTCAGAGCATGATGCATTTCGGTAAAGAACAGGCCCTTGCTTATATGCTTTAGTAAAAAATATGCCCTTGATTCAGCATAATTTGATTCCTCGTCCTTGGGAGGGGTTTGGGGAGGTTTTTTATTTTTTTATTTTATTTTATTTGAATTTCTAATACATAACTTGTTTGTTTTAAATCTTTTGATGAACTTTGTTAAGTTGTGAAGGAAAGGTAGACAAAGATAGCATTTAATGCATAGAGATTGTATCTGTGTATCAAACCCTTGATGCCCAGGTCTCAATGGATCAACATCTCGTTTTGGCAGTGAGCATACAAGAAGTATTCATTCATACCAATTTCAATTATGTTTTATCAGAATTCCTACTTCACACCAAAATTGGAATATTCGTAACTTGCAATCGCAGATTTTTATTTATTTATAAAAACCTGTGGCAATTTTTTGCACTGCAGTTCCACACACAACATGATAGGACCAAAGAGCTAGCATGAAGTGGTTCTTATTTTTTGAATTGGACTCTGAACTGTAATTGTGATTGTTATTCTAGTAATTGTGGGATAAGCTGTAATTCGGAAGTTATTTATGTTGACCATGAATCTTGTTTATATAAGTATTACGATTGTATTAGAAGAGGCCTCTATATACTTTTGGGAATTTTCGAGTGAAGTCACTTACTCTTGTATGTACATTTTTACTATGCACAGTCGTTACTCTAGCATTGTTATATTTTGCAGCTTTGCCAGCGGCGGGGACTACTCAGCAGGAAACATCGATACCGATGATATTGATATTACGTCTGAATTCCGAGATATACCAGATTCCTTTTTTGACATCGCCTCTGACAAGTACCCTCTTGTCATAACATTTTTTAAGTTCTTAATGATGCTTGACGGAACAGTGGGCAACTCTTACTTTGAAAGATTTGGCGATATATTGGAAGTATCTAATGGTAAATTAAGAAGCTCAAGATCAGTTGCACTGCAAACTTTCTTAAGAACAAAGGAGGTTAACTATGACAGGTTCTGTTCATCATACTGGCCTCATTTCAATGAGCAGATTACAAAGAAGCTTGATCCTTCTAGAGTTTTCACCGAGATAATTTCCCATATAAAAGGAGGCTTGCGAGCTGGGGCAACCCGTGATGGGAAACTTGGCCGGGAAGATTACTATTCGTTTTCTGAGGGTCGAATGTCCACTTTGAACTGGGAGAAGAGAGAAAGGATTTATAATATCTATCAAGATTATGAGAAAATGAAACTATCAAATGGCGAATTTGATTTATCTGATTTAGTAATTGACCTCAATCATCGGCTTAAAAGTGAAAGATACGAGGGTGATATGATGGATTTTGTGTATATTGACGAAGTGCAAGATCTTACAATGGGACAAATCTCTCTATTCAAATACGTTTGCAGAAATTACGACGAGGGCTTTGTTTTTGCAGGTGATACAGCTCAGACTATTGCAAGGGGGATTGATTTTAGGTTTGAAGATATTCGAACTCTGTTCTATAACAATTTCTTGATGGGATCGAGGAGTGATGGACCTTCGGGAAGGAAAGAGAAAGGACTGATAGCAGAGATTTCCAAACTGAAACAGAACTTTCGGACCCATGATGGTGTGCTCAAATTAGCACATAGCATAATTGAGCTTCTTTACCGCTTTTTTCGAGACACAATTGATATTTTGGAAGCTGAAACTAGTCTCATATGTGGTGAACTCCCTCTTTTACTTGAACCTGGCAATGACCAAGATGCGATTGCAACTATTTTTGGTAACAGAGGAAGTGTTGGTGGGAAAATGGTTGGCTTTGGTGCCGAACAAGTCATATTGGTCCGGGATGATTGCGCTAGGTTGGGAATTTCCAATTATGTTGGAAAACAAGCTCTTGTTCTGACCATAATGGAGTGTAAGGGCCTTGAGTTTCAGGTAACTTTCTTATCACTAGAACTTGTAGCGCCCTCTGATATTACACCTGGTAATTTGATATTATGTAGATCGATTTGAAGGATATGTATCTGGTCAAGCGCTTATAACGTGTTATCCACAATTGAGGTCGTGAGTTCAAATCTTGTTGCAAATAATGTTTTTATTTTTTCTAAAACTATGGAAGGTAATTTGGTAATTTAGGTACATACCAAAATGTAACCGTCATCTCTTACCTGTGCTTAAATATAATAGATAGACTTACAAGTTTCTTTTTTCTTTCCCATTTGCATTTCAATTATCTTCTTTCCCATTTGCAGGATGTATTGTTGTACAACTTTTTTGGTTCATCGCCTTTGAAAAATCAATGGAGAGTGGTATATGAATTCATGAAGGAACAAGAGTTGCTTGATGATTCTTGTCCAAAGTCATCTCCTTGTTTCAACGAGGCAAGACACAATATATTGTGTTCTGAGCTAAAACAACTCTATGTTGCCATCACTCGAACGAAGCAAAGGTTGTGGATTTGTGAGGACACCGAGGAATTCTCAAAACCTATATTTGACTACTGGAGGAGGAAGGGCATTGTCCAAATAAAGAAACTGGATAATTCACTTGCACAAGCAATGCAAGTTGCAAGCAGCCCAGAAGAGTGGAAGGCACGTGGTATAAAGGTCTGATTTATTCTAAATACAAATATTTAAAAATCAAACAGAATTAAATCAAGTAGATTTAAGACTAACTTAACTATATTAAAACATTTTAAGTTCATTCAAGAAAACTAGAAAGAAAAAATAATGGACTGAAATGGCAGTGGCCCCCTCTCTTTATCTCCTCTCTTTTTCTTTTCTTTTTTGTCCATATGGACCAGTGGTTGGCGGGAGAGACAAGTGCCCAACTATGCTAGAGCACGGATTCAAACCCCTGCTCCTAGTGGGGGCAGAAGCTACTCTAACTACCCAAGCACTTCAGTTAACCCTCCATATCCTTCTTTGTGTTTGGAGTATATATGCATATCTATGTATTTATATTAAGGAGCGATAGATTTTTAATCTTAAAAATGTATAAGGGATTAAAAAGATTGTGTGGTTGTGGTAAAAGATGCTCTTTTAAGAGTTGATTGGACCTTTGACACAAGTCCCATTTAATCTATATATATATATGTTTATGGTGGGAATAATCTAAGAATTTGTATATGTTCACGTATACACATATGGATAGAGATCGTGATCAGTTGGTTAAAGTCACATGGGATGTACATGTCCGTTAGATTTTTAACCAACGGGTCAAGATCTAAAATGACCCTTACGAATTTTGAAGTGTGGTTTTTGTGAATATTTGAATAGGAAAGGCACCAAAGTCTAAAATGGTCCATTAACGAAAAGTCAAGATCCTTGGGAATTTTGCAACTACAGTTACTGCTTTCACATATCATTCTTAGTTTTGAAGTATGATTTTTTTATGGGTTTCTGCAGCTCTTTCGCGAGAATAACTTTGAGATGGCAACAATGTGCTTTGAAAGAGCTGGAGATAGGACGTGGGAGTTGAGGTGCAAGGCTTCTGGTCATAAAGCATCTGCTGACCGTTTGCGTGGTTTGAATCCTGAAAAGGCTTCATCTTTGCTTAGGGAGGCTGCTCAAATATTTGAGTCTATTAGCAAGTTCGAGTCTGCAGCTGAATGCTTTTGTGATTTAAGAGAGTACGAAAAAGCTGGTATGGTTTGATGTTTAATTATTTCATGGAATGATTCATTGTAACTATTCATATATTCTTACGATTTCATTTGTAAAGTTGGAAGTTTTTAATTTTTTAATAATAAAAGTAGGGAAAGTCTAAGTCTCCTCTCTTTACTATAATAACGAAAATGCCTTTCACCCTGAATGAGACTAGAACTCAGGACTTCTCCTGCGGTTGGGTAGTTGCTTTACCTCTCGTAAAGTTGGAAGTTAAGTTCTAATGTCGATCTCTGATTTTCCTTTTAAAAAAATCCCCTCTTCAATATTTAAGAGCCGTGTTATGGTTTCACGTGAAGTTATAACAAACCTTCCCGATCTTTTCGGGAAAAAACTACTATAATTCAAAAATATTTCCTTTTACAATATAAAATGCCAATTCCTTTTAAAGAGTTCTCCAAGTGGTACTTAGATATTTTCTTCGTAACTATTCCCTGCCATTTGTATATATAGTTCTACGTATGCTTCAAATGGGACTTTTTTGCTGCAGGTAATATATATCTACACAAGTGTATGCAATGTGAGTTGAAAGCAGCAGAATGTTTTACTCTGGCGGGCCGCCATGATCGTGCAGCTGATGTATTTGCTAAGGGCAATTATTACTCGGAGTGCTTGTCTGCTTGTACCAAGGGAAAGCTTTTTGACCTCGGTTTGCAGTACATTAAGAATTGGAAACAGCATGCCCCTAGGGATAATGATTTGGTCATTCAAAGTAAAGAAATAGACAAGATCGGGCAAGAGTTCTTGGAGAGTTGTGCACAGAGTAATTACGATCGTAAAGATAATAAATCCATGATGAAATTTGTTAGAGCTTTTCATTCTATGGATTTAAGACGCAGCTTCTTAAAGTCTTTAAAATGCCTAGATGAGCTCTTGCAGTTGGAAGAAGAATCCGGAAACTTTGTCGAGGCTGCGGAAATAGCCAAGCTGAGAGGAGATCTTCTTCTTCAGGCTAAGTTTTTAGAAAAGGCTGGTCGGAGCAGAGATGCATCTTTGCTTATCCTTTGGTATGTATTCTTCAACTCCCTGTGGGCATCGGGAAGTAGAGGGTGGCCATTGAAGCATTTTACGCAGAAAGAGGAATGTTTAGCGAGAGCAAAGTCATTTGCAAAGAAGGATTCCGATCTCTTGTATGAGCTTGTTTGTACCGAGGTCAACGTTTTGTCACACAATCAGAGTAACTTATCTGAGTTGAAGAAGTATTTGAAGACGTCTCAGCAACACAAAAGTCTAAGAGGAGAAATTTAATCGGTTCGAAAAATTCTTGATATCATTCTTCAGTGCAATTCGTCGAAGTATGAGTGGGTAGATGAATTGCCAGTGGATATGACAGAGCATTCGGAGGAGTGGATTTCACAGAACCGGATCTCTGTTCCGGCTCTTGTCCATTTTTGGAATCAATGGAAAGAATCTATTCTGAACATCTGAGTATATTGGCTGTCTTGAAAATCAAGATATTAGTAAACAAATGGGCTATGGAGAATTCTGTTTGAACTATTTTGGTGTGCGTAGGAAGTTGAATAATTTGGATTTTGTTTATGTAATTCTGAACCCTGATGCCGATTGGGTGAGGAGCATTGCCGACAGATTCCTTCGGAGAAGTGGGAACTTGGTTTCTGTTGATGCTCGGCAGTTCATGTTTGCCGCTAGGAGTTATTGGCAGGCGGAATTACTTTCCATCGGTATGAAAGTGTTACAAACTCTTCAAGCTCTCCATAAGCTCTCAATAACGAGTTCCTTGTCTATGTTTCGCCAATCAACGTGTCTCATTCATATCTTTGAGGTTGCAAAATTTCTTGTTGACTGCAAATTTCTTGAATGCAAGTACCGCAATATGAGGACGTTGCAGAATTATCTTGAACTATCCACTCACTACTGGGAAAAAAAATTCCCTTTATATTGGCGAAAATCTTTGACAGAGGGTATGATTTCGTTGAGAGGTACTGATGCTGCCCGGAAATTACTTGAAGAATTTATTCTTGCAAACATCAGCATCAATGGTGAAGTAACCTATGGGCAGATTGGGAGAGTGGTAATGACGTGGCTTGGATCTGGAAAACCGACTGAACTTTGCGAGAAGATTGTGAAAAGGTTTGAAGGGTATCCACCATGGAGAGCGTTCATTGAGCATCTCGGTGGCAAAGCCAAAGATGATTCCTCTGAAAATTCTAATTCTGTGGTTCACAAATTCTTTAAAGCTTTGGAAGATACATACAATGCTAACTGGCGCGTGGGTGACTATATGCCACCTAGTTGTTTCTTGTATCTTCTTGAGCACCTTCTGATTGCCGTATATCAGTCTAACGGATACTTTTTTACCACAAAATCTTCATTCGTTGAGTGGCTCTTTTATCAGCATTCAAATGCCAATTCGAGTAGAAGTTTGGCAGCTGGGGCACAATTTTCTGCAGGATTGATCTTTGATTTTGTGGTAGGCATTGTTTGTGAGTTGCTTCATAATAAATTTGAAACACAAGAGTGGATAAAAGAATCTGGGATGAATGTAATTAGCTACTATCCGCTGCTGGTGTTGAAGCTGTTTGTTATGCTGTGTGTACTTTCTCTGAATTCAGGAAAGTATGGTGAAGTACTTCTTGGCTTGCTAGCAAAAGGTGATATTACGTTTATGCTACCAAGGGAGTTCTGTGATTGCCTTCAAAGAAACAGGAGGCAGAATTATATTAAAGTCAACGCAAATATGCTTTCTGAAGCTTTTGAATGGATTGGGGATCCTCTTGTCATTGTGAGTTTATGGAAAAATTCTCCGAAATTCACCTCTCCAAATGCCATTTGTGTGGATATGGAAGCTACCAAAAGTAGAGAGGAGATCATACGTGTATTGTTTCCGAGGAACAATAGTAGATCTCCTCGAAGCCAAAATGCTGTTGTGGGCTCAATTAATTCATGTGGTGGGCGTGTTCCTTCGACAGGTGATGATGGAGGAAAGAGTTCTACAGTGCTATCTTCAAGCTCTGCTTCCAATGCAGATAAGAGCAAGAATTCAATGAAGGGTACCGATATCAACCTGCAAATGAATTGGGAGATTTTATGGGAAATATCTGCTTCTTTAGAGCCAGAGGATACGAACCGAGAGGGGCTTTTAGCGGGCTTGTTCAATGTCGCAAAGGTAAAAGTAATTCAAAATTCATTTTCATCGTGTATATGAATTTTATGGGAGCGTTACTATCATAACTTGATGTTATTTTCTATTTTTCTTCCGTATTTCAGGTAGAAGTGGAGAAGAATGTGAACTTTTTAACTTTTGCAATAAATGAATACTGTAAGAATTCCGATGGTGAAGATGCATATATTTTACATGAAGCAAACAACATGCTTATTGAGCTGGAACAGCTATCTTCAGCATTGGTTGTGAGGTAAGTTCGTTTATTTAGCTAATTTGACAAACCTTGCGTTCTCACAATAACCAATTTTGATGAGAGATGTAGCTGATTTAAAATATCATATCTATCTGTGTGGTGTTAAATAAGTGTCTGGTGCTTGTTTTCATAATTTTAGTGTCCATTTTATTGTTTTGTGGGTGAAATTTGGTGTCTGTTCTGGATTATTTTTCAGTGGAAAGAAACTCGAGAATAACATTTCAAGCATTAGTGAACTTGCAAAGAGATTGCAACTAAGAAGGCCAAAGATGGAGACTTTCTTGAATTTGTTCTTGCTGAAAAGTGAAGGCTACTGTTGCTTCTGAAAGTGAAGCCCAAAGCAGCGTTACTACTAAGGATAATAACGAAAGCAACAAGGATAAGAAGGGTAATGGCAAGTCCAAGAAAGGCAAGAAAGGCAAAGGAGGGAAGAGAAAATGAACTGCTACATGCCATTATAGTCTTAAGGTCCTATACATATTTTGCATTCTCCTTTTGTGAATATATAGATAATGGAGTCTAGTCTTTTGAGTTATGGCTTTTTCTGTGAAGCTTGATTTGATAAATCAAGAGTAGTTTCAATTAATAGGGCAAGCTATCATATGAAGTTAAGCTTGTTCTGCATATTTCTTAGAGCCTATGAATGTTGAATTATGTGTCATTTTGGACTTACTTCAGAGTGTTATATGCTCAGAATGATTGGATCAGGAAGATATGAGAATGCAAGATATGGAATTGTGAATGCATCTATTAGTTATTCGCATTCTATTTCTTCCAAAGTGCAGGATAACCCCGAAGGAATATACCATGTTTTGCGAGGAGAGCCATTGTGGTCATTTGCACCCATTCTACATGCAACATGTATGTTGTGCCACTTCTGTCACTAAGACACTGTTAAATTGTTTTCACTTTGCATTCACTTTAGCCTGTTTGAGCATTCCTGTGTTACTGCTGTGAACTTTATTTTGAATAAATGTGCTGGTAAATTTATAATGTAACTGATCTTGGGTAATTTCTTTGTAGCTCTCTCTCGATTTGGTTTGGCTGAGTGGGTTGGTATTTAGATTACGATTTGATTGCTATGTCTTGTTCATTTACTACCTCGTCATCAAAACAACTGAATACATTTATAAAATAACTCGTAAAGAAAATTTTAGATGTCTTTATGTATATGTATAAAGTTGTCAAAAAAAAAAAGACTTCTGATATATTTAAAAGAATGCCAAAAAAATGCGAGATGTGAGATTTTAAATATAAGTGTTGGACTTAGTCTCTCCAAACTTGGTTGAATCTCTCCGGTCCTTTTTTGTATATCTTATTTAATCAAAACATACAACAATTTTAGACGTGTTTTTAAGTTTGACAAAAGGGGATATTTTATACCAAGTGCAATAATTCTGGAGCCTATTTGAAGCAGTTCTAAACACAATCAACCAATAAACCCAATCAAATGGATTCCGTCTATGCCATATCTTCTGAATCAGAAAGAACCAGAAATTGGAATTGTCAAACAGCAATTCAACTTTAATCTATATAAATTCACTAGAACTGTAATATATTGTTCTTTTTCATTATTCGAGTCACAACCGACTATCCTCTTCACTTCGAAGAATTAGTAACCTAACTACTACTACTTGAAAAACAAAATCAAAATCATCTGATTACCCTGCTAATAGTAAAATTCAACAGAGTGATGAGCTTACCCAGTAAAAGTAACTGAACATCGCCATTGCAGCACCGACACTAGGAGAAAACCTCCCCTCTCTTGAATCATTATTCCTCAAAAAAGTTACAATCCTAAATCACCCAAATTTGATATTATTTCAATCAAAATTTTCAATTCTCCTCATTATCAGCCCCGAATAGCTTCATCCTCGACATTGGCGTCCTCAAGTACCCTTCAACCTCAAAATTCTTAGGTGAAAGCTCTCGATACTTGGCGAACTGCTCGCTGGCTTCCTCATTCTTATCAAGCAAACTATAAATCATCCCTTTACAAAAATAAGGCCTAAAATCATCAGGATCCTCCCTCCCAAGCTCCTCGTAGCTCTTCAATGCCTCCTCCACATTCTTCTGCAAGAACTGAATCTGCGCCATTATCAACCTCACATCCCTTGCTTCCTTCTCCTTCTTCTCATCCACTGCAATCGTCAAAGCTTCCTCCAATCTCTTAATCACCACCTCCCCATCTCCGCACTGGTCCATCGACATTGCATTCTCAAACAAAGCTTCGAATGAGAGCGGGTTTCTTGCAAGAATTTCCTCATACACTTTCCGGGCTTCTTGTGCCTCGCCCATTTCGTTTAGCAATCTTGCCATCAAGAACTTCCATTCAGTGTTCTCTGGTTGGGCCCCATCCAATTTTTTCAAGATCTTCAAGCTCTCCTCATTTTCACCGGCTTTGATCTTTTCCCGAAATTGGGATTTCAAGGAATCCACGGCTATGGAATCGGATTCAAGAAAATCGTCCCCGGGTTTTTCTTGTTCGTTAATCTCTTCTTCTTTAATTTCTTCAGTAGGAGTCTGCAGAGTCTCGGCTCTGGCGGGGAAATTCTGGAATTTTCCGAGAACCGAGAAGGCGGTGGCAATGAAAACAATGGCACCAGCAGTGGTTTTGAGCTTGTGGATGATTGGGTTCTTGGAGGAGTTATTAGAAGCTTTAACCCTAAAGTTGAGCTTAAAGGGAGTGTTTTTGAAGGGCTTTGAGATTGGGAAATGGAGATAAGATGGAGTGAGTGAAGACTGTGTATTGAGTTGGAGGAATGGTGATCCTAATCTTAGGGTTAGAGAAGAGGAGTCCATTGATGAATCAAATCAAGGTTTTGGTTGATTTGGGTTTTGTTTTTGGGTGGAGAAATCAAGGTTGATAAGGTTTTTAAATATTGGTTTTGAGAGGGTAGGTGGCTGAGTAGAAAATAGGCAAGGAAATTCGTTGGGGGTCTTTGTCCAACAGTCAACTTTTTTGGTTTCTATTTATTTTGTTTGTTTCTTCTTGATTTCTCAGACCCCATCCTTTAATAAAGGTTCCCGCAGGGATGGCAAAAAAATCTAACTTGGCGGATTTTCAACCCGATCCAACTCAGATGAAACGAGTTTGGGTTGGATTTTTTTGAGCTCGAGTCAGGTTCGGGTTTTTAAGAAAAAACTCGAACCGAGTTCAAGACGGGTTAGGGTTTTGGTATTTTAAAACTCGACCCGCATACTTATATATAATATATATATATATATATATATATATTAATATTAAATATATATATATAGCCTTTTAAGAATCCCTAACTTCATTTGTTCTTATATAACCTTTTCATGTCTTTATTTTTATATATCTAATTCCTTAAATCTATTTTTGTTAATGTTAATTCGGGAACATAAATATTGAAGGGGCATATATATTAGGGGGCAGGGCGGGTTCAGGTTTTAAGGCATAAACGCGGAGCCGGTTTAGGTTCCAAAAAATAAATCCGCATCGGGTTGGGGGCGGAGTATCTTAGATGCGGGTCGGGTTTGGTATTGGCCAAACCCGCCCCGTTGCCATCCCTAGTTCCCGTATGTTTCACGAGGATTTATTTTGGTTGCCTTTTTTTTCCGATTGGCTTGCTTCTATTTTCACCTTTTATTTAAATTTTTTTAATAAATAAGATACATATTATTCGATTTTTAAAAATTAATTATAAATTTATTACTCGATACGTATGGTTGAATAAGACATTATCAAACTTATACTCAACTTTCTAAAATTGAATAACACACTTTATTTGATTATCAAGAATTGATTGAGTACAACTAAGTATAAATAATGGTGAAAATAGAAAGTGAGTAATATTTATGGGGCAATTGGGCATAAGGGCTCATTCTAATAATAATATAATTATAAAGGGCATTTAAAAATTAGACATGTAAATTAAGGACACTATACAAAAAAGACACTAATACCCCTTCCTTATAACATCTCACGTCAAATTATGACACTAACAGCAACCAGAAGGTGCTAAATGCATTTAGCACCTTCTGGACAGCAATCAAAATGTGCTAAATGCGCTCCAGAAGGTGCTAAATGCATTTAGCACAACCTAGACAGCAACCAGAAGGTGCTAAATGCATTTAGCACCTTCTGGACAACAATCAAAAGGTGTTAAATGCATTCCAGAAGGTGCTAAATGCATTTAGTACCACCTGGACAGCAACCAGAAGGTGCTAAATACATTTAGCACCTTCTGGACAGCAATTAAAAGGTGCTAAATACGCTCCAGAATGTGCTAAATGTATTTAGCACCACCTGGACAGCAACCAGAAGGTGCTAAATGCATTTAACACCTTTTGGACAGCAATCAAAAGGTGCTAAATACACTCCAGAATGTGTTAAATGCATTTAGCACCTTTTGGACAGCAACCAGAAGGTGCTAAATGCATTTAGCACCTTCTGGACAACAATCAAAAGGTGTTAAATGCACTCCAAAAAGAGCTAAATACATTTAGCACCACCTGGACAGCAACCAGAAGGTGCTAAATGCATTTAGCACCACCTGTACAACCTTCTGGACAGCAACCAGAAGGTGCTAAATGCATTTAGCACCGCTTGAACAACAACCAAAATGTGCTAAAATGATTTTAGCACCATTACAAAACATAGAATAACAAAATTGATGAGATCAACATCCACTCTATTTATATATATGGATCGACGTAGGGTTCATAAAAAAAAAATTACGATCAGAATTTTTTTTTCAATATCCCACTGGGCTGTCGAAATTGGTCGATTTCGATAACAAAACGACCTCTGATCGTCTTAATTTACGCGATATTAAAGTAACTTTGTCTTCTGAACAACATATTCGAAAATCAGCTAGATCCAACGGTTCAATCAAAAGTTATATCTGTTTTATGATTACATCTGCAGAAAAAAAAAAAGAAGAAGATGAGAACGGTGCTCCTATCCTCTCGGCGAAACGATCGGAAAGTCAAGTGGTGGTGGTGGTAGTGGTGGTGGAGGAGGAGGTGAGATGGTTGGTAGGAGCTAAGGTTGGTCTATTGATTTTAGAGAGAGAGAGCAATGTATTTGATTTTAGAGAGAGAGATGAGAGAAGAGAGAAGAAATGAGAACTAGAGAGAGAGAGATTTGTTATTTTTAACATTAACTTAAACTAATTAGGGGTATATTTGTCCATCAACATTTATCATTTTCCTTAAAATAAATTAATATTATGAAAAGTGTCCTTATTATAAAACCAAATTATGAAATTAGTACTACTTTTCTTTATTAAACATGAGTCCGTCCTTAGAGTTATAAAACATTACGGAGCGAGGCTCTATAACCCATTATCTCAATATTTATCCCCACCAAATATATCACAAATATCTCTTTCAAAATTTAACAAAAAAGTAAATCTTAATACTCTCTCATTTATCTCAAACACTCCCCTCGTTTATTCAATAGTTAATTAGATCATTAACCAAACAATCGAATCATCTCTTGAGGAGAGAGATTAACCCGTTGGTAGACTAGGCTAAGAGCATTTACAATAGCAATGTGTAAAATTAATGTGTAAAAACATGTGAACTAATAAATAATTGACATTTGGTTGATAAAAAGTTATTTTACACATAAATTATACATATTTTCATTTTTGCTCCAATGGTTCATACTTATAATCTTGTGTAAAATTATGATGCACCAATTATATGGAAATACATAGAATATATAATATTCAACATTTTTTATAAATATTTTTTATTTATAATTAAATAGTCAAAGTGGGTATTGATTTAAAGATCTTGATGAGTAGAATTCAAATATGCAAGTTTTATTACAAAATACATTTTTAATTTTTAATTCTACTATTTTGAAGTTTTTGTAAAAAGTTGGAGAGAGAAAATGATGAGGTGGATGTGTAAAATACATGCCCATTTTACACAAAAGATGATGTAGTATATTTCACACAACACCATTAAAGCACCAAAAATTATATACAATGTGTAAATTTTAGAGAAATCCTATGTGACATGGTTTACACATGTCTATCGGAGATACTCTAAGAGCATCTACAGAAGGTAAGATAAAATGATAAATTTACCCTACCCAAGCCCACGCCTACAGCGGAGGAATTTGTAAGGCAAAATTTACACAAGTATGATAGAGAACGAGTAAATTTACCTTATGACTAAATTTTAGTCATACGAGTGTGGGTCATTTGTATGTCTTATTTTATTTTATTTTTAAAACCTCAAACAATGGTGGGTCATTCGTATGACCTTTTTATTTTATTTATTTATTTTTAAAACCCTATACAATGGTGGGTCATTCATATGACCCGTTAAAAAAAAAAACATACAAGGGTGGGTCATTCGTATGACCTTTTTTTTTCAACCCATATTCATTTGTATGTACTATTTTGTTATTATTTTACCATATCTACTGTATTCTGCTCTCAAATTTAACTAAGTGTAAGCTAAATTTGGCTTAAATTTCCCTAACTCTACGTGGATGCTCTCCCTTAATTTTATTTTATTTTTCTTAAATCCCTCTCCTCCATTAATATTACGTCCTTCCAAACACGCGCCTCCTTTCTTAAATGCACCACCCTCTTTTCCAACTTTAAATTAGTTCTCTCCCTCTGTTACAGTTCCAACTCTTTCTCTCTCAACCGCTTCCCCACCCTCTCCTCCACCACATTTAATCTCCGCCGCATTTGCTCTGATTGATTAATAAGAGAGACCCAAATCAAAAAGAAGTAGAGGATCAAAAGGAAGTTTTAAAGAAAATAATCAAATATACATAACTTCAATCAGCAAAAAAAAAAAAGAAGAAGAAGAAGCTACAGTCGATTCATTTGGGCAGATTGACAAACGATACACTCGGTTTATGAAGGCAGAGTATGTTACAAATACTCGGCTATCATAAATTGAGTAAATGCATGGTCCATCGGTTGAATTAAGCCGATTGCCCCAATTTGGTTTTAAAAAAAAAAAAAACTACAGTCGATTCATTTGAGCATATTGATAAAGGTATTACTCAGTCATCATTACTCGAGTAAATAAAGTTCCATCAGCTTAATTAAGCCGAATGCTTACTGGGTTTGAAGGTGTTTGAAAACAGAGTGGACAGAGAGGGGAAGTTACTTGAAAACAGTGTGTTTGATCGGCCATGTTCATCCTTTCTTTATGAATCATGAGTTGAATTACAGAAGACTCCACCAAGCACTGCAACTGAGCTGGGCATTACGCAATCAAGAGAGCACACCACCGGAAAGATAGAGACCGCCGGGGAGAACAGAGAACAGTGATGATGAACAATGATGAAGAGAGAACAAAGACTTAATTAAAAAATATTCATTATGTATTACACATATTTAGTTTGGATAAATGGAAGGGAGTGTTTAGTAATAAAAAAAATCAACTTCATGGGGGTGTCTGGGATTGACTCTTATCTATTATCCCTTTGGTCCAATTTTGTTTAAGGGGATTTAATTCGAGGGTTAAACATATGATTTTTTTTATGAAATTTGTTAAAGATGATCTTTATAGTAAGTAAATCATGTCTACAAAATTTTGTTAAGAAATTCAAACCGGAAGCATGCGTAAGAAAAATTTAATACATTTGTTCATTTTCGACCATTTAAATTTTACATTGTCATCTCACCAATTTTTTGATTAAATCTTTTGATAAAATTTTGTAAATATTATCGCTCATTATAGAAATCATCTCTATTAAATTTTATAAAAAAATTCATATATTAAGTCTTCAAAATAAAGCCCTTCAAGAGAATTAGATTGAAAAGTAATAGAAAGTAGTCAAATCTAAGTGCCTTGGTGTAAGTCACACAAAAAGGAGGCCATTCTTTATTTATATATTTTTTAAAAAATTAAGAATAATGAGCTCAAATGATGACTCACCCACTCTTTTTTGATACTCATATTCTATTATTATTAAAATAATTATGTATTTGTTAAAGTTCAATACTATTTTAGAAAATTATATTATATCATATTTTAGAAAATTATATTGTATAATTGTAATGTCATCATTGTTCTAAAAATAATCATAATTACTTTGGCATTAGTACCAAATTTTTTTTTAATATAAAGTAAGGCATTCTCACTGTATTATAACGCTTTCGATCATTATATCCTTTTTAAATTATAACGATGGGATCGGATACGCCATTATCTTTAATGCTGAGTAACACTACCATTGTGTTACAAGGTTAATTGTTGCTTTCAGTTGTGCTCTAGTCACAACTTCTAGAAAGGGAAAAAATACAAAAGAATTTTGGGTTAATTACAAGAATATACAACATATTTTCTTCTATTTTACACTTTGATCATCATATTTTTTTCCAATAAAACTAAGAGGATACTTTATGTTTGTTTTTATTTTGGTCATTTCATGTATAGGTGTTGATAATTCTGTAATTAGCCATCTAAGTTGGCACTAACAATCGTACGTGGTTTCTTATGTGAGGTATCTTTTGTGGCATAAAACTAAGCATCCAAGTAAAAAATAAATAAATAAATTAACACACATCAGCAAACCCACCATCATCCACAAGAACTAACCGCCGAACAGCCACCATTGCCACTGCTGTCGCCGGCCATCACCCAATGTCATCTCCTGCCAGTTAACTCCATCGCCAACAACCTCCTTCCCACTCTCCAACCCTCCACCCTCAAAGCACCACCACCAACAAGTCATCTCCCCCTCTCTCTCTACATATATCTATATATATTTAGGCAACTATTTAGTGGTATAAATAGTTAAATAGTGGAAATATATATATACACACACTAGATTTTGTACACACACAATGCATATGCTATTAGAATATATGTGATTTAAAGAAGAAATTTTTAAAAAATGATACATGGCGCTAGCGCAGCAGTTAAGAGCTTTTATCCTCGCAAATAGTGTAGATAAATAGACATATGGTAAATTTAGTACATTTACTGTACCAAAACCCTTGTACCGTGTATCATACTAAAAATTCACCATGCCAAAATCTATTACCATTGTCGTAGTAAAATTTTCGGTATACTCAAATTTAGTATACCAAAAAATCAGTATGGTACAATGTTAGACATTGGATCCCATTAGCATGAGATTACATTAAGAAGACAACATCATTAGGGAGACAACATAATAGTAAGACAACATTATAGTTTCTCCCTAGGATTTCTCTTTTGTGTTTTATATTACCTTTCTCCAAGTGTATATATACCCTGATATATGTGTAATAATAAACATCAAGAAATAATAAGAATTTCTTTCTCTCTCTAGATTTATATTCTCTCCATTCTCTATTTCCATAGGAAATTTGACTTGGTATCAAAGGGATTAGATCCGTTATTTGGGTTTTACTGGCTTCGTCTTCAAACAACCGTCACCTTCGTACCCTCATTTTTGTCATTTAAACAGTTTTGTTCGTTCGTTGATTTTACTCGAATGATCTCCAAAAATTACCAAACAAATATCAAACGATTCATCTCTTTCAAAAAATCAATCCAGAGTTTGAATCATCATTTTTTGCCAATCCACGCTTTCTCACGCGCCTCCGCTGTCCCGTCGTCCAGAGAATCAAAAGTTTTCGGTATTTATATTTTGACCCCCTGAAGTTTCTGTTATTCTCAATTTGGTCCACATAAGTTTCTATTTTTACAGTTTGGTCCAGATAAGTTCTTGTCTTTACATTTTGACCCCCTGAAGTTTCTGTTATCCACAATTTGGTCCATACAAGTTTCTATTTTTACAGTTTGGTCCAAAAAAATTCTTGTCTTTGCATTTTGACCCCTGAAGTTTCTGTTATTCAAAATTTGGTCCACATAATTCCTGTTTTTTTTACAATTTGGTCCAAATAAGTTCCTGTCTTTGGCATTTTGATCCAAAAATATTTGTCTTTTGTAAATTTGCCCCATAAGTTCCTGTTTAGCCCCAAATATTCTTAACTTTTGCAAATTAATTCTAAAATCTTAAGTTATTATGAGTGACAAACAGATCCAAAAGGTTGAGGTGTCAGTTCGAAGTTTAGAAGGGGGTCCTTTGGAGGTACGAGACTCAATGGTACTAATTTTCGTACCTAGAAGAAAATAATGTCGGTTTTCCTTCGAAGAATACATAAGATGGGGCATGTAACTGAAGCAACCAAGGCTCCCAGTAACACAGATATTGAGGAATTTACGAAATGGGAAGATGATGATGGGTACGTAATGTTAGTTTTGTTCAAAGCAATGACTGATGATGTATTACAAATGGTAGAGGAGTGTGAAACCTCTGAAACCATATGGAATACGTTGGGGGACCTGTACACCAATGAATCTGACTTCATACAGGTTCATGAATTAATGTGCAAAGCTGTTGGGATGCGACAGAATGGGCAACTAGTATCGGTATTCTTTACTAAGCTGAAGAACGTTTGGGCAAAAATTGATCAGAAACGTCTTTGTACGCTCAAGCATCCTAAGTGCATTACGTGGTACCAAAAGAAAAAGGAACTTGAGAGGGTTCATGCCTTCCTGGGAGGACTTGATGCTAAATATGGAAGTGCTAAAGGAGAGTTGCTTCGCATGTCCGAACCTCCCAGCTTGACTGCAGTGTTTGCATATATTCGCAAGGATGAATCCCAGCAAGACAGTCTCCAACGAGCACATGTTGAAGTCTCTATCCTGGCTATCCAATCTAAGCCACCAGTACCTTACCGTCAACAACAAAGTTCAAATGTGCTTCATTAGCAACGCCCACCATCAGGTTCAAATTGTCCAAAGTGTACCTACTGCAATGAATTGGGAAATGTTCTAGAAACTTGTTGGAAGCTGAATCCACATCTTAGACCTCAAAACAAAGTTATCATAACAAAGGGAAAGCAGCTATTGTTCACTTGGTTCCAGAACCAGATTTCTATGGAATAACTGGACATGACCATCATGCGCCAACAGGAATTACTCCCAATGCATCTATAACTGGTTGAGGTAAAATGAGTATGACATTAAAAGTTTCTCATTTTGTTAATTCTGATACTTGGATTATTGATTATAGTGCATCTGATCATATGACTTATGATAAATCTTTTTTTACTGAATTATCTCCCCCACCAGTGTCTTGTGTTACTAATGCAAATTGTGAAGCTTTTCCTGTATTAGGAATAGGGTCAGTTCGTATTACCCCGACTTTAGGACTTCACCATGTTCTATATGTTCCTGCCTTATCCCATCACTTATTGTCTGTTTCCCAATTAAATACCGACTCTAAATATTTTGTGATTTTTTATCCCATGTATGTCCTTTTTCAGGATCTTCTAACCAGGGAAGTAATTGGAAGGGGGTATCTGAGGGGAAGATTGTTTCACCTGGATCGAATGTATACTAGGGAAAGACCAAGAGCACCGTCCCGCACCGCTTTAACTTCGAATTCTGATAAATTGAGTGAGGTTTGGTTATGGCATCGCCGTCTAGGACATTCGTCTTTCAATGTTATGAGAAAAACTATGCCTACTTTGTTTATTGGTATTGACGAATTTGTTGTGCGGTGTGAAACTTGTGTTATTGCTAAAAGTTATCGTGCTACTTATTCTCTCAGTATTTCTAATAAAAGTACTATCCCTTTTGAGTTGATTCATTCTGATGTCTGGGGTCCCTCTAAAGAGTCCACTATTTCTGGTATGCGGTATTTTGTGTTATTTATTGATGATTGTACGAGACTATCATGGGTAATTCTTCTTAAAACTAAAGATGAAGTCTTTCCAACTTTTCAAGCTTTTTGTAATCTAATTCACACACAGTATAATAGCACCATAAAAATCCTTCGGTCTAATAATGGGGAGGAGTATATCAATAATGCCTTCAGTGAATTTTTCCAAATACATGGCATTGTTCACCAAACTACATGTCCACAAACACCTGAACAAAATGGAGTTTCTGAAAGAAAAAATCGCCACCTACTTGATATGGCTCGTACACTTCTTTTTGGCTCTCATATGCCTAAATACCTTTGGGGTGATACTATACAAGCTTCCTCTTACCTCATTAATCGTCTTCCTTCCAGTGTACTCTAGGGAAAACTTCCACTTGAGATACTTGTATCTCATATGCCATTACCTTCACTTCATAATCTTCCAGCTCGTGTCTTTGGCTGCGTTGTATTTGTCCATGTTCCTAAAAACCAACGGTCCAAGTTAAATGCTAGAGCAATTAAGTGTGTTTTTGTTGGTTATGGGGGATCTCAAAAAGGGCACAAGTGTTACCATCCACCTACAAAAAAGTATTATGTCACCATGGATGTCACTTTCTTTAAAGACATGAGTTATTTCTCCTCACCATCCTCTGCTCTTCAGGGGGAGCATTTATATTTTGAAAAGTCATCTCGTAGTGAGGATGATGAAAATCCACAGGAAGAAGATACACAGACAGTTCCAATTCAGACACAGGAAATTTAAATCATATCTGTCCCATCCACTATCGATCATACTCTCGATCCACAACTCCCTGGCACTGAAGATCACTCATTTGAGGTATGTTCCCCTAATAGTAATGAGTTTAATGTATTACCTAATCGGTCAACTAGGTCAGCCACCAAAAAGATATGAACCTACCCTCCATGCAAAATCAAAGTATCCAGTTGCAAATTATATCTCAACTGACAGATTATCTATGTCATATGAGTCATTTGTGAATCAAATATCTACTATATCAGTTCCTAACAAAGTGCAGGATGCCTTGAGAGATCCTAAGTGAAAAAATGCAATGGATGAAGAGATGGAGGCGTTGCAGAAAAATAATACTTGGCAACTTGTTTTCCCACCACAAGGCAAAAAGGCTGTAGGTTGACGTTGGGTTTTTGCTGTGAAGCATAATGCAGATGGATCTGTGAATCGGTATAAAGCACGTCTAGTAGCTCAGGGATTTACTCAAACGTATGGAATAGACTACGATGAGACATTTGCACCGGTTGTAAAAATGAATACTATTCGAGTCCTACTATCACTTGCGACGAGTTTTAATTGGCATCTACAACAGTTTGATGTCAAAAACGCATTTCTTCATGGAGAGTTAGGTGAGAAAGTTTACATGGCTCTCCCACTTGGGTATGTGGCAGCTTCTCCTGGTAATTTTATCTGTAAATTGGAAAAATCATTATACGGGCTCAAACAATCACCTTGTGCATGGTTTGAACGTTTTTCCCAGTTCATGAAGAAGGTGGGTTATAGTCAGAGTAACTCAGACCATACTTTGTTTCTCAAGCACCAACAAGGGAAGGTAACTGCTATAATCATTTATGTTGATGATATGATAATCACTGATAATGATACAATTGAGATTAATAGACTTAAAAAAAAGTTGGCCTCAGAGTTTGAAATGAAGGACTTGGGTGAACTTAAGTATTTCTTAGGGATTGAAGTAGCAAGGGGGAGTGAAGGAATCTATTTGTGTCAAAGGAAGTATATTCTTGATTTGTTGGCTGAAATTGGCATGTTAGACTCCAAACATGTTAACACCTCTATTGAACAAAATCATTGCTTAACAAAGTATCCAGACCAAATACCGACTGATAGAGCTCGCTATCAGAGACTAGTTGGGAGTTTAATCTACTTGGCTCATACTAGACCAGATGTAACTTATGCCGTGAGCATGGTGAGTCAATTCATGCATAATCCAAGTGAGAGTCACATGGATGCTGTTAACAGAATTTTGAGATACTTGAAGTCATCTCCAGGAAGAGGGGTGTTGTTTTCTAAACACAGTGATTGTCTCGAAGTTTGTGGTTTTACAGATGCAAATTGGGCCGGGAGTGTTACTGACAGAAGGTCGACTTCTGGGTATTTTACCTTTGTAAGAGGTAATCTTGTTACGTGGGAGAGCAAGAAGCAGAAAGTTGTGGCTAGATCAAGTGCTAAAGCTGAGAACAGGGGGATGGCTCATGGAGTATGCGAATTACTATGGTTGCGAACTATATTATGTGATATGGGTTTCGAACCCAAAAACGCTATACAGTTGTATTGTGACAACTGAGCAGCCATTGATATCTCGCAGAATCCAGTCCAGCATGATCGTACTAAACATGTGGAAGTTGATCATCATTTCATAAAGGAAAAGCTATATGCCAACCTAGTTAGCTTTCTTTTCGTCCCCATCGAAGAGCAGCTTACAGATATCCTCACAAAAGGGGTTTCGAGAAAAGCATTCTACGACTCACTGGGTAAGTTGGGCATGGTTGATGTGTATGCCCCAACTTGAGGGGGAGTGTTAAACATTGGATCCCATTAGCATGGGATTCCATTAGGAATACAACATCATAGTAAGACAACATTAGAGTTTCTCCCTAGAATTCCTCTTTTGTGTTTTATATTACCTTTCTCCAAGTGTATATATACCCTGATATATGTGTAATAATAAACATCAAGAAATAATAATCATTTATTTCTTTATCTAGATTTATATTCTCTCAATTCTCTATTTCCATAGGAAATTTGACTTACAATACATTACTAAAAAATCAATCCTATTTAAAAAAAAATAGTCTCACAAAAACCTGTGGACGGTAACATTTAGACTTAACACACACAAAACAACTAATAATGAGATAAATAATGACATTTAGTTGTTTTGTGTGTGCTAATAATGAGAGAATGAATGGATGATGATGCCTTTGAGGAAACAATGAGATATATGAGTGAGAATACCAATATGGCAATATGCATAAAGAGAAGAAAATATGCCGTGAAGAATGAAGATCTGTATGGAGAGAAGAGAGAGAAGTGCCATAGAGGTAGTGAAGAGCTAATTGTACTGAAAACTTAAACTCTTTAAAATAAGACATTAAATCCAGATCGTCCATTTTATTACAAGGAGTGAATGAGATCTAATTGTGGGGCATTTAATATTCGGCAATAATGGTATAAATGGTAATAATATGGTACCGTCTATCGCAATAATACTAATATTTTGATACGGCACGGTATGCTATTAATAATGAATTTTATCACTAATGCCGTGCCATACTATTTTTTATAGGTACAATTACTGATCAGTATCGAACCATTGCTAAACTTGAATACAATTTGCTAATGGTACGATATGATACAGCAATAATGGTACGAAATTCCACCCTTAGACTACTCTATTATATATACACTAAACTACCTATACATGCAATGTGCTACTCAGATATATCTAATTGAAACCAAAATATAAAAAAAATGATGATAAATAGTCTAGTGATTAAGCAACATATTATTTTGTCAAAGATCTAAGATTCAAACCTTCTTGCAAACATGTCTTTTAATGAGAAAAGAAACTGCAAAGGTAAAAAAGAAATTACAAAAATTTGATACAACTTCAAGTGGTTGAATTAAGACAATTTTATAATAGGTTCAATTGCACTTTACCCACCTGAACTAGGGGTGTTTTCGGTTTCGGTCGGGGTAGAAACTAGGGTACCCCAACCCCTCTCCAAACTTTATAGTTCGGTTTCAGTTCGATTCGGTTTCGGTTTCATACTTATGAAACCCAAACCCTCCCCAAATTATTCGGTTTCGGTCCGGTTCGGTCTCATTCAGTTTTTTTTTGTATTGTTAAAACTTTAGTTCAAAATTGCATTAAAAATATAAATTCACTCAAAAAGCACTACAAAAAAATTATATAATGTATTTATTTTAATAATTAGCTTAAGTAATTATTTATAAATGTAAATAATCCATAGGGTTGGGTCATTTATATAATGTAAATGTTGTAAGAAAGTTTCATTTTTTTTTCAATGTATTGTAAGACAACTTAAGTAATTACATTAAGTTAACAAATATTTTTTTTTTAAAGATTTGGTTTTTTCGGTCCAATTCGGGGACCCCGAATCCCCAACCCATACCGACCCAAATCAATCGGTTTCAGTTTTGATTTTTTATTTCGGTTTCAATTTTTTTTTCGGTTCGGGAAATTTCGGATCACAACGGATCGGTTCGGTTTGTTCGTTCAGTTTTCGAATTTATGACAACACCCCTAACCTGAACTATTATTTAAATAGCACCTTACCAACTAAACACTACAAGCTATTAATTTTGTTGCAGTTTACCTTAAATCATTAACGGAATTAAAAAACAAACGAAATTTCAGGGTAAAATTGTAAATTTACAAAGGGTAAATTGCACTTCACCCACATGAACTATCGTACAAGTAACACTTTGCCTACCAAGTAGCAATTTTAATTACGAGTTGTTATTTTGTTACATTTTACTCCAAATCAATGATAGAGTTAAGAAAATAGACATAATTTGAGGACAAATATAAAAATTTATATTTAATAAACATCATCATCCTTCCGTAGACCTCTCTCCGATAATTTATCTCTCTATGCACCACGTCCTTCACGACTCTCTCTCTACGAATCATTGTCTCCACCTATCTCACCGGCTACTATCTCCCATCTATTAATGGCAACGACAATGGTGAATCGTATTTGAACTCAATTTGCCAAATTTTCTTTAATTTCTTACAACAAACCTAAACCCTTTTTTCCTAAGTAAAATTGGTTTTCTTCTCTAATCTATAAACCTCCTCCTTAATTCCACGGCAATGCTCTCTCTCCATCGTCGGCAACTACCTTTCTTGATGCACCACCTCCTTCACGACTTTCTTTGATTGTATCCATAAAACCCAAAAATCTGCACTTTCAAATCCCTCAATTTCCTCTCTTTGTTTAAATGTACCAAAAAAACAGATGATGTCATATGTTTATTAGCCTTTTTAGCAATTTGAGATAAGCAGCAACAAAATAATTATTTGTAGTAAAAGCTGCAAAAGTCAATAATTTAATAGGCAAAGTGCTACTTAAATAATAGTTAATGTTGGTATAGTGCAATTTATCCTTTATGAAGTTTCAATCTTGCCCGTTAGTAATTTAGGATAAAGTACAACAAAATCAATAGTTTGTTGTAAAAATTACTAAAATTAATAGTTTAGTATGTAAAGTACTACTTGAACAATAATTCAGGTGAAAAAAGTAAAATTTACCCTTTATGATATATAATAGATATATGTGTGTTTGTATAGGCTGGATTGCAAAACCCATTTTAATTACATTTTTCAGTTTGGGATAAAAATTGAATCCTTAGATTTGTGATGTATATGTATGTTTGAATCCCCAAATTGTAATGTATATACAGGATACGTGTGTATATATATATAATGTACATCTTTTCTGCGTGCAGAGGAGGAGAAGAGAGAGCTCTTGCAGTGGCGCCGGCTGAGGGTGACGGCCTGCATCAATGGCCATCGCTGGCGGTGGCAATGGTGGCTGGCCTGCAGTGACAAGGCTGTGGACGGTGGGGGGCTGGTGTGTTTATATATATATCTACATATACGTACCTGTGTTATATGATATCTCAACTTTTTATTCATTTGCTTATTTTGCTCTTTTACTTGGATGCTTACATGGATGCCACATAAGACAGTTACTGCTAATTCAGAGGCATTACTAATCCCAATAATTGGAATAACCAAAATGAAAACAAATAAAAAAATATTACTACTTTTGTCGAAAAAAAGTACATGACCCAAGGGTAAAATAGAAGAAAGTACACTCTATATTCTTGTAATTAACCCAAGTATTTTTCTACGGGAACAATTAGTTACATATGAACCTCTCCTGGGAACTGTACATCTGTTCTAATTTCTAACCCAGTGAAGATGGGGAAAATTACAAAAGATGGAGTGGAGTCGGTAAAGTTAGAGCCTCAATAGCAGAATCACTACCGTCTTAAGCCTAGATACATCTACCATTCTATCCCTCCCTCTAGCTTTTGGCATGAATGATTTACTGCACATACCTGCAAAAATAAAGAGGTTAAGAGAGATGGCGTGTAACCATGATTTAGTTGGTAAGTTCTTATGAATGGTTGGTTACCTTTGAAAGAATTGAATTTCATGAAAATTGATTCTACCGAGAATAATGAGAGGTTGCCTTTTAATTACGTGTAAAAGAAGATTAGGCTAAACCAGTGGAAATCACCAGTGGAAATCAGCTCCATGGATAATTATTCAATCTAACGCCACTAGAGATGGAACCTGTGAAATTTTGAGCATCTTTCACGGAAAAGTACAATCACACATACCATAAAAAGTTCCAATGAAATGCTGGTACTTTTTTATTGCATATTTTATGATATATATATATATATATAATATAAAATAAAATAAAAACTCATAAACCAAACAGAACTTTGACATATTTAAGAGTGATGAAGAAATTATACCTTACAGGTTGAAATAGGTATGGATCATGTCAAATCCCCAACCTTTTAGCACCACATTCCGAGCAGAACTTAGAGGTCTCTCTCAAATAGGGAGCTCCACATTCATCACAAAATTTTGCAGGGCTTGTTGGCTGAAATGTAAATAATTGGTAATTTACGGTTTTTGTTACGTAGCAGTTATTTAGGGCTTTAGTAGGCTAAAGTTTAGGGTGTAACTATATACATGCATGAAACTTCTCCTTAAATGGGATTGAATTAAGAGCATTTTGGCTTCTGTTACGAGTTGTAAATAATGTATATTAGCTGTAAATAGTATAAGAGGAAAGTAGATAATTAGGGAATCATAATTAGTAGAATTGTTTCCTAACTTAAATAGGAGTCTTTGTATATATATATGTGTAATCTTCTCTCTAATAATAATATAATTTTCCACCTATCATAGGTTTTCTGGGAGGTCCAAAGTTCAAGCCTCGGCACCTCCATTCCCCATTTGTTAATCCAAAATTCGAAATTTGTCTGTTTTCCACATGCGAGTGTGGGGTCACACGTGAGGGAGGGGTGTTAAGCATGATATTCATCATGGTTCCTTCTCCTAACAGCTCAAACCATTGCCATTTGTCAAGCTCTATCGTCTTTCCCCTTCCCCTTCCCATCTCTATCTACATTGTTCTAAATTACCTCAAAACACCAACCCAGCACCACCACCATAGGAATCCACAGCACCACTGCAACTTTTAGTTCTAAGCGTTGCTCACAAATAAAACCAATATTTTCTCTGTATCTGTTGCTGCTTTGAAAGGGGCAAAAATGAATAGCACCGGGTATGCAAATCAAGATTAAAAAAAAAAACTGCATTTGTAACCTGAAAGGCATTAATTAAGTGGCAATGGCAGACAATGTTACTAAATGCTGGTTGCAGCGAGGTTGATAAGAAAAAAGAGTTGGGGTTTTCGAGGGGAAAGAAAGATGGAGCTGATAACAACATTTTTCTCCAAAAACCATGTAAAGGGTACAGCCTAAAAATTGGTGATTGGTGAATAATATTTGTACACAGATTGGATGTCATTTGAAAAATAGAAGCTGAGCAAAGGGATTTCGAAACAAGGGGGTTATCTCTATTTCACATTAAAAATAGGGAGCAAAGCCAAAGAAGCATGCACAAGTGTTGGTTCTGATGTTGGGAATAGGATGTGAAGACTAGAGATGGGCCTCACCTTTTAGCATAATTTGGATTTGCATAGAGTGACTGCACTCAAATTTCGCAAAGTGCATTTCAAAGCTAGCACGGCCCACGTAATTCAACCAGTGCACAAGTCAAATGAAACCATTGTTACTTCCAATCAAAGCCTAGTCTTAACCATGTTTTATTTGCTTCACAAGTTCATCACTGTCTTATCTTTCCAGTTAACTCCATTTAGGGTGATATCTTCTATCAAACAGCATAATGCAGATGAATATACATACATATATAATAAAGAAATAACTAATAACTTAAGAACAACTAAGGAAAGCCTCACCAATAAATGCAAGCGCCCTCCAACATGACCTAGTGTTTGTAAGGAAGCCAAATGTTGAGAAATGGTTGATGACTGCTGGGCATGTGCTATTTCAGGCAATTGTGGTGGTCCACACTGCTGGCTGTGAGAAAAGTGGACTGCATGTTGACTTTGGTTAATTTGTTGTTGATGATGGCTCTGGTGCAGGGGATGAAATTGACCCTGATGAGAAAGCATTTGCATATGCTGCTTCGATGGAGTTTGCTGCTGATTTTGAGGCTGCAAAATAAAAGTATATAGGTAAAACAAACAAATCCATATCAATATTTGAATCTAGTTATAAAGTAAACCATATAATAAACATAACATTCTTTGATACCAAAGGTAGTTCAAAACTTCAAATTGGTCTTTAGGTTTTATAACTTAAGTCGCATCAACATATATGAGAACCACCATTTACAAATGATACTATTATTCAGAGATCACCACTTCAATTGCCTGTAATCCACCACCTCAACTTAATAAATAGAATATTGACCATGAATCAACTGTGGTTGCCTATTAAGATATTGTGGAACCAAAGCTTCTTACAAACATGGTATCTCCAAGACTGCTTAAAACTGGCAGAGGAATTTTTTTAAGAGATCAATGAAATAGGGTATCCCTTGCACAAAACTCATTGATTCATAAGTTGGATAAAGATTAGCTCACAGCTGAAAGATAAATAGATGAAAGACCCAATGCCTAAATAAACCATAATTGTTACATCTGGAATCCTGTTAGAAAAATAACATGAAAGGAAGAAAGAAGGAACTAAGGAACTAAGGAAAAAGCATTACTTCGCTGATAGAGCGGTAGCCTTGAGCAGTGGCCATGGGAGAAGAATCATCAGCACCGGGGAATGTCTGCGAACATACATCCAGAATATGATATATTAGCTTTACCTTCAACAATCATAAGGCTAAAGAATTAGCACGTAATCCAAAACTCACCGGCAAACCAGAGATGCTGGAAACAGAGCTTGATGCGACACGTCTATACTTGTGTCTGGGAGCGTAAAACTTGTAGTCCCGAGCTGACACAGCTACTTCATTCCGACCAGTCAATCTTTTGAACCTATTTGAATTGGCATAGTTAGATCAGAAAATATGTTGAAATGTTGAATGTCAAGTTTATCAGGTGGCCTTTCTTCTTTTTTTCTTTTCAAAAAGATGACTAGTGTAGATAGAACTACAAATGTAGAGGATACCATTGCCACCCACAAGTAGTAGGTTCGTGCGGTTAAAGAAACACGCTATTGGAAATAAGCATAAAGAACAACTACAAACAATAAAAGTACAATTTTGAAGGCTAAAAATTACCACTCTGTATCATCAATACGTATATTGGAAGGTTTCTCAACGATATCCAAACCATTGACTACTACAAAACGAACCCGCTTCTCCTCTTGTATCACTAATTCAGGAAATCTCGACCTTGTTTCAAATGAAGTTGCCAATTCCCTTCTTTTAAATATGCAAGATCCTGTAAGTTAAAGATCAATAATAAGCTGGCCAATTATCAAATCAAGAGATGAATGCAGCTTGGGAAAGGAGTTATTTCCCCCCGACGTTGTCAAATTTAGTGATCTCTAAATTTTAATTGACTAGGAGACAGTAACAATGGCAAAAGGATACACACGAGACTGCCCTCGGAGGGGGATGCGGTGGGAGGAAGAAAATCAGAGATACAACTCAGATAGAGGGAAGATAAAAACATTAAGGTACTAAAGCAATTTGCCACCAAAAAATAGATGATGTGATACCTTTCCTAGGAAATTTCTTGGCAAGCTTTCTGTACAAACCACCTGCTGCTTCAAGGGCAACATTGATGGTCTTTTCTCGCATGCCATTCAAGGAAGAAAGTCTGTCATTCACTTCATTAACTAAAGTTTCATATAAATTTGCCACGTACATCAAGGGCAAAACAAACCGTGCATCGCCTTCATATCGGGCCTCTCTTGACTTCCTCTTGCTTAATTTATCTTGTGATGTTTGAGCTGTATAATCCGATTCAGAATCTTGTACCTCAATTACATGCGAAACAATAAAATGATCCACAACAATATCCAAAAATCTTGCCCTTGCTGTTTCAATTGGCGAAACATCTAGTTCAAAGTTAAAAAATCAGATCAGTCCACCTAAAAGACATTGGTCCACTAGACTTTAATGCTCTTCAGTTAAGGAAAATATCAAATAGATTGCGAAAATTATAGTTTACCATTAATGCTTAAAATATTGTAGGGATCCCTTGAAGACCCATTGTTCTCAAGGCTGGAACGATCTTCCTCCACCACTACCCCATGAAGTGGTAAAGAATTCCTGTAGGATTCATGCAAGCAGTCCTGAAAGATTAAGTTCGCATAAGGAAAAATTGTATTAGACGTGATTTGTTTGAGATTATAAATGTAAAGGTGAAAAAGGAGTTCAGACTGATCTTCCATCAAAGAAGACTTCTGATGGTATATTATAGGAAGAAAGGACAAGCACAAGTGTACGAATTGAATAAAATGCTGCAAAGATCATGTACCATTAAACGAAACAAACAATTGATTATTTTATCTTATTGATAGAGGCTTCATAATTTCAAAACTCCGTAATCACTAATCAAGAAATGCCTTATTGTAATCCTCATAGGAGTTATGCGCACTGAGAAATCCCTAAACGAGGCCTTTGGTAGAAGACTTACACATTAAACAAGATTAGAAGAAAGAAGAAACCCATCTTTTCCAAACAAGAACACATTTTAATTACATCCTCCACTGTAATAGATTCAGAAGGAAAACTGGAAACTTGAATCACTACTAATCAGCATAAATAAATTCAGGGTAAAGATACCAAAAAGAGCAATTAAGCTAGGCAGCAACAAAAAGTGACAAATTACTATGGCACAACATGTATCGGTTAGAAAGTTTGTCATTATCACAATCCATTTAATCACCAGATTATATATGTCATTCATTGTTCAGTGTCAAATAAATTGTTATGTCCGGACTCAGTTAATTAAGGCAGTAAGTAAAGGGCACTCACAACAGCACTGGACTCAGCATCGTTGTCCAAGCTATCTTGGGTGACGGCATCTCCGATATCTCCTCCGGTGGGGCGAGCGTCGACGACAGTGTTGTTGAGGTCGTGCAAAGTGCTGCCTATGTACGAAGAATTGGCCGATCGCAAGTTGTAAGGTTGAACTGGAACCCTAGTTTCCATCACCTTAATTAAAAATAAAAATCCTTGTAATCAAAAAAGCACAAAGCCCTCTCTTTTTTAAGTCGTCTTCTTCTTTTTCTTGTTATCTTCCAGGCGAAACTTTTTTCTGTAGAAGAAGACATGGGAAGAGTAACAGTGAGAAGTAATAAGTAAGTATTATTTTAAGATAGGAGGAACTAAACCCTAATTAAAACGGCTATTCAGACCTAACTACAGAAATACTCTTTTCTACTTCGAGGGAGAGAGAAAATCCGAAAAAGCACCTAGAGGGTGGCTCCGTAGCTGAGAGCAGAAGCAGTTTCCAACCCTCCTACTGATCTCCGCACCTAGCTCCCAAGCCAGGTCAGTCAAGCGACACATATATATGTATATATTTTTTTATTATTATTTTGGTTAGAAGTGACATATATATATATATATATAGTTTATTTCTCAAACGCACTAATGCGCAAGTATTAATGAGTTCGAGGTGGGTCCCAACTCTATTTCGTTTATGAATGGAGAAATTTTAACAAAAATGCTTCATTCCTTTCTTTTTGACAAAGTCCGTCTAGGCCTCTTTTTCTCTCAACCGCTCCGACGAAACATGCTTTATCTCTCTCTCACTACTGGCAAAACAAACCGACTGAAGGAACCTCTCTCTCTCATTACCGGCAAAAACCTCTGACTAAAGGAACCTCTCTCTCACTACCCAGCGGACTCCTCTCCCTTTCACTACCGACTAGACTCATCTTTCTCTCACGGACGACTGACATGTGCTCTCTCTCACGGACGACAACCAGTCCCCCTTCCTCTCACTACCATCAACAATCCCAAACCCAAACAAGAATCTTCTCTTCCGAACAAGAATCACTACCTCCGAGGTACGATTTCGGATTGCCACTGTACGCGATTTGGGTTAAATAATGTGCAATTTTAGGTGCATTACTTGTTAGATTTTAAGGAATAAAAACTGAAATTTTGGTTTAATACTTCACTAATTTTGGATGCATTTCCAGTTTGATAAAACATTTCCATTCTTCTTTGGGTGCTTTTCGAAATCAGTTTATGGAATTTCTACTAGTGCATTACTTTGGGTAACTGTATGCTTTGGGTGAGATTTAGGCTCATTATTCTTGTTAAATTTTCAGTGGAATCATTTGATATACAGTTTAACACTTGTTAGAGTTTCGTTTTTGTCCATTGATAATACATGTTAGATTTTTGGTTTAGGTGATATTTTTGTCCACTGATTTTCATTATTATATGGGTGCATTTCGAGTTAGTTTTAGGGATTCTCCACTAGAATTTGGGTTTCATACTTATACCAGAATTGCTACTCTTCATGATATTTACATGTGAGATTTGAGTTTGATACTTGTATGCTTTGGGTGAGATTTTAGGCTCATTATACTTGTTACATTTTTGTTTTTGTCCACTGAGTTTCGTTTTTGATAATCACAACCTGCCCTTCTTATACCAGAATTGCTAGTATGGTTTGGGTGAGATTTTGGGCTCATTATTCTTATTACTCTTTTGTTTTTGTCCATTGATAGTTTAACTATCCACTGAGTTTGATACCTACCAGTTCCATATAATCAAGACAAACAATTTTGTTGGCTTGTAAATCCTGTGGAGGCTAATTTGGTTGGCTTGTAAAATTGGTTGTGAAGAATCCTGTGGAGGCTAATTTGGTTGTAAATTTTGTTTTAGTAGGCTTGTATAAAACAGTGAGTATATATATTCATGTTCTCTTGTTGAAATTTGACATATTCAAATGGCGTCTTCATCGAAGAATCCTGTGAAGGCTAACTCAAGTATGGAAGTGGATATTAGATTCATGTTGAAATAATGTGAATGCAGAGAATTAACAGATGTGAAAATAACAAAGTCAAATAAAAACAATAATCGTAGTAAAATCTACTACTCTTGCAAAATGCAAAGGTGCGGAACCTTCTTGGGTTGGTGCAAAATCGACAAATTTGGACAGGAATCAAATGTAATTATCCCATTAAAAAAATGTAGTACGTCGCGCAACTGGGTTATTGGTGAAGTTAAGACGGAGTGGGAAATTGTGCCATGGAGAGATGTCTTAATAATTATATCTTTTTTGGTGGCCATGAAAGCCATGATGTAATGTAGTTTTTCTTATAATTAAGCCATGATGTAACCTAGTTTTTGTTATAATGAATAAAATGGAATCATTTATGACTTGTTTGTCATTAATTTCGCCAATCTTGAATTTTATCCATATCCGATCATTCGAAAATCTACATCACCAAGACAAGATTCACACATCATATTTAAACAAACAAACAAAGTACACATTTTCATTTCACTAATTACACATCATATTTAAACAAATAAAGAAAGTCTACATTTTAATTTCAAGATTCTCACATCACATTAAAACAAAGAAAGAAAGAAAGTCTAGAAATCACTTGTTAAAGATTCACACATCACATTTAAACAAACAAAGAAAGTCTACATTTTCATTTTAGACTTATATCATCTCCATTTTCCGTTGACGACTCATTACGCTCTTGCAAATTTGCATCCTCGCACGTAGAATACCTATGTGAAAAAAAAAATCAAGATTTGCATTACAATGTCATAATAAGACAACATAAATAATAAATGAATTATTGCTTACGCATTTGTAATTGCCAGACAATTTCGTATATCATGTGCTTGGTCCACTTTACCACACACCCATGGCAACGTCTAACTTTTTTATTTTTCGCTCTGGCCATTGCTTTCTCTTTTCCTCCCTTGAGCTTTTTGCCACACCCTTTTGCTCAAACTTGACCGGGTTTATTGTAACTACTTTGAAAATTACAAAAAGCATGTGCATTGTTACCATCACCCAATGGATTACTACCTATTGGATTACTTTTCCCAGTGGGTACCATTGCAGCTGTGCAGTTACTAATAAATTGATAAATTTGCTCATTAATTGCACTCACTCCATCAATAAACATTTTCCTTGTTTCTTCACATAGTAGGGACTTGTCAACTAAATCCAAAGACAATTGGATAAACTGACTCCGCATCAAGAGGTATGAATTGTTGTCATCAATGGACATGCCTTTATCATCCACCACTGTATCCGATTTTACAGACTTTGTCCACCTCTTCAACATGTATTTATCGGGCAACTCCTCAATATGCAGAAATTTTATCAAATATGCAATGATGTGTTAATATAGGATTCCGGAGCTTTTAAACATTTTACAACTGCAAGAAATAAAATTAAAATCCTTATCATAAATAAGTATGTGAACTTTAATAGTTGCGACTTTCGTTCCTTGGATTTGATAAATACATTGATTCTCAGTTTCATTAACAAGCTGGATCTTGTAGTTGAAGCTATCAAGCACCTCACACTCAAACTTGTAATACATCTCATTATTGTAAATACCAGCCATTTGCGACAAAAGGTCAAGATTTATTCTAAGTTAAAGTGTCTCAATGATATCTTTATGACCGGCCATCAACTCTTCATGACATTGGCGTACAAGTCCCCTACCAAACTGTATCATAAAATTCACTAATGAATTGCCCTTAGAAACAAATCTCTTGAAAAATGCATGACCACTCTCCGCTTGTTGGCTACTTAACATGCTAGCTGAAAACACGTGATTAACATATGCAAGAATCCATCTTGAACGAAGTTGATATTGGTCTTGCAACCACTTATTTCCTTCTAACCCACTTTTTTTAATTAGGCTTTCTCATTCCAAGTCAAATTCTTTGGGAGTTTTTGATTTCCAAATGCAAGCCGGGAACTCATTCTTGTAAATACCACACTTCACTGCATCAATCTTCTCCGAAAATTTCATTAATATGTGCCAACTACAATACCTGTGATAAGAATTAAATAAGTCTTATGAAAAAATAATGAGCATACATATATAAAAACATAATATGGAATAAGGAATAGAAGTAATACCTATGAAAAGTATTTGGAAGAACAATAGGGAATGCTTTTGTCATTGCTGGGTCTTGATCGGTAATAATCATCTGCGGGGCTCCGTCGATCATACTTTCCAAAAATTGATTAAATACCCATATAAAATTATCAACGCTCTCATGATTCAAAAAGTCATAAGCAAAAATAATCATTTGACCATGATTGTTGACCTCCATTATTGGTGCAAATATCATTACATACTGATTAGTGTTATAGGTAATATCAAAAATTATCACATCACCATAAAAGTTATAAGCCCGTCTTGAAATTGCATCGGACCAAAAATAACAAGTAATCTTTTGATCCTCATCAACCTCAATTTAAAAAGTAAAAAATGAATTCTTGCTTTGTTCCAATTTTAAAAACTCGTAAAATATTTCATCATCATGGCCCCTTTATCGGCACGTATATCCCTATCATGGTTATACAAATCTCTTTGCGTACACCCAATATTTTTTATACCTCCAGATTGCACTCTAAGAAAACTAAATTGTTAATGATGGGGTATATTCACCATGGACAATTGTTTAGTCAAAGACTTTGTCGCGGCTGAAACATTAGGATGAGACCTTAAAAGGTGAACCTTTGATGGGGTAGAAAACGGGTGGCTGTGCCCTTCATTAAAAACAGTAACAATGTATTTTTCGGAGTTTGACCTTAAAACAGTAATTTTAGCAGTACAATTTTCGCCCAAGCTTCCTCGACGTTTTTTCTTTCCAAATTCAACCAATATCTTAGATTTTCCTTGTTTAAAACAAACATATTATTTTTCTTCTTATTTTCCCACTTTTCAGCTCTTTCTGATTAGTCCAAGCACGTACACTAAATCCAACTGCTTTAGCATACACGTTGTAGAATTTCACAACATCATCGATTGTCTTAAATTGTTGTCCTTTCTTTGGCCTCAACTCATCTAATACTTAAGGAGTATATATATCATACTATTTTCATCTAAGTCTACATCTAAATTAGGTTCATTATCCACATTTTCACGGTTCCCCCTACTTGAGTGCTGAAATTTTTCATATTTCACAAAAACCTGTTCATGACATCTACATTAGCTTCATTTTTCATACACATAAATATACAGTGTATATCGACAAATTTAGAGTAATTCTAGTACGTACTAACATCATCAACCCGTGGACAATTATCAAGAATCAATGGACAATCCTAAAACTCTAGTGCATGTGCTTATGCACCAGATAAAACCTTATACAGAAGTTGAATTGTTTTTATTATTTTACCATATCATTTTAAGAAAGTATAACCATAGTGTACATTTGGACCAAGAAAATTGAATGTAACTAGCTCATCACTGAATTCTTATCAATTTAAAAATAAACTCAAATTCTAAACATAACCAAATTTAAGAGGCAATATAATAATTGGTATCCATCTAATAGCAAGCAGATTAAAGGAGAAAGACTCACAGTTAAAACAAGTGGGTAACCAATTCAGGGTTGTTTTGTTATAATATGCTTGTCATTTAAATTAGAGTTGAAATGACAGGCATATGTGGAGTTTTTATATGCCGATTCATCTATTGACATTCACTTTTACATGTAAAGAAAACTAATTTGCAATATACAGAGAGTGCAACATAGCTTCACTGCAACTGACTTAAAAGCAAGAGGTTGGCAGTCAAAAGCAATATAATGGATCCTCATTGATCTATTAATATTAAGCACAAGCAAGAGATGTCAGTTACATCTTGGTACACACTAGTAGAAATTCCATAAACTAATTTCGAAAAGCACCCAAAGAAGAATGAAAATGTTTTATTAAACTGGAAATGCACCCAAAATTAGTGAAGTATTAAACCAAAATTTCAGTTTTTATTCCTCAAATAACAAGTAATGCACCCAAAATTGCACATTATTTAACCCAAATCGCATACAATGGCAATCCGAAATCGTACCTTGGAAGTAGTGATTCTTGTTTGGAAGATAAGCTTCTTGTTTAGGTTTGGGATTGTCGACGGTAGTGGGAGGAAGGGGGACTGGTAGTCGTCCGTGAGAGAGAGCGCATGTCAGTCGGTAGTGAGAGGGAGAGAAGTCCGCTGGGTAGTGAGAGAGAGGTTCCTTCAGTCAGAGATTTTTGCCGGTAGTAAGAGAGATAGAGGTTCCTTCAGTCGGTTCGTTTCGCAGGTAGTGAGAGAGGGAGCAGGTTTCGTCAGAGCGATAGAGAGAGAAGGAAGCCTAGACGGACTTTGTCAAAAAGAGAGGAAGGAATGCATTCTTGTTATATTTTCTCCATCCGTAAACGAAATAGAGTTGGGACCCACCTTAAACCCACTAATGCGTACGCATTAGTGCGTTTGAGAAATAAACTGTATATATATACACATACACATATACTAGCTATTACCCGTGCCAGTGAAACTAATGAATCATATTAAAAGTGCGATCATGTTAACGGATTAAAGACCTTAACCCAATTGTTTGGTGATTCGGGCCATTATAAGTGATTATATATAATTTGTGTAAAGTGTGTTTTAAACATAAACTACACATATTTTCTAATTCAATGATTCTTTTATAGATTATTGTGTTGAACTTAAAACGAATATGTAAACAACTGGAATCATGTAATATTCCATAATTCTTGTTTTTATTTTTTATTTTTATCATAATTTTATAGCTACAGTGGACTTTTGGATTAAAGTTGTGGTATTTTAAATTAAAATATATATATATATATATATATATTAACAAGAGAGAAGTAGTGTAAGGAGGTAGATTAATAAGTAATTGTGTGGATGTCATAATTTAGCTAAGCCTAGTGACTAGTGCATTGATGGGGGGCGAACTTAAAGCTTTTTGACAATTTTAAATGGGCAAAATAAGTGTTAGAATGATGGGGTTAAAGACAAAAAATTAGCACCGAATTGCTAAGTGGTTCAGGCCATTTAAAGTGATAAAGAGTGTTTTAAACGTAAACTATATATATTTTGTAATCCAATGATTCTTCTACAGATTATTATGTTGAACTTGAAACGAATATGCAAATGCATGGAATCATGTAATATTTTGTAGTTCTTTTTTATATCACAATTTTATAGCTACGGTGAATTTTTGAATTAAAGTTGTCATATTTCAAATTTTTTTTAAAAAACAAGTTTGACGAGAGAGTAGTATAAGGAGGTAGGCTAATAAGTAATTGTCTGGATGTTTTGATGTGAAATTTTAAAATTCAATCCCAAAACTCACATTCACTTAATATAATATTATAAAATTTTCACCATTAGATTATATGGGATATTAAAAAATGAGGTTTATTTGAAAAGAAAAAAAAATTTGCAAAAGAACCGCCAAAATATTATTTTTGTAAATTAAGTATTTATATTTGACTAAACTTCAAAAGGAGTGCAATGTTAACTTTGCACTAGATTTTTGAATTGTAATAGTTTATACTATTGTGCAAAATTAAGTTCGCACTACATGTTTTTTATCATATTATTATGTCTAAGTTTTTTATTAACAATGCTTTAGAGTTATCTCAACAAGTTACAAACTTAAACTCATTTTTTAACAAAACATACATGATAATTTTTTGGATATGTAAAGTTAAGTTTGCACTTCTTATTTTCTAATACAATACTATATATTGTAGTTTATTTGACGTTACTTCAAGTTTAGCTCGGTGAAACATAAAAATATACTTGTTAAAAAATATAAACATATCATGTAAATTAAATTTGCATTCAATTTTTTGTATTGCAAAATTAAGTTTTCACAAAACACAATTTTGTGCAAAGTTAAGTTTTCACAAAACACAGTTCTAGTTAAAGCCATTATTTTATAAAAATATTAAAAAACAAGCACTTATTTAAAAAAAAAAAACATTATTTCCTTGATTTTTTAATGAAATTTTGTGAAAATAATTTTCATATTTAGTAGGTCATCTTCACCAAATTTTATCAAAAAAATTAACCGAAAAGAAAATTAACTAAAAAATTGATATATAGTACACCATCCTTGTTTGTAGTGTTAATATTTACAAGCCATTAGATCAAACTTATACTAACAACAATACATCAAATTATCAAAAAGTCCACTCACACACAAAATATACTATTAACCCCATCTTTCTCTCTATTACTCTCTTTACTCTTTCTCAACGTTTTAATAAAAAATTAAAATCTCATATATTTAAATTCGAAAATCAAACTTTAAAAAATTTTTATAGATTTGAAACTTATTAATTGAACTCTATAAAACTAGATCTATTGTAAGAAAAAAAATTTAAACTATGTTGATATGCTTTCGCATAACTAGCTTTCAAGAAGAAAGAAATTTTTTAATTCCAATTGATTATAGAGCAATCGTGTTAATAACGTATTAAAATAGCAAAGAAAGAAATAAGATAATGAGAGAAATATTCTTATTTAACTAATATATAATATGTCAGTCCATAAAAAAAATGATATATAGTATAAGTAGGAGTTAGCTCAATTTATATTAAGAGCTAACATTTTTGCTTTTTCACAACATCAATGTGAAACAAATTACACTATATATCATATGAGTTAATCTCTTCATTCATATCATAATTCCAATGCGAAACAAATTATATTTTTAAATATTATATATGAATTTTTACATATCAATATTTTACAACAATATATGAATTTTTTCAAAAGAACAAATAAATTATATACTAATATGATTTATACACCAAAATTTAACTCTTTTTCTTAGGGATGGCAAAATGGCTTAATCATGTGAATTTTTAACCCAACTCAAATGTGATAAATTTTGACTATGTTATTTTTGAATCACGTTTACCTTTTCAAATTAAAACCCATCTCCGGTCAAGTTCGGGTTTGAATAAAATAACTCTTGACCTTTTCAAATTAAAATCCATCTCAAGTCAAGTTCGGGTTTGAATAAAATAACTAATTGCAAAGAAAAGTATCATTAACATTAATCCATTTAAAAAACATTGGATGACATGCTCAAATACAAGAGTTCAGAAAGAAATATTAATAAAACAAATATAAATAAAGACCCACGTACCCTAGCAAACTAATATAATATCTATAGTTTTGGAAGTTACCAAGGCATCTTCCAGCGTGTTCAGGAATCTTCAGCGATATGGCTCTTCCACATTCCCTTGGAACCTTCTGGAAGATTTTCAAACCACCTTTTCTGGTATGCAGCTAGGTGATCGGAATGTGCACGCTAATCCGCTCCAAATTTGACGGCACGTGACAATCAGCTCCAGTTCTCGCACAGCACAGCACCTGCACATTAGCATTGGCAACTTAACGACTGGCATATCTCATTTCAGAACATTTGTGACCATACGCTTGTAAACGCCGCTTAGAGCGAGTAAACATGCCCATCTATTTTAAGTCAAATATGACCAAACAAAATTGCCAGTTAGGTGGTGTACGATTTTTTCTCTTAATTCTGAATTGAAGTCTATTCAACATTAAGAATAAGGGTGTTCACGATCCGGTTGATCAGACCGTTGACCCTTAATGTGGACCGGACCGTTGCAATCGGCCCTGTGATTTTTGGGACCAGACCAGACCGGACCACTTTAAATGGTCCAGGCTCGGTCGGTCCAAACGGTCAGACAGTAACCAAAATTGGAGGAAGAGATAGGCTGAAATTTGAGGAGGGGGGGGGGGGGGATAGTGAGATATATATATATATAAGATATGTGTGTGTATAAGATGTGTATATATATATATATATATCCTGTCAACAACCAACCATTTCTAGTTAAGCTTTCAATATGTGTATGTATATATAAGATCGATCGAGCAAGAGACCAATAGATCGAGCGAGAGAGAGAGATAGTGAGATAGAGAGAGAGAGAGAGCGTACGCGTACCAGTGGCAGATGTAGTGACAGACAGCAGACCAGAACTCATTCTGGTGGGTGGGCAGCAAGAGAGATGCAAAATTGGGGGTGGGCGGCTGTGAAGAAGAATGAAGACTGAAAGTGAAATCTTTTCAGGGCCTAGGGTTAGAATGTCTGAGTTAAGTACAGAAAATAGGTATATTATATACTTAAATACTCGGTCCGGTCCGGATTTTATGGGATTATTTCTCCTTAGACCGAAGACCGGACCATTTATTCGGTCCACTTAAACCTGGACTGGACTGTTGTGAATATTAAGACCGCAAAAAGCCCTATAATTCAGTCCGGACTGGTCGGTCCGGTCCGGTTTTTGCACACCCCTAATTAAGAGTTAGAGATGGTATTTACTTTCTCAACTTTGGATTAAAATTGACCATTCAGCATTAAGAGACAAGTCATGTGTTGAATGCTTAATTTAATTTCAATTAAATTTTATTCCAATGGTACCCTATTCTATTTAATTCCATAGAAACTGATGTATATTGCAGTAATAACTAATGGGGGTAAAATCATAAAGGGCTTATTTGAGTTACCCCCTTATATTAATAGCTTAATTACAGATACCCCCTATTTTCATAATACTTTAAATTACCCAGAAATTTAACATCATTTAAAATTCTGTCAAGTTCCCGGGGTAACTCAAAGGATTTGGAAAACAAAGTGGCATCTCAAATTATTTGATTAATATAGAGGGTTTACTTGCTTATGCACTTCGCAGTACCCCATGTATTAATAGCATAATTAGAGATACCCCACACCGTTTTCATAATCCTTTTGAGTTACCCCCTGGAACTTAATGGGCTTTGCCTTCCATTAAGTTCCAGGGTCAAAGGATTATGAAAACAAGGGATATCTCTAAATAAGCGATTAATTTAGGGGGTTAACTCAAAAAACCCAATCATAAAATATCATGTATTCAACAGTCAAAAGCCAAATGAAAAAACGAAATCAAATGCATTTTGCAGAGGTTCCGTTCTGCATTAAGCATTTAGATTTCAGTATTCAATGGCATTCATAGGCTAAATAAGCAAATTACCCCGAAGTTTCAAGTCTAACCTGACTAACAGTATTACTGTAAGAAGTTAGTGGAGAGAAATTCACCCTCAGCACTCCTGTCAAGTTGCCCCTGATTTAGCCAGATCAGCTCTTGCATGTATTAGCTCCACAGCATGAGAGTGAAACCAGCAACACCTGACCAGTAAGCGCAGAAAGGTTGTTGGGTGAATACTCAGATGTGTAGACCACTTTATGGGTCCAAATACACTCTTGCTCATGCAGTTCTTTTGTAGTGAAGCTCAATAACTTGAACACTGAAATTCATCGGACTTGGAGATTCTTGAAACATGCACCATCTTCTAATAGTTTTGACCATCCTCCAAGTCTGATGAATTTCATATAAAAAGCTTCAGCGTACAATGATGTTTAAGGACAGAATATGGGAAAATAATTTGGAATGTGGCAGTGCAAAAAATAAATAAGCACAAAACTCGATGAACTACTCCGCACGTTACCACAAATCATTAGTGTCGATATATCATAATAGCAAAGACAGGTAAAGTGTGCCAAAAAGGCACATCTGCAGCTGCAGCAGTTATGAAGCTATGAAGCAGGATCAATCTATATTACAAAACACTATTTTTGACCAATTTTTTTTTCAAAAAATATAAGAATCTAGTTGCTAAAAATACACATATTATGATGTGCATTAGTTCTGTACCCTTGGATGAGTTTTATACACACATCAAGATGTCACATCAAAATTAAAACACTCACACCAATAATATACGCACAATCAACTCTCACACACTAATAATTTTGTCTACATTAAAAATACCATAACTTAAAATAAAAAACTCAAAATTTAATATTTAAAATCTACTAATCAAAATCAATTAAACAAGATCAATCATGACTATAGAATTATGTAAAAAAAATTAAAGAAAAATGATTGAGTAACATTTAATCACGTATTTTATATGTTTGTATATTATGGCCTTGAGTTTAATTTGTTAAAAAATCATTTTGCCGAGATCAAAGAATAAGATTAAAAGATTCTTTAAAAAATTAAAAACAAGTTGGTCCAATCCAGAGTACTTTTAGGTTTTCTAACATTAAATTTTATTGAACCTACATTTCAGTTACTCAAAACGTTAGACTATGTTAGGCAATAAGTTTAAAATAGACTGATTGATATTAGTCGATTTAAATTCGTCATACGTTACTCTATTTTATTCTATTATCATATCTTATTTATTTCACCGTGCCAGATGGCACGGGTATACCCTAGTGTTAAAGAAAGCAACAAGGGACAGACATCCAAGTAGAACCTAGTCTTCCTGTTTATCGGGATTCTAACACGTGCCTTAATGTTTTCTAACAAAAAGGCAAGACAAGATATAGAACCTTACCCTTCAATATAAGATGACAATGTAATGAATGAGGGATTGCAATTTCAAAATCTAAGAGGACAATTGTGAAGAATCCAAATTCCAAATATGTCTATCTAGTGAAAGTGAAGAATGTCAAAAAATTATTTATTTTAATTCCAATATGATTATGAGGGTTTTGTAAAGACTACAGAAGACAACAAATGACATATTGATGGTGCATTCTTTCCCATATTTCCCAATACAACTGGATCATGGGTATCAACATTTTGTCATGAGCTTGTATTTTCACCAAAACCATTCCACTGCTTCCAGGCAGATTCTCAATGTTGGAAAAGTGCAATAAATTTGTCCACGTTTAGCCAAACTAGGTTTGCTACAGGGATGACATTGTCGGTTAATACCAATTCCTCATATAAAATTGATCACTGTAAACACGACATCTTCCCTTATTTCTGGCTAATCAACTACCTTTTTTTTTCTCAAGGGTCTACCTTAATCAGCTTTCAGACAGTTCTTTTTTAATACAAGCAGTTCATCATCGAATAGACCCGTGGTTCAAGAGGGGAGACAAGGAGCTCAAACCTGAGACCTGCCCCCGTACAGGGACAGCTGCTTAACCAAAGAGTTAATCAGCTTGATTATAAACTTGAACGTCCGTGCTTGTGAGATGTACCATCATGTGCATCAAAAGCAATAAAACCTGCAGATGGCATATGCAATCCCTTACTTCAACATAATGAGTAACAGAAGACCAACAACTAGCAAATTGCCTGAGGTATTGTTCCCATTCGTCAAACAGAAGATTTTCTACACTCACTCGATTAATTCTATCCCATGCATCCAAACATATTTGTCACACCAACTTTGGACCCAACCTGCTGACAAGAAATAAATCATGAACGTAAGTTGAAGAGAAATACAGCTAGAAGTATCAAGAAACAAAACTTTGAAAGGTTACACTTGTTGCAATTAGTTTAATTAATGTATTATGAAACTAATGCTCAAATGAAAATGCGTCCAATATTGTCTTTTTCCGATAAAGAAACTTCAAGAATTTTTTAACTGCAACACTAACCTCAGTAAGAATGTGAGAGAGCCTGATCCAAAAACAGAACTGCGATTTCTTTCCACAGTGATTTGGTGCTAAGAGCAAACTCCTTAACAGATATATTATGAGAATAAGAACCAATTTGGTACATTCCGGAAGGAACGAAGGGGCCGTCAAAGAGAAGACCAGCATCAGCAATAATTTCAGCAACAAGTCATTCCCGAATTTGATAATCCATGTGAACCTTTTTTCCAAACCCTATTCTCGAAACCAAGAAAGAATGATCATATGTTTTATATCAAATCTTTAACATATCGAGAGAACAATAATTTACCCCTCTCAAGTTTGTATATTAGGAGTAGCATCATCACTTATGCCCCTAAAAAGGCCCCTATTGACCATTTCATTGTTCAATTTTAGAGCTTCATCCATATTACCAAGCTCCTGGTACTTTCTTATTAGACAACCATACACAACCTCATCGGGAACAACACCCTTCTCAATCATCTCATCAAGTAAATTGCTTGCTTCCTGTAGTTGACCACATTTAGAGAGCCCACAAATGAAGGAAGTGTAGGTATGAAGGTCGAGCTCCACACCAGTTTGAATCATTCGATTCCGCAAATCCAAGGCTTCTTGGATATTTCCATCTTTCAAGTTTCCATCAATCAAGGATGTGTAGGCAGTTTTATCTGGAAGTAATCCCTTGCCTAGCATTTCATCGAACAGCTTCTGAGCAGTTTTCAAGCGTTTATTTTTACAAAGCCCATCTACTAGAGCTGTATAAACCGCCACGTTAGGCTGCAAACCAACATCTGGCATCCTATCAAAATGATCAATTGCCTCTTGGGTCAAACCGGACTTGCACAAACCATCAATTAAAACACAATATGTGACAACGGTGAGGCAAATACCTAACTCTTGCATTTCTTGTAGCAGATTGAGAGCTTCTGCGGCTTTTCCAGCCTTGAAATAAGTGTCCATGAGTGTTGTGTATATTACATGATTTGCAACTATGCCACTTCCCTTCATTTCACCAAATAAAATTTTAGCTTCTTCAAACTTTTCCTGGTTGCAGAGACCCCATATGACAGTTCCATACAGCATCAAGTCCGGTTCAATGTCTTCTCCTTTCATTTGTTGCAAAATATCCATTGCATCACCCATCCTTTTGGCCTTCATATACCCATGAATAAGGGCAGTATATATTTCCTGGTTAGGAGTCACCCCAGATTTTAGCATTGCCCTAAAAACTTCTTCTGCATCTTTCATCCTACCTTCCTCGGATAGGCCATCAAGTAACGCTGTATAAGTAACAATGTTCAACTCTATACCTGCCTCAAACATCTCTTTGGCTAGCTCCAAAGCCTCACCAACATTACCCACTTTAAAATTTGCATCAATTAAAGAAGTATAAGTGAACTGATTAGGAGTAAGACCAACTCGCCTCATGTCCACAAAAAACTTGATTGCCTCTTGCAACATTCCTTCCTTGCAAAAAGCATCAACAAATGTGCTATAAGTTACAACGTTCGGTTCCAAACCATTCTCCTTCATCTCACGGAGAGACTCGAATGCGCGGGGCATATTTTCGTATTTACAGAAACAATTAATCAGAATGTTGTATGTTATTACATCAGGGTCACAACCAGCATCCTTCATTTCTTCATATAAACATACTGATTCATCTAATTGCCCAAACTTTCCATGTCCATCAATAAGAGAATTATAAGTAACAATATCCGGTGCAATGCCTATCTCTTTCATCTCTGCAAACAAGCTTCTAGCAGTCTTCAAGTCTCCTTCTTTACACAAGTAGTCTATCATTATATTATAGGTAAATACTGACCGGGAAATTCCAGCCCCAACCATATCCTTAAAAAACTTCCTTGACAACTCTCCCTTACCAATCCTTGTAAGCCTCTGTAAAAGATAATTACAAGAACGAGCTTTTGGAAGAACCCTAAACCGTTTCATCCTCGAAAAGCATTCGCTTGCTTCCTCGACCCTCCCCAATTCAACCAGCACACTAAACAATGAATCAAATACTCCGTAACCTGGAACGCACACATTCCTTGTTGACCACAGCACATCAAATATTTGACAACTGGGAAAAACCCTATTTGAAGTAGCCAAATCCCTCAGAATATTGTGGGCGTCAATATACATTCGAGAACAAAACAATATGTGAGCAAGTATACAATAGCACTCGGTCGTATGATGAAACCCATTTTGCCTTTCTGCCCATCTAAAGAACTTTAATGCTAACCTCGGTTCTTCTTTCAATCCCATCATAACCCTCGAGACCCAAATCGGAGCTAAAGCCGAAGAAAACAAACTAATAATCCTACAATCATCCCACCGCTCTTCTCTAACAACATTACACATTGATTTCCCATCAAAGTATTCATCAAAATTGTCAAAATTTGCTTTTGAGACAAATGGGCATCTAAAGAACCATAGAAAGCTAGTAACACATATAACGAAGGTGCATTGAAAAGGAGATAGGGGTGATAATGAATCACTATTAGGACAAAAAAATAATTGATTGGGAGGTGAAGGAGTTGACAAGAACATGCTTACGCGTTGAGAGTTTCTACGTCCGATGCTATAGAGGGTTTTAAGAATAATTAACATCGTTCGGGCAAATAAACAAACAGCTTCAATGCATAAGTCCATTTTCAAAATACCTTGTGTATAATAGATATTCGGAGAAGATACGAGCAATCATTGCTCTTTCTCGCTCTATGGAATGGAATGTATGTATGTGTATTGATATACAGATGAATTTGTGTATGTATAGGAGGAGTTTAAGATTGTGCCGTTATCGCCGTCGACGACGGGATTGTTAGGGTTTAGGGGCCGAGAGTTTAAAAGAGTGGCAAAGGTTTTTAGCGTTCTGCAATGCTCCGAATCCGTTATTCGAGTACAGTATTGGGTAATTCGACCCGTTTGGCTAGGGTTTTTGGTTCTAAGCACGACCATAACTCAAGGGGGAGGATAAATGCACCCTATTTTTTGTCACAAACCTCCTTTATACGTTATAACTCCAAGATTTTAAAAATTTACCACAAACACTCTCTTTTACCACCCTCCAATTAACAACCATAATTTTAATTAATTAAACTAATAAAGTTAAATTAAAATTGAACTAAACCCATAAAATAAAATAATAAGAAGAATAACAGGAGATTCAAACACACCATTCTTTTCCCTTTTACTGTGCTCTGAAACAGTCCCATCCCTACTGTTGTTCCCATTATCTCCGTCTCCACCGCCAGTCTCTGTCATTCTCCATCTCCATCTCCACTGGTGGATCTCTTTCTCCATCTCTCATTCGCCCCTACCCACTAGGCGCTACGCACACTATTGCTGGCGACTCATCTCTATACGAGTGTGAACACTCTCCCGTCCTTCATTGCTTCATCACCTACAAAACTCCTCTGTCTGTGATAAAGCTCAAAGGTAGCCAATCATCTTTCTGTCACTTCACATTTTTCTCTCTGTGATGCGGCTCAAAGCACAACACCAAACTATATGGGTTCGATTTTACCCCCAAATTTGGTGTTCTTGAAAGAGGGAAAAAAAATGAGAGAGTGATTATGTCAGGATCTGGCTTGAACAGATCCTAAACCTAAAATAATAAAGCAGAGTAATGAAGAAATATAGAGAAATTGGGGAGAGGAACAGAAATTATAGAGTAAGAAAGAGTTTAGAGGTGAAGAGATCTAGAAGATAATTCAGAGAGAAGCAGCAGAATAAGAAAATGTAGAGAGAAAGAATACATAATTCTAGAGAGAATTTTTCATATATATTTTTCCACGCCTTAATAGAAATGGAGATGAATTTATAAATGATTGTTTAGACACGTACACATTTTTAGCGAGATTAAGATTGAAGATATCTTGCAATATTTTCAAAAAATAAAATCTCGAGAGATGTTAAGTGTAATATGTAATTGTAATAAGTGTTTTTGTTGGATTGTGTGAGACTTATAACATTACGTTTGCATTAAGAAATTTGTTCTATTATTTTTTTAATTTTTTTCATTAAAAAATAGTGTCGAACTCAATTCATTTCTGAGCTCATTAAGTCTGAATGCCGAACTAAAGTGATTTTCGAGCTTGTGTATATAGCCTATTTTTTAGTAAATGTCAAACTTATTAAACGTATCAAGGTTGTGAAACTTAGCTTCTTTCTTATAAGCATCTTTCTTAATTAATTAAAGATAAAAAGTTTAAGTTATTATGTTAAAATTATTAACGACGTTGAAATTTGTTATCAATAGGCCGAGCTTTAATTAAATAGTTCATACCGAGCTTATAAACGTCAACTGAAGCGAATAAATTCTTCAGACAATATTCCGACAAAACGAAACAGCAATCAACACAACACATATATGAAAAAGAAAAACATGCATTTGATAAAAAAAAAGTCCATTACAAAAAGATAAAAAGAAAAAAAATGAGACAGGCTTTCTTCAAAAATTCCTTCGGTGTCAAAAGCCTTGATGGTTCAACTTCGACAACTCTTATGACCTTCTCGAGTTGTTTATTAATTTTGTCAAAGCTCTCTTCAAGAAGGCCTCTTGCGCTTGCAAGAAGCAAATTGTTCTTTCAAACGAAGAAATCGACCGACAAGACGGTCATAACTCTTCTTCAGATGACGGTGTTTTCGTTTAAGGCGAAGAAAGGCCCTCAACATGTTGACCACTTCTGTAGCGTCTACTCCTTCAGCGTATAGAGAAGCAGAATCGAAAACGGATTCATTGTTAAGATCCGCCATTGAAATGGAACTCTGAGGTATAAACAGTGAAGAGTCCGATTTATAATGGGTAGGAGTTACACATGGGGTCAGAAAATTCTGTGCAATGAATATCCTCGAAATACGAGAGGATATTCACCATTTATTATTATATTCATTCCTAAAAACACCTTGGGAATATGCACACTCCTCGCATAAGTTGCCCAGTGGCCATTAGAAAAAAGCCACGTGGCCAACTGGGGGCATAATTACAATAGAACAATAGATCAAAATGTGATATAAATAAGGAGATTTATACTCGGCAAAAAGGATTTATACTACATACATAAAGAAAATCATACTTGAGGAATGTTTCATATTCTTACCGAGCTTAATAACAAGCCGAGCTTAAAATTATAAATGGTATCGACCATGTTAAGCTTCTATCTTTTTTCTTATAAGCAACTTTATTAATTAAAGATAAAAGTATAAGTTATGAAGCATGTTAAAATTATTAATGACGTTGAAATATTTTTTCATTAGGTCGCGGTTTAATTAAATGGCTCATTCCGAGCTTATAAACCACCTGAATGGAATAAATTCTTCACACAGCATTCTCCCAAAACTAAACAGCCATTAACACAACATTTATGAAAGAAAAGCAATGCATTTCATAAAAAGTACATTACATTGTGCCGACCTTATTATTAAGAGTATTAGAGATATTTCAAACTGTTACCGAGCTGTATTACCATGCCTGAATTACATTGTGCCGAGCTTATTATTAAGAGTACTAGACAAATATTTCAAACTTTTACCGAGCTGTATTTCCAAGCTGTTAGAGATTTTAGAGCGTACTAATATTTCCTTGCGAAGTTAAAATGTTAAAATTATTAATAGAATCAATAATGTTAAGCTTCTTTCTTATTTCTAATAAGCATCTTTCTTAATTAAAGATAAGTTATGAAGCATGTTAAAATTATTAATGACGTTGAACTATTTTTTCATCAGGCCAAGCTATAATTAAATAGATCACTCCGAGCTTATATACCAATGCATTTTACAGAATCGCAATCATCCCAACTGATTAAGCCAAAATATTGCATTTTTATATATGTTTAGATGGCTTAATATGCATGAATTTGATTTTAATTATCCTAAATTGTTAAGAATTGAGTTTTTATCATGAAATAGGATAGTATGTTTGTTTCTAGTGCATTTTACCCTTTTTACAGGTTAAAAATGAACAAGAACGCATCCAGAAGCAAATTCCTCCAAAGTTAGTCATTGCCGGTCAAATTCGGAACTGAATTAAATTCAATAAGTGAACCAAAAGAAAATTCCAAGCTCAAGCATGAAGGAAGTTGATGGAAGAGACTAAGAGAATCCAATAGAGCAGTCCCAAGCAGAGAAGATTCATTTGAATCAAACCGAGAAATTTTTGAATGAAGAAGAGATTCACCGCGCGTAACGTCTCTGTTCCAGCGATTTTTGGTATTAATCCGTGCAGAATTTGAAGAAAACTCCAGATACAAAAGTTGTAGATCTTTGAGTTAGCTACGCGTGGGCGAAAACCTTGCATCAATCAGAGTTCGGAGCGCAAAGTTATGGCCGAAATATAAACAATGTGCTGGAAGAGCAGATTTTAGCGCGAATGAATAAAACAATTGAAGGTGCAAGAAATTATCAAAAGTCGGCCTAGCCCAGATGGTTTGAGTGAGAAGTTTCTTCCTTGTGGTCTCGGGTTTAAGTCTCATGCGTTGCAATATATTTTTGGTCAATTTTCAAGCCCCAAAATGGGACAAGCCCATGACCCATTAGCACACCTAATTAAATTAGGTTTTATAATAAATAGTATATATATAAATCATCGTGAACAGCAACAAGCGCAGCAGCCATCATCAAGCAACAGCAGCAGCACACAACCGTCTCTTTTTCTCCTTTTCTCTTCATTCTTTTCTTCTCTCTCCATTCTTTTATTCTTTCTTTCTTTAATTAATTTTTCTTTTACAACATTAAAGCTTCGTTTGTGTTGCTTCCATTATTTTTCTTTGGTGTTAATTCGAAGTTAAAGACGAAGTATTCAAGTACATTATTGAAGATTAATTTCAGAATTTATTATTGGTCTACGCGCGTACTTCAATTTCAGGTTCTTAATTTATTTTATTGCTTTATTAATTCTTAGTATAAATTGTGCATGCTTATAATTTTATTTAGATTTTAATTTATGAATTTATGTAGGCTGATTTATTTAATTAATTTATTGAGCTTGAATTTATTAGATATGTTTGGCTAGTTCGTTAGTTAAGGGTCCTTAAGGAACGGGTATGCCGACGCTGTAATTTTTCGGACTCGAATTTAATTCTAATTAATTTTTCATTGGTTAATAGGTCATTATAAATCTGATTTTTATTAAATTATTATCCTAGTATGCTAATAACATATTTTTATAATAAATTTAATAAAATCTTTCCGACAAAAGAACCAAACTAGTTTGAATCTTTGTTTTTGCGCTAAATCCCAACTAATTGACTCAGAGAGCGGTCTATACTCTCTAAATTAATTGGTTATGTATCTTTATAATTTCAAACTAGAGCGTGCTGTTTTCGATAATATTTTTAATCCTTACTTTTTTATACCGAAATTGCCAATTTTGTGTTTCCACCGCCCGTTTTCATTCAAATTGGATTTTAATCATGTTTTAACATATTTGAATTAAATTGTGGCTTTTACTTAATATTTCTAAACTTACTTTTAATAAAAGGTTTTGTAGTGTCAAGCACTACTTCACTTTAATAAACAAGTGTTCTCGGTAAAATTAAGTAATGCGAATTGATTCCATAATTAATATTGGTACGTATAGTTCATGTCACGCATGACTTATTGTGAAAAATATGAGTTTATGAGATCAATTAGCTCGTGGATAATAGGCTGACTTTTAAAAGAAAAATTAATTATAAAATGATTCTTGGTTCAACGAATTGCCCGTTATGTTGTCCGGAACTTATGGATACCCCTAGCACTTTTTATTGTTAATTTTAATTAAAGTTTTTCAATTGTTTAATTAATTTAGTACGCTGTTTTTATTATTTAATTTATTTAGCTTTATTCCATGTTTTTCTTATGTTAATTTAGTTTCTGTTAGCATAGTAATGTTTCGCTACCTTTAGGTTTTGTTTCATTTGCATGTTTTATTTAATTATATTGCCTTTAGTTAATTTAGTTATTAATTCTCATTCATTTCTCTCCATATTTCATCTTTTCTTTATTTTTCTCTTCTTCCTCTTGAAAGAAATTTTCCTAAGTCAAAGAACTACCCTCCTCCTTGTGGATCGACCTTGGACTTACCGAGTATTTATTACTTGACCGACCACCTGCACTTGGGTGTATTAATAACTTCGCACTTTTTGAGCTTAGTCACCAACATATATGACAGAAAAGCAAAGCATTTGACAAAAAAAGTCCATTACAAAAATATATAAAAAAAATTACATGAAAGCCTAATCCAGTGGAATGGAAGGGTCATGAGCACCAGTATCCTCCAATTCACCCTCTCTAGCATGTTCCCCATCACCAACCCTGCTATGAGCAGCCTGACCAACAGGGGATTGAACTTCCACCACCTCCCTGCCTTCAGCTTCTTGGCCGACATCTGCTACCTCGACCGTAGGCGCCTCTACTGCAAACTGGAAACCAGCAGGAATGATAACAGGAACCCTCAACTCACTCATAGGAGGCACCTGGGCAGTATCAAGCCCACGGTCATACCCAGCCTGGTAGAGCTTCGACTTTATTGCCTTGACATCGGTAACACTTTCGTCGAAGCATATAGATCATAGCCCCTCTGCTCGGCATCAGCTATTTCTTGGTCTTTCTCTGCCTTAAGGTCAGAATTCTCCTTCATCAGGCGCTCTACTTCCTCTTTCAGACGATGCTGACCCGACCTCAAAAAAGACGCCTCCGCCTGAGCGCTCCCCAACAGCTGATTCAAACTAGATATCAACCCGTTGGCGGTGTCCAGCTCCTTCTTCTTTCCCTTAAACTGTTCATTCAGGCGTTTATTTTCTGCTTCCAGCTGCGTGAGGGCATAATTCTGGTTCCTACTCATGATAGCCCTCCTATCGTCTAACACCATGAACTTCTGGGTAGCCTGCTCAGAGAAAGACAAACAAAATTACAAGGAACAAAATAAATTGAAAAAAATCCAAAAAATAAATAAGCTCGGATATTAACCTTCACATATCCTGCAGAGCTTCATTCCTGAGTTGAACAGTGGGGATGTCTTTGAGCTCGCAAACATCATCAGCCTTAGTGATACCATACATGATGGTGGCTGCAACGGGGGGGAGCGATATATGGAATCAGACTCCCGCAACTCACGGCCCTGGTAGCGAAACACAGGACGCCAACTACGGTCAGGCTCTTCCTGTACCTGTTCGGCTACCTGGCCTTCAACCATTTAGGGTTGTTCTTTTTTAGCTGGGAAGTTCGCGGCTTCCATTCTCCGACAAGCTGATGGAGAGGATGGTGGGGTAGTCACCACAGCTTTGTAGCCATACCGAGGCCTCTTCTGAGGAGAAGACGCAGCAACTTGGTCCGCGTTGGCATCATCTTGTAAAGCTTGGCTCAAGTTTCTTCTCTTTGGGGCCATCTCCAAAGGATCTTCGATAGCTCGGTAACTAGTGGCTTCGATGTCTTGTAAATCTGGACTAGGTCAAGGTCGATTGAAATATCCGAGCTGCTTATACTTTGCTCGACAGGTTTTCTTTTCCCCTTATCCTGAAAAGGAGCCGATGTGCTAGGTCCATCCAAATCAGCAACGAGCCCAGTTAGAGTGACACTCGCTCTCTCAACAGGGACCCCCCTGATCGTAATCCTTGTAGGAATGATAGGCCGGGATTGCGGGCGAAATTTAACCTTCTGCCTATCCTCAAATTTGCTCGGCCTTCTGGTGTTGCCAACCCAATCCGGCTGATTGCGTCTTTTCGACAAAAAATTGGTGTCCCAGGGGATGTAACCGAGCAAGTTATGGGCAGCTCGGGGGTGATCAACAACACGAATCTCCCGTGGACCGTTGAAATTTATCACGGGATTGATGGAGTCCCAATCAATCACCTTAGGGCTCGGACGAGGGGGCTTGACTGCAAAACAAACACGAGATTTGTATAAATATCCAATACAGAATAAAACACGAAATGGATGACAAAAATAAACCTAAAAATCCTACCAACACGTTGATGAATATATCTTTTTATCTTATGTATATTTCCATCATCTCAAGCACCGCCGACCACTACCAAGCCCTCGTCATATCCTTTTTCAGACTTCCTCAAACATTTCACCAAATCGGGAGCCTTAACCCGAGCTCCGAAGTAATAGCGAGAATGATCGCCTGAATTGTTACAGAGGGAATAGCACCAGAAAATCTCCCTCCACGTTAGATTCACCCCCAACAATCTATTCAGGGCAGCACAACCTAAGACTACTCTAACCCCATTAGGACTTAGTTGACATAGCGCCATGTTGCATCGTCTCAACACGTCACACAACAGGGGGTCCAAGGGCAGTTTCAATCCCGCCTGTTCAAATAGGACAGTATATATACCAATCTCCCCATCTCTTGGTAAAAGAGTGGGCTCCTCGTTTACTTTTGGAAGCCTCACCGTACACCCATCGGGGATAAATTGCTGAGAGAATACAGCAAGTTCTTCGTCCCCCCTTACTAAATACCTCTGTAGACTCATCTATTCTATCTAAACCCTAACCTCTGAAAGAAAATTTAAACGACGATACTAGAGTGAGGGGTAGGGAAGACTTACAGTGAGAGAAAAACTTCGAAGAATGAAAATCGCGATTTCAGATTGTAAGTTTAGTTCGTCGCTCGTACAGAGAAATGAGGGAAGAAAATTGCAGAGGAAGAGTTTGTGATTTTAAAAAATGAGAAGTGGGTAAGTTGGACAATTTTTGTCCAACACGGCGTGCTTCCCCTCTGTAATCGTGCCTAATAATGAAATTGCATTTAATATGGGTCATTTCAATGCTGTCGACAGCTTTTTCCAGTACAAGCCAACCGCGAGGCGCCACGTGATGCACTGGCCCAGTTTCCAATTTAATTGCCTTCATTACCAAGTGAAATATTACTCCGAGCTTACTGAACTTTTTTCCCATTCTTCCATGAAAATATTATTCCGAGCTTACTGAACAAGACATGATTTCAATAACTACCATGATATTTGAATCCGAACTTATTGAACACGATATGCAGTTCAATTACTAGGAAATAAGATTCCGAGCTTATTGAACGTTATTTACAATTCCTTTGTAATAAAATTCCAAGCTTAGTGAATACGTTATTTACGTCTACAACTACTTGGCAAATACAAATTCGAGCTTAGTGAACACGATATGGACTTCCTTGCTTGGTATCATCGCACATGGTACTTTTAACAACTTTCGAGCTCGATATATCTCCACGATTTGTAACTCAACTTCAATATCTGCCGATCTTGATACCCTCCAAATAGACGTAATGTAACTTTAATAACTTCCGAGCTTGGAAGACCATTTGTTCATAAAAAAATACATATGTGATAATTCATCACAATAATTACACATGGAACTTTAATAACATCTGAGTTTGGTACACCATATGGAATTTTAACAACGCGATATGGATCTTTAATAATGTCCGAGCTTGTTCCACTGACAATTTTTTCGTTAGTTTCCCAAAAAGTTACATGATGGTTACATCTTTACAAAAAATTATGAAGTATGTTAAACTTATTAAGCGTATCAAGGTTTTGTGTAAACATAAAAAGTTTTAAGTTATGAAGTATGTTAAATTTATTAGTGACGTTGAAATTTATTATCAATAGGATGAGCTTTAATTAAATAGATCACACCGAGATTAAATTAGTCACATGTAGCGAATAAATTCTTCACACAACATTATTGAAAACGAAACAACAATCAACAGAACATATATGAAAGAAAAGCATGCATTTGATAAAAAAAAGTCCATTATAAAAAGATAAAAAAAAAAGAAAGGCTTTCTTCAAAAATTCCTTCGGTGTGGAGCCTTAACGGTTCAACTTCGACGACCCTCATGACCTTCTCGAGTTGTTTATTAATTTTGTCGAAGCACTCTTCAAGAAGGCCTCCTGCGCTTGAAAGAAGCAAATCGTTCTTTCAAAAGAAGAAATCGACCGGCAAGACGGTCATAGCTCTTCTTCAGCCGACGGTGTTTACGTTTAAGGCGAAGAAAGGCCCTCAACATGTTGGCCACTTCTGTAGCGTTTACTTCTTCAGCGTATGGAGAAGCATAATCGGAAACGAATTCATTGTTAAGATCCGCCATTAAAATGGAACTCTGAGGTATAAACAGTGAATAGTCCGATTTATATAAGGTATGAGTTACACAGGGGGTCAAAAAATCCTGTGCAATGAATATCCTCAAAATACGAGAGGACATTCACCATTTATTATTATATTTATTCTCAGAAACACCTTGGGAATATGCACACTCCTCGCATTAGTTGCCCTGTGGCCATTAGAAAAAAGCCACGTGGCCAACTGGGGGGTATAATTAAAATAGATTAATAGATCAAAGTATGACATAAATAAAGAGATATATACTCAGCAAAAAGGATTTATACTACATACGTAAAGAAAATCATACTCGGCAAAAGGTATTTCATTACAACATTTCATTAAGTCGATTACGAATCTTATTATGAAGCCTGTAATACTTCAGAAATGTTTCATACTCTTACCGACCATGTTAAGATAAAAGTTATGAAGCATGTCGAAAATATTGACGTTGAAATATTTTTTCAATATGCCGAGCTATAATTAAAGTAGTCACTCCGAGCTGAAGCGAATAAATTTTTCCCACTTCATTCCGACATGATGTTATCGACCGTGATGATACCGATAAACCGAACATAAATCAACACAACATTTATGAAAGAAAAGCAAAGCATTTGAAAAAAAAAACTCGATTACATTATACCGAGCTTATTATGAAGATATGAAGAGTACATAGAAATATATCAAAATGTTATCGAGCTTACTAACATATCCGAACTTGTAAATATTTCTTCTTTTGAAGTTAAAATTATTAATGGTATCGACCGTGTTAAGCTTATTTCTTCTTTCTTATAAGCAGCTCAAAATTGTTATTGAAGTTGAAATATTTTTCAATCGGGCCGAGCTTTAACTAAAGAGATCATTCCGACCTTATAAACCAATGCTTTCTTCACGGTTTATTCCGACAAAATGAAACAGCAATCAACATAATATTTATGAAAGAAAACCAAAGCATTTGATAAAAAAAGGTTAATTACATGGTACCGAACTTATTATGAAGTGTGCACCAGAGAAATATTTCATACTGTTCCCGAACTGTATTGTGAAACGTGTAATACTGAAATGTATAAAAGTTTTAAAGAGCTTACTAACATATCTGAGTTTATAAACCAATCAGAAACGCAATCAACACAACATATATCACAAAAATCAACGAATTTGACAAAAAAAGCCTATTACAAAAACATAAAAAAAACAGTTGAAAGCCTAATCCAGTGGGTGGAAGGGTCATGAGCACCAGTATCCTCCAATTCACCCTCTCCAGCCTGTTGCCCATCACCAACCCTGCCATAAGCAGCCTGACCAACAGGGGATTCAACTTCCACCACCTCCCTGCCTTTAGCTTCCTGGCCAACCTCAACTGCCTCGACCGCAGGCGCCTCTACAGCAAACTGGAAGCCAGCAGGAATGAGAACAGGAACCCTCAGATCACTCATAGGAGGCACCTGGGCAGCATCAAGCCCCCGGTCATATCCAGCCTGGTACATCTTCGTCTTTATTGCCTTGACCTCGGCAACACTTTCGTCAAAGCATAAATCGTAGCCCCTCTGCTCGGCATCAGCAATTTTCTGGTCTTTTTCCGCCTTGAGGTCAGAGTTCTCCTTCATCAGGCGCTCTACTTCTTCTTTCAGACGTTGCTGATCCGACCTCAGAAAAGACGCCTCCCCCTAAGCACTTCCCATATGCTGATTCAATCTAGATATCAGGCCGTTGGCGGTGTTCAACTCCTTCTTCTTTTCTTTCAGCTGTTCATTCAGGCGTTTTTTTTCTGCTTCTAGTTACGTGAAGGCATAATTTTGGTTCCTACTCATGATAGCCCTCCTATCGTCTAACACCATGAACTTTTGGGCAGCCTGCTCAGAGAAAGACAAACAAAATTACAAGGAACAAAATAAATTGAGAAAAATCTGAAAAATAAATAAGCTCAGATATTAACCTTCAACATATCTTGCAGAGCTTCATTCTTGAGTTAAACAGTGGGGATGTCTTTGAACTCGTAAACATCATCAGCCTTAGTGATACCATACATGATGGTGGCTGCAACGGAGGGGGAGCGATATATGGAATCAGACTCCAGCAACTCACGGCCCTGGTAGCGAAACACATGACGCCAACTACGGTCAGGCTCTTCCTGTACCTGTTCGGCTACCTAGCCTTCAACCATTTAGTGTTGTTCTTTTTTAGCTTGGAAGTCGGCGGCTTCCATTCTTCGACCAGCTGACGGAGAGGATGGTGGGGTAGTCACCACAGCTCTGTAGCCATACCGAGGTCTCTTCTGAGGAGAAGACGTAGCAACTTGGCCCGCGTTGGCATCATCTTATAAAGCTTGGCTCAAGTTTCTTCTCTTTGGGGCCATCTCCAAAGGATCTTCAATAGCTCGGTAACTAGTGGCTTTGATGTCCTTGTAAAGCTGGACTAGGTCAAGGTCGGTTGAAGTGTCCGAACTGCTTATACTTTGCTCGATAACTTTTCTTTTCCCCTTATCTTGAAAATGAGCCGATGTGTTAGGTCCACCCAAATCAGCAACGAGCCCAGTTAGAGTGACACTCGCTCTCTCAACAGGGCCCTCCCTAATCGCAATCCCTGTAGGAATGATAGGCCGGGATTGCGGGCGGACTTTAACCTTCTGCCTATCCTCAAGTTTGCTCGGTCTTCTGGTGTTGCCAACCCAATCCGGCTGATTGGGTCTCTCCGACAAAAAATCGGTGCCCCAGGGGGTATAACCGAGTAAGTTGTGAGCAGCTCAGGGGTGATCAATAAGACGAATCCCCCTTGGACCGTTGAAATTTATCAATTGATGGAGTCCCAATCAATCAACTTAGAGCTCGGACGAGGGGGCTTGACTGCAAAACAAACACGAGATTTGTATAAATATTCAATACAGAATAAAACACGAAATGGATGACAAAAATACACCTAAAAATCCTACCAACATGGTGATTTATATATCTTTTTATCTTATGTATATTCCCATCATCCCAAGCACCGCCGACCACTACCATACCCTCGTCATAGCCTTTTTCAGACTTTGTCAAACACTCCACCAAATCGGGAGACCTAACCCGAGCTTGGAAATAATAGCGAGACTGAACTCCTGGACTGTTACAGAGGGAATAGCACCAGAAAATCTCCATCCACGTTAGATTCATCCCCAACAATCTGTTCATGGCCGCACAACCTAACACTACTCTAACCCCATTGGGACTGAGTTAACACAGCGTCATGTTGTATCGTCTCAACACGTCACACAACAGGGGGTCCAAGGGCAGTTTCAATCCCGCCTATTCAAATAGGATAGTATATATGCCAATCTCCCCATCTCTTGGAAGAATAGTGGGCTCCTCGTTTGTTTCAGGAAGCCTAACCGTACACCTATCGGGGATAAATCGCTGAGAGAAGACAGCAAGTTCTTCGCCCCCCTAACTAAATACCTTCTTAGACTCATCTAGTCTATCTAAATCTTAACCCTCTGAAAGAATATTTAAACGACGATACTAGAGTGAGGGATATGGAAGACTTACAATGAGAGAAAAATTTCGAAGAATGAAAATCGCTATTGCAGATCGTAAGTTTAGTTCGTCGCTTGTATAGAGAAATGAGGGAAAAAAATTGCAAAAGAAGAGTTTGTAATTTTAAAAAATGAGAAGTAGGTAAGTTAGACAGTTTTTGTCCAACACGGCGTGCTTCTCCTCTATAATCGTGCCTAATGACGAAATTGCATTTAATATGGGTCATTTCAATACTGTCAACTACTTTTCCCAGTACAAGCCAGCCGCGAAGCGCCACGTGGCGCCAAGCCCAGCCTGCAATTAAATCAATCCGACCTCCATGACCTGCCGACGTGAAGTGCCGAGTAAACACGATTAAAAATTTAATTCCTTTTACTACCAAGTGAAATTACCTTCCGAGCTTAGTTAACAGTTACTTCAAAGGAAATAAAATTTCGAGCTTAGTGAACACGATATAGGTTGAAATTACATGGCAAAAATGATTTCGAGCTTAGTGCTAATGATTTGTACTTCAACTTGCTATCTTGGTACTAGCGTAAACTTTAATTATTGCCGAGCTTGGTACCCACTCCACATTGACCCTATGGAACTCAACTCTAATGTGTGCCGAGCTTGATACCCCAAAACATTGACCATAGGGAACTTTAAACTTTCTAGCTTGGTACACCATTTTCTCATGAAAAAGTACAGAGGAGATAAAAAAAAATTAATTTATTTTACTACCAAATGAAATGACCTTCCGAGCTTAGTTATCAATAACTTCGTAGGAAATAAAATTTCGAGCTTAGTTAACACGATATGGGCTACAATTACTTGGAAAACATGATTCCGAGCTTAGTGATAACGATTTGGACTTTAACTTGTTAGCTTGGTACAGTCGCACAAAACTTTAATAACTTCCGAACTTGTTACCTACTCCACATTGACCCTATGGACATCAACTTGAATGTGTGCCGAGCTTGATACCCCCAAACATTGACCATAGGGAACTTTAAACTTTCGATCTTGGTACACCATTTTCTCATAAAAAAGTGCATATGAGATAACTCATCACAATAATTACAGATGTAACTTTAATATCTGAGCTTGGTACACCATATGGAACTTTAACAACGCATGGATTTTAATAACGTCCGAGCTTGATACCAACTACTCATTGACGATATGCAACTCAACTTTAATATCTTCCGAGCTTGATACCCTCCGCATATTGACTTGGTGGATCTTCAATAACTTCCAAGCTTGGTACACTGACCAATTTGTTCATTAGTTTCTCAAAAAATTACATGATAGTTGCATCTTTAGAAAAAATTAAATCGGAGATACATCATCACAATAATTACACACAAGAGTTAGAGATTTACAAAAAAATACACGAGATTTGCTTCATCATGTGAATTACATGAGGGTTAAGATTGACAAAAAATTACATGTGAGATACACAAATTCACAAAAGATTGCCCAATCATAATCCTTTATTTATGATTGGACAATCTTTTGCTTGTACCCCTAATTACCCATTTCTTTATACAATATGAGTCTATTAGCAAAAGTTTCTTCCCAAGTGGCCGCCTCATTTGTTCGAAGCCTATTCCACATGCTCGCAACAGGTGGGAGCGGTGAATCATCCTTCAAATGAACTTTAACAAAATGATTTCCATGTACAAGTGCTATTGCTAGGACACGAATGTCGCTTCCCTCCCGCGGGCCCTCATCGTGCGGAAAAAAGGTCGGACTTTGTATTGCTGAAAACATCACGACGACACAATTATAAGCTGACGCAGTAAGGAAACCCATATCGGGCATCACCATCCAGTGCTTGTCGTCTTTGCATATGGGTTCAAAAAATTCTAGTATATATCGATTATCATTATAAAACTAATCTCCTCACACGCTGTCATACATATGCTTGTACCTTTCTAGGTCCGCAATCAAGTCCTTTCTTACTAGCAACCAACCATTTTCATCCTCTAACCATCCTATGTGTTCACTAATGGCTCGAAAACCATAATGACCATCAGCTTTAAGATTTTCTATATCTGCGATAAATGGATGCATGATTTTGGGGATGAATTGGAGATAACGTTCGAAAAAAGTTGGCTAAAATCGGTCTTCCTTTCTTTCTTCTTCTTTATAACAACTTGCCTCAATTTATTAGTTTGGGATGATTGTGTAACGACTAATCGTGCCTCTTCTTTGGTCTTCGCATACTCAAACCCTGATGAATTCCGTTTTGTTGATGATTCATGTTTCATTTCCTTTCGGGACAATTTTCTCTTACTCCCTTGTGGTCTACCCTTTGGAATGACGGGGATTGGCTCTTTGAGTGACGTTAAATATGGCATAGCGAGGAGCTTTAATTTTATCAAAATTGCATTCTTCTCATCCGGCGTCGATTGATCATACAACTTCTTCAACAAATAAATCTCGGCCATTTTAAAAAGATCTTCTTCAACAAATCCATCCTCCTTTTTTTTGGTACGATTATCAACCTTTGCCAATGATCATCAACCGCATCCAATGGTATGAGCCGATTTGCACGACGATATAACACTAACTCGTGTGCACATGGCAAACCATAAACCGTACGAAGCACGTGATCGCACGACGATGGATCTATACCAATATCATTCGATCTAACATCCTCATCCTTTATCAAGTCTAAAGCAAAAAATGATATATTTTCCCTAAGTTGTTTCAATAAAAAACTGCGGTGTCTTTCTTTTATCGCACCAAGGCTTCTCTCGAAAACGGCTTTAACTTCATTAATTTGTAAACGCAACATATTGGCCATCTCCACAAAAACAGTTGAGAAAGTTTCCTCACCCGACTCAAGGTGCCTTTTCAACTTGCTGTGCGACCCTTCGGCTCTATTCGTTGTTCTATTTTCACGATGTTTTATCTTATTCATCCACGCTAACACGAAGAACTCTCTTTGTTGAAACCAATTGTCCGACAAGTACTCTATGGCCTTTAGAAACTCCTTCCAGTCTTTTTTGAATTCTTCCCACCTTAGAAAGAAGTCTTCTTTCGACGATGTCATCATAATACTACTCCAACCTTGAATGAATGAATTCCAAACAGCACCCGATTGAAATAAAGGTTTACATCTTTGTTCTACATTTTTTAAAATATGGAATGAGCACAACATGCGACGGGCATCCGGGAAAATATTACCGATGGCACTAATACAAGCGGAGTCCTTATCCATTACAAAGACGCTTAGAAGTTCATGGGGTTCGAACAACCTTTTTAACATTAAAAGAGCCCAATGATAATTCTCCTCCTTCTCCTTATACATAAAACAGTGGGCAATAGAGAACGTTCTGTTTGTCGATGTAAGTCCCACCATAGCAAATAAGGGCATCCTGTACTTATTTGTTTTATAAGTACAATCAACTATAATCACGGAGAAAAATTGCTTCGCCAACAAAATACAATTGGGTTCAGCCCAAAAGAGGTCCAAAACCTCTTCAGTAGTTTCATCACATCTGTGCCAATAAACATAATGATTATCCACTATATTTTTTATCAATTGTTAAATGGCACTCCTTTCCTCCATAGCATGCAATCTCATCTTCGCCTTCGCATTGTAAATAGTCCTTATCGTGGAAGCATTCGCCTCATCACGACCTTTGATTCCACAAAGAACCTCTTTCGGTTTTACTCCAGCAATTGTCATGTCACTAAGAATTTTCTTTTCATGTTTGTTCAATCTTCCCGCATATGGATGCCCCACTAAAGTTTTTGGTAACTCACGATTATGAACTCCACATTTCACATGTACCTTCCATTGATCCCCACCAAGATTCAAACCACGAATTAAAAATGGGCAATTACATTTTCTTGTAGCACTATGTCTCTTCGGTTCATGTTTTTTTCCCTCTTTGCGGTTATTACGATATTTGCCTCCTCTTTCACAACCCAAAAATAGCCTTGGCCTCCTTTTACTAGTACCGTGGTCCGACTTTTGGGTCACGATTATAGTGTTGATCACTTTTCTTTTACTTTGACACCAATCTACTAGAGCATGGCGAGATTCAAATATCTATCGAAACAAAAATTGAATAAATTAGTGATTTTAAATTTTATAGAAAAATAAGTACAGTAAAATTGTAAGTTAAGTACTTATTATACTTACTTTTTCTGTTATAAACACACGAGCCACGTCAATAGATTTTGTTGGGTTATAGTCGTTCTCCATAGAATCTAAGATATTAAAACTATTAGACACACTAATATTAAATGATTGGTCAGCACAACTCGGATTATTAGGCTCTCCATCAATTAGATTCTTTCCTTCGTCGTCATCCAAATTAAGGTCATCACATTTCATTTGGATTTGAGAATGAGGCTCTATTTTCATAGCTTGTTAATCAACATCGGGATAAAGAACTTTACTAGTTGTTTCTAATTGAATTGTGGTGAAATTAATTTCTTCAAGAAGAGAAATATCGTTCCAAATAGAAGAATTAAGGCAATTTGGGTCCTGTAATATTTTAATTATATAAGTAAGAAATTATCCTGAAAATACCAATACAGAGCTCTATTACATCATTCAGCCAATGTGGGGTGAGTGATGTGCATATCACTCGGCTAATGTGGGGAGAGCAACTGATGGGTTTAAAACCCTTAGCTCTGTTTTACCTCTGTTTTTGTTGGACAAATTTTTTCATTATGATTTTACAACATTCATCAAATGAAAAATTAAAATGCACAAATATAAGGTAACACTGAAACAAATATACCTCTTTTGATCTATCTTTATCATTTAGGTCACCAAATATAACACCATATTTATCTTTCTCTTCTACTTCACCACCATCTTTGAGCTTCTTCAAGACTTCCATTTCTATATTATTAAACTTATTAACCATGATTTTTTATGCTTAATCACTCAAACTAATATTGTTAGTATTTGATTTCTTGTTCAAAATGAGATTTTTGGTGGGTGGAGATGGAACCTATGACAGAAACACGTGGTTACTCGGGAGTGGGAGTTGTGATGGGTGGTGGGTGTTTTTTTTAAGTTAATTACATTATTAGTTAATAGTTAATAGTTAATAGTAAATATTTATATTATAAAAGTTAAATAAGAGGGTGGTAGGAATAAACTTTAGTTTAATATTAATAAAAATTCTAGAGGGTGTTTGTGACAAAAAATGGGGGTGCATTTATCAGCCCCCTAACTTAAATCATTAAGAGTGTGTTTGATTAGCAATATTTTTTATGAAAAATGAGTATTTTTTATTTGATTTGACAACTTAAAGTGTTTGATTACCTTTTTTTTAGGCAATTCAATTCTCACTTTTGGTTCACACATGTGCATTTTCAAGGCAATTGAAGAAAATATTTTCTTTGGGGAGGTGGTTTTTTGTTTTCCATGCTTGGGCACGGTTCACAAGACAAGATTTTTACCATTTTCTACATTAAAAATGCCATAACTTAAAACATAAAATTCAAAATAATATAAAAATTTAATATTTAAAATATACTAATCAAGATCAATTAAACAAGATCCATCATGACAATATAATTATGTAAAAAAAAATACCAATAATTTTTTCTACATTAAAAATGCCATGATACAACAAATATTTTTCGGGTAGAAAATTAAAAGTAATCAAACGTACTACACTATATTTTTCATGCAACTCAATTCTAGACAATTCAATTGCCGGTAACTTATTTTATTTCCATGCAAATTCCACGCTTGCAATCAAACGCACCATAATTTTCTTATTCAGAGGGGTTGTTACTTATTACCTTTGAAATTTTTTATTCCATCTTAATCGAAATTACCCCTGTATAAGTAATTTCTTAAAATAAAAGCTAAATATTATTGTTTAAAGTATCGGCCGATACCGAAATGATATAATTGATACTGAATTAGAATGAAAATAACCGTGACACAATATGTATACATATCGGTATTTCATTGAATCGGTGATATTTTACTGAAACTGACCCAAGTCGTCAATATTTTGCGATATTTCACCCAGTTGACTAGGCATTATTGAAAAAAAAATTGATTTGTTCTAAAATAATTTGTTAATCTTTACTTAATTAAATTGACAACTATTGAAAAAAAAATGTTGAATTATTCCAAAGTAATTTGTTAATCTTTACTTAATTAAATTGTCAATTATTGAAAAAAAACTGTTGATTTGTTTCAAAGTAATTTGTTAATCTTTACTTAATTAAATTGACTTATTTTTTATGAGTCATCTACCCATTCATCTCATCCTTACTTGACAGCTTCTAATTCTCAACCTCTTTTATATCCTCATTTCTCATCACTGGAGTCCTCGAGTAATGATATTGAGTATAATCCATATTGTTATTTTAGGCCTAATTAACTGATATTTGAGATATTTGTAGCTCATACGATTGTATTGTTATCTATTTATTAAATTATGATTTTAAATTGTATTACTAAGTGCGATAGATGTTGGTATTTCAATATATACTATGTACTTCATACTAGATAACATTATTATACTTATCTAATTGATCCATCTTATTAATCCCATACTTTAGAATTTTTTTGTAATTTTTTGAGCCTTTTAAATAACAAATCAGTGCATATCGCCGAAACCGATACCAATACCTATACCGATATCCGAGTTGAAAATTGAATGACCCAATCAGCTTCTAAAATCGCAACTTTTAACCATAATATAATGGTTTAAATAACACATTTTCAATATATGTATCATATAAGTTGAAACGTGAAAGACTCAAATTTTAAATTGAAGCAGACGTCACATGAGCTCAGATTTTCATGGTATTATTCTTTTATTGAAATTCAAAGAAATAGATTCCATGAATTTTTTTTACCCATGCATGGAGAATTAAATCCCATGAAATAAAGTAATTAAACATCTATCATAGTCTCTTGTCTCACCTTTCAACTTTTATGAAGCTTGGATGTGTTTAATTGCAAGTATGGAATTAGGGTGAAAATAGTTATATATTAAGTAATTTTATTTTAGGCAATTCAATTTTAGGGAAAAGTATTTAAAGGTGTTTGATTGAATTTATTTTCTAGGTGAAAAATATATATTTTTTCTAATGTAATGATGACATTTTTCAACTTTTGGTATTTAATTACTTACATTCTACCTAGAATTAAACTTCTTTTTGGTCTTTAACATATTTCTTGCCTTACCTAGAACTTATTTTGTTTGGGGTAGGCTAAAAAAATAAGTTCTCACTTTTATGCATCATCCATTTATACCAAGGAAAGAACTTATATTGCCTAGAAAATTAAACAATCAAACATTAACAAAATATGAAAAATTACACATTTTTCATCTTTTACCAAGTTTTTTATAGAAAACTTTAGTAATCAAGCACACCGTTAATCATTTTTTAACTTTTCAATTAAACGAGCCCTTAAAGTGCCTTTGATTAGTTTTCATGGAAAAATGAATTTCTTATAATTGATTTATTTACATGGGAAAGTTTTTTTTCTCGAAACAAAAGTTTAGGAGAGATGGTTTCAGATTTTACTAGAAGTGAATAAATTTGTTAAAGCAAGCTGTGCATTGTTAGTTAAAGTGTTTTGTGAATGCAATTTTGAAAGAACATGAGTAATTGGAGATCCATTATTTTCAAGTAAAGATTTTAACGGAGTTTCTTAATATTGTGCAGAAAATTAGAGAAATACAGAAAGCATGAATTACGGAGAGCAAGTAAAGAAGAAAATTTGAACCCTCTTCCAAGTTCCATGTATCCCTCAATTTCGACATTTATATATACCCAAAAAAAGAAAAAAGAAGATTACAAAAGTGACATTGACCAGTAAGTAGGAACAGAAATACGCAATCAAGTTTGAGATATTATACAAAAGTGCACTTAGATTGTACAAATTGAAATGAACACAATTTCATGATACCATAATATGCTGCTTATAGCCATTACAGGTAACAAAAAAACTGAGAATGACTTGAGTCTTATAGATATATGTATCTTACTTACGGCAAGTTGAGACAAACTTTCCAAACAACAAAAACACAAATCAAACAGTGACTTCGATTCTTGTTGCCCATTTGTGGTTGCTACCGATTAAAGTGAATTAAATTAAAACTATACAAAACAAAAAATAAAGCATATAAATATGGGATCTGCTTCATTGAGTTACACCCACAAAAGACACAAAAGTGCTACTTCTAGTATATATTACGTGAAATTCCAGTTAATTTCTCTGCGCTTTCTAGCCTTTGTCTTGGGAAATACCCATCCAGACGCGAAGCAAAAGGTCACAACTATAAAAAAGCCAGTCACAACTCCAAACCCGAAAGGCAGACCGACAAAATCCTCTCCTTTTCCTTCAGCTGATTCACCCGCATCTCCTCCAAGATCGTGTGGGGACTCCACCACGCAAGGTATTGATGACAACGATCTACAAAGACCCCTATTCCCTTTAAAGCTCGAATCAGGAAATGTATCCAACTGACCCCCGGAAGGTATTCTCCCGGTCAAATGATTGAAAGAAACATTAAAATTTGAAAGAAAGGAGAGATTCGTCAGTTCGCTAGGTACATTTCCCGAGAGATTATTGGACGACAAATCCATGGTTTCCAAGCTGGACATCCTGGATAACGTACTAGGAATACTTCCCGATAGATTGTTCTTCTTAAGATCCAACACTTGGAGTTTTTTGAGGTTTCCAAACTCGGGCCAGATTGGTCCGTTTAGCATATTGTGGCTCAGGGATAAAGAAGGCGGAAAGCTCATTATCTGATTATACTGCAATCTTGGTCCACTTTGATCTCTTCTTCTAGAGAAAAATGTGAATTCTTCTGAAGATTCTTCTAGTACGAAATCCCTATTAATAAGACTTGGTAACTTAGTCAAGCCTTTTGGGATCCCACCCGAAAGTGAGTTATGCGATAAATCCAGGTAGAAAAGAGAAGTTAATTTGTCGAACCATTCTGGGATTGTTCCACTCAAACGGTTCCCTGATAGATCCAAGAGCTGTAACTTGGTGCACCCACTCAACCAGGCCGGGACCACACCAGTGAGCTGGGAGTTTGCCATTACAAGAGTCCTCAGATTCTCAAACCCAAGGGTCAAATTGGTGATCATTACTTCATTGCGAAAACTCATGGTGAGGACCAAAATGGTCAAATTCTTGCAGTGCTGAAGAATCCCCAGAGCTGCTGATAGATTGTGAAGGCTAGTGTTAGAGAGGCCTAAGCGAGAGAGGGAATTAAAGTTCTTGAAACTAATGGGTATTTGGCTATCAAGATTATTTCGCCCAATATTCAGAGTTGTTAGTCTTTGACAAGAAGGGAGATTATTGGGAACCGGCCCATTGAACAAATTCGAGCTAAGCCCGAGAAAGGACAGACTAACCATAGCAGAACAATTGACAACTATTGAACCATTAAAAGAATTGTTTCTAAGATTGAGAGACGAAATGCTTGGCGAGTTAGTTAATGAGGCTGGCAAATGACCGCTAAATCTATTTGAACTGGCGTCGAATTTTGCAAGCTTCTTAAGGCTTTCAAAAGCATTAGGAAGAATACCCGAAAAACCATTAACAGAGATATCAAATTCGACAATATTCAATAGGTTTCCAAAACCAGAACTCAAAGTCCCAGATAGCCGATTTTCTTGAAGATCCAATTGGCTCAATCTCCGTAAGACAAATAGATCTTCAGGGATGTTCCCCACAAGAAAATTGGAATCGAGTGAAAGATGCTCCAATAAACTACAATTCCCAATGGCTGCTGGTATTTTTCCACTGAAATAGTTTTGAGAGAGGTCTAAAACTTGCAACCCTTTCGCAATTCTACAAAAAGTGGCATTGTCAATGGTGCCATCTAATGAGTTTTGAGACAAATCTAAGTATTTGAGAGATGGAAGATTAAGCTCTACTGGTAAATTACCAGATACGTCATTAGAGCTCAAATCAAGAACCTCTAGAGACTGCAAATTGAAGAGTTGTAATGGAATAGGACCAGTGAAGTAATTGTTAGTTAAATTAGGGCAGTAATCATGCATCGCATACACTAATTTACGCACTAATCATTGAATCCTATGATCTATGCAGTTCAATAAAATCGACAGATGACATACCTTAATCGAGATTTGATGTCAATGAAACGAACAGGATGGATCTGATCCTTCTGTTGTTGTCGTCCTTAGCGTAGAAAACACGACGCCTCTACGGTATGCACACACGAACGAGATGAGATCTTGCTTGGTGTACTAGCGCCCTCTAGGGTTCTCTCTGCTATTTCGAATTTTCTTGCCTCTCTCAATTTCGTTGACGGCCAAGAAGAACAAAGGTTCCCTTTTATAAGGGAACCCTAGTGAGAACCCTAAGCAACAAACGAACTGGGCCCAAGTCCAACTTGGCCCGTTTTAATTCGTTTTGATCCAACTCGTTTTGGTGTGCGACCCTGTAGGTTTTACACTCTTTGGCCGTACAATTAAAACCCGTTTTATTATACGAACAGTAAGCGGTTTCTAGTAAAACATTACTATTATCCAAAGGGTATAAAGGTCAAAAACGACACAACCTTAAATTGATATTTCACACATTAACTCCTTTTGTCAATCGATATCTAGATTGAACACAAGACTAGGCAAGTGTCATTCTTGTATAGTTCAATCTTTATTTCTTGATCTCTAAGTATAATTAATCCAAAACAAATGACATCTCATTTGTGCATGGCCATGCAAATATTAATTACACTTATCAAGGGGCCCAACGATATCTCTCTCAATATATGAGAGTGACAAATCCCATCTTGATCAACCACATACCTCTACATAGTTCATAGTATGCTCGGTCATCATCTTTATAATTACTCGGTCAAGAGCAACGTTTGATAATGCCTGATATGCTAATCCCTATGTTGGTAACCATGGCGATCTCAGGTCTGAGGATAATACGATATCACAAATGGGGAACATCACTGATGACATTATGTAACACTCCTCGCAGTGTCCCCAAAGCGGGTCAGTCCAATACTTTGTTCCCTAACAAGTATCAGTATGTTCAGCTTGATATCTCCATATCCATGACTTGTGGAACATAGTCATCAGCTGACCCATACTCTAATCATTATATCAATGTGATCCTAGGTTATTGATACATGATTAGGGACATCTAAACAATATTATTATTACATTACTAGCATCCCACAATCTAGTCACGTACTTGATGAACTAGTATTAATAAATATTATTTACAAGAGATTATAAAGTAAAATAAATAAACTTTATTAATAAAAATAAGCATAAGATATCCAAGTACAAATCATAATCTATGAATAGTCCTAGGACATATCTCTTTCAGTAATTGTGAGAAAGATTAAGGGATTTCAAGTGAGATAAACCAGCCAAGGATTTGGAGAGTTTACCAAATAGCCTTTTACTTGCAAGATTTATACTAACCACCCTTTTTGATTCACAAATTAGACCTTCCCAAGTGCAGCAATCTGAAGAGTTTTTGAACCAACTATCAATCTTTAAATCCAAGCTTTCAGTGAAGCCTTCAAGTGCTATTAAATCATCAGGTTTGCAGGTCAGATTAAGAGATTTGGTACTTTCTGCTAAAAAGCATAAGGCTAGAAAAAGGAAGGGCACCCACTTATTGGTCATCATTTTCTGGTCTTTCGATCTCCAATGCGAAGCTAATAATAATATGAGCTCAATAATGATGAAACTTTGTAACCTCTCTCTCTCAAATTAGTTGATTGAAGCGAGATATTCCGGTAAATATTCACTTTTAATAATTAAATTTAAAGTTTGATAGGACACTTTTAAGAAAGACTGGGTCGTCCTTTTGAATGTCAACAGTGGATATTGAGAAAATAGGGTAATTTTACATGACTGTTCTGGTGGAAATATTGTTAGAATAATCACAAAGAGTTGAAGTTCTTTTTTCCTCTCTTTCAACTTAATTATTATAGTATTTTTCAAATATATATATATATATATATATATATATATAATTTCAAAGGTCAAACAAATCAATGATAAATAATACAAGTTCATCGATCTTTTGCTGCGAAATTAAATATATTAATTGCGTCCTAAAAAAAATATGTGGTCTCGAATAATAAAGTAAGACTACCCGTATAAAATAGATTGAGTATATTTGAAGTAATGATAAATATACTCTTCCTTTTGTATAATTAATTTTAAATATTTATTACAAATTAATGTAACACTAATTAAATAAAATAAAATAAAAAAAATATTGAATCTCCCGACAAACTCATCTGATTCCTAAGAGAAATGAAAAATGCAAAAGCACTCCCCCACAAGCAAAGGTTTAAATATCTTTCTTCTATTACAATAATAAAGTATTCATTTTAAATGAGACTCGAACTCAAGATTTCTCTTGAGATTGGGTGGGTGTCTTTCTAATTAAACTAACCCACTCACTCACATAATTACCTTTAAGGCTTATTTGATTTGAGTTTTAAATTATTTATTAAATTATATATTCCATTTCAGAAGGAATTTGATATTTTGGCTTTGAGTTAGGAATCTATCATTTCATGAATGAAGTATTCTTTCAAAGTTTTTCCTTTTAAATAAAGGAGAATAGATGATTGCTCTAGATATTCTTTTTTAGATTTTCTTATAAGACTTTATCTTATGATATTCCTTTTACTTATCATGACAACTTTTTTTATATATATTCTTTTTTAAAAGATCATAAAAATATTTTGTTTGTTGTTAAACTTTTTCTTTTTATTATTATTTTTTATTATTATCAAATACATACAACGACTTTTCACAGTTCTTAATAATCTAAATTTAAATTATATCTTTATAAAATTGTTAGGACTTGTCTTTTAGTTTTGTAAAATGAAGAACGTATTAGTAATTCACAAGTATTTCATTTTTATTCTCATTTAAACCTAATATATATAGAGAGGTATTCAATGTTCTAGGAGAGATAAATTAATGTTCGAACTAAACTTTAGCAATGCATCATAGATTCTAGAAAAACAGCTTTTCAAAGAATTTAGGATGCATATTCCATTCCCAAAACTCGAACCAAACGAGTCCCTAAAATAGACTCAATGGGAGAAATGTCTTGGAATACTGATATGTACTTGTGTCATGCACCTAAATTTACATATGGTAATATTCATCTCTTACCAAAAACAAGTTATTTATGGATATTACATACAAATCCAGTTTAATCTCTCTTTCGAGTCATAAGGATCAAGATTAAATTAACGCTCATTCTATTACTGGTAAACAAAAAATATAATTCTGCCCCTCCATAGCTAATGATCAAGTGAGAGACAAAAATTATAGTTCAGATTTTTGTAATCAAAAGGAAGACATGATTCTTGATTATTCAGAACTTAATCGAATCATACGTATTAGTCACTGAAATCTCATTCAGCCGGCTATTCTCCATAAGAATTTTAATTTTTTGGCAAATTGAAGAGGCAAAGACACAGTGGTTTGAAAATGCATGATTCTAATATGAGCCACCTCGTTAATCATCCAAAGAAGAGTTAAAGTTTCAATCAAGATTTCCTGTGAAAAAAAAAGGGAAAACTTCGATCATGATTTACAGTCGTCCTTATAATTGTCTGCCAAGAATTAAACCTACACTTTTTAAGCGAAGTATTTATCAACTCACCCAACTCTCGGTATTTAAACCAATTAGCGCATACAACCTTATTGTAACAAAAAAAAAAAGGGTTATTGATTTATCAAATGTGAATAACTATTCTGTAAAAAATGTTACTTTATGCTTAAAAAGTGCGTGTTAAAACAAATAAAAAGAATAGTTCTATCACATCCAAACAACAAAATAATACTTACTTAAAAATACTATTAAATTAAGAGAACATAATAACGTTATCAATTCCAAAATTAACATCATCTCATATTTATGATTTTTTTAACCTTATCTTAAAAAGTGATACCAACAAATACACATAAAAGATATCTAGTCAAAGCACATAAAACAAGACTAGTAAATATTTACATCTCAAACTCGTCTTATGTTTATGTTTAACTTTTTTACTATACAATAAACATAAATAACTTAATGTATTTCCCATAAACCTCCCCACATATCATAAACCTGGCATTGGATGTCCCTTTTCAATACCTGTAAAGAGAAACACATATAAAGGTATGAGTTATAGGCTCAGTGAATGCACCACCTCCATCAACAGTAATCTGTAAAAGTTTATACATTTATATATAACCACATTCAGTTCATACCATCTAGCCATCATATAGGGCATCAGATGTATCACATACATAACCTCTCTTTAATCTCAATTATCAGGTATCAAGCGTCCATACCATATACACATACTTTAGCCCTATATATATTGGGCATTAGATGTACCATTCCATACTTTTCTTTCAATTAAGTCGCGACTCAATTCCACTTCACCAAGCACAATATTATCAATATACATATTCCGACCACCCTTCACATTTATACATTTAAATGTATATAAATTCCAAGTGAGTGCACTCACCTCAAGTCCACGCCAACGTAGTTCCGAGTTTTATTTTCTCAGTGCGTTAGAAGTATCAATTTCTTCACCTATCAATCCAACTTAATTAGTATTTCAATTCCACGTCGATATAACCATTTATAAGTGTGCAAAATATACTAACAATTACACAAATGTATACTCCTTATGTACTTGTTAATTTACAATGCATTATAACCATTTAAATTAGGTGCAGTCTGAATCCCCTGCACATACGAGGCACTTTCCATGCTCCGATCATTCCCAAATTTTTAGAATAGTTACACAACATGTATATAAAGAATATTCCAGAATTTGAGCAAAATCCAATGGCTAGATTATAAGATATGAGCAAATTTCTACTATATAAACATGCTGTCCAGCAAGCATCTAAAATGTGCTATCAATTTTGACAAATTTTAATAATTTCTATATATCATATTTTCCCTTGAAATTTTTATACAAGGTCAAAAACATAATAAAAAAATACTCAGTTAAAGTTTCACAAATTTTCAACTATATCTTCTATAGATAACTATCCATCAAATAAGTCATGCGCAGGGGGGCTGTAAACACCGGAGACGAGCACCCACTTTAAAAATACATCAAGATTAAAATACAAGGAATAAATTCGTAAATTTGGATATATTGCCACCACATAAGTCTAATTTCATCTCTAACTTGAATCAGTTCAATTGATTAATTATCAACCGAAATATGATATATGCAATACAGTAAGGTTCTGCTCGAACTAAGAGAAAACAAAACTCTTATAAAGATGTTTCATGGCTTCAAGCTCAAATATCCAAAGTATGAGCAATCAACCACCCTCTAACATCAAAGTACTAATTATTTACAAAATTAAAATCATATAAGTTCATTGAATAAAATTCAAAAGAATAATAATTTACCCCCAAATACAAGAACTAGCTTGAAAATTGACACACCAACGGGAAGCTATGGTTCCCTTTTCTTCTCTAATCTATCTTCTAAACTTTTACTTGTGAAAATTCAAGACAAATGGTGAGAAAGAGGTGTTTTGGTCGTTCATAGGGTTAAGCAATCATAGCTAAGATGGAGGTGTCCAAAAGATATGCATTTCAAGCATACTAATCAACTCATGTGGGATCCCCCACTAATTTATATTATATTTAACAAATATTCATTCTAATATTAATAATAATACTTGAAAACAAGTTTATCATATATACAACTCAGCCATAAAATGCCAAAAACTTATTTTAATATTACCGCCGTAAAGGGGCAAAATGTTAATTTTCCCATTTCTTAAGAAAAAAATATACTAGAAATTAGGTAGAAGGGCTTATTATACATTGATTTTTACCAAAAATCCAATGAATAATATTTTTTTGAATGAAGGGCCTATTTTTAATTGGTAATTTGAATGAAGGGCCTATTTTTAATTGGTAATTAGTGTAAGATGCCTATTTTGTTTTATATTTTAAATGAATGTATTTGAATAAATTTAAATATCATTTAATTAATAAAAACATGTTATGTATTACCTAAATTACCCCTTTTAATGAAATTTTCACAAAAAATATGGACTGCAAAGTTCATATTGCAATAAAATATGAACTGCAAAGTTCATATTGCAGTGAAATATGTACTGCAATATGAACTTTGCACTAAAAATATGGACTGCAAAGTTCACATTGCAGTAAAATATGGACTGCAATATGAACTTTGCACTAAAAATATGGACTGCAAAGTTCACATTGCAGTGAAATATGGACTGCAAAATTCATATTGCAGTGAAATATAGACTGCAAAGTTCATATTGCAGTCCATATTTTAATGCATATTGATATTTTTTTAGTTTATTTTAAGGGTTGGGATGTCATTTTATAATAAAAAAAAAAGACACATGTCATATTATCAATAAAATAAAAAATAGGCCCTTTATTTAAAAAAAAATTATTCCTTGGCCTTAGTGTGAAAATCTTTCTCTAATAAGCCCTTTTTTTTAATTGCCCCAAAAATATATATTCAATATTATAGTCATTTCACTCGTTTTGACGCAAGAAATTTAATAATGATATACATTTCTTCATGCCACCCATGTAAACTAAAATCATCATGTAAAGAGCATGCTAAATGTATTAAGCATTAAACATCACTGCATGACTACCTTCACAACGATAATAAGATTTGTTTGTGGTTCGGGATGTTACAAGTTTTTTATGAAAAATTGTACCTTGTTTAATCTATTATAACATAATAGTAAATGGAGGAAGCTCTTCCATAATTACAACATTAATTGTGCCTATAATTACCATAAATTTATTTTACTCCTCTAATTTTATAGCCAGTCGTTTCTCCTCTTCCTCATTTTCTCAATGTTTTTAATTAATGTTTCAATCCCTCCTTTTCCACGGATCAAAAGTTTGAAGTATAATCATCACATTAAATGTAGTTCTTTAATTATATTTTGATTATTTGGTTTCTTCTACCATTGCTTATTTATTTCCCAGAGTCACCATTAACAATGATTCGTATTATGTTCCTCTTTCTGAGTGTAGATTTGATGCTGGATACTTCTTTCTCAAGTTCTATAACTTTTTTCCAATAACAAAAGAAAGCGAATTTTTTTTTTAGTTTTTTTGTTGGATTCATGCCTACTTATCTATGAAGATTTATATTGTATTCTCATGTTTGTGGCTATAAAAGTTAATGTTATGTTCCATTGTTGTGCATGTGGACTTTTTTGCCCAAGGAAATAGGTCAAGAAAATTCAAGAGGCATTGCAGATTGATTATGAATAATAATAGTAAATAACTAAATTAATATAGTTTACGTTATTTTTAGATTTTTAGTTTTTTTAGTTATTTGCTCTTATTTATTTTTGAATGTTATATACTTTTCTGCATATGTGAATTAATAAGATGAATAATTATAATTTTCTTTCGTATCTTAGTCAAACTTGTAATTGAATTCCGTTTTCATTCTCGCACACTCTCTCCATTCATTTTTACTACTTTACTACTAATACTACATAAACATATCTTCATCTTTGATCTCTCCTGCTAGCCTTCTAATAACTGTTATACTTTCCTCTTTGTTTGTGTTTACATTTCTTTTATTGTGTTTTGTATTTGCAGGTGTTTAATGTTTCAGTGTGAAACTATGCCTAATTGTTTACATACTTTAACTATTAGTAATAAAAGATTGAGCTGCCACAAAAAATTCCAACTAACATGAAAAGTTTAGAATTCTATTAATCTCACATTTCATATTATTTGCTACAAATTATATAATTTGTTATAACTTATGCATCAATAGGTTCCAAATATACAAGTATAATTTTCCTTCTATGATTATACACATCAATTTAGTTATTTACTTCTTATAGTGAATGGAAAATTTTCCTAATTTTATCAAAGAATAAAATTGTATCTTTTACTCTTCTACGCATGTTATGTTACTTCCTTTTTGTTAGTTCTTTCTCTTCTTTTATGGTTGAAAGCTTATTAGAAGAGAAATATAGTTTTTCTTTTATTCTTACGAATGTCTTTTTCCTTTCTTCATTTAAAATAAAAATAAAATAGTTTTATTTTTTAAATGTATATTTTTTTTTGAACGCATAAACAAAACATTTATAATAAGTTTGTTAAATAATTAATATTTATTTTAATACTTTGAACTAAATCAAATTAAGTATCTCTAGATAATTTGAATATAATAATACATTTTTAAAATTTTAATTTAATAATAATTTGTAAAATAATAATTAGATCAAAATTAAATAATACAACACCTCCGTACATAGGGCAAGATACAAACCATGAGTATCGTATAAATAGCGCCTTTGTACGCACAAAATGTCAAAATCTCATCAAGATATATTAACCCTATGCGTCCTAATTGGCTGGAAAGTCAGTGCCAGCTTGGACACTTTGTCTGCATCCACGTAACCTCGTAAGCCACGCGTTGTACTTTTGAGACACCCCTACCCCACTCTGTAATAAAATTTAAAAACTCCCAATCAAATAATTCGCCACTCCTTTGTCGCCGGCCCTTTTGCAGCTTCTAATTTAAGAAAATCCCAAAAACAAAACTAACAGCAAAATACTGACAAAATTTTTAATTAACCAAAAAAATAAAAAAACAAACCATTTTCAATCTTATTATTGTTGTGCGAGTGGAAATATATATATTTTTTTCTTCTCAGCAGTTTTTTTCTGGATAAAATTTAAATCTGCCGATCTCCGGCGATGGTACGGACAGTATTAGGCCCGTCGGCGGCGGTGGTCTTATACAGCATTAAAAAAGGGGCGTTGAGTTGGTGGGAGCAAGTAAATGAGTCCCCCTTATGGCAAGATCGAATCTTTCACATTATTTCTGCTCTTTATGGAATCGTTGCTGCCGTTGCTCTGGTAACAATTCTTTTTCTTTTTCTATCAATAGATTATTGGAACAGTTTATTGAGAAATAAATGTTTATGTTATTGAAGTTGTGGGTTGATTTTGGTTTATCTTTTATGGGTAATTGATAGAAGGACTTGTATTATTGTATTGTTTGTGAGAAAGATTCAAATTTCAGATTATTATGCTACATTTGCATTTAAGCTGAATTTGGGAGCCAATCTACGCAATGAAAACTTGATTTGGGAGAAGGACCGGGGAAGAGGGGGGGGGGGGGGGGGTGGGCGTGTTGAATCTTAGGATTATAATGGATAAAATACTTGAGGCTAAAGATAAAAAAGAGGTATAAAGATAAACTATATTTGTACTGCCTTTCGCACGGGGGCCACTGATATTTGATAGATCTTGTGAGTTGGTTCTTAAATTATAGGTACTTATAATCTGGAACTTTGATTATTTTTAGGTCCAATTGGTACGAATACAATTGAGAGTCCCCGAGTATGGTTGGACCACTCAGAAGGTCTTCCATTTTCTGAATTTCTTGGTTAATGGGGGTTTGTATCTTTCATTTATACTTCACTTCATGATTTAAATCTCTATCTACTTTCTTACATAGACACTCGCAAAATTTTTGATCTGATTTTGTTACTTTGGCCTCTATAATGAGCGTTTGGTGGTGACTATTGTTTCAGTTCGATGCTTAGTTTTTGTTTTCAGACGGGATGCGCAGAAGTTGCAACCAGAGGTCAGAAACAATCTTTAGTTCATTTATTCGTGTGTCCCTTGTTTCGAGTTATAACTAATATGAAGCTTGTTATGCTACTTTTGTCAGATTCTCCAACATATGTTGCTCGATATGCCAAGCCTTGCATTTTTTACTACTTACGCGCTATTGGTTTTGTTCTGGGCCGAAATATACTACCAGGTTGAATTTGATTTCTTTCTTTTACTGTCAATTAGTGTATGATCTGTTATCCGGTTTTGATGATGTCATCAACATTTGTCAGGCGCGCGCTGTTTCTACTGACGGTCTTAGGCCTAGTTTCTTGACAATCAACGGGGTGGTGTATGCCATTCAGGTGAAAATTCTAGTCCATATAAGACCATCTTCAGATTTTTTGTTATTTCAAATTACTTTTCATTTGCATCCTTTCTATATCAACTGTATGATTTAATTTGGTAACCTATGTTTGATTTTCATTTGTTACACAAGTGATGCACTTAAAAGGTTTGATATCATTCTTTCCATATGAGTTGGAAATAACTTCCTAAATGCTCAGCTAGTGTATCGTCTTGTTTGTCATTCTATCTGTCTAGATATGTATATTAAATCTATATTCTTGGAATTATCACCCGCTATCATGATCTCTCACATCTATGAGGATTTTCACTTCTTCTTGAGATGAGTGATTGAAAACCGGATATTATTGAACACATAATTGCTTGGACTTATGGTCCATCTGGCACACGGGAATCTATCTAATCATTCTCTAGTTGGCTTTATTAAATTGTTCAAAGATTTCCTAAGCTTGTTCATCTAAGCGATGAGGAAGGTTGCAGTCTCTCTCACACACACACACAGAGACACCAGTGGGGTTGGGCAGCACACTGAGGGATCAGCATTGAGGTTCTTGAGTGAGAAGAAAATTGCAACGGATGAGGCCCTGGGTTTCTTCTGGTTTCACTGCAAATAGACTTCATCCTCTCATTCCCCATTGTTTGCTTGTTGCTTATTTTACTATAAAAAAATATGTTTAGATCCATAACCCTGTGTCAGTTTATGTACATGATTTTACATTGCATATAAAGATACATATATTTCTTGGCCTGTGAAGCCAAGTTTAGTTTTTTGCGGATCTGCATTGGAAGTTTAACTCTTTCTCTTTGAATTTCCCTCAGATTGCTTTGTGGTTCATTATATGGTGGAAGCCTATACACGTTTTGATAGTTCTGTCCAAGATGTTCTTTGCAGGTTTTTTTTCTTATACGATAATTAATTTAAATTCGCATTGCTGAAAGTTTTCCCGATAATTTTTGTTTGAGTCCTGAACATGTGCATTATTGTGCATTGATAGGTGTATCGTTGTTTGCAGCCTTGGGTTTTCTTCTTTATGGAGGAAGGTAAGTTCCCATTCAACAGTTATTTATCAGTCCCTTAACTCAGCATCCTTTTCAATAGACAAGGAAACAAATGAACAAAACCAATTTTAACTTTTTTTTACAGAGATTAGTTTGGCATGTTTTGTTCTGCCGTTGAGCTAACAACCGTACAATGGTTATTTATGCAGACAAAACATTAAGTCATTAACAAACTCACAAATTTTGAGTAGATTGTGAAAAGAGTATACCATTGATTAAAGTGAGATATTTATTTTTGTCCTGAAGAAAATGGGAAGGGAAATAAAAGCAATTGTCATCTACACGGGTTTTACTAGGGATGTCACTCTTTTTTCTTTTCTTTTTTTTGTATTTTTCTCACTAACGTGAGAACCAAAAGTAATATAAAAGAAAGTACAAATCAAGAAGGTGCATGTATGGCCAAAATGGATTGATGAATCAAAGGCTAGGACTAGGATTATTTTTTACCATATGATGGCCAAATTGTATGAATGTATCATATGTTCTGATACTTCCAGATACACTCGGAAACATCTTTGATATTAATTTATCTCGATGCAGGCTTTTCTTAATGTTGCAACGCTTCCCCGTAGAATCGAAAGGGCGACGTAAGAAGCTGCAGGAGGTATTTTCTTCATCAACTATTTGTTTTCTTTTTTAATCCAGTAAATTCTTGTCAACTTGGGTCTATATGAGGTGACCAATCAATCCTTGTTTTGTCTCATTCAGGTTGGCTATGTTACAACAATATGTTTTTCATGTTTCCTTGTTCGATGTGTTATGGTGAGATCAGTTCTGTTAATCACAATTGTTTAGTTTTTTCTGATTTCTGTAATAATATCGTGTTGTTATGCTATAGACGTGCTTTGATGCGTTTGATGTAGCTGCGGACCTTGATGTTTTGGATCATCCTATTCTTAACTTCATATATTACGTGGTAAGTTTTTGTTCACAGGTTATATTGATGCTTGTGCATGTCTCAGTGTCTATATATACCTTTAGTGTTACTTATGCATGTAATCATGTGAAAGATGTAGTTGGTATGACTGGTACATTAATCTTGGTTTCATATGCTCCATCCCTCCCAAATTAAAAGTCCATGTTTGACTTTCACAAATTTTAAGGAGACATCACCTCCATCATAATCAATGGCTAAGAACGAAGCTTCTTTATTATCATGAGATCTAGTACATTGATTATGTCCTGAAGTTGACTATTTCTCTTGTTATGATATTTTTCCTGTTTACAGTTGGTGGAGATTATACCCTCTACTCTTGTCCTCTTTATTTTGAGGAAGTTGCCTCCAAAGCGTGGGATCACACAATATCACCCAATTCGTTGACACAAAGGGCTAACGAGGACATAAAAGCTAGAGTAAGGCATGTGAGGATGGCAAAATTGGTGGTGAGTTGGCTTTTTTTACGCTGATCTACCCTAAAAGAGGAATGCGGATATTGACCATTTTGTCTATTGAAGGAGCAGTGAGCTTATCTTGGGACCATAGATCTGTTTAAAAAAATGACTCAACGGCATTGTGAAATATGTTGTGATTTTTGTTGGTGTAACGGTGTTTTACGTTGTTTGTGATGGATGGTGCAACTCTTATCACAGAAACCTGTGAGCTATTATTGAGGAAATGGATATATCCAACTTTCTTGAGTATCGGTAAATTTTCCTTTGTGAATCATCTATGGGGGTTTTGGCTTTGTCACAGTAAGCATGAGGAGGGATAAGCATTTCTGAACAAAATTCTTCACTAATGTACATAGATTTATACAACTAGGCTAGGCTCTAAAGAAGTATTGAAGGATTCCCTCTCTTTAACAAAAAGAAATGTGTTCATTTGGAGGGGTAGATCACCTCTACCAAATTCCATTAAAAGACTCAAATATACAAGTGGGTGTGATAAAATTTTTGTAGAGGTGATCTACTACTGATCATATATAAGATCATTCTTACAATTTTTCATAAAAAGAACCATCTATTTAACACCTGGTTATATATATGCGTGTGAATTATAATCCTGCATACCCATTGAAAAGAAGAGGAATACTTCTGAGAAATTGTTACTTGCAGGAGATTGAATCAAAATGAGAGGAAAGGAATTCACCTGGTGCATGTCACCTCAAATATTTTTTTCTTTTTGCAAATTTTTCCTGCATAGATTTGGAGGACTTGTGAAGGAAAGAAAATGGATGAATTTATTATAATATGATGTTTTATGATATACATACAGGCTTATTTGGTTTTAAATCTTGGGTGGGGTGGGTGGGGAGGCTGCACACATAAATTCAACTAATTATTTCGTACCTGTCTAGGTGTCTTTGACCGCTAAGTTTTGCTTTCAGAATTTAAGTCTGAACATGTTTAGGTTAAGCTTCAACTTTCTTTAAATTCCATTTGCAGCTAATATACATCTTATCCAAATGTACTTGTGAGAATTTTGAAGAGGAGGCAATGAGTTTACAAGCATGTGTATATTTTCTTTTGCGCAGAAAAACAATATAAAAATGTGTGCAAATATCTCAATATATAATATTCACTTTTCATCATTCCATTTCAGAGGCATTTGGTTAGCAGAAAAATTTAAAATTCACGGATTGTAAATTTCTCATTTTGAAATTGAGCCTAAGCAGTTATAAGCAACTATAAGCATCACAAAGTAACCATCAATCTCAAAACAAACTTGATCTTTACTATATAGAATTACTTGGAAATCCCTGATAAGAAATCAAAAAGACAAAAACCAAGAAAAATTGTACCTATAAGGAAAACACTAACCAGACCTAAGAAGTGATATTGATTTAAACTCGCAACTATTGATAAAAACTAAAACCATCCTAAACTCATATAACAAAAGAGATGAGTCAAATTAGCAAACTATTACTCATCACTGCATGTGCTGGTTGGCCGAGCCCAATTCAGAGCCAGTAAGAGAGAGACTGCCCATCCATGGTGGAGGCAACATACCAGTTTGCTCATTAACAGTCTGAAACAGCGGCGGCAACGCCCTGTAAACCGAGGCCACCTCTTTCATTGCAGCGGAACCACCAGTTCCTCCTCCAGCTGCTGCCGACTCTCCACCAGCACCGTTGGTCCACACGCTGATCTTGGGCTGCAGCCCCCTGATTGCTTCAGCATTAAGCTTGGCAATATCTTTGAACATTCCACCATTAATCATCATGTAATCCCTCAACTTATTGTAGTCTCCTCCCAGCGCCTTGGATAATGTGCTGAGATAAACGCCTTCTGCTTCTGCAAGAGCCACCAGTCCTTCGGCCTCTTTCCTTTTGGCATATAGCTCCCCGTCTGCAGCCTGTTGGGCCGCATATAGTTGGGCATCTGCTGTCATTCTTTGAGCCTCAGCAGCTTTTTCATTCTCATAGAGCTTGGCCTCCGCTGCCTTCTGCTTATTGTAGAGATCCGAGTTTGCCTCTTGGACCTGGATTCATGGGGTATACAATTCATTAAACATTTTAATAAAGTGATTGAAATCACTCTAGAATAAAGTAATAAATCTAGATCTTTATTTAAAATTGGATGCCTCATATTTTGACAGGTAGTGTTTGCAAAACCCTTTGGCAAAGACTCGTTTAGAAGGAGACTATGGACTTGTCAAAAATCTGAACCATCTAATTTTAAACTAACGGTCCAAATTTCTTCAACACTCCTCTAGAGGATCCCAATCCACCTTTTCTAAGAAAAAAAAATGTGAAATAAGCAACATATGAATTGGTTTGGATGTGGGGTCCTTGTGGAACCTGCAGGGAATCCAGATACTGTCTCTATAAAAATATGACATAAACAAGTGACTGGTGTGAACCTGTTGGGTGAAGGGGTCTGCGTGGAACCCAAACCCAATGTCGCCATGTCAGAGAGTCATTATGTGAGATTGTTGTGTTTCCATGATTACCAATTAACCAACATTTCCCAAAAATCATAATAAAAGCATATATGACATACCTTGATGTCATACTCAACACTAGCCTTGCTAAGAAACTCGGCCTTCAGCTTCTCCGTCTGAGTCAACGCGTTCTTTCTCTCGACCTCTCTCTGCAGCTCAGCCTCCCGAATTGCCACAGCCTTGATAGACTCAACTTCAGCCATCTTCGACTGCTGGGCCCACCCAGCCTTCTTGGTGGCCAGCTCAGCGTTTGCCTCGGCCACATCAGCCTCTCTCTGGTTCTCGAAAATCTTCACCTCGGACCTCACCTTAATCTCCTCCTTTTTCCCCTGCCCTTCCCTCTGGGTGGCTATCACCTTTGTTTCAGCATCAATCTTGGCTGCATTCTGAATTGTCTGCCCCTGTCTCTGCTTAGACCCAATCTCTCCCTTCATCTTGGCCTCAGCCACATCAATTTTTGCCTGATTTGCAGCCTCCATTTGGGTTTTTTGCCCCAAATAGGAGAAATACTCGTGCCCTCTAACGTCAACTAGCTGCTTAATATTGGAATTATAGATCAAAAGTCCAAACTGGCTGAGCTCAAGCTGAACCTTTGCGAAAACTTCTTGTTTAAATTCTTTGGTGCCTTTGAAGATTTCTTCCATGGTCATTGAGGCAGCAAGGACCCGAGTTTCCCCCTCAATGACACCTTGGACAAGCTCCTTTACATCTTGGGAGTGGCGGTTGTGGTGAGATAGGAGTTTTGCGTATTTGACGAGGCTGTCGTAGTCATCGGTTTTTGGGCCAATAGTGAAAACGGCGGGGAGGAGAAAGGCAAGCTTCTCGGCGCTCATGGCATTTACTTCGAAGGTGTAGTTAACAGGTGTTATATCGAAAACACGGCATTTTTGAAATGGCCATACAAATGCCTTCTTTGCAATCTTTATTTCGTCAATACCAGCCCCGGTGATTACCAGAATTTCGGACGCCTTGGCCACACTGTAATACATGTTTGCTGTTGCTTACTTTCTTGATCCTGGAAGGGAAGAATTTTTTTAATGAACTCAAATGTTACAGAAGATGAGATAGAATTAATTGGTTCTCCAGCATGGGGACGATTCATTGCTCCATTAAAGACTGATGTTTTCCTATCACTTACTCTATTTTTTGTTTGTTATTTTTTAGTATAATTTTCTTTTATAGGGTAATTAGCAAAAATAACCCCTAAAGTTTGACCCAAATCCCTCGTTTGTCCTTTAAAGTTCAATTTTCGGTTGAAACATCCTTAAAGTTTCTAATTTCAGTTTAAGCATCCTTAAAGTTTCTAATTTCAGTTTAAGTATCCAAAAATGCCCCTTAAAAGAGTGGCTCATGACAATCACGCGAGTTTTCCATCCATCTTTGTAATGGGGCATCCAGTTTTGGTCTGAGTGAGGGAATATTAAAAACTTTAAGAATGCTTCAACTGAAAATTTGTTTTGGACGAGTGAAGGAAAATTAGAAACTTTAAGATATGCTTCAACTGAAAATTGAACTTCAGGGACAAGCGAGGGATTCGGGATAAACTTTAGGGGTCATTTTTGCCTCTTTTATGGTATGTTGCTATTAGATGGAAACTGTGTCCATACTACGATCAGCAGTCTCGTCTTAACTTTCTTCCAAAGATTCAACTTTAACTTTTAAGCAGAAACATAAATATTGGGAATTAGGATGCTAATTAAACTAACAATCCTTAACTCGTACATGCAATAAATGGGTTAATTGAATATAATATCCTAAAAGAATACAATCACACACAAGATTAATGGGTTACACTTTTCCGTTAAGCCAAGTCTGGACCATTAACATGCCTCACTTGCATAATTTAGTAAAATTAAGTATCCTCGTTACTCTAGTAAGCTATGTCAACAATGTCACAAGATGCTGAATTTCAAACTCTAAAGAAAGAATGAACAGATAGAATCAGATCGACCGATATATGAAAGATATATATAACACAATACAATTTTGAAATACAAAGCTGACATTTATAGTTAGACCTAAACTATAAATAAAAATCCTCAAAACCCTAAAAGACAAATTATACAAAGCTGACATTTATAGTTAGACCTAAACTATAAATAAAAATCCTCAAAACCCTAAAAGACAAATTACTAGACCGCCACAGGTATAATAAGAGAAAATAATCAGTCAGTATGACCATAAAATAGAACTTCAAGCATCTTAAGCACACAATCAAGAATAACCAAAGAAAAAAGAAACATACATTACATGAAAAGACCAAAATCAAACCTCCATATTGAGAAATTTTATACGATAGATTGCAGTAAATACTCTGTTTGGTTACCCAGAAAAGGGAGACAACAGCAACAACAACAGAAAAAGAGAGTCATTACTTGTGACCCAAGAAAAAACAAAGCCAAGTCTTATGAACAGTCCTGAATCAACGATTCAAGGGTTGAATTTTCTGTTCTTTTTAACTTTTAACTGTTACTCGATTTTCCCATCAACCAAGCCAAACCAAAGTGTAAAATCACAATTTTCACATCAATAAAATAACTCTACAAAAGATGGAATCACTTACTTTGTTAAGAAATCAAAGCAATTTGTGCTTTTCGAAATTGAAGAAGCAAAATTTAAGATTCCTTTGAAAACCTGCACTTAATTGTATAATTATGAAATAAAAGATAAAAAAAATTGTTTATTTATAGATACAGCTATAACATTCCTACTGGGACGTAAATTTGAGTTAAATAAGGAGTCTTCTTTATATCATCGGTAATACCTTTGAGTAATTGATAAATTTTAGGAAACATAATTTGTGAATATATTTGATATTTTTTATTTCTTTTGTAAAATTTATGCTACTTATAAATTTTTTTGATATACAGCAATCTTTTGAAAGTGTGATTTGTATAAAATAAATGTAAAATACACTTTCATTTTAAACTGCGACATTAACTTTCTCCTCCCTCAATTTTTTTAATAAAACTTTAAAATTTAATAACTTTGGGTACAAATTATGGATTTTAATAAAAAAAAAAACATAGGGTAAATTATTGAAAAATATAATGTACTCTACCTATTTTTAAAATTTAGGTAATATACAATTTTTTGGGCATAAAAAACATTATACTTTATTAACGTTTTCGTTTCAAGTAACCCATTTACCACCCGCTAATTACACGTATAGCATCTCCAATGCAACCACGAATTAGATGAAAATGAGATGACACATAGGATTAATGGACAATGGGCAAATAAATTGCTCTCCAATGCAATCATCCATAATGACTATGAAGATGATGTAGCAAAAATGAAAATAGACATTGTGAGAATGACATTCTACTTCTAGAGGGTTTCTTAGACAATATATTAATACAACATCATCATTTTTGTTTACATACTTTTCTATTTTAAGCTTTTAAATATTTTAATTGTAATTTTATAATTTATTTATTAATAAAAATTATACATTAAAAAAATATGAATCAAGACCTATCAAACAAGACCCATTATATATATAATTATTAATTTATTTTTTATGAATTTATTAATAGGCAATCTCTTGAGTAATCCCATTGGAGATGGTTTTTGTAAGACTTGTCCATTAAGATACTTTTTTATGCCACATAAGAAAGACATGCTTACATGTCCATGGTCAAGAAGTATCCAATCAATTTTTGCATGAGAGATGCTCTTAACAAAATGCTGACGTGGCACGTTAAAATGCCACATGGACCATTAAATTGTTAACTCAACATAAAATTAAAAACAAAAAAAACACATTTCCCTTTTTATTCTTTAACAAAAACAAAACAAAATTAAATCAATTAATAATTAAAGAGAGAGAGAGAACATAAAAAACCCTAAGCGTAGAGAGAAGAAAGACCTGCGATTCAAGAGAGAAGATCGGCGATTCAAAAATGAACATAAAAATAAGGCAATAAAACCTAATACACATCATCCAAATAAGTGTATTAATAACTTTGGGCTTCTTATTCATATTAGATTTTAGGGTTTGCTCTAGGGTTAATTTTTCTTATGTGCTGGATTCATGATAATTTTTCTTGATTTAGGTTTTTTTTTTACAGTTTTTTTAAGGTTTTGATTACTTTATTCTATTTATTCCATTTTAATATGAAAATCTAGGGCTTTTGTTTATTGATATGCTAGATTTGTTTATGAAAATTTAGGGTTTCAATGACATGATAGATTTTAGGGTTTTTTATATTATTATTTTATGTCATTTATGTTTGTTTACTAATTGGGGTTTGAATAAACAATTATTTATGCTAGATTTTAGGGTATTTTGATTATTTTATTTGGTTTGTATTTGTTTACTAATTGGGGTTTCAATAAAAAATTGTTTACTTATGGGGTTATGTTGTTACTTTTGTATTTGTTTACTGTATTTGATTTTGAATAAACAATTCTTATAGGGTTATGCTTATTAGGGTTTTTATTTGTTTATGTTTACTTATGGGGTTATCCTGTCAGATTTGCAATTAATAAATAATTGTTAAAATACTATATTTTATATTTTTTTGCTTTACATGTATGCAGTGCCTGAAACATTTGAGGCATATTTGTGAGTTAAGACATTTGCATTTTCAAAGTTGAACATAGATAGAAGTTAAAGGACTTCAAAGCTAATGTCCTAGAGAAGTATAGAGTTAATGCAATGTTATAGCGTTAAGAGAAGGGCATTAGGTGAAGTAGAAACATCATTGAAAGAACATTATGGCAAACTTTGGGACTATGCGATGATATTTTAAGGTTTAATCTAGATAGCATTGTTAAGTTTGAAGTTGAGAGGCATAATCCAATACAATATGCTACCTTTTGAATGATGCACATGTGTTTTGTTGCATTGAAGAAGGGTGGCTAGCATGGTGTAGGCCAATTATTGGGTGTGATGGATGTTTTCTGAAAACATGTGATGGGGAGCATTTAACTGTTGTGGGGGGAGATGGTAACAATCATATGTTCCCTATAACTTAGGCAATGGTAAAGGTAGAGAGTATGTCATCATGGGACTAGTTTATTGACTTAGTTAAAGATGATTTAGGTTTGACAAATAGGTTAAATTAAATCATTATTATATACATAAAAAATGCACAATTTTTTTAAAATTAATCAGAGTTAGAAAAGCCCCTCATCATAATTGATGGTACAAATTAGTTGCATAATTTACCCCGCCAATCACAAGCAGACACGTGGCCTCCTACGTCAACGGCATCACTACCCTTTAATTAATGGAGATTGGGAGCTCTGATCAGGAGGTATTCAGGAGCCAGATCTCTCCCAGGGATTATTCAAATCCGAAGAATTAGTTTCAAGCAATAAATTGCGGAGCTCAGAGGATAGAGCTCTCCCAACGAGCTCCAAGCTCCCCAGTCGACCACTGTGTCAGGAAAAACACAGACAACATAGGCGAAAATTGTCAACTCTGCCAGACGAAGCATTTATTTTTCTAAATAACCAAATTCAACCAAGAATTAAACAACAACAAAAGAGAATCCTGCATTCAAGTAGCCTATAGTGAGCAACTAAAAGAGATAGAGAAAAATATAATTACATAGCACATACCAGAGCTCATAACATAGAGAAGTTAAAACTCCTGTAGCTCAAATATACTCTTATAGTAATTTGGTGATAATAGAATAACTAGAGAGCTTTTATGAGTTTTGAACAACCACTCGGTTACATCAATACAAAGCAAACCGAGCTCCTGACTCTATTCCATAGAGGAGGATTAACCCATATTTTCATACGAGGCTAACTCCTCTATACATCTTTGACTCTCTTAGCTTGCTGGATTTATTACGTTAATCATTTGACTGTGTGGTTTAAACCACCTCTTTAATTTTACTCACCAACAGTTTGGCGCCGTCTGTTGGAAAGAAACTTTCTCAAGTCAGATATACTCATTTCAAAAAAAAACACGTCCAAAAAATACTATGTCTTCAGGACACACTCAGCCAAATCCCCCGTTGGCTTTATAAGAACAACAAGCTGTTTTTCAAGTCCAAATCGATAGGCTCATGGCCCAGAAAAGGACACCCCAGTCAGCTCGAGAAACATGTCAACTTTAGCCTCTGCGACTGTAGCTGCTTTCCCAGTCCTGCAACGAGTCCCAGCCAGATAAAGGCTCGAAGACCGTCGCAGAGAATTTTGGGGGGGCTACACGGGACCAGTAAGTTCGAATCTGATGATTCGGCTCTAAGAGAGAGTCTTCATTTAAAGAGATCTTAGCTGCACTTCCTCCCTTGTAGGTGAGAAACCTGCAAGTAAACGTGCTTCGCGAAGGACGTTCTGAAAGAGACTCTCGACATCAAAGCCAAAGTAAAAAAGCTTGACCTCCACTCTCTCTAACTCGATAGCCTAAACGAAAAGAGAAAACCAGATCTTGAGGGTCTGTATTCGATAGGATACCTCATAAATGATCTATGGAAGAAGTGAAAAAAAGGCTTATGTCAGAGATGAAGGCTTAAACGGCTAAAATGATGAAGACAATGGGCCATTTAAGAAGGAGCTCAACTGCAGCCCTAGTAAGAGACTTCAAATCTCTGTTTGTAGAACGCACACAGAGCTGCCAGGTCCTAGCAAAGTTTAAGTTTCTCACATTGGAGTTATACGGAGGAACTATTGATCCTGTAAACCACTGGCAGCTGTATGGGACTATAATAGGCTCCAGCGGGAGCAGCTCCGTCAGCATGTGGATAAGAAAAAATAGGCCCCCCCCAAAAGTTAAGGGAAATGAGCATAATAATGAGATATATATGATCAAATGGGGCTCATCTTTCTCAGGCAATAGCAACAAGTTCAGAAAGGCCTACTTTAGACAAGCTAAGGTCTCAAGCTCGGAGGCAGAGCTCCTTAGCTTCAGGCTTACCAAGATAGTGAAGTATGATATCGCGAAGATCACATTCACAAACGAAAACATGAGCGAGGTAGAGTTCCTACATGATGATCCTCTGTAGGGATGGTAAAAAAACCCAACCTGCCGGGTTCCTGACCCGATCTGACCTGAGTGGAGCAGGTTCGGGGCGGTTTTTTTTAAGGCAGAGCGGGTTTGGTATTTTGGAAAAAAACCCGGACCGGGTTCGGGTTTCGCCAAAAAAACCCCGCCCCGACCCACCCCGTATATATATATTTAAATATAATTTTAATTTATAAGATATATATGTTTTTAAGTTGTGTTATATATATGTTTGGATTTTTTAATTATATACTTATATATATACATACGTGTGTGTGATAGATGTTGCTATAATTGTGTTACGGAGTATAATGTTATATTTATATATATGTGTGTGGATTATTGCCTTAGTGGATTATTAGATTTGTTAGTTATATGCTTAGATATATATATATATGTATATATGTGTGTGTGTGTGTGGATTTGTTAGTTATATATTTATATATATGTGTGGGTTTGGGTTTTGGAAAATTAATGCGGAGCGGGTTTGGGAAATATAAAAAAAACCCGTCTCGGGTTCGGGGCGGGATTGTTTATATGCGGGTCGGGGTTTGGGTTTTGCCAAACCCGCCCCGTTGCCATTCCTAATCCTCTGGTGGTAATAGCTATGGTGGGCAATCACAAAGTCCATTGAATCCTTATAGACACTGGAGCCACCTCAAACCTCATGTATTATAGTACTTTCAAAACAATAGGCCTTACAACCGAGCACCTAACCTCATTAATGGTGACGCTGGTCGGTTTTTCTGGAGAGAAGACCAAATCTCTGAGAACTATCAAGTTTGATGTAACTCTAGGAATAGCTCCAAAGCAGGTCACCACTATTGCAGAATTCCTCATACTGGACAAGGCCCCCCCCCACTATAATGCTATATTGGGCCGGGTCACTTTTAACTAGATTAGAGCCGCCATCTTAACTTGCAATTTGACCATAAGGTTCCCAACCCCCCACATAGTCGGGGAGGTTAAAGAAAATCAAATGGAAGCCATATATTGTCACTTCGAAGCTCTGAAGGAAGTAAGGACCACATATATCACGGTCATAGAGCATGAAGTCGCAGCCATTGAGGAATTGGTTAACACTACAAGGCCCAATGATTTAGAGAGATGGGAGGTTGATACCCTTGAAATGAAGATCTGCAATCGATTTAGTATGGAAGTCAAAGAAGAGTTATCCCAATGCCTACCAGTTAATGCTGGTGTCTTTGCCTAGTCCCATGATGACATGAAATGGCTAAATCTAGAAGTCATAGTGCACCGTCTCAATGCTGACCCAGACTTTAAGCTTATAAGGCAGAAGAAGAGAAACTTTGTAGCAGAAAGGAACTTGGCTACCAAAAAAGAGGTTCATAAGCTCCTCCAAGTTGGCTTCATTCGGGAAGTCCACTGCTCAAAGTGTCTTTTTAATGTGATGCTCGTAAAAAATCACAGTGGAAAATGGAGGATGTGCATGGACTTCGAAGATTTCAACAAGGTATGCCTAAAGGAAAGTTTCCCATTTCCAAAGATTGATCAACTCTTTGATACGATTACTGGCCATGAGATGCTGAGCTTCATGGATGCCTACTCCGGCTCTAATCAGGCCAGGATGGCTCCCGAAAACGAAAAAAAATCATTTATCACCAATGAAGGGACATAACGTTGGAGTTACCTATCAGAGTGTCATAAGCGCCTTATTTAAGGACCAAATAAGCTGAGGAGAGGGGTTGTCCTAATTGTAAGCAACTTTCACCCTTGTCTTAAGGTTAAGGGTTCGACTCATGGGGGTGGGTAGGGGGTTTTCTTTGTTTGTAGGATTAAGGGAGAGATTTAGACATCCCTTAATTAAAAAAAAGGACCAGATAGGCAGAAATATGAAAATCTACGTTGATGACATGCTAGTCAAAAGTCTCAAAGTTTCCAGCCACGTAGCAGACCTCAATGAAGCTTTTCATACTCAAACAGAATGACATGTCCCTCAACCCAGCGAAGTGTGCTTTTGGAGTAAGAGGGGGGAAATTTCTAGTGTTCATGGTAACACAAAGGTGAAACGAAGCTAATCATGAGAAAATACAAGCTTTAATCAATATGAGGTCTCCAACTAAGTCAAAATAAGTCCAAAATTTGGCTGGGAGGGTGGAAGCTCTGAACATATTCATCTCCTAGGCAATAGACAAGTGCCACCCTTTCTTCAAAGCCCTCAAAAAATCTTTTGAATAGACAAAATAATGCGATATCATTTTTCAACAGCTCCAGCAGTACTTGGGAGATCTTCCCCTTCTTATCTCACCAAAAAATGATGAGGTTCTAAGAGCTCCGCATGCCGCCAAAATGAATTTACCAAGGTTGGAGAAACTAGCTTATACCTTCCTCATCACCTCCAGGAAACTAAGGCTCTACTTCCAGGCCTATGATATAGATGTGCTTACGGACCAGCCATTGCGAAGGGTTCTTGACAAGCCAGAACAGTCGGGAAGGTTAGCCATTTGGGCCGTAGAGCTCCGACAGTTCGTGATCAACTATAGGCCTCGAGCTTTGATCAGGGGCCAAGCCGTAGTAGACTTCATCGCGGAGTTTACTTACACTAAAGAGTAGGTTCCTGAGTCATTGGAACTATTTCCACCTGTGGACCCAGGCACCTCGAACCCCGCCACCTCAACGAACTTGCAGCCAGAAATTTCCATATGGATACTTTACGCGGATGAAGCTTCTAACTTGTAAGGTTTTGGTGCTAGTTTAGTACTGATCACTCATGAGGCCAACACCTTAGAGATAACTCTGAAATTTCTCTTCAAAACATCCAACAATGAGGCTGAGTACGAAGCAATCATATCAGACATAAGGATAGCTAGTGACTTAGGGGCAAGACATATGGTGGTTTACAACGACTCTGCAGTAGTGATCAGACAAATACTTGGCCGCAATATGGCCAAAGAATATCACATGGCCGCTTATTTGGCTAAGGCTCAGGCAGCAACTCGGAGGTACACGAACATAGTCTTTGTCAAGGTCCCATAAGCTCAAAATAACAAGACATATCGCCTGGCCAAGCTTACTTCATCATCATAAGTACCCAGCTATGTTCACATAGAGTACCTGGAAAAAAAACTATCGAGGAACTCGTGGAACTAGATATGGCCCTAGTGGAAGTTGCAAATGCTGAATTGACCTAATTTTGGACTACCTCACGAGCAGAGCTCTTCCTGAAGATAAGAAAATGGCCAAAAGGATAAAATACATTTTCAACAGATATGTGGTCATCAAGGCAACACTATACAAACAAGGTTATGTTCTTCCATTTACGTTCTGCCTACATCCTCACCAAGCCCAAATAGCTCTGGTTGAAATTTATGAAGGGTATGTGGAGGACACTCAGCAGCTCGCTCCCTGGCCCTCAAAGTTTGGTGACAGGGCTACTTCTGACTCACTATCCTACAAGATGCCAAGGAGATGGTAAGGTAATGTGATAAGTGCAAGCGTTCGTCAACGGCCAGCAACTCTCAACGGCAAGGGGCAGACGAAGTTCAAATTCGTGGCCATTGACTATTTCACTAAATGGGTTGATGCAGAAGTACTGACTTGATCACCAGTCACCACCATGAAGATCCAGTGTTTTGTGTGGAAGAACATCATCTACCGCTTTGGTCTCCCAAAGGTACTGATCACTGACAATGGAAAGCATTTCAATTGCGACATCTTTAGAGACTTCTGCGAAGGACTTGGAATAGAAAATTATTACAACTCACATGTCCATCTTCAAGCTAACGGCCAAGCATAGGTTAGCAATAGAACCCTACTAAGTTTGTTAAAGAAAAAACTCGATGATGCCAAAGAAAATTGGTCTGAAGAACTCCTATTAGTTATATGCGCTTTCGGAACCACTATTAGAGATCCGACTGGCGAAACTCCTTTTTCTCTAACCTATAGAACTGAAGTAGTCATTCTAGTCAAGATAGGAATGCCAACGTACAGAATCAACCATCATGACCCAATTCAAAATAACGAAGACCTGCTAGCTAACGTAAACCTCCTTAAATAAAAGAGAGAGCAAGCTCGAATCAAGGAAGAAGCCTATAAAATGAGCATGGTCAAAAGCTACAATAAGAAGAACACAAAAGTCTGAATGTAGGTGACTTAGTACTTTAAAAAGTCATTTTAGCCACAAAGATTTCTGAACATGACAAGCTCGTTGCAAACTGGGAAGGTCCATACGTAGTCACGAAAGTTAGCAGACCTGGTATCTACTATCTAAGGACTGTAGACAGCATGGAGCTTATGAGATCATGTAACATAGAACACCTCAAGAGATACTATTCTTGAGCTGAAACACTTTGTACTATTGTAATAGTTATTTCTAAAGAAAAATGTATACAAAATATTTTGTTTTGGTATTTCATTACTTATAAAGTGCACTATGAGAAAAATCCTCTCACGAAAAGGTCAGTTTAGTAAGTGCACAGCTTATTGAGCGTCCTCGCATTCTAAGAAAAATCCTCTCACGAAGAGGTCAGTTTAGTAAGTGCTTAGCTCATTGAGCAAACTTGCACTCTGAGGAAAATCCTCTCACGAAGATGTTAGTTTAGTAAGTGCCTAACCCATTGAACACACTTGCACTATGACAAAAATCATTTTACAAAGAGAAAAACTTAATAAGTGCCTAGCTCACAAAAGCACACATACACTTTGCCAAAACCTTCTCATAAAGAGATCGGTTCTACGATCGAAGATGTCTGATGATAACTGAGAAAACTATCAGAATTTGCCTAAGTCAAAAGGGGGCATGACTATACTCCATACTTAGCCAAAAGTATAAGTTTTCCTTTTAAAACTCCAAATATCTGATCCTCACCCCGTCGGGGATCTAATATTTATCCCTAAGCACGGGAATATTTGGTGCAGAGAAAGTCGAAGGGATGGAAAAGACAGACATAGAGCTCAGATATTTTATGTACGCCCCGATGGCGCTATCAATATTCTCAATCATGGGAAGAAGGTAAATAGTGACCTATTTTAGGTGGGTGTTAAGGATACACACGGTATTTACTGGCAGTGGGGCCTATGAAGTAGAAGCAAGGTTCTGGGTTGTGCCTGAAGAGGAAACAGTCTCCCCTTGGGTTGCAATCTCTAGGTTTTGGTTTTGCTCAGTGAAATGATGCATGAGGAAGGCTAGAGTATTTAGAGAAGTGGAATGAGCAAGGTAATGAATGAATTCAATGAAGCTCTTTAAGTAAACACTTGAAAATCTCCTAAAAGTGTGGTATGAAGAGGGTCTGTAGGCCAAATTAGTAAGAAAAGAAAACAACTTGGGGCTTTTGGGCTCTAAAGTACCTAGGGTTTAAGAAAGATGAAATGAAAATTCTACTAAGGCAAAATGGGTTTATATAAGGTGTGTGGGAGAAGCTAACCGTCCACTCAATCCTTAATTATCCACTCACAGACCCACTACCACGTGTTTGCACGTTCTCCAAAAAATACGAAACTGATGGACACGATCTCTCCAAAAAGGAAACGGCTTAACAAAGAGCTCTGAAATAGTTACTTATGAAGGGAAAAGAGGTTTGCAAAGCCCAGAGCTTATATCTTTGGAGCCAGTGGCCTCATTTATTCACCTAATTAGTCTACACCTCAGAACAGTCCGATCGTTAGAGCTCTGAGCTAACCCTGGCGATCACTCAAAACTTGTCCTTCCTAATCAACTTGTCTGAGCTAAGTGGCAAGGATAGGGGCAGTTGATGGTGTAAATTAGTTGTCCAATTTACCCCACCAACCACGAGCAGACACGTGGCCTCCTATGTCAGGGACATCACTGTCTTTCAGCTAACAAAAATTGGGAGCTCTGATCATGAACTATTTAGGAGCTAGAGCTTTCCCAGCGATCATTCCGGTCTGAAGAACTATTTTCAAACAATGGATTATGGAGCTCAAAAGATGGAGCTTTTCCAGCGAACTCCCCAGCCGACCATTGTGTCAAGAAAAACACAAACAACATAGGCGAATGCTGTCAACTCTGCCAGTCGAAACATATACTTTTCTCAACAGCCAAATAATACAACTGGAATTCAACCAAGAATTAACCAACAGTAAGAGAGAATCCAACATTCAAATACTATACAGTGAGCAACCAAAAGAGAGAGGAAAAATAGAACTACAAAGCACACACTATAGCTCCTAACATATAGAAGTTAGAGCTTGTGTAGCTTAAATATACTCTTATAGTAATCTGGTAAGGATATAATAGCTAGAGAGTTTTTATGAGTTTGTAACAACCACTCGGTTATATCAGTAAAAAACAAATCAAGCTCTGGCTCTATTCCACAGAGGAGGACTAACTCATATTTTCATATGAGGCCAACCTCCTCTATACATATTTGACTTTCTTAACTCGTTGAATTTATTATGTTAATCATTTGATCTAATCATTTGACTTTGTGATCTAAACTACCCCTCTAATTTTACGCACCAACAATAATCATGTTATAAATTAAATTATGAGCCTTATAAAATTAAAGTAAAACTAAGCATACTGATTAAATGATTACAAATATCTTATTAACAAAAATTTTTGTGTGTTTGATAAACACAACAAAAAGCTAACTTAATGATAAAATTGATAAATTATAAATAAGTGAAAAAATTATGAATGAATGTAAACCATTTAATCTTACATCGGTATAATTTGAACTTTACTCATGTTATAATATATATAGGAGAATGTTCAACTTACATATGGGTGTAAAACAAATAAGTTTTCTACCCGTCAATTTTTTCTTTCAACTTTATAAGTCATCAATATATCCTTTAGATATATCATTATTATATATCAAAGCTGCATGGAAAAAATTAAATTAATTGAAGTTGTAGAAATATCTCATCATAATCATGTTATATGTTAAATTATGAACCTTATAAATTTTAAGTAAAGCTAAGCATACTGATTTTCATTTCAATGCTTAATAAACACAACAAAAATAGCTAATTTAACAGTGGAATTGATAAATTATCAATCAAAGAAAAAGTTATAAGCAGTTGTAAAATTATTTAATCTTACACTAGTGTAACTTGAATCTTGCTCATATATATACACTGATATGAGTACATATGTCAAACATCAATACAGTTAATTATAATTTTATCCTTACCATTGAATATGGTAATAAATGATGTCTTTATTATATATATATATATATATATATATTATCATCGACCTTTAACGAAAATATGTTCATATAAGGGACTATTTCTTCATTTTTCCCATAAATATACCTAATAAGGGAAAATAATCACTTTACCCCGTGGACCAATCATAGGTGGACAAGTGGATACCCCATGCCAACATATAAAATTAGAGCTAAAAGACCAAGACTTTAGCGCTGCATGTCTAATGGAGCTCATGGAAATGTCGGAACAATATTTACTCTATGTTCAAGGCCATAAGTCCCTAGAGCTTGACCTTCAAAGCTCTTTCACCGAGCTGTAGACGGTCGCTTCCAACCACTCTGTTAGAGTGGTTGAAGGAGGCATGGCAGACTGTCACCAACCTTGCAAGGAGTGTAGAACCTCCCTTCACTACATTAAATGCATACCAACTGCATTTAATGCCTCGGATTAAGAGGAGAATCAAGGTGATCAATCAAGCATGTTGTAGTGATGGGAGGGTGGTCGAAAGCCAACTGCCCTATATTCCCCAGACGTTTTCTTCTCTTGTACATATATAAAGAAGCATTTACATCCCTCAACAACCAAGCTTTTAGCTACAGAACTACACACTAGGAAAGAAATACAGAGAGTGGGAAAGGTCTAAAATATATTATAGAGCTCTGAGAACAGTGTATTCGAGCTCTGAGAAATTTAAAACTCTTCCAACTGTAGTATTGTGAGATAGAATAGCTAGACAGAAAACGATTGTTTGTAATCGAAACTCTTTTGTTAAAAACAAAGCAATTACGAGCTTTTAATTCTATTCAAAAAAGGAGGATTAACCCACATCGCTATAGAAGTGCAAACCTCCTATGTATATCTTTGTTTTGTTCTTTATTATTTCAATTATTATTCAATTATTTGACTATGTGGTCGAAAATAGATTCGTTCTAGATTTTCGCACCAACAATACCCATATATTAAGATTATTCATTACTAATTTATAAAAATAATAGTAAGGAACAAAAAGAATATAATAAAACCTCATTGAGGTAAAATTCAACATGATTATTACCTCTTACAACTGAATATTAATTTTAATTGAATTTAGAAAAATATGATTCGGACCATGGAAAGTATGAGGAAGAATCAGTGTTCTAAAAGGCGGCTGCCTAGGCGCTAAGCAGTGCTAGAGCGCCCCGATTAGTATCTAGGCAGGTGATTAGGCCCCGGGATAGATCGGGAGGATTTAGGCGGGTGTCTAGGCAGGTCGGGCTAGAGCTAGGCGGATAGACTTATTTTTTTTTTCTTGTTTTAAAGGAGCTACTTATTTATCTTTTTGTTAAAAAATTGCCATTTAAAAAAATGGATACAATCTATCGACCATCATTAGTAAATTCATCTTTCATTCTTCTGATTGAAACAAAACCCTAGCCAACAACTGCATTAGCTAAAAGATGTTCAAGAAGAGTGCTTTGACTAGTTATAAGCACATCATGTTACCTTACTTCCTTAATCTTATCTTTTTTCTTATTTTTCTTTTATTGTTGCCTTTTTCTTTTTCACTGTCTTATTATTGTTGTTGTTGCTTAAAACAAATTGATAATTTCATATATATGTGACTTCGTGTTTAATTTTGTTTTGGACAGTGAATCCAATAACCATGTTTCGCTTGTTAATTGAATATTTGAACTTCTTTTTATGTTTATTTGAGTACTATATTTGATTTGATAATTTTTTTGTATTTTATTTTGTATATATAATTTTAGATATATTTAAAAATTAGAAATATAATTAAAAAAAACTGCCTAACGCCTGAACGCCTAGACCCCGACTAGACACTTTAGGCACTAGGCGTTAGGTCACCCCCTTAGGTCAGCATAGAGCCTTTTAGAACCTTGGGAATAAGGCGTGTATTCAATTCAGATTTTAAAAGATTCTAATTGACTTTTTAAAATCCGTGGATTCTGTTAAATCTATGTATTGTTTTAAATCCTTATAGAATCTGACTGATTTTAATGAATGGATTCTTTTGGATTTTAGTGAATTTTAATAAGTCGGTGGATTTTTGCAGATTTTAATAAGTCGATCAAAAATAAATAAATCAAAAGACAAACAATAAAATAAATTAATTAGGAGTTTAAAGTAACATTATCAAAAATGTAAAGACAATTAACGAAATACATTATTAAAATTTGTACAGCTCCATTCAAACATTATTATGATTATCATAACCTTCTTCATTCTCATTGTTGTTCTCTTGATTTTCATTCTCATTATTTTATGACCACTTATTTACTAAAAAAATTCAAGGCGACAATTTTTTACGATTTTCTTATAATCATTAATTGAATTTTACACTTGATACTATGTTTTGTTTATATGTTATTATTTTTATTTCATACTAATTATTTAATTCTTAGTATATACGTATTCATTAATGGAATTAATGACATTTGTTAAGCACTACAGTCACGTGCGATGCACGTGCATAAAAACTAGTTATAATAAAAAATCAAAGGATAAATAATAAAAAAAATTTGATTACAACTTTAAAGGAATAAGCAAATTATATTATAAATCCGCTGTAAACGGTTCGAATTGAGTCTAAAAACCTAATAGATTGTTTTTTTTGCCATTTCTATTCGATTTTCATCTTCTTTCTAAAAAAATTCATAAAATGGGAGAAAAAAAATAAAGGGGCCGACATCTCTATAGTTTCGGAAGAATATAACTAATTGGATAATTAAAATTTTGAAAGTAACTGTATCTAAATCGAAAAAAATTATTTATTAGATAGAGTGAATGAATTAGAGAGATTTAAATAGATTATAGAGACGAAAAAAAATATTACATTAAAACCCTTCCAACAACAAATCCTTTAAACTCATTGCCCCTAAAAATAATACATTAAAACGCTTCCACCAAAAAACAATACATTAAAACCCTTTAAACTCATTGCCCCTAATAAATCCACCAACAATTTTTTTCTTCAAGTGAAAAAATTCACATAGATTTCTTTTTCATCTTTCTCCCAACCCTACGTATTATTTACTCTTATCTCTATAATATATTAAAACCCTTCCACTCCATTCTATCTATCTAAAATATCTTCTTTTCCCAAATCTTATATATTATTTTGGGGGGGCAATGAGTTTAAAGTGTCTATTTCAAAATTAAAATAAGTGAAATGACATGTTACTTTTTCATTATAAAATAAGGACGACCAATATTAAAGAGACACTTGGCAGTGCTCAAATTATTGCAAAAGACCAAAAGCACCATCTCGTTTCCCCAAATTATAATTGTGCCACCATCACAATCCCGCCCCTCTCTCTAGCGAGACCTAACCCCTGATTTCGCAACCTCTCAATCTTCTCTTCAACTTAGATTTTGTGCATCATCAATTATTTAGATCATTTAAATTTCTGTTTTATACTCTTAATCTACCCGATTTAAAGCCGATTGATCGTTCATAGAACCGATTCGAAGCCGATTCAAGGAAGATTGCTCCCTGGTAAATTTTCGAAGATAAAGTTGCGATTCCTCTTTTGAATAGTTTTTGAATAATTTTTTGAAGATAAAGATAAAGGTGCGATAGTGAACCAATTTTGTAGTTTAATAGGGTTGCGAACTAATTTTGTTGTCTAATAGGATGAAAAACATATTCATCATGAATAGTTTTTATTGATTTATATATGTTTGGTTACAATTTTGTGTTGATTAGCATGTATTTGATTATGAATTTGAGATCAATGTGCTTTTGGATTACTATGAACATAATGCAAAATGTTAGGCACCTAATGAATCTTTTATTGTGCAAAGTAGATTTGCACCCAATTGTGAAAAAGAAGTAGGTGCAAATTCACTTTTACAGTAAAACATGAGAGGTGCAAATCCACTTTTGCACCAAAACAATGTGCATTTCTGAGAAATAACTAGGTGCAAATTCACTTTTGCAATAAAACTGGGAGGTGCAAATCCACTTTTGCAATCCCGTTGATCGTATATGGTCGCCACTCTCCTTGTTCTACGTAGGATTAAGAGTTGAAAGAGGGAAGAGTAGTTTAGTCATTTTAAAACTCTTAAATTATTTAATTTATAAAAGACAAAATACTTATAACTAACCTAAAAATCAAAATTGTCCTTACAACCAAACATTAATGTGAAAAAAATCTTCATTTGTTAAGTTAATATATGATGTCTTTTTGGTGTATAAAATTATAGAAGGAGGCCTCTAAACCCATTTTCTTGAATTATTATTCATAAAAACACTTCTAAATCTATGAAAATCTACCAACTTATAAAATCTTTCAAAATTTATTGAGTTTTGAATAACATAAGATTTAAAAAAACTATTTTTAATCCTAAGTGAATATTATAAAATTTTAAAAGATTTTTTAAAATCCTAATTAAATACGATAAAATTTTAAAAAGACTTTCTAAAATTTTAATTAAATACTCACAAATTTTTAAAATTAATTTTTTTTTTTTTATAAAATTTAAATTGAATACATCCCCGTAAAATAAATCAAATCCCAGTTAAACCCATATAACATATTTGATCTAAATCCGTTGATCAACTCCGACTAGTTTTCTACTACTGTTTTTCCGTTACCTTTTTTAATCTGAATTCTTATATATATCTAAAAGGAAAAATAAAATAAAATAAGATAAGAAATATCGAATATATATATAAACCCTCAAGAATTTCATTACTCTGTAAGACAGAAAAAAACCCTAGCACATTAGAGAGAAGAAGAGGGACCAAAAGAGAATTAAAGACAAATAAATTGCAGAGAATTCAGATAGACGTAAATTAGCGGTACTCAATTCTTTGTTCAACCCTGTTTTATGATGATCCTAGCTTTACAATCATCATGTCTTTATATTCTTCAAGCTTTTTTTTTTCTTTCTTTCTTTGTTTTGTATATTATTTTTTTATTTTTATGTTACTTTTTTGGTTTACATGCCTGAAACATAATTTGGCCTGCAATACTATTCATCCCCCAAACAAACCACTCGAAAAAGCAAGTTTCAATGCATCTCCAGATTCCATGATTTTTACATTACAAATATTTTTTGAGATGAATAGCACTGCTCTAATTTTACTGTAAATGGATTTGTACACCAGAAATTGCTTTTTTCTTATCTTATGTTAAGATGGAATTATTAAAATTAAAAAAATAAATCACAATGAAAAAGATTTGTTGACTATCCTTGTTCTAGGGTAACCATGACTATCAAAGTATTATGATAATTAAGTCTCTCACTTTTTGATGTTTAAATCGATCAACGTAGACTCACCTGCTGCTGCGAATGTAGCATATATCCCCTACCGCAATGTAGTAGTGGAGGTTGGGTTTGTTCGAAGAAAAAGAAAAGAAAAATCGATTGAGTTGTGGGTCCCCAGGAACTAGTGGTTAAAGCAAACTTCTTTTTGTACTTTAGTTTTAAATTATTATTGTTATTATCTTTTTAATCAGGGGCCAAATCCAGGGACCCATAATTTGTATTGATAACAACAGTGAGAAAGTATCAAGCAGTAACTCTCATTGTAATGTTTACCAAATACTATCCGCCCTAATCATACCCAAACACTTGGCTAATGGAATCCAATTCAAGTGGACATCATTCTTGATAGAAAAGGTCCACGGATTAATACTTTTCGCTTCGTAATTATTGGCCCCATGATGGTCCTTTTAAACTTCCATTGGTAATGCGCACATATTTTTTGATGTCCTTTCAGTCACAAAGTCTTTGCCCTCTAATTAAGGCCTTTGCTTTAGCAACCATGTTTGTTTTGATATGATGCTACTCAGCTTGGACCCAGATCATCTTCCCTTATTTTGATCGCAAGTACTGCAGCCTCTATTTTCCCCTGGATTCCCTTTCGAACGGCCACCCTATTATTTTGAAAAAAAGAAAAGAAAAGCACACTACTCGACTAATTCAACAAATGTGAGAAATATATGTCACTTTTAACTTGTATATTGAATCAACACGGAATGTTGCAGAGATTTTGTTAGGTGAACATGTCCAAAGCCCCTTACGAGATCACTAACATTTTAGAGACGACCTTAATTGAACGAGTTGCTTACAAAACTTGAGCCTGCCCTACTATTAACAATTTGAACCATGTACCTTAACTTATCTGATTCTCCAAATTTGCAATGAAACTGGTCCCTTAAAAGATTAAATTTAACTTTGTTACATTCATGTTTTTTCAATCGTGTTTCAAAAGCCGGGACTCTGAACGTATAGTGTATATCTAGCATATTTCTAATGGGCCTTGCATGTCAAAATAATTCAGGACTAAAAATGTACTACAAAGTAGCAAAAGCATCTGAGTTCTTGGTCATCACCGGAGCCGGTATAGATGACATTAAGCTCGCAAAGAAGGCGTTCATATGGCCTCGCCAATCCTGCACTGTCTTCGATCTCACCCCAGTCAACTACACCTTCGAGGTCAACGCCATGAGCGCCGAGAAGCTTGCCTTCCTCCTCCCTGCTGTTTTCACAATTGGCCCACGAGCCGAAGACAAGAAAAGCCTCCTAAAATACGCAAAGCTCCTCTCTCAGCACGAGCGCAATTCCACCGATGTCAAAGAGCTCGTTCAAGGTATCATTGAGGGGGAAACCCGCGTTCTTGCTGCTTCAATGACCATGGAGGAAATTTTCCGTGGCACTAAAGATTTCAAGAAAGAGGTGTTTGATAAGGTCCAACTCGAACTCGACCAATTTGGGCTTTTGATCTACAACGCTAACATTAAGCAGCTCGTTGATGTTAGAGGGCACGAATATTTCTCCTATTTGGGCCAAAAGGTACAAATGGAAGCAGCTAACAGGGCTAAAATTGACGTTGCCGAGGCTAAAATGAAGGGTGAGATAGGTTCGAAGCAGAGAGAGGGGTTGACTGTTCAAAATGCCGCAAAGATTGATGCGGAGACGAAGATTATTGCAACACAGAGGCAAGGGGAGGGGAAGAAGGAGGAGATTAGGGTGAAGACTGAGGTGAAGATATTCGAGAATGAGAGGGAGGCTGATGTGGCGGAAGCGAATGCTGAGCTGTCTACCAAGAAGGCATTGTGGGCTCAGCAGGCTCAGATGGCCGAGGTGGAGGCCACCAAGGCCGTGGCAATCCGAGAGGCTGAGTTGCAGCAGGAAGTTGAGCGAAAGAACACGTTGACTCAAACTGAAAAACTCAAGGCCGAGTTTCTCAGCAAGGCTACTGTTGAATACGAGATCAAGGTGCGTGTACTCTTTTTTTGTTTTCAACATTGTCATTCTTGTCGTGTGTTTTCATTGAATGCTAAATTGCCGATTTTGCTGTATTGTATTGGTCTCACATGTTCTTTGAATCTGCCAAACTGTTTTTTAATTGTTGCAAAATAAATTTAAAGTAGTGTGTTTGATAAAAAGTTGGAAAATGATTGAAAATAATACTATTTTTTATGAGAAGTTCGAAAAAGAGAGGGTACTTTACTGAGACAATCTATTACATTTCAGTTTTTCCATGAAATCCAATGGCTTGGGGATGGGTAAGAAAAAATTTCCATTAAAAATTTGTTTTCCAACCATTTTCCTTTTTATCAAATGGACCCAAAGGGTGTGTTTGATAACACCTTTTTCCCCATTGGAAAGTCCTCAAAATTTCATGTTTTCCATCTTTAGTGGTGTTTGATTGTATAATTTTTCCATGGAAAACATTCTAAAGAAATTCAATTATTTTCCACCCATGTTATCAAACGGACTGATGTTTGAACTAACATACAAACAAATCCAGGTGCAAGAGGCAAACTCGGACTTGTACAAGAAGCAAAAGGCTTCAGAGGCGCTCCTGTATGAGAATCTAAAAGTTTCTGAGGGCCAAAAATATGCAGCTGAGGCACAATTTTACACCAAACAAAAGGCCGCAGATGCAGAGCTCTATGCGAAAAAGAGAGAGGCGGAGGGTCTTATTGCTCTTGGAGAGGCACAAGGGACTTACTTGAAGACCTTGTTAACTTCGCTGGGAGGAAACTATGGTGCTCTAAGAGACTACTTGATGATCAAGAATGGAATGTTCAAAGACATTGCCCAGATCAATGCCAAAGCTGTCAATGGACTGCAGCCCAAGATCAGTGTGTGGACCACCGGTGGTGGAGATGTGGCGGCAGATGGAGGAAGTGGTGGTGCCACTGCCATGAAGGAGGTGGCGTCGGTTTACAGGGCATTACCACCCTTATTTCAGACTGTGCAGGAGCAAACTGGTATGTTGCCTCCACCATGGATGGGTAATGTCCAGAATCAGCAGTGAGTTTGATTATTTACCTTATCGTATATGTTAATAGAGTTCTATTATCAGTTTTAGATAAAGTATTAGAATTGGTATATTTTTGGTTTCCGTAGTTGATGATTGGGTAGCCAAGGTGTATAGGCATTTTGCTCCTTATGGGTAATGGGTTTTGTTGCTTTACACTTCGCAGGAACGATTATCTGCTATCAGCGATATACATTTAGTTTTCTCAAAAACAATATACATTTAATTATGATACACCTTTTCTAAGTCCATTTGCTTCTGCATTTATTTAAAATAACACTTGAAATTTCTAAGTCCGTTTGCTTCTGCGTTTATTTAAAATAAAACTTGAAATGGGTCTCATGCGCATAGATAACCGTTAGTCCGTTACATAAGCATGTCGGAAATCAAGGCCTTACAACCTTTGCAGTTTTCTTAAATTTTCTTTTTTAAGGAAAAAGTTATGTTGGAACTTTGAAGAGAAAGTTTCTGACACTAGGTAGCAACTGGCCACTGTTCTGCGAACAGAGTAGTTGAAGTGCACGAATGCTGGCCCGGACACCCTATACTAGAAAGTATCTGGAGAGAGAGAGAGAGAGAGAGAGAGAGAGAGAGAGAGAGAGAGAGAGAGAGAGAGAGAGAGAGAGAGAGTGTCTGACGCCGAACTTTATTTCCTTGTGTTTGGGCCTTGGGGAAAACTTTCAGGGAGAGATGTCCTCCGATCATTATTTTATTCAACTATGAGGAGTTGAAAATGGATTTGAAGATATAAAAGTTACTTTAGAATAAAATCAATTGAAGGTTTGGAGTAACATTTGAGGACATGCGAATTGTTTCGGGCTACTTGTTATCATTGGGATTAGGGGTAATTTCAACAAGAGATATATCGAAGGGTTAGCACTGAGCTAGCCGAAAATCAAAGTTTATCAGAAGCTTGGTCCAAAATTCTTGAAAAATTGGCTTTTTATGATTACATCGAGTATGATCGAGCAAAGGGGATTATTGAGGACAGGCTTAATGGATAACGGGGATGGAATAGTCATTGGATGGTCAATTTTATTAAATTTGTAGAGAATTATAGGGATTCCCAAGTACAGGGAGTAAGGGTGTTTTTATTTTTGGTTTTGGTTTTGGTCAAAGCAGAAATTAGGAAGACCCAAATACAATTTGGAAATTTTGTTTTGGTTTTCAAATCTTTTAAACTTAGACATGAACCAAACTTTTCGGTTCAATTTTCATACTGTTTACATATATAATGAATATTTGCTAGTTACTGGGTGATTCAAAGGAAAGGGTGAGATGATGGTTAGCAATGGGTGATGGTTTGATATGTGGTGAGATGAGAGATCGAGATGGGGGCTGTAGCTTTGGTGGTTGGGTGAGTGACTATGGTGGTTTTTGATGTTACATTGACAACGGTATAGGTAATGGGTTTGAGATTGATTAATGGTTTAGGACTTTAGGTTAGGCTAAAGATTTAATGATACTGATAAGATTATCAAAAGAGATAAATATTATTGAATTGATTGTTATATTACAATAAAGACCCTTTATATAGGGTTATGAAAATGATACAAATAAGAAAAATATAAAACATAATCAACCTAGAGATTTAGAGATTGTTAGTTGACTCTTATAAATGACGACTAACAAATATATATTATATATGTTAATATCCCCTCAAACTTAAGATGGTAATAGACCAACTTGAGTCTGGAAAGTATGCCTTGAAAGTAGATGAATGCCAGATGAAGATTATTTGGCAAGAGAGGTTCGGCTTTGATTGCCCAACGTAGTTATTAATTGTCTGGCATGGTTGCCATCTGTGGCGAGGTTCATCACGTCATGGATGCCGTTTAGGGTGAGGCCCAGCACGTCACAATTGACGCCCGGGGTGAGATTCGACACGGCTGGGTTTGATATGATTGACGTCCGGGGACAGATTCGGCATGACTGAGGTCCTGCATGATGGAGGTCCAGCTCTGGTTGTCTAACACAGGTGAAGAAGTCTGTCTCTGGTTGTCCGACACAAGGGAAAAGGTCGGCTTTGATTGTTTGGGACAGTTGAAGATATTGACTTTAGTGGTCCGGATATATATATATATATATACTTCCCCCCTCAAACTCAAGGTGGTACAAAGAAACGAACTTGAGTTTGAAAATAAATGATGAAAAAGAAAGGAAAAAAAATTGAAAAGTGAACGGAGTATATAAAATTGACATGAGTTTTGATTGAAAAACAAAATCAATAGAAAATGAGAAAATAAGAATTAATGGGTTTTGACTGAAAAAGGATTTTGATGGCTCTGAATTTAGTCTTGTCTAGAGAAAGAGAAAAGTGAAACATAAAGAAAAAAAAAACTTTGAATGGAAAAAGAAAATAGAACTAGAAAATAAAAATTAACTTTGAATGGAGAAAAAAAACAGAACTAGAGAATTGAGATGGTGTTGAGCGAGATGAGAGATGGTGAGATGTCAGATGGCAGTAGTAAAGTAATGGGTTTGAGATCCACTGTTGAGGTTTGATTGATGGTTTTTGGTTTGATAGATGATTTAAGATCCACATTCTGGGTAATGTGTTTGAGATCCAGGTGGTGGGTTTTGGCAGTAATAGATAATGATTTTGGTGAGACGAGAGCCGACTAAAAATGGTTAAAGATTTGATGATACGAGAGCCGACAAAGATAGCTAAATGCGGTGGTGGATGATGGTGAGATTTGGAGGTCTGGTGGACGATGAAATATATCACCCACAAGTGAACGAAAGGGTGCAAGATCTTATACCTTTAATACCGTGTTAAGATTATAGAAAAGAGAAATATTATTGAATAGATTGTTATAAAATTATTATAATGAACACCTTTTAAATTGGGTTTTATATAGGGTTTTGAGAATGATACAAATAAGAAAAATATAAAACTTAATCAACCTCGAGATTTAGATAGAGGATTTAGATATTGCTATTTAACTTTTATAAATGATAACTGTATAAATGATAATTACGAATATATATTATATATGTTAACGCATACATTTTCTTTTCTTTTTTTTTTTTTGGTAAGGCAACACTTATTTTGGTCATAAAAATAATAACTATACGCTTGCTCTTACTTGTAATAGTTAGAAAAATATTAACACCTACATTGTTAACATAACTTCAATACTTATAATAGTTATAAAAATATAACTCTTTCATTTTTAACATAACTCCAATATTCATAATATCTCAAAGAGTTTGCATTGGCGCACTCCAAACTCGAACCAAAACCGAATAACTAAACGTATTCGGTTTTAATTCGACTTCTTTCGGTGTTGATATTTTTTTTATTTGGTTTTTAAAGGATCAATTCAAATTAATACATTTCGATCATACTATTTTTAAATTTGCCAAAACACTCCCAAAGACATCTCCACTCCTAAAGCCAATAAGGCAAATCTAACTTAATTGTTGCCCTACTACATTAAAAATAAAGCCAATAATGTAGTGTAAAAGCTAAACCAAAGCTAAAATTAACTGCCTACAAACTTTTACACTAGTTGACAGATGAAGTATCAGGGCAACACTGACACGCTTCCAAGACACATAATGTGTCATGTGACAAAAAAAATTGAATTTTCACAACACATCATGTGTCATGCCAAGGTTAAAATAAGTTAAATGCAAAGTGGCTCTTTTGAAGAAGAAAGATGCACGCAGGCAAACAAAAGAAAATTGTCAAATGACTCTGTTAAGTTTTTGGGAAAAAATCAATGGCATTGCCATGACACATGATGTGTCACGTATCATCCGCTTATACCGACAAATCATGTGTTGTGCCATTCATTTTTTTTTCTTTCTCTCAACATACAGTCTATCATGAGAAAATTTTTTACTCTTCTCGCGTTGCAATTTTTTACACATTGATATGCTAAATACTAACTTTCTCACTATAATTTCCCACTTTAAGGTGGAGATGGCCTAATAGGAAGAGATGATGGAGGTGCATTGGAGTGGCTTTTGTAAAAGGAGTTGGCTTTACTTTACATAAGATCTTACAATGGTAAACCATTCTTATTTAATTTGGGTTGAATCGTTCGGTATTTCGAACTCTAATAAATAATATTAAAATAAGATATTGTATACATGAAGCACAATAGCCAACAATTCATAATTTTATGGAACTTATTATGGTTGTTTGACGATGGGGACGACCTAGTCACTTAATAAGAGGTCACATTTAATAAATCCGTCTAACCATACATATTTCATTGGAATAGAAAATGATATATTTTGTGTTGACAAAACTCATGGTTTGGAGGGTTCAAAACGCAATTGCAACATCAGGAGAGTCAGTCAGTAGTGTGAGGGAAACAAAACTAACTGCCCAAAGTAAAATATTGGATTTTTGGGACTCGACCCTTTCAACTCATTAGCGAATGACTGACTCCACGACGTTCAAAAGGACGACTTGGTAGTTACCAACTAATTAATTAGCCCCATTCCCATTATTTACGCAACGCCAGTTACGCCGACTCTTCCATCATCTAACTATTTCTTCTTTCCATATTATCTCAATGTCCCTCATAATATGTTCAAATTTCCCACCACTCTTTTATATTTCTTTTTTTTCATTCGTTACAACAAATTTGAATCACCGCCGTTCTGGAGTATTTTTTCAGTATTTGCTACAAAGTTTTTTGAAATACGTCATTTTTAATAATCTTCTTTAATTTCAAACATGTCATATTTACCTTACAAGAGTTTACAAAGTCTCTTAGGACGCGTTTGATGCGTCGGATTAGAATGTCGGATCAGATAAAATAATATAACTCTTAGGGTGTGTTTGATTGCAAGCATGGGACTTGCATGAAAAGAAAATAAGTTACGGGCAATTGAATTGCCTAGAATTGAGTTGCATGGAAAATGTAGTGCAGTGTGTTTGATTGCCTTAGTTTTCTACCCGGAAAATATTTGTTGTATTATGGCATTTTCAATGTAGAAAAAATTATTGGTATTTTTTTTACATAATTATATAGTCATGACGGATCTTGTTTAATTGATCTTGATTAGTAGATTTTAAATATTAAATTTTTATATTATTTTGAATTTTATATTTTAAGTTATAGCATTTTTAATGTAGAAAATGGTAAAAATCTTATCTCGTGAACCGTGCCCAAGCATGGAAAACAAAAACCACCTCCCCCCAAAGAAAACATTTTCTTCAATTGCCTTGAAAATGCACATGTGTGAGCCAAAAGTGGAAATTGAATTGCCTAGAAAAAAAAATGCAATCAAATACCTTAAGTTGTCAAATCAAGTGGAAAATGCTCATTTTCCATGAAAAATATTACCAATCAAACACACCCTTAAGTTAAATTGTTTAATCCCTCTCCTAATTGGAGGATAATAGGCGTTAATAGAATAAATAATCTATTTCAATATTCAATCCTGAGCAGCACTAAATTTGAGAAACGATAACTTTATTCAATCATATCTCTTACCCTACACGTCAAACATAACCATATGGAATCAAAAGAGCGATTGTGCAGAAGAGAGGCAAAGCCTCTTAATATGTCTTATTTAATTGACTTAGCTTAAGAGAGTGTATATATATAGTGTCATGTTAAAGTGTGTATTAACGCAGTTACAATTAAAAAGAATTAAATTATAACATATATTAAATTAGGTACAAAATCTCATACAAATTATTATTCTTTTTATTTATATTATAGAATTTCACAAATTAGGGCACATATTACCATTTTTCATATCTATATATACATTTGAATTGCCTCACATTAATAACTCTTTTTTTTCTTTTTCATAATTAATGTATAAATCAAAATTGGAGGAGAAGAAAACTGTGTGAATAGAGTGAGCCAATTGGATAAGACATGGTGTCCATTATGATCTATGGGTAGGACAAATCTCACTTGAATATGAGTCCGGCCTCGCTCTTTCTTGTTTGTGGAAATTTTGGAAAGATTTGGAATCGGGTCAACCATATATGATGAGTATATCCAACTAATTCTTTATAAATTTTGGAAATATCAATCTATAATTTTTATTTCCTTATTTATCTAAATTCAGTGGAATGTCACCAAATTATTGAGACTTGTTGTCCTATTTTAAAAAAAAAGTAATAAATCTCATTGCTTAAATGATATTTGTTAGAAGGAATTTGCTTTCCTTATCGAATATTCTTACCACTTATTTTTATAAGGTACATTATATAAGTTGTATCTTGATTATACTTTCACAAAAAACAACTAATATAATGTATGCTGGTAAGAGTATCGGGTAAGATCATCCAGTAGATATAGTATTGCTCTTGTCCGAATGCTAAAATTGAAATTTTCCTTTTTTAGATTAAATTATCTAATACTAATGCAATTGAAGATTGAATCTAAGCAAGCAGTCTTTTCTAAAATATAATTAGATGTCTTTCGGAAGAATTATGAAGATGTATTCGCGTTGTTTAACTATTACAAAACTTTACAAGAGCAAAATGGTCCAAATCAAATAGTGGAATGAAAGAATAAAAAGTGAATTTACAACTAGTTTTAAATTGAACTAGATAAAATTTTGTAGAGGTGATTTACTCATTGTATAGATTATCTCTACAATTTTTTATACTGAAATTAATTAATTTATCCCTCCAAATGAGCCTCATTTTTTTTTTTATTAAAAGTGAGAGATTCCCTCTTTATAGTCTAATTATATATATATGTATACTAGATTATCCTAGACATGAGATGCATTTGGAATTCTAATACATTTATTTTGAAAAAAGATAATTAACATAATTTGTAATTGACTTAATAGTTAAGTACATGTTTAACTTTTTTCTAAGTAAGAGTTCGAATTTTACAGCAAACATGAGCCACTTGTCAAATTAAGTGCGTGCAATTTAAATCTAGTGATTTAATATTTTCAAATATTTCTAAAATGCATTAAAACTTTCAAAAATATTCTAAAATGCAGGATCTAAAAGTGCTAAAATAAAGTGAACAATGGGTAATTAAAATTGTAGTCAACTTGCCGATTTGTTGGCCATTAGGTTGTTCTAGTGGTTTGTTTGATAGATGGATTAGGTTGTGTTCTTCCGCACCTTATTTCTCTTGTTATCTTAAAGTGTTAGTTTTGTTTTTCTTTTCTTTTTTTTTAAAAAGAGTTAATTTTATTTTTCTATTTCAGATATGGGTGTTAAAAAAAATCCTTAAAAAAAAAAGATATCTATCATACTATTTTTGTTAGGAAAAATAAATTAAAAAATAAGTTCAAAAATGAACAAAATTGAAGTGTGAGTTTCTATGTAAAATACTACATATTTAATCGCTTAAGTTAAAATAGTGACACTTTAATTTTAATTTGAACTAAAAAAGTGAAAAAATCCATGGTTAAATTAGTTAACAAAAATCAAGGACAAAATAAAAGAAAATTTTCAAAGATGAAACCCAACTTTGGAATACAAGCCGCACAAAAAAGGAGCAAGTAAGTGGGAGACGAAATCGCCGGCGAAGATTGTACAAACAAAAATCAGTTGCCGGTTGTATGCTGACTGAGCCAACGGGTAGATTGCCATTTGCCCCACTGCCCTTTTATTTCATTTTTCTACACCATATAAATATAAACAAAAATAAATACACAAATTTTTTTTTTTTTTTGATAAGTCAAGGTTTTATGCAATGTTTCGATTAATCCCTAATTGTAATTAATATAATACACCTTTGACCACAAATTTTTTATTTTTTTTACTAGATTCATCCTGAATTCAAATACACCGTTAATCTCAATGTAACGACCACTAGATTACGGGATCAAACTTTGTAATTACATAGACCCTCTATAAATATACACGCTGCAACTTCATCAAATATTCCCTCTTATATAACCGCCCTCCCGGTTTCTCCGCGCTCTCTCTCTCTCTCTACATAATTTTCTTCGTTTGAATTTTTTTGTTGTCTCTCTATCTCTTCCTACATATCTTTTGTATTCGTATCATTTCAATAAACTCTCTTAATTTAAACTTACTACTCTTCGCATATTCATTTCATTTTATTTATTATTCCCTATTGAAATGGGTTTATCTAAAGTGGAACACATAAACCTTGCCTCTACACCTCTCGACCCAAAATCTGCCCAACTCGGCGGTGGTGTTTTGATTAATCAATTCATTGAAAATGGAATTTCTGACATCCCTCAAGACGATTTCTGTCGACAAAATTCTGTGGGAGGATCCAAATTATTGGAACACAAAGAGGTCTCTTTAGAGGATATTTCGGATGTTGTTGATTCCAATCCGATTTCGGATGAGCACAAAAACAACTCTTCATCGGATAATGGCGATATCAAAAAAGCTCAAATCGATATACAAGTACCGGAAAATGACGTTTCTAATGAAGGCAGAGCCGTTGATTCAAAAATCAACGGCAACGGCTATGAAGAGGTGATCATTCCTCCTCATTCTCAGCTTCCGAAACCCGAGGCGCCTCCAGGTGTTACCTATATGAATTCCCCCGGAGACTGCCCTAAGATGGACCGATCGCAGTCTCTGCCGGAGAACACCGCTGCCGTGGACATGCCGGCGATCGGAAAATTCTTTAAGGAGAAGAGCAACAGCTTGTCGGCAGCAATCACGAAGCGCATATCTTCGTTGAGAGAATACAACGACGATTGGGAGAAATCGAAGTTGAACGTGACGGAGTTCAATCTGTCTGGACTCAAAGTGATTGTGAAGACCAAGGAAAACGAAGACGAAAACAGTGAAATAAAATTCAAAGGACGAGTCAGCTTCTTCTCGAGATCTAATTGTAGAAATTGTAAAGCCGTTCGAAACTTTTTGAGAGAGAGAAAGTTGAAATACGTAGAAATCAATATCGACGTGTTTCCGACGAGAGAGAAGGAGTTGAGAGAAAGAACAGGGAGCTCAGCGGTGCCGATGATATTCTTCAACGATAAGTTTTTCGGCGGATTGGTGGCGTTGAATTCGTTGAGGAATAGTGGTACTTTAGAGGAGAGGTTGAGGGATTTGTTGGGGAGGAAGTGTCCCGATGATGCTCCAGCAGCGCCGGTGTACGGGTTTGACGATCCCGAGGAGGAATACACGGACGAGATGATTAGTATTGTTAGGGTTTTGAGACAGAGGCTTCCGATTCAGGACCGTCTGATGAAGATGAAGATCGTGAAGAACTGTTTCTCTGGTGCTGAGATGGTGGACCTCATCATTTCGCAGTACACCAACTGTGGAAGGAAGAAGGTATGTGCACCAGCATCTTTTTATTTCTACCTTTTTAACCTTTTTTAACCTTTAGTGCTTAATGTTTAACTCTGAATATTTAATACGGATATACTGAGAAATAGGGTTCTTATGAAAAAAATTTATGTAAAAAATATTAAATAATAGTAATTTTATAAAGTAAGGGTATATATGTGATCAAATTTTAAAAATGGTGTAAAGTTAATTTTGCAATAAATTTTTAAATTTTATTTTTTTTATAGATTCATGCATAATTAAATTTTCATTACATATTTTTTAGCATATTATTATAAATAAGTGTTTAATTGACAGTGTTTTAGGATAATTCTAATAAATTATATATTCAAAACTTATTTAATAATAAAATGCACATAGTTATTTTTTTCGGAATTATACAAAGTTAAGTTTGTATTCCTTATTTCCTAAAATATTAGTATATACTTGTGTTTATTTGATGTTGTTTTAAAATTTTATGAATGAAATATAATAATATACTTGGTAAAAAATATAAACACATCATACAAAACAAATTTGCATTAAATTTTTTTGATTGCAAAGTTAAATTTGCACTAGGTCAAAACCCTTATTTTAAAACACAATTAATAAACAAGTCTTTATTTTAGAATGATAATGATATTTAGGTCCTTATTTCTAAAAAATATTATTCGTTAATTTTTTTGCAAAAAACATTGTGATCATTTTACCTTATTTTCAGATAGGCGATCTGCTTTAGTTCAAAATGCTGAATACCGTAGAAATAGGGTTACAATTATAATAAAATTTTATTCAAGTTAAATGAGCAATTCAATATAGGATTCGAATGCTGAATTTTAATCCAATAGAATAAGCGCTGCGTTTAAGTGATTCAATTTGGACAAAAAGAGACAGAGTTTACCCTTTCTCATGTTTGTAAATTTTTGATTTATAGAATAAAAGAAAAAGAGAGATAATATTAATAAAACTTTTTCCCCAAATTGTTCCCTTCAATTAGAAAGTATCGGAGAGCTTCAAAAAAATTTAATAAATTTTTTTGAAATGAAATTTAAAAAATAATGTTCTTCATTTCTCTACTACAGCGTAAGAGACGAGAAACAAATATCATTTATGCCTCTTAGTGCTATTGCTGAATAAACTTTTTCATTCAATATTAAATGGTAAAGCTTTTCATTCACTGTTTGTATGTGATCACTGTTAAATTGGTGCATCATGGTGATCGTGATGACTGATGAGATTGTTGATTGGAGGTTTATTGTTTGTTTATGTGTTGTTGATATCATTCTGTTATTAAGTTGGTGTGCTCAAATCTACGATAATTAGGAGGGTGTTGACCTAACTTTGGTTATTTTAATTGAAAGGGCCATTAGTAATTTAGTAGTATTAAAATTAAAATAAGTTCTTGATGATATTAAAGATTTAATCAAACAAGGAAGTTCAAGAGGGGGGAGCCAGCATTAATAATGACGAAAACGTGTATGGATTATAGGGACTACTACCTTATAGTAAAGCATAATAATGGCAACCCCGCATGCTGTATGATGATGGCTCTCATCTTGCTAAGAAAGTTTTTGATCTTACAAATTATGGTAGAGCCAATAAATGATATGTTTACTTGGTTTTATTAATAAAAATGCTTTGCATTAATAAATTATACATTTTAAAAAAATATATAACACATTAATGTGTTTATTATGAATAATTGATCAATGAAACAATAAACATATCATCATTCATTGTAGACATAAGTAGTTACGAAATGACGTTGGTGTAGAATAAAACATATTTTTTTAGGTGCAATTGTAAAAACGCTGATGTAATAAACAACTATGCTAGACGTAGCCCAAATGTGAGTATCTCCAATGGAATAATTAAAGTTGAATAATCAAAATAACTTTTGATTATCCATTTTACAAGTTGTTAAAATTAACAGTGTAGCTATCCCCGATGGCCATTTTTTTTCAATAACCAAATTTGTGGGGTTTATTATATTGATTGGTGACAAATTAATCAACTTGAATTTTGCTTCAAAAAAAAGGAGGGAAACATGATTTAAATTTAAAAAGATTCTCTTTTACCCAATAAAATAAAATTAGTGGGCCCCTCATTTTGGGGTTATTGAAGAGGGTTGTTAACTTTGATTATAAATGGGGTAGATTTGGTTATTAGTTAAAAGGTTGCTAAAATTTGATTATGCCATTGGGCTAGTATGTTTTGCCAATATTGTTAAATTTAATTATAATTATTATTTTGATTATACCATTGGAGATACTTTTGGAACTGAAAAGTTTGCAATGTGTTTCAACTATGCATCTCTACTAAAATCTCTTAGAAAGTGACAAGTAGTTGACATGCTTTACACTTGCATTTGGATTTGGGATGTTGAAATATTCTTTGGGCTATTAAGCATTTCTCACCTTTGTTTTGTCAAAGTTTCTTTGAAAAACTGACTTGATCAAGTTGTGGACAATGAATAATTTAGTAATTAAAATTGCTGTTTGATTATAATTTATCATTAAGATCTATTTGATGGATAATCGACCGACTAGCCTAGGCACCCTCCTACTGCTTTTTGCAACATTGACTTTTACCAGAATAGCACAACAGAAAAAAAACTATTGAATCTTTATTGCATATATAACTAATATTATTAGTCTTCATTTTAGAGTGAAATTTACCCAGGGGTAAACTTGCATGCCATCAAAGGTATGTGCTGCACGAAGTAAAGGTTTTCTTCATGGTTTAAATCATATCCGAATCAACAAAATAGAAAGCAGAAAATACGACAGAAAGAAAACTTTGATGTCTTTCCTTTATCTTTTTCCTTTTTCTTTTCTTCAGGAAAAGGCTTTTCTTATCTATAACCACCCCTTTATGCTATTATAGTCTTATAGTTTTCCCTTCAGGCATATATATAACTCAAAAGTATTAAAGGTTTATTTAGCGGCAATCTTCACTGTAAATCTTAGGCCAGAACAATGAAATTAAAATTTAATAACAACTGCATTTTGAGAAACACTAGTTTATTCTTTGATTATAGTGTCCCTTATTCCCAAGTTCTAGTCTAAATTCTAATTTAGATTCCTCAAAACCTATAACATGTAACATGCAGTACCTTATTCCCAACCTTTGAATATGCTTTTAATGAATTCTCGCCTTGTAGAGAAGTATATTGTTTAAAACTTATCTTCTAAAATTTCAAATATTCTCTTACAAGTTACAATATTGTATTAAAATATCCTTTTAAAAAGTAGATAAAGAAGACTATGTATAATTTGGGACATCTCAATTCTCAAATAGGTAAATAAAAATTAAAAAAATTAATAGGATGCATTAAAAATGATGGATTATATTGTACAAACTTGTTAGTCTACTTGAGTGGGTCAATTTTATTAAGCCTGCTCTTTTCCATTTGAATAAGTGGACAACAAATTTTTAGAAAAATTTATAGGTTGACAAAGCGGCCCACGGTATCTTAAAGTCTTCATACATGGGAGCCTGACTTTATCATCATATAATAATTGTTAACAAAAGTAAGAACCAAATCTCCCAAGTGTTGTGCTTTAGAGTTGAAATTTAAGGTTGTATTGAATAATATTATTTTTAGTTTTGCTTACTACATCTTGACGACAACATTAAAAGAGACATGTCCCTTTTTAAATTTTAAATTTTTTGGCTCCCTACTACCATTTCCATGCTGCTTGCTTTAAGCTTTATATTCTGAGCCCCCCAACCATGTTTTGAGTTCACACCATAGTATACATCCAAAACAATAATTAATATTTAATAACTACACATTATTTTTAGGCTTTATAGTAGATATTTGTACCAACATATTTCATTATTAAGTCATATGATGCAACTCTGGCCCTTGTTCCTATAGTTCTGACTTATGAAAATGTAGATTTGATGTCTGAACTATTTCTTTTCTCTTTTAATTTGCTCAAAGTTATGTGCATTTAAGCCTTATAAAGCCCAGAGAGATTATCTGATTTATTTGTTTATCCTTGCAAACTTATTAGAGAGTGTTGATGTATTCCTTCTCCAATCATTTGACTATAGCAAACCCAAAACAATCCCAAATCAACCAATATCACTCATTAATGCTCTTTATCTTCTTTTTTTTCTTTTTTAAACTACAGCTTTTACCAACCGTATATTCCCACATGCGTTTTTTGCTAACAAAAAACCAACAATGACTAGTTCCTAGGCAAAAGAATGTGTCAATTGTAGTCTCTTAACATTAACACTGTTTATTTGCACTTGTCCTGCCTCACAAGTTTACTGTATGAAGTTATCTGGACAAATACATTATTAATTTCCACCAATCATACAAATTAAGAAACTTTTTGGAAGACCCATAGGGGATAAGCTATGTGTTGAAGGATCGAAGTTTTTACTTTGCTTTCCATCGGATCCAACAATTTTGCAAAAGTTAGTGCTGCAGGTGAAATGTGAATAGGAGTAGCAATGCATATTATTAATCAACTCTAAAAAGGAAAGATGCATATATTCTTCCTAATAGTAGCACGAAATACTAAGTGATTACATGTCTTTGCTAGTGTCCGAATATTGGAATCCCATATGGAATATGAAATTTGAATCGAAATAGGAAGAAAAATGGACATCCAATTAGCTCAATTTGTCTCTCCAATTTCTTAGTAGAGTAATGCAATTTAACAACTTAACAGCTTTATAGGAGTAGATTTCTTTTCTAAAATGTAAAACCACAAACCAATTTTCATTTTCTCTTTAATGTTTTCACTAAAGAAAAAACATAAATACTTCTTGCATTGTTCGTTCTCTACTAAAGTAGGCTTTTTTTGAAATGCACGCACCATATTAGTATATTACTCCAAAAAACTAAAACGTTTCTAAATGTGACCCTATGTTGCTCTGCTTTATGACCAATTAATGACTTTCGGATTTTTTCACAAACTCATTAGGCCATCGAGATTGGGAAACAGCTGGCAAGAAAGCACTTCATCCATCATGTCTTCGGGTTAGTACATTTATTATTTTCTGAATGGAACCTTTTGTTCTTCAACACTTCTTTAATCTTCGATATAAATATTCTTGTAACTATATGTACGTAGGGAAAAGGAATTTGAGGATGGAAACCACTTCTACCGTTTCCTTGAACACGAACCGTTCATCCCTAGATGCTTTAACTTCCGAGGATCCACAAATGACAGCGAGCCCAAGTCTGCTGCTGTGGTTAGCCAAAGGCTCACCAAGATAATGTCTGCCATACTTGAATCCTATGCCTCAGATGACAGGAGCCATCTTGATTATGTTGGCATTAGTAACAGCGAGGAATTCCGCAGGTACTTTTCTCTTTTCCAAAGTTAGAAGTTACCTGATAAATTCCGTAGGCAAAATGAAATTCTTCTAGTTCTTTATTGAGTTCCATTTACTTTTTAAACAAAAACTTGATTCGCCAAAGCATGTATCCCAACTACTTGAATCATCTCCCGATACTTATTTTTCTGTGCTTTATGTGTTGCTTACATTATCACAATGATCCTCATTGAAATACTAACATAGATTTTCTTGTATATTTTTCACTCATCTAGTATACTAACGTGATTTTTTAATTATAAAACCCTTATTCACAACTGCAGATACGTAAATTTGACACAAGATCTTCACCGGGTGAACATCTTCGAACTATCAGCAGATGAGAAGCTGGCCTTCTTTTTGAACCTGCATAACGCCATGGTCATCCATGCTGTGATTAGGATTGGACATCCTGATGGGGCTATAGAAAGGAGATCCTTTTATTCTGATTTTCTCTACATAGTTGGAGGCCACACATATTCTCTCAATTTGATAAAAAATGGGATCCTTAGAGGTAACAAGAGGGCGCCTTACTCATTGGTCAAACCATTTGGTGCTGCAGACAAGCGTGCAGTGGTGAGAACTGAAGAATTTTGTAACGGCTTGCTTAATTGAGAACCAGGGTCTTCATTTATAAACTGAACAAGGGCTACATAATTGCTAAAATTCCTACTAGAGTGGGAAAAGTACTCTAGAGCAGAGTTGGAATTTTTGAACCACTGGTCTTATATTTGCTGTTTCAGATTTTGAGTCATCGCTGGAGGAATATAATCTGTACCGTCAAATATAACTCTAACTATTCTGATTTTCCGGTTCTACTCTAGAATGATTTTCATCACTCAACAGGAGCTGAATCCCAAAAACTCGTAACTAACGCAAAATAAATGTTCTATTTTCCAACAAGGGCAAGCTCCCTTTTCTTCTCTTCGTCTAGGCCGTCGGCCATGTGATTTTAAGTATGCAATCTTCTTCAGGCTCTCATTTTTATTTTATTTTTGGTTGCAGCTGGCGTTTCAAAAAGTTAATCCGTTGAATCATTTTGGATTGTGCAATGGGACAAGATCAAGCCCAATGGTTAGATTCTTTACACCCCAGGGAGTAGAATCTGAATTGAGATGTGCTGCAAGAGAGTTTTTCCTAAAGGATGGACTGGAGGTGGACCTTTCCAAAAGGACTGTCTACCTCACTCGGATCATCAAGTGGTGAGTCAAACCTACCTGATTCTCGTTCTTTTATATGCCATATGAAATCAACAATTAATTGCATCGAAGAAAGTGGCCACTCTTCAGTAAGTGCTAATTTGGTTCAAGCTTTTCTGTTTTTCAAGAATCCTGAATTGATAAATTTGCCTATAGAATCATGTATTGTGAAGAGTTACAATCACATAAAGGTCAAAACTTTATACAAAAGTTTTTATCTGGAAAAACACCATAACCTCAAAGCATACAAACACTAATAAATATTTCATTTACTGGACTTTGAAATCTTTTTAATTATTCATGCAGGTTCGATGCTGATTTTGGACAAGAAAAAGAGATCCTAAAGTGGATCCTAAATTATTTGGATGCAACTAAAGCGGGTCTTTTGACTCATCTACTGAATGATGGGGGCCCTGTTAATATCGTTTACCAGAACTATGATTGGTCCACGAACTGCTAAGCTATCTCGATCAATGCCATAGTTTAGACAGGGTGAGTGTCAGTTTGTGTATATAATTATATTGCAATGCTTTGAAACTATAGTCACTTTTGGTATACGTTGAAGTTTAGGGGTTTGGTTATTTCAATTTATAGAATTCAGATGTTAGCCTAGCCTATATGTGGCTTTGGAGATTCTTACTGTTACAAATGTTAAGCAGTGAGTGAAAAGTTTTATGTTTGAGTCGGCATAAATCCACTATTTCGTTTGTTGTAAATGGCGTGCTGAACATTAGGTGGATAGTTTTTAAATATTATATGATAAAATGGGGTTTGGAAGTGCTAAAATATTATGATGTTGTATTTTGTTGGGGTGCATAAAATGGATTCAAGTTCTGAAGTTCCTATATTTTGCTCGCAGATCGACATAATTTAGACAAAGCTGTTCCAAACCACATAAAATGTGTAACTATTTTATCCATGTCATTATTTGCTGCGTGCTAGTAAAACCACCATTATTTCTAGTTTTTTGCACCCGGTTATATAAAGTCAAGGGCGGCTTAACTAACAACATTGTTTCAAGATTCTCTTTTAGGAGGAAAGAAAAAATTAACAACTTGTGGAGGGAGTGGTTATCCGGTGGTAAACTCAGCTCTAGAGGTTTCAGTTGAAGTCAATCCGGTGGTATAAAAGCCCTAGTCTAGTCCATCATCCCCTCTTAATCCTTATACAAGTTAACATTACCCAAGTGCTTTAATTTTGAGTTACAACAGTGAATTGAACATTTGCTTCTATGTTCCGTCAACCCGATCCATTCGTTCATATTAAATTAATAGTTTTACTTTAATTTTAATTTATTTTTTATAAAGGAAAAAAAACACTAATATCAACTAAATTAAATTGTCATTTCTTAGCAACTTGAACTTGGTTCATAAAATATGCTTCCATTCATTTGCAACAGAATATTTTCACTGCGTGGGTTTAGGGGAGAAAAAAATTATTTTTGAGGAGAGGAAGAGGTATTAACTCACCAATCAAATCATCTTTATATCAATGATTTTTCGACAAGACGTATAACCAATACAAATATTTCTATGTTCTTAATTAACACGATTCGTTTATTCAAATTAAATTAATAATTTCACCTAAATTAAAGGTCCCAATTAATAGCATTAGCAAATTTACTACTAGCAAGTACCCATGGTGGGGGCTCAATTAAATTAAACCAACACTCTCTATCGTTCAATCATAAATTGTTATGTCAGACCAAAAAAAAAAAAGAAATGCATAGATGGGCCTATTTGATTCTAGAGCCAGATTCGGCCCCAATAGCAGCATATTAAACTCCGGCCTCAAACCAAGAGCAATTTTCCCTCCTTCCATTCCCGCCAAAAACTTTGGACGGATCCCAAAAGGCAAGTTACTCCCCAATAACTCAAAAAATCACTTGACCTCCAGATCACTAGTCTCAGATCAGAAGCCCCAAATTCCCCACCGGAAATGGAGAACGGTGGCGGTGGCGCTGCCCCTACCGGTTGCTACAAGTGTGGCCGTCCAGGTCACTGGTCCAGAGACTGCCCTTCGTCAAACCCTTCCTCTAACCCTAATCCAAACCTTAACGACACCAATCCAACCAAAACCACATCCTATCCTTTCAAGGCCGGTGATGGTTCTTTCAAGGGTTCCGTACTCCAGAAGTCCAGTGAGAAGCCAAAGAAGGTTCCTAAAACTAAACCAAAGCTCACGCCGGAGCTTCTCCTATCCGACGATGGCCTTGGTTACGTCCTTCGCCATTTCCCTCGCTCTTTCAAGTTCCACGGCCGTGGTCATGAGGTATACTATTTAGGGCCTCACTGAATTCAATTAACTTTTTTGTTTTTATGCTTTTATCTGGATTTAGTAATTCTTCTATATCCTAATTTGTGTGCGAGTACATTGCGTTCGAAGTACATATGCAATTGATAGTAAAATTGGGTGCTAGAACTTGCATATCATTTGCTCTTTCTTATTAGGAGCCGATAATAGTTGATTTAGCCCCGAAAAATGCTAGGGTTACTCAATTTTTGTAAACCATAAATTTAATGTGTTGTTGCATCTAGCCATATAAAAAGTTTGAACAATTTTTTGGTAAGTTTAGCATTACTCTTAGCAGTATGGTTTCGAAACAGAAGAAATTCACTGATTTACCCCAGTACCAACCTACAGATGAAGTGTGTATGTTTATTTTATTGCGTATTACAAAGTGATCTTCGATGCTGAGAACTTGTTGCACCCTCTTGGGTTAGAATATATTCCAACCAGTATGACCTTGATTAAAAAAATGAACTTTCTTTGAAACACTGCAATCAGGGGGATTTTGGTAATTTTTGTTTTGGTTGATTTTTATCGGATATGGACCATGACCTAGAATTTGCACTGAGACCAGATGATGGGTAGGCATTTGAGTGTTATTTGTTGCTATTAAAGATTAAATTATAGCTATCAATTGATTTAGATAGAGACTTTTATTTATAAGGTGTAGGTTACTTTTAGGTTTCTTCTTAGGATTATAAATAGCGGTCTAATCCCCAATTGCTTGGCTGAATTGAATTACGTATTCAGAAGCTTTGTGCTTTTGGGTGTGCTAGTTTGCTTGTGGCATCTTCTTCCTCCTTTCATCCATCTCGGTCTCTTATCCCATTCACTTTCTTTCTAGATTATAAAGTAAAATGGATTAATATTTTGAACCTTGTTTATCAAGTCATTTACTGTGTCAATTGTTACTGCTGCATTACTAGATTTGTTGGGTTTTGCTATCTCAATGCATATTGTCTGGTTATCTACAGGTTGATGACTTGGGGAAACTACTTGGCTTGTATGCTGAATGGCATTCACATTTGATTCCTTACTATTCATTCGATCAGTTTGTACACAAGGTGGAACAAGTTGGTGGCTCAAAACGCGTCAAGGTAAAATATCATTATCTTTCAATTCTTGTCTCACAGTACTCGAAAGTGAATGTGTCATATTGTTTATTTTATTGTTCATAGTGAAAACACATAGAAGTATCAAGGTGCCTCAAAATGCTGAAAACTGTGTGACCATGATGCCAAAATCAATCTACAGAAAATTGTATTTGGTTGTCAGTTTAAATTTTGCCTTTTAACTTTCTCAGTTGCTTCTGGCACTTTAGTAATATATAGGTTATGACTAAAACTATAACTATTTTCACTCTTCCTTTGTTCATAGCCTAAAAATATAGAAATTTAATGGTGTTTTTTGTAACAAAGTTGGAAAAATGATTAAAAGAAACCTCTAATTTGGATGAAAAACTCAAAAGCTAACCTGGTAATTCAGAACCTCCCTAAATTCCACTAAGATTCTATTCACTGGTAATGGAAAACTCAAGCTATAGTTTTTTGGTTGATACTTTCGTGCTTCTTATAATGGTTATGCAATTTCTATCTCTTAATATTCTTTGTTATTTCAAGCAGGTATGTCTTCGAGACTTACGAGAAAGAGTTGCAAGAGGAGGGGACCCAACCAAGCTAGACGAGCCCCCAGTTCAACATGACATCTCAAATCCTGAACAAGGTACCTAATATGCTGTTTCATAGAATTCTGTTACGATAGGTACTTAGTATGTTGAATCAGGAGCCTTATTTTTAATTAATTGGACCTTACTGGCATATTATGAAATTCAGGTTCTACACGAGTTTTATTCATTAACCAATGGCTTGGCCATTGGGCCTTTATGTATTGTCCCAACAGATTTTAAACTAGTTTTTTTAGTCAAGGTGCCTAACGGTCTCACTCGGAATATTTGCTCTTTGTAGTAGGAAAAGTGGGCCCTATATATGTGTGTACATGTTAGCTGATGGGTTGGCCATTAGGTCTTGGATTATTTATTGTGCCTAATCTTTGAATAGCACGTAACAAATTATCTCATAGAATGCATTCAGCATTCATCCTATCACAGTTTTGATCCCTAAACTTTTTGCTGGTGCAGAGGCTATGAATTTAGAGGAGCCAAGTATTTTCCCGGAAGATACTCCTGTGCAGAACCATGAAGCAGATGAACTACCAGAAGTTATGCTTCATGAGATGTTTGAGAAGGCCACTGAAGTATATTTCTTCTTCATACTTGTTCAACTAAGTTCCTTTTCCATCTATTCTTTGTAGATTTCACCCGTAACAATTACTCTTGCTTTAGGATGGGGGTAGTATCTAACAGTGTATTTACTGTGTCGGCTGTCTCTAGCTGAGGTAACCCGATGCATTTCTGGGTTTTCTCATATAAATATTGCTAAATGTAAAATAAAATAAAAAATAGCAACAGTTCGTCCAGAAGCTTATTATTGTTCTGATTGGCAATTTCATATCCCTATGTGCATTATTATGGACTTGAAAATTGAACTTGCAACTGTTTTAGCATTATAATATAATATCAGTATGGGCATTGGCTCATGATTGAATTTCCCTGTGCAGGAACCATCCCATGCCTTGCATGAGGAGATTGCTGCTGGTGTTAATACGGAATTACCACAACAGGTGTCAGATAATAACAATAATAATAGTGCTGATAACGAGAATAATACGGAGTCAAGAGAAAGTCAAATGTCAGAAGTGCAAAAAGCTCGCATAGAAGCTAACCGGTTGAAGGCATTGGAAAGAGCTGCTGCTCGTGCCCGGGCTTCAGGCACAGCCACAACTTGATTTTCTTGTCCCTTCTGCTGTCATTGTGAAAGCTCTTTTCTGTGTTTTTTTGCTATCTATTTCTTGATTCTCAACAGAGCTTAGAATGGTATGAGCCACAACTACTTTTTGGTGGCCCTCCTTGTTTAACAAAAAATTGGGAAATACCCCTTTCAAATCTTTCAAATCTTTTTTCAGATGCAACCAACATTCAAGAAATGAGCACACACACACACACACACACATATATATATATATATATATATGTATATGTATATTTTAATTTCATGTTACTCTTCTCTTGCACTTGGTAGGTGAAATCAAGTGACAAATTGTGCATAAATCCCAATATGACAAATGTAACATACACTCATAGGTTATTATAGAAGGCAAATGCTTTTACTTAATTGAAAAAAGATAAAATAAAAGTGAAGGGACTCCTTATTTAGAGTTAATTTCTAGCTTCGGAACCTATGGTTACTCTAAATCGCTAATCTTATTTTTCAACATTTTATAAAAATTATTCATTTTTTAAATTGTGGCATCCTTGGAGGTTATTTGGACATTTATTGAAAAACCAATGGGGCCAATTATTTGGTTGAGATTGGGAGTTATTTTTTTTTCTTTTTTACTTTTGAGGACTTGTGTGAAGAACCCACTTAGTATTAAAATCACAAACACTAACCATCTAAATTCAATTTCTTGTAGCAGTTGTTTTAGGGAAAGGTTTTAATTATACAGTGTGTACTAATGTAGGATATATTGTTACATGAATATACCCAAGTACACAAAATTAAACAAATTATGAAAGACGAAAGCTCCCACCACAAGGGCCCGTGCTATCCCGTTGAATCCCAATCCAATCACATTGAATCCCAATCCAATCAGAGCGCCCACCACATGGACCTGTGCAATACCTACAGTTGGATTTGAAGTAAGTGAAATATTTTTCACTTGAATAAATAATAAAATGCTTACACTTTGCACTCGCTTCGTTCGAATTTCTATTTGTTTTTAAAATTTAGAATGGTAATTTCATATATAATGTTTGAGTTTCATTAATTTATGATTTAATTTTTTGACATAGACTATATAAAAAACTCATAATGTGAATTTACCAATTTAAAATAAAATTCGAACTAAACAAGTACCAAAAGTAAAAGTGATTTTATGTAAAATCCAAATGTATAAATATTTTATTGAAAACAGTAAGCAGAAGGGATAATATTGCAGGATTTGATGATGATAATAAAATGCTAAAATAAATGTTGACACTTTGTGCTCGCTTGGTTTGAATTTTTATTTGTTTTTGAAATTTAAAGTGGTAATTTTACATATAATGTTTGAGCTTCGTTAATTTATGATTTAATCTCTTGACATGGACTATATTAAAAATTCATAATGCGAATTTACCAAATTAAAATAAAATTCGAACGAAACGAGCATTGAAAGTAAGATATTTTATGTAAAACCCAAATGTGTAAATATTTTCTTGAAAACAGTAAGCAGAAGGGATATTCTCGCAGGATTTGATGATACTCAAACTTTTAGATCTGAACGAGATTTTTTACGACTGAGATAAACTTAAAATGTTGGAACTATTCCTAAGTTGTGTATACCATCACATGGTGTATTGAATTATTTTTGTTGCGGTACAAATACATACCTCAGCGCAATAAGTTTATGGTTCTAACTCTGAAGTCCCTCTCGGCCTTTAAAGATATTGAATTTGTCATCTTTTAATGTGGACAATTATTTGATACCACCTATAGCATAAACAATTCAGTTAGACTTACGATCCATAATGTTAATTTATTGACTTCGTCTAGAAAAAGGTGAATCATGCAGAATCAGCTTCCTATCTCTTAAATGCATTTGTCTTTACCCTTCGATATGACAAACGTTAACTCAATGCATCAGCTCGATCAGCAATATAATTATCCTTAATCTGACTAAAGATCTATTTATTTATTTATTTATAGAAATGAAATATTTGTACTTTACTTTGCTAAGATCAGAGATGATAAAATCAACTAATAATACTATTTTATGACGTACAGTTAATTTGTTTAATCATGCATGAAACAATTTTACTTAAATTGAAATGAAATTAGACCATTAAAAGATTATTGTGGTAGAAATAGTATATCTTGTAGAAAACATTGTTTTGTCCCTCGTAATGGTCCTCCATGCACCTTCTTCTGTGTATAACCATTCAACTCATTTAAGAGAAGTGGGTCCATTGACAACTAATGGGTCGGGCCCCAAAACAATATAACGACGAATAGAATTAAATGTGTGGATAGTTAAAAAGTTTACCCACCTGACCCGAGCTCATGATCCGCCACATGGGCCTAGATCTCCGGCGATCAGACATATCTGTTTTCCTACTCCGACCAACTTTACTAAAGAATCTCAGCTTCCTGAAGCTGGCAAATATAATGCTGACCACGTATCCCCTCAACGTGTATGGTACCACCTTTATTGCCACGTGTATTACTATATACTTACGACTTTTGTGAATGACTTTTACATATCTGGTGTATGATATGAATTTTTATTTTTATTTTATATAAAATTTCGTAATTTGATTATTTATCTTAAAATTATAACACGATAAAAAGAATAAAAACTAACAATGAATTTTCTCGTTTAATTAATAACTTTGATATGGTAAAAAAATAAAAAAAAATAAAAACTCCCACTTTTCATTCGGTCTTTCAGCTCCGAGTAAGCTAAGGTGATATTTTCGATTCTTGAGAACTTAGTATAAAATTATCACTTGGTACTTAAAGACCGACTAAGACATAATCATATTTATATTTAGCTCTTAAAATCCGAATAACAAACTTTTACTCGGTGCTCGATGATTGAATAAAAAATAAGAATAAAATTAAATATTATTAAAAGTGAAAATAAAATCACTCTTTAGTAAGGTCCCGACTTAAGACGTGTCTTTTTAGAAAGGACAAATTTTTTTGTAATATCTCCTTTGAAGAAGTACTGCACATATTTTAAGTTGGAAAATGAAAAGGCATATCTAATGACAAAGAAAAGACTGGTGCTGAGGAACGAAATATGCTATACGAATCAACCTTCTCCAACCATTTGAATAACACACAACCTAAATAACAGCTTTAGTCTTTTACTTTGCATATTCTTTAAGGGAAGTCTCTGTCCCTCAACTTTTTGTTTTTTCATTGTTGCATCTGTCATCTTAGAGCTATGGATACATGCATGCCAAATGTACTTTTTGTACCGCATAATTAAAAGTAGAGTATTTGAATAATATGCAGTTGGACTCAATCTATGATAAAAATGTCACGTGAATGCTAGTATGTATATAAAAAAACAGAAATTAGTCCCTCTTTTTTAAACTCTCAATGATTGGTATACCACAAAATTAATAGTTAGGACTACACCCCTTACAGCACAATTTACCCGTGATTTAAGCAATCTTTGCAGGTCAATTTTTGAAATTGTAAGGCAGTGGACGATAATACCCTCTGTCTATTTGTGGCATGTTTTGAAATAAACTAATTGATTGAATATTTGTTGAATTCCATAATTCAACAAATTATGTATAAATAGTTTCAATCTCAAACATGTATAGATAAACTAAATTTCATAACTTATTGTTAACTTCTCGAACATGTATAATTACAAATATATATATATATATATATATATATATCACTTGTATCAAATTAATTGTAATTCTATATTAAACAGATATATAAAATTGTAATTGTATATTCACATCGATCATGAAATGTCCAAGTCATCAATAATTAAAAAAACGTAAGATTATTACGAATATACAAGTATATACTGATATTTTAATATTTTGTTTAATCATACATAAAACAATTATATTAATTTTCGAAAAAGATACTATCAAATACATAAGCAGTTTTTATAATATATTATTTGAATTATAAATCTGTTAAGTTCAAAAAAAAAAAATTATCCCATAAACAATCAATCAACCTTCCATAACGTCAAATTTTACATTAATGTAAAAAAAAGTCAACCATTTATTTTCCATAATTACATATAACTTAATTACAGGGTTTAATAAAATGACTGATTAGGGGTATTTCAGTCTTAAAAATTATCCATCCAAATGAGTTGACTATTAATTATAGTAAGAAGGACTGACCCCTAAAATCAATTTCATTGTGGACTAAATCTTACAAATTCAAAAAAAAGGAGGGATATATTACTAAAATCCCCTAAAAACAATACATATTATCACATATTTAATATAATTATAGAAAATCAATAACTTATGTGGTTGAAGTGAGAGAAATACATATTTTTTTTGTAATTTCAAAAAATATGCATTGCCGTAATTATTGTATTGAATATTGTAAGTGGCTAAAAGCTAATCAAGCTCAGTTTGAAGAGTATTAATTCGGTTTAATTGTTTGGCAACCAAAAAGTGCGAGTGAGGAAGATGAACCAAATCAACTTAACAACAAGCGAGAAGAAAGAGAAAACCAAATTTATTTTGGAATATAATCTCAAGTGGCTTTTGATAAAGTAAAACAATTACCAACTTCGTCAGCCATTCACAAAAAGTCACATGGCTGCTTACATCAACAGTTAAATCCACCGTGGTAAAGAGAACTTAGAGCTCTTATTTAAGCATTACGTGGAGTCGAAGCTCCCAAGGGTGCATTTGTTCGATCTGGGTATTATTTTCGCATGCCAAACTCCTGGGCTGAAAACCCTTAGCACTTTCAACAAGCTCTAGAGGTCTCCAGCCAACCACTATATCAAAATAGGCGCAGACATAGGCGAATGTCACCAACTCTGCCATTATAATAGAACATTCTCTTACTTCATTAAATGCATACCAACTGCATTAAATGTATCAAAATAACAAAAGAAACAACATCAAAGTTTGCGATGATGAGGGATTACTCATGACTTGCTCTGAGAGTTCCTCAACACGTTTCCTTCTTTATCGTATATATAGGGAACATTTACTTCCTGCATGGCGGACGATTAACTAAAACACCAACCTAGTTTTTAGAGAAATACGTGAGTTTTCCTTAATTTCCTTACATTGAACTTATCTAAGAGTTTTTGGGCAACTTGAGCTTGGTTATAAAAGGCTTCCAGAGCTCCTTTATTTAGCGCAATATTAAAATTCATGATTGAGGTTTCTTCTTATGTAAAAACATAACCAGCTAGACTAGCCTGAGAGGTGTTCGTTTATAATCAGAGCATAACTCTACGTTCAACTTATTTATACAAAGACCACCGAACTCCGAGCTCGTTTCACCAAAGGAGTATTATTTCCTACAAAGATGAAACATCCTCTATAAACATTTTCTTTGTTATTTGAGGTTTTGATTTATATGTTGCTATGTGTCTTTTAGCTATGCCATTCCCATCCCATGAAAATACAAAATCTTTGACTAATTGGTTGAAAATATCCACTCTAGATTTTCACACCAACTTTAATTCTCAATCTGAAAGTGCGTCTTCACTTGTGTGTGTGATGATTATATTAACTTGAAAGTTTAAAAGGACAATACAATAATAAATTAGGGTTTTTGCTTAAGAAAGAAAAAGAATGTCTGGAAATAAGTATAGAGGGGGGAATATTGAATTCAGTGTCTCTAGATGTAGGTTTCCCTTCCTATTTTATATATATATATATATATAAGATAAAGTTACATTATGATTAAAGGGATATGGAAATTACCATAAAGGGTAAATTTGGGCATATACAACAGCTGTCCTTAACTCTGTTCACATTTGTATAAATGATTATTTTTCATCACTTATCCTCTAACTCATTTATCTTTTTCTTTTTAGTAAACCAATATTAGTTGGTCTTTCTCGAATTCGCGTACTTTGCTTGACCAGTTACAATAGCTATATAGTGGTCACCTATTACATAAAAATATCTTAATCGGCTACACAATCTCTCATCTATGATGAAGATTGGCCTAATAATGGACTAACTAAAAGCTCATGTATAATTTTTACTTCCCACAAATATTTTTTTCGCATAAAAAACCGTATTTTTTCAATTTGAAAAAGCCTTTTACCAATTTGATGGCGTTAATTACTAGGTAAATGAATGAATACGCTATTAAGAAAATGGGTTCTAAGTACCTTCTCTATAATTATATTCAAGCTAAGAATACCTTATTATTTCAAACTAAAAAGAGGATTTCCTCCACAATTTGTTTTAGCTTGAAGGACAATTTTCAAATCTTTATTCAATAAAAGATACACACTTTATTTGAATGGTCAATTATATCCTTATTACAATATTTTATTTCTTTATTACAATTAGTGGGTGTTAAACCTCAGTAACTACCTCCACGACCACAGCCCATCGGAACTCTGACGGCTAATCTGGAACTCTAGCAATCATTGTTGTACCTCTAACAAGAATATGAGGGTTTTGACGTAAATTTTTACGTAGTGTAAAAATAAATTTGCACTCAAATTTACGTTTTTAATTAATTACGTAGTGTAAAAATATATTTGTACTAAAATGTATATCATTATTCGTAACTGATTTAGTGCAAAAATATATTTGCAATATCTATGCCGGAACTCCGAGCTCTAGTAAGGTTATAAGAGTTTGATAATGATTGCTGGGGCCTTGGAGGGAGATAGTGGTGATTATGGTGGCAGGTGGTGACTAATTTATTTTAAAAAAAAGGTAAAAGAATTAGATGAATGGTATTTAAGATAAAGAAAAATATGTCCTTATTTTAAAATAAAAATATAAAATATCCTTTTATGAATATAATTAGTATAAAAGAAACTTTTTAATCAGTTGCCTCTAGGCTGTTTTCTCCTTGATCTTCATCATCGGTGATTTTTCAGCCTTGTAAAATCACCATAGAAATTTGTCCTTTTAGTCTTGTCCCGCTCATTTTCTCTCTCTCTCTCTTGAAGCAAGGTGAATAAATAATGAGTTGTCTCCCTCGTTCCATGCAGAGCCCCTCACTCAGCAGGACCCAATTCAATTCTGTGATAAATGCAAAAAAAAAAAAGCTGTTCTTTGGTGGTTGGGTTTTCATTTCAATGTGCAAACTATTACTAAAAAAATTTCGTTTTCTCAGCAGTCCATGAATTGCTAGAATTTTTCTCAAGTTTCACCATTTTCTCACACACTATTATATCCTATAATATATACATCTACAATATCCATATATGTTGACAGATAAAAAAAAATTAACAAATAAGACAAGCATTTTTGGGTTTGAGTTGTGGGTTCACGTGAAGTGTTGGCCGTGTCTCCGTCAGTCTTTTAACAAGAAAATTCGGAAAAGAGCCCTCTCCTGTCTTCTTTAGGTTAGAGAGAGAAACAAAACAAAAAGAAAATGTTGAATATATATAAATATACATAGCTTTAACTCTCTCTATCTGATTTTCTTTTCTGCAACTTCTACTAGAGTTTTCAATTCCAATCTGTTAAAGTTAAACCCACAGCCAGCAGCAGATTAATCGACACTTCCTTTTTGGTTGTTATTAGAGGATGACACGTTGATTAGTCAAAGCTTAAACTCCCAGCTAGAATTAATTGAGACTCCTTTTCTTTAGGATTTCAATGTCCCACACACCGGCCATTTTCAAATATTATTATACTACATACATACATACGTCTCTGCAGATTTGAGTTTTTCTTTTATCAACTAAAACAAATCCAATCTTCCAGATTTTAAAATTTCCTACACTTTCAGCATTCTGTACGTTGCAGGCTAAAATATGTCCCTATAAGCCAAGCCAAACCAAAAACTCGTTTCTTTTTTTTTTTTTTTTTTCCTTCAATGGAAAATCTCCTGTTTTCCATCTCCATTTCCACATTACTCTTCTTCTTCTTACTAATCTCTCTGTTTTCACACAATGCTGTTCCAATGAGCGATGCCGAAGCTCTTCTATCCTTAAAATCCTCAATTGATCCGTTCAACTCGCTCCAATGGCGAGGCAACGATGCTTGCAAATGGCAAGGAGTCAAAGAATGTATGCGAGGAAGAGTTACAAAGCTTGTGTTGGAGCACTTGAACTTGACCGGATCCTTAAGAGAGACAAGCCTCAATCAATTAGACCAACTCCGTGTTCTAAGCTTCAAAGACAACTCCTTTTCCGGCCAAATCCCTAACCTCACCGCCCTCGTAAACCTAAAGTCTCTCTATCTCAACCACAACAACTTCTCCGGCGAGTTTCCGACCTACATTTCACTATTCCACCGCCTCAAAATCATAGTCCTCTCCGACAACCAAATCTCCGGTCGCATTCCTAGTTCACTCCTCAATCTACGGCGACTTTACGTCCTTTACTTACAGGACAATCAATTCACCGGAGAGATTCCTCCGTTGAACCAATCCACTCTCAGGTACTTAAACCTTTCCAACAATCATCTCTCCGGCGAGATTCCGGTTACGCCTGCTTTGATCCGATTCAATTCCTCTTCATTTTCCGGTAACATCAACCTTTGCGGCGAGCAAATTAATCGTCAATGCAACGAGAACACTTCTTCTGTTCCAGCAATTAGTCCATCGTACAACGGTAAGTCGAGTAAAAATCATCCAAAGCGGTGGAAACTTATAGCTATAATAGCCGGAAGCGTTGGTGGCATTTTGTTACTTATCATATTAATTCTATTACTTATGATTCGTATGAAGAAGAGGAAAACAACGGAGGTTAGGGGTAAAGGAGTTTCCGGTGGCCGAGTGGGGGTGGAAGGCGGCGGCGGTGGCGGTAGTGGCAGAGGAGGTAATAATGCCGGAAAAGAAGGGGGGTTAAACTGGGAAGGGGGTGAGGGTGTAGGGAGTTTGGTGTTCTGCGGAGGAGGGGATAATTTGGAGATGAGTTATGGTTTGGAGGAGTTGCTGAAGGCTACGGCGGAGACGTTGGGGAGGGGCACGGTGGGGAGCACCTACAAGGCGGTGATGGAGTCGGGTTTTATTGTGACGGTGAAGAGGTTGAAGGACGCCAAGTATCCGAGGGTGGAGGATTTTGTGAGACAGGTGGAGCTCATCGGGAAGCTAAGGCATCCTAATTTGGTCCCACTCAGGGCTTATTTCCAGGCTAAGGAGGAACGGCTCCTCGTATATGATTACTTACCCAACGGCAGTCTTTTCTCGTTAATTCATGGTACGTTTTGCTGACATTTGATGCATGGTCAAAACTGAATTTAATTTTTATTATATTAACCTTGATCGTAGCGAAAGTAGTTAATAATTTCATTTATACTATATTCTAACTATGTGCACTTGCTATTTATATTTTATAAATTTATTTATAATATAAAAAATATAAATTAGTTTTAATTATTTAATTTGATTTGCACGAATATTTGATAAATAATACAATTGACATGATAAAGAAAAAAAAAATACATTTCTTACGATAAATTATTTACATAAAAAGATTTCACACTCTTTATTTATTACATCTAGCGTGCATAGAGATAACTTTGTGACATCTTGAATGATAAATGAATCATATTCTAATTTTCAATAGGTGTGTAATTAAGTATGGATCAAAGATTAGTATAATAAATACTACCACTGATCTAGAAAATTCAATCTCTAATATAAAAACTAAAAATCACAGTAAGGTCCCATTATATAGCACATTTTGCTATTCTCTTTGCTTGTTTTTATTTGCTAATTTTATGATAAAATTTTCTCTTGTGGTTTCTTCTTTGTTAAAAAAAATAATATCAAAAATGCAATAGCAGTGAAAATATGAATAGGAAAATAAAAAAACTAAAATAATAAGAATATTGAATCGCCGTATTAAAATTCAAAAGAGGGGGCACTTATCGAAGGAAGTAGTTAATGACTGTGCATGAAATATATGAAAGTGAAAATTATTGGTGTATTATGTGTTGTAAATTTGACAAATTGGAATGATATTTTTTCTTGGAGATACACACGTAATATATGTATAAAAAGATGAAGAAATAGAAAAAAGTAGAGAAAGCGAAGAGGCTTACGTCGGTTGGATTATTCATTAGATAATTCTAATTTTTGAAACCCTTAGACTATAAAAAAAGAGATAGAGAAGAAGTAACGTACATATTGAATTGATTATTGAAATATATACAATTAATATATATTAATGAAATGAATACATTTAATATATATTGTACTGTAAATTCGACAAATTGGAATGATATTTTCCTTGGCGATACACATGTAATATATGTATAAATAGATTAAGAAATAGAAGAAGATAAATAGCTAGAGAAAGCGAAAAGTCTTTCTTGGTTGGACTATTCATTAGATAATTATAATTTTTGAAACCCGTAGACTTTTGAAGGATAAAAAAAAAAAGTAACGAAAATACTGAATCAGTTATCGAAATATATACAATTAATACAAATTAATAAAATTAATACATTTAATACATATTAATAACGTATCAAATGGAAGAATTTTCTCCATAATACTATTATGTAATAGACAATGAAGCACACTAGAGTTCAAATACGCTCCCTTGTCTTTGCTTCTTTTTCTCAGGCTAGAATATCGTATTGTATTATTCTAAATTGCGTATTGCTTTGGTTAAACTTTACCTTAGGTCTCGCAACCAGGCCAAACTTACCCGACTGAGCTTTTAAAGTTCACAGGGTTTTTTTGGGTGGGCTTAGCGGATTTTCACCACTCAATGTGTTAGGTCAAGTCTAGGAGAATAAGGTATACTTATAGTTTGTTTATAGACTTATTTAAATTTACTATTTTCGAACTAGACCGGGTTTAATAGGTCTGGCCAAATGGACTTATTTTTACTGTTTTAAGTAAATGTTAAAATTATTAAAAATATATATTTTTACGCATATTAAAGCAAAATAAACAACTTTTGTTAGTAATGTGTGAATATCATGAATTGATATATTATTAAAATATGGATTAATATTTATAAATATAAATGTATACTTTCCAACTACAATATGATTAATTGTATTTAGTGATACTTTATAATCATCTTTTGTTTATTAGTGTTACTTTTTGAAGTGTTAAATACAAATGTAAAGGGTTTTAACCATGTCTTATATATATTATGCTTAAGTAATACATCTAAATATATTACTGACGGGCTTATTGTGCGGGCCTAAAAAGCCTTAGGCTGGGCTAAAAATAAAGCATCAACCCATGGCCTAACTTTATTAAGCTTGGGTAGGCCAAAAGCCCATTAACTGGTTAAACAAGCCGAGTCGGGTTGGGTTTTGGGCATTTAAGCTATTTTTTGTGGCTTATTTCACCCTACCTTATGATTAAACTTCATGGCCAATAAAAAATGGATGGTATTAACATGTGCCTTAAGGTTACATGTTAGAGTAAACATCCCATTTGACCATTCAACTTACGGTTTAATACTACTTTGCCCACTTAATTTTAAAACAAACCGCTTTAACTATCAAACTTTTTAGCGAGTACCATATTGCATATTCCATTCAACTAAGGCGTTAAAAGTGACGGAATTCAGTTATATGCCTAGCACATGACTTAATTTAATAGCAACATGGTGATTTGACAATAAAACCACCACCACCACTTCAATTCTAACCCTAACTCCAAATCTGAAACCACTAAATCCAAATCCGAATCTGCTTCATCATATTCCTTAGCCCTGACAGACAAACAAAAAATTGACACTCTTAACCTTTCGAAACAGGAAGTAATAAGTCACCTCCGGTTCCTCAAATAACCGGTGACTCTATTCGGCGAGGACAATGAGGCTAGGTTAGATGGAAAAGCTCCGCTTATCGAGCCGAGAAACAAAGGGCCCTCTCCTACCTCAGTCGATTCTTGTCTTCTTGGTTCTTCTTCGAGTCCATGGTCGCTATGGATACTAATGGAGGTAATGGGCGGGTCTTACCTAAAAACAATAATTTATCAGAATTCTTTATAATTACCACCTGGGTTTGCTTCAAAGAGTACTAAGAAAGTTCTTGATCGTGAAACTTTGGTTCGTAATTCCAGGCCTTTAAGGTTTAGTGCTAAAGATTGTGGGAATGGGAAATTGGAGGTTCCCTGTGTTTATTCTGCAAATTTGGATTATGGATTTAATGAGGACGATGATGATGATGATAGTGGTGGTTATGGAATTAGGTTTTCAGGGAAAACTCTGATTGATCTGAATTTGAGTCAACCAATATATAGTGCAAAGAAATTTGGGAAGGTTTATTGAGATGGTGATGATCTCGATGGTGAGTATCAAGATTTTGGATTTAGGTTAAAGAAATTTGTTAAAATTGAAGGGAAATTAAACCAGAATTAGATCTTCCACTACCTCCTAAGTTAGCCATTTTGCTTGTGAAATAAAAGAGGACGGAATGGGCAAATGACCCTATTGCCCTTAAATTAAGTCATGTGCTAGGCACATGGTAGCACATGACTTAATTCTGTCACTTTTAAGTTTTAACACCCCAATTGGATGGAATAGGCAATATGGTACTCACTAAAAAGTTTGATGATTAAAGTGGTTCGTTTTAAGGTTATGTGGGCAAAGTGGTACTAAACCGAAAGTTGAGTGGCTAAATGGGTTGTTTACTCTACATGTTAAATATGTTCTAAATAAAAATAATTATGCATTGCATAAGAATCCGTGCATTATTTAATACTTCTTCTTTTTTTTTCTTTCTATATTTAAGTCTTTATTATATCCCTTAGGATACGTATTAATAGTATCATAAAAACCAAAGCCAATAAAAAATAATCACTTTTATAATTGTGCAAGCAGTGCTTAGATTTAGCAACACTAATTATGATAATGATCATCTTTACTCCCATAATATTAAATACTTGTTCATCTCTTATATTTGCTTTACGTATATTTACAATGTGCTCATAAGTTAACATTATTATTTCATGTTTGTTCTTTGATCTTTCATCAATTAATTTACATTTTTAAAAGACACTATTTTAATTTAAGATTCAAAAATTATAGTTGGTTATTCTATAATATATTTCAAAGAAAAAAAGCTTTAGAAAGTCAACATTTGAAACACTTTAACTCAGTATTATTTAAATGTTTTATTCTTTTAGGGAAAAAGTGGGAATATCAGGTATAAAAACTTAACAATGAAATAAGCATTAAACGTCAAATAGTTAGTCTAGCGATAAGGGTAAGCTTGACATCCATGGTTTCCTAAACTTCAAAATTAACTTTAGGAAGACTGTACTTTTACATTGGTTAAAAATTTTAAATTTCAAAATTGAATCCAGTCTCCAGTTTTTTTTTTATTGATGGGACTTTAGTGTTTTTTTTTTCTTTTTCGACGTGTTCTTACGTTGGTTAAAAAATTTAAATTTCAAAATTGAATCCAGTCTCCAGTTTTTTTATTGATGGGACATTGGTGTTTTTTTTTTCTTTTTCAACGTGTTATTACACGGTCCACCACTGCGTCTCTTATATTCATGCAATTCCTTATTGATGGGACTTTGGTGTTTGCCCTTTTTTCTTTTTCAACGTGTTATCACACGGTCCACCACTGCGTCTCTTACATTCATGAAATTCCTGCTAATATCTGCACGAAAATAATAAATTAAGTACTAGTTTTATTTTTGCTGGACTGAGTTCATTTTCATTATTTTTTTATTCAATTTTATTTAATAAAATTTAATTTGCAATATGAATGAATGAATGAATGGATTTTTTCATAAAATTTAGTAACAGTGATCTCTATAACGTATAAATATATTTCACAAAATTTTATCAAAAAATTTAAACTAAAAGTAAGTGAGATGATTATCTAAAATTTTAATAGTAGAAAATTAATAGAAGTATCAAACTTTTACTACACCTAATTCCTAGTTGAATTTCATGATGAAATTTTGTGAAGATCTACTTATTATATGAATTATCTTCACCAAGTTTTGTAAAAAATATTATATGTTCAAGTTTTGAACTAAACTCCATTGGACGAAATTGAATAGAAAGGATAATGGAGAGGATAATGGAGAGGAGTCAAGTCCGTTTTTGCGTGATCAAAAGTTTCATTTAATTTGTTTTATACTTGAATGTTTAGGAAGCTTCAATTATATAATTGTTAGGTAGTTTGATAACAACATATAAAAATGATAAGAAAAATACTTAATTTGTGTTAGAAGTTGAAAAATAATTTGAGGCATATGATGAGATTTTCTCTAAATCATGGTCATTTTTGCGAGTAAATGTGCTTTATCCGTCATTATTTTTTGTGAAAATTTTTCTTCTCCAACCCTTAAAGAAAATTTTTCCATAGAAAAAGTAACGAAATAAAAAGAAATCTTATCACATGTCTCAACTTATATTCTAACTTCTTACAAAAATTAACTATATTCTTTTCCATATTAGAATCAAACGAGCATATGATGAGATTTTCTCTAAATTATGCTCATTTTTAAGATTAAATGTGCTTTATCCTTCATTATTTTTTGTGGAAAATTTTCTTCTCCAACCCTTAAAGAAAATCTTTCCATGAAAAAAGTAACAAAGTAAGAAGAAATCTCATCACATGAGAAAAATAAAATAAACATGCATCTATTGTTGAATTCACCTGATCCGACATTACCCATTTTGGGAACGTCCCGCTAAATTGATTATCCTCGTGCATAAGGATACAAGATTAGCTAGTTGAAAATATTGAAAAAAAATGAGATAGAGTGTATTGGTTAGTGTGAAATCTGCTTGAAATGTTGAGTTGTTGACAAAATATTTTCATACACGTCATTTGATCGAATAACTTAATCATTTAATTTGGTACACCTATCTTACTCAAGTAAATATTAGAATAACAAGAACAACTAATCTATTGATCCATTAATAGTTAAAATTTGGTTATTTCGTGTCATATTAGAGCTGATAATGTGTAGACTGTCAATGATTATTCATTTTGAAGAACGTAGAATATGTATATGAAACTAGCGGAACCACAGAGTAGTGAATCAGCCAGTAAGTTCTTGTATGATCTACAAAGTAAAAATCTAGACTGAAAAGTCCAATACTCAGCATAAAACAAAAATGAGCTAGTGGAAAACCACTGGTGTAACAACCATAAAGTAGCGAATCAAGAGTGAAAGGGATGAATCAACAAACTAACAACTTCCTATGCAGGTACAAGAAGTTCAGCCAGTGGAAAACCACTTCACTGGACATCATGCCTCAAGATAGCAGAGGACCTGGCCACTGGTCTCCTGTACATCCACCAACACCACCCCGGCCTAACCCACGGCAACCTCAAATCCTCAAACGTCCTCCTCGGCTCAGACTTCGAGTCCTGCCTCACCGACTACGCCCTCATACCCTTCATAAACCCGGACTCACCTGACTCATCCAACTCCTCCTCTTCCCTCTTCTACCAAGCACCCGAGTGTCGCCACCCCAATACCCCACCCACCCAACAAGCTGACGTGTACAGCTTCGGTGTCCTCCTCCTAGAGCTCCTCACCGGCAAGACCCCCTTCCGGGACCTCGTTCAAGACCACGGCTCTGACATACCGGCCTGGGTCCGCTCGGTCCGGGAGGAAGAGACCGAGTTGGGCGATGAGCCCAGTTCGAGCAATGAGGGGTCTGAGGTGAAACTCGGGGCTCTTTTGAACATTGCAATGGCTTGTGTGGCAATTGGACCGGAGAACCGGCCTAGAATGAGGGAAGTTTTGAGGATGGTTAGGGAGACGAGAGCGGAAGCTCAAGCATCTTCTAATAGCAGCGATCATTCACCGGGGAGATGGTCGGATACCGTTCTGAGTGTGCCGAGGGAGGGGCATGTAAGCATATGATGGGTGGGTGGTAATTGATTTTGGTTATGTAATTTAATTAAGAGATAGTTGTGTAATTTTGTTGATTGAATTTTTGTTGTTCCACTAGGCATTTTTATGAGTTTTTGGTTACCAAGGAATTGTAGAGTAAGTTCTAGAGTCTATTGGCATAAAGGTCTCTGATTTTAGTGTAGTTTTGCCAGTTTTGGGTGGAATTTTTCATTACTGTTATTATTGATGAGTGAGCTTAGTTTAAATGTCAAATGCCTCTCTCTCTCTGGATGTATTTGTGATTTTTCAGGTGGGAACCAAGAGGATAAGCTGGTTTGAAAGCGTTTTAGAAGGATTAGGGGTTGGTTGTTGAGAGGGAAGTCTGCATGAAATGTTCTCCGATCCTTTTCTAAGGTTTATTAGGCTGAAAGTGGCATGTTAAATAATGTATTTAGGTGAGAAATTAAAAAATAAGTTGAATGATGTATTGAGATATTCTCTTACTTTTTTACTTTTTTCATAAAAAAATTTCGTTGGATGGTGGCAAAGAAAAAATTCCCACAACAAATAAGGAAGATGTAAGGTAGTTACTCATAAAAATGAGTATAAGATAGAAAAAGATCTTACTGCCACTCTAAAATTTTTTCCATCTTCTTATAGAAATTAATTAGTTTTGATATCATTTTCAATCTTGTTATTAAATAGACTCGTAGAACAATTTTTTTTTATTGATAGTCTACAATTTACGTGAACAAATACTATACTTGACTTTTTGCCCGTCATTTATACACTTGAAGAACATATAGTACCATCAACTAATTATGCACGGTTCAAAAAAAATAGTGCGCAAAATGTATATAATGATTGATCAAAAACTAAGATTTATTGCTGATTAGTTAATTCAATAATTGGCACATTATTTTCTGTATCCATTTGTTGTATATTCTTTATGTAACATCATTTGGTGCAATAGCTTGATTTTTGCTACTAATGTAACATATGTGGTTTGGGCTGCAATAAAACTGGTCAATGGCCAGTTAGTCCAACAAAAAATCGTTGGGCCGACCCAGCCTATTGATGAATATTATTAATTTTGAGATTCAGTTGGCTATGCTTACTAATTGGGTTGTTTCGTTAACTCATTAATATAGTCTATGCATCTTCATTAAAAAACTGATACAATAGAAACTTTTTTCAGTGTGAATTTGTTTCATGTAACTGAAATATTTTACCATGATCGGCTGATATCATAAACAATGAAAATTAGTGGCACTATTTTTTTTGTTTGTAATTAACTGATCTGCATCAAAATAAGAAAAAATGTATAAAATAGAAATCAAATCGCACCACCAACATTTATAAGTAATTAAACACAGTTTCAATTAGTGTCTCTGTGTGATTAATGTTAATTCTCATTTACAAAATTGTTTGATTTGATAACCTTTTCTCTTTCTCTTCTCCGTGTAGTTAATAGAATTCTGGTTAAACAAATATTGATTATGCTGCCGTTATTTGCAACAACCACCTTGTGATTTACCATAACTAATTGTTGTGAGTACATATATGTCTTACGCTTAGTATTAGTCTAGTGCATTCAAACTGCCACTACAGATTCTAACCATTATTTTAAACAAAGGAAATAAAAGGGATAATATTTTAAAATCATGCATTTTTGGTTTCTAATTACACGTGAATTTTTTTCCCTTTTACTTTTTAGTGTAGTGTTAATATGTATCTTTGGGGCACATGATAAATATGCTATAAATGAAATGAAAACAAGTGGATATCGTTTAAGAATTTGTACATAATTTATTGTATGTTATACTTCTATTTTTTTTTTCTTCTTTTATGTTTAATACTTATTATGTAGTTGTATGGCTTTACTGCACACATTAACACTACCCTAATTTTTAATACTTACTTCTTGTGGGATAGTTTATATGTTTTAAGATCTTTTGCAAAAACCAAACTTTAGAGATTAGAAGAAAGAAAAAATATAAGAATGTTGTGCCGGCTAGAGAACTTGTTTCAAAGAAGTTGCCAATTAAGAATTCACGTAGGAGGGTCATGTAATTTTAACTCTTTTCTGCTATAATATTTATTTCCTTTCTGTTAAAAAAGAACCTGCGTATAAAAAGAATGCGGTCCCACCAACATTTATGCAAATTTAATCTACATCAAAAAATAGTATATTTGATTTTTACCTAATATTTACCACTACTGCATGCTAATTAAAACAATCACAAAACATTTTATTTGTATTAAAAAAAGTTGATATTATTACTAAAACAATTGTTTATATTATGAAGGCGTTTTGAAAACATATAATGCAATTTCTCAAAAGGATATTGTTTTTGTTAATAGGACAAAACTCCCAGCATTAAAATGGCCAATTTATTTGGAATATACAAAGTCTACTGCTAGGGGTAGAAATGTAACTTAAGACTAGAACTTAATAGTAATAATAAAAGGCTGTCAAACAGAAAAATGCAAAGAAAAAAACAGAAACAAAAAACATTGAAATGGGCCACTTCTTCTTCACTTGCCCCATTGTATATAAATACCTTCAACTAGCGATTCAGATCTTATTTCACCTTATATCATACTATATGTATACACATACATATATTGAAGTAGAAAAGGCCTGAAGCTCTTTTTCGCCTGCCGCTGCGTATGTGTGTCTATATATATATATATATATATCCGTATATAAATAAGTACATATGTACATGTCTTAGTTCGATCATTTACCTATCTATATATATACACACACAAGGAAAGAGAGTAATTTGTGAGACCTTAATTAATTTCTCCGTCAGAGAAGTGGCTCTTCTACCAGATCTCTTTGCAGATTGCAATGGAGGAAGTTTCTGCACAGGTAGTTAGCATTTTTAATTTATTTCTTCTCACATATATATAAATATGTTTGTATTGGTTGACCTTGTTGTTCTTCAGCTTGATTGCGAGAGACTGACTTTACCATCTTCGTTATTCATTTTCAATTCGAAAATTAAAGGTCGTTTAATCCCGCATTTGTTATTCATCATCATCATCACCTTCGTCTTTATATATATATATATATATATCTGGACTAATTACTTTTGTCCTTTTTTTTTCTTTTTAAATCATAATGGATTGTTTAATTTACTGCACATTTGAAAAATTTAATACATCGGAATTTAATTTAATTAGCTAGGTGCTATTAGATTGATATATACATATATATATATATATGTGTGTGTGTGTGCATTTATTATAAAAGAAAAATGTATATATACTAGAGAGCGGCTATTGTGATTACTTGAATGGAGGCAATATCATTAGTAAAATCTACAAAAAAATTATTGCTAATCAATCCAACACACAAGGATTTACAAGGAAAGTACATAGAACATGGGGTATCACAGTACGCCCTAGCTTGTCGTCGAGTCCTCCAAATTGATTTGGTTGATTCAACTACAAGAAGCCATATTTTCTACTCGAATCTAACACTATGGCTCCATTTGATAACACAAGATGGCAAATGGTAAAAAAAAAGCAAAACATGTTTTTGTGAGATGTTAGAAAATAAATTGAGGAATGTTGTGAGATTAACTCTTATTTTTTGTTTTCTTCCATGAAAAAAAATTCTTTAGATCGTAGTGAAGAAATCTTTTCTACAAAACATTAAGGAGGATGAAGGACGTATAGTTGTAAAAATGAGTATAAAATGGAGAGCATTTCACTACATCTTTCAACTTATTTCTCATCTTATTACTTACATTAGTTATTTTTCTTACTCTCAATGTAACTATAAAAGGCTAAGTAGCTACAAGATAAAACAAATAAAAAGGAATAATATATGTTATACTTCATACACAAAAATAGTACAACAACTATATATGGCCCAAAATAAATTAGTTGAAAATCAATTAATTGTTTGTTAAGTGTAATAACTGATACATCTTCGCATATAACTATTTGTATATGTTTATGTGCATAGTATTATGGTAAAAGAAAATATGAAGTGTACAAATTTGTATAAGTATTGCCCCCTTTTGTATTTTGCGAATGTGATTTATCACCCCCAATCCAAAGAATCTACTTTTGAGCTTCACCCACCCTTCTTCAAGGTGATTTTCAATTTCACTTTTCAGCTATGTTTTGTGGTAATTTCTAAGGCGCGCTCTTTCTTTTACATTTTCTCTTTTTCTGAGAAAAACATTAACATAAAATATTAGGACGAGTATAATTGCAACTTTATTCTTTTTTAATAACAATAATTCTAATCCACAATTTGAGGGTCAGAGTAATTGCTAATCCTTGTGATTTAAAGACATATATAGCTCCGGATTTTGGGTATCATGCATGTTACATCGTCCAATGCAAAGGCCTGAGCCCTTTTGGGTATTGATTATTATTTTGCCCACTTTACACCATCTCTCATGCTCATTCTTATTCATTCTATTTTTCGTGTTAGAAAAAAAAATTATATATATATGTAATGTGGATGGTAAATTATATATATGGTGAATTTTTATCACCGTTTCGACAATTTTATATTTAGAAATAGTGATAGAAAATTTTGGGTAATGAGATAATTGTTAGCCTTTTCTTGTTGATCAATACATAAACATAATGTAACATCGAGACACTTATTAATATATAAATGAAAAGAATAAGAATCTAAATAATTTGATATTTTGATGCACTATTTACTCTTGTCAAAGTAATTGTTGTTTTGATAATAACATTTCTCATATCTCTATGTTTCTCCTGTTGCCAAAAAAAAAATTATAAGTCAGATTTAAAGCACACATTAATATGTCTAGAAATTATCTAATATTAAGCTACTTATTTCTTTGACTTTTAGAATAGGTGAAATTAGAAGTTATACAAAGTAGAGGGTGTTAAATTTAGACATCACTTTTTTAAAAACAATAAAAATTTAGGCATCACTTAAACAATTATTATATGTTGGGTCCATCAAATTTGCTTATTGGGCGAATTTAATATAAGAGAGAACGTACCATATTAAATATAGGCATGTCCCCTCCTTACTCATTTTTTCAGAAGTAGGTGTAAATTTCTCACATTGACGCCTAACCCCTTTTCCCTTTCTTTTTTTTTTTTATAAAAATTATCACCAACACTTTCTATACCTTACAATCATTTGTTTATATCTTTTTGTTAACACGTACACCACTTCACTATCCCCTTAGTTAACATTTTAATTAACAGTTAATTAATTACTAACCCTCCTTTTTTTTCTTCAAAACATACATGTATACACACACACACATATATATATATATATATATGTATATTTAAAAACAAAAGAAACAAAGAAAACAACAGACCAAAAAATCTATACCCACATATTTGTTGGTTCACTCGGTTCATATTAACTGAGTTGCAAGCCTCCACACTCGGTTCATGTTAAGCGATTCGTCAAGTGAGTATCTGTCAACATACTCGCTTGATGTCGGGCGGGTGACTGTTAAACGATTTTCTACAGCCTTACTTGTTTGTCATGAACTGAGTGTGGAAGCCTGCAACTTGGTTGATATGAACCAAGTGAACCAACAGATAAGTACTTGAGTATAAATTTTTTGTTCGATTTTTTCAAAAGAGATCTATATATACATGTGCATTTTTTCGTTTGTTTTTTAATTTGTTCGTTTTCTTTCGTTTTCGAATCTCTCTCTCTCTATATATATGTATGTGTGTGTATATATATATGTTTTGAAGAAGAAGAAAAAGGAGAAAAAAAAGGTGGTGAAAGATGATAAAATTGTTTTGATGTGATTAAAAATTAATTAATAAATTATTAAAAAGGTGGAAAGAAGGATGATAGAGATAAAATTTAATTTGTTTAAATCAAAAATATTTAAAGAATATTAGTAAAAAAAAAAGTTGCAAATATCAACCCCCGAAGGAAAAGGGCAAATTTTCTAAGTACTGATTTTCGATCACATCACATGACAAAGGGATTGAGGAAGTGGTCCCAAGCAGTTGGTGGACAGTTATCGTGGGCTTATTCTGGGATGTTTATTTATTTCATTGCTGCATGGCTTAATTAGTAATTACTCTCACTAATTAACTATATATATATATATGGGAAATTTCAGGTGCGGATTACTGTTCACGGATGAACAGTACAGATTGGTCCATTTGGCATGCTTCCCGATGGAATTTTTTTGATGAAATTTTGTGGGAATGTTCTTCATCGTGTCTAGAACATCTCCACCAAATTTCATCAAAAAATTCAACCGGGAAGTGGGTTAACTACGTGATTGAAAAATATTGGATTTTATAAATCTATTTCTGGACCAATATTTTTCAATCAAGTAGTTAACCCACTTCCCGGTTGAATTTTTTGATGAAATTTGGTGGAGATGTTCTAGACACGATGAAGAACATCCCCACAAAATTTCATCAAAAAATTTCATCGGGAAGCGTTCCAAATGGACCAATCCGTACTGTTCATCCATGAGCAGTAATCCGTATAGGAAATGGACTCTATATATATATATATGTGTGTGTTTCCGTTATTTTAAGTAATTTTTTTAAAATCACTCCAACAACTTTGTTAACTATCCTCATTGTAAACTACAAATTCCTCTCCCATGTGGTTTGTCACCTACTAAATTTATGTATTGCTCAAAACTAGACTACTTTTAATATTTTTTAAAGTATATATAGTGTATTAAATTGTTGTACATATATATATATATAAATACATTTTAAAAATTGCTATTTGAACTGTTAGATTAATGAAAGTAGAAGTATGGATAAAACAGCGACGGTTGTAGTGGATATTGAAAGCCTATCACTGCCCTCAGATCGATGCTTAGGGAGCCCCAAATTTACTGTGAGCAGAAATTTCCCTCATTTTATTTTTTTTCTAAATAAATAAAAATTATATACTCTATATTTAATTACGTAGCGTATAATTTTGTAAATGTATAGAGGGCTCTGTCGCGTAAATGGTCATATAGAGCAGATAAATTGAGCTGTAATGAAGATGAAGACATGGATGATCAATCATCAAAGAGAACAACTTTAGTAAGAGGTACACACTTACTTTTACTATCATTCGTTAGGATGATTTTGACATTAATTCTGATATATATATATATATATATTCTTTTTGTAGTAATAAATATAGGAATCCAATTTTATTTCTTCTGATTAGAAACCCAAATACTCCTTACTTTCCTTTTTTTTAATAAACAGTAATTCTAGACTCACTCAATTTTCATATAAATAATTGTGGCACTAATTAGACAAAAAGAAAGACATACAACGCATAAAATATGAAATTCTATCGGTTCATTTAAGTGATACCATATCAATTTGTACAAAAACAAAGTATGCCTAACATTTTTCTATAATAAATTATGTCTTATTTTTTGGTGCAATCATATATACGTGCGTGTATGTTGAGCAGTAAATTCGCAGTTGGAGCATTTGAAGCAGCCATTAACGAACAACAAAGCACTACCAAATGCAGCTGCTGCTGCTAATTTGAACAGTAGTTGTTCTAATTGCACTTCTAGTCTTTTGGATTCGGCAGAGGGGAAATATAAGAGATTTAACCGGTTCACCTCCATCAATCCCTGCAGGATCCTTTTATTCTTCGCCACTCTGTAAGTACTCCGAAAATGAAAAATAGTATATTTGATGAGCATTATAGATGAAAAGTTTAAGATTTATTTTTGCCCTGGTAATACTTGAAAATTAATTTTAGTAAAGGACAATTTTGTATTTGTTGGGTGTATCAGAATGGAGAGATTTTGGAGAGGGTTTGTGAATGATGAAATATTGGAATTTAATGGTGGGCGCAGGTCAAGCATGGGCACACTGATACTCATTTACTTCACTCTAGAAATCAATACAACTACAAGAAGTTGATCTCTCTTTCATTATGATTCATGTGTGTGTATCATCAAAGCTGGCGCCCAAATAATCAAAGATTGCAAGGAGTGGAAAGAAGATACAATCATATCTCTCTCTTGCTACAAGTTTATGTATGCTACAAAAGAGGGAGCAGGACACGTGGCAGCCATTCACTTCAGACATAATTTATATCATTTTAGTTGGGTTTAATTCATGAGAACAAGATCGATGAGAGAGTTTGGGTTGAGGATTTTCATAATGACACACAAATTGTAAGTACCAAATTTGTGGACAACAATAATACATTATGATGTCATCTGGTGTAAAATTTAGTGCTGAGTGCAATTTTTATTTTTTTTGATAGTTGAAGCATTTTTAAGCAAGAAAAACCATCTTTGGGGAGTAAGTAAGAAACTTACAACCCTTCAAATATAGGCAGAGTGCTTCAAAATTCTTTCATGCATGTCACTTGCTGCATAATTAGATTGTATTGTAGACTAGTAGCAACTTTTTCTTGGATTTATTTGAAAATTCCAGGACTTCAATAAATGGGGAAAAGGGATAGAAGGAGAAGGAAACAAATGTAAAAATACACATTTACAAAGTGAACAAGATATTCTATTGCAAACCACAAATTACTTCTACCAAAACGAGGAATGTTGTATTATTCTTGAAGGACATTATACAATTATTACTCAAAGCATCATTTACTTAACTAAAATATTTCTTCACAAAATCCTTTACTAGAAGATAAACAAATTATTCATCAATTGACAAGTACAAAAGAAAAACAGAAAACAAATCGTTCAGGAATGAGCGAGTGAGTCTCTTGATTTGATCTCCTAACATGTTTCTAAGAAGATTTTCATTAAATTATTTGAATTTTGAGCCAAAAAATGAAGTGGAGTGAAAAGTATAAGCTACTTCATAAATTACATGTATGGTGGATACAAATATAAAGTAATTAATTACGCTCAACAGGGGAAAATGCTCTCCCGCTTAAAAAAAAAAATTTAAGGAAAGGAAAATAAAAAATCGGCCGCCAAAGTAACATTTCCTCTGCGTAGTAGTAGGCAAAATGGATCCCACTTGATGCGTCTTTCTTCAATTAATGTAGAACAGCACCTATGTTGCTAGCCTGCCAAAACCCGGTGTTTAACCCCTTTTTAATCTGATTTCGGTGCATGTAAATGCGTGCTAAGACAAACAAGGAGTGCTAGATAAATATACAAATTTTCCGTTCTTGTTGCCAATGCACTTTCTGCGCTGGGATTTTTTTTGCTAAAGACGGGTCCACAAATGGATCAGCACCGTTCCAGTGACTTGATCTATATATATATATACACGCATCTTAAGGATGTCAACATGTAAAACTTTCACAAGGGTAATTTACTTTACCCTATTCATCCTCATGGACAATATAAATACATCGTATTAGTGCTGCAAGTCCCCACCCCTCCTTTTTCATTATTGTGTCTAAATTATTGCTTGGCAAAGGTGTAATGAATCAAGTTTATGGAGAATTTCTAGCCCACTGGACAGATAAAACCGCCTTCAAAAATGAAATCATTCATCGAACCCCCCACACCCCCCCCCCTCCTTCTCTCTTCCTCTCTCTCCTTCCCATCCCCAACTCACCTTGTCACAAATCACATATCCCACATCGCTAGTGTAATGTGGAGGTCCTTAACTTATATGTGGGTTCAATAAACTTAATTACAATTTGGGCTAGTCCTTTTGGGTGCAAACCCAGGTTGTTAGATGTAACGACCCTAGTGTAGTGGCCAAGCTGCTATATGTGCCTTTGTGTGGCTCAGTAGATGCTTGGAGGCTACACACTATGGGTGTTCATCACACAACACCAGGGTCAGACTAATGTGCTATGTCTACATGGTCACTAGTCCTTCCTACTTTCATTCGTGAATAAGCATTCAAAGCAAAAGTGATTCTTTACTAGAGCTATGAGGGCAAAAAGTAGGTAAAGGCTGCACTGGAAGCACCACCTTTCAAAGTTACAATTTTCAAGTTTTGCATTAAGGGTGAAGAGAGAGATACAGAGAGAATGAAAACAACGTGAAAACAGCAAAAACATAAACTGAACCAGATAGGAACATAAAGCAGAGCTAGGAATGAGGGTTTTCAGGAATTACTTGAATGAAGTGAAGCACTGACTCTTTCTGACACTGTCGCATCATATCAAGGGTTGAAAACACTCGAACCAGTCATATTTAGGGCAATAAGCACTGAGATACTCGTGATCACAGCAAGCCAAAATAAGGCCGATCCTGCACAAGAGCATGCCCTTAATATGCTTAAACAAATAAGAAACTCAAAGCAACCATAAATTTCAATCTAAATAAAGAAGACGCTATTCCTACTAAAAAGCTATACGAACTTTTCTTACAAACTGATGTGGCATAGGTGCCTGTGGGTCCACACTTTTAACGTCGTCTCTTTTTCTGTGCCATTGCTCTCCTTCCCACATCAGTTCGTATAAAATTTTGTACAAATTTCTAGTAAGTTTAGCATAAATTTCAACCTGCATTACCTCCGGATCCTTCATTACCACTGTCAGAATTTGGTGGTACGGATTCAGCATTTGGATCAAGTGGTGATTTTGACATTGAAACTGTACTTGTGACATTAGCCGAAGATTTGGAATTTGCTGTTTCAGATGCCACTATCCCTTGAAATTCCTCGCTGACAAGTAAGGCTGCAAGAACATCCATTAACGTTTCTTTCTCTGTTCTGCTTGGAAAACCACTTCCACCTTGCTCGTAAGTGGCATCTGATTCATCAGAATCAAATAACTCGTCATCAGAAGCATCATCATTATCCATGGATTCTGCTTCTGTTCTTTCATCTTCTTCATCCTCAACATAGGCTTTATATGTAAGTCGAAGTAGGATTTCTCCAGCAGATGCTTTTGTAAACAGTCCCCACCCTCCTTGCAGTACCACAATCTTGTCTGTCGGTACAGTATCTTTGAGAGAACCCAGATCAACCTGGACACCCATATTTTATCAGAAAAGAGTGCATAAATTGGGAGTTAGACATGTTAACTGCTAATGATGCATTCTAAATTTCCCAATTCTGTTGAGCCGTATCTTAAACATTCTGGTGTTGAAGACAATTACCTCTCCCGTACCAATAGTCAAATCTGTGAATCCGAGAGAATCCTTAACTTGGATGTACAATTTCTGCTTCCTAGGGTTTGCAACTAGCACGTAAAAGTCCTGCCAAAAAGCACAAATGTATATTGTATCATTGACAGCAGTTCTAAAATATCAAATGAATATCGCATTATACTATTTACGAAGTTTTGCAAGTCAAAGAAAAACAAAAGAAATGGAGTAAAGAATGGAAGACACACCTGATTCCAAATTGGTTCACCAGGAGGACCAATGACAGTTGTTTGACTGTTCTTTTTACTGCGAATTACTTGATCTCCAAGCCTTAAAGTAACATATGGATCAGTTTTTCCTGTATAATCAAAGGGACCAATTGTATGATATAAGGACTTATTTAGTTTCACTAGTTTAGACCTAGGACATCAATCTACCGTATATTTTAGAAGCAAAACTACAAGGGGATAAATTTGTTACCAATTAAAATGTAAGAGAGCTTTCGAGCATCCACAAGAGTCACTGATAATTCTCCAACAAAATCTTTGTTTCCTTCTTGCATTTCTCCGGACTTAAAATCATTTACAACTGGACCAACTGCTTTTCCCTTTTGAAAGTCTAATACAATCTTCTTGGGACGAACAAATAGCCGAGGCAAATCCTCAGTAAGAAGTTTTGTCAGAAACCTAAAAATTGCCGATTCAAACATTTAAATTATAATTTGACAGAAAAGAAATCAGCATTGTGATCAACAATATAAAGCAAAAGAAAAGAAAGCGTGTATAATATAGCTAGGAGGGAGGAGAAAGGAAGAGTAAAGTGCTAATGGAAAATTAATCTGATTGAGCACGTTTGAGAAAGCTGACTTACATTGAGAGAACAGGAATTGCTGGTATTGCCCAAAACATGCATGAAAGAGGTAAACATTAGCAAACAAACAAATCTTCTACTACAATTTCATTACACTAAAATTTAAACAACAAGCTCTCAGCATAAGAAACAAAATATTAAACCATGCTGATCTTAAAAATAAGGAACGACATTGAAAGTGAAATTTGTACAATCATCACAAACATAATATTAAACTATGTTGATCTTAAAAATAGTGGAACGACATAAAAAGTGAAATTTGTACAATCAGAATCTATTCATGCACCCTTAACACGAGAACAAGATTTAGCAAATATTACCAAATATGGGGATGTTTTATGAAGATCAGATGCATTAACAACAAAGGAATTACAGTACATTTGATGCCAAAGCAATGCATATAATCTATTAATCTTACATTAAGTGATTGTTTGGTTCGACTTTTTGTTCGTTTCTGGAATCCTAAATTGGTAAATAAATAAACAAAAAAATTATTGATCAGCAGAAGGAATTACAATACAAACAATGCTAATGAGCAGACAATAAGACATCCACTGGAACTACTAGCATCAAAAGAAAATAACTCCTTTGCCTAACTTGGTAAATTCACACCAGGGACTTCTTGTAGTTCATGTCAAGAGGTTGAATCATAAGCTCATGAAGCTAAAACTTTTCACGTGAAATTACCATTGTGGATTCCAAGAATGAACAAAAACTCGAAACAAACGAGTACTAAGGGTCAGATAAACATCAAACTGAAAGCTACTAAAGCAAACCAAAGACTAATTCTATTCACATTGACACAATCCTTCAGAAAATCCAGTATCACCTTTAAACAAGAAGTTCATTAATGGGAACACAAACAATGTACTAAAGATTTTTAGGAATCTCCATTGTGTTCCCTAAGTCATTTCATTTGCTTCTAAACTACTTTCAGTTTGACCCTTCATTTAAAATAGATCAAAGAGTACTCTATATGTGTCATTTGATGCATAAAAATAAGAACCATAAAGGTCCTTAAAGGTCGTGAACCATTACATACCCATTATATTGAACAAGCGAAATGGTGACAACTCGACTTTTATCTTTGGAAGCGAAACAAATGCCCATGAAACAGCTCCCACCCAAGGTTCTGATGGAATCAATCGTAATTTTACCCACAGTTCCCCGTCAATGTCAAAATCCCGAACGCCTACGGGCACGACAAGGGGAATAATGCCGAACTTTAGCGACAGCATTAAAAGCATACGAGCACCACCTGTGTAACGGAGACCTATCTGGTACCTTCATAACATCATAGAAAAGAAAAATCAGTACAATGCAAATATGCAATAATACTAAACTAACGTTAGCTCAATATATAGCGAGTTATAGAAAACAATTGAACAAATATCAGAGGCCAATTGATTTAACCACACCCCAACTACACCTCATTTTAAGACCAAGGAAGAAAGACTGAAGTTATATATAAGAAGTAAAGAGGGCCGATTCAAGAATTTCACGTGGAACATGTTAGCACATTTAAGTGACCAAGCTCAGGGTTAAATCGAGTCTGAATTTATTATTTTATTTTTTGATTACATCCATTGGTGAAGACAGATTGAGACGCGCAACCTCCCTAGTATAAGGTGAGATCTGGCAACAAAGGATAGGCCTTACATACTGCGGAGTGGCCCCAGGATCTTATATATTGTGGTGCAAGGCATTGATTTTGCCTTATAATCTCAACAATCTTCAAATGTAAACTCTGAAGAATCTGTTATTCATCTAAATTGCTCGTCATTGTAATAGAACAACAAAGAACAATGGGTACTAGTTTTCTTTCATTTCGTTCCCTGTCAGGAATACAAGAAGCTTACAATAAATTAAATTCATCAAACATTTTAGATGTTATCCTCACTGAATACATACATAGAAGCATAAATTAAAAGATCATGGGGAAACAATATATGGTGAGAGAGCACTAAATTTTTGGGAGAAACTTACTGCAAATCATTGACACGACGTGAAGTTCTGCGCTCGACATTCCTAACGGATAATGGCTCATCCCCCAATGAGAACTGCTTAATTTCAACTCTCTCCACATAATCAGGTTTCTTTAGGTTATCAATGACTGGTTGGAGTAACCCAATGATCCAATTCTCAAGCCCACTTCTATAAACCTTCCACAATTTCCCTAAAACCATATTCACCCACTCCACCGACTCTTTCCTCTGCAAATCCTTCTCGAGGAACAAGGAAAAGCTGGTGGGCACCTGCGGCCATATACCAGGCTGGCCCTCATTACCAGACTTATTCTTCTTTCTTGATGTCCAGAATTTATCAAAAACAACACCAACAAAGAAAAAGAAGACAAACAACCCAGCTATGTTCCTATTGATTGGAGGAGAGGGGATTGGGTGTATCACCCCCAATTGGGTCCTTAGCTTATCTACAATGGGGTCTTCTTGAAAGTTAGTAAAGTTATTAGAACCCACTTGAATGGGCTCTCTAGAGTGTTCATCTTCATCCAATTGGTGGGAGAGTTGCTTTACTACAAAGCTCTTAGCTCCCCTTGTTGTGGAATTAGCAAAATCTAGGTTTAAACTACGGTTTCCCCCATCAGAGGGAATTACGCAGGCCCTAATTATACCTTTTCTGGGAGAGTTCTTGATAAAGGAAGTCTTTTTCCTTCTGGGTAAGCCAATGAATAGGGGATTCCAATTCCTATGGGCTGCAATTCTTTTACATGGGCAAAGTGGGGGTGAGCCCCACAAACTCTGTGAGAAATCATAGGTGGAAGAAGCTGATTGCAAATTCATCAAAATAGAACTTGAGTGACCCAATACGGAGCGTTAACATTAAAGTAATATGAAGTAGAAGTGAACATGAATTCAAAGACGAAAATTTAGGTGTTGAGAACCTTAAACCAGTAGAAGTTATGGAATTTTCAATAGAATGTTAAGCGGGATAGCTTGGGAAGGAGGTGAAGGGGATTGAATTTGTTAGCAGCAATCTCCATAAGAGTGGGAGATATACGAAGTGAAGACGGGTGGATAATAAGAAGAAAAAGAGGAATTGAAGGAGGAGTATATGAACGAAGTAGACGCACAAAAGAGTAAGGATAATAAATGGGCAAAAGAGGGTTGGATTGATTATTACTAGAGACTAGAGAGAGAAGTACATGAAGAGAGAAATGGCGGTTGAGAGGAAAGAAGAGGAGGCAGAATTTAAGGAAGAGGAAAGAGTGCTCTCAAATATACATCACGAGTTTTTGATTTGGGGGAAGTAATTGGAGGAGTAGGATCTAGTACAAATAATAAACGTAAATGACGTGGATAATAATAGAAATTCATCGGTAGGTCGGAGCCGACGCGCTTTTTAATTTCAAGTATTTCCATCACGTGGTGCTACCGGACTACAAGAACAAAACTTATACAGCATTCATTATTAAAAAGGAGGTTATTATTTCCGACCTCTAATTTTATCACTAACATTATTTTTGTCACAAATATTTTTTTCATATTAATTTTTAATCACTAACACCTTCTACCTAATTAAAAGTTAATATAAATATTAATTAAAAATAAAATTACTTAACATTAAAAACGAAAAAAGTCATTTACGTCTCACACCTAATAATAAGTGAGTAGATTCACACGCACTCACCACACATAAGGTAAATGTGTTGTACGTGACTCGCCTAATATAAAGCAATGGAGTGGGGAGTGTACTGGAGTATTTCTAAATTAGACTCACCTAATGACAGGTGAGTGAATTCATACACACTCACACCACATCAAGTGAATGTGTTGTAAGTAACTCGTCTAATAACACACATTCGTCTTACATTGGGTGAGTGTTTTTGTATACACTCGCCTTATTTAAGGAGAGTTATAACTAGATTACTCTCTTTATAGAACATGTGTTCCCTACTAACTTTATCATAAACACATTCTTGTCACAAATATTTTTTAAAGATAAAATTTTAATCACTAACACCCCTTAAAACTCGCTTAATGAGAAGTGAGTGCAGATGCACACATTCGCATTATTTGAGAAGAGTTTGTTTGTAACAATTCGTCTAATATCAAGTAATGAATTATTGGAGTGTTTTTCAAATAAGGGTCGTCTAATGAGAAATAAGTGCACTCACATAAACTCTCCTTACATGAGGAAAGTGTGTTGCTAAGCACTCACCTAACATTAGACAATTGAGAGGTGTTTGTGACAAATAAGGTAGTATTAAAAATGTATTTTTAATTAAATTTTAAAGTAGGGTGTTTGTGAGAGATTTGAGGGATGTAAATAATCCCACCCATTAAAAATCCTGTTAAATATTTATTTTTTGAAATAATAAATTTTTAATATGCATTAAATATTATACAAATTTTATCTAAAAAAAAAGTATGGTACAAATTTTCTTACATGAATTTGTTGTATTTGTTTATTGTAGGCTTAACTAGGGGGTATTTACAGTTTCGGTCGGAGTAAAAATTGGAGTACCTCGAACCTTCCCCAAACTTTATAATTTGGGTATGGTTCGGTTTTCGTACCCATAGAACCCAAACTCTTCCCAAATTATTCTGTTTTAGTTCGGTTCGGTCTCATTTTTTTTTTTTTTGTATTGTTAAAACTTTAGTTAAAATTGCACTAAAAATAAAAAAAAAAAAACACTAGAAAATTCTATAGAACATGTGTTCCCTACTAACTATTAATTCTCCTAATTTGGAAGCTAATTAAATTGACTTTCATTTTGATGAGACACATGATGATAATAATATAGATTCACTCAAAAGGCACTACAAAAAAAATATACAATGTTACATATATTTATTTTAATAATTACCCTAAGTAATTATTTGTAAATGTAAATAGTTTATAGGTTTGGGTCATTTATAACATAAATGTTGCAAGAAAGTTTCCTTTTTTTTTCCTAACGTGTTCTAAGATAATTTAAGTCATTACCTTAAGTTAGCAAAGTTTCTTTTTTTAAAAAAGAATTGGTTTTTTCTGTCCAATTCGGATTCCTTGAACCCTTAATCCATACCGACCCGAATCAATCAATTTCGGTTTTGATTTTTTTTCGGTTCGAAAAATTTCGGATCGCAACAGATCGGTTCGTTCGTTCATTCAATTTTTGGATTTCTGACAACACTCCTAGACTTAACATGTGCACTAACATTTCTAAAATAACATCGAATTTCTAGTTTTAAATTAAGTATAAGAAATTTAGCCCGCCCATATACTGAAGCTCAACCCGAATAGTTTTAGTTTGATTTTGCTTTTCCCAGTTTTTTCAAAAAGAAGAGAAAGGAAAAAAAATTCCTCTAACTGACAACTTAACTCAAATAGTGATGATCTTTCCAAACCCAACTCCACCCCTTTTGCCTTACTTTTGTTTTACTATTTAGAATTTCTGGAAGGGCTCCTCCTTAATTTAGGATAAAGTCTTAAAAAAAATAAATGTAAGTTCAGATAATAATGATAAAAGCACTCTTAAAATACGGTATCATCATCACATACATGCATTGTAATGGTTTTATATCATTTATAAATATTAGTATTGTGGTGGTGAGGCCACATGTACTTTTATCATTACCCTAACTTAAATAATTGCTACTAAATAACTTACAAAAACCATCGGAAAAAAGGATTAGAACTATTGGGAAAAAACCTTCCTTTCCAAGAAAATTTTGCTAACTAGTTTGCCTCCTTGTTAGCTTTTCTCCCAAGAAAAGTAAAAGAAAACTTCTCTTTTTCTGCTAGCGACCAAACATTGCAAAAAATTATTCTCAAAACACACTTCTTTCAAATTCAATCTGATGCAAAAAAATGCAAACTTTCGCAACCGAAAAACTTTCAACCAAGAGGACTGAGGTCCGAGGGAGAGGCATGCGGGGAGGGGGAATGGCACTCCCGTGGAATTTCAAAAAACGATAAGGCATTTGTAGTATTACAGACCTTTTTGCGATATTATAAACTTTAGAGTACTGCTTTGTTGTTGTTCAAAACGTTAAGGTGAGTTTTGTAGTAATTTATATATAAGTCAAAAAAGAAAAACTCAGTTGACTAATAAAGAAAAAGAAAAAAAACTTTAGTCTGTGGCTGGGGGGGGGCGTGTCTTTACTAGTGTCCACAAAAAAAAGGTGGTACTAATTTTTTCAACGAAAATATGTTTTAACATCTCTATCTTATTTATTCGGTGTATATATATATATATGTGTGTGTGTGTCGTGTTTAAGTTGAGTAAACTTGGGATATATGCACCGAGTATATATTTATTTATTCAATGAATATGCATCAAATTAATGTTTAAGTATTAGTAAAATAATGTGTGTTGTTGACAATTAGAGAGAGAGATGAGATAATAAATTACATTGATGATTTATGAATAAATACAAAGGTCCCTTAAATAAGGATGTAATGAGTTATACATGGAAACAAAAAATAATATTCCATGATTATAGGAATTATGGTGGTAGTTAACTATACCGTATTTATACATATACCATATCTATACATATATTCTAATACTCCCCCTCGAGTTGGCACACATATATCGATTATGCCCTACTTGCTAATTAGTTTGGCGAATACCTTCTTTGTCACGGCCTTGGTGAGAATGTCAGCTAACTAATCTTCGGAGCGTACATGAGGAACATAAATAACTTTCTCTTCTAACTTCTCTTTGATGAAGAACCTATCCACTTCAACATACTTTGTTCTATCATGTTAAACTGGATTGTGTGCGATATCACATGATGCATTGTCACAATATAGCACCATGGGTTCTGTTGGAAGAAAACCAAGATTTGTCAGTAGCAGTTTCAACCATAATAATTCTTGTATACCAGCTGCCATTCCTCGATATTCTGTTTCTACGCTTGATTGGGATACTACATTTTGCTTCTTACTTCTCCGAGTAACCAAGTTTCCTCCTACAAAGGTGAAGTACCCTGAAGTAGATCTTCTGTCACATATATTACCGGCCCAATCAGCATCAGTGTATCCTTCAACCTTCCGAATATCCTTATTTTTCTGGAATAGGATTCCCTTTCCAGGAGCTTCTTTAAGATAAATGATAATCCTCATAACTGCCTACATATGATTCTCCCCTGGATTATGCAAGAATTGACTGACGATACTCAATGCATATGATATATCAGGCCTTGTATGTGCTAGATACATCAATCTTCCTACCAATCTCTGATAGTGCCCTCTATCGACGGGTACTTGATCTGTTTCGACCTCTAACTTCAATCATTCATCCATTGGAGTCTCCGATGGTTGACAAGCAGACATCCCAGTTTCATTCAGTAAATCTAGGGCATACTTTCTCTGAGATAAAAAAATGCCTTTTGATGATCTAGACACCTCGATCCCTAAAAAATACTTTAAGTTTCCAAGCTCTTTCATCTCAAACTCTTGAGATAAGAGCTTCTTCAATGCCTGTTGTTCTTGAGGGTCGTTTCCTGTGAGCACCATGTCATCTACATAAACGATAAGAGCCTTAATCTTCCTATGGCTCCTTTTAAAAAATAGAGTATGATCAGAATTACTCTAGCTGTACCCAAACTTTCACATTGATCTCGCGAATCTCCCAAACCAGGCTCTAGGGGATTGTTTTAACCCATATAAAGATTTCTTCAACTTGCAGACTTTATTTGTATGCTCAACCGGGATCTTGTATCCAGGTGGGAACTCCATATATACTGCATCCTCTAAATCTCCATGTAAGAAGGCATTCTTCACATCGAACTGTTATAGAGGCCAGTCCAAATTTGTAGTTAATGAGAGTAACACTCACACCGTATTGTTTTTTGCCACTGGCGCAAATGTCTCCAAATAATCAATCCCATGTGTTTGTGTGTAGCCTTTTGCAACTAGTCTCGCCTTGAATCTTTCAATTGTATCATCTGCTTTAAATTTCACAGTGTACACCCACTTGCAACCCACCTTTTTCTTTTCTGCTGGTAATTCGATCAACTCCCATGTATCATTTTTCAATAAGGATTTCATCTCCTCACCCATTGTTGATTTTCACTTAAAATCACATAAGGCTTCCTGCACACTGTTAGGAATAGATACAAAGGATAATTGATTCACAAAAGATTTGTTAGATGGAGTTAACTGATCATACGACACATAATTACTCATAAGATATTTGGCTTTATTGGTAAAATTTGGACATATGTGGGTTTAGGTACACCTCTATTTGCTCTGTTAGGAAGTTTCTTTATAGGAATAGAAGAAGATACCTGGGAGACCTCAGTTTCAGGGATATTTGAAGTGGACGATTGGTTGTTTGCGTTAGGCGGAGATGGAGACGACATAACTTCACTCGAAAAGATTTCTGATGTTTCTGTTAGCTCTGCGGTTAGTGGTGTTTCGGTTGTCTTTACTGTTGGTGGTGAACCTGAAGTCAACGTTGGAACCACCTCTATTGAGCTTGTCTCTTCCTCATTGATATTCCCAAATGACTGAACTTCCTTATAATGCTCTCCCTAAAGTGTAATCATGTCAAAGTACATAGTTTCTTCATGAAACGTACATCCATGGTGACGTACAGTTTCTGTGTAGGAGGATGATAACACCGATACCCTTTCTGAGAAGATGCATACCCAACAAAGACGCACTTGAAAGCGCGAGATTCAAACTTATACCGTTGTTCCTTTGGTAAGTGGACAAATGTGACACATCCAAACACCCAGGGAGGAAGACTGGACATTGTATGAGCCGAGACAAACTTAGCTAGAACTTCGAAGGGTGTCTGAAAATCAAGTGTAGCGGAGGGGATGCAGTTTACCAAATAGGCAGCCGAGGACAGTGATTCGCCCTAATATGAGGTTGGTGTGTTTGTGCCAATTAATGATGCCCGAACTATTTTCAACAAATGACGATTTTTTTGTTCGGCAACCCCATTCTGTTGAGGTGTATAAGGACATGTAGTCTGATGAATGATTCCATGGAGTTCGAAGAATGCATGTAACTCTGTACTCATATATTCACCACCATTGTCACTGCGAAGAATTTGAATAGTAGCGTCATATTGTGTACGGATCTGTTTATGAAATTCTTGGAATAAACTACTAACTTCACTTTTTGATTTCATGGGACAAACCCACGTCATTCGAGTGCAATCATCAATAAACGTGACAAACCATCGTATACCACTTAAAGAAGAAATGTGAGATGGACCCTATACATCAGAATGAATAATCATAAATGGAACTAAACTTTTATTTAATGAAGGTTTAAAGGAAGTACGATGACTTTTAGCCAGTTTACAAGTCTGACAATGAAAAACAGAAGAATCAACTTTATTAACTAAACTAATAAATAGTTTCTTTAAGTAACCAAATGATACGTGTCCTAACCGACGGTGCCATAACCAAAGTTCATCAACAATCTTCTTTTCAGATGTACTAGTGTTCAAGGCCTTGTGCAAACGATCTGTGTTGTTCAACTCCAGGTCCAGGTAGTACAATTTTCCGCACCTAACGCCATAATCAATTGTTTTCTTCGTCTGAATGTCCTTAAAAACACAATGAGAATGCCAAATTATGACAATACAGTGTAAGGCATTAGTTATTTGAGCAACAGATAATAGATTATAATCTAAGGATAGTACTACTACTACAGAGTTTAAGTTCAGGGTGTCTGATAGATTAACTGATCATTTTTCTACTACAAAAACTGAAGCACCATTGGTTGTGGAAACAAAGGTCTGAGATGATAGGATTAAGGGAGTAATCATGTTTAAATTAAATGTCATATGATCAGTGGCACCAGAATCAATTACCCATGTATTATTCAAAACAAAGATAGAATTTAAAGCTATACCTGATGTACTTGTGGTGGTGAGTAAGCCTGAGGCCTGTTTGTTACCTCCCTCTGTGGTTGGACCTGTTTTGCGATTGCGAGAATCCTTCCACCAATTAGGATAGCCAATGATTTTATAGCAGCCCTTTTTTGAGTGTTCGGTAAGTTCGCAGATAGAGCATGGGGGGTATTTGGAGTTGGAGCCCCGAGAGTCATTTGGCCGGTTACCAGATCGCTTCTCCAAATTTCATCAATTGAAATTGGAAGGGGCTTGATTACGGGCTACCATAGCTACAGTGTCAGTTGTGAGGCTCATTATTTGTCATCAAAGAACTTCACGACGAACCAGGGCATATACCTCTTCTAGTTCTGGAACCAGATCCTTTCGCAAAATCTCACCCCGGAGCTGTTCAATTTTATTATCTAGTCTGGCAAGAAAAATGTAAACTCTCAAGTGTTGAATTTACCTCCTATACAACTCTACATCATTAGGACTTTCCATAATTACCTTATCACGGTGGTCCAACTCGCTGAATATTTCTGTCAGCTCCCCATAAAATTTAGATACTGGTCGCCAACCCGATTTAGCAGAAAAAGCCCATTGGTTCAAAAAAAAACATGTAGTTTATCTACATCATGAAATGCCGTATACAGTGATTTCCAGATTTCACATGTCGTAGGAATGCGAATGTAGCATTTCATGATTTCTGGTTTCATAGACATTAAGAGCCAGCGTTTGACTCATTGATTATCGGGATACCATTTATCGAACTCCGGTGTTCCTTCTTTGAAATTGAGGCTGAACCTTGAATAAAAGAGAATTTATGTTTCTCCGCGATGTGCATCTCCATGAGTTGAGACCATATATCATAGTTGGTCTCATATAGTAGGAGACCAATATTAAATGAGGAGCCCTCATTTTGAATGATGAGAGGGGAATCCTTTGTGAATAAGCCAATTATTGTTATGGGGTCGAAAGCCATTGAAGTAAGACTGAATACCTAGTGATCGAGATTGAATCTATAAATTCTGAGGTCGCGGTTGTGTTCAGAACGTCAAAAAATTCTAGGAAAGATTTCTGTGGTCGACGGTCAAAAAGTTAACGGTCAATAGTTGCAGTCAACGGCCAAAGGTGACATGGCAAACATGATGACGTGGCAGTTGATGTGGAGAACAAGCTGACGTGGCAGTTGACACGGCGGACAGGCTGACGTGGCGTGGTGACGTGACAGATGATGTGGCTGTAGGGCTGACGTGGCGGCGGTAGCCTATGTGGAGGTGCGTGGACGAAGCGGAAGGAGATGGTGAAGTATACTCTCGGCGCGTGAGGGCGCGTAGGAGCTTTAATCGAGGTGGGTCTTACGATTTTGGAATCGTCTATTCGAGACGACGGTGATGGTGTGATTTGTGGTTTGATTAAGTGTCGATACGTGATGAACGAATGAACAAAAGATCGATCTGAGGGTAGGGTTGAGGTTGCTGATGGCGTGGTGGTCTAGGGTGGCTTTGTGGTGTTTTATGGTGTTGTGTAGGAGGGTTGCGTGGTGGCTGTGTGGTTGGGGTAGGGCGGCTAGGGTTTGGTTTTTGTTTTTTCCTTTGATACCATGTTGACAATTAGAGAGAGATATGAGAGAATAAATTATATTGATAATTTATGAATAAATACAAAGGTCCCTTAAATAGGGATGGAATGAGCTGTACATGGAAACAAAAAATAATATCCCATGATTATAAGAATTATGGTAGTAGTCAACTATACCATATTTATACATATACCATATCTATACATATATTCTAATATGTGTCAATGACACCGTTCAAAAAAATTGAAGTTTCTACCATCACACTAATTTGGTCCTCGCTAAATTCACATCTTGACTTTGCCCTTACTGCTAAAGACAAGGGAACATGTTTAACAAAGCATTCAACAACTTTACCACAATCATTTATAAGAACACATCGGATTACTGCTGTGAAACTCATAAGTCATAACTGGTGTAACTAAATTTAAAATAATTTGAAGGTAGAAGAGACCCATATGAGATGCGACGAGTAAGATCTACCCTTACAACAAACCAAATTCCTGGTAAGAGTTAATCTTCACAACACCACCACATGATGAATCAAACTTATTGCTATTGAAAATAAAGTTGTTTTGATGATACAAAATGAACTAACATACGAAGACAAACTTGTTAAAAAAGATTTTCCGCTGAATCGAATCATTATATATTCAATATAAAAAAAAAATTAAAAAATCTATCACCCGCTAAAGAATTCTCCTCAAAGCAAAAAAAAAGGCCACAAACATTTCAAACTAAGGTTGCCTAACCACGTTTGAATAAGATAAAGTTAAAAAAAATTTACTTCTACACAAAATATAGGACAAATCGAAAACGAAACTCGCCTTTGAAACATTAGTGAATTACTAGTATAACCTTTTTTTTTACCAACTTCTTGAAATATTTACTGAAAATTATATAATTACTAAATAAATTTATAAGAGCATCCACAACAGAATGCCATAAAAAATAAAACTAACTTAATGCTTTGTTTAAAGGGCCTCACTATATTAAAACCTTATGTATTGCTTGTTTAAAGATTCATGCATTAACTTTGATTTTTCTACCATCCTTGGCTGCTTAAAAAAATGGCGTCCAAGGCCTTAAGTTGATAGTGTATTTTTTTTTATTTAGTAGGATTCGAATACGGGATCACATGCTAAATAAATCGATATCTCACAAGAATCTAGTAAACCACTAGGCTACCCCATAGGATTTTGTAAGTTGATAGTTGAACAAGCAACACTATATAGAAAAGCATTCCACCCTAAAAATTAATATAATTAGCTAAAATTAATGAATTTAGCCAAATTCAATTCAACATATATTTATATTGTAGAATAATATTTTATACTGCGTTCTTAACTACCACATAGTATTATAGGATAAGTATAATTTATTTATCCTATTAATACCTTCCACTATGGATGTTATAACAATCAAGTCTACTGCAAATGCAAATAGTGAAGGAAGGTATTTTGGTTTTCAATTTTTCTCAATTTTTCTTATTGAGTCAAAAGAAATCCTATGAATTCGATTTTTTTTCCTTTTAATTTTGTTAGAATGCTTAAATAATTTAAATGTTCTTTGAAAATTAAAAATTAAATTTAAGTACTTAAAAAATAAGGCGCCTTTACTAAGCTTACAAACAATCTATTTGGATCGAGAGAATGAGAAGAAAAGAAAAGGAAAATAGGATAAATGATTATATTTCACACGTTTCGATAAATTTATGAGAAGGAGTGGAGACAAAATGGAGGAAATGGAAGAATGACAATTTCTTTTCTTCTATTCCTTTATTTTGTTTCCTTCCAATATTAAGGGAACTACAGTCCGTTTGGATTGAAGGGGAGATATAGAAAATAAATAGTTAATTAAGAGTGGAAGGAATATAATAAAATGAAAATGAATGAGTTTAATTTTATTGTTATTTGAATAGCTAAAAATGGAAAAGAATGAAATGAAAATAAAGCTTGTTTGGATAGAAAGAATAAAAGGAAAAAAAAGCGATTTAATATATTATTAACAAATTATGGTTAAATTTGGAATAATGTAAAAAATTCATTAAAAACTTTTCTTTTCTCTCCCAATCCTCCCAATATTAAGAGGAAACAAAATAAATGAATATAGGAGATTGGCATTCTCTCATAATTCCTCCGTTTCCTTTCCACTCCTTCTCATAAATCTATCTAAATGAATAAAATGTAATCATTCCTCATCTTTTACTTCCTTTCTCATTCCCTCAATCTAAACAGACTATTAAAAACAATGGTGTCGTTATTTACACTAATTAAATCTGTCACAAACACATCTTTTTGTCATAAACACCCCCCCAAGCTAAATTTCTAATCACTAATACCCCTTAAGACTCACCTAATGAGAAATGAGTGAAGTATCCACACTCGCCCTACTTCAGAAGAGTTTGTTTATAATAATTCGCCTAACATCAGGTAATGGATTATTAGAGTGTTTTTCAAATAAGGTTCGCCTAATGAGAGGTGAGTGCACTCACATAAACTTGTCTTACATGAGGAGAGTGTGTTACTAAGCACTCACCTAATATCAGGTAATGGAAGGAATGTTTGTGACAAATAAGGTGGTGTTAACATGTGTTTTTAGTTAAATTATGGAGTGAGGTGTTTGTGACAAATTTGAAGGGTATAAATAACATCACCCAAAAAAAACAAAAAACAAAAAAGAAATTAATAAATTATTCACATTATTTTAAATTTAACTTTAACTTGTTAATAATATATTAAATTATATTTATTTCTTTTTTTTTCTATTCAAACAAAATTTATTTTTATTACTTTCTCTTTCGGTCTTAATTATCCAAACAACAATCAAATTAAATTCTTCATTTTCGTTAGTTCACCTTCTAATTAATTTTTCCCTCCTCCCAGACCGTAACAGTCCATTTAGATTGAAGGAATAAGATAGGGTTGCATTTCGCTCGTTTGGATAGATTTATAAGAGGGAGTGGAGATGAAACGGAGGGATTGGGAGGGAATGCCAATCCCCTCTATTTCCTTATTTTGTGTCCTTCCACTATTGGGAGGGAAAGAAAAAGATTTTAATAATTTTTTTACGTTATTCTAAGTTTAACCCTAATCTGTTAACAATATATTAAATCATATTTCTTTCATTTACTTTTTACTTTTTATCTAAACAAAATTTATTTTCATTCCATTATTTTCTATTTACCCATCCAAACATCAATAAAATTAAATTCATTTCCATTCTATTTCATTGTTCCTTTCTTAATTAACTATGAGTCCATTTCTGATGAGGGCAAAATTAGATAGAGTCACGAGATCTCCAATAATAAAATAACACGTGTTCACTCTCATCTAAAATTAATTTTTTTTCATTTTTCATTTAATTTAAATAAATAAAACGAGACACATATTACTTTATTATTAAACCCTCGTGATCCCATCCAATTTTATCCCCCATCAAATTTTTTTTCAATTAACTATTTTCTTTCCCTCCCTCTCCTCCCATCTAAGACCATCTGTACTGCATAGGCTAAAAAGCCAAATATGCATTTGCAGATGGCCCATTGCGCAGGCCAAAAGTGTATATTAAGTTAAAAAAAGGTAAAGGCAAGCTAAATTTAGATACCGACAAAATTTTAGCTCGCACGATAGATGATCTATCGGAGGAAACAAATTACACTTCCATGACATATCATATGTCGTGGGTAAAGATTTATGCCCTCCCACAACATATGATATGTCGTGAGAATGTACACTTTTTTGTTTGGGGTGTTGCATGACACTTGATGAGTCGTTTAATACATTTTTTTTCTCTCTCGATACATGATGTATCGTGGGAGGCTTTTTTACATTTTTTCCGCTGCATTTTATTTTTAATTGATAGGCTAAATAAATACTTTTAACTTACACTTTTAACTTAAGCATTGCAGATGGTCTAAACGGACCGTAAAGTACAGGTAAACTCTTTTTTTTTTTCAAATAATCTAATTTTTCCCTTCCACTTCTGTAATCATCAATCAATGAGTATCCGATTCAAAAATATATGACAGTAGAGCCGTTTCTGGTTGATCGCCGATAATTATTGTTCCCAGTTGCCGGAAACTGATCCAAGACTCTGCACAATTCCTTTGTCTTCAAACCCTAATTTACAGGTACTTATCTTGATCAATCTCTCTAATAAAGATCGTTCCTTCGAGTTAATTTGAATCACCTACAACTGAAAGAATCAGTTCCTTATTTATTGTCCAAAGAGAAAAGGAGAAAAAAGAAATAGGAATTGGAATTGGAATCGGAATTAGGGACTTCAAAGTACCCAATTGAATTAACATCTTTAATTTCCGTTTTCCTTGTGATGTATGTATATATTTGCGTTTATATTCTTTTTACGCTAATTTTTGAGAAAACTAGTGAAGTTTTAAACTTGAACTAATTTTCCAAGTGGAAAAGAAAAAAAAAATGGATGAAACTGTTTCTCATGAGGGTCAAAAAAGGCGCTTACCTCCATGGATGCTGGGCGTAGCTGCTGTTGAGTCCAAAGGCAAAGAGGTGACTGATATTGTCATCAAAGAGAAGAAAGGTGTGGGGTCCCCTAGTCTGCAGGCTAAGTCGAGAGCTATAAGAACTGCACGGATTGAAAAAGAAGTCCCAATTTCTCACAAGGTGGATTCAGATTTGGATGGGTCAAGTTTACTTGCGAAATGTGAATTGAAGAGAACAAAAAGGAAAGTCATAAAACAAGAAGTGAAATGTGATGGTAATACCCAAGAGGGGAAATATGATTTGCAGGTGGGTGAACCGAGTTTAGTTGTAAAATGTGAATCAAAGAGAACAAAAAGAAAAGTCGGTAGACAAGAAGAAGCGAGTCACATTGGTGATACAGGGGAGGCTGCTTTTGAGAAGAGAGAGTACGGAGAAGTTGGGAGAACAGTTAAGGAATCTGCTCCTCGAAAAAGACGAAAGACGAAATGGTCTGGATTTGAAAGCGATGAGGAAATTGAAGGTCCATCTTCGAATGAGGATGATGGGGATTTGACAATGGAAGATTTAATGAGCATTGCTAAAGAGGTAATTTTGTTTTCCTTAACAAGAAGCACATCAAGTGCACTTTCTTTGTTTAAAACTTTGCAATGACATTACACTTTGGCACATTCACTTTAAGTGTATTAGCCAGGGGTTCTGTATAAAACGGTCAAAATTGAACCCTTTTAAATTTCAAAAAGAAGTCATATTAATACTAGAGTTTTCTTTTAAAATTAGAGGACGTGCATATATTAGTTAAGTTTGGCCCTTTATTGTGTAAAAAAATGTATTAGTACTAAAAATGCACCCTTTAAAGCCATTGTTTCTACTTGGAAAATTGATCTAGTTGTTTCAAATTGCGACTTTTTGTCTCTTTACAATTTTTTATTTTTTTTTGCAGTTTGTCAAAGATGATAATGGTGAGGGGAAACAACAACCATTAGATGGAGAACGCCAAATAGAAACCCAATTTGCAGATAGTGCTTCTTCTCGATATGAAACAACTTCTCGTCATAGTTCAGCTGAAACTTTGATGGGTGAAGGAGTTATAGTCAATCCTAGAATGACGGGTGATCCTGCCCAATACATGTTGGATTTGTTTTTGGGTCCTCTGCTCAAGAACCCCCTTGAGAAGGACGACAAGAAGGTTGAATTAATTGATATGAGATTTGCCCATGAATCCGAAAAACTAAAAGAGAATGATGTTTGTGGTGCAGAACCTGTTCCTCTCTTGAAGAAGAAAAGAAGTAGTCTTAGAGACAAGGTAGCAGCTTTTCTTGACTGAATATATAAATAATTACCAACCCGTTTGTACAGACCTTTGCAGTTTAACAAAGCTTGATATTAGAAGGTTCCTTTAAAGTTATCAAGCGTATCGTTATATCGGTTTCTGTGCATCTTTCATATGCTCAACAGCTTGAGTTTATTTTTGAGTTTCAGCAATAGATAATGTTTGCATAGGTGAGTATGATCTACGTTGTTTATGTGATATTTTCCCTGAATAGCATTTCAATTATAACCATTTGCAAATTATGTGGATAAATAGAATGATTGTGTATATATTATGCATATCTTTTTTCAAACACATATTGTTAAACCTGTACCCATTCCATTAACAATCTTGGGTTCATCATATAGAGGGTACTTGTTATGTATGGCGAATTAATTTCAACTAGTTTGTCTGTAAGGGATGAACCTGTTAAACTTTGAACAACCTAAGTATAAACTTTAAGCCATTGGTCTCTACTAGTGGTTGTGTCGGATAAAATAGATCGTATTAATAATTGATAGTTCTAATTGTTAAGTTTGGTTCAGAAATACATGTTCTTTCGTCATGCCACATAACTAGACAAAAATGGGGAAAAAAATTGTCACAGTAAAATCACCTAATACGGAATTGATACATAACTCACCATAATTGATTCTTTTCAATATAAATATATATAATTATATATATATATGTAAAAATCCTTCTCAATTGCAAATATAGCAAAAATGAAAACTTAAAAATACTGGCCATTACATGATTTTGGCTCATCTAATGGTAAGAAGAATGTGGTTGTTTCCCTGTGATTATATTTCAGATTAATTCAATTTAGAGACTCAGATATTATCTTAACCACACCAATTTGGTGTATTTGTTGTATATTTTTGCAACTACAGATTTTGTTCCTCTTTCCTCCATCTATCTTTACTGTAGCAGTACTACTACAGGACACACGTTGGATACACTGTGATGTGTCGCTGATATGGTCAGTGAACTGGGTCCATCACCAGCAGATTTACACAATTTAGTGTTGGCCAATGCACAGGTGACACATTTATGCGTCCTTGAAACATGTCCATAAATCGTGTCACCCAAGAATTAGTGCTACTGTAGATATCTGTTCACATCAATTGGCTGTGAAGGAGAAACCTTGGAAGACCAACTTTATGTCCGGTCTTTTTAACATCTTGCTGAATCTGGCTTCTGTATTCTCCAAAGGTGAAACTTCTATAAATGGTTGGTTCTTTACAGCTCCCAATTGTAGATTCATAAGAAGGGCACACAAAGTAGGCTATTGAGTATCTCTCCATCTTTGCATTTACCATCACCTTATGCTCCACACTCTTGTACACATCATTGCTCCATGCCTGCACGTTTTTCAATCTTATTTAAAATAAATATTGCTGACTAATCAATTCTTTTTATATATATATGCATAATATAATAATCTTTTTTTTTTAAATAGAATATAATATTCAAAGACATGTTTGTTTCACTTGGGGGCCATGTTTGGACAAATTTAAGGAATCATAGTATACAATAGTATACAATGAATAATGTTGTCTCCCTCTTTATTGTTGTTTTTAACACCATTTTGACAGGAGAGAGAAAAAGGTTACTGGTTTATTGTTGTTTTTAACACTATTTTTGACAGGAGAGAGAAAAAGGATACCTGGAAAAGATCTCCAATATTGACGATAAGAGTGTCTTGGTTAGGCTTAACGGCGACCCATCTGGAATCTTTCATGAGCTGAAGTCCACCAACTTGGTCTTGGTGAAGGATTGTAAGAAAATCACTGTCTGTGTGGGGAACCAGTCCGAATATCTCCGGTGATATCGGGCATGCAGGGTATCTGTTTAATCGAAGAAAGCAAGTGCTTTCGTCACAAATTTCTTCTAAAAGTCCCTTTTTGTGACCCAAATTATTAACCAGAACCCTACTCAGCAGCCTAGCTAGTTCTTGCATTGCAGCTGCATATTCTTGCATCACTGCCCTATAAGAAGCAAAAACAAAAAAGATTAGTCAAGTAATCCATGTTTACCCATTATTAGATAATGTGTCTGCATTTGAGTCGCTGATCATTTGACCTGTTTAAGAAAAAAGTGAGCCCAGAACAAGACTATACACGACGGACCTTACAAATCAGGTATGATTTATAGTAACTGTTGAAACAGCACATAAACAAGACACATAATCCGGTCTACTAGTTTGGAAGTGAATAGGTAAATGTGTGAATACATATATTGATGTATGCATACCTTACAGAGCCGAATTCGCCATAAGAAGGCTCCTCTGAGATCTTATTTAGAGGTACGTGGAAAGCCTCGGACCAGGAGAACTGTTTTGGGCATGTGGCTGTTCTGTTTCCCCACCTGTAAGAATTATTGAAATGGCCACAAGTAACCTTCTTTTCAAAGGGAAATTCAAACAATTTAACTTGCTCTCCTCTCATCTTCCTCAGTAGTTGAAGGTTAATTCCATGGTTCACCACTTGGAAGAATCCCCATTCTGATGAAGCTCTGCATATAGCCTTAGCACAAGAATCTCTTTCTTCTTTGTTTTCACTTGTTAAACCACCAAGGTCTATTAATGGGAGTTCACATTCCTTCATTACTGATTCGTTGCAATTAGCCACATAATTCTCTCCAGAGTTGCATACTAGTTCTGCATATTTGCGGAGGAGAGGTGGGTTCTGGTCGAATTCAATCATTCTCTCCCACTATATATATACACACACGTGTGTGTATTGGTGATGATAGTAATGGAGAAGGACAGATGGAAGAGAAGAGAAGAATCAGCACAGCATACAGATAGACATGCATGATAGAGAAGGGGTGGGACTGTGGGAGTATATATATTAGGTTGGGCTGGGGTGTTTGTTTAAGTGTTTTATTCATTTATTCTGCATTCAATGAGAACGCAAAACAAATCCGTATGTTTTTATCACCGATACAATACATAAAGAACATATATATATATATATGTAAAATACTCCCATCTCCATATGTGTGTGTGAAATACTCCCATCTCCTACACTATGTCCCCACTAGCAAAAGTATAACATTTTCGTGTTGGCATACTAGTAATTACCCTAATCACGCCGAGACGCTTGTAATCACGTTATGGTGAAAACATTTTAAGTTATCGCTACTCACCTTACTTTCTGATGTTCACATTGACTACTACTGTACTATACTATTACTTGGGCTTGTTACTATTTTCTTTCTAATCGGGGGGTAGATAAGAGTACAGGGAGAAGGAAACAAGACCAAATCATGATAAATGTCAAGACGAGATTAGTTGTGCAGAAGTGGCCGGGCCCTGTGAAAGAGTAACGACCAAGTCTTGTCAAGGCAGAAAGCAAACGGTAAAAGTAGTGGAAAAACAATAGAGCAGGAGAAGAGTAAGTAACTTCCTTCACCTTTTTTTTTTCTAGGTGAGGGTGGGGGTGGCCTAAAAGGAGCTTTGGAGTTTGAACTGCTTTTGCAAGCAGCCAATAGTTCATGTATATTTGAGAAAGAAAAAGAACGTGCTGTTGATCATTTCTTCACCTTAACCATAATTCATGAATAGCATGACCATTAATACAAACAAAAAGGTTGTATTTGATACATTAGATTAAAAGATTGGATATAATTATTTAATTTCTTTCATAATTGATAATAAGAGACTTTTAAAATAATTAAATAATTCACCTCAATATTCAATCTTGATTAATATCAAACATTAGATCATGTACTTTATCATATTCTGTCTTTTTATACCGTACGCTAAACATAGACTAATGAATTAAAGAAGTTCTTGTTGGTGCAGAGCTATAGCTGGATCTAGAAATCGCCTTAAAAGAAAATCCTTTTACCACCAATGTTCCTTTGTTTCAGAATTAGAGAGGTTCATGTTGGCAGTAATTAATGCTATTTTTTCTATATTATTAAGGAGGGAAACTGCAATGCTAATGGATATCTTTTTTCCCGAAATTAATTAGATGCGCTGCGCCTGTCAAGCATGATCTTTTCAACTTTTTTCAAGATTGGTTAGTAGTCCCTTGTTACTTTTTTTAGTGGTAGATTTTCACTCTTTTACTTGCATCATTGATCTAGAAGAAGCTAGTGACTTTTCTTTCTTTCTTTTGGGTGCGCGTAGTGGTGCATCATCTAATTAAGATACACATTTGTGCTATGTTTGTTATTTTATTTTATTTTATATATTCTTGATAAGTACGTTATGCGTGCCAAGCAAAATGCGATAAACTCTTGTAAGCACATCGGATGTATGTGTGACTTGCGCCCATGTAAGTCAAAGTGAGACTCTTGCTGAAAAGAGCTTCTTCACAAACATTAATAGAGCATTAAGACATATGAAATCTTTAGAGCATTGAGTTATTCATAAACATTCTCAGAGAGTAGAAAACTAAAATTGTGAGTAGACACACCATGTGTGCTACTCCCGTATATGTAGTTTGTTTAAATGTAACAATTGAATGGTCTCAAAAACAAATTAAACAATTGAAGAAGTGTCATTCGATCAATGCAGGTTTAATAACAGAAAACTATTCACCCTTCCTAAACTTTACTGAATTCAAAGCGCACGCGTGAACACGCACACACATATTTCTAATAAACCTTGAAATGTTAAAGGGTAAAATATAATAAAAATAAAAAATGAGTACCGATATCTTTATGAGTTCACATTTCTTGTTATTTAAAATTCATACAGCATGCTTATTTGGCACACAACTACTGGAGTCTAAATTTGTTATCTTGCCAAAAAGATGGCAACAATGAACTTACTCTGTGATTGGTTAATATATCCAATAAAATCTTCGCCAGAGGAAATGTATTTTTAGTTGAATCCTTGCCAAAAAAAATCATAATTCTTTTGATGAGGATTCAAAATATGAGGACATTTAATAACGCAACAATATTAACCAATTGCGATTATTGGCATGTGATACTACAAGAATAGCCAGAGTTTTCTCATCAATTGCGAGTTGAATCCTTGCCAAGAAAAACCTTTTATTTATTGTTCAAGTAGGGATGGGGGCGGGGTCAGGTTCAATACTACGGCTCACTCTGGTACACGTATATAGTTAAAATAAAAAAACCTAACGGCAGGAGCAGGGGACGACATATGAAAAACACACACAATGAGCTCTGTTCCTTCCTAATCAATATACCACCTTCATATGGGATTCAAGAACATAAAAGAGACAGGAATATTATTAAAATATAAGACAGGGAAACCATGAGCACAGCGCCCCCGCCCCCCCTCTTTATATATATATATATGCGTGTTAATGCGTGCATGTGCATGTTTAAAGTAATTATTTCTTTTTATCTCAGATTAAGAGTAGGGCGATTAAATTTTAAACTTTTTGATGCATTGCACAACGATAAAAAATAAATAAATTTGTTGACTATCACGAGTTTCCGACATTTGGTGCAAAGTTTGTAAAAAGAAAAAGAAAGAAAATCAACTCTTACTAAGTGACATCAACCCAAAAAGTTAATAATTAAAATGGAGTATTTTTATAGAACTGTTAGCCGTTTAGGGACCCATGATCTGTTGTTGGTATCATAAAAATCTAACATTATTTGATACTGTTTAGATCCAATCTCTTAGTCAGCCCTTTCCAGAGAGCAAGAGAGTGAGCATCTTACACAGGAACCCTTGTGATTATATACTCTTATAATTAAGGTTGAGATTGGTTCGATGAAAACTCAAGGTAGTAAATTGTTTTTAAATCAAATGACATGTCAGGTGTTTATTTAGTCAGCATCAGAAATGATGAAAATCACTGGCATTTCCTTTTGCAGCTTGTTTTGCATTAAAATGTGAAGGATAATATAAAATTAATGGGTAGTCATATTTTTAAAGTATTATTCTCTTTGTCATATTATAATACTGCTTTAAAAAGTTGTACGTATACTTCAAAAGTTGTAAATTACTTTAACATTAATGCCACTCAACCTAAATTAGTCTTTTTATTTACAATCTCAACCTAACATATTGTCACACATTTTTCTTGCAAATAAAATTCTTCACAATATATACACGAAATCAATTAAAGCTCCGTTTTATAACTAGTTAGAAAATAATAATAATTCCTTTTGTGAGAAATAGAAAAATGAGTGGAGTGATGTAGAGCGACGTAATGAGATACCCTCTATTTTATGCTTATTTTTATGAGTCAAATAGATGTCTTACATCCTCTATTTTTTGGGGAAATTTTTTCTTCCTTCTCACCCAAAGAATGTTGTTTTCATTGAAAAACCAAAATAAGAATATCTCATCACCACATCACTTGATGCAATTTTCAACTTCTCACAAATTAATTAATTTTTGAATCATTTTTTTTATCTTATTATCGAACAAACGGAATACAAGTTTTTATTTCTATACCTACATACAGTAACAGTTAAACGCGTAGTGTAAAGAGAGAATGCATGTGCATTTTTCTGCAGGCACATGTTTCACAAATTAAAGAATGTTTATATATAGATGGTGCCCATAATGAAATGTTGACTCTGGGAATGGGGGGGCCCTCAAAAAATAAAAGGCAATTAAGAAGATTTTAAGGACGTGCTGCCGCCCCGAGACCAAGAGTATCATATATCCTTTTTCATGTTTCAATTCCAATTCCAAACCAAATTCTATATCATTTCTACATGCTAACATGTCTCCACCTCACTAAACTAATAAATTGCATTCAAGAAACTGGTAGATGCATATTAACATGTGTATTGGACAGTAAAGAAGCTAACATATTTTTTTTGGTTTTCCGTGAGGTGTTTCTAAACTTACACTATATCAGATGTGGAACTCATTTCCGCTGGCAGTAAGAGCCTACTATATTGGATGTGGACTCATCTCCGCTGGCAGTGAGAGTCTACCGCTAGCTCAAGAGTGTTTGTACATTGAAGAAATTAAACATGAAATCTTTCGCTAAATAGATGGTTTCCCACAAGAACCAATGGCGAACAAGCCAATGGGCCAACCCCATAGATTTTCCTTGGGGAATATTGGACACTCAAATTTTAAATGAACACGAGGCTTATTCATGTGTTCTTAAGAAAAAAAAATGATGTATGTTGACCTAAACACGGAGACCTTCAACATCATTCGAATAACAAAAACAATCTACAGGTGCATATATAGCAGGTACAAAAATATAATATAATACGTAACTCTTATTCTAATCTAGTGACATTTAAATATATGTAATTTCATCATCATTTGGTTAACGGAGTTAAATTAGTTAACTAACAGATGTATTAATTGAAACCAAACATAAAGTATGTTGTCAATTTATAAAAAAAAAAAAAAAAGGTTCATTGTCAAGGATGTAAAATTAGTGCAAGTACATTGTACTTTTTTGTATTTTACCCATAACTTTTTGAAAAGGAAAACCTAATGTTGGGAGAGGGTGGTCAAAGGCTAAACCTGGATGAGCTGCAATTAGCATGACAAAAAGACTGATATGGAAACACACTATCAAGATATTCCATTTGTGTGGTGTGGGAAGAACAGTACAAAGGCCTTATTTGCAGTGGGAATAAAATTGCTTTTAAGGGCAATCACTATCTATCTAGCTGTTGGAGTTTTTGTGTATTTAAAGAAAAATAAAACCAAGACAAGGTGATTTAATGTGATGTGATGGTTGATGTGATGTTATCCCAAGTCCCACATAGGAGAGATATAAAACCTTTCATGGGTTTATATATGGAAGAATTTGCTTAAGGGCTTGAGCCCTTTGGGCATTAGACTTTTGTGCTATTGGGTGAGGACTTGGATGAATGTGGTTCACCACACGCGCGCCGACCGACCCGACCCGGCCCGGCCTCGGGCTCGGGCTTTGGGCTTGTCTTGCGTAGTGTATTATCTTTTTATACAAAATACATTTAAAGAATTTTATTTATTAAATAAAAATTAAAAAATGGGACAAGGCTCAATTATTTCCCTCCGTGTTTTCTTGCACGCTCCCATGATTTCCTCCAACACGCTCCTCTACTTTCCTCCATGTTTTCTTGCGGATTTTCCGGAAAGGTGTTTGTTTGTCTCAACGCTTTCCCCTTTAAACGGATCTAAAATAGCTTTCAAAAAAATACACTCGCAGAGAACAAAACGAAGAGAGATCTATCTACAAAAATATTTTCCGGCAGAAAAATTTTTAGCCTCCGGCGGTAGAAAAAAAATTCGATCCCGAGCAATTAAAAGAGTGTTATTGTCGAGCGGTTGAATAAGTGCAAATCAATCGTACAGAGGGTATCTGGGCTGTTTCATCCTGGGGACGGCGTGGCATAATCTGAACTGCTAGCACAATTCCGGGCAGAGCCGCGAAACGTCTTAAAGAGAGCGACTTAGTCCGCGACTCAACCCGGTGTACTCTCTACCTTATTTATTTTAGATTCAGCAGTACATTATTTTCCAACAATTTTAAGACGATTTCTATTCTGCTATTTTTTGTATAACTGTTGTCATGGCTAATGAACATAATCAAGCTGCTGCTTCTGGCTCATTGAATCAACCCTTTAAATTTGAGGGTCTGCACTTTAGGAGGTGGAAACAAAAAATGTTTTTTTACTTAACTCTTAAGAAAGTGGAATCTACTTGTGTTTCTGAAAAACCCACTTTCCTTAATCCGATTTCTGAGGCAGATCATAAGACTCTCAAAACTTGGGAAGACAATGATTATGCTTGCAGAAATCTGATCTTGAATGCTCTTCACGATGAGCTTTATGATGTTTACCTCCCGTGCAAATCCGCAAAAGAAATTTGGGATTCACTTCAAAAGAAATATGACACCGAAGAGGCTGGGTCTAAAAAATACGCTGTCAGTCGTTATCTGAAATATCAGATGACGGACGACAAGTCTATTGTTACACAGTCTCACGAACTTCAGAAAATTGCACATGAGATTATTTCTGAAGGGATGAAATTTGATGAGCAGTTTCAAGTGGCAGTTTTGATTGATAAATTACCCCCTGGATGGAAAGATTTCAAAAATAGTTTGCGTCACAAATCTAAAGAGTTTTCATTTGAAAGTTTGATTACTAAATTCAGGATTGAGGAGGAAAACCGTAAGCAAGATCGGAATGATGAGGTTCTGGTTGTTTTTAACAAAAATCAGAACCGTAACCAAAATCAGAATCGCTCGAACAACACCCCTCCTGCTCTAAGGCCGAACCGGAAAAATATGAAAAATCAGAACGGTGGAAATAATGCGAACCGGTACGGGAACCAGAATAGGAACAACCAAACTCAGAACCAAAACAGAAATGGCCAGGCTAATAATAATAATAATAATAATAACAGTGTGTTTTCTTGCTATCACTGTGGAAAGCCTGGTCATATGGCAAGAAATTGTCGAAACAAACGCCGAGTTCCTCAGGCGAATGTTACTGAAGAAGAGCCCTTAGTGGCTATGATAACAGAAATTAATCTGGTATCGGGTTCTGAAGGTTGGTGGGTAGATACTGGCGCCTCTCGTCATGTCTGCCATGATCGTGCTCTATTTAAGACCTATTCTGATGCTGTTGATAAGAAAGTGTTGTTGGGTGATTCCCACACCACTAATGTTGCTGGGACGGGTGATGTCGAGTTGAAATTCACTTCTGGAAAGACTGTCATCCTTAAGGATGTTCTGCATACTCCAGAAATTCGGAAGAATCTTGTTTCGGGTTACATCCTTAATAAAGCTGGATTTGTTCAAACTATTGGGGCAGATTTGTTTACTCTTACTAAGAATGGTGTATTTGTGGGGAAGGGGTATGCTTGTGATGGGATGTTTAAATTGAATGTTGATGCTAATAAAGTTGTTTCTAGTTCTGCTTATATGATTTGTTCATTTAATGTGTGGCATGCTAGACTTTGTCATGTTAATAAGCGCCTTATTAAGAACATGAGTAAACTGGAAATTATTCCCCCCTTATCATTAAATGATTTCGAAAAATGTGAATTCTGTAGCCAAGCAAAGATTACTAAAACACCTCACAAATCTGTTTTAAGAGAAACTGAACCTTTTGAATTAATTCATTCGGATATTTGTGAATTTGATGGTGTTTTAACGAGAAATGGAAAAAGGTATTTTATTACTTTTATTGATGATAATTCGGATTTTTCCTATATTTACCTTATGAAAAATAAAAGTGAAGCAATTGATATGTTTAAAATATTTTCTACAGAAATTGAAAATCAGTTTAATAAGAAAATAAAAAGATTTCGGAGTGATAGAGGAACCGAATATGGTTCAACTGATTTTAAAATCTCTATACTTCACTTGGTATTATTCATGAGACGACTGCTCCATATTCACCTGAAATGAATGGAAAAGCCGAAAGAAAAAATAGAACCTTTGCCGAATTAATTGTTGCTACGCTACTAAATTCGGGGGCTGCCTCACATTGGTGGGGAGAGATTTTATTAACCGTTTGTCACGTTCTTAACAGGGTGCCTAAGATTAAATCTAATTTATCCCCCTATGAGATTTTAAATAATAAAAGGCCTAATATTTCTTATTTACGCGTTTGGGGTGCCTTTCTTACGTACGTATTCCTGATCCTAAAAGATCTAAGCTTGCTAGTAGAGCTTATAAATGTGTTTTTATCGGATATGCTATTAATAGTAAGGCCTATAGATTTTATGATTTGAAAAATCAGGTTATTATTGAATCTAATGATGTAGATTTTTATGAAAATAAATTTCCTTTTAAATTAAAGAATAGTGGGGGTAGCTCATTACCTTCTAGCTCTAATTTACCTACTAGTACCGTGCACCATGGTACATCAATTGAACCTAGGAAAAGTAAAAGAGTTAGAACCGCTAAAGACTTTGGACCTGATTTTTATGCATACACTTTAGAAGATGATCCATCCACTATTCAAGAAGCGTTATCTTCTTTAGATGCTGACCTTTGGCAAGAAGCCATTAACGATGAAATGGATTCCTTAGAATCAAATAGAACTTGGCATCTAGTAGACCTTCCTCCTGGTTGTAAAACCATAGGTTGTAAGTGGATACTTAAAAAGAAATTAAATCCTGATGGCACTGTTGATAAATACAAAGCACGTTTAGTTGTCAAGGGTTATAGACAACGTGGAAAACTGTAGGATTTTCTTTGATACTTATTCTCCCGTTACTAGAATAAACATCTATACGTGTTTTTGAATTGCCCTAGCTTCCTTGCATGATCTTGTTGTGCATCAAATGGATGTTAAAACCGCTTTCCTTAATGGAGAATTAGAAGAAGAAATTTACATGGAACAACCTGAAGGATTCATTATTACAGGCCAAGAACAAAAAGTATGCAAATTAGATAAATCCCTTTATGGTTTGAAACAGGCTCCTAAGCAATGGCATGAGAAATTTGATGCATTGATTATTGCAAATGGATTTAGAATTAATGAAAGTGATAAATGCATTTATTATAAGACTGAGAATAATGCTTGCACTATTATATGTTTGTATGTTGATGACTTGCTTATTTTTTGGTTCTAATATCCATGTAGTTAATAATGTGAAATCCATGCTATGTGAAAATTTTGATATGAAGGATTTGGGAGAAGCCAATGTAATTTTAGGGATTAAAATTACTAGGACGGAAAAGGGACTTTCTTTGGATCAATCTCATTACATTGAGAAGATTCTAAGGAAATATAATTACTCAGATTGTAAACCAGCATGTACTCCATATGATCCTAGTGTGAAGTTGTTCAAGAACACTGGAGACAGTGTTAGACAAACTGAGTATGCGAGCATCATTGGTAGCCTTCGATACGCTACTGATTGCACTAGGCCCGATATTGCTTATGCAGTGGGGGTACTATGCAGGTTTACTAGCAGTCCTAGTATGGAGCATTGGCATGCTATTGAGAGGGTCATGCGTTATTTAAAAAGAACCATGGACCTAAAGTTACACTATCAAAAGTTTCCCGCTGTCCTAGAAGGATATAGCGATGCTGACTGGAACACCCTGTCAGAAGATTCCAAGGCCACTAGTGGATATATCTTCAGTGTTGCTGGAGGTGCGGTTTCTTGGAAATCCAAGAAACAGACCATTTTGGCCCAGTCTACGATGGAGTCAGAGATGATAGCACTAGCTGCTGCTAGTGAAGAAGCAAGTTGGCTGAGAAGCTTTCTTGCAGATACCCCTCTATGGGAGAGACCGATCCCAGCTGTCCTTATCCACTGCGATAGTACCGCGGCTATTGCAAAAGTTCAGAACCGTTACTATAACGGTGGTAAGAAACGACAAATTCGTCGTAAACACAGCACGGTTAGAGAGTTACTCTCCAAAGGTGCTGTAAGAGTGGATTATGTGCGGTCTGAGAAAATTTGGCTGATCCTTTGACGAAAGGACTAACGAGAGAGAAGGTGCTTAACACCTCGAAAGGGATGGGGTTAACGCCCAACGAAATTTGAGTCACTGTAATAGTAACCCAACCTATGGACTGGAGATCCCAAGAAATAGGTTCAAAGGGTAAACAACAAGTTACAAGTGATACTTTAGAAATCATGTAGTATTATCTCATCCCTATGGAGCATGATATCTTGAAGCGGCGAAAAGGTTGAGCACATGCTCTTAATGAGTTCTATAGCTCTATGTGGAGTGGGGTACCGATGCTACAAGAGTACTCTTGATAGACTCACCTATGTGAATGTGGAAGAGAGGTCGCTTCCTATGGAATTTTGGGCAAATTCTCTAGAGCATTCACTAACCGGGGATATAAGCACATGGCCATAACGTGCTGGCTTTTTGGACAACACTCTTGGGGCCGGGTGTGTGTTGTGATTGTCAGAGATAGAGTTCAAAACTACGAGTTACTCTAGTATAGTCTGAAACACATACACTACGTAAAGGTTCAAGTTGAAAAATACCTTTACTTATGCACTGTCCTATGTATATATGCTCGATGAAAAAGTTTTTCCTAAAATACAAGTGGGGGATTGTTGGAGTTTTTGTGTATTTAAAGAAAAATAAAACCAAGACAAGGTGATTTAATGTGATGTGATGGTTGATGTGATGTTATCCCAAGTCCCACATAGGAGAGATATAAAACCTTTCATGGTTTTATATGGAAGAATTTGCTTAAGGGCTTGAGCCCTTTGGGCATTAGACTTTTGTGCTATTGGGTGAGGACTTGGATGAATGTGGTTCACCACACGCGCGCCGACCGACCGACCGACCGACCCGACCCGGCCCGGCCCGGCCCGGTCTCGGTCTCGGTCTCGGGCTCGGGCTTGGGCTTTGGGCTTTGGGCTTTGGCTTGTCTTCGTAGTGTATTATCTTTTTATACAAAATACATTTAAAGAATTTTATTTATTAAATAAAAATTAAAAAATGGGACAAGGCTCAATTATTCCCTCCGTGTTTTCTTGCACGCTCCCATGATTTCCTCCAACACGCTCCTCTACTTTCCTCCATGTTTTCTTGCGGATTTTCCGGAAAGGTGTTTGTTTGTCTCAACGCTTTCCCTTTAAACGGATCTAAAATAGCTTTCAAAAAAATACACTCGCAGAGAACAAAACGAAGAGAGATCTATCTACAAAAATATTTTCCGGCAGAAAAATTTTTAGCCTCCGGCGGTAGAAAAAAAATTCGATCCCGAGCAATTAAAAGAGTGTTATTGTCGAGCGGTTGAATAAGTGCAAATCAATCGTACAGAGGGTATCTGGGCTGTTTCATCCTGGGGACGGCGTGGCATAATCTGAACTGCTAGCACAATTCCGGGCAGAGCCGCGAAACGTCTTAAAGAGAGCGACTTAGTCCGCGACTCAACCCGGTGTACTCTCTACCTTATTTATTTTAGATTCAGCAGTACATTATTTTCCAACACTAGCTAACGTACCATTTTGGTTATGGTGTCTCATCATGTGTCTCACAATTAGAATTTGAAAGTCACGTGAAAAATGAAAAGTAACAAAGTATTCTACAATCTTGTTATAACTACTATCTGCAGCCACAATCAATCTTTAGAAACTAATGCGTACAAGGTCAGAAATTCCCAAGTAGTGAAGCAGAATGCGACTTTAATTCCTAACTCCAAAAATGAGAGTCCTTCTTTCTTTTTATGAACCATTCCAAACTAAGAATCTCATTTTCTTTTTGATATAATAATCATGTACTAAATTATATATATATATATATATATATATTGTTGGAAAGCAATATTTTATTATATGTGGGAGTATATTTTATTTATTTATATTAGTTATAGTATTGTTTATTTGTCTAGTCAAAACATACCATAGATATGGTATTTTATTTATGGAGTATTTCCTTAGATATGTATTTTCTTTATCTTTCTTTCCTTTATTATTATTTTAGGGTTTAGGTTGTGTCCTATATATATCCATTTTAAGAGTCCATGTAATGACACAATTATCAATCAATACAATTCTCATATTCTACTTTCCTATTCATTTATTCCCACGTATACAATTCAACTTGGTATTAGAGGACTTTAAAAAAAGATCATTCTCTCTGGCCAGCGGCTGACCCACCTTGTCGTTCGCCAGACATGATTCTTCTTTTTGTATTGGTTTCGTCTTAGTTTTTCAACCTAGTGAATGGTGCCATGAATAGTGAATCGGCACACTGGTATGAACATCAAATCGCTACAGAATCCCGTGAACAATAGCTCATTACACTAAATGTGAACAATTGTGATTTTTGTCTTAAATGGGGTTTTCGATGAACAATATTCTTGGTTTGGTGGTCGATTTGTTTCCTGGCTCTACAAAAGGTTAAGAAAAAAAAAACCTAGTTCCAAAATTTTGTTGTGTTTCCCACATATTTCAAGCCCAACCACAACTTGTTATTCATGCTTCCCATCAGTTTTTGGTGATCTTCAATTGATTTGGCAGCTTTCTATATTCTGGAGCCTTTTAGCATCCTCTTATGCCTATTATATGTTGATTGCCATCTATGCCCTTTGTTTTACGTACTTCGTTGTCAAGTTTGTTGAAAAGATTTCATCACTCAATATTGATAGGATTTGTTCCATCACTTCATGTTAATGGGTGTTTCGCCCTTTGTTAATAATTGTTTCTCACCTCTTGTTTTTTGGACCTTAGTAAAGGTTCATGTGTGTTTGAGTGATGGTACAATCCTGTCTTTGTAGATGTTTGCACCTTGTTTTATAACCTTAGCGAAGGTTCTCATTTATTGTGGATAAGTGATGAAGTTTCTTTTATTGGTGTATTAATGTCGTAGTGGTTGCATGTTGTGTTGAAGTTGTGATGCGGCTTAGTATGCGTAAAGAATGATGAAGCACTCGTTGTTTGATGTTTAAAAGTACACTTTGTGCGGTGCCATTTTATAAGGCTGTGGTTTAGGGTGTGGACGGCATTTACCAGTAATTGATTACATGGATATGATCCGTTCAATTATTCTACTACTGTTTTGGTAGTAATTTGTTTCAAGTTGGGCATGTTTGTTCAACATGCCCCAATTTAAAGAAGAGTGTTAGAAAGCAATATTTTATTATATGTGAGAGTATATTTTATTTATAGAATTTATATTAGTTATGGTATTATTTATTTGTCCAGTCAAAACATACCGTAAATACAGTATTATATTTATGGAATATTTCCTTAGTTGTTTATTTCCTTTATTGTTATTTTAGGGTTTAGATTGTCTTATACCCACTTTGAAAGTTTATGTAATAACACAATCATCAATACAATTCTCATATTCTACTATTCTCTTTATCTATCCCCGTATACAATTCAACTTATATCATAGTACTAAACAAGTTATTGAGGACCATCGATTGCACGGGAATTAGTCTCTTTACAAATGCAAAAGTCAATTATTTAAGACGGAGCACGTATCAGGGAGATATTACGCAAGCAAATAAGGGGTAGGTGATGAGAACAGAACAATCACTATTTATCTCCACGAAAGACTCCAATGCATCCCGCAATAAAACTTCTACCTAATACTCCAATTTCGTATTTCCCAGATATCAAATAACAACATTAACTCAAAACTCTCAAATTTGTGAACAAGCTAAAACTACCTACCTCTGAATATATAGATATAGATAGACTCTAAAGAGGGATTCTCTCACTTCAATATAAAGAAGGGGCATCCATTTGGAGGCGTAAATGGACGAATTGTTTTATAAAATTTTACAAGGATGGTCTATATATATGATGAATAGATCACCTTCACAAATTTTATTGAAAAAATAAAATTCAAGGTGAGATGATTATAAAAAATTTCAACCACTAAATATGGACATATATATCAAGTTTTCAAATACCCACTTCTAGGTTAGAGTTTTTTCATGAAATTTGGTGGAGGTGATCTACTCACTATATTGGTCATCTCTACAAATTTTCATGAAAAAATTCATCTATTTACCCCTCAAAATGGGCATCCCTTCTTTTTGTTAAAGTAATGAAATCCCTTTTTATAGCATAACTCTACATATATAAATATATATATATATATATGCATGCATATATGAACGTAAAAAAGTTTTGCTTCAGAATCAGAACCAGCAAAATGGGCAGAAACCAGGTATTATTAGCGCGTGTATTCTACCAAATAATAGGAGGCAAAAGAAAACACAAAAAGATGGATACAGATACCCACAAAAGGCCTCACTGAATTACTATACAATGACGAGCATACAAGACCTGACAGACCAAACAAAGACAAAAAAATAACTGTTTTTTTCATGATTCTAGTACCTTCAAGTTATCTTTATTCATGAATCCAATCCCTTAATATAGCCCTAAAATAACGTATTGCATAGTAAAAATGGAAGTAGAGAAAATGGAAACTTATAGTCCATTTGGATTGAAGGGGAGGGAGGGAAAGGAAATAGTTAATTAGGAGGGGAAGGAATGGAATAGAATGGAAATGAATGAGTTTAATTTTATTGTTGTTTGGATAGCTAAAGATAGAAAAGAATGGAATGGAAATAAATCTTGTTTGGATAGAAAGAAGAAAAGAAAGGAAAGGAATGTGATTTAATATATTATTAACAAATTAGGGTTAAATTTGGAATAACGTAAAAAAATCATTAAAATCTTTTCCTTTCCCTCCCAATCTTCCCAATATTGAAAGGAAACAAAATAAAAGAATAGAGGGGATTGGCATTCCCTCCCAATCCCTCCGTTTTCTTTCCACTCCCTCTTATAAATCTATCCAAACAAGTGAAAAGCAATCCCACCTCCTCTTTTCCTTTCATTTCCTTCCCATTCCCTCAATCCAAATGGACTATAAAGGAGTCCAAATGTGCCTATGAAGCCCACGTCGAGTATAATCAATGTAAACAGAATTCAAAAGGTTTTATCATCCAAAGTCCAGAAATAACTAAATATGTATAAAATGTAGGTGTGAATATTACATCAATCAACGTAAAATTGACAAAATGGCATTCTTATTTAAATAAGATCACACAATTGCTTGTTTTGTTACAAGCTATTACACTGTAATACACATCTTTTTATATTTTCTTATTTCAATTTACAATCAGTCAGTTGCATGGCTAAACATACATGGAAAAAGTGTAGAAAACAAAACGACATAGAAAGCACATGCATAAGACCAAATAGAACGATAATTATAACAACACAGACTTGCCTCATTTCCAGATTGCAGAAGCTTGCAAGGGGAACAATATGCACATCTTATTATTACAATCAGAAGTTCTTCCTCAATTCTCCTATAGCTTTTTCTTTATATGTGTAAAGGACTTGAAGTACAACAGTCTACACACGACCTCAAGAAAAGAACAACTCCATGCTTGTTGAGCAGACCGTATTGGACCCTGAAGCAAAACTTGACCGAGTAGGCGAGATGTGAATCTGATTTCTAACAAATCTCTACAGTGAATACAAAGAGTTAGGGCAGATGAGGAATTAGGAAAGTTAATGGCAGTAAATATAAGCAAATCATATTTCCTCTACAAAGAAAGAGCTAAAGAATGTACAGATAGTTGGGAAAGAATATCTGGATCTGTGTCAACATGCCAATCTGGCTCCAGTTGCCGAACAAAAGATGATCTGCCATTCTCAGTGCTACAAAATAAAACCTACAATACTCCAAAAAATGAATCAACTTAAACCAACAATATAGAAGATATTGGCAATGATAGGCTGTAACACACAACTGAACTTATCCAAGAAAATACTAGTCTCACTCGCTCTCACATGTTAGAAATCTAAATTATACTCTGGGACTCGAGAGAATTTCACTCTGCAGAAATACTAAGTTGAACATTGCGGTAATACCATTAGAATTTTAGAAATACTAAGTTGAACCTGGACTCTTAGTTTGGGACATCCAAAAAAGGAATAGTGAACTCTTATTTTCATCCATTAGATAAATTTTAGAAGTACAAGCCATAAATTTTAGAAGTACCTTTTCTTTCATCAAACATCCAGCTTTAAACAAACCAGCATTTTCCAAAGCCAACAACACTCGTTCCTGTAACATCACCACCATCCAAGTAGTCACATAATAGTGAAAGAAACAACAAAGAGAGTATGCATTATAGGGAGATAAATATTTAGACAGGTGAATATATGCATATACATAATAATCTGAAAAGCAAGATAAGGGGTGACAGTAATGAAACAATGTGCTTGGGAAGATAATATAATGATCTTGCTAACAACAAGTATATAGAATTAGCACCGACCTCAGATGACCCAAATAGTATCACAAACACATGCAAGAATCTTACAAGGTACACAACATGGCAGGTCTTTGTAATACTTGAAGATAAGAATGCACAATCCTAACTGTCTAAGTTTGTCTGTATGAATTATAGTCCAACCTCCCATAAATATGTTCTCATTAGGCTTTCTTTCTCAACAAATATTTTGAAAAATAAAATAAAATATGTGAAACACAGCATTAAATAACTAAGCAAATAACCATACTAAATCAGAAAATTTTCAATAATTTTACAACAAGATAGCTTAAGAAGGATACCACAGAAAAAAATTAAATATGGACAAGAAGACGTAAGAATGATTTAGAACTCAAGGATTACAATATATTACTCACCACGCTTTCATCATCAAGCACTCTTTCCATCAGATAAATATCACAAAATTTACTGATTTCCAGCAGCACCTCCACCACAGATGATCTTATAGTTGCGTGTTCCTAGAAGATAAAATTATTGGGTATTCTGGTCAGCTCAGACACACTGGATGAAGAAACATTGTTTAAAATTTTAAAAACAACTGTTTAACCTGAAGCTCTTCAGGGATACTCTCCTCAAGAATCACACCTAACAACCGGCAAGTCATCTGCAAGCAAGAAATGCATACATAACAAAATGAAACGGAACTCTTAAAAAATAAGTGTCAATGTAAGAGCTTGAAAAGACCATGCCAAGAACATAGCAACAATTAAGAACCTTTCGTCTTTCTGTGACTAACATAATTATTCATATTTATGACATCACATAACGCATTTCCTCTTTTCAGAATCCATCACCATCTCATTCAAGCCTTGTCCTACCTTTTTTTTAATTTATCCAATAAACAAACTCTGTTCATTTAGAGCTTCACAAAGACTATCTTATCAAGATTGCTAGATAGCCACTTGCCACTTTAGCAGTGAAGCAGCCAAGAATTTTTCATGGGTGCAGCACTTTTCCTAATACAAGATGTACCTTCAAATAAACAATGGTTCTACTTGAGGAGGATGGGAGTTTTTTTTTGTGATTACATACTTCATACAAATACAGAGCCGTTAGATATGCACAATGAATCGGTTGTTTACTTGTGTCTTTGACATAACGTGCCTACGAAATTTGCTAATATTTAAAAAGTGGATTTTGGTACAAATGATGTAATTACTTCTGCAAGGAGGATGTTATTGATGTTGAACTTGAGTATTCCAGTTTTTGATGACTCAACCACTAAGTTACCATACTCGTATATAAGATTTAGGGTAATTTTTACGATTTGAGATACTTTTTGCAAGGATATGGATATTGACTTTCCCAATTATTACAGCCTCCCTTCAAAGTGTTTGTCGGTGACTTTCCCAATCACCTACAAAATGTCACTAGAACCTATTTTTGAGCTAGATAACTACTGTTCATGCAAACAATTTTTGTAACAATTCATTATTCAAAAAAGGTAAGGCACTAAACTAAATTCACAAATAAAGAAGGGTAAAATTTTAGTTTTTAACATTTGGGTGGGGCAGGACCTTCCTTGCATATAAATTCTGTCCCAGCACTTCAATTAGACAGTTAAAATTTACCATCAAATCGTCAATTCTCAAAACACTACTGCTTTTGGGAGGGTTTTAAATTGTAAAAGACCATTGTTTGGTGGTAAGAAACCAAATATTATCGAAATCCTTGAACATTTAATAAAATCATTAACTAGAAAGTTCAAGCATCTCTGGTATTATAAAGCCAAGGTGGACTTCAGCTGCTTGAGGCACATTTGCGATTTCCAATTTTTACCCCTCTAATCATTCCTTCCCCATAAAAATGAGACAGCATTAGGTAAGAAATAAGCCCCAAACCCTTGCCTGAGCATGGTTAGTTCCTTACCATCGAGCTAACACTCCATTTTTCACTTTTCCACTTTAAACCACCTATATAGGAGTCAGACACGCATAGTGTACTAGTGTGAGTACAAAAAGCTGTTATAAAACTAAAGGTAATCACTCAGGAAAAGCATTCTATATCGGAAACTTCAAGAAAACAAAATACTCAAAATATAACTAGAAAATAATGATTCTGCACCTTTCTGCTGCCATTCAGTTTCTTCTTGACTATTTCTTCAAGCACTGGCTGAATAACAGAACACAACGAGTTTTACACAAGGTTGATCCATGTTGAGAAGTGTCAAATTAACAATTGGAATAACTCATCTACCTTTGCAGGACTCCATAAGTCATTAGTGGGTTCTATTTCCTTTGCATTATGTGTCAGTTGGGAATCAGTTAGTGAAGCAGAAGCAGTACCACTACTTGATGTGGAACTTGTGTCTTTCTTTTGCCTCCTCCACAATCCAACTGGTCTCAGGAACTTCCATGAAAATAAAACAGCAATGGCAAAACCTGCCAAGGCTCCTAGAGATCCAGCACGCTGAAATATAGGACCATATTAGAATGTAGTAGTAAACTATATGTAGCAGCTTATCAGGGCAGATGTATCTCTCTAGCTGCATTCCATACCATGATATGGTCCAGTTTTTTCACTTTATGGTGCCTTCAAAGACTCGCAATGAAAAAAATAATTAAAAATAATTTACACTGGCTTAAGGAAGCAGCATGGTAAAAAATCTCTATATCTGTAAATTAGCAGAAGTGTAGCCCATGGCAGTCGTAGGAAGTGGAGTGTAATGGGAGTACTGTATATATAGGTTACTCAAAGGAGCCCATGAGGTGTACCCGCCTAGCAATGAAGGGTCAATCCTTGCTCTCAATAACCATGAGATTTTTAGAGGTTTAACTGTGACAATGAGAAAACAGATATTCTAAATTCAAGAGATGGGAGGCAGGAGTAAAAACCAAAAAATAAAAAATTCACTAGTTTGACAAATAAAAAGGAATGGACGTATTCAGGATGTGATCCCTAGCTTTGATGAAGAACAGGTAAGGCACATCTTCCTTTCCCATTCAGCATGCCCTTCACCTTTTAAACATACTAAACTATCCACTTTCTATTATTAAACTTCCTAGTATGGAATTTCTTTCATATGTTTCTTCCTCCAAAATTTAGTATTTGTGGAATCTATTTGTCTAAATCTATCAAACATGACTAGTTTTGAGTATGATAATACTATTAAATAGAAGTTAGATTACAATTACATATATATATAATATTTACACATTATGATTGTAATAGTTATCTCGTATATGTAATGCATTGTTTCTATAATTTGTGGTCTATTTATAAAGTTTCTTACTTCACTACAATTAACAGGGTTTGCCAAAATAGAAATGTTCAAGGTATTAATCACAACTTCCATGTGATGTGGGTGATACAACAAAGTTACAGTGAAATGCACAAAAATTCAACGATATGCACCTGAAACCCTAAGACCCCCCCCCCCCCCCAAAAAAAAAAAAAAAAAAAAACGCGCGCAACAAATTAGTTTTAGATATTAAGTTCTATCCAATAATATCTATCAAAACTAGACAACCAAAACATAGAAATGAGAAAGATTCTAATGCACATGTACGCAATTCATTGGGGAATGGCATAAACTTAGCAGACATATTTTATTATTATTTCCGTCAGACTGATTGAAGAAATATAGAAGATAAGGGGGGTATATATATTTATTAAATACCTTGTGAGTGAGGAGAATCAAGACAATCTTGGAGAATTTGCGATTGAATTTTTTTTTGATTATCTTCAACTGGTTGGATACTTGTTGAGTGAGAGATTCTGCCATTTCCGGAATCACGATTCTTCAACAGGTTCTCGGAGGGGAAATTTTACAGTTTTCCGGTGAATAATTCTAACGTTGATTGTTTTAAGAGCGCGTGTTCGAGTCTCAGTATCACTCTAATTATTACTCCAATAAATTCTTGTAGGTACTTGTTTTTTATATACAAATTTCGGCTCCTTTAGTCAAAATTTGGAAAATAAGACCTTTACTCTAAATAAACCAAGTATTTTTTTTAAAAAAAAATTACCGAGTATTTTTAAATATAGAATTTGGATTTTGGAAGAATACTCGGTACTAATCAATATTGTTTATCATTTTACTCTTCTCTTACTCGGTACTAATCAATATTGTCATAAATAATATATATATATATATATATATGTATGTATTGCATGTTGTGCTTTTATTGTTTCGATATTTAAATTCTTAAAATTACTTGTAAAAAAAATATTGAAAAATGAAATAGTTTGGTGAGAAAATCTCTATCCTTTTAATATTTTGCAAGAAAATCGTTTTCTTAATTCTCCAAAAAATTAAATATCTTAGAAATCGAAAGTAACAAAATATTTTAATAAATGATTTATTTTTATACAAACTATTTTATTTTTTCAATTATTTTTTTTCCTTTTTCACGAAAGATAACATTTTTTAAAAAGGAAGAAGAATTTTTTTTAAGTCATTAAAAAATCATTTAAGAACGCTCGGGGGTGAGAAGACGGACTTTGTAGATGCATTTAAGAACACTTAGAAAAATTCATCACTATTCACTTTTTTTCCTGCGAGTTTTTTTTCCCTCTGTCATCTTTCTTTAAGTATTTTTGATAAAAAAAAAATTGATCTTCTAATATCTTTGATGCAGTGAATTAAGACATATTTATATAGTATATGACTTAATTATTACTTTTGTTAATTAATTAGTTAACTTCAACGGCTCCTCCAAACCTTGCAATCTAACCTAACTTATTACTTCATATCGCTGACATTTAAGTTTTAGAGAGAGGGAGAGAGAGAGATAGTTTATGTAAGTATATATAAAAAAAAGTTAATAAAGAAAAAATAGCTTAAGGGCTTTTCTGGGCTTTCCTTTAATTATAATTAATGTTTAAATTTTCACATATATTATAAAAGAATTAATTTAATTTTTGCTTTATTTATAAATGTGTTGAAAATAACTAATAATTTTTTTCAAAATACTTAAAAAATAAAGGATGATCTAAATTTAATTGAAAACGGAGTAAATATTTCAAAAAAAAATTTGTTATCAAACATACTACTATATATATATATATGGATCAACTTCTGATCTTTTAATATTTTTGATGTAGTGAATTAAAACTTATATTTACTTATTTGATAATAATAAAATTTGTAGACAAATTTAAAATTTGAATAATAACTATTTAAGAGTAATGAATAATAACTATTTAAGAGCATTGAATAATAAAAAATTATATGAAATATCATATAATTGTTAAAACTGTATTTATCATAATTAATATTTTGTGTCTTCAGATGTACAATTTAGAGGAAATATTTAATGAAATTTATGAACAATGTAATTTTTGTTTATTATGTCTTATATTAATGAAAAAATTAATATTATTTAATATTTTGTACTTTTAACGACAAAACTTTATCGTCTTTACATTATTTTAGTAAATTCACCCACCACTGGGGTGAAGTGCAAGATTTTTTAAAGATTTGATGGGGTGAGAAGACAGTATTCTCACACTGGGATGAGAAGACTGATATATGGGTGCATTTAAGAACACCCAAAAAATTAGGTTGTATGCAAATATGATGTGTGTCTCAAATGTATACAATTTAAAGATAAAACATTAACAAAAGTAAAAGATATTCTAATTGTTTACTATAAATGTTGCTTATTTAATGTTATTAAGTTCTTTATGAAAATGAAAATCATAAAAATAAAATAGACATTTCAAATTTTTACACAGGTTAAAGCAGTTGAAGCAACATTTACCTTTATCTATACTGTTACATAATGGAAGCCACCAAATTCGATTATGGTACTAAATTTTGGTGATTTTCCTGTTCTGCTCGTGCATTTTTATTTTTATTTTTTTGAATAAAATAAGTTGTATGAGGGTCAAACCTACGAATTTTGAATTAGAAAAGAGTACTTTATTATTACATTACTTATTCATTCATTAAAGAGTTTTCATTTTAACTTACATATCTACATATATCAAAAGAGAATATGCATTCATATATTGTGTACTTGAGTGTTTAGTAATATAAAATAAGATGAACATAACTTTGATCTTTGCCCGAGTGAAAAATATTTCGGTAAAAACGAAACAGACTAGAAAAATAATTACTTTCAGACATCTTATATTTTTGGAGAAATGTTTTGTTCCTGTGCTCTGCTAATAAGTTCTCGCCAAGGTGGTAAATGCTTTAACATGCCACCTCTCTTTCCTACAACTCAATATTTGCATACTTTTTCTTTTACGATTCCATCTATATCATCGTGGTATCAATCTTTTGTTGATAATTAAATATTTTGTTTTTAAATGCTACCTCCTTGTTTTTGGACAGTATTATTTATACCCTCATATTTCTCACAAGCACCTTACGAAGGTAAATTTATTATCGCTAACACCTCCTTAAGACTCGTCTAATGAGAGGTGAGTGGAGTCACATACACTCGGTTCATTTAAAGAAAGTTTGTTCGTAAAAACTCGCCTAACATCAGGCAATGGAATGTTGAAATGTTTTCCAAATAAGGCCCACCTAATAAAAGGTGAGCGCACTTATATAAATTCGGGTCAAATGAGAACAGTGTGTTGCTAAATACTCGCTTAACATTAAGCAATAGATGGAGTGTTTGTATTAAATAAAAAGAGTATTAAAATGCGTTTTTAGTTAAATTTTGGTAGTGTTTGTAACAAATTGAGGAGTATAAATAATAATGCCCCTTTTTTTAGGTTTTCTACGAAGTGTCCCTACAGGCTACGCCAAATCAAATGCAAGATTAATCTCTACTGGTCAGCTTTGCAACAAGTTTGCGCAAACTAGTCCAAATCATTCGACTAGATGTACATTTTCATTTGAGAAACAGCCAGACTAAAGAGAGAATGAAGATAAGCCTTTTGTATAGAAATTAAACTGATGAGGATAATTATTATGTACATACTAAAGAGGGATGCATTTATATACTAAGTAGAGCATATTTATGTATTAGTAGCAGAGCAATTGCAGCACGAGAGCCTTAAGGTCAAGCGCTTGAAGACACGAGGAGTTCCATTATTTCCCTGAAGATTACAGCAGCATCACTGCATCGATCTTGGGTCAATTCAATGCTTCGAACTTTCACTGCATGATCCACCTATTATTTATTACACACAACACTCATATTAAGTCCGTGTTTGATGGGTGCCGTAAATAGAAAGACGTACGGTTATTTATTTTTATGTTGTTTTTAACATTTTAATGTAAATTGACTCCACAGTTTTTTTTTTAAAAAAAAAAGCGCAATTGATTTTCATCATTTTTAATATCAACTAATATTTGATTTGATTTCGAGCAAGACAAAAATTACAACACATGTAACGTGACAAAAAGTAAAAGTTAGGAAAAACCAAAATATTCTTTGTACCGACCGCTACATACCAATACCAATTTCCAATCTAAGCAGCATGATTGTCGATATAAAAACGAAGGACCACAAACCAATAAAAATGAAAAATTACCTCTTCAATGGAGCAAAAGAATTTATTAGAAAGCTCCGTGAGAGCATTTTTTTGATCTCGAGCAGCACTATTAATCATCTTATTAAGATCGCAAAACAAGAACGTCGATTTGAGGCGAAGATCTTTTTGAATCAAATCCCACGACTCATAGTTGTCGTCTTCATCGATCAAATCACCCCCTAGAGATAATAAATCGAGTGCGCACTTTCTAATTCGACGAGCAATCGCCTTGAATTCGAAATCCACCATTTTTACTAATTAAGAAGAAAAATAAATAGAATGAGACAGATACCTATATTTATTGAAGATTTTTTTTTGTTTGAGGATATAACAAGCAATCAACAAGGCATAATAAGAAGAGAAAAAAATAAAAAGGCAATGCTGGCTCATGTCACAAGAAAAGCATACAGTATATTTGTTGTTAAAATCTCGTAACACAAGATCTTTAAAATCGATAAGAACAAAACAATCTTTTAAAACGTGGCATATTATATTATATTATCCCACTGCGAAGAATTTATTATAATTATAATTATAATCCCTCTACTTTCTTTTATTGGACGTTCATAGAACTAGTTTTTCTACTAAACAAAATTGATTTAACAAGCCTAAACAAAATACAAAAAAGGGAGGATCCAAAATTTTTTAAATATCTAAATTTAATTAGGCTAAACTGAATTGGAAGGGGGTAGTATAGGAAACTTATATTTTACAGTGATAAATAAAAAATAAAAAATAAAAATTTGGACCAACTTAGGGCCTGGAATTGGGTCCGCCCTTAAATACAAACAAGCCTCAATATCCAACAAAAACATTGAGGGCGAGCGAGGCTAAGAGGTGGAAGGATTAGTGGGTGGGTTAGGAAGATTAAGCTCGCTCTGAAATTTACTTTTCTTTCTGATACCCTGCTTATAAAGCTCCATGTATTTATTTATTCTCTTTGAAAAAGAAAGAAAGAAAGAAAAAAAAATTAACAATTAAATAAGTGGTTATTTCAGATACCCAGCTTTCAAAGCTCCATGTAATATTATTTTTCATTTTTGGTCAGGAATCAGGATATAATAATATTTATGTTTAGGACACTAAAAGAAATAATGAATAATAAATAAAACAAGAAAGAAAAAAGAATTTAGTATGCATAGAGAAATCAGGGGTATATCATGATATATGTAGTGAGCAAGAGAAGAAGAAGAAGAAGAAGACTCACCTCGAATTGTTGTTGCTGACAGGAATCTTCAGTACAACCTATTCCTATATAGATGAAACAATATATTATTTGACATATGGATAATAAATCATCAAATAAAACTATATATATATATATATATATAGAGAGAGAGAGAGAGGGGGGGAATGAAGAATTAGTTACTTAAAAAGGAGCATCAGAATTAAGTAAGGAATTAAGGTCGAAATTGAGAGAGAAGGCGGATTGTGAAATGAAAATCCGTTTCTTCCTCTCACCCAATTGCCTTCCCTTTTTCACTCGCAAGCTAAGCCTAAGACTAAGCCTAAGCCTAAGCCAAAGCCAGGCCAAACGTACTGTACGGTCACGTTACAGTCGATCCATGAACTCTTGTCTTGTGGGTAATAAAACATTTCACTAACCGATTGATTCATGTTGCATCTCTCCAGAGCTTACTAATAGCAGCTAGTTGGTTGAAAACGACCCGTGCATACAACTCACCTTTGAAAATCGACTTCACTATATATGTGCGCATCTACATATAATTTGATCAAAAATAAAATAGTAACTGGTATAATTATTAAGCATAAATTTAGCTTGCAGTCGCATTCTCTCTTGGGATGTAACTAACTATTAAGGTAATAGATCTATGAAAATGAATATGTTCCATGCTTTATTGATAATCATCATGTTGATCAAAATGTCTGGAAAGAATATAATAAGTAATAATTTTAGACGTAAAGAATAAAACAAAAGATGCATAAAATAAGTCCCCAAGTCCACAAATTAAAATTCCGACAGTAACCTGATGGGTACTAGGCATAAAGCATGTATCGTGCACCTCTTTCAATACTCTCAACCTTCAATACCATGTGATGGTAAACCAAACAATTCTCATAGTTATATCTTATCAGAAGTTTTACGCTGAAAATAAGGGCTTATGTTTTATTCCCATATATTGCCTGAGACGACAGAAAAAAAGCAACAAACACAGCATTAAGTCACGTTATTTTCTTTGAATTTTTCGATTCTGACTAGACATGCCATAACACAAGTAAAAACAAAAATATACCCAACAAGATATTATATAGCTCCAATCTCCGTCAAAATTTGAACACAGCACAGCATGACATCAGGTCAAAAGAAGCGAGACAGGAAAATAAATTATCTCATCAATTTTATGCTAATTTTTATTTTATTTTTCGATTTGTGTTTTTAAAGGCACCAACAAAATCAGTCTGGCGTAACCAATTAACCCATCAGTTTGAGATTAAAATTTTACAAAAAAAAAAAAAAAAGAAATTTTCATGAAGCTAAATCTGACTTCTCTTTCATAAGCCAAGAAACCAACGGAGTCGGAAATAAATAACTTTCGGCTTTGCAGTAAAATGTATCGTTCCAATTCCCAGAGAGTATATAAAATGTCAAATAGCTAGAATTTAGGAACTACTGATACAAAACAAGCAACAATATCCCATCTCTCTCTATCCCTCTCATAAGTCAGACATCCTCACGAGCTTATTGTAAAGAATACGGTCATCCCTCCCTGTGTTGCTCTCCAACAGTGCGCTTTGTACGAGTTCCTGATGCAGTCAAATTAGTCTGATTAGCAAAGACACTTAAGAGATGAGAAAAAATTATGAAACCTGCGGAAATTTTGAAAGAACCAAATGACCCCAAGTGCAACTTGAACCTGAACCATGCACATATATCATGTATTTCAAGACAGTATTCTAACCTTTACATCCCTGTGTGACATGAACTTTCCTAAGTTATGAATGATCATCCGCATATCTTCAACCTGAGAAAGAAACGCAGATTTTAGGGTCATATCCTCCGCCACTAATCTGAAGATTACAGCACGGGAAAACAAACATTTAATCATTTATTTTACCCTGATGAAGCCCACTCGATTTCGATCAAAAAACCTGAAAGCCTGCTTCCATGAAGAAAGTTGTAGTCAAAACATTGGGGAGCACAGAACATAAATTTAATGGACAACGTAAAAGTAAACAGAAGAGTCGGGGCTAAAAAACCTGCAACAATTCCTTGTCAACAGCAGCAACTGGAGTTTCTGTCTTCTCTTTCTCTGCCTTTGCTACCTCCTCCTTGCTCTCTGCCTCCAACGTCAGTTTCTTATCTGAAACTTCCTTCTTACCAGTTTCATTAACAGTTTCCTTCTTCTGTTCATCCTTCTCAGTCTCCTCCACTTTCTCGGGTTTCGCCTCAACGACGCTTTCCACTCCCTCGGGATTTTCCTGCATAACTTAATCATATTAGTTTCTTTCTTCTTCTGGGTCAAAATAAGTAACCAGATTACTAGAATAGATTTACAGCTTTGGGGTACTACTGTAATGAATAGTGAGCTCCTGTCATATTGTAATTATACTGTCATGCATATCTTGAATAATTTTTCATAACAAGTAAAAGCCAGTCCATTTTTTAAGGGCACTGGAACATGTATATCATTGCTCGATCATAACCCACAAGCCTTTTTCTAAGTCAATGAAGATCATATGAAAGGCTCTTTGCTTACTTTTAAACCTCAATTAGTCTTAGTAATTACTCCATGAACAATCTACCTGACATAAAACTATATCGACTATGTCATTGTTAGTTCTTTCCTTAATCTCTATACTATAAAGTTTCCCATAATTCCATAGCTTGGGCATGTTATCTTAAGGTAATAATTACTAATTTTCGCTTTACTTTTACACATCGTTACTATGGTGCCTTTTCTTACTCATCTAGCACTGAACCTTGGAGGTGTGAGAATTGAATGGCTAACACGCTTGTGTAATAAAACCAAGGTTCAGTGCATCATCACCAACAGCTCAGTGCATCTACAAGTATTTCCCATTTCCAAATTCATTCACATCCTTGCCATTGGTGCCTGTCTGTTTCGAGTTTATGACCTTCCAATAATCAGATATTGATAATTTCACATACAAAGCTTAAGGTTTAGCAAAAGAATTGACATCCAAAGATTCAAAATCTTAACATGAATCATAAGACCTTATATGTAAGCTTACCAATAGCATTACTAAAAAAGCACAATACTCGAACCAAACGGAATATGTGGTCTAGTATCACTGAAAAATAATGGAACATGCAAAGGGAATAACCAAATAACAGATTGGTAGCAGTGTTTCCTCAGACAGAGAAAGAAGGGGTGACAAAGAAGAGAGTATATATGTAAAATGATGAAGAACAATGAAATCTTGCCTCGTTTGCTGAGTCATGTTGAGGGCTTCCATCTTCCATGTCTTCATCTTCTTCTTCTGGGTCTTCCTCTGGATCTTCATCCTCATCTGTTTCACCTTCTGTCTTCACGTTTGCAACTTCATCAACTGAGGTATTCTCCTCTTTGACAATAGTTTTCTCATCATCTTTTTGAGTTTCATCATGTTTTTCAGTTTTAATTGATTTGGTTTCCACAGTAGCCTCATCAGTCTTCGCACGCTTAGTTGAAGATGTTTTCTCACTTTCCTTCTCAGAAATTTCCCGTTGTCTCTTCCGTTGGTTTCTTTTTGTCACAAACTTGATGCGCAATTTCTTTTGTGGGGACAGAGAAAATGCAAGGGGAAAAGAGATAAGTATACATACTAAAAGTTTAAAACAACAATAAGCATACATATCAAAACAACCTGACAACAGAATAAAACAATACATGCATCAAAATATTAATTGCCTCAAACCAACCTGGAGAAATGTTAACAGATAACAACCCATTTGATATTGAAGCATTTCATAGAGGGTTTCTGCAAATAAGGACAGCTGCCAACAGGGGGAGGGTAGAAGAGAAAAAAATATTTAAGATCGTTAACATAATAATACAAGAGTGTAACTTCAATTAAGCATCAAGAGCGACTTGAAATTAAGATTATAGAACAACAGAATATTCCTCGAATCCCAAAGCAATACAGATTAGAACTAGGCACAAAGGTTGATAGATAACCAAAGACCATACCTCAAATGTTGATTCTTCCAAGTCCTTGTCACTATAATCCAAGAGCGAGTCCAACGAAAGCGACAATGACCGGATCTGTAACAGAGTACATTACAATTAGTAAATTGCACAAATGGGGCCTGTTGCAACAACTTAAAAGAAAATAAAGAGTAAAACAGGTAAACATTTTTATTTTGACTTCGTTACATAATCATGTTTTTCGGTTTACGTTTAACCAACCTTAGAATCCTTGCTTCCTTTTGTTCGGAGAAACAGTCCAGGGTGTCGAGGAGGCTCCTCGGCCTTTTTCTTTTCCTTCACCTCTTTTATTGATTTGCTCCCATTCTTTCCCTCTTTGTCTTTTCTCTCTTTCTCATCATTTGACTTCTCCCTCTTGACATTATCATCATCTTTCTTACCAACTTTTTTCTTCTCATCTTCGATCTCCATTTTAGACCCAGAGCCACTTTTCTCATTACCGGTCTTCACTTCCTTTTGATTTTCGTTGTCAGCCTTGCTTCCGGTTTTGCTCGCACTACCCACATTTTCTTGCTTCTCAGATACTTTTTTTGACTTTTTTTTAGGTATCGTCTTGTTTTCAGACTTGACCTCACTCCACTTGTTATCAACATCAATACCTTTTGCTTCATTTTCCGCCGGAACTTCCTTTTTCTCATCCTTATTCCCATTTTTGGCGGTGTCAGTAACCCCGTCACTGGTTTCCACCGCAGAAACCTTTCTCTTTGGCACTCTTTTTATTATCTTCTTCTTTATTGTTGTTTTAACACTGGCATCTTGTGTCGCAGTATTTGATTCCTTCACAGATGTTACTTCGGGCTGTACAACTTCATCTTTTTTCTGAACAGGTTTTACAACCTGAACCTTTTTTGCAACTTTCTTTCTTAAAAAAGTTTTAACAGTGGCAGGACTAGCAGATGACTCATCCCGTTGACCAGTAGAGTCTGAGATTGGATTCTTCTCTCCAACATCTTTCTCATCCGACTTATCACTCTGTTTGGTTGTATTTTCTTCACTGTTTTTCTTATCAACAACCTTCTGTTTCACAATCTTCTTTATAATTTTCTTCTTTCCCAACTTCACAGGTGTTTGAACAGAAGCACTTTCTGCCTGTTCCTTTTTCTCTGAAGTAGTAGCGCCTCCAACTGTTTCAACCCCATCTTTCTTCTCAACCTTTTTGGCATTTTCATCCCCCTCTTTTTCAGATCCATTCCCTTTCAGTTTGTTACCATCTTTCTCCTTTTTAATGACCTCAGGTGCCTGTCCAGGAGTTCCAGTCTCTTTCCCTTTTTCTGATTTGGCGTCCTTCTTGAGATCTTTCGCAGAATTAGCTTCCTTGTCTAATCATTGAAAAAAAAGCTAGTGAAAAATCAAACGGAGACATCTAGATTGAGTAAAAACTTCAGATATATTACTTACCCTTCTGTACTTCCTTCTTCTCTCTGGATTTCTACATTTTACAAAATAGGAGATAAAAAGTTAGTACTTAAAATTTAGAAAGATAGAAAAGGGACAAATAAAATATAACAGTAAGTGCACAAGGCAACTACCACATTTTGTGAAACACCTGGAACCGCACACAGAATTAGTGAAAATTGGTGGAAGTGAAAGCAAGCCACAGTGCCACACAGCATAGCTAACCACTTAGAGCATCTCCAGCAGTCTTCTATATCTTTGTTTTGTGTAAAATTTACACAATTTCTAAATTTTTTCATCTCCGGCAGTCTTTTAAAATCAAAGTTTGTGTAAAGTGGTTGTCTAAAATACACTCCCATTTTACAATGCCATGTCAGCTTTCTCTCTCTCCATTTTTTTAATAAAATTTGAAAATGTAATAACTTCAAATGTAAAATAAGAATTTTAATACAAACCATATATTTAGAATCTACTCATCAATACCTATAAATCAAGATCAATTTTGACTATAAAATTATTTATAAAAAAAAATTACAAACATATAATAAAAATTTGTTTAATTGATATTTAACAAGTGTTGGAATCTTATTGGTTGTTTCAAAATTTACACAAGACTTTACAAAAGTACCATTGGAGCATTTTTTTTTTGTGTTCAAGCTTTTTTGTAAAAGCAGGTTGACACATGATTTACGAGTCAATTTTCACATTACTATTGGAGATGCTCTTAAAACTATTATACATGACAAACTAACTACTTTCATCCATGATCCATCAAATACTATAAATGATGAAAAATGGGTGCAGATGACTCTTCAGTTGTCCAATTGCGCACATTGTACTTCTAGGTCTAGCCCAACCCAAACCGGAAAAATTAGGGCCCCAAAACAATAGGCAGCAGATAAACAGAGGATGGGTTGTGAATAAGAAAGTAACAGCCTCACAATCATACTTAGAAATTTCTCTTGAATAGTAACATGGTATTGAAAAATGGGTCTGGTGTCCTTATTTAACATATCTACCTAGAAAACGGGACCAAATCTTGATTTAATCAATAACCATATTTCAAGAACAATGTTTCAAAGTAGAATAACAGACCTCCTTTTTCAGAGCAAGCTGGCGTTCTCTCTCGGCAACTGCCTTCTTGTGGGAAAGCCATTGGTCTCTCCATGCATCCAATGAAGGGAGACACTCCGATAAATCAGGAACGTACAGTACTGTCACCTCCTTATGGCTAAAAAGCCCATCCTTGCCAACCCTATCATAATGTATCTGTAAAATTGAGGATGATTAGCTTCAATATATCATGCCAAGCTTAAAAGAAACTAACTGACATATCCAAATAAAACCCACTCTTATATATGAAAAGCTCGTGATTCCTATTATAAATGAGAAGAGTTTCCTAATACACTGGTGTAGGATGCTCACAAGATAAGACAATGATATTGACCGGGGGAAACCACAAAAGTAAAAATATCAAGGGATAAAACTCACCCAGATAGGTACATCATTGGGTTGATATTAAAATAATTTCATGAAGCAGTTAGGTATTGTAGAATAGCTTTCTTGGCCTTTTAGCTATGATCAAGTGAAGTGCCTGTTCGTATCAGTTTAATATCTGATACATTGGCCACTGGCTAGCAAGATATTTATTGCAAGGACACTATGATTCAAAAAGAGCAAGCAAAGGCAAGGATGGTTAACAAACTAAATCTACCACATGGATGGAAATTAAACTAAAAGGAGGCTATGTAGCACAGATGCGGGTGCGGAATTCAAGTGCGACTCGATTCGTGTGCGGTGGTTCGAGAATTTTCAAAAAAATAGGATGTGGGTGCGGGGAGTAATAAAATAATAATATAAATCATTAATTATTAATTAATTAGATTACATGTTTGAGAATTACCTATAGTCACAATGAAATAGAAAATCTAGGGCTCCAAATTGGTGAGTGGTGACAAGAAATTTGGGTTTTCAATAGCGAAGACAAGAAAATTAGGGTTTCATAGTGGTGACTAGAAAACTAGGGTTCATAATGGTAAGAAGAAATTTGATGTATATGAAACTTGAAGTAAGAATCGACTGTGTTTGGAGAGCTTCTCTTTGTTGTTTCTGAGTTTGGACTTTGGAAGGATTGTGTTTGGTGTTTGGTCAGCAAGCTAGAGTCATATGTGAGAAGCTTTGGAATTTCAAAGTAACGTGAAAGATTTTGTGGGCTATTTTCGTAATATTCGTTAAAAGTTAACACTTTTTTTTTCTTAAGCAAAAAAAAAAGTCAATTTAAATTAAAAAAAAATAGGGAAATTGGACTCTTTTCAAATCCCTCCTGAGTCCCAAACGAATCCCCAAAGAATCCTTGCCAACTCGGAAATTAAAATTAACTAATTAATTCCAATTCTTCTTGGGTGCATATCGCCCGGGGCTGCACCCAACCAGACTCGGCGAACCTTTGGAAGAATCTGTGCTTCATAGAGAGGAGGAAAACAAAGTGGGGAAGGACAAAGTAGAAATAAGAATCGCATATGGATTTTATCTAAAGACAATGGGCTAAAAATGGACACACACAACAGCTAAAGTGAATCAATAAGGCAAAAGTGTTGTATGAAACACGTGTTATAAAGTGAATCAATAAGGCAAAAGTATTTGGAAGGAAGGAAGGAAAGGAAAGGACACACACAACAGCTAAAAAGAATATGGAAGGATCTAATGAAATATTATGTTTAATATTTTTAATACCACAAATCCTATCCGCAAAAAGCTTATGCCTTCAAGCACTTGAGACTTGTGCCTCATTTTTTGATGAGTGAACAATGCCTTGTGCTTTCACATTTTTTGCATTGACCATAAACATTCATATCAATCAATGATTACATTTCACCAAACAAGATTCATAACAAAGAGAAAATAAAGTGGAAAAGGGGCATGCATCACATTATGAATCAATTGATGATCAGGATGGCTAGCCAAACAGAAACTAACACCAGAAATGTAGAGAGAGAAACCATCCTTCATTAGCATACAAAGCTCACTGACTCTGTCCTCGGGCTATTTAGTTTTAGCACTAACAAGAATGGGCTGTTTAATTTTAGCACTAACAAGTATGGGCTATTTAATTTTAGCACTAACAAGTATGGGTTACTTAGTTTTAGCACTAACAAGAAAGACTACCTCAAGGAAACGGTTCCAGTGCTGACAGTTCTTCAGATCAAGAGCTGTTACATCCTTTGCATATCTGAAAGTGTAAAAATACTTCAGTACACTTGAAAGATGCACGAGTTTTCCGTTAAGGGTAAAGTGGTAATCATGTAGAGGCCAAACCTAATAACAGTTTGGACCAAAGATGAGTCATCAACTGATGGATGTCCACCATCAATGGTATCGCACGGGCCTCCAATTGCCATGAAAGAGTTCTCCTTTTTAAGAACAGCAAATCTAAGCATGTTGCAAAAATGGGGTATCCGGTCCTCATAGTTCCTTTCAGATGACAGCTCATCCAAAGCATTTTGACTAAGTCCACTCATTAAAATCAACTGAAACAAAAAGATTAAGAAATAAAGGAAGAAACACATAAATTATAAATGTCCCTATTTATACAGGAGAAACAATGATGGATGCGATAGTAGTGCTCCCTCCATCCCAAATTAACAGGATGCCCCAATTTAAGAGTCCAGTTGCCTTCTTGGGACGTATCTAATGTATTCCAAGAGTAACAAAGTTGTATTCTCAACCATTGATTACATTGACACAAGTACTTTCCTTAAAAAGTACAAACACCAAATAGTGGCTCTTAATTCACGATGGAAGGACTATACAAATTGATAAACAAGCACTGAATATACGAAGGCTTGCAAACAAAGGCATTATTTCCCATGCAGTGGCAATTGCGATCGAGAAATGCTCCCATTTACAGTTTCCCCATCTGGCAAATTTAACTAGAAGGTGTGGCAACATATAGAATCACTGGGAAAGATGCAGAGGGAGAGGCTGTGTACATGTGTGTGTGTGTGTGTGAGAGAGAGAGAGAGAAAGAGAACTTCTGGTGCATTCTGTTTTGATGGCTCAACAATCTACACATGCAAGATGAACTTTAACTGTACTAAGTGTACAACTACATTCAAGCACTTGAAGATTTTTAAGCAAGAGACTCCATTCATTGATGACTTATGAATACATATTCGATAAGCAGGAATAAGAAAAGAAAACAGCAAAGGTAACAATTGAGTACTAACTTCCTAAGAGACAGAGCCCTATCCAATAGGCTCACAAAAGTTTTCTTCAAACTTGTACTTACGTGACCTATGTAGCACTTTGACAAGTGTACTTTTTATGAACTCCAACAGACTTGTATAATACTAATTTGTTAAAAGATGTCCTTGTGCCACTTGAAGAATGAGATTCTCCCTCATCAAATTTGTAGAGTGAGAATTCTCTCTTAAAAACTTGGAGATAATGTGGAGATTTGAATAGTATTTAAGCTTCCAAATCTGACAAGGCTCTTCAAATACTTTTCCACGCAGGATTAAAAGAGCCTCTTGGATCTGCTCTTCGATTTCAGTAGGTGAATACTAAATCAGTAAGGCCAAAACTATGGAGTACAACCTGCTTATCAGGAAAAAAAAATATGGAGTACGACCAAGTAGTACAAGCTTAAACTTGTGATATTAACAATAATCTTGAAGCTCGGAATCCAGATATATGTTATTGTTTACGTGATAATGAATCAAGTTCATATTGAAATTAATAGAAAAAGCAAGTGCCTTTATTTTAAATTTGCAGAAGCTTAATGTGTTTCATACCAACAGTCAAATAAAACAGATTTTACAGACAGGTTCAGATAATCTAGTACCTTTGCATTCCACACAGTAACTCCACGTTCTGATTTTACAGGTTCATCATCCGACAGTTTGGTGGACTGTCCTTTTAGTTGAGGTGAAGTATCCTCTTCTATAAAATCGTGCTCAAAACTGTTGCATCAGAATGGTACCAAACAATTACTTTTTGTTTTCACTTTTCACTTGTTCCTAAAAATTACCATTGAGACACAAAATACGAAGATAACATAAAATACAACTATTTAGCAATGATACAAATACAACCAGATTCTAATATTTTTTTCCCCGAGGATGTTTAGCAACAAAAATGAGTTTTGAGAGGAAAATTTAAAACAAGTGGTCTCACAATGACAGGAAAACTACAAATGTATCAGAAGGTACTTCCCTCTTCTTCATGAAAATATATATCTGATCAAATCAAAGAATCACAGCAAATGGTTGGACACTTTAGCACAAAAAAACAGCCTGAGGCAGTACAAATATAAGCCTGAAAAGAGTAATTACCTCACAGGTGTATGGATGGAAAGTTTCAGATCCTCCTTTGGCCAGTGTATAACTACCTAAAACATTTAGAATGTCATTGTCAATTTAAAAATTCAATAATGTGAACACGTTATCCTTTAATTAAAAGAAATTAGAAGACCTTGGAGAACTCTGGAGATATAAAGAGTCGAGGATATCGTTTATCTATTGATAAATAATCCCTCTCAGGATCTACAAGACTAGACGAGTAAACCTGCATAGACAGCAAAACAATTCAGGACACTGAAATCCTTACAAGCATTCGAGGACACATACAATCATAATGTATTCAACAATCAAAATATTATTGATCATTAAGCAAAACACCTAGAACAAATTAAAAAAATGTAAAGGGACCAGTCTCAATTTTTTTGGAGCTCAAGTGGTTTCTCTTCCAAATAGTATAAATTCCATGATGAACGGCCATCATGGTACAAAGATAGCAATAGCCAATAGTCCAAGTTATTAGACAAAAACAACCTGGCTTATTTTTTTGGTATGTAACTGGAGAATCTATTTGATTGACTAACATCTCACAAGAACATCATCAAACAAATTAGAAGGCTGTGATTGAAAATAGTGAAAGATGAGCAGAAATTGTTCTGTTGAGGAAAAGGAGCAAAGAGCAATATGAACGTTCTCAAAGTAAAAAAAGGGAGCAGCAAGGGAAACCTGAGGAAGTAACAGTTAATCGAGAGTCAAAATGAGTACAGGAAGTAATGCAATATATAAGAAAGTTCACATGGAGAGGAGAGCAAAGGGGTATAGCAAGATCTTCAGAAGGTTGGAGCAGACAAATATAACCCCCAACTCAAGGGTGAGAGATTGGAATAGACAAGATTACCCCCCACCGACAACCCAATGGCAACAACAAATTCAACAGGGAAAAGGTGATTCCTCACAGAGAAGGAAGTACTGTAAATCAATGCTTTTGCCATGGCTTTTTACCTTGCAGATATATTCTCTCCGTTTTTCTTTAACAGGTGAACGACGCCTTCAGCATGACAGAACACCAAGTTAGTTACAAAGGTTGCAAGATACACTACCAGTTTTACAAGAACTAGATCAGGACTCAAAAATAAACAAGATCCACCTATGTGAAGCTTCACGGCGTGGGGATTCTCGACGTAATGTTAACGGTCTCCCGTCCTTTGTTGCTGATGAACCATGGCGGTCCCTAGAAACTCTGAGTGGTGTTCGTTCACGTCTAACTTCAGGTCCACGTTTGACTTCTCGTTCCCTTTCCTTCTGCCGTCGCTCCAGTATGCGTTCTCTTTCCCTTTTACGCTCTCTTTCTCTTTCACGCTCACGTTCTCGTTCACGTTCTCGTTCTTTCTCTCGCTCGCGAAGATGGTCCCTACGGCGCTCCTCCTCCCTCCGCTCAAGCTCCCGAGCATATCCACCTCTATCATCTTTGCGCTCATCAATCCTTGGATGACTACCACGGGGCACCAAGCTAACTGGGTAATCTGCTTCAAGAGATGCACCGTGTAGCCCTTTTCCTGTAGCATAGTCCCTACCAGGAGGTAGGCTCACTCCATAACCGGGATTTGACGAACCTTGAGCATACACAAGATCGTCAACATTTCTTCGGGGCGCTGCACCTAAAATTGATGGAGCTTGTGGTCCACCAAATGACGAACCACTTAACATTGATAAACTGCGAGGATCAGCCTCCACTCTCCCACCATAAGACAGAAGCTCTTGGGGTGGATGACGAAGAGTAGCCCCCATTGCTGCAAGATACTCAGCTTGTCTGCCAGAAATGTGTTGCTACTCAGTGAATATCTATACTATATATTAAGTGGGAGTACGTTTGGTACGTATGTGAAATTACAAGATTACCCTTCATGCAAAATAAAAATGGTGCTTAAACTAGGATTAGAACCCAGGATCTCAAACATGAAGCACATTTGTCGTCACCACTTGACCAAATGACATTACATGTGTTTATTATACTTTCAAATACACAAAATGTGAGGAATTATTAGGTATAATATTGCACACGCATACCATGTGCCACAAGTTCTAGTTTATATATATGTTTATATAGGAGGTGAGAGAGACAGAGGGGAGAGGGGAGAAGGGAGAGCTGCCCACAGGTATACTGAGCACAAGTACAACACTATCACTGTAGCACAAGTACTACCGTAGAACTATATCTCTTGAATCATGTAAGCAAGACGGGTAAGTTATAATGGCCTTCAACCGCGAAAAGGGTATAAGAAAGAAAAGTGAAATTTTTGTGTCAGGACAGACTATCTAGCATCTAAACCAGGTAATCAGTGAATACACATCAAAGAAACATACCTAGAGCCCCCATCAAGAGAAGCAGATTGCAGCGACTGAGCCTTTAGTAATTGTTCTTGTCGAAGCAGTGATGCCTGATCTATGCGATCATACATGTCAGCCTGTTCAAAAAAACACGGTATTTTTCACCACAGGGAAGAAAAAAGGATTCTAGAAAGCAAGTAGTTGAACATGAGAAGATGGGAAAAATGCAATTTAATAAACTATTTTGGAATGAAAATCTAGCAAAAGCTTAGTATTATGTTAGAAGACAACACAATTAACTTAAATGTATAGTTTAAATATTAAGCACTCGAATGTGAAAATGATTAGTGGTGTTTTCTTATCTAATCAAAAAAAGTCTTAAATGTTATATCATCACTTAAAATATTTGGCATGATAAAAATTACCAACCAGGATTCAAGGAAAGAAAGCATAACACAACACCTTATGTTGATGGCTGAAACCAATGGAATCCGCGTATCGACTGGCTGGTTCAGTTTGTAAATCCCTCCCCATATAAGCATTTGACCGCTCACCATATTGGCGCCTGTCAGTTGGAGGATAATCAGACATCTTATCAGGGAATAACTGATCGCCTTTCTGTCCATATGCATGGCTCGATGACGATACATATTCTCCAGATTTGAACTTAGGTGATTGTTGCATAGCTGATCCATAGCCACCTCGACCTTCCAAAGCAGATGACCCAGCTCCTTTGCCACTCGACGAGGGCACCTGAAGAAGAAGACAATTTGCAAAAAATTACATAAACTTCTCAAATAGCACCAGATGACACACCCAATAAATCAAAACTGGTTAAACATTAAACAGAAAAAAGAAAAAAAAATAACATAGATGAACTTGCAAGTGTAAGACAGTGAAAAATTAGAATGTAAGAGGGATGCATCCTCAAGAGATACAAAGGTTGCCTTTAATTTCTTCAATGCAAGATAAATTAAATAGAACCATTCATCAATGTACATTTCAAAAAAGGAGACTAGTCATGATCAACATAAATTGTTAGCCATGATCCCACTTTCCCTTCAGTTTGTCACAATAAAACCGAGTATACCAGCAATAAGAAATCTAAATTCCAGAATGTGCATATATAGGAATCAAATTACAATACAAATCAAGTTCAGCTGAACTATGTAACACAGGTACGAGCAGAAACGCAGGCAAAACTTATCTGACCAAGCATTTTTTTTTTTACCATTATGGAAAATCAAACCCGAGTAAAATCCACTGACCTGTTGACCACTGCTCAAACCAGCAGAACTATATACAGAACTATATTGGCCCCCATAATGAGCTCCAGCAGAGGGATGACCCCTATATCCACTCATATCTGCTTCCTTAGCACCACCGAGCATCGATGAATGTCGTGACGACATGGATGGTTGAGAGGCTCCCTCTGGTCCTCCCACGGAACTTCCAGGATATGCAGGTCCCAGCTTTGCCATTAAAAAAAAAGGTAAACCAAAATAAATGATGACAAAACAAGAAATATTTTCATTACTACTAATTTGGTAACCCACCATTCCTATGAAAGTGAACCTCGCAATTAGGGTAATTACTTTTTAGTCCCCCGGTGTTTAATAGCACCCAACGTATTAATTTCTCCAATTTGATCTACAAAGTATGCTCTTGGTTGCAAACTTGCAATGTAATCCACAATTGAACAGATGTCAAAAAATTAAACGGAAAATTGACATGTGACACTCATGTGATATTTAGTAGGTTACCATTGTCAATAAGCCTTTCTTTAGTGAAGAATTCAAATCTATTTCTACCAATCTGACCGGCATCCAAAACGGGGTCAAATTTAAATATATATATATAATAGGAAACAATGTTTTTTTCTCCAAAACAAGGTCATATTTAAATATATATATATACACAATAAGAAGCAATGGTTTTTGAATCCTAATAATGTACAAGGGATAAAAGATTGTGTGGTTGAGATTGCAAGATACTTTTTCAATGGTGGATAGTGCCTTTGGCACGGGTTACGAACTAGTAATATTATATTGTTTTAACATTTAATAGAGGGTCATTTTCTTTGAATGGCTTTCCAAAACTCTAAGTAGAAGCTCTCTCTTCTCACTCTATAAGTCTTTAAATCCAACGCTCATTGAAATGATTTGAACATATAAATTTGAAACTTCTAACTGAAAACTGTTCCCAGCGATATATAAATGTATGTATACAAATATGCACATATACTGATATACATATACGTGATCTAGGCAAATTTAGGGTTTGCAAATTTGCACTGTTTGGAACGCAATGTTAGTTGTTGACACGACTGGCAAGTTAAAATTTGATTCTAAATTGATTCATAGGAATTGAGTATTTGTTCACTGATATATGAAATATATATATATATATAGAGAGAGAGAGAGAAAGAGATTGTATGTATAAACAAGTCCACTAGAACACAATCAGATCACCACCATCGTTGAAAGTGGCAAGCGCTGTTCAGTGTTCACAGATCAATCTATGCCTCGTAAATTTTTCCCCATTTCTTTTTGTATCATTTAGTTAATTCGCTTAAATATATGTGTGAATTAACTAATTCATTGATAGAGACCAATTAAATGATGAAGCGGGATGTAGATGCATAATACATGAATACACCAATTAATTCGAAAAATAACCAAAAATTTCAAGCTATGATAGCTTTGAAAACTCCATTTTTGGTTTAGATAGATGTGTTCGAGTTCTTCCCTTTCTTCCCCTTTTTCTTTTTTAATCTTTTAATACTGGGTTCTGTAAGCTTTATTATTTATTTATTTAGCTCATTTTCTTCATGTTTACTTTCCAGGACTGTTCACTTTCACAAAATATATTAATCCTTTCATCCCTTATTAATAGTCCATGCCTGACTTTCACGATTTCTAAGAAGACACTAATTTCATCCCAACCAATGGTTTCCTATAATCAGTTTTGGTAAGTTGAATATGTTCCGAAAATGAAAGTGGAATCTTAATTTAGGACATCCCAAAAAGGAATAGTAGACTCTTAATTTGGAACGGATGGAGTATCTGATTTCAAAAAATAAAGGAAAAAATATAGTTTTTCCGACATCGACAAAATGGAGAAAATTACACCACATAAGGAAAGACAGTTTTACCCTCCATTCTGTCATCTTTTCTAAAGTCGGCTCAATTATGGACTACATTGCAGCAGAAAATCAGGTCAAACTCGAAGGGACTAAAATGTAATTAACTCTTGAAATTAAGATTAAAGAAACGAGATTAAATATCCCCAAGCTCAAGCAGATTTCAGTTTTTCAGTTAACCAAAATCTCAACTTCAGTCAGTTTCCTAAATTATATCAAAGAACAATATTCTGGATTTAATATTCTTCATTTCAAATTAAGGTAATTTGTTCTCACAAACAATACCAAGGTGGATTACAAAGAAAAAGAAATCTTACGTTCTGTCCATAACCAGATTGCCCTGAGTACTGTTGTTGCTGTTGCTGCCCATATGCATTACTCCCTCGCGAGGAGTACATGGTCTATACACCGAAGCCCTAGAAAACAACGCACAACAGTAAGTATCAAAGATGCAAATTAAAAGCACATATACTCGTATATGCAGTACATAACATAACAAAAGCGAAAAGGATAGGAAAAATTGAATATGCATATAAAACTATATTACACGTAAAAAAGATATAAACATACATAAAAACTCATAATTGTGCCAAAAGGTGGATTATTTGTGCAACCGATGTGTATGATAGAGATTAATACCATAGTTGTTCAGTTAAAGAATTTATTTATGTATTGACGTATATAGTGAGATCTATTAACCTGTAGAATCGAAGGCAAATAGTGTAGCAGTTTCGATGAGCTCCAGCGGCGGGGGCGACGAGGAGGAGATAAAGCAAATTGGAGGAAGGATTGAGAGTAACATACACGAGCAACGAATGAGCAGCCAACCCTAGCTAGCACAATTATACAAACCCCCTATATCTATCACTCGGGCAAACGGTTCTTTCTTGACCGTGACAGGGTTACGATGGCCGGGCGGGTCGGTTCGGATTAAAGCCCAACTTTGAGTCGTTTGGTCAATGTCGCATCCATTCCAACTCGATGTCTATTTTAGTATTTGGCAATGGCATTCAATCTGACAGACTTACCAATTTAATCCAAAAAAATATTGGATTGAATTTTTTTCAATCCGATCAAATTAAATATAAAAAAAATAGAATTTTACTAGTAGAACTACAAAAAAAAATAAATTAATAAAACTAAACCAAATAATTTGTAGTCAAACTTTAAAAAAATAATAGCATGGTAAATAAATTACCATAACTACTCATAATATAAATATATGTGTCATTTTAAGAAATAAAACATATATACTAATTGGATTGGTTTACATAACTTTGAATTCAAAACTAATCCAATATTTTTTGGTTTTCAAAAAGTTGATCCTTAAATCTCCAAAAAAATGGATTAGATTGAATTGGATCAATCGGTTTTGATTGAATTAGATCTTGTATACCCTTAGGCCTCGTTTGATTCAGGTATTAGAGTAAGTGGGATTAATAATACCAGTATTAAAAGTACTGGACTATTAATCCTGGTATTAATTTAATACCAATACCTTGTTTGATTCATGCAGTATTAATATTGGGATATCTCACGCTGATGTTAATACCATATTTGATTCTGTAACTCGTATACGGGATTATATTTTGGACTAACAAAATAAAGAAATAAATTATTAAAAAAAAATAATTTTTTAGAAAAAATTTTAAAAGAAAATAAATTAAAATAATAATAATAATATAGTAGTAGTAGTAGTAGTAGTAGTAGTAGTAGTAGTAGTGGCATTTTTTAAAATATATGGTTTATTTTTCTTAATCCTAGATAAACAATACCACCTCCCCTTGGTATTAAATTATACCACAAATAGTGATATTAAGTTAGTACCGGTATTAATAATCCCAACACATTTGTGCGAATCAAACAAGGTATTATAAAAAAAGTGGTATTAACAATCCCATCCCATTTTTTAATACCCGAATCAAACGAGGCCTTAATGTATCCGTGTAAGATATATTTTATTTAAAATTATAAAAATGTTATATGCATGAATTTAAGGTGCCTTTATTTTTTTTAACCTTCAGTTGCTGAATACTGAGTGCTAAATACTAAGTTCCAAGTCTAAACATGCTATTCATTGTTAATTGCTGAATGAAGCTTTGAATATTAAGTGCTTGTTTAAAACAATAGTTTAAATTCAATATTAAACATTCAGCCGAGTTTGATACCTCTTAATACTTAATCATTAAAAAAAGGCGGTGTTATTTATACCCTCAAATATGTCACAAACACCCCTTTCAAATTTTAACTAAAAATATATTTTAACACCACCTTATTTATCACAAACATTGCCCCTCCATTGCCTGATGTTAAGTGAGTACTTAGCAATACACTCTCCTCATGTAAGCCAGGTTTTATGTAAGTGCACTCATCTCTCATTAGACGGGCCTTATTTGAAAAACACTCCATTAATTCATTGCATGATGTTATGTGACAAACAAACTCTCCACAAGTGAGGTGAGTGTGTGCATCTGCATTCACCTCTCATTAGGCGAGTCTTAGAGGATGTTAGTGATTAAAAATTTATCTTTGGGAGATGTTTGTGACAAAAGAGGTGTTTGTGACAGAAATGATAGGTGTAAATAATACCGCACTTAAAAAAATAATTGTTAACCTCTTAATAATATAAATAAATAAAAAGTTTTTTATTAAAAAAAAAAAAAAAAAAAAAACCTTAGTGCACTCCTAAATGCGTAAAACTCTATCACTAAACATTTAAAGGCAAAATCAAATACTCCTTTAATTTTATTCTTCCTTTACAGTCCGTTTGGATTGATGGAATGGGAAGGAAAGGAAAGGAAAAGAGGAGGAAGGATTGCATTTCACTTGTTTGGATAGATTTAATTATAAGAGAGAGTGGACAGGAAACGGAGGGATTGTGAGGGAATGTCAATCCCCTCTATTCCTTTATTTTGTTTCTTTCCAATATTGGGAGGATTGGGAGGGAAAGGAAAATATTTTAATGATTTTTTCACGTTATTCCAAATTTAACCTTAATTTGTTAATAATATATTAAATCACATTCCTTTCCTTTATTTTCTTCTTTCTATCCAAACAAGATTTATTTCCATTCCATTCTTTTCTATCTTTAGCTATCCAAACAACAATAAAATTAAACCCATTCCTTTTCATTCTATTCCATTCCTTCCCCTCCTAATTAACTATTTCCTTTCCCTCCCTCCCTTTCAATCCAAACGGACTGTTAATATACACAAAAGTGTTATGGAATATGTTATTATATTGCAAATAGAACTAAGCCATTATAGATGCCATATAGCGTAAAAAGTGTAAAATATTACTCTTAAAAGTTTGCATGTTAAATTTCTTTGTTATTATTGTACGTTACGAAAAATAAAGACAATGATCATTTATAAGAAAACTATTTTTTTTGCATGGTAATATATTGTGTTTTAATTAGCTTTAAAAACTCATTCATTTTAACACCAATTACCAGTCTTGATGCATAGAAATCTTCTCTCGATGTGGGAGATTATGAGGCAATTTTCCCTTCTTAACTGCATAACTAAAAAAAATGTTTGCTTATTATCGTCTTTTTCATGTTTTTCACGTGTACACATGCTCCAATAAAATGCTACGGCGTGTTTCCTTATTAAGATGCGATGGATGTCGATAAGCAATTGAATGTTGTGTTTATGATTTCGTTCAACGTTAGACATGACGAGCAACATAAGTTTTCATTTGATGCAACAATATTTTAATAATGTCCATACACATCAATCTATTTCTGGAAAAAGTTAATATTTTTCAACTATATTTTAATAGGTGGGATGATAATTGATTGAATAACGTTTTCTTGCGAAGTATATGGTTTAGTTCCTTAGGTTTTCAATTGTGGTGTATGTTGTATGTAATATGTTTAAATGTGTTGTATTTTTGTAAGAACTATTTGTAATAGTCTTAATGATGTACTTCAGATAGAATAAGTTTTGATTGTTATTGCTTGAGTGGTGTTGTCTAATGTCTCTGAGAATCTTATTATTTTGTGTTTACAGGTATTGCCAAGAATTGGGATCCCTCGTTATTCGTAAAATTTTGAATCTATATTCTTGATTAAAGAATGGAGCGAGTTTGTCGTGTCAGATAAGAAGGTCTGATACAATTATTTAATTTCATCTAAATATATAAGATAAAATAATCTCATTATCTTGATAGAATTATTCAATCCCTTTCCAGCCCTCCAATAGAGACAAAAGGCTTTTTTAGAATAAATTATCCACCCTGAAATTCAATTTTGATCTGAAGATTTGGCTCTATATATGAATCATATTCCTATTAGGTTTTATATTGTCCAATTTTTAATTGTCTTTGTATTATCCAAATCCTAGTTGGATTTGTATTATCCAATTTCTTGTAGGTTTTGGCTTTGTACAATTCTAGACCCATAGGATTTATACTTTATAAATAGACCCTTTGTCATATGGTTTATTCATGAGTTGTGTTATATTATTTACTAGTTAGATTAGAGAGTATATTTGAGAGATAATATTAAGAGCTCTAATTAGCGGCTAGGGTTTATTTTGTGCGTTGTACTCAGAATTGATCTCATCAATAATAGCTATCACCCGGTGGATTAGTGGCGGTTTTGCCGACACCACCTAATTGCTTGCGTGCTTGGTTAGTTGTTTTCTTCATTAGTCTCTTGTTTTTCGTATTACTTAAATATCAGTGGTGCTTGTTTCTTTAATTATTGTACGCATAATTGTCCGGTCGGTCCTACGCTTGTGCTAAGGCTTGTTCTAGCGGAATCTTAGCACAACATGATCAACATTAAAAATATGATATGATAACTTTATCCTATTCCAACATATTATCTTGTACATCAAACATAATCTAAAAGAATAAAGAAAGTTCAAAATTTTGGACATCTCCGAGAGTTTATTTTTTGTAATGTTGTGACATACTTGTTATAATCCTTTTTTTTTCTTCCTACTTCTACGACAATTTTGATCTTCTCATTTGTAATTAAATTGAGAATGCTTTAAGTTTCACAAACCACAACAATTATCACCATATTCATCAACTCAAAACGGTACATGCCTATCTTAACACGAGACTTCAATCTTTCTTTAAATCTCCAGACTCAACTCTCATTATTTTTCACTAAAAGTTCTCTTCATATACAACAATTAGAAGCTCAGAAAGAAGAAGAAAAAAATACCATAAACACTTGAAAGAAAATTATAACAAAGAGAAGAAAAAAATAGTCTCTACCTCTTTATCCTACTGTGTTAGTGCTTCCAAAGCGTTTAAAATTAATTCAAATTTAAGATCTTGCAAAGCCTAATATTATAATTTACACAAGTGTGTAACTCATGCGATACACGTGTGCATTGCAATAAAATAATTGATTACATATTAAGTATGAAAAACTTAAAATGTTTGACTCCAAACGACTATATATGCTACAACAAAACTAACCCTGAGTACGTGTTTTCATGACAAAATATATATATAAACTTGTATACATAAAATATTAATCATGCCATGGATGATGTAACTATAATGAACAATACAAGTATATGTGAGGAAAAAATTACTCAACGAAATATAAAAAAATACGCTAATCAAATTTGAAGGTCCAACATGCAAAAAACAAAAGTTTGTTTTGGTAAAAAGTGCCTCTCAATAAGAGTATTGCTAAAGGGCTACATAGTTGGGTGCTGTTTTGTTGGAGATTTTGAGTTAAAATTTTAAATTTTTTCTAAAGTTGAGTTTTTTAAATTGATTTGTGTTTGGTACACTATTTTATTTTTTTTATTTAAAAAATCATAAAAATATTTTACTATATTTTCGGAATTGGTTTTTATTAATTAGAGTAATTATTAATTTTATATTTTCGGAATTGGTGATTAAAAAAAATGAAAATTTTAAAGAGTCCGAGTACTATATGATGTGAGAGATTTTTAAATGTTGATTTCTAATTTTTTAACCAAACACGATTTTCTAGAAACCACATAAAAAATTAGTTTTTAAAAAGAGAATCAAACATCACCTTAGCTTCTTACATTTTTATTTTTATTTTCAAAATCATCTATTAAGCACAGCGGCTTAAATTTTGTGGTAATATAAACACATTTTAACCCTGAAAATATTTGATTGGTAAGATGCTCTTTGATTATACATAACATGATAACATAGAAGAAATATTTGATCAGTAGGATGCTCTTTGATTATACACAACCCAATAAAGTAAAAGATCAACAAAATGGAATATATATACTCGTTTTAAACAAATTATCCCTAAAAAGTACTTATAAATACAAGATCGCTTGATATAACTATCCTCATTCATAAAGCACACATGGAAAAAGCTCCCTTTGAAATTCAAGCTTCCAAACAATGCAACCTATGACCAAGTTGATGAGTTGTTGCAAATATAAAGTTATGGTGTGTGTAGTTAGACTTCTTTCCCCGCATTTCAATTTCAATCATGATTAAAAAAGATAGTTGTAACATAATGTTTTTTAAGAAAGACTGGAAAAGAATATTATGTAGCTTAGAGAGAATCATGATATAAAATTGATGAACTTGAGAAGTTGGTCAACTGGAAGATAAGAGAGGTATAACTGATGAAATAGTCCTTTAAAAACCTAAATTTAAAAGAGTTTGATTACAAATTTAATACAAATACATTGCACAAATTGATGAAAGAAGAAGAGGCGTGAAAATGAACTGAAGCCAATCGATCTGCTGAATTAATCTACGAAAGTAGAGGAAAAAAGAGGAGGTGAAGTAAAATTAAATGAGACACTAATTAGTGATTATCAAATAATATATATTAATGATGTACACTTCCACTATGACTAAATATCAATGAATGTGCAACTTTTCACTAACCCATCAAAAGTCAGGAGAGCAGGGAGATTTACATGCATAAAATATATATCATTAATATTAAATGGACGACACATGTCAAACAAATGAGAACATAAATAAATATTCTAACTTCTTACATTTTACTATAATAATAATAATAATAATAATAATATATATAGTATAGCATATGATAGTAGATCTAGATCGAGCATTACGTATAAAGATGCTCCAGTATTTGTTGGTCAGATGATATTTTTTATTTAAAGAATTCACTAGTATTTCGTAAAGCATATAAGGAAATAATTCTTGATTCTAATTTTTCTCTGTAGATAATAGCATGAAAACAGTACATTCTCATTTCCAGTGCCAATCAAATACATAATCAGGCGTTTCCCTTCCAAACCAATCCCTCTAGCAGCATCTACGCGTAATTGAACAAACGTCAAGTTTTCCTTGTTTTCTTATGTTTTACGTGATTTTGACAAAGATGAGCACTTCAATCTTTTTCGGTAGACTCATTGTTAACGCTCACTTTAATTCTTTTAACGATGAACCCTAGTACATACACAGCCATGCTCTTAAACGGACTATCAGTTCAGATGCTGTCTTTTATGATGACATAAAAAATAATAACAAAAGTACATGTATAAAAGGGCAGGTCCTTTGCAGAGTCCAAGTACATACATCTACCTATATACACACACGTATGCGTACATACACATACATAGGCATGTTTTTCCTCTTTTAACCAAGAGGTAAGGCAACTGCCATGCCCCCAAAAAGTGTTGTGATTGTATATACATAAAGAACAGAGGGTTTGCGATTTAGAGTTTAAGAAAGATGGTATTGAGAAACTGAATCTGGTTAAGTCGTAAATCGCAATTGCAGCAATAAACAAGGATCCGACTCCAAGTTTCTTTTCCAGTCATGAAATTATACACACAACACTACAAACTAAAAGGAGACAATGAGTAAAAAGTAGAGACTCTCTCTCTCCCTCACTGGAGCTCAGCAGGGCATCATGGTAGGTCTCTGCATTATTCTTATTATCTACTGCTTGTTACATTAAAGATTAATTCCAAAAATGACATCCTACAATTTTTTTAATTTTTTTTATATCGTGATTGTAGGGGCGGACCCAAATATACGATATGAGTGCGTTTTTACACAGTGCTCCTACCAGCTTCTTATGCATTTACAGCAGTTCATTTTTTTTCTTTTTTTGTACTTACACGGATCAGCTTGATCCAAACTAACATTAGCAAGCCATCAACCCGCATCAACGAGGTTCCTGCTTCATATGGATCCCATTTGACGAGACAAACATCATTGTCTGCATACAAAAAAAAAAGCTATCTTTAATCACTGCTACATCCATGCTTATTTTTAACTACTTCAATCAATCCGTGTACATATGCGTGTGTTTTCTAGATGTAGTTTATGTATGCGATCCAAGGTCTAATAATAGGTAGCAACACGAAACTTCCTACTAGAACGGTCTAACGAAAGCAGTTCCTATCCGTATAATGATCTTTCATCACTACTACATCCATGCTTATTATTTTTTTTATAACCATGGTTATTGGGGCCCCACCCCCACTAATCCCATGAGGCCCTGGTTGCTCAACCGGGAGACGCCCCTAGTGGCCCAAGAAAGGTTTCACGCAGCGGGGAATCGAAGCTGAGACCGTGTGCCTACCCACACAGTCTCAAGTTCGCCCTTACCACTGTGGCAACCCCTTGGGTTACATCCATGCTTATTTTTAACTACTTCAATCAATCCGTGTATATATGTGCGTGTATCTGTGTTTTCTAGATGTAGTTTATCATATGTGATCCAAGGTCTAATAATAGGTATCAATAAGAAATTTCCTACTATAACGATCTAATGAAAGCAGTTCTATCTGTATAATGGTTCTGTAAATACTTTTGGTAAACAGAGTATGTAGTCCTATACATATATATTGACTGACAAGACTAGAACCATGTCAATATACTTTAGACGTTGGACTCATGAGGTGTTGAAAGAAAAAAGGATCTTGAAGTTTTTGCAGAATCTGATCTTTATTAGACACTTGATAACTTCCTTATCTTCAACCGACTGACCATGAAGCAGGTTTTAGTTTTCATAACATCTTGACAAAATCAACCTTGCAGCTTAAAACACAAAAGAATGGATCACGTTTGCCACTTACATTGTGCGAAAAATTGTGTCCTTGCAATTGGATTACTTACAAATGCAGGAAATATATAAGAAAATTCAAGCTTCAGATTTTCTCTGTACGTATATGCGACTGTGTGTGTAGCAGGCTAGCAGCAGAAGAAAGACATGTATTACTGCTTATATCAAATTCTGAAGTTCATAAACCACATATAGCAGTTAACCATCTATAATCTGAACTGTGCTCTGAAACAGGGAAATTTGGACCAACCATTTGTCATACAGCATTTACAACAGGAGGTGATAAATGATCAAAATATAAGACTAGAGGAAATAGGATTGAGAAACAGTAGTGAGTTACCTGACTTGTACTGGGCAAAATACTGTTTGCGAGGTCATCATTAATGGATAAAGGCAGTGGTGGCATTTGGCTCATAATGCCAGGCATCTCTCTCATGCTGCAACAGTTGGAAAGAACATTTTCATTAGATGACTTATCAACAAACCTAGAAATCAACAACAATAAAACGTTATGAGCATCCACTTACTCATTTAGGACAGTGCTGATATTGCTCCTCATGCGACAAAAGAGATCTATATTATCCTGTAACTGTTCGTAAATGCATTAAATCAAAATGTCAGCTTCAACCAAGGGCTGCTCAAAAGTCGCATTACGTTCGTAGTAGTAAGCAGCTATGACATTTGCTCAAACATAAATGATAAAGGGATTAAGAACAGTTTCAAAGAAGGGCAAAAATGGAAATGGGGAATAATACAACTGGAAGGCAATGGTTCTGTTAATCAGCCAAAACAATGAAGCGAAACTATTGTCCAATCAATGCTTTAAAAACAAATCAGCTTGTTCAGGCCATAGTTTAACATGGACAAATTTTCTGAAAAAAGTCATATTTTAATTACTACAAAAGATAGTGGTAATCAGTGACATTCATTAAACAGCGTGTAGGAATTGAAATGATCCATAATACTTGTTAAGCTTCGGACAAGTCACAGATAACACAGATGGATGAATAACTGCACAGTAATGTGGCCACATTACTTTCAAGTATAATGAGAATATATTGTATTGAATATTGATTATTTAATCAGCAATGTAGCAAGGCCAACGCCACAATAGTTTGTGAAACTTAGGGAAAATCAAGTGACCTCATTACATCAGGCACTATAAGGCTATATCTTACACAGTAATTCTACCAACAGACTTCTCACAATTAGAGGACAACTAGTTTAAAGTATGTCCTCCAAAATCTAGGGTACAACACTCACCTTAAGTGTAGAAAGATTAGCTGAAATCTGGCAAAGAACTTGATTGTTTTGTTCCAAAAGATGCCTTGTTGCGCCATTTAATGCTGGAACCAACAAACAAATTGAGTATTACGCAACGAAAAGATTTTGAAGTTATTTTCCTCCACTCTTAGTTTTAGAAAAGGATGAAAGTGTCTTTCGCCTGTGCAAGGTTGATAAGGAAACGAATAATGCATTTTTGGCACCAAAAACATAGAAAACAAATATATAACTCTCAAAATTCCTAACCCAAGAACATACAATTAAACCATTTTCCATACACTCGAGGGAAATGTAAATTATACCTTCACAAGTCCTACTATTACTCTGGTTCCGATGGTTCATCGGAGGATATGCACCCACGTGCAATGGTGAGGCTGAAGATATATTCATCTTTGAGGATGATTCCACCAGTTTATCCTGAAGAGGTGATAACCTTTTAGAATACTGGTTCCTCAAATAAATTTACATCCTAGACAACCTCTTTTACAATAAGAAACAAAAACTTCTACTTATAACCACCACCCTGTTTCTAAATGATGGAGGGCAAGAAGTTAACAAAGCACATCAAAGATTAAAGCAAAAGAAAAACTTCTCAAGCACCATTACATCACAATTACCCTACAATTTGAAATAGTATAAAACAAAGATAACAAAGAAACCTCAAAGATGTGGGATGAGACCACAATATGCTGCTAACATAATTAATTAATGATACTCTTCTGCCTTCCATCCTCTCTTCAAAAAACTTATTACTCTCCATGCAAAATGATGTTAAGCTCCTCAAGGTATACTTGTGTGATAAATTAAGGCAACGTATTGAAAGAAAGTATTCGAGTAAAGATACTTCTTGTGGTAAAGTAGGGCAACTTAGTCTATACATGAGCACACAACAAAATAACCACCATTTCATGCTCCCAGACTCCCAGTGAATTTTTGGTAACGGATTATATTACCACTATTATAACTTACGCGGATGTTCCATCCGGCATGTACATCTTTGCTTATTACACTTAATCATCATATCAACATTAGGCCTTCATTATAACAACATCAAATCGTTTTGGCAACATCTTCATCGGAAAAAAATATTTGTATCTGTTTTGCATACCTTCCTATCTTTTGCTTTACTCCCCAAATTACGGTCTTCTTGTTTCCTCCGCTTTCTCTGTAAAAGACTTCATGTTCAGATAAAATATTTAACTCAAATAGGAGGCCTCAATTAGTTCAAGTACACTCAGCAAGGCACAATGTTGAGAAATATTCTACAGTATTTGATCTATCTCACTAAAGATGGAACTGGGAATGTACACAAAAGGAAACCAAAATACAAAATATGCAGCGTTTTTTAGAGAAATCAGCACTTTTCGTACTTTCTAAATGAGACCACAAATCTTGAATATTTATCATCTACTACAGAACATTGATGTTTTACCCCAATAAGAAACGTGCTCCACGCATACGGGAACTCTAGGTTACCAATAAACCTGGCCAGCGGGAAAATGAGCTGGAAAGAGAGGAACAATATAATGAAGAACTAATTTACAAGACAATACTTCTGAGGATGCTTGGACCAAAATCTAACATTAGGTGTCAACAAGAGATGACATAAACTAAGAACATTAACAGCTCCTTTGATTCACTGTCATTCAAGTTTCGAATAAGGTGAAAATTCCAAGACACTAAGGGGTTGTTTGGTGGATGTTTTGAGTTGAGTTTTTAAGTTGAGTTTTTAAAATATGGTGTTTGGCATAATTTAGAAGTATGTTGAAAAGTGAATTTGATTTTTGTATGAGTTTTTTTCAACCAACTAAAATTCTCATAAAAAAATTTCAAAAAATAGTCACAATGGATCTTATGTTATAGATCTCAATGATTATGTTTTAAATATATATTTTTTATTTAATTTTGATTTTTGAATTTAAAGTTATGGTGTTTTAAAAGTTTTTTTAGAGAGAGAAAGTAAAGTGAAATAAATTTTGGGAAGTGTAAAAGTAGAGTTGATTTTGAGTTGAGTTTTTAAAATTTGGGAAAAAAAAATAGATAGATACCAAACAGGCCCTAAGCCTCTCTCTAGAAGAGAGGGGGAAATCATAGCATCAAACAAGGAGGGAAGGTGATATTAATGAGAAAAGTAGAGGCAAGATAGAAAATTCGTCCACTGCAATCCAATGATTATCCAAAAATAAGAACTCTCTACCCATCCCCAGTGCGGTATCGGACTTGGATATGAAAGAGGAATAAATATGGGAGCTCGACTAAACTCCAATAACTATTTTCCCACTCTAGTAATGTATTTAGACAAGAAACTGCCAATCCAACCCCCCAGCCCATGGACTATTTTCTATTGAACTTTTTGGCAGGTTGAGCCTATCCAAAAATTGATAATTGTCAAGCCCAAGCACAGGCCAATGACATCTTTATTGCCAGGCTCAAACCTTACATGTAAATGTTAAATTGTAAACATATTAGCTTCTGAGAGATGTAAGGAGCACAAAGTATCTCTATTGATTGGTCAAGAACATATCATGAATATAAGAGAACTTGGACAACCATCTCATTACTACATGGTTCAAGAACCGTAAACACTATTACTTTTTTATTTTCTTTCATTTAGTGTTTCTTTTGATGGGGGCAAAGGAAAAAAAACATTTATGTCAAAAAACTGCTCATTTCTTATTTTCATCACATGAGGTTCTTCTATGAACGAGAATGATAATCAGAAGATATCACGTCAAGGAATGAGGAGCTTACCGTCATCCACCTACATCTCAGAGCAACATCGCGTACGGTTTTGTCACGCAACAAGGCAGCAATCTTAATATACCTCATGATGCTGGGCTCGTTAGCATATCTACAAATTTTGCATCGAAATCAGCATGTTCATGCAAACAGAACAAAAGAAATTCAACACTATAGAAACTGGCCAGACAGTGATCGCAACAAAAACTTAAATAATTTTGGAATTGCCTAACTTATAGAAACAACAAATTGACAATCATTCAGAAGATTGGAACATCGTTATTTTGTATAGTCTAACCTTGTTGATAGCTTCATCTCGAGTATATTGTTTCTACTTTCTTTGTGTACTCTGTGTATTCGAGTCTCACTTTTTGTTAATATAGATTCTTAGCTATAGAACAGATCAATCTTTAGATGTAGAAAGGCATAGACGTAGATACGCATTAATTCTTAATTCTTTTAAGCTTTATCCCTTACACATGCAAACAAAAGAGTTCACCATTTACGGTTTATCAATTCAAATTCCTGGCCTTTTTATGTGCCATGATTCACAATATCTATATAATAAGGGGCCACAGTTTTTGAATCTAAAAAATATATAAGGGGATAAATAATTGTGTGGCTAAGATTTAGGATGATTTTTGAATGGTTGGTAGTGCCTTTGGCATGGGTTACAACATAGTATATTATATATATATATATATATGAATGGCAAAGGTTTGTCAGAAAGCATCTATATCTGATATGATAAAATGTATGCTCCCAAGTAGAGTAGCATACTTAGGAAAGGGAAAGCAAATATTACAATAGAAGATTATCCAATATAGCATATAATAACTAAAAACACACACAACCTTTAACTATGGAACAAGCTACCTACTTGACAAGTCCTTCCTCCAACTTATACTGCTCCTCAACAGACCACTCCACAGCCAAACCCGCATCATGCTTGAGTCCTGGCACAGAATCAAGAAGAAGAGAAGCAGAAGAATTCCCGGCTGCTGGATTAATCCCTGGATTGCTGTTCATAATACCGGAATTTCCCGAAAACATCGTGTCAGTTGCACCATTTAGCCCATAGTAATTCCCCATCAGCATCATCTCATTTGTGCTATCCATAGCACTAGATTGAAACGATATAGCGTGCCGATTCAGAGCAGACCCCAACGTTTGATCATGGTGAAAACCGGGGTTCGATTCCGCAGCCATTTCCAGTGTGACTTCCCAGATTTTATATTGCTAAACAAACCATAACCTCCACAACTTCAACTATGACTTTATGTCCACAAATCCCGCATCCAATAAAATTCTCAAAAAAAGAACCAACTTTTGAATTTTATTTAGCGTAAAGCCACCGCCTTGTAAGAAAACTAGATAATTAAAGCACTACGCAACAAGCCACTGTTTAAGATTCCAAAAGTCCAAACTTTTTTTAACGAAATCGAGCAGAAATGCATCATCCATCTCAATTTGCAAACCCTAAATCCTAGATTCCCGAAATTAGAAAGTGAATATACCAGCACATAGAGAGAAGAAAGGCAGATTATAGTATCATCACCTCAAAAACTGAAGAAGATTGGAACCACCGAAAATAAAGCCGTAATTCAAACCCTAAAAAACCATAATTAGAGTCTGAAAAGTTGCCAACCTCATAACAGCGAAAGCTCCAGCAACTTGATGAAATTAGCAAACTCCAAAAAAAAAAAAAGGAATTGATGGATAAGAGAAAACCCTAACAGAGGGAAACCTAAAAAATGTGGAGATGAAGGGAATGGAGATAAAAGAGTAGGCCTTGGCAATGCAAAAGGTAGAGGGGTTTGTATTATTATTAATATTATTGGAGAAGGAGGGTGGCTAATTGGGGGGTTGGGTTGGGTGGTGGTTCTTTCTGTTTTTGCCTTTTTTATGTCGTCACTATTTTAGTAGTAGCCTTTTGCTTTTGGGAGCACTGTGTAATGTGTATGTTTCTCTCTTTCTCTCTCTCTTTCTATATATATATATATATATCTATCTACGTAGTGAAAGTGAATGAGTGAGTGCGTATGGAGATGGGGTCGGCCAATGGGAGGGGAGGAAAGAGGGCATAGGGAGGGTTTGAAGGTTGTAAATTATTGACTTGAATTGAATCTAATCGAATGAGATTGTTTTTCTGGGGGTGGTGGTGCAGCAGATCTTGGAATTCAGCAGAGTGCGAATCCCAATAAGCATTTGATGCCCCGATTACTCCCCTCTCCTTCCCTTTTTTTTGGGAAAAAAAAAATATATTGATTTAACATCTTTTCAACGTTGCTCTTGCTAAATAATCTTATAATCGACTTCTTAAATTAATTTTTGATATTGTCAAAATGATATTTAATCACGTATTATAATAAAAATTAATTAAAATGCGTAAAAACTGACCTTTATACTTATAACCCTCAAAAATAAAAATTAATCAAGTGGTAAAATCTTATTTTATAAAGATAAAGTCATAAGTTCAAATTACAACATTTTATTTTTTTCCAATGACTCTCATATGTATTTGTATATCATTTGTATGACAAAATGTTGTGTAATATTTTGTTGCGTAAAAAAAATTACGCTTCATTATTTATGTTGGAGGACAAACGCTAGCCATAAAAAAAGTTTGTAGTTACATGGCTTTAGAGATATTCTAAGACTTGCTTGCAATAGTTGTTTACAAGGTTCATCACACAGTCAAGCCGCCCCTACAAGTGTCATGTGTCTTGAGGAAAAAAATACAATAGTTGTGCAAATTCACAAGATTTTTTCTTAAAAAACAACAATACTCCTTATATGCAAAATTATAAGTCTAACTATTGAATAAGTTTAGGTTAAAATTTATGTTTATTTTAAAAAGTAATAAAATGAAAGTGGAACAATTAATTTGTGAGAAAAAAACAAATTATCCAATGATTATTTGAGGGAATCCAATCAATTGAAAGGGTATCATTTATACTTTTACCTAGGAGGGTATCCACATCTCTTTTTCTGTTAAATGGGTGTACGAAATATTGAAACGCCAACTTTAAAGTGGTGGGGTAAAATTGGTCATTATTCTCTCATAAATCATAATGTCTTGGGATTTTTCACTCACCAACGACCATTTGTCATTTTCTTATCATCACCTCTCACTCTTTTATTTTACTTGGCAAATGTACGTTTATTTTCCACTCAAAAACTTACATTGCATGTAATAATTGATATTCTACAACGCTTTTATTACACTGCGATTTTTCCCCTATTTGTTTGTCATGCTTTTTATATGATGCTCTTACTTCTGACTGTTAATTTATTCGTTTCACGGTATCATTCAACACAAACAGTACCAACTGCATGAACATATTTGAGAAATAAAATTGCACCAAACAACATAAAGGAAGACAAGAAGACACCAGAGAAAGCCGTATTTCGTTGAAAAAACAAAGAGAAAGAAGAATACTATGTCGTACTTTTTCCCTCCCAAAATGGACCATACTCCACATGTAGCCCTGCCCCTGTATGCAGCTCGTATTTCAGTTACAAGCTATGCCTAAGTTCCATCCGTATGTTAAAATAGATAGTATAACAATATTTAAGATTTCGTTTAATAGTAACATGATAAATGATTTAAAAAACAATAATTTAGGACAGAAAGATGAAAAATAAGTTGAGAAACAGATTGGCATACCCTCCATTTTATACTAATTTTTGTGAGCATATGCCCTCCTATGTCCTCCTTTCATGTTGTGCGAAAAAAAATTATTTACTACCCCTATAGAAGATTTTTTCATGAAAGAAATCAAAAGGCAAGAGTAAATCTCACTACCTCTATCAACTTATTTTTGTTCTTCTCACAAAAATACATTGTTTTTTTTTTCTTACTATTTTCAATCTTGTTATTAAACGGAGCCTTAAATGTCAATCAATTTACTCGCATTACCAAAAGAATACGTACATGCATTGATTATCCAAGTGAGATTATAGCTACATAATAAATGTATCCAGTTTCCATCTTAAAGTAAGAGTCACACTTTTGACTATGCACTTATTAACAATAACTGATCTTGACATAATGAATTGTAAAGAATAAAACTTATTTAAATTAGACTTGGAACATTCCAAAAGAAAATTAAGACTTAAATAGAAAATGCATGCTTCTCACAAGTGAGAGGATAATGGGCGCATAATTGATACCCTCTGGGGGTTGGTCGAGACTATGATGCAAAGTTGTAACAAGCGAGTTCGAATGTCCGGAGTCGTAATAGTTACGAAAGAGACCATTGATATTTATAATTTTGAGATGCCCCTTGCACAGAGAAAAGGAAGGGGCTAACAATTTTTTTTCATCATCACATTGGAAGACGCCACAATAACTCCAACTTTATGCTTTGGTTGGTGATGTAGTACTAGTCTACAAGCTCCCAAAGAAAAAGGCCAGACAGAGCGCGCAATCATCTCAAGCAAAAAGAATCACAACCCCACCATGTGACCACCTTTTAAATTTTTTATGCATTACAAAATTCTAACTACTCATGGTCAAGATTCTAAATTTTTCATATTTTGAAAGAATCACAACTTGCTAACCCTGACTTCTTGCACTTCCACTGGAATCCAAAAACTACTTTTTCCATGAAATACTGTCTCTCTCTCTTTTTTTTTACCAGCTTGAAATACTTTGTCTAATGTAACACAATTCCAAGACAATGCAATTCATATTCCTACACAAACCAATCAAAGGTACTCTAAAATTATCAGGGCAATACCAACAATGGCACTAAATAAAAAGACTAACAAACAAGGAATGAACTAAAATGCTCGAATGATCAATGCAAAGTGGTTACAAACAAAAATACTTACCTTGCAATTTGGATTTGCAGTCAATTAATCAATCACTGGAGCGAATAAAAGCTGCCTGGGAGAAAAAGAAGACATTTTTGGTGCATTTAACAGAATACAGAGTGAATGAAGGGCTCGACGGTGTTGAAGTATTTACACACAACAGATGTTCTGGTAGGAAATGAAGGCCTAAAAGAATATAAAATGAAGCACCGAAACTTGTTTGCACATCAAGAAAAAAGAATGCAACACAAGTGTACCTTTTATCCAAAGAACAAAGCTTCAAGATATTCATCAATATAAGCTAGGCACGGCCAGTGATCAGTTCTAATACGAACTAGTGTAGAAACATCACTGACTTCCATTTGAAAAAGAAGATGGAACCGAGGCGGAAGGAATATCAAAATGTGAAAACTCCCCATGGTTCTCTTATGCATATATGAGCGACTCCCACTATCTTCTTCATCCTCCTTATCCTTCAGATACAGTGGGCCTGCATTGTAACTAGGGTCCGAGGAAGAAACATCAAGTGAAGAATCTGAAGCCGAATACTTCCATATGATGTCTTTAATGATTCCACCATCCTTCACAATGTTAACTAGGGGTTCACCGATAACACTAACAACAAATGGCTCCAAGTGTCGCTCAACGGCACGAATCAAAGAGGTTGCATCAACTTCTAGAAGCTTGACCGACCGGGTCCCACTGATCGCTGCAACCCCTTTGCCTCCTTTCAATGGAAAAGTTTCACGCCCAGTGCTGGATGAAGTGCCACAGGCCTCCCAAAGGGCATCGAAGAGGCCTACGGTATAATCACGCATTGCATCTCCCTGGATACCTTCCGGGACAATAGCCTTGAGAAACATGTCTTCAATGCCCACAGTAATATTCTGGAGATTCCCGCGGATGATTTGACCACTTTCTGCATTTGTTTCTATGGAAACATCAACAAGACCAGGTACAGGTTCCCGTGGTTCCAGTTCTAGCATTAAAGGAGCTTTGAAGCTTTCCAAGCTTTCCACTTGTGACCCAGAATTATTATTATTTTCCACAGGAACAATAGCCAATGAATCAGTTTGGTTTAAAGGATAATTACTTTTTGGAGGTTCACCAAGAAGAAAAGGTATGTGAAATGACGGAATAGACCCGTATGGTGCTGAAGAGGAAAAGTTAAGTACAGTTGCGTATATGGCAGGAAGTACTTTTACTTCATCCAAATCATCAGCAGGTCCCTCGACTCCCCATATGCGATTGAATGGCTCTGATTCAAATCTCAAACTGCACAATATTGTAATCTTGAGCCCTGGCATGAGTCTGAAATCTGGGATGGATGAAAAGTGCTGCCTCAACGTCCCGACAATATCTGCAAATTTTGAATCCATCACACGCAAAGGTTCCTGTGGGTGATCAATTCTATTAGTTTCTGAGATAGTTTGGATATTAGTGTTGGTATCAAGCTCCCTTTGCTCTGATGGGTTTTCGTTGTCCCTGATGGGTTCTAGATGACCCGGTTTGGTCCCCATGATGCCTAGGGTTGATAACGACAAGGACCATGACTGTTTTACCAATAATGGTACCACCCGCTCAAGGTGGATGTATGATGAAATATTCTTAGATTTTTTAAGATTGCGAGAAAGTCGAGGAGACTGAACACTGAAAGCATGGGGAGATTGAGAAATACCGGGGAGTTGTCTCCCCGTGTCCAGTATGAGCCTAAGCCTTTTTCCCGGTATGCAGATCAGCATCCGCAGATAGATCCTGCAAGATAACATATGCAAACATTTAATAACCTGCATCATTTAATAATTGGTTACTTTATGCAATTTAATGACACGGATCGCTTTTCCTTTCTCTTTGAAAATATCACCATCTTTTTCTCTTGTTTCAAACATTACACCTTTTTTTTCCCTCTTGAAACACCCACTACTCCTCCCTCTTAAAGGTATGTGCACTGTATGTGAAACAAGAGGCCAAGTATCACTAACTATGCCTTAACAAGAGGCGAGGTTTACACTATTTTACCCTTTTTAATCATCTTTATTTTCTTTCTTTGAAGAAAAAAATCGTGAAAACTGTACAAAATGCTGATATAAACTGAAAACTAAAGGTGAAACAAATTGTCTTTGATTGGGTTCATTTTCATGGTAGAAACTTCTTCAAGATCTCCCAACAAACAACACCCCCAATGTCATCATCCACAATGGCATTAGATGATTGGTGTGTCGATGTTGAACTCCATAGGGTGGGTTTTGGAAATTGTATTAAAGAACGATTACTTTTGCTAAGTAGTAGTAAAGACTCTAATACCCTTATAAATGTCATCAGTTGATTTTGTAACATACCACCCAGAAACTTGGATGGAAAATTTTCTCTAGGATAAGCAAAAAAAAATCGACTGAAATTTTGAATATTAGGAATCAAGAAGTCATATCTAAGAGGATGTACAAAAACATTTCCATAGGAAATATGTGCTATCAACCACTACCCATAATTGTAGAGTAAAGAAGGTTGCACCTATTGCCAAAGCAATTACTCATTTACTCCTTTTCCAGAGTATAGCACATCTGTTAAAAGTTGTATCATATCCTTCCACAATTGTACATTGCTCTGGCAATAGCGCCACCCATAAAGAATCTAGTATATTTTCCATGAAAAATATGGTTAGTCAAACAAGACCTAAGAGAATGAAATAAAAAATGAAAAAGAACACCAACAAGAATAATGTAATGCACCTTGCATTGTCCCGAACCTCCAAATCAGGAAAATAAAGGCAAGTGAAAGCAAGAAGGCGAGACAGTCCAAGGAATAATCGAGAGCTATGGTGATGCATAAGCAACGTTCGACAAATTCCAAGAACTTTGCTTCCCCGAGACCAAGATTTTAATCCTGTGTCTGGACCGTGTTTCTCAATAAGGAAGACCACAAACTTGGTAAGGAGTTCTAACAATCTGCCCGGTGGAACTGTGTCATTTTCAGCAATTCTATCAAATACTGGGAAGTAAGATCCCAATTTATAGTCTATCTTGACTTTTGGGACCAAATGCTCGTCTAGTGTTTGAAGCAAGCGCTCCCCCAACCAGCGGTGCTTGTAACAGCTCAACAAACGGTTGATGAAAGCAACTATGACAGGGACTAATCCCCGAAACTCTAACACCATGTCCACTAGCATCCTCTGCAAAATGAAAGTTGGATTATTGCTAGTACAAAAAAAAAGTAATTTATAGTCTATCTTCTTCTTTTTTAAAAAGAAAAAGAAACTCTATCACCAGCTATGGTAAAAGATCGGTGCTATCCCTATCTAGTTATGTACTTGTAAGCGACAGCAAAATGACATAATTAATAAACCAGTAGCTGAAAAATCAAAAAGGTACAGAACCTCAACAAAGGATTCCACTGGGCACTTTGATTTAAAAAGATGACCTAACTAAAGTTAAGAGAGTCCTAAGGTTTTATTTGGTTGGAGTTTTCAAATGTTTAATTTAAAATTTACTTTTAAGTAGAGTTCTTTAAAACTGATTTTCAATTCAATTTGTATATGGTACGCTATTTTTAAAATTTTACAAAAAATATAATCTTTGTTTTTTATTCATTTCTTAAAAAAATTATAAAATACAAAAGAAAAAAAAAGAAAAAAAGATTTTTTTTACTTTAATGAAGTTTTTAAAATGGGTGAACCAAACTCATCGTTTTTTTGAAAAAAATAAAAAAACCCCAAAATATTTTTTAAAAACCCAACCAAACAACACCTAAGCATCTTTACTAAGGAATCCACTTGACACTTCATTCTTGGCGTGTTAAAATAAAGATGTTTACAAAACAAGACACGCAAAAGTATGTAAGAAATGATAAAAAGTGTCACTAAAGGACTTTTTTCTTGTGTGAGATTTCGTACATTGATTATATCTTGTAAAAGAAATTGGACTCCTAATTTGAGACATCCTGAAAAGGAAAATGACTCTTAATTTTCAAACAGATGGAGCAATCAATGTTTTAAAAGGCGTGAGGCAAGTTTGAGGTGTTTTGTCCAAGCGAGGCGAGGTGTAGGCCTTGAGGCGTTAGCCTCATTTTTTATTTAGTTTTTCCTTAATAAAATTCAAAAAATATAGTAACATGATTATCATTACTAAAAGAGCAAAATAACGACTTCACAAACATAAGAACAATCTCAAATTATCACAACAAAGAAGCAAATATCATGTTACTACATAAAAGCTAATTAATCTAGTGCATTAGACCAAAATATCAATGCCTATATACGAATTCTTTAATCCAAAACAATTTATAAAATTGCGTAACCAAAATATAAAAGCCTATATACAAATTCTTTAATCCCAAACAATTTATAAAATTGCATAACAAAAATATCAAAGTCTATTTCCTAAATATTAAAAAACTATAGAGCAAAAAAATAATATTTTTGAAAAATATAATATAATATTTTGGGGTAAAAAGATAAAAAAAAATGATTTTTTAAAATCTAATATCTTCAAAAGGACAAAAAGAGTTTTTTGTGCGGGTCCCAAAGATAAATAGACTAAAGAAGTCTATTTCTTTCCGGTCTTTCTTCTTTCTTCGCCACTTTAAGGTTTTTTCTCCATTACTGCCGCCGCCGCCGATGACCACCATTTTTTCAGGTAAGCGTTCATTTTTCTCCTCTAAATTCCGTCTCTTTTACCGTCTTGAAGTCCTCGTCTCACCTATTCTCTCTCTGCTCGCCATTTTTTCTCCCTCTCTTTTTGGCCGTTTAGATTTAGGGTTTAAAGCAGTATTAATGCATTAACGCCTCAGGTGCGCCTTAAACCATTGAGGCATAGGCCTCATTTTTAACCAAAAAAATCATGCCTCATAGCGTTTTAGCGGCGCCTTGCCTTGAGGCGTACGCCTTGAACACATTTTAAAACATTGGGAGCAAAAGAACTCTATAATTCTCGAATAATTTTTTATTTTAAAGGTGCAAAATATCTAAATAAAACTCCTAGAAAATAGGTACCATTCTCAAATACATAAAATAAAATCTGGGATTTGCAAAATGTGTATTTCTGTTTTCCCCTGACACTACCTCTACCATTGCCACAATGCTGCCACCATGGTACCTCATGGCAATGCCACCATCACAAAGGCACAAACTTCACAACTAAAATACAGAAAAGAATAAGCATAACCTATCTTTTTTGATATAAGCAATGCATTAATGCACCTGGTGGTTGACCACGGGGAGAGGGGGAAGGCCAGAAGGAAAAATGGGGTTCCCATGAATTGAAACTAGGCGAGGGGTGGGTTTCCCACTACCATTTCCACTATTCGAGCACCCCGGGTGTAATAAGCCTATCTTACTACAACTTAGAAGAATATCTTTTACTCATATGACCCACTTCAACACACCTCACATGACTCGTGACTCGTGTTCACTTTTTCTGCCTTTTTTTATCAGTAATCCAATTAAGGTGCACTTTCATTTTTCTTCTCTCTATCTTATTTTATTTGCCTCTCTTCTTCTAATGATTGTTGAATTCTCTCTAGAATTTTCATTTAAATTGGACAGAAACAATAAGGCCATCAAGCACGCCAAAAAAATAGTGAAATAAGCTTGATATGTAATACAATAATGTATTTAGCAGAGTATTCTAACAAACAAACATAATGAAGCAACTTTCTGTCATAAGAGTCTGAAGCATAATACACATAACTTCCCAGTAGCCAACCCTACTAGACACAATAACAGAAGCCAGGAGACAAATTGGCACAAATTGCAAGTTGCACGACCATGCATGGTAATACCTGGGCACCTATCATAGGTGATGAAATGCAAGACTTTAGTGGCCCTAAACGGGTTTGCTGTCATCATTTGCATTGGTTCCTAACACAATTAGTCAATTACTTGAATTTATATTTTATACCCCAGAGAAACTAGGAAAATCCAAAGTTGAGACTTGATATTTGGGACCAAGCATTCATATATCATAATTACAACCCTCTCTTATTTAGGTAATTCCTACCATATTCCGACTATGAACTAATCACCTATGAAATAAAGGGAAACAAAAAGAGAAAATTCAAGTATGTACCTGTAAATTGTGGAAGATTGTAGACTCCATGAGAGTTCTAGTGGAAGAAGAATCAGTATCAGAATGAGACGACGCACCTATCAAAAATTTATGGAAGGTACGGAATGCAACTGCAGTTTCTGTGCTCCAAGGAGGCAACCATTTGAAACCTGATACAGAAACAAGACCATCCTCAAATAACTTCACCACAGATGGTCCAGAACCAACCAACTCCAGACCTAGGTCACCATTGGAATTTGTACATCTGGAGTACTCAATTAATATTGAGCAATATCCGAGCAAGTCAAGCTTCAACGATTTCAAAGAAAGGGGATCAAATACGGTTGGATAAAATCTTGAACTCATTTCAACAATAGCCTTCTTCTTCCCCACTTCTATACTCGATATCAATCCAATCAAACCCAGTAACCAATGAAGGGCAAGCAATCGAAAAACCAAATGATGTTGGGCTTCTTTTGAGATTAACACAAGGCGACTAGTAACCTCACTCTCTTGTCCATCAAACGCATCTAAAAATTGCAAGTACATTCCTAAAAAGGCATGGCATAACAACGGATCATACGTATAAAGAAGTCCCGAAAACTTTACCTTCAACAAAGAAACCTGCAATTCCAAAGCTGCCGCTACCGGCATTATAATACACATAAACTCCACCAATCCACAGGCTGTCAAATTATGTGGCCACTCTAACAAGAACGAAATCGCCTTCCTCAACTCCTTATAGCTCGAACTAGATATCTCCTTCTCCTTACTTAAACCCCCTTCACTCATCAAAAACTGCGGAACATTAAACGGTACTAAAGGTATTGTTGTATTAGTAATTGAAACATTCACTTTATTCATCACTATTCCATGAATCACACTACCAAACAACAATACATAGCTCTGATTTACATGAGTCCGCTCGTTTTGACACAAACCCCACAAATACTCCGCAATCTCGGCCAACAAACTAGGGCAAGCCTTTTCCAATTCACGCAAACACTCACACGCCACTGCCCTACTCTGTCTATCAGGTCCATGATTTGGCCTATTTATAACCGCCAACAACAACTCAATTAGACTCTCAAGTGGCCGTATCCAATCTAGGTTTAACTTCCCGTTATCGTCAATTACACTATCTATGAATCTAGAAGTAATCGAGATCATTACCTGCTCTTTGAGAGAGTAATTGATAGAGACTCCGTCGATCGGTGCTTGGATTACCGAGCGTAGGGTTTCGACGAGCTTGATTAGGGCTTGTTCAGTGTGAAGTGCGAAGGAATTTAAGTACTCTTCGATGAAGATTGTGATGTTGAGCTTGAGATTGATGGGGAAATCCTTGCGGAGGAGAGATGAGAGAGAGAGGTCCAGGAAAGAGAAGCCTATGGTGTAGCTTGCGGTGGTCCATTTGTGACAGCGTGAGGGTTCGCCGGACTGGTAATCGTCGATTACGGTTTCCCATTCTTGGGGTGATAAGGGTTTCAGTGATGATTGCTGTGGTTTCTCCATTCATCAGAGTTTGGGGAAAGTTGATGAGCAAGATGTGTAATTTTCAATTTTTGGAATTATTTAGCCTTAACAGCCTAAAATGAATATTATTTCACAAAAGGAACCAAAAAATCTGACTGAATTTTGGAAGGAAGGGCTTAGCTATTTCCCATTTTCAAAATGACCCCTAATACCTTTTTCTTTTTCGTTTTTAAATACAAGCGGGTACAATAATACACTTAGACTTCGTTTGATTGCAAGGATGGAAAAAGAAAATAAATTTAGTTAATTTATGTGAAAAATATAAAATAGAGTGAGAGATGTTACTCATTTTATGAGTGTATATCTTTCATCCTTCAATATTTTTTGTGAAAAATTTTTATTTACCACTAAGTAAAGAAAATTTCTTCATGAAAAAATTTAAAAATCAAGAGGATATCACTTCTATCACTTAACTTATTTTCCATTTTTTCACCAAAACTAACTCAATTTATTTTCCTTTTTCACTTTACAATTAAACGGAGCCTTAATAGGCGGTCAAGGGAGAGGAAAATCTAACCTTAAATGATCCTTAGTCTTGTGCTTATCTTCAAAATATTATTACAAGGATAGTTATATTGAAGAGCACTCCCTATTTTAAGAGATAAAGTTTCGAGAACGGAGAAAAAGATGGAGGCGAAGCTTAAATTTATGCATTTTGTGTGTGAATATTCATACATTTAACTACTTGAAAATAAATTTCGATGTGGTCACATTTTTATGACCATAGAGTTATATCTTGGATTTTTGCATCATTGTTGTAAATTGTAGTTATTCTAAACTTTTGTTTTTAACACTACCACTATGAATGAAGGGTTAAACATTTTATGTTTTTTTGTCTTAGCGCATGTGATTGAGTTTGACAATAGCATTCACACTAAGCCTATTTGCACTATGTATCGGATTACCTGTCCCAGTATCACATGCCAAAGCGTTCAACGAATTAGGCAATATTGACCTGAAGTTGATGAGGTCCTCTTTAGTATTGGAGCGCATGATGGGAGTTTAGAGGACCATAAATGTTATTTTAGAATTGCTTTAATCATAAGTTAAGGGCTCGTTTGATTTGAGATTTAGGAAAGAAATTGAAATTCTAAACGCGAGGAAAGTTTCTTTTCTATAATCTATAATTCATTTATTGTGTTTGGTTCAAATAAAAAAGGGCATTTATCTACTTAAAAACTATCTCATTAAACAAATTAAATTTTAGAAAAATTGAAGTTCTAAAAAAGTCCCAATTTTCTTTCATTCTTTCATGTTTCGTCTTCTTCCAAACTAATAATCATAAACCACGATCATAAAATCGCCATGGCAATCTAACACCAATATAGCAACAATAATCACCATCAATAAACCGGCGAATATTCTTTATCATGTTTTGTGATAAATCGAGTAGATCAAATCAAAAAATTCAAAGAGACGATATTATATGAGGATACAAATAGAAAGAAAATGGGTAAATTTCTAGATCATAGTTGCAAAGTGAGGGGGATTCCTATCTATGGCAAATAAAGAAGCAACGATCCACAAGTCAATGAGGGTGGGCGGATGAATTAGGGTACTTTTGTCCTTTGTGAAAATATAAGAAGATTCAAGGGAATAAAAGGCTTTCTTCCCAAAAAGCACGAGAATAAAAAAAGCACTATTGTGGAGGAATTTATGGATTCCTGAAATATCGTATTCCTACTTATAAGTTAAACCAAACGCGGTAATTATAAAGGGAAGTGAATATTTAATTCCTAGAATGGAGAAAAGTTTTAACCAAACGGGCCTTAATTGGAATTTTCGAAGTTTATCAATTAGATTTCCTTCTTTATTGGCAGTATCAACATTAATAAAAGATATGCCTATTTTATATGTTATACTGGAATGAGACATCTTATTGTGCGAAGCTGATATATTTCCTTGATGATTGACATTTATATACAAGTATGAAGTATAAAGAGAGAAGATGAAAAAATGGAAATGGAATAAGAGATAATAAAATAGATGAAAAAAAAAGCATATAATGGGATAATAAGAGGGATAGGTACAAAAATAGAAGTGGGGAGACCGTGAGTACAATTAAGTTAGAGAGAAAATACAGGTAGGACCGACACATGTATCATCATTAAGGATAGTGCTATCTTTTGTTTCTTTTCAGTTATGTTCAGAGGTGGAGCTAAGCTTTTAGAAGACCTGGGCTCGTTGTGTGAAAATAAAAACTAATATTCCATAAGTCACAATTAAGAGTATTTTCTCTTTTATATGACCCCACAAATTAAAAGTAACTTTTCTTTTTTGGTTAATGCACAAAAATTTTAATTAATTTTTTTAAGACCATCAAAGACATTTAAATATGGTTTTTTTCCCCAAAATGTAAAAGTGGAATATTGAACATCAATTTAAAATAAAAGGAATAAAAGACTTCGACTTTTTTCATAAATGATATAAAAAGAGAATAAAAACAAGTCAAAAGGAAAAACTCTCTTGAGACACTTAGTAGGGTTAAATACATGCATCACTTACACAATTGTGAGAGTGATTATTTTATATGTGCTCGTAGTGTATGATCTTTCGGTGGGTTCGGTGTAACGGTTAACGTACTTTGTTGAATAACGGGTTAATGCTCTTTGATGGGTTTGTATATATTTAGAACAAAGAACAAAAGAATAAATGTTTTGAGCTTTTTTAAACATAAAGTTACTTACCCAGATAAACATGATGTCGTACTAGCTCTATTACTAGGGGAAATCTTTAACACTTGAGTTTTAAACTATATAGATATTACCATATTTTAAATTCTTAATGACTACACCATATATTCATATATTGTGTGTGTGTATATATATATGTATATATTATTAAAGTGAGATAAGACAACGTATATGACATAAAGAGTTAAACCTTGAGATGTAGAAATATATAAAACATAGGGACTTATTAGTGAATGGGTTGAAATACTAGTGGACCTCTAGGCTGAAAGATTATAGAGCAACAATAAGGTTATTAATAGAGGGTGGACCCGGGCCTTAGCCTGGTCTAGCCCTCTAGTAGTTCCACCTCCGCTATGTTGTATATTCTCGTGTATGCCAAATTGGTTTATTTTATAATATTTGAACCTTTTTCACCGTGGATTGTTGGTCTTAATTTGCTTCACTTGTAATTGCTTGTAAAATTTCTTGTCATATATGCTATAATTATAATTATGTGGCTTCTAACGTATATAGTTTTAAATTGTTTTATTTGATTATGGTAAAAGTAACCATGTTCAATGGATCATAATGCCGGGACACTAAAAAGAAAGATGTTCATACAATATAAGTGTAGCCTATACAATAATGCCGAGATGGATGTTTAGTATAATAAAAAATGAAATTATTGGAAGTTAAACCTTAGCTTATAAAGTATTATCTTCAATAATATACACATTTCTACTCTTGTTTATCTTAACTGCCAAAATAAGATAACCTAAACTTGATGTGTTTGCTTGCTTGTTTGTTCTAATGTTTATGCATTTAAATAATATATGCAAATAGTCCAGTATTAGCTTTCGTATAATTATATATTGCAACGTTGCCATCATTATGTTAACATGTATATGAACTAACCATGTGCTTAATTGAGTATTGATAGTATTATGTCTTCCTTTTAATCTGTTTTTTCTTGACTCAATTTGGTCTTTGTGTTTATTTTCCTAGTATTTTCTAGGCTTGTTATGTAATTCTTTATATTATTTTTTGTTTTTGTTTATGGACTAATACTTCTATCCTTTAAATTTTATATCCAATATATAGGTGTTTTTACTAAACGACCGGTTTTTCGATGGTGTATAGTAGAATGAACGGAAGCAGCAAAATAATGAAATAATATAGTTTACAAGTTCTGATTAAAACGTGAATGGAAGGTGTCTTATCAAATGTTAAAACTTCTAAGAATAACACAATTATCAGCAAGTGTAATATAAATGCGTCGTTCTAAAATATTTATTAAGCCATCAGGGCATTGGGTTTGCTTATTTTATATAAAAAAGAACTAAGATAATGATAGCAGTGTTCTAAAAATCGCGCCTAGGCGGCGATTAGGCGGAAATCGGGGCTCCCCCGCCCGGCCTAGGGCTAGTCGTTTTGTTTAGGCGTCGGGGTGATTAAGCGCCGATTAGGCGTCGATTTTTCGTCCAGGCGCCGATTTTTCCACTGGTTAGCTGAGACGTGGAAGAGAGAAGGAGATTGAGATGGAGAGAGACGGAGATAGATAGAGAGAGAGAGTATCGTACCTGTGAAGTTGTCGAGAAATCGTCGAAGCTGAGATGGGTTGGGGCTGAGAGCTCGGGTTTAGGGTTTTGTTTTGATGGTTGCTGTGGAATGGGGGCTAGTTTGTACGGGGAAAGAGATGATATATACGGAGTATTAGGTTTAGTCTTTGGTTTATTAAGTTTTATTATTATTTTCACCCCTTATATTTTTAGTTATTTGTAGTTTCACCCCTATTTACTTTCTTTTTATTAATTTTAATTATTTATGCTTTTAAAGTTTTGACTTTTTTGTAATGTATGTTTTATTAGTTGGATGTTAGAAAATTAATATTAATTTGAAAGGTATATTATGTTTTGTTAGTATTATGTTACCTAAAATAATATTTTTAATAGAAAATCGTTTGACCGATTATTCCCCGATTAATCCTCTAGGCGTTAGGCCCCCCTCGCCGACCTAGGAGCGCCTAGCGATTTTTAGAACATTGAATGATAGTGTTATTCCCAAAACAAGTATAATGTACATCAACTTAACGTACTATTTACTTGGGCAAAAGCCATTTTAGCTTTAGCGGTCACAATTTGCAAAAAAAAAAGGAAAATGATAACACCTAAATACGCTTGCTTACACATGTTATCACAGTTGCTAACACACACAATCTTACACTTGCATATTTTATCTTTTACAAACATGCATGTACTGTTGAGAATGGTTGGCTCAAACCATTGTCGAGATTGTTGAGAATGGTTGGCTCAAACCATTGATCTCACATGAAAAAATTGTAAAACTCAACATGGATATATAAGTGGAGGGAGAGTCTCCATATAGTAACGAGGCCTTTTAAGTTAAAACCCCACACATGCCGGGCACCAACCGGGCCCGGCGGTCCGTGCACATAGTAACAATATTTTTCCTCAACTTAAACACCTTTGGGCCACATGTGCGGGATTTTAACTTAAAAGGTTGTCCCGTTGGCCAAGTTTAAGTATTGCTTGACGTTGGTCAATATCCTTCGGTATTGATGCCCCTTGGGGGGCGGTGGTCCAAAGGAACCGGCGGGGGTGATAGTGTCTTATTCGATGATTTGATCATGGTGGAATGCATTGGGGTCTTGTGGAACATCGCCAAGGTGGAGAATTAAAGATTTGGCTCTGTATAAGAATTATATTCCTATTAGGTTTTATATTGTCCAATTCTTAATTGACTTTGTATTGTCATTAGGATTTGTATTATCCAATTTGTAGTAAGATTTGGCTTTGTGCAATCTTAGACCATAGGATTTATACTATATAAATAAACCGCTTGTCATAGGGTTTATTAATGAGTTGTGTTATATTATTTACTAGCTAGATTAGAGAGTAAATTTGAGAGATAACATTGAGAGTTATAATTGGCGGCTAGGGTATGTTTTGTGCGTTGTACTCAGAATTGGTCTCATCAATAATAGCTATCACCCGGTGGATTAGTGGCGGTTTTGCCGACACCACCTAACTGCTTGCGTGCTTGGTTAGTTGTTTTATTCTTTAGTCTCTTATTTTTCGTATTGCTTGACTACCAGTGGTGCTTGTTTCTTTAATTATTGTATGCATAATTGTCCGGTCGGTTCTACGCTTATGCTAAAGCTTATTCTAGCGGTATTTTAGCACAACATGTACACATCTATCTCTCTATGTATATATATATATGATAATCACACAGTACCATTACTAAATTGTGCCGAAATTTGGTAATGATACAGTACCAGTCAATACTCTACTGTATTGGGATATTACGGCACGACACTACTCACTAGTAATAAAAATCATTACCAACGATATATCGTACCATACCGAAACATTGGTATTGCCGCAGTCACGCTGCGTAGTTTGAGGGTGAAAGTTACAAGTAATAATAAAAAAAAATAAAAAAAATAAAAAGAAAAATTTATTAATAAGACAAGTTGTCTTTTCAAACTATTACAAAGCTACTACTAATTTACTATAGTAAATGGAGACGAGTCCTTCTTCCTTCCCAAGTATATGCGTGTATTTCTTTCCAACGATCCTCCTCCTTATTTTGGCAAAATATTCTCTATAATTATAATTTTTTCCCATTTTAAGGATATATATCTGAGAGGATAAGAAATAATAAACAAACGGTGAGCAAAAAAATATGTCAAATAGGTGTTATTAGATGGAGGTGGTGGTAGGGTATCAATACTGTATTGACTTAGTGAATAGCGGATTACGATACTTTTCCTACGATTATGTGCAAAATTGGGTGTAATAGAACAATAGATATATATATATATATATGTATTAACATAAGTCACTAATATACCGTTATTAAGCTAGTTTTTAACAAACTACCTGATCAACCAAGTTCAACCCAATCCCGAGCATATACGCGTAGTATATCAATGGTCATCAAGGCACTCAACTTCCTGAGCTCTTACAGGTAGTTAATTTCATGAGTCCCCTACGTGGGTATCAATTAATTAACTCACCCTCTCCTAAAGTCACACGTGTATAGTAACCGATACAATAAATATAATATAACTAATATTAATCGCAATGGAATGGGTACATCACATAGATTCAATACGAGAAATGAAGTACAATTAAAACAATAATTGTACAACAACGTTTGAAAAAAATGTAGTCACAAAGATATCAAAGATGAAATGAAAAGAATGCATTTGAATTCAAGAAGAGGCAAAAACAACAATAAAGAATTAAGGAGTAGTGAAAAACATCTACTTTTACTAGGTGGTTTGTTTTCGAAACTTGACTGGATCCTGGCGGTTACTGTGACAATTATATATAAATTAGTACCCAACATAGAATTAAAAAAAATAAAATCTTATAAATATTTGATTAATTTTATTTAAATCTTTAAAAGCAACTTTTGTAAATTTTGTAAACTAATGTTCCGAAGATATAGTTATAATATACCAATATTATTTTTAAAATTTATATAAATAAATCTTATTTATGAATTTAATTAAATATAGGTTATTTGATACATTTATATATAATAATAAGACATATTTTAGGGAGAAAATTTATTTTATATATATAGTGCACAACAATAGTATTTTAAAAACAACATTAAATTTTATATAACTTGAATTATTTGCCTTATATAATCTGTAAACCTTTCGTTCGGGATTCAAAATATATCAAATAATATATCAAATCGAAGCTCTAGACGAGAGGAAGAGAATGAAAAAAACTAGAGCTCCATTGGATCATTCACGCGCTTTCACGCGCCTCCTAAATGTGGCCACGCGCCGGCGCGTGAGTCGTCTTCCTCGCATAGCACGAGCTTGGCTATTTGTTTTGGACTTTTCTCACTCATTTCTTAACATTTTTTAGTGATTCAAAAGCCTATTTTGAGTATTTTTTCGAGAGAAATCCAAATATGTAAATATAATTGTATAATTCAAAGTATTGAAAAAGTTATTGTATTCTGTTTTAAAGTTATCAAAACTACCGATTTGAAAATCAAAAATTGAACATGCTAGAGTTTATATTAATGAAATACAACCTTATATAACAGTTATTTGGGTCTGAGAACATAGTTTTGTGTTTTTGTTTCAATCAATTTCGTTCAAAAATTAGTGATTTACGAATTTGGGGCAAAAACGGTGTAGTTTTAGTTTCTACGAAAATTGGTGTATCAAACCTCAACCATTTTTAAATTAAACTTTCAGATCCCTTATTCAAACCATATTGAAGTGTTTTGTGTTGCCAATTTTAGAATAATATTAGTATTAAAAGATCTTCCATTACCAAGTAAAGCTTCAAAAAAATGCTTCTTAATTATACAAAATTAGAGAAGTATATGAACTAAAAACTGGGGAAAAATAACTAAAGATAAGATTTAAAACCTTTATGGAGCTCTTCCAATGTTCAATTTGCGGTATAAACCACTTAGTAGCAAATACCCAAATGTAGCTCAAACTAATTTTTATGTAATTCTCTCTTATGGTGATTCAATTATGCTGGGGGAAGGCCTGCATTTATAGGGTTTGAGGTGCTGAATCAGGAGGTTAAAGAAGCTGGAGGTGTCTCATGCCCATGCAAAATTTATTGCATGCTTTACACATAGGCCCCTTACTAATCAATTTAAGCACCTTACTCACCTAAGCTATTTTTGTAACAATGCAAAGCTAATGGGTGACTATGCAAAGCTATATATAGGCCCTTATTAATAATTATAAGAATTTGAGGAACTAAAATGAAAGTATAATAAAAAAATAATTATAATTTGACCCCCTTTATGTTCTTAAATTTGCATTTTAAGTCATATATATATATATATACATATTGTAGAATTTAGGCCACTTTCTTAGAATTTAATTTTATGCAATGTAAATAGTGTGTACAAATATTAGGGGTAGAAAATATTTTCTTGGACAAGCTTTTTCTAAAACCCTATGGCCTAAAATAAATTTTTACAAAGTTTGGGAAAAATGAAAATTAACAATAGGTGTCATATATATATTTCAATGGTTAAACCTAGACATACATATATATATATATATATGTACATCTCTTAAAAATAGAGTAGGGTACTAATTTTTAAAAGTCCATTATGTAATTATTTTATTTATGTATTTCTTATAATTTTTTTTTATTAAGAGTATCTAGGTTTAATATAAATGTAATTTCATCTCTATCTATTAAAGCACTAACAACTATAAACAATAAAAGCAATAGGGCAAATGTGCAAATAAAGAAACCTTATTATAGTTTAGGCTATTACAGTCGCGGTATATCGTATCGTACCATTACATGTTCTACCATTTATGCAAAATTCTAATAATCCCACAACATTAATTTAAATTAACTTGTAGTAAATGGATGGTCTAGATTTGTGCACACTTAAAAGCGTTTTACTTTTCATACTTTAGGGTTTTCACATGCACACTTAGAGCTCGTTTAGTTTGAACTTTAGGAATGCAATTAGCATCTTAGATTCTTAATAAAAAAAATTCTAGCATCTAGGATACCTTGCCAATATTTGGTTCGGACGAGAATTATTCTTTATTGAAACATTGAATTACCTCTCAATATTTAGCTCAAACAAAAATAGGAATGATCCTCGTGTAAATTATAATAGTGCTTTTCATTTAATAAAATTAAGAGATAAGTCCTAATAATTTCACAAAATTAAACTTTAAGTTTTTACTGTTAAGAATTATGAAAAGTCATTGTATGCACTACAAGAAAAATAGCCTTTTTTGCGACAGGTGCAAAACTGTCACAAAAACGCAAATAAAACCATTGTTTGCATCATTTAAACTTATTTTTCCAAAAAGAAATCCATTATAATTCCATCAAACTAATTGTGACAACTCATATTAGACGTCACAAAAAGTATTTAGTAGTGTCATGACACTGTTGCCTAGTCTGATTTATATTTGAAAAGATTATTATTAAGATTATAATTCCATCAAACTAATTAAACACTAATAAAACAAAACTGAATAATGTTAACTAAGTAATCTCTATCATATAGTTTACCATAGTTTAAACCAAACAAAAATACAATATCCAAAAATATTATTCACCGAGAAACATAACATATTGCTCAATATAATTACAAAATTATAAAATGGTGCACACAACATAGTTTAAAGCAAATAAAACCATTGTCTGCATCATTTAAACTTGTTTTTCCAAAAAGAAATCCATTGTAATAATCTTACTTACACAACCTTAATTCCCTTTCACTCATATCCTGAAATATAAAAGACACTGAGTATTAGGTATTAAATAGCTTAAAGTAAATGCAACATCAAATTCTTAAGGAAAATAAAAAAAAGGACATCCTCGTTTACCAACTAAACATTACATCAACTTTTTCTTGGAGTTTCCTTTGAATTAGAAATAAACGTTAACCTTATGAGAAAAGCTATCATCTCCGTTAAGATCTAAGTAGTGAACACTTGATGATGTAGGAACCTAAGAGTATACAATATAATTTATCAAAAACTTATACTAAATATAAATAATTTGAACGTAAATTATAGTAGATATGTGATATAAATAAAATTACATTACCAATGCTAGATGAGCTGTTTTCACTATGCAACTCCACTATTCTCCGTGATAAATTCAATTCTTGTACTTATATGTAATTAATAATAAAAGAAAAAATATATTAAAAAGAATATAAATGAAAAAAAAGAAGAATAAGTTATCTTCATAAGTAAGAGTGATATTTTAGTCTTAAAAGGGAATTTAATAAAAAAAATCTAAAAGAGAATAGCTAGAGCAATCATTTATTTTTATATATTTAAGAGAGAGAACTTTGGAGGAATACTCTATTCACTATAGGGAAAGTGACTTTTCACAATACTTTATGTGCAACGTTTTATGAAAACATCGCGATATGTATTTAATAGTGTTGTTTGTTACTAACATTGCAAAATTTTATGGCGCAAATGTACAAAAGACGCTATTATTGTTACATAACACGACGTTTTCATAAACATCACACAATAAACGTCACAAAAAATCATTTTTTTCACAAACTTCATGAATTTTGCGTAATTTGTTAAAGAAAACGTCACAAATTTTAAAACTTTTGTTAGAAATGTTGCAACTAAGGTTTTTTTTTTGTCTAAAGTGCTCGTCTCATTTTTGTTTATTTAAAATTTTTGCATTATTATATAATTATGAATTAAATTAAAATACCATTTTCTATTTAAGTTTTGAATATAATTAATAAAATGTTAATTAATGACTAATGTGTGGCTTTGGTGAATTGGTTAGTGGCTTTGCATGAGATCAAAAGCGTGACATCCTTGTTGTATACTAATTGTTAATTAGTATTGGTTTGTGTGATAATTGTTCCTTCTTACCGGTTAGTATGTGCTATATTGTTCCTTATTCATTTTTTTTGGTAATACACCATATTATAATATACGGATTTTTTTAGTATAATAAGAGTATTATATTTTAACTTACTAAATTTTCAATATAGTACATGTGTAAGAGTTTTAATACGTTGATCGTGCTGAATCTGTCAGCAAAATAGTATGAATAACCGAAGTAAAATTACATAGAATTTAAAAGCCGAGTTTCGTGTATCACACGATCTCCTTAAAACAATTACACCACATCCCTTGCTGCTTTGAGGTTTGCTATCAGCGTTTGTTTCCTAGGATGAAATGGTGGAATAATATCTACCTTTGCACTTCGGTGTTACTCACAATCAAACGTAATGTTGTGTGTGTTTTTTGTTGTGTGGAATATGTCTAAAAAACCACCTATTTATACACGGGGAAGGAGTTAATAGCGGCTTTATAAGTTAAATGCAAGAATTAATTTAAACGTTTTTGAAATCTCTTAATTAAGAGAAATTAAAATAAAAAAAAAACGGGTGTCATTAAAGAGATTAAATGGATAAGAAGAAAAATAAACTTGCTCGACACTCATATCCGCATGATCAAATTCAGTCCGTGGTTTGCACCCCATGCGTTTGGGTATGTGAGAGAGAGCCTCATTTTTCTTAAAAGCTTAAGAGCTAATGGAAAGTAACCCTTTATAAGCTTATAGCTTTTCCCACAAAATTCCAATGTGGGACTAACTCTTTCCATTCCATTTTTCCATCTCAAGTAATTCATTTTGGGTGACAGTTTCTCATTCACTCCATATCCTTTTTGAGCAAACTAAAATATGATTTTGAAGTATTCACAGAGAAGAACATGAATCTATAATTCTCTTTTACAACTGAGTGTGAAACCCCATTTAAAATTACGCTCAAAACAGCTCGAAACATTACTTTAATACCTATTTTTTTTCAACAGAATATACCCTTAGATATATCAAACACACGCATTCTCTGTGACACGCAATCCCGCCTTTCCCTGTTTTCCAACGGGCCCTGGATTCACATGTTCAAACCCTGTCTTGGGTGGGGCCTGGATTCACAGGTTCTAAAAGCAATGTGTGACGAAGGAATTCTAGTAAATTGAAAGGGAACTGAAGCTAAATTAGCTTCTTGTCATTTACCATAACAGTCGCCAATCTCTATATAACAGACAAACTCTGTCTTTTCTTCTGTATTCCGTTTACCAACATCTACAATTTTTTTCAATATTCAAGGCATCCTAATTATTTAGAAAAATAAATCAAAATAGTTCCCTGCAAATTATTTATTAGAAAGATACTTTTCAGAATGGTTTATTGTTAGAAGTACATAGGTATACACACCCACAAGTAAAAAAATAATCGTTAACATAATTATAATTTAAAATTGCATTTAAAGTATACTGGAATTAAGAATCTCTCCATTTCTACGCAAACATTTGTTCTATATTTGATGATGAGAAGATATTAGCACAGTTGTACCAATTAAGATAATCTCTTAAGATAATATTTATTTATTTTCTTATTGTAAAAAGGGAAAAATTTGCACTAGAATGGGTGAGAAGGTTCTATATTCTTTTATCACTAGTATAACGCAACTCGTTTGCAAATAACCTTGTGTGTTGAGAGAGGGAACTCAACTACAGGTGGATGATGATGCTGTAGTAGAAATATTCTGAATTTCATTTTGCTCGATAGTGACGTTGAAAATTGCCTATTGAACAATTTTTACTTAATATAGTTCAAACATTGGTGCACTGAAGTATTGGATTATAATAAACTCATGCCATTTATGTTCCGAATTTGCAAAGTAATTGGTTTAATTGGACACTTTTTTTTTTTTTTTTGGAATAAAAGTAATACACAAATTGACCAAAAGAGAATGGGATCAATGTGGCTTGACCAGGGATTTGATTTGTGGGAAAAAATTTTGATGGGGCAAAATTGGATGGGGGTGATGGGATCTCAATGATAAAACGATGTGTGTTTATTTTTATTTATTTAAATTAAATAAAAAAATAAAAAAAAATTAATTTTAAATGAGAGTGGACACGAATTGTTTTATCGTTAGAAACACTATGACCTCATCCAATTTTGTCCCCATCAAAAATAGACTATGATTTGTGCCAAAGCATGTTCTTAAAAATTATACCATTTGACAATTTAATTAGGTGCACTAAATACCCATTTTATAAGTTTAAAGAGTAGGTGCCAAAAACCCCATTAGAATAAACGTTCTTTATAAATTAATAATAAACAGACAATGGAATCATCAATCAATCAGAGCCTTCGGTAATAAATTTTGTGGTCGTTTACCTGCTATCAAATCCAAAATACAAACATTACTCGTGAAGCAGCTCTATTACATTAAACAACTAGCCCTTCACAAGTACATATATAGATATACCTATAGATGCATAGTTACGTATACATGTATGAATATATATATATATATATAGAGAGAGAGAGAGATTCCTTTAACACATACCATTGAGCAATTCCTTCAAATCTTTATAAGACTACAGAGCTTTCTTGTTTTGATTGAATGCAATTAAGCAGCCAATGCCAGAGCTCTGTGATCTTCAAATCCATATTAATGGGCAACAAACATTCTTTCTGAATGAGGTAAGCCAATCCAAACCATTCATTTCCTTCACTTGTAAACAATTTTCTCTTAATCTTTTACCTAAAAAAAATAATATAAAATCCTCTCAATTTTTGCAGAAAATCATCTCAAAATTCTCGGCGAAGTTGAGGAAAATCATCAAGCAAGAAAAGGGAAGTACCCTTGTCAAGAATTTAGGAATAGAAATAGAAGATTTTCCCGGTGGACCAGATGGGTTTGAATTAATTTCAAGATTCTGCTACAACAATGGCAGAGTTCCAATCACTGTATCAAATGTCTCTCTCCTCCATTGTTGTGCTCTGTTTCTTGGAATGACAGAGAAAATCTCACCCAAAAATCTCTTCAGCCAAACAGAATATTTCCTCAAAGATATGTTCCAATGGTCATGGAATGATACCCTCAGTTGCCTCAAGAGCTGTGAATCATTCTTCTTGTACGCAGATTCCTCTGGCCTTGTTGAAAACCTTCATAAATTCAGTCATTTCAAAGATTTCTCATAAATCAGACCCAAATTTCCCCTTTGCTTCATCTTGTTCATCTTCATCTTCGCTAGAATTACTAGCCAACCCATCATCAAAATCAATTAAATCTTGGTGGTTTGAGGAATTAACAATTTTCCCCCCTGTGATCATCCAAAAATTCATCAAGACCCTTGATTCTCATGGCACTTACAACAACACAATTATCACAAGATTCCTCCTTTATTACCTAAAAACTTCAGCTCAATCAAAACTGAGTTCTTCAAGGTCTGGCTATGGAGGGCTTGCAGACAGAACTGTTTATGGGGTGATTTTAATGGGGAAAAGGGCATTTTCTTGCAGAGGGTTATTTTGGGTACTGAGAATTGTATCTGGTTTTGGTGTGGGCAGATATTACAGAGGTGGGCTTGAGAGATTGATTGGTGAGGTGCTTGATGAAGCTGAATTGGATGATTTGCTGGTTAATGGGGGTGGTGATGGGGATGTTTATGATGTGTGCCTTGTGTTGAGATTGATTAGGGCGTTTGTTTGTAATTGTGGTAAAGTTGAAAGAGGTAAAGAGAAGATCAAGAAAGTTGGTGGATTGGTAGATAAATACTTGACAGAGATTGGTGCTGATCAGAAAATGAAAATGTCAAAGTTCCTTAGAATTGCTGAGAGTTTGCCGCAAAGTGCAAGGGATTGCTTTGATGGGGTCTACAGAGCTGTTGATATCTATCTTGAGGTAATTCTTCTCATATTATAACCACTTATTTCTTTCTGTTTTCATATTTATTATTATCATGAAAAATATTGTTTTACACAATAAGTAACCGATTTATCGAGTGAGTATCGATTTAGATGCACCATATCAAGTGTGGATTGACGACTTCAAAAATTAATATTTCTTATCAAAATACAACCGAGAGCATCTTAATGCTAGTTCAAATAATAGTATTGTGGGCGTGTTATTTATAGAAAGATTCGAACGGTTCCAACTTCTAGTTTAAGCAAGTTACTTTTGAAATGTCTTTAATTATGTGTATGAGTTCTGATTGGTTAATTAATTTACACTAAAGTGATGCGAGGAGGTATAAATATGATTTAGTTTTTGTTCGATAATAATATGAAAAACAAATAAACATGTGATTTTGTAAGAAGTTGAAAAATAAATTGAAACATGTGATAAAGTGCTCTTAATTTTATATTCATTTTATGAGTAAATATTCTCCGTTATTTAGAAATTTTTGTAGAATTTTTTTTCCTCAACCACAAAAACAAGTAACGACAGTATTATTGCTAAAACAAGTATACTTCTTGTTAGAGCAATGTTCATTTTTAAAAACATGCATTATTACTTCTCAAAGTAATATTGTATCCTGGCAAAATATAATTACTTTAGCAAATATGGGTAGCTTATCCTTTAGGTAAAACAGATTAACTTTATACATCTTCTTTCTAATTAAAACAGAAAGATGATTATTTTTCTTTTGAAGAAAGTCATGAAAAGGCATTTTTGTCATCCTTATTTTGGTTTGTGCTTCTCGTTATGGGGCAAAGATTCACCTTTTGCCGTAAGTAATATAAAATTATGAGTTGTCAATAATTATATGTGTTTTTAACTGATCTCTATATTTTAATTCGTGGCCTTAATTTAGGGAGTCCTGTTATATCAAAAAGCACACAAAAATGAAAAACAATGCTAATAATTGGTCATTTTCTAAGTAAAGGGAAACATATTTATAGCATTGATGTTAATGAATATTGTCATTATCAAATCAAACAAACTAAATCATGGGACCACTTAATAATAATATTACAAAATATAACCTTATTTACTATAAAGAAAGAACTAGGGAACAGAGCAGCAGCAGACCATCTTCACACACTGATAGGGGGCCAGGGAGAATCAAATTATCAAAAAAAAACAGGAATGCTCAGATATAAATACATACCTAAAATACTTGGGCCCCAGTAAAAAAATTCAAAATCTGGGGCAGTGGTTCAGGTTAATTATGAGGTGAATTATCAACTGTTTTAAAATATAAGTTGTTGCCCAGGGCAGGCAGGATGACTTGACTCATCCTCACCTTCTTCCTCCCGCATATCACTGCTATGTTAAATATGATTTTCTATACGATTCTTTTTTTAATAATTTAATTTTTTGGAAGAGATAATTTCTAACAGCTTATTTAAAGTTATAAACTCAACAATGGTAATTAAATATGAGAGTTGCGCTCGTTAAGATCTTAACCTAAATGTAAACTAACACAGAAAGGCAAAATTGGACTTGGTCGAACAGTTTTCAATGCAATCTCACAAAAATTATAATAATAGTTAAATATTTAGAGAAAAAAGAAAAAGAAAAAGAAATGTTTAACATAGCTTATTTTAGCTCAGCCTTCTTTCACATGAAAAAACATAAGAATTAACTGTTTTTTCAATCATTTATCAACTTTGTGACTGTATCCTAAATAATGTACGATAAGAAATGTTCAATCATTTTTATTTTTTTTATCTAGAAATGATTATTAATATATGTGTTGGGTAAAATTGAAAATTACAGTCACACCCTAGCCTATCAATGGAGGAGAGATCAAGAATATGCAAATGTGTAAATTACAAGAAGCTTAGCCTTGAAGCATGCAAAGAGCTAGCCAAGAACCCCAGAATCCCTCCCTTAATTTCCATACAAGCACTTGCTTCTCAGCATTCCAGTATCATTGATAATATACCCAAACAAGACTACTTGTTTACTAGTACTACTACTACTACTACTACTACTACTCCCATTAGCAGCAGATCAAGCAAAAGCAAAAGCCGCAAACAAATGGCTTTGTACAAAATTGAGGATGAAATTAAGAAGTACGGTAACAATAAGAATAATAATAATGGAGAAGGACAAGGACAAGGACAAAAAGAGAAGGCTATTGGGGTGAGAATGCAATGGAAGTTGCTTGAATTGGAGAAGGCTTGTAAAGATATGGAGGGTCATATTTCCATCATGGGAAAGAGTAATGGGGTCCTTATTGTTCCTTCTCTCACTAGAACTTTGCCTAGAATGTGCTGACCTCTCTCATATATATATATGTAGAGAGAGAGAGAGAGAGTATATATATTGAAAGGTGGATTTTGTTTTCCTTTCAATTGTAAAAGAATGTATTTCCAGTGTGGTTTATTTAGGTTAAGAAAAGAACAATGTGTTTTGCATGTAATTTTGGATGTGTATTGAGTGTATCACTACAACAACTTACGATATTCGGCAAAATTTAGGATTGTAGTTGCTGAAGGGTTTTGGTTGTGATTGTGATTATTAATGTGATTTTGAATTATGAGAATTCTGAAAAGAATTTAGAGGAAAACATAGTTTAGAACGATGAAGATCGGGTTTTTTAGACAGGAGGAAGGAGAAAAGTGTAATTTGCTCGAAATGAAATTACTTATATTTTTTTTCTTCACTTATATATCTTTAACATATTGATTCGGCAAGGTTTGATATATACATTGCCAAAATAATTATCTTTTTGTCATAGTATAATACTTATTAATTTGAAAAATTGTATTATATACTTTTAAAGTTGTACATTGCTTTACTAATAAGTATAATTATTTTGGCAATACTACCACCTATAATATATATTTCTTTGGAAAAGTCCTCTTACTTGATGCAATTTGAAGAGATCAGAATCACCTTATAAAGTTGAGACAATTTAATACATCATAGTTGTATACGTCTGAGTAGATTTGGTAGATACAAATAAAAACTTGCTTTTGAATATCAATTTATATCTCCGCATTTTGTTTTTTGGTTCGTGGCAAATTAAGTATTTAAGCACTGTGTATCTTGGTTTTACTGTTATCTCTCATTTGGTCATTGAACACGCGCATATTATTCTATTCTTGAAAACTAAGTATAAGTCTTATTACTCGGTTCTTAATGGTTGAGTAAGGCATTATTAAACTTATATATACTTGAATCTCAAGAACCGAATAACAAGCTCTTACTTGATACTATATAGAGTAAAATCAAATATTTTTAGTGGTTGAGTAAGGTATTATCAAACTTATATATACTTGGATTTCAAGAACCGAATAACAAGCCCTTACTCAGTACTAAAGTATAATCAAATACTTTTGATGGTGAAAATTATTATAAAGAAATGCATTTCATGGACTATATATAAATCTCGTTACTTTCCATCAATTTCAGATTATGCTTCCAACACAGTACTTGTGTAGTAAATTTTTGATGGGGCAAAATTGCATGGTGTCATGAGAGCTCTAATAATAAAGCGCCTTGTGTCCACTCTCATCTAAAATTTATTTCTTTTTCATTTTTTCATTTGATTTAATTAGATGAAAATGGACATGTGTCGCTTTATTATCGGAGCCTCATGACCCCATGCAATTTTGCCCCCATCAATTTTTTTTCTATACTTGTGATATAACAACTTGCTAACTACATGTTATATTATTGTACTATAAATCTTACTCATGTGATTACTAATTAATGCCAAGAATTATCTTTCATACCTGTGATTTACTATCATTCAACTTTTAGGGTTTCTTAATTTATCATTTATTTTTCTGTTTGAAAAAGAAATATGGTGGGATGCGGTGTGCTATGGAAATGTACTGAACAATTATGTAGCTTGAAAGCAATTAAAAAAAGTTAGATTTGATAAAAGTTTGAAGCATGTCTATTGATAGAATTAATGCATTCCGAACCACTGAGAAAAATTATGATATAATTAATGCATTCCACTGAGAAATTAAAATAATTGCAAAGAAAGTCAAGTACCATTCACCTATATTTATTTCTGTTCAATTTTTCACACCATTGATTCACCTATATTTATTTCTATCCAATTTTTTACGCCATTGATTTTCAAATTCTCTTTTATTAATCACCAAATTTTCATCGAAACGCCATTGATTTTCATCTTCCCTTTTATCAATCACCAAATTCAAAAAATCTTTCCTTTCATCAATTTAGCGCCCAAAGAGAGAAAGGAATCATGCACATTTAAGTAAGTTTCTTATTATACTTAAGAAAGCTTATAATTCTTGGATGGATGTACAAATGAAGGTCTTAACTCCTCCTCAGTGGATAGTGGAGATCTAATCTAATCAACAATTCAGATAGACTCTCCGGAATATCTTAGGATTAATCTCTATTATTCTATACGATTTTAAATTGTTCCGCCGAGTATAAAATATCTAAATATTCTAGAAGTTTCAGGAGTATTTTCGTGAGTTCCCATTTACTTGGCATACTTTAGTAGTTTATGGAGATTCCAGTAAGCCTCCAAATTGGTGAGATGTGATGTGGCTATGGCATATTTATAAAGTAGTTAAGTAATAACATCAACCAGCCTTGACTTTAACTTGTAATTAAGCCCGATTCAACAACCATTGCCTTGAGGTGCGTTAATTTGGAGTTGCGGAACACAAACTTCCTTGTGACCTGATTTGTTTCTCTAGCAAAATTTTTTTGAATCATTATTTGATGGGGTGGAGATAAAAGAGGAGGAGATACTTCTTGATATGATACACTTGATTGAGTAATTCCGGCCCAATAGTCTAGGAAATTACACAAAGTGCACGCATCAGCCAACTCGTGTGACTACACCATACTAGAATCAAATTACCCACACTAAACTGAAGAATCTGAAATACTACAATCTAAAGATTCTCAACTTCTTTTTTGGTACAGGCGAAAGAAAAAACAAAACTAAAACCCTCTGGGCACAGCCACCCTCTTAAGTCATCTCAGAGCAGTTCCACCACTTCAGCTGGGGGAATTATGACTCTGATGTTTTCTTTTCCTTGGTTGATTCCCACCTTTGTCATCATGTCAGCTACTCGGTTTCCTTCTCTCAGCATATGTATTATGTCTGCTTCCATGTCTCCTTCTAGAGCTCTGCAATCCTGAATTAAGACTCTGTCAAGGTGGTTGTCTATCTCCTCTGTTTCAATCAAATCCAACACATGTTGAGAATCTGTCTCAATGATAACTTTCCTCCACCCCATTTCTTTAGCTAGCTGAAGACCCTTCCTAATGCCTCACAGCTCTGCTTTCAAAGGAGAAGCATGCCCAATTCTGCCACAAAAACCTTCTAGCCATTTGCCTTGGTCATTTCTTGCTACGCCTCCATAGCTAGCCCATCCATGGTCCATGGAGCTGCCATCAGTATTGATTTTTATGCGACCTGCACTTGGAAACTTCCAGTTAATAAGCTTGGAGTCCTTAATTGTGCTCCTATTGGGATTGCTATTGAACGCCACCACTGTTTCCTTGACTTAGTGTATAATTTTGTTAGCAATCTCATTACGTAACACATCAATATTCTCAAATTGAAAGTTATTTCTAGCCTTCCAAAAATGCCAAACACCACAAGCAAATATAATATTCCAGGGAATGTTTCATGGCTGTTGAAGGTTATGATCCCTGAGATTAATTTCCAACCATGAAAAGAAATTTACCGACTCTCTCGAAGGAGTGTTAAGCGGGTTAATTTCTTTCCAAACTCTAGTTGTATAAGCACAAAGTTTAAAGATATGTTCTATAGATTCAATACATGAGCATTTTTTACAAAAAGGATTTGTAGAAATATTTCTTAGCACACAATTTTGATTAGTAAGAATTTTGTTGTGCATTAGAGTCCACATGAAGGTAATTATTCTTGCAGGTATCTTAAGTTTCCACAGCCACTCCCAATTATAATCCCGAGAAGAGATAACTCCCTTGTTCATGAGAATGAAGTTATAACAACTTCCAATGCTGAATTTTCCTGATCCACTAGGGATCCAATACAAAGTGTCTCCCACGCTGAATATTTCTCAGCTTCTTGAATTATAATAAATATAAGAATATTTATTCTAATCAAATGTATATTCTATTTATTATTTTAGTTAGGAACTAATTATAAATCATGCACTACTTTTTTTAGTTACAATCGTGGTCATTAAATCCCACTATACTTGGTTTTGTCTTTAATTTTAAGTTATCCTAATTTATATTTTATTTTCATTAGAATTCTAATATTAAACACTATAAATTAACATCTAAAATATTCTAGTTATATTAGGATTTTTACAATCTCCATTTTAATTTTGGGTGATTTTATTTCGATTCATGATATCTTACAGTTAATCCACGTTGTTAACTTAATCCGCATTGCCTATTAAATTAATCCGCGAGTGTAGATAAATTGACAAAAAAAATATTATTGATTTAATTTTATAAATATTGTTTTAATAGTGATTTAATATTTTAAAATCCACTAGATTAATAAGTAGATCCACTTTAATCAAATAAATAAAAATATTACATTTTATATGCTCATAATTTCTTCTTTTGTTAGAATAGTATTATAAAAGTATTGAAATATATTAAAACGTCAAAATTACTAACAGACAGTGGGCATCACATAATGTTTAGTTGGGTTTTAAAAAAATATGTTTGGGTTTTTTTTTAAGAAAAAAATCGTGTTTGGTTCACCCATTTTAAAATTTTCATTCAAATAAAAAGAATATTTTATTTTTCCTTTGTATTCTAGAAAAACTTTAAGAAATGAATTTTTTATATATATATATATATTTAAAGGGAGTATATCATACACAAATCAAATTCAAAAACAGTTTTAAAGCACTCTATTAAATTTTAAATTCAAAATTTAAAAACTCCAACCAAATGAAACTAAATGTTTAAATTTTATTTTCAATATAGGAGTCGTTTAATTCAAGTCATCCTCGCTTTTCTATCCCATTCAATTCTAATTAAACTATGAATCTACTTAATAACTTAAGAAAGTAATTCTAAAAATTTTACATTTAACTAAGATGTTTTTTTTATTGTTTATACAACACACAAAACTTGATATTACTGGTAATGAAAAAAGATGATTGGCAATTGAGCTATAAAAAGTAACTAAGGTTAAGATTGAGGTAGTAAGAAAATAACAATACCAACAATAGGTTGATAAAAAAAATGTAACAATGGTATTTATACAAATAGAAAATTTTTGTTTGGTGTAAAATTATGATTTAAGATTTATAAATATATTCAAATCTTGAGATTTGATACTTAGCTTAAAGTTGTAACTTTAAATTCTTAGTGTAGGGCTGTTACTTCATGATTCTAAGCTCGTGAATTTGAAAAAAAATATATAATTAATTTTTAAACAAATTAATTTTTGTTATTATTATAACTATACTTGTAATATTAATTATAACAACAATATTAGGGATAACAAGGGTCGTGTTTTTCCAAACTAGAACCTTACACGCTCATAAACCCGTTCCAACTAGGTGCGGGTTTTATTTTATTTTTTAAAATCTGAACCAGCAGCAAATAGTGTATAAACCCGCCCTCGCCTCATGGTAATTACACTGTATTATAAGAAATAAAATATGCTATAATAGGGGGAAGGTCAGGTCAAATGGGTTAATTTTATGTAAACCCAACATCCGCCACGGTGTCAAAAATAAAAGTAGCATACTAATCAATTAAATATAAATTTTAGCAGAATAATATTTGGATTTAGAAATTAATTTCCTTATATTTTTTAAGCATACACAATTTTAAATTCTTGTATTTTTAAATATGTAATTTTTGAATCTTAGATTTTTGAATTTTAAAGTTAAATCCAATTCAGCAATCAAAACTTACCCTAAAAGAAAATAGGAAATAAATAAAATGGAAGTAGATTTTGATTAAGAATCTAAATTAAAATGGAATCTAAATTAATGCTATTATAAATGAATTTTAATTGGTGGATATGCTTCTCAATTTTGAAAAGGGTTATTATTAAAGTTTGGTTCAAAATTTTCATAAATTAAGGGTGGATTAACTGTAAGATATGGCAAATAGAAAAAAAAATCATTTTTTAATTTTTTTTTTGAACCCACTATAATTGTTTAATCAATGTCATGTCTATAAAAAATATTTATCAGAGTCGTATTTGTACAAAATTTATAGTTACCTTCTTTTCTTTGAATTATATTTTAAGTTAACAGGTTTGATTATTTCAGATTCGCTAGGAATTAACGAAATTTGAGTAAGAATGGATTGGTGTGCTATAAAAAAGCACATGTTTGTGCTTTATTTTCACTTTTGATGTTGTTGGTGCAAAAAACTGAACAAAGTTAGTTTCGACCACACAGTTAAATAATTAGTTCAAATGATCGAAATAATAAACATAATGAGCTAAAAAAGTCAGAGATATATAGACGAGATTTGCCTCATATGAAAATATGGGTTAGTCCTCATCTGTGGAATAGAGCTAAGAGCACGGGTTACTTTGTAGTATAATGACTGAATTGGTATTACAAGCTTACAAAGTATCTCTAGCTATGAGCTCTACCGTATGCTCTATAACTCTATCTTGGTTGTTTAAATGTTCGATTACTTGATTATCGGTTGGTTGTTCTTCGTTGTTGAGAGAAGTAAATGCTTCCCATATATATATGACGGAGAGGAAACGTGTTAGAGGGCTCACAGAGCAGGTCTGAGGCCATCCTTTGGATACCACCCACTCTGACCTTACTTCTCCATGGATTATAGTGCATTAAATGCAGTTGGTATGCATTTAATGAAGTTGAGGGAGCCTATGTGGCATTTGGTGGAGTTAGTAGCAGTTGCCCATGCTGCCTGCACATGTTCTGACACAGTGGTCGGCGAGAGAGTTTCAGAGCTCGTTGAAAGATCTCTGGTATTTGAGCTTCGTCATTTGTTGTGGGAAAACAATTCTTAGACCATATGCCTAAACTCTAAAAGGGCTTTGGCCTCCCTGCGATACTCGGACAAAGCTCCTTCGAGCTTTTCTCGTTGTGGCAGGTCAGGTTGCTGACGTTGATGGCCATGTGTCTGCCCGTGGTTGGCGAATTAAATTAAGTTACTAATTTATCACCATCAGATGTTATTAAATATTATTCGATTACTTTACAAACATTTTTTTTTTTTGCACCATACATAAAATTAGCTTAGGTTGTATTATTTTCACAAAAATTTTAAATCATGTGATTTGATAAATCATAAGAATATCATGATTTTCAATTTAGTTCTTATTTTCATAATTATTTTAAAAATTATCAAAATATAGTGATGTAAGTTAAGATCGAGTGAAATTATTATCCATTTACGTGTTTGAATTAGAGTGAGAAAGTTTTAGTGACCAATAATATAGGATAAATCAGATTAAAATGAGATGGAACAAATTCAAACTTTGAAATTCAACACGAGATTCCAAAGTCCCAACTTTTTGAGCGGATTATAAAATCACGTAATTTATAGGATTTCAAAATTTAAGAGAATTTTAAATATTGCGACATATTCCAAAAGAACAATCTTGAATTAAGTAAAGCACGTGCTTTACCAAATCCTATTTAAGATTCTCATGAAAAGAACATAACCTAGTGAATTATGTTGTTATTAAATATTTAAGATTATGTTTGAATATGCATTTTTTTTTCTTCTTTTGAAATTTGAACTCGTAGTATCCATCTTTTAGTCCTCATACCTTTAGTGTTATATCTTTTTATAGGAGTACTTAACAAAAAAAAAATATTTTTATTTATCCATCTAAAAGTAAAAGACCTAAAATGAAAAAACGACATCAAATGCAGATGATTAACTTCCAAAGGAGGGCAATAGATTTTTTTTTCTATGAATAATTTTGTATCACAAAAGATAAATATGAATTATACTTACATGTTAAATAACTGTGATTATGACTATGTACGCCAATTAATATATTGCTAAATATTATTCATGTAAAGTATTGTTATTGTTATTCTTTTACTTAATAAACTTTTAATCCTCTAATATTTAATGTAAACTTAAAAGATAATAGACATTAGGTTCAAATAAATTAGAGTCAATTGGATATAAGGGCTCATTCTGATAATAACATAATTATAAATGACACTTACAAATTAGCAGCATAATTTAAGAACACTGCACAAAAAAGACACTAATGACCATTTCTTATTTAAGTAATAACACAAAGGAGCATTATTATTACGGGAATAAGAGAAAACCTTACGCCTACGACTTAGAAGCCAACTGCTCCTTTTCTCATCCAATGAAAATTGAATAGTAGACAGTGAGAATGGGTTGAAGATCATATAATTGTTTTTATTAGGGGTGTTGTCAGAAATCCGAAAACCGAACCGATCCGATGCGATCTGAAATTTCCCGAACCGAAAAAAAACTCGAAACCAATTGATTTGGGTCGGTATGGGTTGGGGATTCGGGATCTCCAAATTGGACCGAAAAAACCGAATCTTTAAAAAAAAAATATTTGCTAACTTAATATGATAACTTAAGTTGTCTTACAATACGTTGAAAAAAAAAAGAAAACTTTCTTACAACATTTACATTATATAAATGACCCAACCCTATGGATTATTTACATTGATAAATAATTACTTAAGCTAATTATTAAAATAAATACATTATATAATTTTTTTTGTAGCGCCTTTTGAGTAAATTTATGTTTTTAGTGGAATTTTGAACTAAAATTTTAACAATACAAAAAAAATCGAATGAGACCAAACCGGACCGAAACCGAATAACTTGGGGAGGGTTTGGGTTTCATAGGTACAAAAACCGAAACCGAACCGAAACCAAACTATAAAGTTTGGGGAGGGTTTGGGGCACTCTAGTTTCTACCCCGACCGAAACCGAAAACACCCCTACTTTTTATCACAAATAATGAGGGACATGGTGCTAAATGCATTTAGCACCACAGCCATGCATTTAGCACCACTTGGACAGCAATCAGAATGTGTTAAATGCATTTAGTACCACAACCAAAAGGTGCTAAATGCATTTAGCACAACCAGAACAACAATCAGAATGTGCTAAATGCATTTAGCACCACAACCAGAAGATGCTAAATGCATTTAGCACAACTTGGATAACAACTAGAAGGTGCTAAATGCATTTAGCACTACCTGAACAAGGTGCTAAATGCATTTAACAACACCTGAACAACAACTAGATAGTGCTAAATACATTTAGCACCACTTAGATAACAACCAGAAGGTTCTAAAATCATTTAAGCACCATTACAAAACATAAAATAACAAAATTAATGAAATCAACATCCATCTATTTATATATATATGGATCGACGTAAGGTTCGTAAAAAACTAAAAAAAGAGGAATTATCAGATTTTTTTTAAAACCCCGTTAGGGTGTCGAAATTGATCGATTTCGATAAAAAAAAACAACCTTTGATTGTCTTGATTTTTTGCGTAATAATAGTAACTTTGTCTTTGGAACAATATATCCAAAAATCATCCAAATCTAACGGTTCGATCAAAAGTTATATTTGTTTTACGATTATACCTACAAAAAAAAATAAGATGAGATTTGTTAAATGAATGGATTTTGGTGCTTCAAAAAGAAGCTTATCATATGTAGCCTTGTCGAAAAGCACCATGTTGTTCACCTTCTCTTTTTGCTTCCCTTTGATCAGTAGAAGCTTATCATATGTAGCCTTGTCGAAAAGCACCATATTGTGATCAGTAGAGGTCTTCATATTCATTTGAAAAACAAATTGATTTTTTCATAGGATTTCAAGTTTTCATGCTAGAATTTGTCTTATAGATGTAAAAATATTTAACAATAGAGGTAGTTATACTGTCAAAACAATATTTATCCATGTTAAAAAAAATGCGTTATATGTTAAGTATCAAGTACACAAAATTACATAGTGAATAATTTACTTTGATATATGCAAAAAAAAATGTGTTATATGTAAAGTATCTTGTATACAAAATCACACGATGAATAATTTACTCTGGGACAGGCCTTGGTACCATTTTTCTAACTAAATTTAATTTGATAAATTCTAAGTTGGAAAAAGAAAGAAAGAAATAAAACAAGGTGTATTAACTCCTCTTTAAGGAAAATTAAGGGTGTTCTTAAATACATCCATATAATCCGTCTTCTCACCCCACCAAAAGTCAATATTACGTTAATATTAACCAAAAAAATTGCGTAAGATTCTTTCTTCTCACCCCAGTTTCTGTACTTGGAAAAATTGTCACTAATTTATCTTCTTGCCCATTTAAATTTTTTAAAATTAAAAAGGTCCATTCTTGCCAACAAATAATTCTACAACTCTAGTTCCAAAATATTTTAATAAATGATTTATTTTTATAAAAATTATTTTATTTTTTCAATTCATTAAATACAGCCTTATATGAAATAATAATATTACAAAGATTGAATTTTATTATTAGTTAGTGAAAACAGCCGGGGTAACTATCTTGTGTTAACTAATTAATTTTTACTTTGATCAGGTGTTTCATTTTAAATTTTAAATAATTGGTCGCCTAAAAGTCTAAAACTATTGTTGCTATTTTTATTTTTTAAATTTACACTTTACTATCTTTGAAATTGTCAATTCTGGTGCTTGACCCAATCTTTAATTTGGAATTTTGTGAGGTCAATATTGAATTTTGTAGATGTGCAATAAAAAAATAAATTTATTATTTGAATTTTAAAAAAGAGGTGATATGTCGTTGGCGTATACAAAAAAGATGGAGTAGGTTGAATGTTTTCTATAAAAATTAATTTTATGGATTTATATAAAGATTTTCATTGTTTTAGTTTTAGCAATGACGAAATTAACGTTCCAATAGTGCATTCAATAAACTCACCTCACCAGTGGAGTGAATTGAAATCTTTTTAAAAAAAATAAGTGGGGTAAGAAGAAAGTATTCTCTTACTGGAGTGATAAAATAAATTATGTGAGTTTATTTAAGAACTCCCAAAATTAATATTTATCATAATCTTTCTACAGACCCACTTGTTGCAAAGGCACGACGTTTCTTAGCGCGCTTTTCAAGCGCTTATCTTCTGCTAGCAGCCGGGAAAGTCATGCCTGGGGATGTCTTTAGCCCCTCTCATTCTCTTATTAGCCCGCTGGGAAATAGAAAGAGATAGAAAAGGGTCAATGTACAATATTGGGCAAAGAGCACGAAAATTTTGTTTCTTCTAAACATGATGTTCATATAGAATTGTTTCCATTACAATTAAGTCAATATATTTTAGAAAAACAATTGTTTTATTGGGATATTAAAAAATAAAACTTGTACGAAAATTATTATGACGCAAGATTCTCCAATTAAAACTACCTAATATTTATCAATGTTTTTATTGGATGAGCTGTCTTTGCGTAATGTGCAAAAATACGTTCTTTTTAGGTAAGAACTTCCCTTTTCCTTGCAAATTCCGTTTTTAACTTTTTCAAGGTTAGGCACTATATTTATGATAATACCACTGTTAAGCTAACGCAATGCTCTTTTTAAGTAAATGTTTCATGTTTGTGACAGATCAATTACGTCAAGTAGGTATATTATTATGATTTTCAAGAGGTAAGCACTTTAGTTTATGTACTTTTCTAACATTTTTCATTTTTTCCTTTTCTCTTTAGAAGATAAAAATACAGACTTTTTTTTTCCCACTTGAACAATTAATTACGTGTCGATCAATAGTCCACACCAATTAAACAAAACGCAGGAAATTTTAAACTGCCATCTTTCATAGTGAGATACTAACTAGTTGGTTGCAAAAGACATCCAAAATTTCTCAATGCCAAACGCATTACGTTTCAATCATAAGAATTGTTTTAGGAAAGATACGTGTACTATCATTTTTTAATAGAATGATTATTGAATTGTATTAAATATTTATACTCTTAGACTGCGTTTGATACGCCAGATAAAATAATGAAGTAAGATAACTTTATTATATCATATGTTTAGTGTTCATTGAGATTGAATAATCTAGTTCCACTCTTTAATCCGGTGTGTCAAACACATTCTTAATGAAAATAAAATTATATAATATACTTAATATTTATTTTGTACATAGATTTGGGTGCATAGAGTATAATCGTATTTGGAATGCATTTGGTAAGCCCCTCCGACGAACAGAAAAGTCATCTAACGAGTAACGAACAAGAGGGTCACTAGTGGTCTGTCCTTACCAGAATAACGTGTACACACAGCCTAACATATACGGACTAGTCCTCCCTCAACTGTATATATACGTAAAACACCAAACACACTCCTTTTGCGTATATACATCTTTGCGCTGCGAGTAATATTCGTATACCACTAGCTTTCTAAAAGAATTTTGATTTTCCAAACGAAAACATCTGATTTTTCTCTAGTATGTTTCTAACGCAGAAATCTCATTTCCCTTCCTTTTCTCCTTTTCGCAGAGTATCCAAGCCCAACAACTTCTATCTCATCTCTCGATCGTTCGACGAAAACCTACTCCGTCGCCTCAAAACTTTATGCTCCACCACCAACCCTACGTCGATCAACTTGTCTTGGCTCTCCCTGGCCGTTGATTTCCTATCTTCTACTCACTCCGATGCACAAACTCTAATCTCCGGCCTAAAATCATCCTTTGCTTCATCAGACGATTCCCTCGCCTCGTACTTGGATTATAGCGTTAAGCTATTGGACATATGCAATTCAATTTCGTCTCAGATCGAAAAGTTGCGTCAACATCGTCTTCTCATCAATTTCGTACTTCATTTGCTCAAGTTCACCGCCGATGGTGACATTCCGGCGCCGGAGAATCTCCGGCAAGCCAGAGAATCGATCTCCGATTGGGAGAAAGGAACAAGTTTCCAGATTCTCGATCCCGGGGCTCTCATCCGAGATCTCGCGTCAGGGCTCGAGAGTGCGCCACGTGTGAAGAAATCGAGCGTCGAGAAGGTGATACGCCGTACGATCTACGCCGTTGGATTGTTGACGGTGTTCGTCGCCGGAGTAGCGGTGTCGGCTCTGCACGGACTGGCTCCGATTTCGAAGGTCCGAGTACCTGCCGAGTTTTTGTGGTCCGACTCGTTCAACGATCTCCAATCGGCGATTTTCAAAGAGATGGAGCGGCGATTCCTCGTGAGCCACGGGAAAGGAAGCTTTGCTGAGCTTGATGACGTGGCGGCGCGTGTGAGTGGAGTGCGTGACGCCATCGACGGAGTTGAGGTTAAGGAGGAGGAGCTGGAGTACGCTGTTAAGGAGCTGGAGACGGTAACGGAGAGATTCTCCGAAGGTCTAGACCGTTTGTATAACGGGGTTAACGAAATGTTCGACAAGGTTTTGAGTACGCGAAACGACGTGTTGGAAAATTTTAGAGTGGGCCATGAAAAAACACTCAAATAATACTCACTCAGTGGAATGTTATTATGTGTGGTATAAAGCCCTCGAATTCAACTCTCTCTGTACACATGTATATATCATACAGTGAATACAAATTACAAAGTGGTAATTGGGCACCATGTAGCAACATGTCTGTGTGGACACAAAAGGAAAGTATTTAATGAAATTATGATAATATGAAATTGTTCTAGATTCAGCACAGCACCCACTTTCCCCTGGATTTAGGGAGTTTGGAAAACCAAGCTGAACCGGTCGGTTAACATGTTAAGCAAAACCAACATTTTCATATCGTGAAGACACGTCTTCAAAACTGAACCGACCGGTGAGAACCCCAACCTAGATTGCCTTCTCTATATTTCTAACTTATTCAGAGGTTAATCCCGAGTTTGCCTCACTGTTTTCCTTTTCATACAAACAGTACAACATTCTCGGATGGGGATAAAATCCCATGACTCGAGTTGAGGAAGGAATTGAGAACAAGGCTTGAACGCATGAGCTAGAACTTGCCACAATATTGGACAAAAACCATTCAAGTGATTAACATTGTCCTAACTGTTACAAAAATGATAAATTCATTTAAGTGAGGTACAGAGACACATGGGAGCCTCTAGTCCTTTTGTCTTCTTAATTTTGATGAGGAACTTCAATCAACAATGGATGAATCAAGATAAGCGACTGAGGCAGTCCATTAACACATCAGTTTGTTGAGGCTTACCAACAGAGACCCGAACATAACCGCTCAATTCTTTGTTATTGTAGTGACGAATCATCACTCCCATTTTTGCAAGGTCTTCCTGTAAAATACATATATACAAATAGTCATTACGAATATTCAAAATTGGAAATCTGCATCGGCCTCGATCACAGTGTAGCTAGACACGTGTTTCAGTACACCGAGTGCGAAAAGATTAAATCAAACCAAACTGATCATACATCTCGGTCCTTGCTTTTAACGAAAGAAAAATCACTGATTTTTTTAGCAGTCAATCAGAAGAACGCTATACGTTAGAACATAAACAAGTAAAACTTCAACTAGCAAGTTCAGCAACCATGAACCAGTCATGTAAATCATTCCCATTCGAAAGGGATAAAAGGTTTTAGTGTAATTTCTTGATGTGATTAATAAAATTCTTAGCTTTGTATTAAATAAAAGAGTAAAAAACCAAAATGGCCGCTAAATTTTATCTTGAATTTCAATTTGACCACTAAATTTTTATTTTTCTCAATTTACCCATTAAAGTTTGGGCCGCGTTTTAATTGACCATTCCGTCCATTTTTCACCGTTAAAGTCAAGAAAAAACAGAGTAAAAAACCAAAATGGCCACTCAATTGTACCCCGAGTTTTAATTTGATCACTAATTTTTTTTTCCTCAATTTACCCATTAAAGTTTAGGCCGTGTTTTAATTTGACCATTCCGTCCATTTTTCACCGTTAAAGTTAGGAAAAAAAAAACATGTGCCTTGCACATGTGCTCTAAACAAGGGTAAAAATGTCATTTTAAGTGTAAATGTTAATTTTCTAAACAAGGGCAAACCCTCGCCACCGCCGCTAGAAACCAGCACCTCTGGTGGAGGAGAGAGGTGGAGGTAAACTGAGTAATTCTTGTATCATGCATTCATGCTATTGTATCTAGTGGAGCTTCATTTATAATTTGTGCCATTATGCTAATTTGGGGTTGCCAAAAATTCAAGAAACAAAGGAGATCGAGAACATCAACAATTTTATCAAGTAGATCAAAGTTTTTGGGCTCTCAAAATCTAGTAAGAAAGGTAAGTTTTGATCCAAATCCAAATCCTAATCATATTTATATAAATTCTTTAGAAATTGTTTTGGAATTAGAACCCCAAAGATTGAATCAAGAATAAGAACCTCATGTTATTGCTCCATCTCCATTTATTAGAAATAATTCTGACTAGAATCCGAGGAAATTGGATTCACCAGAGCTCCGCCCATTACCGCCGTTAAGTGCTGGTTTACGTCAGAATCCTGCTCGATCCGTTTCTCTAAGTATTTCCCCGCCGGTTAGTTTAAGCCCGATTAGCTCGAGAACTAAATCGCCGGAATTAGCTGCTATTCTGATTGCTCCACTGTCTAATTCTTATTCTCCGAATAACTCATATTCGTCAAAGTCATCACCGAGAATATCAAGAAGCAGGTGACAACGACGGTGATGGTGAATATAATCAAAAAAATTACCATTGGTTTTGGTTTCCCTTGACTTGAAAGTGTTAATTCCAAGTTAAGCCCTGAACTTGTATAAAAAATTAACATTTACACCTAAAATGACAGTTTTGCCCTTGTTTTAAGCACATGTGCAAGGCACATGTGTTTTTTCCGAGTAAAAAACCAAAATGTGAAAAATGGACGGAATGGTCAAATTAAAACGTGGCCTAAACTTTAATGGGTAAATTGAGAAAAATAAAAATTTAGTGGTCAAATTAAAACTCGGGGTAAAGTTCAGTGGCCATTTTGGTTTTTTACTCTAAATAAAATAAAAAAGGAAAAAAAATCAAAGGAAAGGAAAGGTAAAGGTATTTTAAACAATGCAAAAGAGAAAATTTGTGCACTGAAGATAGATTATACTACCAGGCGTGGTCTAAATGATACGTACCTTTAGTTTCTTAGCATCCCTTCCAGAGGTAACCTCACAAAGAATAAAATTTGAATAGCTTGGATAGGGATTGAGAAATGGCACTTCTTTCAAAAGTTTGTACAGCCTCTCCCTTTCTTGCACCAGTGCCACTTTAACATTCTGGAAGAGATCATTACTAGTAGTATTAGAAGTGCATGCCACAAGGATATTTGATGATCCGTTACTTATATTAAAGCATTTTGGTCAGCTACATTAACAGGCAACGGGTTAAAGTAAAAGAAGTTGATCATAATATACCTCCAAATAAGTGGGATTTTTTAGTGCTGCACACGCAGAAACTTCGGCAGCAACAGACACATTATACGGTTGCTTTGCCCTCCAAAGGTACCCAATAATGCTCAAAGGAAATGCTCCATACCCCACACGAAGTCCAGCTAAACCTGATTGAATATTGATTCATCATGTAAGAATCTAACTGCTTGTAGAGAAAGAGAAGTTAATCTAACAAACTTGATTTTCAAGGTACACTAGAATGAATCCATATGAAAAACTACTTTAGGTCACAAAAATTCATCATCTCCAAAAAAGTTCCTCTCAATGTTCAATAATAACACAATATATCATTGAAATTGAATACATAGTTGACAAGTTTCTACCTATTTTTAGTTCTGTGGATTTTATATTTTTTTTAAATAAGTATTTATTTCTCTGTAAAAGAAAGGGATTATCAGCATACCAGCTCTTTTGCTAAATGTGCGAAGGACAATTAGATTCTCATGCTTCTTGACCCATCTCATCCTAGATTCGATTCCCGAAAATTCAATGTATGCTTCATCCAGTACAACCAGTATAGGCAGATCAAGTATCTTCAAGAGATCTTCATCGTTAATTATACTGTCAAACAATCAATTGGTGATGCAATAAATTAGAACAGAACCTACAATGAAGTCCACTGGAGAATGGCACACAATGTCCCACAATTTATGCTTAAAGAAACGGTCACGGGTATACGAGGAGCATAGGCATCATTGAGTTGAATTTGGTGCTGAAAGTAAGAACTAAAGATCATAAATCATGGGGACACTTCAATTAAAATATTTAAATCAATTATTCAAGATAAATATAAGAACAAAAAAAGATGCAATTATAGAATACCTCCCATCTGGATTGTTGGGTGACGTTAGAAAAATGCACTTTGGCTTCTCTTTCTCAACAACTTCAGCAATCAATTTTACATCCAAGCTGAAGTCCGGATTTCGGGGTACTGCTAGGTCCAGATGACAGTGAGCATCAATGCTTACATAATACAATACATATATATAAAGAAAATATTGAGGACGAGAACCTAGAAATTCACAGACCACAGTTATAAGTAGTTGGAAATTTCAGTCCCAAACATTTGAATGTAGATCATATAGACAAAGGGTCTTTACCCTTAATTACAAGCGCGCCATTGACAGCTGCATCAAATCCATACATTGTAAAGGTTGGAGGGCAGTCCACAATTTTGTCTCCTGGATCCAATACGCATCTGCAGTACATAAAAATAACCAAAAGGGTTAATGAAACCTAATCAAACATTTAGGAATAAACAAAAGGGTTACAAAGTTGGGGGCAGGTTCAGATTACAAGCTTAAAGGCGGTCCAAAATGAAAATTATGGGAAATATATAATATTACAAACCTCATAATCAAATCAATGAGCTCATCTGCACCACAGCCTACAAGAATATATTCAGATTCAAGGCCAGAATCCTCAGAAAGGGCAGCACGTAACCTACGGGTTTCAGGGTCAGGATAAATATACGGGAATTTCATTGCTCCCAAAGCCTCAAAAACCTACAAATTTTAATAGGTATGACCCAGACAAAACAAATACAACAGTCAAAGTGGCGCAATCAACTAAAAGCGACAGTATATGTAATCAGAAATAGAAAGTCACTTAACTTCTCAACTAACTGCATCAGTTAAGCAAAATTATTGTGCAATACCTCTGGAGGTGGACCGTATGGATTTTCATTTGCGTCTAGTTTTATAATGTCCTCAGGTTTTCTCCCAAGACGAGTTGACAAAACCTGTATAGAAACCCAATAGCTTATATATGGAAAAGAATATAGAATTTTGACACAATTATCCATCCATACTGAAGGCTTCTTGACCATACTTAAAAATTTGACACTTGAACACCCGCGACTCGTTCAAGTATATATCAAACATTTCAGATACAAACGGCCACTTATTTAGTAGAAGCAAGCCAGATATTGCAAATGCATCAGAGCTATTATTACCAAAGAGACTGTAAAGCCAGTGCTCATGAATCATGATTACTCATTTGGTCAAAATTGAATTTTATGACATCAATAACATGTCAAAACATTAAGGATTGGCTCAAGCAACCTGTCTTACTAATATAGGGGCTGCTAGTTGCAGCGCTCTAGCGCCCCTTTAGAAAATTGCTATTCTTCTGCAAGACTCCATCCAAATCCCATTTCTGAAGGATGTATTCTTGGATTAAGATAATGAACCTTTAATCCAACAAACTGGGAGTGAAAAGGGGGTACCATATAACGACCCTTTCATACAAATCAGAAACAAGTTATAACTCTAACATGAATACATAGTCTACTTGCAGCATATTAGTTCTGTAAACCAATGAAATGACAGGTTGTAAATCTAATCTAACACATTCAAACAAAACATAGATAATCCTCATAGAACTATTTAATTATTTCAAAGCAGCTCATTACCTCAAAAGGCAAAATGGACTGATATGGGGAAAGTTTTCGAAGATGGGGTCGGATAAAAGAATCCCCAGTCAAATCTTTAACCTGTTTTACAGGTACTGTTGAGGCCATACGAGTGAGTCTCCCTTGATTTGAAGAAGTTGCTTCAAACGAAAATTTGGGTCGATTTGAGAGAAAGTCAATTTGGGATTTGATCATGCAAAGAGATGAAGAAGCATTATATGCATTAATCACGCCCATCAATCTGCACTGTTCAACTCAAAATTTGCAAAAAAAAAAAAAAGCAATTTGGTTTATTTATTTGTGTATGTGAAGCAAAATCAACCACAATGCAAGAGTTTGGACAGATTGTAAGAAATATGTTGCGGAGAAGAAAGAGAGGAAATGAGGAATTAGGAAACGTACCTAAATTGAATTGAAGAATGTGAAACTCAAGTGGGAAGGTGCCGCAATTAGAAAAGCCCTAAACCCTTAATTACCAGTGACGAGGGATGTAAAAAAGCACAGCAGACAAATTTGTTAGATATTTTTTATTCTTTCATTCCGATTCCAATCGACGACCGCCGCCGAAAGGAAAGGTCAAATATTCGTCTTACTATTTTCTTGGTGGTCGCTGTTCGCATACCACAAATTATTTAATTTTGGACCATTTCTTATAAATACTTTAAAAATTAAGTTATTTTCTCTTCTTCATTCTAAAATTAATTTTGCCACTTTCACTATTACACAAAATAATTAACTAATTAAATACATTAATTAATTAAGTTAATTAAATTAAAAAAAACAAAACCATTCCACCACTCCTCCTTTCCAAAACACGCACGCTCTCTTCTCTCATTTCCATCCCTCGCCATAACCTCTCTCACCCACTCCTCCTCACAGACTCACCCATTCCTCAGTCAATCATCTCCCTCATCTTCATCTTCATCATTATCATTATCTCCCTCATCTTCGTCTTCACCATCGGCATCATCATTTCCTTGTTTTCGTCTTTAACATCACCAACCAAGTAAGTTAAACATTTTGCCCTATTTTGACCTAATAATGATTTGGTTAATTGTGGTTGTAACATATGTGAACATTTTGACCTAACAATGCGGACATTGTAACCTTAATTTGAATTGGAACCCTAAATGGTCATCTGACCTAACTGGGTATACATATAGCTCTAGCCCCCTTCTTTTGATAGACTCATTCTTTCCCATTTTTGTTATACTTAGTTATTGTCAAATGGTATGATAAAATAGAGTTGAAGGTTTTTGTATATTGATGAGGGGGTATGTATACATATTTGTGAAAACATTAGGGATGTTTCCTGCATATGGAGAGCTACAAGAAATTGTTAGAATTGGTCTATTTGTAATGAATGGGGCTTGTTTAATCAAATTATGCTTGTATAGATTACAGGGTGAATGTTTGTTTAATCTAGTAATATTGTTCAAAATTTACCAAAAAAAAAAGTTTTATCAATGAGTTTAGCATCCTAACCTTTTAAAGGAGAGGTTTGGACACAAGCTTTTTTTCTTTTAATTTTTTCTCTTAAGTTATATGTTGCTATGCATGTCAGATTATTACCTAACTGCTTCATGCCAAAAAATTCTTGAAAAAGCTGAGGCCGGTCCTTAAGAAATATAATTAGAAGAAAATTGATTAAATTAGTGTTCTATAATATATATATACATACCTACCAGATTCAAAGTAGTGCCAATTTACACTAACATCATCTGGCTTGCCCATCACTGTCCATTAATATTATAGGCTGGAAAGTAAGTCTCGCTCGCTGGACATCAATCACCCCATGTTTAACGAGAAAGTAAGTCTCACTCCCTGAACATCCGGCATCTGGTTGCACCATACTCATCCAATGTCTAGCGAGTAAGACTTACTGCTTGCATATGTTTTCTTATTTTATGGATGAAATTTAAAGTTCGAAGTTTTGTCTTCTTAAATAGCATTCTCAAAGGGCATTACGAGGTTCTGGAAATAAACAAAGAAAATGTTAATAGACTTTCCCTTTTTGTGTATATGCTCCCTAAAATCTTATAACCATACGATAGAGTGTAGACCTTTATTGGATTTGTTAAATGTTCTTTCATTGTTATTCAACTTCAATAATTGTATTACATTTCCTTCGTCTTAGTAACTGTGACTTATATTTATTCTGAACATATGGTCATATGTATCTGTGTCTACTATGCCCCGCCAGTACGCAGATCCGCTAGAAAAGGCCAAAGCCCCACCACAAAAGAAAATAAAGTAGTTATTTTTGTGTAAATGTAGTTGTGTTTGGCTTAATGTAGTTATGTTTGGTACTTCTTTTTTGTTAATGTATTTGCTTTGGATTTAGTACATGTGTTAGGCTTAATGTATCTACTTTGACTTAATGTTCATGTACTACATTATCTAAGTTCCATTTTTGGATAATGAAAAACACTGCCATGCATGTTTTGATCATTTATTTCTTATTAATTTATCCTAATTATTACAAAGAAGAAGAATAGTACTTTACCTACATTACTAGCTAGTATTACAAGAAAAATTTGTTGACCCCATGTCCTAAATTGATAATGCTCGCTAAACATTGGGTGACATGTACGTAAGCAAAAGACGGATGTCCAGCGAATAAGGCTTACTTTCTCGCTAAACATGGGGTGGCTAAGGTGCATTTAGAATGAATAAAACCTACTGAAAAATTTACTAAGCTTGACATCTAACGAGTATATTACTCCCTAGACATTAGGCGACTATGGAGAAATCAGAGGACGGATGTCCAACGGGTAAGGCTTATTTTCTCGCTAGACATGGGGTGGCTGTGGTGCACCTAGAATGAATAAAACCTACTAGAGCTTACTTTCTCGCCCGTTATGTGGTGAATGAGACTTATGTTTTGTTCCAAGTGAAAAGTAAATAAACACACTCATGACAATAGTAAATTATGTATTTTTAAAAGCAAGTATATTATAAGGACCCTTCACATATTCGGATCAAAGTGTTGTCATTCATACAAAAAAGAAAGGTATCAAACATTTTCTATGCAACAAAAAGTTACATATTCGGATCAAAGTGTTGTCATTCAAGCAAAAAAAGAAAGGTATCAAACACTTTATATACCAATATAAGTTCCATATTCGGATTAAAGTGTTGCCATTCATATAAAAAAAGAAAGGTATCAAATACTTTATATGTAACAAAAAATTACATATTCGTATTAAAAAATACTATATTATAAAGACCCTTCACATACGAGGGGAAAAGTGTTGTCATTCATACAAAAAAAGAAAGGTATCAAACACTTTCTATGCGACAAAAAGTTACATATTCGCATAAAAAATGAACAAAAAGGGTTAGCTAACAATAGACTTACCAATCACCTAATTAAATATGATTGGAAAATCTATTGTTGTAAGATTATGTCTCGGTGCTATTTTAAAAAGTCGGTCAATTCTATCCACATAATGATCCATCAAAGTGCTTGCTTCTTCTGTACAAAGAACGCCATTTTGAAGCAATGGGAGGAAGCGGCGCACCATCGACACATCATATCCTCTAAAGATTGGTTGTCTCCACCATCGACCGTTGCTTCACCAGAATTACAAGGCTATAATTCAACGCAATCGGGATTAAGAGGTTTTGCTTCAAATTGGCCAAAGTCAATTTCTTCGATAAATTGGCAAAAGTCAATTTCTTCAAGGCAATATACATCCTGAAATAACAGAATTACTTAAAGATTAGTTTATTAACTAATTATAACTCTTGTAATACCAAATTACCAAGTAATTTTTTCAGTTAATGAACACCCAGAAATAAATTTGTCTTGCTCGCTACATGTTTAGTAATTATACCTATCATACTCACTTATCATGAAGCGAGTTACAGGCTATGACTGTATACGGATGTCCAGCGAGTGGACATGACAGCAAAATTTTCCTATGTCGCTATATTTCCAACGAATGAACTACTATAATTTACTCCATGTCAAGCGATTGACACTTTATTTCCAGTTAGGTATACTATGTTCAATGCTTTAGAGTACTGTGTATGTATTCATTGCTTAAATATGAAAAAAGAAACACAATGACATACAAAACACTAAGCATACCTCTTCTTAATCACCTTTTTCTTGTATATCACCTTTAGGTTCTTCATTATCTTTCTTTTTTAACTCTATGATATTCTCACCACTATTCACGGGTCTAGGGTTTCTTGCTTGCTTCCACAAAATGTTGCTTTAGTGCTTGATTTTCTTCAGTCAATGAAAGTCTTTGTGCATTTCAACAAAAAAGGGAAGAAGAAAAAAAAGAGTCCAGCGATTTTGGCGTGGTACAGCATTTGGAAGGGAAATCAAACGTGAGATAGCATTTAATTCCATTTGAATTTGACAAAGTAATTATAGGTTAATATAATATGTAATTAGGAAGGTTAATTTTAACTTTAGGTAAATAACCATTGGGTAAAAATATAAATGAGTGGTGTGCAAATAGATACCTAAAGTATTTTTAATATTGAAGTATTACCAAGTAATTTTTGGTGTGCGAATAGATGCTGCCATTTTCTTTCTTAAAATCTGAAATATAATTGCAAGCTCAACAAAATTAAGGATGTGTTTGTTTTACCGTGTGTTTAGATAGAAAGAAAATAAAGGTGTGTTTGATTGGCAACATTTTCTGTGAAAAATGAGCATTTTCCACTTGATTTGATAACTTAAGGTGTTTAATTGGCTTTTTTTTCTAGGCAATTCAATTCCCACTTTTGGCTCACACGTGTGCATTTCAAGACAATTGAGGAAAATGTTTTCTTTGGGGGAGGTGGTTTTTTGTTTTCCATGCTTAGGGCACGGTTCACGAGACAAAGTTTTTACCATTTTCTACATTAAAAATGCCATAACTTAAAATATAAAATTCAAAATAATATAAAATTTTAATATTTAAAATACACTAATCAAGATCAATTAAACAAGATCCACCATGACTATATAATTATGTAAAAAAAAAGTACCAATAATTTTTTTTACATTAAAAATGCCATAATACAACAAATATTTTTCAGGTAGAAAATTAAGGCAATCAAACATACTACACTACATTTTCCATGCAACTCAATTCTAGGCAATTCAATTGTCGGTAACTTATTTTCTTTCCATGCAAATTTCACGCTTGCAATCAAACGCACCCTAAGTTAAGTGTGTTTGGATAGAAAGAAAATAAGTTAACTAAGAGGTGAATAAATGAAATAGAACATAAAGAAAATAATTTTATTTTATTATTGTTTTGATAGTTAAAAATAAAAAAATGATAAAATGAAAATAAATCTTATTTGGATAAAAAAAGGAATCTAATTTAATATATTATTAATAAATCATGGTTAAAATTGAAATAATGTGAATAATTCATTAAAAAAATTCCTTCCAATCCTCCCAATATTTAAATGAAACAAAATCAAGGAATAGAGGGGATTAATATTTCATGCGTTTTCTTTCTACTCCTTCTCATAAATCTATCTAAACGAGTGAAATGCAACCATTCTTCCTTTTTTTTTTCCATTCTCTCAATTAAAACAGACCGTTACTTTCGAATGTTTAATAAGAGAGTTTTAAGTATTAAGATGTGTAATGAGTTGTTTGTTTTTTTAAATCATTAAATGGTTAATGGTTATTTTTTTAATAATTAAACATTTAGCATTAAAAGAAAACTTTAGTTTAATGCTAAATTTAAACTATTATTTTATACAAATACTTAATATTGAGTTTCATTTAGAATAAAAAACAAACATTATCTTTAGAGCTTAAATTAAACACTCATCATTCAGTAATCATATTTAGCAATCAAAAGTTAGAAAAACAAATGCACCCTAAGTTGCTAAGGATTTAGATAATTTGCTCATTAATTTTAATCAAGCAAATGCTCTGTCCGTCTCACTTCCATACGCTATAATGGTATTATGGATGAAGTTTGCCTCTCTCTTTTAATTAATGTTGTCTAATTAATTATGCCTTCCTCTCTTTTCCTTTTTTCAATATCAAAATATGTATACACATTCATTTATTCATGCACCTTTGCAAAACCCTTCAATTCACTTGATTCATTTGGCACAATAATTCACTCTTATACCTATAAATCCACGAGTAAGCGGCAGAAAAATTTGTTTCTTCATTCCAATTTCAAGATTCTTGTTTCTTATCATGTATATATATTAATTATTAACTAAATATTAGTTGATTGAATCTTAAATGTTTTTTATTTCTAAAGCTCTCCTCAAACTTTTCTTTGTGATTTCTTAAATTAATATTACTATTAATTTTTATTTTTATTTATAAAATCAATTTTTAAATTTCACAATATAAATAAGTTATATTTACTATTGATTATGTTGAATTAGAATTCTTTTAAAAAATATTGAAGTCCAAGTGAGACCATATATAATTTTGAGACACGTAATATTTCTTAAATTTAATAGGCACGGTATAAAATAAGATGAACATGACATGTTAATAGAATTTTTGTAAAACAAGATTATATAGGAAATTATAGGTTAAAATACCCACGTATCGCATGGGTATAAGCTAGTATATATGTAATATGGAGGAAGTACTCATCCCTCATCTTAATTAAAGTATTAAATAGAGTAATTAATCAATTACACTCTTTTTTATTTAATTGTTTTGTTTCTCATTTTAATTGTACACAATCTTTCTCTTCATGACGATTGTTTTAGGTTTCTTGATCTCTTGATCTCATTTATCTCTACATTAATTTTTTATTTTTTTTAAATCACTTTGTAATACCCCGTAATATAATTAGTGTAAATTAGATAAATATTTCTTGGTTGAGTATGGATTAAATTGTAAAGCTGCAAAAGTTTAGGGTTAAAATAATAAAGTTATGAAACTTTAGGGTGAAATGTTGTAATTAGGCAAAGTTATAATTTTTTTTAGGACAAAAAAAGCAACCGACTTGCCTCTTCCCTTAAGCATTTCCATTCTTCATCATTTTTTTCCATTAAGGCCGAGAGCCAGAGGAAAGAAAAGTTAATAGGTACGAAAGTTTTCTCTTTATAAATTCGTCATCAAAAATTCGTCGAATCGTGTCAAGCCTTAAGAAAAAGTTGTTTTATACGTTGAGGGCTACGCAACGGTATAAGAATTTTAGAGTTGTACTAGTCGGAATTCGGGTATCAACTCAAATTTCATTCTTTGGGGTTAAATATTTTGAGGTAGGGGTTTAATTATTTTTAAAAGCCGATAGTATAATTTTATTATATATGAATCATCATATTTTAATTGTCTTTGTTTTAAGAATTATTATATGATGAGGATGATGATGTTTTATGATTTATAAAGCCATGTGTATGTTATTTGAAGCAAGATATGACATTATACTTGATACATTTGTATTATTTGATATACATGAGATATCCCTTGGATGTATAAATATTGTATATTTTTGAAATTAATTAATTGATGAATTATATATATTAAGGGACATGTATAGAGATTTATTGTGGTTATATGGCATAAGTTGTTTTAAATATTTATTTATTAGCATGTCATGCATACTGTGCATTGTTATTGTGTCAACCGGATTCTTCGAGACCTTTCGGCAAGGTCGGACTATTTTCATAGCCTATCATACAAGCATATATCCTGTATTTATGGTGCCGATAACTGCTCATATCTGTTGAATTATTCTAGGATGTGATATAGTCCTGTGATGGGTTCGATTTATGATTGTTATTGTGGACTTTCGATGATGAAAGGAATATGTATTGACTAGTGCTTGCTGATGTGAAAATAAGTAGGGCTCGGTGCCCTTGAGTTGAAAATTTTTAAACCCCCGGGGGACAGCAATGAGGTCGGATGTCTAGAACCAGTGGTGAGTAGCCTGAAAATTTAGACCTCAGCAAAGCACTGGTGATTCTGTGAGATGATATAGATGGACATGTCGTCCAATTATATTATGATATGATGTTTATCTTTTATGGGGTGGATGATATTATATTGTGATTATGTTTGACTTATTCTTTAGGGCGGTCAGGCCCGTTCTTCTTCTTATGATTATGATTCGGCCCAGTTTCGATATCTTTTGAGGGCGGTCAGACCCATTGTTATTATCATTATTATGATTTGGTTCGGCCTCAGTATTCTTTTGGTATAATGGTTGACATAAAGGAGGTAACCTGCATATGCACATGCATGCATTATTTTATTGGTTGAGCCATGATTTATGATTAAATAGTTAATTACGTTTTGTACGTAATATTGTCTGTTATATCCCCCTACTGAGCTATGAGCTCACCCTTTTTATGTAAATAAATTCAGGTATCCAGGAGACGGATACGACAGAATAAGCAACTGGGTCGGGAACGAAATAGATGACCTCTGATACCGACTCATTTTTGTTGTATAAGTGTGTACATGGCAAGCCACGGCTAGCCTGAGTTGTTGTTTACTCTGTAATACATGTTAACATAATTTGTATGTCTTTTAGATTTCATGCATGTATATAGATGTATATTGCACTCATGTTTTATATTACCGCCCGTAGCATGAGTACCAGGGTTGTTTATTTCAGGTTATGTGATTTTCTTGGATTTATTGTTTTATTATTTATTTCAAACCTACTTTAGCTTTTCTAAGGTGGGTTAGTAACGCTCCAGGTCTTAATTACAGGTGTTATCCTACTAATTAAGGCGGGGTGTTACACACTTTATTCATCATTTTCTATAATTTATCTATTAAACTATATAGTAACGTGTCTATTACCATATAGTAATATGTAGAAATACATTTTATTTGAGATTATAATATTCACTCTTAACATTTTCCCCCATTGATAGGCATATTTGTGTATTATTTTTTTTAGCTAACACAACAAAATTAAACAAAAAAAATATAATATATATACAAATAATTTTAAATTGACTAATAAAAATATTTTTGTTAAACATCCATACATTGCAATTTTGTTAGACATCTGTGTATCGCTCGAGTTACTAACTAGTATTTAAGAAAACTCTAAATTCAATATAACTAAGAGTAAAAATTAATAAAAGTATTGTCTCGTAATATTTTTTTGCATTAATTATGTCATGATAGAGAAAATGAGATACAAAATTACAAATTAATGGATTAATAATTGATGGAATAGTAGAATGTGTTACCCTTAACTTGCTTAAGAGTCCTAACTCAAAGTAACATTGGTTGTGAAATATATTTAGATGTTGGTAAAAGCACTCTTGTTTTTTTTTTGGGCACTTATTTTTAAAGCACCCTTATGTAGATTTAAATTTTGAAAGAGCACTCATAACGATAAAAGCACCCATATAAAAAAAATCCAAAAGGCTTCTTTTAAAAACAACAACCTTGAAGATTGATGAAGATATACAACCATTCAATAACAACAACTTTATGATTTCTGATATGTTGTTTCTTGTATCAGAGTTAGCTTTGGAAGCCATTGAAAAAAACTTGAAGAACTCTCTTATTTTTAATGCTGGACATATATATTTATCATGTTTTATGGATTTTCTATATTGTTGAAAATCAAAATCATAACTTTACAATTTAACTCAACTCCACCTTGAGTTTTTTATTTTGTGAGAAAAAATTTCCGTGCAAAAAAATCTATGAAATCCAATTATTTTTCAAGCAAATTTACCAAACCCACTCGATCAAAGAAATTATTTCATTTTTCTATTTGATACAAGTAATGATCAAGGAATTATTCTTTTTCACATAAACTAATTGCATATACCTAGTTATCTTCTCCATTTTGCATAAATATATACAATTTTTGTATGCCTGTTCTTCAACCTCAAAAATTATGCCCCGCTATTATAAATTTATATATATATGTGTGTGTGCATATATGTATTAACTCCAAAATTCATATTTTCAAACAATTGTATATGATAATAATCATCTTAAACCTTTAATAGAATCTAAGAAAATGACTTTAAACAGAGTAACTATCTCAAATTTTGAGACCCTGAACTATAAATTCAATTTATTTTGTAACGAGGCATTAGTGTTTTCTTATTTCACAATCAGCAAGTGCCATTTCTAGACTCTAAAAAATTGGCACAGTAGTATCCTTTTAAAATTAACCCTACTTTAAAAGGCTTAAGGGTGCCTTTAAAATGAAGTGTAAATAATTACGTAACTTGTTTTGTTTTTAAAAAGGGTGCTGAAACTATATTTTAAGGGTGCTTATACCATCACCCAATATATTTTCCTCTCCTCTTTCATTCGAGTAGTCCTAACAACGGATAAACTTCAATCTTTGTTATAGATATGGCCAAAATTGAATTGTTGTGTTCACCCTTCAAGATGTTTTCGAGTCAATATAACCCCTCTCATTCTCATCTTGAGGGCGCTTCCCTAAAAGCCTCCGCTTCGGCGTAACGTCTTCTCTTCCCTTAATCAAAGAATGGAGCATCCTCGTAAAAAGTTCAATTAATGGAATAAAGGCTGCTGTACAATCAAAAGTTCATTTTTTGCAAGTTTTTTTCCTCTGAAAGACAAATAAGAATAAAAGCATGTATAACGAAAGAGAGGCAATCTTGAATATTAAGACGAGAAGGATTTTTCCTTAACTTGCTTATGAGTTCTAACTCAAAGTAACATTAGTCCTCATTTATTTTTACTTGAAAGGTTGTGAAATCTATTTTCCTCTTCTCTTTCACTCAACGAATAAACTTAAATCTTTGTTATAGCACAAATAGTTGTGGGCAAGACTGAATTCTTGTGTTCACCCTTCAAAATGTTTTTGAGTCAAAATAAATAACGTTGTGTATTTTTGTTGGAAAATTAGATTATTATATTGAGGAGGAGATTAATGTTACATTGACTTTCAAGTGCGGGTAAGATCCTTTTCCCACAAAGACAACATGCAACATTTTACTAAATCCAACTAGTTGGGGGAAGAAAGCTACACAAGACTATATTACAAAGAATATCAAGAATCAAACGATATCCCAACTTTACAACAGCCAATTTTTTTAAACAGGAACCCTTTGGTCACACTTATGCTATCACATTTATAAATGGGTAATACAAGAAAGAACATATATATATACTGAAAAGGCGCGGCTCCAATGTCTTTATACCAACTTTTTTCAGGATCTTCTTCGATGGGTCAAAGATTAACTAAACTGAGCCCACAATTTTCAACAGTGTAGGTTTAGTAGTCCCTAATCTACTTGTAAATCCATTCATTTGCACGCCCTCCTGACTCGTCCATGTCTATAAAAATGCTAACTGCCTGTACTTGTACCAATATCAAAGGTAAACAAAAAAAAATGACGAGAGCTTTTGAAATCAAGCACTTGAATCAACTATTGATTATCACAAGGCTGGGAAAATCTGAGAAGTTAGCTAAGGGTATGTTTAATTTGCTGAATCATGCAACGTTCAGATTTTAAATTGTTCTGTTTTAAATCTATAAATATCATTCAATAAACAATTCTTTTATTTACAAAAACAGTGTGGTCTAAAATTGAATGCGTAAAGCAATGCACTTACTTTCCCAATCCGAGGCCGCTCTTTCGACTTTGTTAGGCTATTCCGAATGTGTGAGACAGCTCCCCAACATTTCAAAGTGTTTGCCACATCGTCAAGCCTCAGAAGATACTCTTCTTCACTTAGTGGAAAGGATTTCTGAGAGGAAAAAAAGAAGATAAAAAACATGCTTTATATAATTATATGTGAAATATGACATTATCACATCTTTCAGTTGGCTAAATATTTATATGCTAACTGCAAAGTTGATTGTTCTGTATAGAAATTACAATTTACAAATGCCAATAAGATGGTAAGGCACCCACCCCAATTCATAAGAGACCCCAGGTTTGAGTCTCATCCAAGGTGGGGGATTTCATTATTAATATTGTAGTAAAGGGAAACGACTTAACCTTCCCTTTTTAAAAAAAGAAAAAAAAAGATGGTCAAATATCTATCGCGAGATGATAAATACTAATTGCAAGAGAAAAGGACAATTTCATATTTATCACGTTTGCTTATATATACAATGGATACTTGAATCTTAAGCTTTTGGAAGTTTAGGAATAGTGGACCTAATATTGTCACTCATCCATCTCGAATGCTGAATTGTTTTCACAAATTTCAAATATGTATATACGTTTTCATTGTTTTCTCTAAAATAACTTTAGTACTAACACAATAGTTTTTCCAAATTACAGGGCCATTGATGCTTGGTAAATACGCCCCCATGCTGAGGATGATCAATCACAGAATTTGTACTTCCTGTATTTGATCCTGGGTAAAGTCTGGTACAAGACGACATCAGGGCTTACTTCACACTGACTACATTAAGTGATATCAAGCTTTCATCTTTCTCGAAGATTCAGCATAATATTGAAACTTGATAGAGAGCACAAAATTCAGTTTTGTAAAAGAATCCACTCACCTGCTCCCTGTACTTCCACATGACATTCATAGCAAGAAGATTTCTTCCCATGAATTCCTACATCAGGGCATACAAAGTTAATGAATCAGGTGTTAGAATGGACTCCTAGAATGCAGTTCAAGAAATTGCAATACAGAAAATAAGGCTAATCCATGGGGAAAATCAATTTCCAGTAGTCAACAAATTCAGTATCTGACTTAAGTGTAGAACATCCAAATTGGCAAACCAGATTAAATGCCAAAATGGTAACTGCCAAAAAATGGGGCGAAAGTAAATGTAAAAGTGCTGAAATATTTCAAATAAGCAGTGCTAATTATGGGTGTCTATAAATCCTAAGCAACATAGGAGGAATGAAGCGGGTAGGATGAGAAGAAAAGAGTAACCCAAAACTATGTATTACCTTTTTTATTAGTTGAACGTCATAGGATCTTCCATACTTATTTCTAATCAGAGTTGCCAGGTCTATCCCGCTAAATGCAGAGTCATCTCTTCCAACAATTCTTTCAAGATTTTCTCTAAGAATTTCGTTATTTACCTGTAAAAGGCAAACTTGGGGGTCCTTATTCCAGTCTTGACTAATAATATGTATGTGTGTGTGTGTCTCTGCCTCTCTGGTCCATGTGTGAACCGGTTGGAAAGGTGTAGCACAACTATATCTATCTAAATACATAATTCCTCTCTCTGAACTTTTAAGTCTATATTTGAATGCCAAGCTTACTAAAAATTATTATGAATTTTTTTCATTACCTTTCATATAAAGAGGGGGAGAAGGTGACTAGCATTAGCATAACTATTGGACATTGTAAAAAAAGGTTGATTTTGGTGTTTCGTGCTATTTTATAGGCCATTCTTGGGAACAAGGACACTTAATTCGAGAGGTGGAAAAGGAAAAGTAGGACTCTCAATTTGAGACAGAGGGAATAAATAAGTATAATTATAAGATGTTCACATGTATGTATGTATGTATATAGAGAGAGAGTGAAACCACTTGGCAAATATCTAGAAGAATGTGTGCCTAGTAATTATAAACTAATCCAGAACATAAACATTGAATTCAATCATGAGAGAGAGAGAGATGGGGGAGTCAAGGATAACAGAATGTTTACTCTCAACTTACATCGCTAGTTTCACCTTCAGAAGACGAAGATTCATCCTCGTCACTTTCATCTCCAGAATTATCTGGATCCATCCCATCATCCACTGCACTGGAAAAAATAGGAGGCCTTTTCCTAGCACTTCTATTACAACCGCGTACTAGAAAATAAACTGACTCCTTGGAATGAAAATCAAGAGCTGAATATCTGAAACATGGAACACTACAAAAGCTTCCCCTTGAAAGATGCTCCCGAACACCTAGAGACCAAGTGCAAGGGAGGCTCACTTGAATACTCGTCATATGCTGACCACCACGGCTGCACTCACAGATAGCATTAATAGGTTAATTCAGCCGGTGAAATTTTTTTATTTACAAAATGGAAAGGCATTAAAACTTGCATAAAGCAGAAAATCAGAAAAATGAATAATGCACATTGAAAAAAAGCATATGATGATACTGCAATGGACACAAGTGTAAAGAGCATATATGCTAGTTTCTCCCATATTGTAATGAATTGGAACGAATAGTTGTGGTTTCAATTCTGAAGACTGAAGTAAACATGCTTCAATGGCGTCATTTTGGTGATCTAGATGCACTAGAAGGGTACACTCCCTACTTGTCAAAAATATTGTATGAGAGATTGAGAGCATCAAACTAGCAATAGTGCAATCAAAATTGTTTCATGTCCGTGTGTGCGTGTAAACTTCTACCCTTATTGCACTTCCATAATCTACAAATTGGTGCTTCCAGATTCCCCAACTAAAGGAAAGAAAAAAGAAAAGAAGTGTTTTTAATAGATTGTATAAATGTATTAGTAGTGAAATGTAGTTTAACTGTTTAATATACCTTCATGTGTACACTACGAGCGTACATGGAGGGATGCAACCATTGTAGTTATAGAGTACATGTGCACAACATGCTTACACATAAAGGCATACCCATTCATAGTATTCATACCATGTTTGTCTATATATTCCTGATAGTCATCAGTTACTAAAATGCAAGACATACAAAACAATATTACAGACCATAAAATATGTTTTACTCTATCACTTCCTTACAATCTTTAGTGCCGCTTTTGATTTATCATTTGGGACACACAGGGTGAATTTTGGCAACCCAATTCAGACGCTAAGAATTGTGTGGGCTCATTTTTTGTCCAATTCCAATTTCAAAGCTTGGAACTGGGTTGCCAAACACACCATTAATGTACATTTGTGATGCATTTTGGAGTGGTTAGCGGCTAGAGTATTCAATTGGGGTGGGAATTGCCACACCCTAATTTATTATTCCTATTTATCCAAATACTCTAATTTTCCCCAAAAAAAAGAGTGAAGCAAATCCTAGTAATTTAAAGACATCATTACATCAACCCGAAATGAACAAATCTCATTTCAATTGGTATTTGGTAAGGCTTATACCAACAAGTTTTCTTCACGGCCTTGTCGATTACTCCGAGGGTCCCAAATATTCAGACAACCCAAGTTTTATTTTTAGAACCAATCCAACATAACAACTTTTTTTTCTTAAGCTCGAAATCCAAATAGGGACTCGTGTTTTAAGGAGGGAGTACGTTCCTAATTCCACAAGCATATCTCATGGTGCAAAGGAGAGAAAACTCACAACCTGGATTCACAACCTCGATACCCAATAGGAAACAAACAGGCAACATATATATACAGGTCGTAACTCGTGCCAAATAACTACCGCTCTGAAAAAGCGCGTTACAAAATTGAAAAATCATTACCCCTAATTATATAGTGCCAGCGTGTAACAGAAACTTAACTAGAGATAATGATGAATGTCTAAGTTGAAGAGAAAAAATTGAACTACGTCAATTGTAAAATAGAGGAGAGATAAGATAAGGTTTTGGATTGGAAGTTTACCTGGTGATTGTTGAGTTGAAGAATTGGTCCCTTTCGTGAGAGGAAACCCCAAATTTAACAGTAGGGTTTTATCATTGTAAAGCTTGGAAATATGGGTTTGAAGGAGGAAGGAAAAGGAAAAAGCAGGGATAGACGGAAATAGGAGGGCCTCAGCTTTGGTCAGCAATGGATCTGGGTTCGAGTGTTCCTCCGAGTAATCTCAACCGTTGGTAAGTATACTTGTTACCGTAATACTACGCGCATAATCTAGACTCACTTGTATCTTGAATAAATATTACATGAGACAATGGGTCTAAAGAGCTTTTTTTATAATTAAAATTATAGAAAGGATATTTTATTTTTTTATTATAAAATAAGAATAATCAATATAATTATAACGTATGTCTATAGTAAAATTAAGCTAAAATAAGAAATAACCCTTTCCTATTCACATAATTACAATCATGTCATCCTTCCTATAAATCCCACTATTCTCATGCAATTTGCACTGCTCGATCTCCAATCTATCTCAATCATGTGTAATTTTCAAAAATACTTCAGTGCAAAAACACTTTTGCACTCAATTTGCGTGTAATTCTCATAGATAATTCAGTGCAAAAATGATTTTGCACTCAATGCGAGTGCAACTTATCAAAATGAGTTTAGTGCAAAAACAAATTTGCACTAAATCCGCATGCAATTATCATAAATAATTCAGTGCAAAAATAATTTTGCAGTAAATATGCGTGCAATATTCAAAAATAATTCAATGCAAAAACAATTTTGCAGTAAATCTGCAAGCCATTTTAAAAAGAATTCAGTGCAAAAACTATTTTGCACTAAATCCGAGTGCAATTTAGCATAGATAATCAAAGTCATTCGCATTCAAATAAACAACTTGCAAAGAATAGCAATATCTTGACATTATTTATTCCACAAAACTAGAAAAACATCTTCATTCATTTATCAAAATTAATATTGCATTCTTTTAAAACTAAAACCAAAGGAATCTGAAAAAAAATTCAAATACCATCATACCAAGAATTTTAATTCCAAAATATTCACTAAATATAACTATACTATGCCACAGTAAAATCTAAATAATAGGTGCAATGCATGTTTTGTTGTTGTGATTTACATAACGGTTACACTTTTCACACTTCCATTTCTTCTTTGTACTTGAATTAGTGCTCTTAATTCGATTTTTTTTATGACGACCGGGTTGAATTTTATAGTTAGGAGGTAAAATTTTCAATACATCCAATACATTAGTAAGATGATCAGAAGTTTGTATTGGGTAAATTGCATGAGCATAAGAGTTTTGAAAGTTACACGTAAAGAAGTAAGGATCGTAATAGTCATAAACAACCTTTCTATCTGCCAAAATACACAAAACGGCACGTGAACATGGGAAGCCATCAATCTGCCATAAATTATAACCGCACTTTCATGTCAAAAGATCTATGCGATAAAAGAAATCAGATGATTAGACAACCCTCCATGTCGAATTCTCATTAACATTATCCTTCAACCATTTTTCAACCCCCGGACACAAGATTTTTATAATTCTACAACATTTCACGTCTATCTGACATTTGCTTAATTATTTTCACACGAATTTCATCTAGTATTGTTGTTATAAGAAGATTTTGTTCATTTGCAACCCACGAGTTATAACTTACACTCATATTAGAACACATAACACCATATCTTGTTCCCAAAAAAACGCATTAACCTAATGACCAAGTGGTGAGCCCCTAAAAAAATCTTCCGTAACATTCTTCGCAAGTGTCTTAAAGTCATCGTACGCATTTTGAAACTCGTTAAGCAAACGAGCATATGCACAACTAGTAAACAAACTCAAAGTTAATTTTCGTTTTTTTTATTTCGATGGAAAACAAGAACTGAAGTTATTCCTCAAATGCCAAAGGCAATAATCATGAAAATCATTCTTGCCAAACGTTTTATTTCTTTAACACTCATACCAAAAGACAATCGAATTCCAAAAGAACTGCTATTATAATAAACTAAGCCTATAATGCCTTTGTCAATATCCCTAAAAAATGAGACATGAAAACTTAGAACCAATACATTGCATAAAAAGCATGTATTTCATTCATTTACAAATGAAATCACTCATTTAAACTAACTAAAACCTACAATATAAGAATCAAATGCAAAAATACAGCACTTAAAACATCTAAGATCAAAATTAGAAAACTGCAAATTCACTTTTGCAGTTTTTCTACATAAATGATGAAAGAAAAAAAAGGAAAATAAAGCAAAGTGCAAAAATATTGCATTCAAAATACTTATATCAAAATTGGAAAACTGAAAATCCACTTTTGCAGTTTTTTGTGCAAAGGAGGAAATAAAAGAAAAAATAAAGCAATACATAGATTGATTACAATATACTGAATAAGCTTTAAAAGCATGAACACTCAGCTATTATTTAATTAAATCCTCCAAATTATAAGTTAAAAACAACCAAAATGAAACAATATTTCTACAAGTTTTGCACAAATCATAAGATAGTTCTTTATAATATAAATATATCATCAAAATTGAAAAACAGCAAAAGCACTTTTGCAGCTTTTCTATAGTTGGGAAAACAAAGGAAAACAGAGCAAAACATGGATTCATTGAAATCATGCTAAAATAACCTATAAAAATATGAACATTTAATCACTATTTCATCAAATCCTCCAAATATAAGATATAATCAACTAAAACGAAGCAAAATCACATCTAAGAACATGAAAAAAAACTATACCTAGATAATGCTTCAACATCCATGGAGCTAACAGATTTATTTTCTATTCCTTCGTTAATTCCGTCAATCTAAGATGCTTGACTCTCTTCAATGATAGTTGCTTATCGATCGTCGCCTCTGTCCCTGTTCTACGCCGTCCCTGTTCTACGCGGGATATGAATTTAGAGTTGAAAGAGGGAAAGGTAGTTTAGACATTTTAAAACTCTTAAATTATTTAATTTATAAAAGATAAAATATTTATAACTAACTTAAAAACCAAAATTGTCCTTACAACCAAAAATTAATATGAAAAAATCCTTTATTTATTAAGTTAATATATTATGTCTTTTTGGTGTATAAAATTATGGAAGGAGTCCTCTAAACCCATTTTCTCATACTATATTCCAACACTAAATTATTCTAAAAATTTATGAATAGTCATCTAATAAAAATTAATTTCATCTAATCTATTAAATTATTTAAATAATTAAATTTTAACCGCTCTGTCTAAGTTTAGCGCCAATCAATAAAAAAACTAAAGATATTTTAGTCAACATTCTCAAAATACTCAAGTTGAACAGTAGATTTTGGTCAAAATACATCTAGTTCTATTATTGATTAACAATTAACTTGGACGGAGTGGGTAAAATGTAATCATTTAAATAGTTTAATGGGTCAGATAAATCCAATTTTCATTGGATGACCATTTTTAAGTTTTTAGAATAATTTTGTGACCAAATATTGTATTTACTCTTATATCATTAATTTAAGTTGAAGTGGTTAAATACGCAAATCTGGAACTAATTTAACACATGTGATACCTTTATACAAACTTTGTTATCTTTACATGAATATCTAAGTTAAAATAAAAATATTGTAATAAATGAAAAATAGCAAGATTATTTTCATTACTTAGATTAAAAGTGTAAGTATTCACATACCACGCTCAAATGCAAGTCCAACATTCAAAGTTGAGTTTCACACAAAACACTTAAATTCGAGCCCCGTTCCGATCCTTATTTCCTATATCCTTGTAACACATCATTGAATAATTAATGTTTTTATTTATTTATAATTTATAATTTTTGAGAAAAATTCTATTGAAGGATTATTTAGTTTAGACCCGGTCTTTTAGTGAATTGTCATACTGATAATGATTTTCTTTCTGCTCAAATTTAAATCTCTCATGTTACTAGTAACAATATGCCATTAATTCCCTCCTATTTCATAGCGGGCATGCATTGAGAAAGCGTTTTTGTCAAATTATGCATAAGTAACACAATTGGGCAATACTTTAGTGGCGATGGTTTAAAATAAAGTAGTGCGAGTGGGTGAGCGATGATGGCTAGATCTGGTGTCTAAGATGAATGGTGTTTGATTTGGATTGATGTTTATGTTGAAAATTAGGGCAGCAAACATGCATCATATACACAATAAACTGCACTAATCATGAAATCCTAAGATCTACACTATTCAATAAAATTGACAGAAAACACACCTAGTATGATAGTTCGGATTGATTCATTGAACACGGCGGATCAAATCCTTCTGTTGTTGTCGTCCTAGCGTAGAAAATACGACGCCTCTACGGTATGCACACACAAACGAGAACAAATCATTACTTGGTGTATTAGCACACTATTAGGGTTCTCACCTTTTGCCACTTTTACTCAAAAACGAGAGAAAGCTCAAAAGAGACTAATAGTTTTCTTTTAAAGGGAAACCCTAATGAGAAACCGTAAGCAACAAAAAAAATTAGGCCCAAGTCCAATCCTTTTCTGATCCTACTCGTTTTGGTGTGCAACCTTGTAGTTTTTTATTCCTTTGGCAGTGCAATCAAAAGCCCATTTTAATTATACAAATAGTAAGCGGTCTCTAGTAAGACATTACTATTTCCCAAAGGGTATAAAAGTAAAAACGACACAACCTTAAATGATATACCACATATTAACTCCTTTTGTCAACCGATATTTAGATTGAACACAAGACTAGGCAAGTGTCATTATTGTATAGTTCAATCTTTGTTTCTTGATCTCTAAGTATAATTAATCTTATACAAATGACACCTCATTTGTGCATGGCCATGCAAACATTAATTATACTTATCAAGGGGCCCAAAGATATCATTCTCTTGTTATACAAGAGTGACAAATCACATCTTGATCAATCATATACATCTACATAGTTTATAGCATGCTTGATCATCATCTTTATAATTACTCAGTCAAAAGCAACGTTTGATAATGCCCAACAAACTAATCCCCATGTTGGTAACTATAACGATCTCGGGTCTGAGGATAATACGATGTGACTAATGGGAACATCACTGATGACATTATATAACATTCCTCGCAGTGCCCCAAAGTGGGTCGGTCCAATACATTGTTCCCTAACAAGTATCAGTGTGTTCAACTTAATATATCCATATCCATGACTTGTGGAACATAGTCATCAGCTGACCCATATTCTAATCTAATCATTATATCAATGTCATCCTAGATTATTGACATATGATTAGGGATATCTAAATAATATTATTATTTTATTACTAGCATCCCACAATCAAGTCACGTACTTGATGAATTAGTATTAATACATATTATTTATAAGACAATACAAAACTAAATAAAATAAACCTTCTTGATAACAATAAGCACAAGATATCCAAGTACAAATCATAACCTATGAATAGTCCTAGGGCATATCTCTTTCAGTTTATTGAGACAATAGAGGATATAGATGTCGAACGAGTTTCGATTTATGGCAATGGTTATTTGTTGGGTTGGTGAAGTTTTGGGGTGAAAAAGTAACAGGAAGAACCACTAAAGTTGTGCAAAGTTTTATGAAAACCGGTGAGGTAAGATTTGAGTGGGGGATGACATAAGCAACATAGGAACAATGAGAGGTTTTGTTTACGTTTAGGTTTATGATGATTTATGTTAATTTGGTGGACGATGGGGTGGTTTTTTGGCAGGATGATAAAGTGGTGCTGGTTGGGTGTGTTTGGTACGGTGGCTGAGAATTGTGATGGAAGTGTGTGGATGATTTGGACGGTGGGAGAATAAGGTGTTTGGTTGGTTGATGATTATGGTGGTTCTACGAGCAACATATAAATTATTTGCTGGCAACAGTATAAATAATGACTAAAACCTTAGGATAAGAGGATTTCAATGCTATGATACATGTTAAAATTATAGAAAAAAGAGAGAATCATTATATTGAATTGATTATTTAAATTATTATAATGGATGAGCATTATATAGACATGGTATAAGAAGAATGTAAAATCGTCTAAATATAAAATAAAGCAAAGAGATTTGAAGAAGATTGAGATATGATTATATTAATTATATACCTAATATAAGATATTACCTCTATCTCAATCATCATGCACAACTTCACTTTGGCGCACCTCATCATCGCACACGAGGTGACACATCTCACCTTGGCACATATATATAAGCATTTTGTCATTCCTACTCCCACTTTCAAACTCATGTTGGTATTAATTTACCACCTTGAGTTTTAGGGGGGATAATAGACCTCCTCACTCGTGTCAGACAACAAGAGTCGGACCTCAATCGTGCTAGATAACTAGAGCCGGACCATCGGAGCTAGACCTCTCCCGCTCATATGCACTCACCTCTCGCACTCCTATGTGTTTGCCACTCGTGCTGTTAAGCACTCGATCTCAAACTCATATGCGCTCACTACTCGTTCTTAAGCCTATCAACAAATCGAATCAAGGTGAATCCAAATTCATATTTAAAAAATAAATAAATCATATAACGGATCACCAAAATATAGATCCATATCCAAATTTGTTGGGACTGGATTATATCTGATCCGTTTAAAATCTTAATTATATAATAATTAGTTTGTAAATATTTTTTAAAAAATGAAATTAACATAAAAGTTAAACGTAATAAGAGTCAAATTTATTATATTCTTGTAAAAAGAAACTTATTTAATACTTTTTGGGTTATATTTATTTGGTATGAGTGTATTAATAATAATGTGGTAAATATAAATAATAATAAATTTAAGAATAAATGTGTATCTTAGATCGGATTGGATTGCAAACAGATCGGATTGACATAAATTCATATCCAATTTGTTAATCAACGGCTTAACAGGTTCAGATTGGATTTGGATATACAGATCATAAATCTCAATCCATATCCAATTAAACGGATCGGATTCGGGTACAAATCCGATCAATTGACAAGCCTGCTCATGCTCCATTCCAGCAAAAAATCGCACCATTTAAGCAAAGCTTCATCAACTTGGCCAGTTCCATGGCTTCACTTTCAAACTCAAGTTGGTCTATCAATTACTATCTTAAGTTTGAGAGGAGATGTTAACATATATAAATATCTTATATTAGATATATAATTAATATAATCAAATCTCAATCTTCTTCAAATCCCCTTATCTTCTTCAAATCCCCTTGATCCTGTATTCTATATTTAGGCGATTTTATATTCTTTATTTTGTCTCGTACTGTGCATATATAAGGTTCTTCCATTGTAATAGTTTACAGGGGCAGACCCAGCATTTTTTGATGGGGTTGAATGAATTAACACAAAAAATTATGACAATTTTTTAAGCAAAAATTTATTCCTATAGTTGAAAAAATTTCAAATAAAAATAATATAATTAAATGTAATTCTTTTTTATGGAAGAAAATTAGTATTTGTAAAAATTATTAATTAATAATTAAGTATGTTAGATTAAATATTTATTTGTTACGATAAAATGGATACTTAAGTTAAAAGATGTAAGAGATTAAAGTGAATCTGAAAGTGTGCGGGGGAGAGTATCTTTGTCAAAGACCAATAAAAATGAATAAGGATTTCCTCTTGGTTGAAGTATATTATATTACAAATAATATTTTTTGGTTTAAATTAAGAGTCTCATTTTTTTTAAATGGTAATAAAAATAATAATTTTAATGCATGTTTCAAATTAAAATTTTAGTTTTCCTTTTAAAAATATAATTAATATTCTAAATTTTCTGATACTAAAGAAATTATGTTCTTAACAATTCATTAATTTTAAAACAAAATTGTATTTCTTAAGAAAATAAAAAAGTTAAAATAAATTCCTGAGTATTCACAAAAAGGTTAAATAAATTGAATTGAATTAAATTATTTTATATACATATGTGTGTAAATATATCAAGAGAGATAGAGAGGCTCTAGTTTGACAGGAACACAAAACTTTTTAATTTATTTAGTGTTGTAGGAATAATTCTACTCAATACTTCATTAGATGAGCCCTTTAAATAGGGTACAAATACAATAGTAAATAGGGTTTACAAGGAAGCCCATTATGGCCCATAATACATAATTTACACAGTAAATCCCTAATACATATTCTATCTAGGCGATAGCACACTACGTGTAATTTCCTTAAACACTCCCCCTTGTGCTGAGTCGAAGATAGAATGGTACATGTCTTGTTGCCTCATTAAAACCTTGTCAAGTAACAAAAACCCTGTGGGAAAAAATAACCTTGATCGAAGGGAAAAGAGTACAACATTACAACAATCATGTTAGACTTCCTTCGTTGAGTCTATATTTTCATTTGATCCTTACTTCAATCAATAGAGTTTGCACGTATCGTTACCTCGTTAAAAACCTTACCAAGTAACAAAACCCAGTGGGAAAAATAAATCTTGGTTTAAGGAAAAGAGTATAACGTAACGTCGGGTAGATATTAGACTCCCCCTCAAGTCTACACCTCCCCCTGATATTTACATTAATCAAGGAATTTGAAAAGCTTATGCATGTATCGTTGCCTCGTTAAAAACCTTACCAAGTAACAAAACCCAATGGGAAAAAATAAACCTTGGTCTAAGGAAAAGAGTACAACGTATGTGTGAAAATTTCATCATATTTCACACATTCCCTTGATCATTACTTCGATCATGAGAGTTGGAAAAGTCTAAGCACCCTTATATTTTTCACATGCTTTTCAAATATGGCCTTAGGAAAAGATTTGGTGAACTAGTTTGCTATATTCTCCTTAGAGCTTTGTGTGGGCCAGAGAGATGCCCAACATCAACAAAATCAATCAAGATTTTGTTTGGAATTTCAATGTAGGGGGTGGCTATTTTAGCATCATCATTTACTTTAGATGTTACTGTCGTATACACTTTTTCCTCTCTGTAGGGAAAGAACAATTTCAAGCCAATGGTTCCTTTTAGGCGTTCAATTATGCTGCGTTGGCGCTAAGCTAAATCTAGCTAACAAGTTCAATGCGAATATTATGTCTAGTCGAGTATTTTGTGTTAAGTGCAATAATGCGCATATTGCATTTAGATAGAAAGTTTCATCTCCTATCTCCCAACATATTTTCGTAATCTTACTTTGTACGAAATTGATCTTTCATTTGATCTAAATTTCGACCGACCATGGGAGTGCTAGTAGAATGCGTTTTGTCCATGTTAAATTGCCTGATTATCTTTTGAACGTACGCAGACTAGTGGATTAGTATTCCACAAGCTCGATATTCTAGATTAAGATCTAAACAAAAATTCGAACTTTCCCAAGATTATTTATCTCAAATTTGGATTTCAAGTAACTTGCGGTTTCTCTTATTTCATCAAGAGTACCTATTATGTTCATATCATCGACATATACAGTTACAATTACGAATCCGGAACTTGTTTTCTTTATGAATACGCATGGGCATAATTCATCGTTCTTATATCCCTTCCCAATCAAGTAGTCACTTAGACGGATATACCACATCCGTCCGAATTATTTTAATCTGTAAAGTGAGCGTTTCAACTTAATTGCAAACGCACTCCGTGGTTTAGAGTCACTTGACTTGGGTAATGTAAGGCCATCAGGCACTTTCGTATATATCTCTGAATCATGATCCCCCTAAAGATATACAGTAACCACATCCATGAGCTGCATTTCAGTCCTTCGAAAACTACCAAACTAATCAGGTAGCGGAATGTTATAATGTTTAAGCAATTCCAAAGCGTCTATGTGAAACCTTACGCCATAAGGTGAGCCTTTTACTTTAAAACTTCATTTTTTTTCATTTACGCTTTATGGCAAATAATTGTTTATGTCCTACAGGCTTTACACTTGGCGCGGTTAGCACTACCAGACCAAATACCTGTCTCGTTGCCATAGAATCTAATTCTATATGGATTGCTTATTTTTATTTAGGCCAATTTTTGCCCTTTGTTGACATTTTGCAACAGAGCGAGGTTCGACATCATCGTGCTCTTTGACTTCTTGAGCAACAGTGTATCATTAATGTATCCATTAATTCATATGCCATCCCTTAACCCATTGAGATTTATTTATTCTCTGGAATCACTATAACTTCGGGGCGTCCCCCAGTATTGATTCATGGACATAAGCATAATCAGAGATAATCTCATAAAAGGGACTTTTACATTAATGATTAATTGATTAATTTGTGCCTTACTCCACCTCTTCTTTGGCGTGAGTGTTTGTCGAACCAAATGGCCTCCTTTTATTCCTTTTAAGGAGCCATGGCCTCAACCACACCTCCACTAAGTGTAGTTGCATCGTCTCTTTCTGCGACATTGTGCCCTTATTGGGGACTTATAACCTTGCAGGCATATTGCAGCTGATATATTTGATCTCGTCACTTTTCAGTATCATTAAATGTATCAGGCATCGAATCTGTTACATTTTCAAGATCGATTATTCTTTTTCACTTCACAATACATTGTGATGTGCGTGGGGATCAAGATGAGACATAGTGGAGACCACGACAATTCCTGTCGTTTCCTTGAAAATTTCTTTTCTTATCTCCCCCTAACGACGGGAAGACTGTCTCATCAAAGTGACAATCCGCAATTCTTAGCGGTAAAGAGATCACCTGACAAGGATTTCAAATAGCGGATTATCGTTGAGAATTCATATCCAACGTTAATACTTAATTGTTTTAGCAAGCCCAGTTTGGTGCGCTGTGGGGGCGCAATCGGCACATATGCATAAAATATCAGGCTAATATCCAGTTACCAACTGGTATGCATATAATAGTTGTCTAATATTGGACTTTGAAACAAATAAGTAAAGCTGCATACAATATTGCATAAATCTCAGGCATACATAGGCAATACAGTGCGCATAACCAATGCCCTATCTACCATCTATATCCTTTTGATGGTTACTTTTTGTGAGACCTTTTTGCGTATGCACATGAGAAACGGGGTTCTTTACTTCGATTTTATGCAATGATCATCAAGTACTTTTGATGTAAACCCTCCAGCTTTATCGAGTCTTATAGACATGGTACAATAATCAGGGTGGTGAGCCCTTAAGCGTATAATATGTACTAAGAGGTTTGTAAATGCAGCATTTCTTGTAGACGATTATTCAACATGTGACCAGAATGTCGAATTATCCACCAGATCCATAAAGTACTTTGAATGGTTCCGCACTCTGGATGGATTTATCTACAAATATATATTGTAAGAATGGTATATTTTATTTTGTATCTTTAGCATAAGAAGGTCTCGATCTTATTTTTGCTAAAGAGCAGGCTTTGAAAAAATGGAGTGTCGTTCCTTTGACATGGTCAATTAGGCATAATGGGAAGGGGGATATGGTTTTCAATACTTCGAAAATCAAGAATTACTTTGAGCATTACTAGTATCAACACATTGCAGTGTGTTAAAGTTTTGTCCCATTTATTTGTCACTCAAAAGAATGGATATCCGTGTAAATACTTTAACGCACGGTTTATCATGACCAAGGTGCATTAGGCAAGCATGCCAAAGCCTGTATGAGTCTATGTCCCACGGTACATTGTTAGTGACATCATAAGATTTGACAATCCTTATCTTAGTGGGGTACATTCCACTAGAATAACTCATAAGTTTCTTTAAAATGCGTTTCTTTACACTTTTGTTTAAAAGTAAAATAAATATATTTTTATTCCATTCTTACATTTTGTTTTTGTATGATTACTGTTGGTAAAAATATCTTTAACAAAGTTCGGGTTGCTCTATGTGCATATAGAGCGTATGTGACTGTAAACACCATTTTAGTAACAAAATGGTTGAGCAGTTCGTCGCTCTTTTGATGATTTAATCATCATAGTCACATAGGTATTATATGTTATGAATTACCTATTTCATTGTATGGCTATAGTGTTCTCACTATCAACTAATTATTAAAGTTATCATCGATTCATTTTTACAGTAATAAAATCGAGTATAAATTCCGAACTATGTAGTAATAAAACAAACAAATTCAATTACTTAAGAATATAATTCGAATAAAACTAACAGTAATCAATCCAGTATCTTGTTTAGAAATCTAATCCATCAGATCAACATAAACTTTAAGACAAAACCATAGTCTAATTAAAAATTAGGCAATATGCCTGTTCAACTACTTCTGAAAAATAAACTAAATAAAGTAGATCAGTCAAAATCGGGTGCATCCATTGACTGAGCAAAGTCCTTCTTGTCTGCGATTGTGAAGTTGACATAAGCGTCATTGTCTTCTTCGTTCATAAAGTGAGATTCTTGTTCTTTAGATTCTCGATATCTCTTGTAACTGGCTGCTACTTTAGCGCTTGCATGGCAGTTCTTGTACCAATGCCCAGCAACTCCACACCTATAACATGGCTCGTCGCCAACTCTTTCCTTTTTGACCGGAGGATTGTTAGGTGCATTTTTCATCTTGTTTTCTTGACCACTAGGTCCAATATTATCATTTCTTCTCCATACTTTGGAAGAGCCTCCACGACCCGCACCACGACTCCCACGTCCCTTTCCACGTTGTGCCTTGTTGCCACGTGGGTAGGGATCAACACGTCCAACCCCCTTACATTGGGGTTCTTTCCACTATTCATCTTACCGTAGTTAGCCTCAAGAATTTTCTTTGTCCCGACGGGCCTAGCATTGTTATTCAAAAGAACCTCATTATGCCTTTCAGCCACTTGCAGTATGTTGATCAGCTTATTGAATGTTGTGATTCTTTTGTTATCATACTCGAGCCTATACTGGTTCGCTAGTATAAGTGCTGAAGTAGGAAAAGTGGAAAGTGTCTTCTGAATCATATCATCTTCCGTGAGATCCTTTCCACAGAAGTTAAGACGTGCCTTTAGGCGCAACATGTCCTTGTTGAAGTCATTAACCCTTTTATAATCAAGCAAGCGGATTTCATTCCACTGAACGGTCAATTCTGGGAGCAAAGTGTCATGAATGTTCCCAAAACGTTCTTTAAGGGCATCCCATAATTCTTTAGGTGTCTTCAATTGAAGGTACTCCCAACGTAGGCTGGGGTCAATATGTTTTCTTAGAAACATTAATGCATTTGCTTTCACCTTATCAGACGGTCCATTGTCTGTGGGGTCTTTGGGGTCAGTAAGTGTAGCCGAATATTCTTTAGCCACAAAAGCGGTTTCTACATCAGAAACCCACCGATGGTACTCAAGTCCTTCTGAGTCCAAAATGTCAAATTCGGGTCGAGTTGGGTCGGCCATCTTGATTATGGGTATATACCACAGCTTTTTCTTGAAGGTTGATCGGCAAGAGTCGAGACCCGTTGTGGTGGCAGCCGGCGGCTAGGGTTTCTTAGGGTTAGGGTTGTTAGCTCTGAGCGTGCTGATAACGTGTTGTAGGAATAATTCTACTCAATACTTCATTAGATGAGCCCTTTAAATAGGGTACAAATACAATAGTAAATAGGGTTTACAAGGAAGCCCATTATGGCCCATAATACATAATTTACACAGTAAATCCCTAATACATATTCTATCTAGGCGATAGCACACTACGTGTAATTTCCTTAAACATTTAGTTCTTTTTTCTTGTATAGTAGTGTGGGACAGCTAGCTCATAATTTTTTTCACTTTTTAAGAGAATTTGAGAAAGATGGAATGGGTTAATTGTGAGCTAGAATGGGTTAGACTAAGGAATTTACTGGTCTAATGGCATTTTTTTTAATATAACTAGGGAAAAAAATTATTGGGCTGAGCTGGAGCCCTATGGGCCCAGGCCCAATTCCGCCCATAATAGTTTAGATAATCAATATAAGAATTCTATTTCTTTTCTATAATCTTAAGAACTTTCAACAGTGTTTATGTACTTTTGTATAGTTATTTTTTGCTTAATGCACTTGTAACAAGTTCTATAAGACTTGAAGACCGCCTATATTATCTTAATTTCTTAAACATAATTTAGAAACAAACATATTCATGCATAAGTGCACAAACATATTGATAATCTTCTATAGGACTATCAAAAGTTATCATAAACATTATCCAGCAGAAAACCTATTCATCCATAAATACCCACAAATATGTCTGTGTATAACAAAAAATTTAATTACAACTTGAGCTAAACCAAAACACCAACGTAATCACCTATCGAGCATCTAATAGTGTAATGCTCATTTCGTTGGCCGAACTTTTTTTATAATTGCTCGATGAATATTCAGATTCAATAAACAAGTTCCTTTCGGTGAAAAAACCTGGTTCTTTAGGCCGACCCAATGCACCTGCACTACCCAACATTAGAACCACGGTCGACATGCTCGGCCTATCATCTGGACATTGTTGTACACATAATAGAGCTACGTGGATCGATCTCAACACTTCAAATATGTAGCGCGAGTCTTTTAGATTCGCATCAATCAGTTCCAGTGACCTACCTTCTTTATGCAGCATCCATGCCTAAAAAATTCAAACCCATGTTTATGTATGTATATGTGAACATCTTTATATAAGGGAATGTATCTAAATGGAGTACTTACATGCCCAAGAAGATTATGGTGGTGGTCAGCATGAATGAATCCTCTGTTCCTCTTACTGCTTACAATCTCTAATACCAGAACACCAAAGCTAAATACATCTGATTTTACTGAGAAAACCCCGTCTACTGTGTACTCGGGAGACATGTAGCCACTGTAGGTATATGTCAAAAGCAAAACCACATTTACATTCTATAGGTGAGAATTTGCATAGATATCCTATGGTTTATAATAGATACTCAAAGGTACACAAAAACTTGGTATACAAACTGACAGTTACCGGATTCATCAACAATTAAACGATTACAACTACTTGCAGTTAGGTCCCAGGTCTTGATTAATCACATGCATTTTATGTAGCACCTTTTTGTGCACTACTATACTCTATGTGAGTCTTTCTTTACTCAACATTTTTTATTTACACCAATGTTACGTGTGTATCATACACACTTTAGGACTAACTATAGAGGATGTTATAGTGACTTTTTAAACCAGAAGGATCAAGATAGAAACATACAAATTTGCACACAAGTAGAATATACAATTTGGATATTCTTTTTGTCAAAAAAAAAAGAGTTAGAAAATCTTACTATGTTCCAACAATTCTCTGCGTGTTTGCTGCAGTTTCATTTCCTCCAAAAATTCTGGCCATGCCAAAATCTGATATTTTTGGGTTCATGTCAATATCTAGCAAAACATTAGCAGCTTTAAGGTCTCTGTGGATAATTCTTAGTCGGGAATCCTGGTGAAGATAAAGAAGGCCTCGGGCAATCCCATTGATAATATTGAAGCGCTTAGGCCAATCCAATAATGTGGTCCGGGCTTTATCTGCCCAAAGTTTTTCGTCTTAGTCTCTGTCTTAAATATAACAGGACAACACAATTCCAGAAGAGAAAACCTCCTTAAAGAAAGTCTTATTACGGTTTTAAAGAGACATACCAAAAATGAAGGAGTCCAAGCTATTGTTAGGCATGTATTCATAAATCAACATTTTTTCTTCTCCTTGAATGCAACATCCAAGAAGCTTCACAAGATTTCTATGCTGCAATTTGGCTATACAAATAACTTCGTTCTTGAACTCGTCAATTCCTTGTGCAGAATGCTTAGACAGACGTTTTACAGCTATTAGTTGTCCCTCTTCTAGCACCCCCTAAAGAGCAGCATTTACCAAGAATTGAGAATTACATCCCAAGTCTTTTTTTACAACACATCATTACATACATACACATGAGAAAACACACGCACATACATTCATAGGTAATTTCAATTAGAAAAATATACTCCATCGGTCTTAAGTTAAATGTCCACTCTTCCTTTTCGTGATCTCCCAAATTAAGAGACCACTTTCTTTTTCGGAACAATGTACCAACACGATAGGAAACAAATTTTGTTGTAATTAAATCATTGATTGTAATGAAATTAACGCATTCTTAAAACATGTGAAACTTAAAACAGAGACTCTTATTTAGGGATGGAGGGATAATAAGAGTTCCCTACAAAATTAGTTTTTACCTTGTAAACGACTCCAAATCCACCCTCGCCAAGCTTATTGTTAAACGAGAAGTTATTGGTAGCACTAGCTATTGTGGCTAAATCCAGCAATGGCAATTCTATATCTTCCTTCTTGCGTTCATTAGTGTAATGCAGAGAGTTCTGTCCAGATGTTCCTGTGAAAGTAACGAATAAAATGGATTTAAATGAAACACAGTTTTCATTACAATTGCATTTTTATCCTACCAAAGATTCAAAGCACTTAGGAACACGAATAATCAGTGTGAGAAAAATTACAAAAGTTACTCAAGCAAAATATATGATTCGATGGTTTACCTTCTTGCCTTAGCATTTCCTGTTGCTGCTGCTCCTTTCTCTTCTCCTTCTTTCTCTTCCATACATACCAGGTCATGCTCAGGCCTAGCAGAAGCATTGCTGCTAATAAAGGAAATACGATTTTGAATATATCTCCTTTCTTATCATTGGAGCCAACTCTGGAACCTGATGAGTCTTCCCTTCAAACAAAACCCCAATTTGTTACGAAAGGAAATCTAAAATCCCGAAATCTCCACAAAGAGCTAATGGGTTTCAAAACTACGAAAACCTCCATTTTCTACAAAGAAGCCTTATCAACTCTTTTCTCCTTTAATTTCTTTAAAATATAGAAGTTTATAAATGTCCGAACAGACATTGGAAATTGTTTGCTGAACACAAGCGTAATAGGACCTGTGAACTCTATTACATACAACTTTTATATGATCACCTATACCATCTTGTGACCAAGAAGCAATAAACAAGAAAGGTATGAAAGACGATGAGTTTGCTTCATTTCTTCTTTAACTTCTTGGCCAGTGAAGGTTTTTCAAGCAAATTCCCAGGCAGGGCCGTCCCAGAGGATGGGAAACCACACAGGGGCCTAAGTACGCTAATGGTTTTATGACTTAATATAGGGACCCAATATCACAAGTACCACGATAGGATGATAAGGGTCCAAGATGTGTATTATATTGAAAACTTAGTTCAAGATTAAGTAACTAGTAAGATGGGCCTTGAAATGTGCCTCATAAATCCCCATGGGATGCATACAAGCAGAATTTTTGGAAAGAAAAGAAAAAAAAAACGCTTCCAAGCAGAACTAGAAATTGCTCAAATCTGTGTTTGACATACCTAACTCGGACGAGGCCATCCTTATATAGATATCTTCCCCATCCTCAGGCATTACTCTCATGTCAATCAGGTCATCAAACCAAAGCAAGCATCCGCTTCCTCCTTCCCTTGTGTCTAAATTTGCGTAAGCCATACAAGAACAGTTCCCCAAGCACACTTTATGGCATTCCTCGAGGCTCATGCTCCTGTTAAACCAAGAATCTCGCGTATCCGGTAATTTAAAACCTGAGTACTTCACAAATCCATCACCATTTTCGCAATCCAACTCTGTTCTCCTAAGGCACCCATTTGACCAATCTGCCCTTTTCCATTCTGTTGGGTCTTTTGGCACAAACTTATCCAAACACCCGCAAACCGGAGAGTCGCTAATGTCACAGCTCCCATATGAATGACACAAAGCATAAGTATCACAGTTATCAGCCGGTGCACTCAAGTAAGGAACCCAACCCTGGGTATTAATATTCCAAGTGAACCGCTGTACGATTCCATTAGGAGACAACTGCAGCCTTGAGTAAACAGAGCTGTTAACAAGATCAAAGCCATAGTACATCTCTTTCTGGTCAAAAATAAAACCATATGTATAAATAGGATTGGGCTTTAAACCCGGTGAGCCACTAAACCATCGACCGTTCCATGGTCCGGACCTGAACTGCTCAACCGAATCATTTGTCAGGATTAACTGTGGAAATCCATTGGGATCGAGTCGAAAAATGAAGGCACCTCTAGACAGGTCATTACTAGCCTTCCGTGACCATAAATAGCGGTCTAAACCGGTTATCAAGTCCCTTCCAAGCTTCATTCCAGGCATAAGCGTATCACAAGGATAATCAAAACTTTGCCAATGGTAATTCTCATTGCCGTTAGCATCTTTCACAACAAAATTTCCCGATTCCAAAAGTAGACCGACTGGATTCTGCATTGATCTTGACGAATTCGAGGACCAAATGATGCTGTTTGTGCCATTGATAAGAGCGAGAATTCCTTGGTTCGTGACATTTAAAGAACCGGATGTATCAGTGAGAGGAGTATCTCTATTTGCAACCCAAACAATAGTAGGAGTAGAAACTTTCTTGTACCATATGCCCAAGTAGCGGTACTTTGAGCTATCCGGGCTGAAAAATCCTAGTTCAAAGGTTCCACCAGATGAAACTAAGGTGTTTCCATCTGTAAGTGATTGAGTTGTGGTTATGGTGTCCACTGCAATGGAGGGCATCAAGATAGAAAATAAAGAAGATAAGAAAAGAAATACCCAGTATATTTCCCTTGATGACACTATGATAATTCTCATCATAGAGCACTTCTTGATGAAACTCGAGTTTTTGTCAGTACGCACTAATCCCCCCATAAGCCTTTTCTTGGTATTTGGATTTAACAAAATCTTACAAGATATATATATATATAGCAGATATTTCCTGCTTCTGCAATTGAATTCGCAGCCCCTAGCAGGAATTTTTATTTGGACTACCTACTATTTACCATCCAATACTTCAATACTAAGAAAGCAAAGAGGAGCCTCTTGACTCCAACACGACAAATTTATCACCTTCTATTCGTAGCTAGACTACTTTTAATTTTAAAATACATTCCCTCTAACAAACTCTAAAGTTCTAAAAACAACTTACGTAAATACACGAGTAATACTAAAACACAAAAAATTCGATACAATTAAATACATTTCATTGTTCAAGTACGGAGACATACTAGAAAGTAATTGAAATCATTTAGATATTGATCGTTCCAATATCTGAAACATCACTTTACTTTTTAACATTTTATATATTTTTTGTATGTATAACTTTGTTGTAAAAATAAGTGAATGCATATTTGTCAAAAGGTTTCTAACCTCCCACCAAACTACTTTTTTATCTCTTCCATACTTTCAAACTATTCCTGATCACTCAAAATATAGATATATAGTTCATAGATTTTCACAATCATAAAATAATAATAATAAAGAGGAAGTGAGAACGCGAAAGGGGTATTTGGGAAGGATTTTATTGGTATAATCATTACCATTCTGATGAAGCTTTTTTGCTGTGAAGTTATATAGAACACCAATTAAGACTTCCATTTCATTTGACTCTTTATCAAATATGGAAAACGCTCCAAATATCATATTTTCCATCTTTAGTGACTTTTACGTACTTTTTCATCCAATCAGTTCCCATGTTATAATTTGTTTTGGCTAAATTTCCTCATTTTTAATGACTTGAGCTTTCACTTGTAAGGGTGTGTCTCATTGGTTCAAGTAGAAAGAGATATACTCCAAGAAAAACAAAATTTAAAACGGAAAATCTAGGAGGGGATTGTTTCTGAATTAACTAAAATTATGAAAATATATTACAAATGAAATATATGAAAATTTTAGCATTTTACATAACTGCAATTAAATACACCCCTGATAAATCAAAGTACAATGGTCCACACGTGATGAACAATTGTCAGACTTTGACTTGGAGAACTACATCAATTTGACATTGGAGAGGTTTAAATAAAATAATGTATTTGAAAGCTAACTATTAATTTTGTGTGAAAAAAGAAAGAAATATGGAAGGCTACTATCCATGTGATAAAAAGAAGATGCTCTTCGAGTCCCAAATTTTACAAGGAATTAAAAATTAGAGGTTTAAAATGAAATATGTCAAAAGAAACTAGTGGTAACCTATAGGTTTAAGTTAATATTTATTTGGGTGTATTTGACGCGTCGAGTTAAATGGCGACCATTTAATCCTATACAGATAAAATAAAACAATTAATTCCTTTCTTTGTGTAATAAAAAAGTTTAGTAGTATAAATATTTTGTCCCGACATTAAATTCTGACCAACACCAAACAATTGGATGTCCGCGGAAAACAAAATTAAAGTTTCAGATACATAGAAGAGTTTTGTGGGTCCTTATTCTTCGCGTCAAAGATATATTTATTTTATTTCAACCCTTAAAATAAGGTTTTTTCACCTAAATCCTCCAATCTTACATCCATCTCAATTCTTATGGCAAGCATATCTCATCTTACCCTCCAATTATTTATTCCTTCCATATTCATATAGTCAAAAAATATTATGGGTTTCAATGAAATAAGTATTATCTAATAGTTAAAGATATTATAGGTTTAAGGTGGTATTTGTTTTCACCTCTTGAACTTCACTTGAATTCGGCATTAAGAGATTGATCTTATGCGAGACAATTAATTTGATTTTAGGAAAATTTGTGTTCTAATAGCTACTCACCTTTCTACTCTTTTGATTCGCCGGTATGAATGCGTATCAAAATAATAAGAATACAATTTTAAAATGTTATGTTTTTAAGGAGTTGAATAAAATCAAATCCATATTTCAAAGGTCTCAATCAATATCACATTGAAATGTAAAAAAGAAAACAAAACAAAACAAAACGACATTAAAGTGTAATAGATGAGATGAAAGATGCATAAACATAAATTAGGGTAATACGACTGTGGCTAACCCACCAGGTAAGATAATTATACATAAACTAGGTCAAAACGTCAAATTCAGTGTGCATATTAAATCGTTTTGTGAAATTTTATCTGGTTTTGAGTTGTTCTTTCTTTCTTTAACGAATTGAAAATTAACGGTACTAATAGAGAAAGTGCTGGTGGTCACCTTTTCCCATTGGGAGCTGATGCCGTACATGTTTTGGCATCTGTATGGATATATAAATTGTATTTGACTCCTGAATGAATGAATGGCTGAAAGGGAGTGGTGGGCTGCATCCATCTGGAAGGTCTTGGTGATATGACAGGTTCATATAATAGTGGTCAATTTCAACCCACTTAAAAAGTCTAAAATCACCTGATACGTCTACGCGTATAAAAAAAAAAGAAGGGCATTGATATTACTATCTTATTTTTTGTCACTAACATTTTTTTTTACGATAAACGTCTTCCCTATGATAAACATTCATTTATATGTCGTTATTTATCACTCACATCTCTCTAAATGTTACGATAAACGTCTTCCCTATGATAAACATTCATTTATATGTCGTTATTTATCACTCACATCCCTCACATCCTTTTTTAACACACATAATTAATTAACGTTAATAAATAATTTTAATACATAATGCACGCCGCACCACCTTCAACCACCTCCACCCACTACCAAGACACCACCCTCTATCCCTAGAAAACAACATTTTTTTGTCGGAATATCTCCGCTCTCTCTAAATCAACAACAAACACAAAAAATCCCATGGGTCAAGAAAACAAACAAAAATTCGTTTCCCGGAAATCAAACAAAAAACTACCATGCTTTCGTTTTCGTTTCTCTGAAAAATCTCTACAACCCCTGTTTTCGTTGCAATGTCCAAGGCCACCCTATGGCACACATAATTAAAGTTACTTTGGTAGAGCCCCAGTTAATGAAATTCGAGTGTAAAGTGTCAACCTCAGCTCGTCATGTTCGAACCTCTACTAATAACTCGGCTTAAGATATTCAAATGTAAATCGTTTAATATAATTTCGAGCCCCTGCTAGTAACTTGGCTTAAAATATTCGAATGTTGGGGCAACAAACTTGACCCACGTGGGCCGATTGACACCTGACAAACCCAGAAACATGCTATGTTTTCTATGTATTGTTTGTGTTTGCTCCAAGCTTTGGTATGAGAGGAATTAGAATGAAACATATTAGCTTTCCCTTGCAAGAGTGGGAAAAAAGTGAAAAGAGAAATGGTAATAGCAATTAGGATTTTGAAAAAGAAGAAGAAGTTATATTACCTTGCTAGTGGGGTATGGTGAATGGTGGTGGGATGTGATAGTGATCACTTACCTTATTTTTTAGAGGGGAAGATTAACTTCTTTTAACTATTGGGTTAGAGATTACCTTGTTTTACTCATTGGTGTAAAAGATTAACTTTTTTTAATTATGCACGATGTTTGTGATAAATTTTTAAAATGGCAATATAAGAAATGAGTTTGCTTTAGTGGAGGAAGATGCTAATGACAAAAAATGGGATGGGCAATATCATCACCCAAAAAGAAAACATTTGTGTGGTCGAATGCTTTAAGTCTGTTTAGTTGAGATTTTAAGTTGAGTTTTTTAGTTGAGTTTTTGAGAAGTGAATTTGATTTTTGTTGTAGTTTTTTTTCAACCAATTCAAATAAACTCAAGAAAAAAATTAAAAAATAGTTACAGTGAATCTTATTTTATAAATCTTGATGAGTATGTTTCAAATATATTTTTTTATGTAACTCCGATTTTTGAATTTAAAGTTATGGTGTTTTAAAAAAATTATGAAAGAGAAAGTAAAGTGAAGTAAATTTTGAAAAATGTGAAGTAAAGTTGATTTTTTTTTGTAGAAAAATAAAAAACTGGTTTCTTAATTTTGAACCAAATCTAGGGTTTTTTATGTTTGTTGATTTAATTTGGCTTAATATCACAGGTAACCATTCAGTTTAAGTTTTTTTTGGCATGAGAATTGAACTTGCATTGAGAGGGATAATTGAGAAATATCTGTTGTGTGATTATGCGGTCGAATTGGTGAAAGGTCGATAATTAAATGTGCATTGGTCAAATAATTTATCAGGTAAGGTTTTAGCTATTAATATATACTACTAGTATTTTAAGAAAATAACACTAAATTATTAAAAAGAAATTTCTCCCAAAATGTTATTTTAGAACTAAAAGTTTAAAATAATCTACAAGGAGAAGGGCAAAGTAGAAATTTTCACATAAAATTAAGTAGGTAAAAGTATATTTTAGGGGATTTTTGTTTCTAGTCAAAAGAATTTAAATTGTTTGTTTTTAACCCATTCCATTTAAAAATTAGTTATTGGCCCAAATAAGTGGATACTTACTAAATATATTTTTTTATAAATGTTTGTATTGTGTTTTTTTTAAATTTCTTATTTTTTTCCCCCATTTATCTTTTTTTTACTTTTCAAATTTAAGGTTTATTATTCATCTCAAATTACATTTAGTTGTTGCTATAATGTATATTTTAAGGATTTCTATAGTTTTAAATTTGAAATTTTTGCAAATGTAGACTACAAGTGATAAATTTTGGCAGTTATTAATTGCCTTAAGATAAATATATAATAAAAAAAATTAAGAAGTTGACTTACAGTAAATATAAATATCAAATATTAAACTTAGGGCATCTACAAGACAAAATATATGTAAATATTATACACAGGTAAAACTAAAAATGCGGTCATATTAAAAATGATATTATACAATTAAAACTAAAAAGATAGTCGTATTGAAAATATCAAACATTAAAACTTGGTGCATCTAGAGGACGAATTATTAGTAAATATTACATATAAATAAAACTAAAAACGTAGTCATATTAAAAATATATATTACACTAATAAAACTTAAAATAAAGTCATATTAAAAAAGACATTAGACAAGTCAGCTAAAAACACAGTCGTATTAAAAAAATATTACATAAGTCAAACTAAAAACACAGTCATATTAAACAAAGTAATTTTATATCCAAAATGTTGGTGTCTAGTAATCTACATAGAATTATACTTTTCCATTATAAAAGGAGAAGAACTTGGAGATGCATGGGACATCGAGTGGTATTATGTATTTTTTCTCTTTTCTCCATAAGAAATCTCTTGTAATTTCTCTCATATAAATAAAAAGTTTGATCCTTTTTCTGCATCTGTGTAATTGGTATCAAAACTTTAGTTTATCTTAATTATTATGTAAGTATATATATCTTTATCTTTTATTTTCATTCTAAAGTTTTAAGTTCAAGTTAAGATTGTTGCGTGTTTAAGTGAATTTGAAGAATATTCAGAAAGCGATTAATTTCTTTATGAAATGGCATATGAATCAGTTATTTCAGATGATTAAATAGTATTTTTTATGAACACTATTGAAATACAACAAAATAGTGAAAATGAGTTACAAACAATAATTCTAAAAGATGTTGTTGGAGAAAAATTAACTTTTACTAACGAACAATTAGAAAAAAAAACATGTCAAATGCTTGAAAAGGGAAGATATTTATGAATTATCATAGTTTAAAATATTTTCTACAAGAATATTTGAACAATTTAGTGGAAACACCACAACTCAAAGTACTGATGAAGAAACAGCTGAAATTAGTAAATTACGTTGTTTGATAAAAAAAAAATTGCTAGATCAAGGAAAAAACATCTGAAATTATATATGTCCATATAGGATTAATTCAAATATGTATTACAACCTTATTTAGACAAAGTATAGATAAACCAGTAGCAGTTTTAATTTTAGATAAAAGATTTGTAAACCTTCTAAATGCAATAATTGGAGGGGTACAATATAATCTAGTTAATGGAATTATTTGCTTTAACATAAAACCAAATTTCTTTAAGATCAATAACATGTCCAAATATTGAAGATTCTGTTAAAATAAAAATACAAACAAAAATAATTGGAATGAAAAATACATCTTCCGGTCTTTCTATACATTGGAAAACAATTCATGAGTTAGCAAGACTCATAATAACTACAACACATTTTATGGGTAAAAATCTTATAGAAATATTTGAGCCCCGTCCTTTTGATTCAGCAATTCAACTAAGATTAATGAATTGGCGAGAACTCGAAATCGCTCGAGAATTGATTTTACCTACAGTAGTATACGAACAACTTGAAAATTTACAAAACGAAGTACTAGCAAAAATTCACAATGACAATAAAATTTTCCTAAACCATCTTTTGGAAGTTCTAAATAAATCGATTAATTTTGAAAAATGGGAGAATAGTCGAAACCAAAGAAATAATAATTCCTTAAAAATCCCAATATTACCTGGAACTACTAGTAAAATCGAAACTAGAAAGTCTCGTCAAATATATCATTTCATATTAGGAAAAGAAGAAATAATATTTTTACCAAGTCATGGAAACAAAAGATATTGTATGTTTTAGGATATTTTAATTTTGCGGGCTATAAACAATATAGTCTATGTGCATTAATAGATACAGGAGCAACAATATGTTCTTCCATGCCAAATGCTTTGCCATTAGAATGGTACTCAAAATTTTGCTACTTTAAAAGCAAAAAGAGTAGCGATCTGGTTTAATGAAAAGAAATTCATTATTCTGAAAATTTTGTGTTTCCCCGAAAAGCATAAAGATATTATTTTTGGGAATAATTTTATTTCGGAATATTTACCAATGACCATAAATAATGGAACAATTGGATTAACATTAAATAAATAAATGGTAGAAACCATTTTTACAACAACATAAATATAAATGTGACCGATGATTTTTACTTATTATAAAAGGAAAAATGACTTCTATTATAAAGGTTTTATGAAATTCTAAAAGAAAACTTTTGTGAAAATCCACTAAAATTATAGGATAAAAGTCTTAAATATTGTCAATTTAAATTAAGAAACCAGAATGTGATTATAAGAGTCAAAGCAATGATTTATACTCGAAAATATATAGATGAATTTGATTATCAAAACAAAGAATTATTAAATACAAAACTGATTGAAGAAACAGTAAGTCCACACTCTAGTCAGGCGTTTATGGTAAGAAACCAAAGCGAAATAAAAAGAGGAAAAGCAAGAATGGTAATAAATTACAAACACTTAAATGAACAATTAGTGTTGGATGGCTATTTCATCCCACGAAAATATGTTTTGATTAATCAAACTAAAGGTAAAAAGATCTTTAATAAATTTGATTGTAAATCAAGATTCTAATAGTTAAAATTAACCGAAGAATCATAACCTTTAACAACTTTTACCACTCCAAGAGGACATTATTAATGGAATGTTATGCCTTTTGGATTAAATATTGCACCACAAGTATTTCAACGATGGATGTACGGAATCTTTAAACACTTTAAAGATTTATCAGTTGTTTATATCGATGACATATTGGTATTTGTTAATTCACTAGAAGAACGTAAAAAACATTTAAAAATATTAAGTATTAAATTCAAAAAATATGGAATAGTACTATCTCCAAAGAAAATATAAATAGAAAAAACAAAAATTGATTTTCTTGGAACAATTTTAAATCAAAACTGTTTAAAATTATAAGATCATATAATCTCTAAAATTAGAGATTTTGATAAAAAATATACAAGATAAGAACAGTTACAAAGTTTTTTAGGAATTTTTAATTATATAAGAAATTTCATACGAGGATTATCCCAGAAAGAATCACCTCTTCTTGAAAAACTCAACAAAAGTGATGAATTTGTTTGGACAAATAAAGATAAAATTTTAGTAAGAGGCAGAAAAAAATGATATTCTTGCTAATTGTCCTAAAGTTTATTTCCCACAACAAGAATATAAATTAATTCTTTAAACAAATGCATCTTATGTTAAGGTTATGTCCTTAAAGTAATTATAGCAAAACTTTGGACAGAAACTGAGTCTAATAATCTTGGTATAAGAGTTAGAGAAACTCCTATATCAAAAAATCTACAAAAACAATAATTAATATGTGGTTACAATTCAAGTAAATTTAAACCAAATGAAATAAAATATAATATATTTGAAAAAGAGTTATTAGCAATTGAAAATTTTCATATCTTCTTAGCCCCAGAATATTTCATTATTAGAACCGATAATCAAATAGTTAAAGATTTCCTTATTAATAAAAGAAATATACTTGAATGAAGGAGATTATAACGGTATAACCAAATTGCTTTGTATACTTTTAAAGTAGAACATTTAAAGAGTACTAATAATTTTATTGCAAATTATCTCAGCATAATTTTTTTTGAAAGACCACTAACACAGTGGACTAATATTATTTTATTTTACAGCAATGGCAGACCCTAACAAAGGGAAAAACAAAATGGAAAGTGAATGATGGATTTCAATTATTAAGAAGGCAAGACACACTACATTTAAATCATCTTCATGGCTTAACCGAGGAACTGTGAATACAAATACACCGCTCGAAGCACCACCAGTATATGTCATATTTAGAGGACGCCAACCAAGCATCTATAATAATTGGATTCGATGCCAAACAAAAGTATTGAATTTTTCTAGAGCAACTTTTCAAAAATATCACAATCTTCACCAAGAAATGGCAGCATGGGATGAATAGACAAAACAGTCAACCCCTGTACATTATTTTCCCATTTTAGTTCAATAATTTTTTGGTTTAACTACAAGTGAACGAAAAAATTCCAATATTGAATAAATAAAAGATTTTTATAATCCAAGAATACCCTTGGAAATTTATGAACCTTTAAATAAAGTATGAAAAACTTAATTTTTTTACGAATAAAAAAAGAATTCCGTGTAAATATGAGTAATCTTTGTGAAAGGATTTTTGAACAAACAAGAATCCTTCAAGAACGAACTCAATAGCTTGAAAATTTTAAAACTCTTAGTTTCAAAAGTCTAAAACAAATGAATTATGAAACTGAAATTTCCTATGATTCAATTGGTCAAGTAAATATTTTTCTTTGTTTTGCTGAATTGTTGCAAAATGAATTTTCAGATAATATTTTTATACTATTAGAAGAATTTGTCTTAATGAGATGATAAGACTCATTCTTCCTATCCCACTATTTCATATAGAAAATCTTCAGAAAATCGAAGATCGAAATTCAAAGATAAAAGTCTTTTGAATCAATATAATGAAAATTTAAATGATCATGAAATAATTCCAAAAATCCATGTTTATGCAGAAGATGATATTTGGAATATTAAAACTAGGGTAAATTACCAAAAAATACAATGTACTTTACATGTTTTTACAATTTGGGTAATAAACAATTTTTTCGACATCAGAAACATTGTACTTTATTTATTTTTTCATTTTGGGTAATATTTTGGAGGTTATTATTACCCAAAATGAAAAAATAAACGAAGTACAATGTTTATAATGTCGAGAAAATTGTATATTACCCAAATTGTAAAAACGGGTAAAGTACATTGTATTTTTTGGTAATTTACTCTTAAAACTATTAATTGAGGACTTGTAAACCTCACTATGCTCCCCAATAATCTTTCTTGTAATATTACTCAGTAACCCATGATGATTAAAGCCATTATCTACCATGTGGTATACAAACATAAATATGATATAATGTTATATTTTCATTTTACAAGTTTTATTGGATGGCAGTTCATAGAAAAATTATACCAGCCATATCAAATATAGGAGCTCCGAGCCATAGAGCAATCCGAATATCAATGGCTTGAGAATGATATATATACCGAAACACCCATTAATCAACTTAATGTTTAAAGTTATTTTCAAATAAGTCTAATACATGTCTCTGAAGCAGCCAAACAACTGTATAAAAAAATTCACAATTTTCCTAATTATTACATTACTATGGTAATGGATGGTAGACGAATTTTCATTATCGATCTTAATTTTACTTATCAAGTCTCCCATCAACAAATAGTTAAGGCAAAATATTTTTGGAAAATCTAAAAGATAAAAAAACATTTAGATGTTTTGTATAATTTATTGATAGAGGCCGAAGAATTGAAAAATTAAATCCAAAGCAACACTTTTGGTCAAATTCCAAGATCAAATGATAGCCCATCACCGGACTCTATTTGATAAGCTAATGTCATTAACCAATGGAAGATTAGAAGAAAAATGCCATCCATGACATCAAAGAACTTGGCACCTACTGATCGACTGCATAACTTATCTAGCACATGACAGGTGTAAAAGTTTTGAATATTCTTCTAATTTACTTCCGTAACATACTTTTAATTCATGTTCTTTAAGAAATTTTATCATTTTCTTTGCACTTTTTCCTTTTATAAGACAATTTGGTACAATATGACCTTCTTCATTACAAATGTAACATCTACATTTTTTCTTTGTATTAGATTTATTTTTATTAGAAAATTTTCGTTTTCTAATATATTTCTTGGTTTGGAAAAAGGTATTTTCTATTTCCAAGGTTTCCCATTTAAATCTTCATTTTCTTTTTTGAGATAAAATTGGTCCACATCCAACTTTTTTATTTTTCTTTTAATATTTTGTCGTAACATTTTTTACCAGACTTATTGCTAGAAATTTGATTTTTCTTAATTTGCTTTTTAGCTTTGATTTCAATACATTTTTCTTGTATAAGTCTTAATACAAACTTTATTCTAAACCCAAGTGTATCAGTTTTATCAACTTTCTTTAGTTATTCAGGATAATCTTTTATGGTTAACTCTTCCCATGGATTTAGGAGTTTATGAAATAATTGTTCCAACAAATATTGGTTATTTGGTGGATCTAATTTAAAATATTTTTTGAAATGTTCTACAAAATCTTCAAATTGACATGTATTACATAATTCAAGTTTTGATAATATATAATATGCATCTTATTGGATTTGGATTTCTCCCGTATTTCCAATTAGATTTTCTTTGATTATTTTAGTAAAATCATTTAAGATTTCATCAAAAGATTTAAAATTTTAAAGCAAAGTAGCCTTTTGATGTTTTCCATTGTAAAACATCTCATTAGAGGGTTGCAGCTACATAATCTAAGAACTTTTTTTAGCCCATACTTTTCTATAATTAGTAATTAAGATGGATTGTGATTATGCCCAATCATTGATTGTTTGTTCTTGAACTTTAACAAGGGACATTCCTTATATCAATATATATACCATGCCGTGCAATTGATTGTTTATTTAAATTATTTATTCTAAGATAAGAAGGACTAGGTTATTCCGTATTTTTAGTACCACTAGTTGAAGTTTCTTTTATTTTAACAAAATCTTCTTTATTTATAACATGATTTTGTATGAATTATTGGAATTCTTCCTAGTTAATGAATTACTTTAAAGGTTCCTCTGCCTTTCTTTATCATTTATCTTATTTTTCATCATCACTTATAGTGTTTACTATATAAGATGGTTATTGGTCTTGAACATCTGATGAATATTGATTTATTTCATGCTGAAAGTGTTTTAATAATTCTTCATGTTCCAAATACGTGGTTTGTATTTGTTCTATTATTTTATTTCGTTGTGAAATACTTAAATTTGGGTCTTTAAATATTTTTTTGCTAGTAATCTATAATTTATTTTACATTTATAAATTCTATATAATTAAATTTTTATATTTAAAAAGTATTTATATCTTCAGTTTCATAATATAGTCTAGGAGTTTGATTACTTCCTGAACTATTCATACCATCTAAAGAGTTTAAGATATCAACAATATTTTCATCACATCTTAAATTTGGTTTATTTTCCAAATTTAATTGATGTTCTAGGTTCAAAAGTTTGTTTTCTACAAACATTTGATGCTTTTGATTTTTAAGATTCATAGGTTCAATTTTCTTAATCCAACATATTATAATATATGTCATATGATTTAAAGCGGCACATACATTGCTTATATTTTCAGATTGTTTATTTATATGTACTTGGTGATTATACATAAATTATTCCTTACCTATCATTGGGGCTATGCATTCCAAGTAAACACTGGAAGTTTGTTCTTCCATTAATGTTATCAATGAAACCTAAGACCTCATATTATTGTTGTTCCAAGTGCCTAAAACCAGTTCCCTAATTGCCACAAGCAAGGCTAAAGCGACTTACGGGAGATATGAGCTTCGAAATGTAATAGGTGTATGGGTTTTATGAAAATACAAAAGGAAAAACAAATAGACAATCTTAACTTGAACTTAAAACTCCATAAATAAAATAAAAGATAAAGATAGCTATACTTACATAATAATTAAGACAAAACCAAAGCTTTGATATGAATTACACAAATGAAAAAAAATGATCAAACTTTTTATTTATATGAGAGAAATTACAGAGAGACTTCTTATAGAGAAAAGAGAAAAAAATACACAATACCACTCGATGTCCCTTACATCTCCACATTTTTCTCCTTTTATAATGGAGAAGTCTAATTTTGATTATTTTGATTCAAAAGACTTTTTATCTTTGAATTTTGATCTTCGATTTTTTGAAGAATTTCTATTTGAAATAGTGGTATAAGAAGAAGGAGTCTTGACTTCTCAACAATATCGACAACCAGTTAATAATCAAAATACATGATGAAGTATTTTTTTAGGTGGTAATATAAATAAGTAATTGCGTCGAAAGATGTTGTACACATATTTATATTATTCTAAGAAAATCATATATTCTTACCATATAATAATAATGACATTCTTGGCCCGTAATAGAATATAAGTATTATGTTGATTGCCTAGCTCCTACATCTGAAATGTTGGATATATAAATATGCCAAATCCATTACATTATTTTCTACAATCTCCTACAAATAACAAAATGGCTAAATGGAGGACTGGTGTGGAAATCAAATTAAGTAAGTAAATGGGATTGATTGGTCCTTTGGCATTGAAAAATATAATAATGAAGCAACAACAAATGGTGTTTGCCTCTCCCTCTTCCTCTACTTCTCCTTTCACTTATATTATTCCTACAACTCTCTTAAGGCTCACTAGCTGTCCTAGTAGAACCAGTGATCATAATGGTTTATTTTGAAATTTAAATTGTGGATATACTTTGTACTAGAATGATCAGATTAAATTACTAAAGGCAATTAAGTGATTTAATCAGATAATTAGCATATTAAATTAAAAATATATGTATTGTTTGGGACCCAGTCTAAAAGTAAAACTAATGGGCTGTTCACTAATTTCGAAAATAGGGTGGGTCTGAGTAAAGAAACTTCTAGAAAATTGGGCTATACTAATTTGCTATATATTTTACTGCATATTAAATTTATTTATTTTTAAAAATTACTATTAAAAACAAACACATTTCAAAAATTAGCCCAATTTCCTTTACACTTAGTCCCGCGGTGGAATATTTGAGTAACCACATATTTAATTATGAGTTAAAAGATTGCTAAAATTTAATTATGTCATTAGGATAGAATTAAGAGGCAAAATGTTCCCCAATGGGTTCACGTAGAAGTTTTAGTTAAAATTAACCGGTAGTTTAAAATATAATATTATGGGTTCATGTCTAAAATATGGTATTACGTTTTTAATAATATTTGAACTACGTTTATCAAATGGAATTTAAGTTATGAAATGCTTTCTTATAAGATTTATTTACATAGTACACGTATTCAAGTTAACCCAATAAAAAAAAAATAACGAGATAGCTACTTTGAGCTCGTACATTTTGAATAATTCTGAGACCCCAAAATTTACAATACATACTTATATAATATCACATCTTGTGCAAATTTATTCTAAGTTTAAATATATTTAGGGCCAACTTAATTTAAAAAATTAGCCCTAACATTATATTTTATAATGTAATCAAATGCACATGTACTCTATGTTACATGCAAGCGCTAAATCTTAGTTGGGCCGGCCCTGCATGTACTGCTCGAAGGTCGACCCCCAATGAAGCGATGCTGAATGTGTTGTAGCCTTTCCCGCCAAACATAAGCCTGAACTAGGGGTGTGCACGGTCCGGTTAACCGGACCGTTCACTCACACGGCAGACCAGACCGGACATATCGGTCCTTTAAATTTTGGGACCGGACCGGATCAAAAAGATATTGAAGACCGGACTGGACCAGACCGTTTTGATCGGTCCGGTCTCGGTCGGTCCACTCGGTTTGGCTTTACGCGTTCTCTTGGCCGGAAAACTCCATTTTTAGTTGTCGGAAAACACCATTTTCGTTGTTAAAAAACTCCATTTAAGCAAAACAGAGAGGAAAGAAAAATGAGAGAAATAAAGAAGGGTACCAACGAGGGGTTGAAGACGAGAATGGTGTTATGGACGTTGGCGGCAAAGATGGTGAAATCCGGCGCATATATGAGCGAGGAGGATAGTAAAAGATGAGAGTGACGGCTTGTATTTGGGTTTAGATTTAGGGTTTGAAAGAGAAAAATGGCCTGAAGATAAGGAGAGAGAGAATTTGAAAATAGGGAAAAAGGAATAGACAATGTGAGGAAAAGAAGGAGGAAAAGAAGGAAAAGAGGAGGAAAGGACGGAGGGGTAGGTGAGGGTTTTGAATGTCTCTGACTTTTGAGAGAGAGAGAGAGATATGTATATTTTTTAAATATATATTTTTTTTAAATATATATATATAACTAGTTCGGTCCGGTCCGGTTTTTTAGAGTTTTTTTTCACAAGACCGAAGACCGGACCGGTTAAGTTCGGTCCTTTAAAAATTGGACCGGATCGGACCGTTGTATATGTAAAACCCGAAAAAACCCCTATTATTTGGTCCGGTCCGGTCGGTCCAATCGGTCCGGTTCGGTTCTTGCACACCCCTAGCCTGAACTGAGATTGCTAATTCTTATTTATTTTTTATATTATATTTGAAAAAGTTCCCTGCACTGCCACTGCTCCTCCAAAAAGGGACGAAAATGGCTTCCTCCAAAACCCTAGTGGATTTTTTCCAGCCAGCCAAACGCTTAAAAGGAGGCTCTCCATCTCCACCATCCCCTCCCTCCGATTCCACCAAATCATCCCTTCTCACACTTCCCAAGCTTATCACCACCGTTTCGTCACCACTCTGCAGATCGGCGGACCACGCCGACGACAAATCTACCGAAGACGGCTCTTCTTCTTCTTCCAATCTCACTCCAGAGCAACAATCGAGGATTGAATTCAACAAATCACTCGCAAAATCGAGACGCAACCTCAAAATCTGTTCCGAGAGGGTCGTTAAGTCTGCCACAGGTTTGTTCTGCTGCTTCATTTTCCTCTTCCTTCTGTAATTTGAAGAGGCTAGTAAGGCTATCTTTGTTGTGCTCCCAACATTTTTGGATTTGGTCCCTTACTTATATTAAAAGGATGCGTTGCCTCAATAGTTGTCTCAGTTACACGGGTATGTCTCTCACGTAGTATATGCCAGGGTTATATGTCTAAATATCTGCCTGAGGTGTATCCATCCGGCGAGGACTCTATTAAATAGTATCTATCGGACGAGAACTATATTATATAGTTTAGAAATTAAGGAAGTTCCAATGCAATTGGGCTTTGTGCTCACTTATTAACTAGGTCTAACAGATTGACATACTGATCAGGTGATTGGAATAAATTACCTTTTTAAGAGAAAGAGAATGTTGTGACATGTTACATTTATTCCGTGATGCGTTGCATGTTTGTTCATGATTTTGGCTGGTGAAACTGCCGGTGAAAAGTCAGGGACAGTGTCCAAAAATGTCAGGGACCAGGTCCTAGTTTTTGTCTTATTTCTATTGCATGACTGTTTACATGCATGCTATGTATGTATATATGTATCAGTTGAGGGGGTTTTGCCTTTGAATTTGAAATTGGAAGAGCTATTGGTGGAGGAGACGTGGTTGGAAGCACTTCCAGGGGAACTCCATAAGCCCTATGCAAAGAAGTTGTGCAACTTCGTTGAAAGTGAAATAAGACGTGGCTGTGATGGTACTGGAGTTCCAATTTATCCGCCCCCGCATTTGATCTTCAATGCACTTAACACTACATCATTTGACAGGGTCAAAGCTGTTATCATTGGGCAGGTAATATATCTTAGTTGTCTAAGGATGATAGTAATCTTGGTTTTACTTCTAAGTTAAAAGGACAAGAAAATTGAAAAAAAAAATTGGCATAGTGAAGTTAGAAGCTGGTTTTTTCAATTGTTTCAGTTATCTTCCCTCCAAATTCCTGAGGTAGCCAACTTACTATATGCATCTGAGAGGCTATGCTTTGCGAGCTTTTTATTTGCTGTGTGCATAAAATAGTGGAAAATCTTCCCTAATTTTAGAGACTTGTATTTTCTTTTCACTATCTCTCCAATTAAACACAGCACTACGTATTTTATTTCCTCCTTCCCCTAGTTTCTCCCTCCTTTTTTTATTTGATTTTCAATTTTAATTTTTCAGGATCCGTATCATGGGCCTGGTCAAGCAATGGGCCTCTCTTTCTCTGTACCAGAACGCATTAAAATACCTTCAAGTTTGGCAAACATATACAAGGAGCTTCAGCAAGACTTGAATTGTACAATTCCATCTCATGGGAATTTGGAAAGATGGGCTGTACAGGTATCAATAGCATTCATTAAATGTTCAATAAATTCACATTTGTGCATGATAGTTGAGGTTTGCGGAATCAGGTAGCTGCAATCCTTCCAAGCAGTAGCTTCACTTGTCAACTTCAAACAGGAAGTAATGTACAGTTGCCTAAATCCTATTACTTTTTATACATACCCGTTTAGTGTTTACGAGTGTACAGTATCAATTGGGGTCTTTTCTTGTTCTGTTTCTCGTTAAAATAATTCAGTTACTCCTGAGAGACATATTGTTTTCATATTTTGCATATGTCTAGTGTGGATCACAAATGCAGTAAGATGTTTAATTAACTAAAGTTGAATTGAATTTCACCGAAGCAATTTTTGACGGTTGAAAACCAAGCAAATGTTTTAAAATCTGCCTCAATGCAATTTTTATTGCTTGGTTCCGCTGACTGCATTTATTTGATGGCAGAGTGCCTGCCTATGCAAAAGTTACCATCCTAAAACAATGGACCCGAACATAATTATTGACTAGCACTTGATATGTCAATTTTAGCGAAAGACCAATGTCTTGAAAACAACTAGATAAATCCCTAGAGACATGATACTTTGTTCATTCAGTGGCATAATCAAAATCTTAAAAAGTGCCAGAGAGGCTAAACTGTACACATTTCGACATGTAAAGTAAGGCTTATGGAACAAGTAGCGGCTCAGTTGTTATATAATAAAGACTTTTTTTCCTATTTATTAGTGGTTCATACTATTCTTTCTAGCATATAATCTTTACATTTCAATATTTTTTTTTCATGGAAAGTTGTGTTCTTTCTTGCATTGTATTTCCCTGAACTTAGTGCCTTGATATTGCAGGGTGTTCTATTGCTCAATGCTGTTCTTACTGGTAAGATTTTCATTTGGTATGAATGCCAACTGTGTTTCACTGACTCCTTTCTATGTGATTAATTCACCATTCACTCATTTTCTCAATATACAAAAGTAGTTAGAATATGAAATCAAATGAGCAATGATGTTCCATTGTCTTTTATGATGCCCAAATATCTTGTTGAGGAAAAGACTATTCGACTCAATATAGCATCAGCGGGTGGTACAAGTAGGATTAGTAGTTAGTACTCATTTGGAACACAATTGTCTTCTCCTTACATGATTCAACTTTGATGCCTATATGTGTAAGATGGAATCATTGTTTACTTACTAAAATCTGTGAGAAGTTTAGAAAATAAATGGTTAGTGTTTCCATGCAAAATAAGAATATAGTGGCGGGTCCTTTGTATTACTAATATGGGTGCTGACAAATCTGAAAGTTACACATGTAAATACACAAAAGCTTACCAGGTCCATCTCACCAAGCTTGCGCTAATTTACCTACACCTGCTTGACAACCATTTCCGCTTCATCTTAACTTCTAACAATTGAGTGGCCCTTTTTTAAGACAAACTGATGTATTGGATTAAGAAACTATCCCTACTTATAGTTTGTCTGTACTTTATATGCAGCTGTTTTAATTCGTGTATGCTTTCATCTGTTCCGGTAACATTAAATTTCCTTGCAGTTAGGCAGCATCAGGCAAATTCTCATGCAAAGAAGGGGTGGGAACAATTTACTGATGCTGTCATTGAGACAATTTCAAAGAAGAAAAAAGGAGTAGTGTTTCTTCTCTGGGGAAATTACGCTCAAGTGAAATCTAGGTACATTCTTATAGGCTATGGCAAGTTTGGATAGTGGAAAGAAGGATTGTGGATAGAATGCTACCTTTCTCCCCACCCACATCTATCTGCAGTTCATTTGAGTTGGAAACACAACTTGTGAAGCTACTTTAATACCTTAGTATTCATGAACACAGGGGAAAATCGGTATATCAAAGTCAAACAAAAAATACTACTCCTCTAGGTAATTGTATCTGAACTCTCAAGACGTCAAGAGTCTGCAAACTATGATATTTTGACATACAACATCTCTTTGTTTGTTTAGTGGCAACAACTTGCTCCGATGTCATGGTCCAGAAAGCATAAGTAAAATGGCTGGCTGTTAGAAAGCCAATGTTAGGTGGTTCGGAAGAAGAATCATGCCTCCAGTTGATTCTAACTATTTGGGTCTAAAAGGCCACTATTACCCAGTGAATGTAATTGGTGGGTGTTGGGGGAGGGACGGGGAATTGAACGCGCAACCTCCCAACTGGGAGTTGAGGTTCCTGGCTACTATAACACAACTTAACTAGTATTTTAGTTGTCTATATGCCTAATATTGAAGATGCTGTACAGGTTGATTGATGAGACAAAGCACCACATTCTCAAGGCAGCACACCCTTCTGGTTTATCTGCAAACAGAGGCTTCTTTAAATGCAGGTTCGATGATCCTGTAATGAATATAATTACTAAGCCGCACTAAACATCTTCGTCTACATATATTTCCACACACAGCTTGTTAGGGATACTTATGATTATGATGCTGTATACCGATTTCACTATTTGCTTGCATGCTTAGATGGTTGAGTTTTAGAAGTGGGATCAGCTATCGTGTTGATCTTTTGGCATGCTAAATAATAGGCAGAAGTTATATTGCTAAACGATCTCCCATTCTCCCTTCTCTGATTCGGTGTTAGCATGTCACATGAGTTGGTAAGGGATGTTGGTTCCTTTCCTAGACTTTCCGGTTAGTGGTTAGATTTATTCAATCTAATGGGTCCGAACAGCTGGGTCCTGGACAATTTTTATTCTACTGATATTGTACTTGGCATAAAATAAAGCATTTCTAAAAGATGCAAATTACACGACTTTTATCAAATTTGAGTATTTTTTCTTTTGTGCTTTTTTAGTATATATAAGACTGATTTTATGGAGAGAAAAATTGAATTCTTGTAATTTCATTCCTTGACAAGTTGACAGTACTAATTAGGTTCCGTATTTGGCCAGGGAAACTGTGTTATGCTAGTTAAATATCAAATAAAGCTCAATCTGGTGATGGAGAAACAAGGGCATGCTTGAATCTGATTTCAACCCACCCATAACTTCAATGTTTTTCATTCTCACCCTACAACTGATATTATAATGCTCCACAACTTTTAACAACCCAATTGGGATATCCTGAGGTGATTTGAGTAGATTTGTTGGCAATAGTACCTCCTGGGCTAATACTACTTTTTACCAACTCACCAGTAGAGGTTTGAACGTAGTTACTTCTTCGATTTTTTTTCAAGTTCAATGTGCCATTTGTACGAATGAGAATCCCCTTTGCTTTATGATTTCTTCTTCATATAGATATTGGATAGATGGCACAATTACTTTGGTGTATTCATGGGGAATGCTCAAAATTTTACATTTCAATCTTAGTGTTGCTTAGTTCTATTGTTCTTTTAAACGCGAGTTCAGGAGCATTCAGATTGTTTACTCTTTATGAACTTTTTAGCACATCCTGGTTCTAGAAATACCGTGTCAGCTCCTATTTAGAATAGTATAGTATCCTCATATTCTTGCAAGGATAAAGAACTAGTTCAGGTATTCTGTTAATGGTCTTTGATTTATTATGATTTGCACAGGCATTTTTCACTTACAAACCAGATCCTGGCTGAAATGGAAGTTTCTCCAATAGATTGGCAGCTATAATATAATCCAGAGGATCGACCCTAGCCTTTTGACCCTAATTTAGTTTGTATGCTGGTGTATCATAATTTTTCTTGTAATCCAAGGGTTAGTAGGTATAAGGTATGCAAAATCATACAACCTACCAACTCTGTTGATGAAATCAATCGCCAGTAAGTAAAGTATGTACTCGTAATTTATATATGTGGCAAACTATTATGAAACCTCCCTCGTGAGAGGAAGATAATATGTATTTTTTGGTGCAATGCCCCGGAAAGAGTGCAAAAGTCGGGGTTTACAAGGAGGTAAGGTTTCTTGTTTTTGATGCATTGCTATATATATATAAAATGCAAGTCAATGGAATCCTGGATGTGTTTAGAGTAATGATATTCTTACTATCTTAAATGCAGTCTTTGTGTACCTATTTTGCGTAGGACAAATGACGCATCAGGATGAAAAGAGAAAAATAATTTAATGTGTCATTGTGCCACTTAATAAGGTGGTACAAAAGGCGGTGCATTTAAGATAGTAAGAATACTATTATTTGTGTTTATAGGATCCGAGTAATCTTTCTGTCCTACATTCGTCGGCACGTACAGTAACCTGGGTGAGTGATGAGTTATATAGTGGGCCTTTTCATGTTTGTAAAATCTCTACTTTCTCTGGCAATTGTGTTATTATTGTTGGTGGTGGTGGTGTGAACGGTATAATTTTCATCAAAAATAATGTTAAATAGACTAATTCAACAAAATTATAAAATGAAATTTTTTCTTCTTCTGAAAATTCACATAACTAGAGCAAGTGTATAATCCTGTTCACGTGCTAAGAAGAATTTAAATCTAGCTTTGTTTCCTCTTTTGTTCAGAATGGTCTCGCATGATAAAGAAGTCCCTGTAAATTGATCTCAAATGTTAATCCAACCAATTACCAAACACATTCAACGCAATAATCCTTAAACCTTCCTTTAACGCAATAATCCTTTGTGTACCTATATGCATCATTATACAAAACCTTCCTAACTGAGGAGGGTACATCCTTAAACCAAACTAATCATGGCTCATTACAAGTGACATGGTCGAGTATTGCTAGGGAGTGAGCTGTACTATTATATTGATGAGGTACGTATTATATACATGAGTTCCATGCTTTTGTATGAAGTTTTTTGCATTCTAGGATAGTAGAATGACGAGGGTGAGTTTCCTCCGAAAAGCAATGGATCAAATTCACCGTTTGAGAGGAATCCATTTTGACAAGGACCCGAACTAGGTTTCGGTTAACCAAGGCTTGTAAACCTTCCTTTAACGCCCACATTTCTACAAGTAGAGGATCGCTAGCCGTACATTTAAAGTCTAACCTCTATGTTCTAGAAAGAATTAACTCAGCATTGAGCTACTTCTTCACATATTAATTATATTTTACTTCAAACTAAATATTTGCGTAAAAAGAGACTTTGTATACACACATCGTGCGTACATGAGTGTATAATAATGTTAAAAGCCGTATTTATAGTATGGATTATTTTTGTTTTTTGGTAGATCACTTTGATTTATTAATTTTGTCATTTAAGTCGACAACGTTAATACTCAAAATGAATTGACGTTTAATGAGGATAATTTCTATTTTTTACAATTCCATTTTCAAATTCAACATGAATTGCCTAACCTAACTTTTTGATCATACTCTAAAAGATAAAAGAAAGACAAAAAGGATTAAGTTATATGTTTATTCAAATAAAAAGGCAACATAATTTTTAAATTCAGAGACTAAAGATTTATACTTGTATATAAATATACTTTGTTCGTAAATAATTTTTTAATTCACCAAATGAAGAAGAAGATATTTTAGATGTTAAATGTAAAAGTCAACCCAAAAAATACCTGAATTTCAATTTACCTAATGAAAAATAAATGAGATTATTTGTTTGACATTGGATAATAAAATTAGATTATTAGGGTTTATTTGATAACAACATGACAAATGATTAAAACAAAAAAATATTTGTATAAAAAGTTGGAAAATAAGTTGAACCATGTAGTGGGATGCATTCCATTTTATTTTTATGAAATAATGTCCTTTGTTCATCTTTATTTTTTTTAATTTTTTTTATTCATATTCACCCCAAAAGAAAATCACATCTTATCTCATGTCTCAATTTATTTTTTAATTTATCACATATATCAATTTTTTTGGTACTATTTTTGCTTAATGACATATTTGACTAACAAACTTTATCACTTTTTTTTAATTTGATCACTAATTTTGTTTTTTGGTTTTATTGTCTAAAACCCACTAAATTTCCAATAACATTTCAATTTAACACCGTTAATTAGAGTTAACAAAAAAATTTAATTGAACATTAAGGAGTTCACATGAACAGATGAGATGGCAAATATCATCATGTGACATGCACATTTGAGGGTCTCCTCATTCAAACAAAAAGCTTTGTTTTGATGAAGAAAAGTTACGCGAATTTTTTCTCCGCAAAACTCAATTGTCGTTCCTTGAATTTAAACCCTAAACTCACCTAAATCAAAATCTGCTAAAGAGAACGATCATCAACAAAACTTGAAAAAAACATATAGAAGCAATCATGCATATCAATTTTAAGAAAAAATAAGCAATTTTTGATTTACCCAACTTTTTTCCAATTTTTGTTAGTATATAAAGCCCTAATTCTATAATTGTAACTGTTGAACGCATTAATTAAGAAAGAAAACCTGACACGTGTGTCTTATCTAGTAATTTTTGCAATCTTATCTATCCACGTAGATGTCGCATGAGCTCCTTTATGTAAAACTTAAATTTTTCGTTAATTCTAATTAACGGTGTTAAAGATTTGGTTATATTAAAATGTTATTAGGAATTTGGTAGGCAAAAAATAATAAAAATTAATGACTAAATTAAAAAAAGTAATAAAATTCATTAATCAAAATATCAAATATATCATTAACTTGTACCATTATTTATATCGCTCTGAAATAGAAAACGGTGTCGTTTTGTTTCGTTACAGTCCTCGACGAATACGACTATAAGGTATATGTAATTTGAAAACCCGCGGCTCCGTGTTTGGAGAGAGAAGGGAGTCGGCAAAAGGACTTTTATCGCTTCGTCCACTGTTCTCTTCTGTTTCGTTGGCCTAAAGTCCTAAACTGTTGAGATCGCTTGGCATCTGAATCCTCGTAAACGTCTTCGACCAAAGCCTTGATCGAAGAAGGGGAAAAGGTTTAGCAATTCTTTCTTCACACAAGCCTACCATTATGGTGAGTTCAGATTTTGCTCTTATTTATTTATTGCCTCATTCGAAGTATCTATTTCTATTGGCACAACTTCTATTTCTTTTCATTTATTGTTTCCTGGAATTTGTTTTCCCATCGATCCTTGATCTTCCAAAATTTACAATCGCTGATACTTATAAAATTTTATGGCTTTGCACGAAATTGTTGAAATGGAAGAAATGGAAACCCTAATATTGGCAACATAGTGATGGCTTCGATGGTGCCTTTTTGTTCTTTCTCTTTTTCCTCAAATTGAACGTTCCACTATGTTTTCTTGGATATATATATGTTGTATGTAAAAATAATATAAGACTAGTTTGTAACTTGTGGCGTTATTCGCTCTTGAAAAAGCGATTAATACTTGTTGGGATTTTGTTAACATTGTTAGTCTTTCACCATTTGCGTTTAGTGTGTAATAATAGTAATTGAAAATAAGTTATTGCTGCAATATAAAATTAGTAGCTACTCCGTGCTTTAATACAATTGCAGCAACATAACTTTACGTTTTTAGTCCATTTTTCTCAACAAATAGTTCTTACCACGTGCACGCACCTTTTATGACGTAGGGACAAATTGCTTAACACAATTATTTTTGTCCTATAAACGGCACATAACAAAAATTAGAGACTTAAAATGTGAAGCAATTATTGCTTGCCCTAAAAACAAATAAGGTACTGGCAGTAGATTTTTCCTAGAGAAATTAGGGAGTCTACTGGCTCCTGTTTAAAGAATTCTTTAAGGCCATTTAGGTCTTTTTCGTTATATACAGCAAGCCCACGTTAGGTTCTCAATCTGTGAGAACTCAGAACATGAAATAATGGAGCTTTTTATAGGAACGTTTTACTTTGATGATTGTATTTCTTGTTGAAAGAATTGCGTTCCCACTAACTTACACATTCTTGTTTTGTAGGGGACCACAGCAATACAGGATCACGTAATGGCACTTACAGATCATACTGTCATGTCTGTCAGTGCAGTTCTAAGTGCAGTGAGGGTCATCAAGAAGGAAGGGGTTGAACAAATTGAACCTCTGATCATCACTCAAGTGTCATCACTAGGTATGTTCTTCATCCTGCTCTTCTGTGAATTAGTGTATTCATGTTCTAGGTCAATTTTTCGCATTATTTACAGTCTTGACATTTATTTATTGTATTCTAGAGTGAAGATATGTTCTAAGTCAGTGTTAATCTGTTCTCATTTTGTATTTTTCTAATCAGTGTAATTTTAAAGACAAAGGTGGTTCATCAGCAAGTTGGGCCAACAATCCACCTTAAAACAGACCCTGGAATAAAAAGAAAAAAAACTTCAAAATTACAAAACTCAGATAAACCCAAGGAGGAGAATGCAACATATTACAAATTTATCTCGGTTTAGTGATGTACAATAGGAGAGGCATCAGTTGGTAAATTCTTTAGCTTAGATTTTTCCACAGAATGTGGGGGTTTAAGTTGACAGATTACTGAAACAAGGGTGCCTATCTCAGCATTAGAACAGGGTAGTACATTAAATAGCACCTTCGCTTTTTGGTCGATTTCTTGCCCTCCATTTGCTTGTTTAACATGTATGTCTTAAGCAATAAAATCCCTTTTGTGCACCACATTGGTCAATACTCAATTTTTTTTTAAATATAGGCATCATGCAGTCCTAATTTCCGGCCCTAAATGACCACTCTTTTTATGCTGCACTCTTATATTCCAACTATCAGCCTTTTTTTTGTCTCACTGTGCCGGATGGCATTGGTTACACCTAGTTGATTCTTACCGATGTCGATGAATTGCAGGCTCTCTGCCAGTGGCATCTTCGTGTATGGGTGTTGTTATATTCATCTGTACAACAGTTGATTTCCCTGGTGATCAATTGTTTAAGGAATTCTCAAGAGTATTGAAGCCCGGTGGTATAATCCTACTTCAGCAGACTTTGCAGTCAGCTTCAGGGCAAATGGTAATGTAAAGATTATGCGGTTTCTTATTTAGTGGAATTGTGGTAATGTAATGATTATGAGTTCCTTATTTAGTGGTATTGCAGTAATGTAAAGATTATGCAGTTTGTTATTTAGTGGAATTGGAATTTACTTCAATCTTATTGGTTCTTTATTGCAGACTTCTCCTCTTGAGCGCAAGTTACTAGTTGCAGGGTTCATAGACGTAAAAGTTGTTCAAATGACACTGGCTGAACCATTTGAAGTTGGTCAGTCTGTTGGGGTGAGTGCTTGCTTTTCTGCTGCTAATGCTTTTTTTAAGGCATTCTACTATATTGATGGCTACTGATCAGTCTCATTCTTTTTTAGGCAATGTCATATTATTTTTTTCTATTGATTTGGTTGCATCCTCCATGTTTATTTCACAAATTTAAACTGGGTTTGATCTTCTTTTTCAACAGATTATGGCCAAGACACCTTCTTGGAAGATTGGTTCATCCTTTTCCATCAAGAAGGTTGCAAAAGTTTTACCCAAAGTCCAGATTGATGATGACATGGATCTAATTGACGAGGATAGCCTCTTATCTGAAGAGGACCTGAAAAAGCCTCAGCTACCGCCGGGTAGGACAAGAAGATTGTGCTCCGTTGTTTGTAAATTTTATACACTTAAGAAATAGTTTTCGCAGTTTTTGTTCACAAATGTCCTTTCGCAGTTGGTGATTGTGAAGCTGGAAGCACAAGGAAAGCCTGCAAAAATTGCACTTGTGGACGGGCTGAGGCAGAAGAGAAAGTCAAAAAGCTAGGAGTGACTATGGACCAGCTTAATAATCCTCAATCGGCCTGTGGCAGTGTATGTTTTTTTAAAACTTTATTGAGCGCATTTTGACTCTCGTTACATGTGCAACTCTTTTGGGCGGATAGATTTTTCAAGTCTATTTGTGACACCACGAGTCCTTGTCAAACGTGCTAGCCTGGTTACTTAAAAAGTTCAGGAGTATTCAATATGGATACAACACCCATCCTCTAATTAATTATATATATATACATATGCAATAAACATTATAAATATTTAAGAATTCAATAAAATGAAACTTGATTGCATTAATAACCCAAATACTCAAAACATGATCAATAAATTGTTCCGTAATTAAAGCATCAAAAAGCATAAATAGATTAAATTGTTCAATAGAATGATAGAAAACTAAAGGGGAATATAAAAAGTGGCTTAGTTGCCTCATCCTCAGTTGCAGTAAAGAAACACTAGGAGTAGTAGCCATCTAAATCAATTATCAAGTATTAGAGACTATAATTAAATCCAAGTGTCGGGCCTGACATGTGGCCTCCAAGAGAGTGTTCGTGCTGTTAAGATGAAAACCTTACACCTATGTCCTAAAGGTGTTTAAGTTGGGGATAATATCGTTACTATGTACGCGGACCGGCCGGCACGGTTGGTGCCCAGGGCCTGACTCGTGTGCTGGTGGACACAACACGTGCTTCATAGTTTTTGACCTTTTAAATTAGATGATATGTGTGCATAAAAGAAAGATGTGTGCTCTTCAGTGTAGTTATTGTAAAATACACGTGCATAACATTATTTATGTTATTTCATCACCATATCCTTTGGTGTATCAGAAATTTAATTTTGAATTTGTTGTATTGTTGTATCAATTTGGGTTTCTGTATCTGTGCTATTGTAATATACTAAAATAACCTCATTACACTAGTGAATTCTAGCAACCATTTGGAAAGCAAGTATGAGGTTACCTATGCAAACAGCAGATTAGATTCTCTATTCTCAGATGGAAAATACAAGCCCTTAGGAAGCTATTTCTGTTCTATTGTGGTTTATTGAGTTTTGTTTTATTATTATAATTATGGTTGCTTCTGTTACACTTTCTTCTCTGATGGTTTTTGTTGTATACATTCAGTGTGGGCTAGGCGATGCTTTCCGATGCAGTACATGCCCTTACAAGGGTCTCCCTCCATTCAAACTGGGCGAGAAGGTGTGTAGTAAGATCTGTGACAGATCTCTCCCTCACACACACACACACACACACACACACTGAGCATACACTGTTAGTCCTTCAGTCACAGGGAAATTCAGTTCTAGGAAATTTAAGGAAAAATGGCGAGCCCTACTTTTAGATAGTTTATGCATGTTGTATAAATGCAAATTTTACTTGGCTTTCTGCTCTGAGCTTTTGTCATATCAATCTTTGTTTCTCTTTTTTCATTTTAAGTTGTGGTTGCCACTATCTTTTAACTAAACATGAATTTTGAACTTGTGAGTCGATGGCAAAATTTTCTAACTTATTGAGAAAGATTTATGTTGAGTAATCTTCTTTAATGGATATGTTTGCAGGTGACGCTATCTGGGAACTTTCTTGCTGCTGACGTCTAAGAATGCAGAAAACTAGTGAGGGGAATTTTTTGTTTGAAGATGTAGTGCAGTGCAGTGCAGTCGTTTGTTTATTACTGTATGTCTGTATGTGGCATAAGATGTATGATAGATTTCCAAATTTTCATCAAGGTTAGGTAACAGTATGAAAGACAGACGGTGCGGTGCTGGCGTGTGCAATACAGAGCAAGTAAATTACTTGGGATTCCATAAAAGAATAATATCAGAATGATTATTTTCTTTTGATTTTAGTTCTCTCTATTCGTCCGCGAATCGGGGCTTAGCTTGCGTTGGTTATTATCGTTGTATTTATACTTATTACACCTATATAGACATAGTAGCAGGGATTTTTTTTGTAAGCGAAATGCTTTCTAATTGGTGTTACGGACGGAGAAGATGCATTCACTAATTGGACGGGATCGGCTCCGCATGAATTTTTATTTTATTTTATTTTTAAATCTGGTGAAAATAATATGTATAATAATAATTTTATTAGAAGATATGATTTAAGTTTTAAATGGATGAAAATGAGCATGCTTATATAATTTTTATTACATATGATATATTTATTATAGGTATTATTTTTATCAAATTTTATGAAAATACGTATATTGTAATAATAAAGTCTCAACATGCATTATATTAAACACAAATTTTTATATAAAGTATTTTTATTTCTATTTATAATATACTTAGGTTCCGTTTGATTGCAAGGTGGAAAAGGAAAATGAATTTGGTTAGTTTTGATGAAAAGATGAAAAATAAGTTGAGTGATAGAAGCGATCTCTTCTTGATTTTTAAGTTTTTTCATGAAGAAATTTTCTTTACTTGTTGGTGAGTAAAAAATTTTTCCAAAAATATTGAAAGCTGGAGGATATATACTTATAAAATGAGTAGTGTCTCACATCTTATTTTTTATCTTTTCACACAAATTAATTAAATTTATTTTTCTTTTCCATCTTGCAATCAAATGGAGCCTTAATATTTGTTTATTCTTTTATCTCAAATTAAGTGTGTGCATGTGTGTTTTTATTTATTTATTATGATGTAAATTAAGAGGTTATATTTTTTTTAACATAACTATATTAATTTGTTAAAATTGGGATGAATTTAAGACGAAGGAAATAAACCATTTTATAATTTTTATTATTAACTTTATAACAAGCTTAGACTTATTATTAATTTTAATTTTTTTTTTGGTCGTGAAAAAAATAACATTATTATTGTTGGTGTTGGTTACGGTTGTGTTCCATACATAGACATGCAAGATAGTTGGCCAGAAAAAAACTGCTTCCCGGGAAGGGGAAGTGCCTAAATCTGTCTGTTCCACATTTTTTCCCTTTTCACGTTTTGGAATCAGCGGAGTGGTGTTTCTCTTACCTTTCTTTCTGTTCGCGGGATAATATGGATTCCCCTGATTCCGCGGCTCCTGCTCAAACACCCTCCGCCGCCGCCACCACCACCGGCCCCCCTACATCCCCCTCCTCGGCCGTCGATGACACATTTCAGGTTCTCTCTCCTTATTTCCTTTATCATTCATCTCTAGCTCTTGGCATTCTGTTCTTCCAATTGTGCTGATTATCCGAAGATTCTTGACGCTGCATGCAAAAAATTTCATCCAGACACACTATCACATTTCCTTGAGTTGTTTTAGACGTCTACGTAAGATCATGAATTACCATGTATAATATTGCACTGGCCACAAATTCTGGTTGATAAATTGAACTCCCAATACATATCATCTATCTAACTACAACCAACGAAAATCCACGCTTTTCACAAAATATACATTTTCCGACTCCTTAATCGGAATGCCGTTTTGACTCTATTTGATTTTTTTTTTTTTTGATATAAATGATTTTTCATTTTGTCGACACTCACTTTTCATTATTGTCATCGCCTTCGTCATGGATCTTAAGGGGAAAGGGGGATAAATGTTGTTATAAGCATTGGATTTAACTCAGAGAGATCTTGTGAGAGCAGGCACCAAACATATTTATATAAATAATCAGAATTCAGAACCAAACATTTTATAGCTAAAGAGCTGATGATCATTAATTGATCACGTAATTCCTCTTATGTCCATATATTGGAATGTTGGTCATCACGCTTGATTACACAAATTGGATGTCATACTTTCTTTGGTTTTAGTTCAAATAGCAACATGAATATCAACATTTATTGACAGAACGATTGAAGTGTAACAAATTCACTGAATGCTTCTGTTAACATAGTCCTTATTCTTTAGAATTGCTTTTGGCAAGTACAGTTATTCACAGCTTTAGTTTATTTGATTCCTCTTTTGTGAGGGATCCTCCTTTGGCGGAGGAATTTAGTAGCTTTTACGGATAGTTGTAACTTGTAAGACGAGAAGGTGCAGCTTTGTCATGATTTAATCTATAAACTGATATTTCCTGATAGTTATACGGACAAATGTTTGTCACTGACATGCTGGAGAGTGTTTAGAACCGTAAATCGAAGTATCGAAAATAAGAATTATTCATTAATTTATTGACACATTACAATAGTATCAGGCACAAATCTAAAACTATAGTACTATACTGAATCGTGTATAACTATTAACAATCATTATTGATACATAATGCTTTACAATTAGTTTTAATAATGTTATTCACTTCCTTGCTTCAAAACTTTTGAACAACTCTTCCATTTTCTTGGGGACGCTTATTTATTAATTTTGCATTTAGGAGGATCGTAACCTAACATCTGTAAGCGAGGAGTATGAGACAACCTGCTGGGGTTGTGGATTGCGCCTTCTTCTTGCACCTTATGCACCAATTTTCAAGTGTGGCTGGTGTGGAGCAATATCTAACCAGAATGCATCGAAAAGTGAAAACAGTCATTTTTGGTGGAGACACTTGCGAGACCGGTGCCTTGTTTCTGTCCTCGTTATATTTATGCTATTCATGATATGTAAGTCACTGAATATTTTCACTGCTCTCTCTCTCTCAAGAAAAGTTGCTTTTCTTCTTGTGATGACTACTTGTAATCTGGCCTGTGATATTCAACTAGATGCCAGCCAATTGTTTGTTAACCAAAAGAGATTTCTAGTTATTTTTACCTGGAGTTTGTAGAGCTTGAAAATAACTCTCAGAGTCACCATTTTAAGATGATAGACTTAATTTAGTGGTAGAGATTGCTGAGAATTGATAACTCATATCACTTTAGACAGATTTTGATATAGGTAAAAGACTATTATTAGCTATCCAAAAATCTGTTGTCGATAATTAGAAGAAATAAATAGATGCAGTGCAGTTCTCACTATCTCCTTGCATAGAAATATGCGTGTTTTAAGTTTTTCCTGCCAATCTAACTGCAACTATCTATTGGCAAAATAGCTTTTACTTTCCACTTTTATTGCAATAAATGGCTCCTAACTTTTTATCTATTTTCCTGTTAATAATTTTCTGGAAACTGCAGTCGGTGGTATCTGGGCAGTATACCCTGGAGCATTTTCAGTGAGTTATTTCTTGGGAGTTTCTCATTGCTGTGTTTCAGTATTCCTGTCTGTTGCTACATTATCTACGTTTAGCCTTTCAGCATTTCGGTGTCCCGGTGCTCCACCAATCATACCGTGGGGCAGTTACCCAATTGTGGGGAAAGGTGATCTTGATAATTACACCTTCTGTCTGTACTGTTCAAAGCCAAAGTCACCTAGGACTCATCACTGCCGTACATGCAGAATGTGTGTGTTGGACATGGATCATCACTGCCCATTTGTAAGTGTTTTTGCACAGGCATATAATATCCTATTTAAATATGGATTTAAAAAACATTGAAAGTTTAATACATCCTCCCTCCCAATTCCCAAATTAAGAGTCCATGTTTGATACTACTTTTTTAAATAAGCCCTAATTTCATCACAATCAATGGTTTGGAACAAAATTTGTTTCCTAATGTGAGTTTTGGTACATTTATTATGTTCAGAAAAGGAAAGTGGGCTCTTAATTTTGGGCATCCCGAAAAGGAATAACGTACTCCTAATTTGGGACAGAGGGAGTACTATATTAACAGAATCCTGGGCCTTGAACTTACATTTAATCCATCTAGAAATAGAAGAAAGAAAATAGAGAGACAGACTCTTATCGCAAAACCTTTTATATATTGATTATCTGATATCAGAGGGCCCAAAGGATCATATTTCGTTCAACGAGTACTTATAAAGAACTAATTCATTAATCAGCAGAGAGCCCTAAACGTATTAGATCCGCCCCTGATTTTCCATACATATGCTCCAATTAGTCCAGTGGGTGTGAACTAATACAGGCTACATTTTGAAAAGCAAATGAGAGCTTAAGACATTGACACAAATCATATGGTGAAATCGTATATCTCTACTATGCATGAATGGTTTTATTTATTAATCATCGGCTTCTACATGCAGATTGGGAATTGTGTTGGAGCAGCAAATCACCGAGGCTTCATCGTCTTCCTTGTTTCATCGGTGATCAGTACTATTTACCTTTCCATCGTATCTGTGCTTGCAGCATTTCATATCTGGCCCCCAATATTAAACAGAGATATTGGCCTTTTGAATGCGCTTTTCAACAGTGAAATGGTTTCCAGTGTTGTGATGGAAATTTTGCTTCCCTTTTTGAGATCAACCATGTTTTTATCCACAAGAGGCCTTGTTCTTGCGTACCTGTTTATTGCTAGTGTTTCGGTGTTGATTGGGTTGGCTGTGCTTCTTTGGCAACAGCTCTGCTACATATACGAGGGGAAGACTTATTTGAGTCATCTGAGTCCAGACGGGACTGATGGGGTTGGTGAAAGAGATTTTCAAAATTTTGTTCGTTTCTTCGGCTGGCATTATCCTCCGTTGAGATATCATTTGCCAAGTTTTTGGAATTCGAGGAAGCGCCACAAGAAGTAAAAGATGAAGATTTATCTATGTTGACTGTTGAGTATATACACGCATATATATATGGATGTATGTTCTATCATCTAACCACCCCACCCCCACCCCCCAAACAACAAGGAGGAGGGAATTTGCAATGGTGGGTGACCTGTGCACGGGGGGCTGCTCCTTTCTTTCTTTCTTTTTTTTTTCTTGTCCCAAGTGCGATGAGAGGACAATTTTGTTTGGTTAGCGCTTGAGAAATATTTGGAGCCTAATTGTAAACAAATTGCTAGAAAGAAATGGAAAGGAAAATAGTCTGCTGTTTTGTCCATTTTTGCTTTGTGCTTCATATATGGCCATATGGGATGCCAAGAGGATTAAGTTTGGTGCCAGGAGACTAAAGTTAATATAATAGTACAAGGTAGCCAAATTTTAGCGTATTTTATAAGTTGAACAAGCCAAACTTTAACATACTTAAAGAATGTGAAGGGAAATTCATGCATGGGAGAATTGCAATGTGAAGAATAAGGTGTACGTTCATATGAAAAAAATATTAAAAGAGCTAGGGAGGATATGAAGAGAAGTTCACTTGGGAAAATTCCCAAGTACGAAGAGTGAGAAGTTCACTTGGGAGCCTAGTGGCTAAAACTTGCTCCTGACTAGCCAAAGGTTTTGAGTTCGATTCCTGCTCCGGCATGAATGTACAAAAAAAAATTGATTGGAGAGAATTGCAAAATATGAAGAGTAGGGGGTTTATACGAAAAATTAAAAGAGAAAGAATGTAAAGAGAAATTTAAGGAGGGAAATTGAAAAATATGAAAAGTAAAGGATTTAGATGAAAAATAAAAATATAATGACAGCTGTGGGATTTGAACAAAAAAAAGAATGGGAAGAGAAATTTATTGGGGAGAATTGCAAAATATGAAGAGTAAGGGGTTTATATGAAAAATTAAAAGTGAAAAAAAGCAAAGAGAATTTTCGGGAAAATTATAGTAAACCCCCTGAACTAAGTCAGGTTTACAGGTAACCCCTTGAACTAAGTAACCCAACAATAAACCCCTTTAACTATAATATTTCTGCCCTTCACTCGATTATGTCAGGATCCTGTTAAACTTTTAACAGATTTTGGCATGTTCCATAATAAAGCCTTTGTGACTAAACTACCCCTCATAACAGATATATAATTTATTTATTTGATAATTTGTAGGGACAATTAAAAAAAAGGTCTTATTAGAGAAAGATTTTCACACTAAAGTCAAGGAATAATTTTTTTTGTAAATAAAGGGCCTATTTTTTATTTTATTGATAATATGACATTTGTCTTTTTTTTTCATTGTAAAATGACATCCCAACCCTTAAAATAAACTAAAAAAATTCTAATATGCATTAAAATATAGACTGCAATATAAACTTTGTAGTCTATATTTCACTGCAATATGAACTTTGCAGTCCATATTTTACTGCAATATGAACTTTGCAGTCCATATTTTTGGTGCAAAGTTCATATTGCAGTCCATATTTTACTGCAATGTGAACTTTGCAGTTCATATTTCTAGTGCAAAAATCATATTGCAGTCCATATTTCACTACAATATGAACTTTGCAGTTCATATTTTATTGCAATATAAATTTTTCAGTCAATATTTTTTATGCAAATTTCATAAAGAGGGGTAGTTTAAGTAACATATAACATGTTTTTATTAATTAAATGATATTTAAATTTATTCAAATACCTTCATTTAAAATATAAAACAAAATAAGCCTCTTACACTAATTACCAATTAAAAATAGGCTCTTCATTTAAAAAAATATTATTCATTAGATTTTTGGTAAAAATCAATATATAATAAGACATTCTACCTAATTTCTAGTAATTTGTATATATATATATTAATTATTATAAATAAGTTAAAACTCCCAATCTTCACCTTTTTGTTCATCTATCTCAAATCTAAATAGATAGACAGATATATACATACACATATATATGTGTATAATTTCCTATACGTCGATATACATGTATAATATCACAAAGAGAGAAAGGGAAAAACGAGATTAGCCATGTCAAGATCTAATAACCCGAAAATACCCCAAGCTCTCTCTTTATCAAACATGAACACATATAAATCTTCCATCTATGTAGATTATCTTTCATAAGATTTACAACATTGATGGTTGAAGAAATCCAAGATTTAGATCTAACATAAAACAGAGATTTGATGATCAATTTCAACTACTCATTTTTCGAAGTCTTTAAAGAGTACGAATATTAGAATCTAAGTCCCAAGGTTCTTGATTTTTCTATCGTTGATTCCTTAAAATTTTTGACAAAATTCCAATTCCATATAATCCGTTCCTTCCATCAATCTTCTTGTGTTTACTGGTGATTGAAAAGTAAAGAAGAAGAGAGAAAATGGTACTAAGGAGGGAAATTGCAAAGTAAAGGGATTTATATGAAAAATAAAAACGTAATGACAGCTGTGGGATTTGAACCCACGCCCTTTCGGACCAGAGCCTAAATCTGGCGCCTTAGACCACTCGGCCAAACTGTCTTATGTTGACAACGTAGATGATATAATACTGATATTAGTTATATGGACCAAGAGACAAGATAAGGTTACATAAACCATCTCCAAATTAAACCAGAAAGAATTAAGACAGAGAGAGAGAGAGAGAGAGAGAGAGAAGGAGATGGCAAAAGTTGGCTACTGTATCTCATCAAGAAACATAAACCCAATTCCCATTCCATTCTCAACAGAACCCAAATCACTCAACTTTCTTTGTACTACTACTACCACTACAACAAGGACCTCAAAACTCAGGGCAGCTCTTAAAAAAAATGACTTCTCTCTGGTGAATTAGAACTTTTATTTTTCTTTCCTTCTTTTGCTTCTGTTCTTTAACACTCCTGCAATTTAATAATTGATATTTTGTTTGTTGGAACATCAATCTAGATTACAAAAAAGGGTCAGCCAGGTAAGCGTCGACTTATCAGAATATCAACATCAGAAGGAAAATGGCTGGGAAGTTGGAATACAGAATACATTTTCTCTCTTCGTGAGCTTCAGTTGCAAGATTTAGCCGAGGGCGAGGGCGAGGACAGAGAAGCGTTGGTCTCGATCAAATTATGCATTCAAAAGGTCATTAATTCTAACTGAATAATTCTTGAGTACGCGCGTGATTCGGAATTGAGAGTGGGGTCACACTCTTATTGCTTCACTGACCAAGCCAAAACGCCAGTTTCACATTCTCTTTTGATAATATTAGGTGTGCGCCAGTTTAGGATACTAATCCGTTGAGGCACTACACGCACTACTAAACCCGTGGCACTTTCAATGTTTTAATAGTTCTTTTGTGTCGAAATAGTAAATAAGAAAACATTTAATTAAGAGTTCAATATTCTTCTCTTGCCAAATTAAGAGTACATATTAAAATAAATGTGCAGATCAAACAAAGGTTCCTATTTTGGGACTTTTTGCCATTTCATTGCCATACATGTAATGACTGAAATTAAGGTAAAGTTTCTATCTCAACTGAGACTTTGACAAGGCCAATTTTTCACCAGCATGCAGGATTTGGCCTCTCTGTGGATGGAACTATCAACTTTTCCTTAACCAGAAAATGTTGTAATTGCTCTTCCCCATACTGCAGACAGGTACTTTCTTTGTTACATTAATAAAAGGAAAACATAAGTGGTTCTATTGCCGATATAACTTACAACATTAAAAACATACGGTGCAACTTGTGAAAGAAATAGTATATTATGGCAAAAACTAAATTCCTTTGACAATAGTGATAGCCAAAAGATAACTTGTTTGATTTCTTTTATTTGATGAATTATGTATGTAATTGGACAGGTGCATAATCTTTTATAAATCATGGAACTCTCTTGCTGAAGGATTAAAAAAAGAGAGTATGTTTAAGGATGGCGTGTCTAATATTTAACATTAAGCTGTACGTTAGTTTCGCTAAGAACTCAATACAATGTTTAATTTCCAACATCTTATTGCGAATATATTTCTCTTACAAAATGGCATTGTTAACATACGTTATACCTTCGCAGTAGATTATGATAATAAAATGCATCAATGTTTAATTATTATTTTTTTCTCATTGTCTTCCAGATCGACACAGATTTCAATGTTTGGGTTCTACCATTACACAGACGCAGTGATGACCCAGATCAATTACCTGAGATTGGCGATGACGATCCATCTTTAAGTCTCCAAAATCTCCCACTCTAAACAGAAAAGATATGTTCCAACAATTATGCACATAATGAGTATCGAAATGTATTTGATTGTTTGTACACGAGAGTTGTAATGCATTTCGATACTTGTTTTGTACAAAAATTTTGGTACATATTGCATTGTTCCTAAAATTAAGATCTGACATACAACTCTTTCCATCTCTAATATTAAGATCTAACATATAAATTCCTTAATTAATTTTCAGGTGATCTATGTAAAACCTGGATGTGAAGTTGATTTGGATTCAGTGATACAAGACACAATTCGGCTCACTGCATCCGTAAATGTATGATCGAATTATAAGTTAATTATATTTACAATTTGGATTCTGGCTCATTTAAAATTGGTACGTAGAGGCAATGTTGAAATATGGAGCATTGATTTTAAATTGAATGGTTCAAATTTTGGGTCCAAACTACGCAATGATTTTATTAAATAAAACCTAATCAGAACTGTTCAATGTACATCAATTTTCAAATTTCACAACTTTACTTCTATGGTGTTAATTTAACAACCTATTAAATAATGGGTACTGATAACATGTGCCCTAAGGGCACATGTTAAAGACCTAAATATAAAAATAATAAAAGCCCAACATGCATTTAATGGTACATTGATTTTCATGCAAGCCCTAATTTCTTTCTATATTTAGTTCTTTAACATGTGCCCTTGGGCACATGTTATCACCACCCTTAAATAATTAATCAAATATAGATGTTAATTGGATGTAGAATCTTTTATGAATATTTATATATGCAGGAAGCTTGCTCAGACTTGTGCAAGAAATCCAAGCCCAGGTTATATTGTAAGAGTTTATAATGACATTCAATTTCTTGAATTTTGTCATCTTTCACAAAATTTTGAAGTTGATAAATTCGCATATGAAACTCGAAAGAGTTCAAGTAAGATGTAGTAAACTCTTTTACTAAAACTCTCATTGCTCATTTTGTTTGAACTTTTATTTGTTCTTGAAATTCATAATAGTAATTTTACAAGAAAAGTTTGAGTTTTATCAATTTATGATTTAACTCCTCGACAAGAAATATAAAGAGAATTTTCCAATTTAAATTTATATGTGGAAAAATACCAATTTATAATCATAAAAGAAAACATTGACAATGTGATATTCATTTGCAGATATAGGTGAGCAGAATGTTCCTTCCCTTGATAAGAGGTGGTCAAAATTATTGGAGCTAAAGAAGTCATATGGATAATTAGATTCAATGAGATGATGCAGTGTTGTTGTGTAATTATCTGTGTTTGTACATACTCTGTTTTTCTCTATTTTCTATATATAGAAACTTATTATTTCACAAGGATTGATGGAAATAATTTTGTCCAATGTTTTCCCTAGCATTTCGCACATGACATGGTTTCGTTATTTTTTAACGGTGGGATTTGACGGAGTTGCGACTAGTAGTACTTTTTAAAAGTTTAATAATTCGATTGTAATAAAATGAAATTCGGTGGCTGTTGGTAGAATTTGACAATAATTTAGTGGCTATTGATAGTATTTACTTAATTAACTAAGTTTTCTTTAGCTAATAGTAGAGATTCACGGATATCTAAGTTAAATTGAAATATAGTTAATAAATGAAGTAGTGTTTTTGTGGTCAAATGTGTTTTTTTTTTCTTCTTCTTCAGTGGTTCAAATCCTACTTGTGTTTTTCTTTTTCCTTTTTTTTAAAAAAAGAAATTTCAAAGATAAAATAAAAAAATCCAAAAATTGATATCATAACTTCCCCTTAAAATAATGTGTGCCCTTGCCTTTCTATATTAAACTAGACATGAATTATGCACATATAGGTTTAATTTAAAATGGGAAGAAAGAAATATAAAAATATTGTTGATTCAATAACTGAAAATTCTTATTTTTAATCTTGAGATTGTGAGTTCGAGCTTAACTAAAAAAATATATAATACATAATGAGGTGGGTAAAACTGAAAAATCACCGAACTTTATGTGTCATAAGTCATAACTATCAATTAATACTTCCTTTTTGATATAATAATATAATAGAGATATAAATGCAATAATTTATATCACTGTTTACATACTCCCTCTTAAAAATGATTAGATTGCATGTAACACATTACTAAAGATCTCTGCGTGCTACTTTCCGAAGGTAAACAAAGAAACTTGGAGAATGCACAAATAACAATGAACCGAAGATATTCCAAATATTGTAACTTTTATCTGATATGGAGATGATCTTTTGTTATATATACTTTAGTGCATGCATCGCCTTTTAAGTTATAATTTATTATTATTATTATTATTATTAGATTATTTCAATGCAAGACGCACTTAACGATTTTGTAAAGAAGATGATGAAAGGGAGGCAATTGTCTTTATTCAAAAGTTGAGACGCAATCAAGTTTCAATTTTATATTTATTGATGAGTCAAGTTTTTCTGTTAGATGAGATGGTTATATTCAACTCACTCTATGTTTGGATGAAGTAATTTTAATTTTTACAAAAAATATAAATAAAAAAATTTAAAATTTCGTCAATGGTAATTTCTCAAATTTAGATGTTTTATATGTAGAATTTAAAAAATGAAATAAATTATAATACCACTTATTTTAAGTTAAATTTTGGAGAATGACGCTTTATATTACAGAATTTTAAGTTAGAATTTTTAAAAGGTAAAATATAACAAATTTACTGCGTGTAAAATTTTATATTCTTCGCTAATTTTACTAAATGATGTATTTTCATTTTTTTGCGTTTTAAATTTTAACTTTTGCACAAATTTCAAGATTTTTTCCTCATATCATTGCTCTAGTAAAAGAGATTCATAAACTTATTTGAATAAAATTTATTTTTTAACAAAGTTTGTGAGCAGTGGAGATAAAAAGAAAATCACAAAGGAAAGAGAGAGAAGAGAAGAAAGTCAAGAATGAACTTGATCTTTGCTAAAAGTCTAAAACAAGAGATGGATCAAAGTCTAAATTCTAAAGGGTTTCAAGGACTCAATAAGAGAAAAGAAAGGACGTGAAAGAGTAAATTGAAATTTATCTATTCGTTAAGGATGAAATTATAATTTAGAAAAGAAAAAAGTAAACATACAAAATTGATTGTCCCTTCACTTTCGCAAACACTCTCTCTCCTTCTCTCAATTCCAAAACTTACCGGAGCTTTGGATTCCGATCACTCTCCGGTATTCTATTTATTCTCTCTCCTTCACTGTAGAATTAAGCCTCTAAACCCTAATTTCATATGTTCCTCTCAATACCTGTCTGTAAATTATGACAATGGAACTATTCTAGGGCTTCTAAAGTAAATCCTCGAGGATAGACAACATGTCTCGCCAAGCTACAACCACTGCTTTCCACAAATCGAAGACTCTCGACAACAAATATGTGAGAATTGTCTACATTCGTCTCTCTAGGGTTTATTTGATCTCTTAATTTCGTTTTCATAAACAATTTTTGTACTTTTTTTGGGGGAAACGGAGGATGAAGGAAAATTGAAATGTGCTAGGGTTTATTTTTCTGACATTTATCTGTGCGATAAATTGAGCATTAGGATAATTGAAGATTTAAAGTTAAGTCCGTTTCGGGTTTTCACTTTTAACTTAGTTTACGCTCGTGTGGTTGCTGAGAAAATGTAGAAAATAGAGTCAAGCATATGTGTTAAGTTTGTGCTGGGTGTTTCAATTGTTGAATTGTGGAGTGTGTTTGTTGATCGGGGTGAATTTCCTTTGTCTGTCTAGTTGTCTATATTTTTTGTAAAGTACTCCTCAATGCATTGCTTCATATAATACTCTTTTCATCAATATATGCCCTGGTTGCCAAGAGAGAGTGGGAAATAGTTATGCTGAAAAGAGTCAAATATAAGTGCAATAATTCTATATGGACTCCGGATTGAGACTTAAAAAGTGCATCAGTGCATTAGTCAGTAGGCGGAGTAATAAAAGTGTGGACTTCACCTACCAACCAATGCATTAATGCCTTTTCATCCAAGTTCACTATTTTGAGTCTCAATAGTCCATATAAGTGTTGAATATATTTTCGAACTGCATAACGTGGCTCACTAGGATTCCATGGCTTAGAGACAAATGTAACGGACGTGTTAGATTGTAGATATCACGGCCGCATCATTTGGGAGGATTATCGTGTGTAGACATTCTGTTGGACTAACAACTCATTGGGAAAATTAAGTAAAAATATTTGGGAGTTGATTTATTAAATAGTGAGAATATAGACATCGAGCCAGTCTACTCCTCCCAGCAGCCATAAGTGGTGGGTCAAACACTGGGTAATGACCTTATTAACTAAAAATGAGTATCCAAGATGGGGAAAATAATTAAATATTTTCTTCTTTAATCTTCTAAACCCGTTTCTTCACCAAGAAAATATCAAAATACACTTGAACAGTTAAACTGTAGAGGAATTTTCAAAATTCACTACAGAACATTTTGTGACACTAGTTTTCACGCAGTTGTGAGCTCAAAATGATGTGAAGATATACTTTTAGATTAATTTTCTTTAGGTTCCTTACAAGAGAAGTTAGGTTCTGTTTCAAATCTGTTACCACTGAGATTTAGTGCTGTTGTTATCAAATTCCTGATTTACAAACATGAGCATTTGTATTATTGAAGATGCTTGGAGATGAAATTGGGAAAGGAGCATATGGTCGAGTTTACAAGGGTTTAGATTTAGAGAATGGCGACTTTGTTGCAATTAAACAAGTTTCTTTGGAGAATATTGCTCAGGAGGATCTTAATATTATCATGGTATGATTTCAACTGCTCATGTTGCTCATATTTTCCGTTTTTTCGAACGTTCTTGTTCTTGTTTATGTAGTTTGGATTGTCTGATTTGTTTCCATATGCTAATTTGTCAAATCCCTTTTTGTGCTTATGAACATGATTGAGAACTAAGTTTCAAATATTACTACCTAGGGCCTTCTGCAATTTAGCAGTTCCTGTTGACCATATTTATTTGTTTGTTTGTTAGTGTATATCTGTATGTACATACAACCCCCAAGAGATAGCTTACTGACGTGGGCTCCTACCTCACAACCTGGAGGTTAAGGTTTCAAATCCTCTTGGGGCCACCTCCAGTAGTGTGTATTGGTGCCTGAGTTAGGAAAACCTTAAATATGTATGGATGTGCAGGGGCGGAGCAAGAAATTAGAAAAAAGAAAAAGAGGGGGGGGGGGGGGGGCAACTATAGCACTAAAGAAAATTCTAATTAAAGGAGGGGTAAAATTCGTACTACTACTGTTTTTTTTTTTTAAAATTAAGGAGGAGTGTGGGTGGGGAATAGCTAGAAGTATATTTTTTAAATTTGTAAGGAAATTTACCACTAAAACACACAAAAAAATTAAACTAGAGGGGGGCAATTTCAACCTCCCCCCCTTCCCCCTCTTAAGGCTTAGATTCGCCCTGTACTTGTATCTGTGCTTTTGTTTTGTGTTCACTTTATGGCTCTAGTGTTGTAAATCACTTTAACTATAAGCATAAAACAATCATTATGAGATTGATATTTAGTTATTACTATTCTTGTCAAATAAGTTGAATTACAATATGGTAATGCGCATAATAATCCTGTGAAAATTGATGTACCGGTTATGGTATGTTTTGTTATATTACAATATTTTAATGTAAATATTTATTTTGATGTCAATGGTTTATTAGCTGCAAGAAGTTAACATCTTTTGTCATGCCACTGAAGTTGATGTTTTATACTTAATTGGGTACAGTCGTCTTGGCTGGATAAAATTTTTTTCCTCTGCAGCAGACCTTATTGGTTCTTCCTATCTGATTATTTCTCTGAGAAACTAGTGAGAAAGTTACTCTGTTTTTGAATTTTACTGTTTGTGTCAAAACTAGGACTTTCTTTAGTTTATGTAATATGTTCCAGTGTACACATAATTCTGCAATGATTTGCCAAATATGTGGTTCTTGTAGTATTTAGTGTATTTCTTTTGATAAAGTAACGCCAAAATAATTTTTGCATCATTGATTTCCATATGATGGGTTTCCTTTTAAGATAACTGACCATTTGTTGGTTTCCTTTTGAATGGTCATGTTGTTGGTGGGATGCATTAATGTCTCAGCAAGAGATTGATTTGCTCAAGGTTAGTTTTCCACTTTTACATCTGCTCTTATTATATGGTTTTATATTTAATGGAAAAAAATATTTAATGGACACTTTAGCTTCTACAGTTGCATGTATATGTGCTAGTACATACCGAGTTTTTGAAATTCTTACCACTTTGAGAGATGAAACATTTTTAATCTAAAATTACCTGCTGGCCGTGGCTATAGAAAAAAGCCCCAAATTGAATATTTGAGGGGAACGATATAATAGGATCCTTGTAGTTTCAATAGATATTTTTTATTCTTAATGTCTACAATTTTTCTAATTAGACCTGGATCCATATGCCTCTCTTACGCTGCGGGTATTAAACTTCCATGTAGCCATTTAGGTTTACTTGATGCAACTTGACAAATGGAATGCAAAACAATTTGGAGTTGCATTATAGTTTTTGATCTGAGCATGCTTATTTCCCTTGCAGAATCTAAACCACAAAAACATTGTTAAATATCTTGGATCCTCTAAGACGAAGAGTCATCTTCATATAATTCTTGAGTAAGTATGCTATCGCTTTCCACTTTTCTAATCCATGTGCTAGTGAAATTTTAGATAATTCAATTCTGTGATAATTTTTTTGAACTTTGCTTTCAAAGGTACGTGGAAAATGGTTCTCTTGCAAACATTATTAAGCCAAACAAGTTTGGGCCATTCCCAGAATCATTGGTGGCTGTTTACATAGCTCAGGTTTGTCAGTGACCTCACGTTTTATTTATTTATTTTGTTTAGGATTGTGTTGTAATGGTTTTTATGCTTGTGACAAGGTTTTGGAAGGTTTGGTTTATCTACATGAACAGGGTGTAATTCATCGGGACATCAAGGGTGCAAATATATTGACAACCAAAGAGGTATCTTATATTTTTTTTAGGATCATTTGATTGCTATTTTCATTTCATTTGTCCAAGGATTATTTTGGCCTTTCTTAGGTGGAGTTTATGGGTTAGTTGCTTGAGCTAATTTATGCTTTCAGGGTCTTGTGAAACTTGCAGATTTTGGTGTTGCAACAAAATTAAACGAGGCAGATGTTAATACACACTCAGTTGTTGGAACACCATATTGGATGGCCCCCGAGGTGCTTGTCTTTATCATTATTTCTCAGTGTTTTGGCCAATTATTAAATTTTATTGATGCTGGGAACAGTCTTATTAATGTAACTTCATGTCGGTAAGCTAATCATACTGCACGTGCAATGCCATGATGGTAACCCACTGTTCCCAGCTTATCTGGTTTATGCAACTGGTCTTTTGCTTGTAACTATGGCCAGTAGTTGAACAAGTAAAGGTAACAATGATTATGAATAAATAGACCTTATGGGGTTGGCCTAGTGGTTTACTAGGTCCCTGTGAGGGACGATCTATTTAGCAGGAGATCTTGTGTTCGAATCCCTCCAATTGCAGTTGTTCAAAATAAAAAATAAAAAATAATGATTATGAATAAATGGAAGAGCAAGTAACTTTTTCAAATTCATTTTGAACATCATATATAGCGTATTGCTTGGATAAATTATAATTGCTTTAATTCTCAAAGTACATGGTTGCAAGGAAAAAAGTATAGACAGATCATATATTTAAATCTGGAAAGAAAGCAGTTACAGAATGAAATATTGCACTGTTACAGCTCTATTTTGGATATTGTGGCTTGAAAGGAATTAGAGATTTTTGATTCCAGAGGAAGAGAAGGAATTGATTTTGGTAGGATCTAAATGCATTGCCTCTCTCTCCAGTTCAAAGGAAATCCATTCTCTTTTATTTTCCTATGCTGTAACTCTGTTTTACAGTGAGTGTGTTGCCTTGGTTCAGATGTATTGTATTGTCATCATACGCTCCTGAAAGAACATTAATAATAGCATGGGCTCCACCGGTTCTGTTTTAGAGTGAGTGTGAGGCAGAAAATAGCATGGGCTAGTTTTGTATGTTTAGTCTTTCTTTCCCTCAGAAGCTTATCCCCTGACATCATATGATTGGGGGTGTTTACGGTTTTGTTGACTGCACGGAGAGGGTAGGATGCGAACCGAACCGACCACGTCGGTTTTCCAATCTTTAGAACTGAACAGAACCAACAATGAAAGAAGCTGTCAGTTTTGGGCTATTTGGTTTCGTTCCAGTTTAGCAGAGGAGAGTAGTTGGTGGAGATATCCCGATTTGTAAAACTCACAAAACACAAGTCAGAAGAAGTAGGTACTTGGAAAAGACCGTATGGTATCCTAGTAATGGTACAGAGAAAGTACCATTATTTGTAAAACGCACAAAACACAAGTCAGAAGAAGTAGGTACTTGGAAAAGACAATATGTTATCCTATTAATGGTACAGAGAAAGTACCATTATTTTTGATTTTTGTGTTCGGGATGGTAGCTGCCAAGTGTGTTTTTTTTTTTTTTTGGGGGTGGGGTGGGTTCTTGTTAGCAGTTGTTTGTATTAGTTTTCTTTTTGGTGTTTGCTGGGGACATCTACTTTTTCACAGAGTATTATTTTGGCGCTCCCTCTGTTTTACTTTTTATATACTCCTTTAATTGTACATATGGGTGCATATTGTTAACAATGTGAAGTAATATGACAGCCAATAATGTTTTTTCGGGAATGTTTTGCCTAACTGTTTGATAGGCATTGTGAGGATTGATAAGGCTGGTTTGCCAACATTTGATGTAAAAGTTTCTAATTTTTTTCTGATATTAATAAGCTTGCTTGGGTTGCCCCCTTGATTTTAAAAAAGTGTCATCCATTAATGTGGGTTGGAAGGATAACCTAATTTGCACATATTTTTCATGCAGTTGCATACATGGGGTCTTATCATTAAAACTGATTAATGTTTTCAGGTGATTGAAATGTCCGGAGTTTGTGCTGCATCAGACATATGGAGTGTTGGCTGCACTGTGATTGAACTTCTTACATGCGTACCTCCCTATTATGATCTCCAGCCCATGCCTGCTCTTTTTAGGATCGTGCAGGTTTTGTATATTCTCTCTCTACTTCATCTCTTGGTGAAGAGTATATACTATTTTGAGTAATGGATGCTGGTGAATTTTTATGATCATTTACCCATTTTACAGCAGTATCATCCCGAAGTTCTAATTTCAATGGAGGAAGTTAATTTAGATTGTTAATTATGCTCAAATCACCATGCATCTGTATGGCAACAACAATGCATTACTTGATTTCCTTATCTTTTCAGGATGAGCATCCTCCAATACCAGATAGCCTATCTCCTGCCATTACAGATTTTCTGCGCCAGTGCTTTAAGAAGGTGAGGTGGAAGCAATATCAGTTCCCATGTTTGTAGGGCCGCTTTTATAGCTGTTTCTTAGGCTGTCATCTTAGTCTGGTTATATAAAATTTCCTTAAGGACTTTTTTCTCTCACCTTTCTTATTCCTTTATTCTCTGTCTTTTTTTTCCCTTTTTTTTTCAAGTTCGAAATTGGATAAAGAATGCTTTCTCCTAGACTCCCAAAATGGAGAGAACTTGAACCAAAGTGAATACTTCCAGGCACATTAAAATGAAAATGCTCCGAACGGGGTGAACTACTTAAGCAGAGTGATCCCTCTCCTTTTTGTACGAGGAGTGATATCGTAATTGTATTATGTATTCTTTTTTTTAGTCTCCAAACATTGTGCATTGTCTCAGATTTTGTAAGTTCTTAGGGCTTTCTAATTTTTGTGTGTTTGCATGCTTAGTTAGTTGTTGGCTACTTCAATGTACATGCTTGACTGTTCAGGCCAAACGGCTTTTGTGCAGCCTGAAACTGGTTTTTGTGATCTAGATTTGTAGTTCTGTTCGACTAATATGTACATTTCAAACCTAGAAAACCCATTGTGCCCAGAATTTAAGTTGACTCGAATGTTTTGCCACCACTGATTCTTCAGGTTAGTGGGTCTTCCACTGGATGCTAGTCTGGTGCTGAAATTTGTGTCCATGTTTCATGTTTTCAACTTGGGTTATCAAAAGATTGCATACAATGAAGACAACTTTGCTTTTGTTTATGTTTGACTCTTTTTTTTTTGATACATTGTTTGTGTTGACTTTGATTAGTATGTTTCAGGATGCCAGGCAGAGGCCTGACGCGAAAACACTGCTTTCGCACCCCTGGATACAAAATTCAAGGCGCGTTTTGCAGTCTTCCCTCCGACACAGTGGAACATTGAGGTAGATTTTGTGAACCTTCCACTCCGTATATGTATTTGTCCAACGAAAACTAAATTTGTATCATAAGAGGCTAATAAAAAATCTCCTCCCAGCACCCCACTCAAAGAATTGAAAAGGTGAAGTCTGGTTGTAGATAATTTTTTGAACAGGTCTTAGTTTCTGCTCATATTTTCTTGTGTTTTTTTTTGACGATTATTATATTTATTTCTTTGAGGTACAATATTTTTTTTTATATTTATTTCATTGATGAAATCCAAGTAACCAAATTTATAACATGCTAACTATTTTTTTCATCATCGTGTCCTATATTGATCACTTCCAGAAGACGTTGACCGACATACTTTTAATCTTAAATATTGAATCTAAACACAAATTTAAAGATATAAATGCAGAAAATTATAGAAAACCTTTATTTGCGAAAGAGGGTATCACAAAAATAAAGAAAATGGAAATTGATAGATTTTGAACCCCGGAATGTTTCCCTAGCATGTCTGGACGTGTCCAAAATAGGATAATCTTTTTAACATGTCGGGCATTAGTCAGCATTGAATTTTTGAGCTTTGGGAATTGGAGAATGTCTGTGCTTCATAGAACATTTAATCCAATGTCTTGCGTGAAAATATATGCAAGTATCTACCTGTGGACTGGTACAAACTACCATCTTGTTTCTGAAACGTATTTGTTTTTATGAAAATTCTCTTTCTGTTTTTGTGATTAATTTTGTGTATGTATCTGTATGCATTTATTTTTGTAATAGCGCTCTCAGACAGTTGAAAGTCATATAACCTGTTTAAGTTGATAGCGAGTAACGGTAGTACTGAAGAAAAACAGAGGAAGTGGTTGGTAAAACTGACTTTCAGAAAACTTATGATCATATATATGTGGAGTTCTTGGCTTGTGTGTTGGGAAATAAATTATTTGGTGTGAGATGGAGGAACTGGATTAGAGGATGCTTGAATTTGGTTAACAATATTTTCTGCTGTATTTAGTGCTGTCATTCTATTAACATTGTTTTTCGTTTCCGATTAAGTAAGAAACGGTACTCAAAATTCAATCTTTGGGAACTGCTTAAAATGTCATGACAGCCTCCATGTTTTGACATGCAATGGGGGCATCTTTGTGTATTTAAGAATGTGTAGAATGAAAATTTGAGTTGTTACTTCTTTTTATGGAACCTATTTATTTGTGCTTTGTTACTTTCTTCACAATACTTACTAATTTTTCAGCACTTACATAAGAAATAATAGTAAATAAAATTTATGTTTGATATAGTGAAGTGAAGTGACACAAATGGGCACACATTGTTTTCTAATTTTTCACCACATACATGAGAAATAATAGTAAACAAACTGTACGTTTAAAATATTGAAAGTCTCACAAATGGACACGTGTTTTTGTCCATTATGCCAACACGTGAAATGTCATTTTTGTGCTCTTTTGCTGATGCCAGTCTTTAATTTGGTTATCTGTATGCTACATGTGTGTGTCTTTGTATCACTTCTCATTTAGAGTATAAGAATGATTCTTCCACGGAAGCAGTTCTACATGGTGTGCTTTCTACTTTTGAGGCACCTGTCGATAATATTTTTGCCAGATGTCCTGTCAATATGCTACGGGGATTTCTGGAATTACTTTTCTTTGAAGTTTTTTCTGGTTGATATCTATAAGAGTCCATTTCCATGCAGAAATGTTGATGAAGCTGGTTCGATGGCAGAGACTTCAAATGGAGATGATCAGAGCACTGTTGGAAGCCCTACTGCTGAAAAAGTAAAGGTAATTTCTCCTTATAGTAACTTTTTGGTTGTTGATATTATCGATGATAGCAAGAGAAGTTACACCCAGTATTATATTTTCTATGTTTAATATGTTTTAACTAACCCCCCCTGAATTTCAGGGCTCTAAATCAGAGTTGTTATCGGCAGAGGTTGCTGATAGTGGTAAGTCAGACGACGACTCCAGATCTAATCATGTAGAGGAAGGATCAGATAACCCCGAAGATGATATTTCATCAGATCAAGTTCTCACCTTAGCTATCCATGATAAGTCAGCATTACAAACTAATTCTGACAGACAGCCTAATAGTGAAGTGACTAATTCAAGTGAGCTTCATGAATCGTCCGATCTGGGTTCCCGGGAGAATGTTCTGACAAACGGCGAGCAGGCATTGCCTGATTCAAGAAGGAAAGGCATAATGGGCAGAAAAGGTGATGGAAAAGGAAGTGCTGTTCGTGTTGATCAAAGTTCATCCAGTTCAGCACCAAGGAGCCAAGATAGTAGTCCTCAGAGGGTAAAGTTGCATTAATTATTTTTTTCATCAGAAACAGAAAAATATTATTAAAATTGTTTAACGGTACAAAGCACTGCCTTACATTAACTATAGCCATCATCATGTTGTTTGCACATAAAGCACTTGTTTTTCTACTCTTGCACTTAAACCAAACAGATAGTTAGGTTTTAGATGCCGATATGTTGGCTGTTGGCACCAAGGTAGTTATCTGAGGATGAGTGCAAGAGCTACTACAACACAGAAGGTCATTACACAGGGTTACTTAAAGTGGCAAAAGCCACAACAATTTTTTATCTTTATGTGGTTTTCATGACATGGAATGGTTTAGATCTAGAACACTAAAATCCAAAATACGCTTACCTTGAACTGGCTATGTAGTCCTCATTGTTTAGAAGGGGCCTCTCATTTCATTAGGGTGTCTGGGGAGAAGTAAGGAAGTTTTAGAGTGATCTAGCATGTCTACATACGTGTGTATATATATATGTAGACATTTTTTTTTAATTTCTTTTTGTCGCTAGTATATAAAATTTTCGATTGCATCACTTGTTGCTGTTCCAGTATGGTGTTTTATAATCACTATCCACATAAACACTAGACATTCGATATGGAAAATTTCTTTTTTATGGTATTCACATGTATTTTTTGAATGGTCATTTATGAAGGTTCCAAAGGCATCAATAATACCTGGGGGAAATGAGCTCAGTAGATTCAGTGACACTCCTGGAGATGCTTCATTGGATGATTTATTTCACCCACTTGATAAAAACCACGAGGATCGGGCAGTTGAGGCCTCAACAACGGCATCCTCCTCGCGTGAGAATCAAAGCAATGATGCATTTGCAACAGATGGTGGAAAGAATGATCTAGCAACAAAGTTAAGGGCTACAATTGCTCAAAAGCAAATGGAGAATGAATCAGGGCAGAACAATGGTGGTGATTTACTTCGTATAATGATGGGTGTTCTAAAGGAAGATGCAATTGACATCGACGGTTTGGTAAGCTTGCCTACTAACAGGCTTGGTTGATGTCTTAGTTATTTATCTCTGACAGTTTTTGGATATATTCTTATTTATTGTTTTTGCTTACCAGGGTTTTGATGATAAATTGCCTGCAGAAAATCTGTTTCACCTACAGGTAATGTGCACTTTTTACTCATGATAAAACTGTTATTTAGCATGAGAAGAAAAGGGGAGGGGGGTTTGATAGGAGACCAACTTTGATGAAACCTTTGTCATTCCAAAAATTTCTCCTTTTTGTAATAAATGGGAGGAAAACAAATAGGCGAAAGATTTGAGCCTCGCTTCTTTTTTTCTCTTGCAATATTTTTGCACACTAACTATTTATGTTCATGTAATATTTAATGAAACTCTTGTCTTTCCAAAATTACTCCTTTTTAATAATGAAAAAATAGTCAACCCCTTTCCTTTTCTTTCCCTTGTTTGCAGCCCAAACATTAAGAAAATTTTGCACTTTCGTTCCTTTCCCAATTATTCATTTCTTTCCCAATTATTCATTTCCTTAAATTTCCGACCTATCAAACGAATCCACGTGCCCCAGTTATTTTTGTTTAATAATTTAATTTGGCTGCCCTTATACTAGTGGAACTCACTTGTTTTGCACCTCAACTGGTATGTTCATGTAAAACTATGTTACGAATTGCAACCATTGCTGTTACGATTTAGGAAGTGGTAGATGCAAACAAATGACACTTGTGGTTTCAGATTAAAAAAACTGACACTTGCAATAACTATTTTTGCAATGATATCAACTTTTTGTTTGGATAGTCCCCATGTGGTTAATTTACTTTGTATTTATGCGCAGGCTGTTGAGTTCAGCAAATTAGTTTCGTCACTGAGACCAGATGAACCAGAAGATGTGATTGTATCCGCATGTCAGAAATTAACAGCTTTCTTTCACCAGCGTCCTGAGCAGAAAATTGTTTTCATTACCCAACATGGCTTGCTCCCTTTAATGGAATTACTCGAGGTTCCTAGAACTAGTGTATGTCACTCTTTCGAGGCTTTGTCAAGTGCTTCATTGTTCTGTCATTATTATCAACTTAACAATTATAGCATTTGTACAATTATGGGGGCTTCTTAAAAGGAAAGAAAAAGAAAAAACACAACTACGTGGTTAACTTCCTTTCGTCTGATATGCAGGTGATATGCTCGGTGCTTCAAGTTTTAAACCAGATAATCAAGGATAACACTGATTTTCAAGAAAATGCTTGTCTTGTTGGCCTTGTAAGTTCTTTGTACATTCTCAGGTTTGACATTATGAAGATGAGTAGCTCAATAACTGTATTGTACATTTTATGGATGGTGTTCCATAGCTTTATTTGGAAATATCTGCCCCTTTTGGTTTTCCATTTTATATGTATAGATTTCTCCAAAATCTTTTGATCTTCCATAAGAATTCAGTAGTTTGTACGGTAGAGACTATGGTCATATTGTTGTCCTATTAAGTTTTCACAGTGAGAGCAGAGTATCTGTTTGCAGTCAAATTTATTGCTAAGTTACATCACAGATCCCTGTTGTCATGAGCTTTGCTGTACCTGATCGCCCACGAGAAGTTCGTATGGAAGCAGCTTATTTCTTGCAGCAGCTTTGCCAGTCAAGGTTTAGAGTTTCTTCCTTGTGCTGTTTCTGTTGGTATAAATCACACTACGTCAGAGCCTAAGAACTATGAATTGACTTTGGGGAGCTTTTTTGCAGCTCCTTGACATTGCAAATGTTTATTGCTTGCCGCGGAATACCTGTGCTTGTGGGATTTCTTGAGGCTGATTATGCCAAGTACAGGTCGGTATTCTGTTTACTAAGAGTGAAAATATTACATTTTTGAAGCACCAAGTGTCCAAATCAGATTTTAGTGTTTCATTTATGTTCTGGAAGGATAGAGTTTTGGATTATACAATGAAAATTATGTACTTTGTCTATCCTTATTTTATACGGGATATTCTTTAACCCACCAACCAAAGAATTGGATTCTATGGAAAACCAAAAAATTAATGGAGAAAATCTTTCCTTTGATTACATCCAGGGAAATGGTTCATCTGGCAATCGATGGCATGTGGCAGATATTTAAGCTTCAGCGGTCAACCCCTAGAAATGATTTTTGTCGCATAGCTGCAAAGAATGGAATATTACTTAGGCTCATCAATACTTTATATAGCTTGAATGAGGCAACTCGACTAGCTTCCATATCTGGAGGAGGTGGATTTCCAGCTGACGGTTTGGCTTTACGGCCACGTTCGGGTCCATTGGATCCTACCAATCCTGTGTTTATTCAAAGTGAGGGACAATCTTATGGCTTTGATCATCCTGATCACCTTAAGATTAAACATGGACAAATGGATCATCCTTTCTCAAGTGGGACCCATGACTCTTCTCGTGCTTCAGCTTCTTACTCACCTGATTCGAGATTCTTTGCTCTGGATACTGATAAGCCGCGGTCAAGCAGTGCAACTGTGGAAGCTCCAGTCTCTTCAAAATCTCCAGATTCCACATCTTTGGACAAAGTTGGACATGCATCGATGAAGGAACTTTCTGCAACTAGTTCTAGAGAGAGAGAAAGCATAGACAGATGGAAAATTGATCCACAACGAGGTACTGCTGTAAGTAGACCCTCCACAGACAAGGCTTCAGCATCAAATGGATTTCCTGGTACAGCAATTACTACTCAGCAAGAAAATGTGAGACCGCTTCTTAGTTTGTTGGACAAGGAACCCCCTTCCCGACATTTCTCTGGTCAGCTTGAGTATGTGCGTCACCTCACTGGGTTGGAAAAACATGAAAATATATTGCCTCTTTTACATGCATCTAATGACAAGAAAACAAATGGACTTGATTTCTTGATGGCTGAATTTGCAGGTAAGTTGTAGTTGTGTTCTTTATTTCATTTAACAAATAAGTCACTCTCAATCTTCTGCTGTTTAACTCACCTATCCCCAACCACAGAGGTTCCTTCTCCTAACAGCTTAAGCTTTTGGGAGAGATGGTTCTTAACACTTTTTCCCCTAAATAAGGTTGTATTTATTCACCATTGAGCAGAGGTGTCTGGTCGAGGAAGAGAAAGTGCAAACCTAGAATCTACACCTAAGATTTCTCATAGAACAGCAAGTAAAAAGGTTGGACCATTGGCATCTAATGAGGGAGCTGCTTCTACCTCGGGAATTGCATCTCAGACCGCATCTGGTGTACTGTCTGGTTCTGGAGTTCTAAATGCTAGACCAGGTAGTGCAACATCATCTGGTTTACTTTCTCACATGGTGTCACCTTGGAACGTTGACGTTGCCCAAGAATATCTCGAAAAAGTGGCTGACCTTCTACTGGAGTTTGCTGGAGCAGACACTACTGTGAAATCCTACATGTGTAGCCAAAGCATGCTTAGTCGTCTTTTTCAGATGTTCAATAAGATACAGGCCGCTATTCTTTTAAAGGTGCGCAAGAAGTTCCATTGTTATCGACTTTGTGTTTCTCTGAAAAATTCTAATCAGTCTGTTTTCCGTTATTTTTGTAGTTGTTGAAGTGTATTAATCATCTGTCAACCGACCCACACTGCTTAGAGAATCTGCAGCGTGCAGATGCGATTAAACATTTGATCCCAAACCTTGAACTCAAAGAAGGTCCTCTGGTATCTCAAATACATCATGAGGTGAGCCTTTGAAACTTATAAGTCCTGTACGTAGTTGGTGGATGATTCTATCAGCTGCATTTACTTGTAGCATGTTGTGAATTGAATTTCATATTTATATTGCCATGAAGTGAAGTAAATATATCGAAATCTTGCTTAAATTGTCAAATCCTGGTTGATTTGAAGTTGATTTTGTAATGTAACGTAAACTTCTTGAAAAATCTACCGTAGTTGTTGCATAATGGGGCATGGGTATTTCTGGCTTCCCTTGGCATATTTTTAGTGAATATACAGCCAATACAATGAAATAAAAAAAAAAAAGGGCAAAAATAAGAAAGGGTCTTACAAGCGAGATACATTTTTTGATGCTTTCTGACGAATGCTGTTACTTTAGGTCCTCAATGCACTATTCAATCTCTGCAAGATAAACAAGAGGCGACAGGAACAAGCCGCAGAAAACGGAATAATTCCACACTTGATGCACTTTATAATGTCAGATTCTCCATTGAAACAATACGCATTGCCTCTGCTATGCGATATGGCCCATGCATCACGTAATTCGAGGGAGCAATTAAGGGCTCATGGTGGGTTAGATGTGTACCTCAGCCTACTTGAAGACGAGCTTTGGTCTGTGACCGCATTAGATTCTATTGCCGTCTGCTTGGCACTTGACAATGACAATAGGAAAGTGGAACAATCTTTACTTAAGAAGGATGCTGTTCAGAAATTGGTCAAGTTCTTCCAGTGCTGTCCAGAACAACATTTTCTTCACATATTGGAGCCTTTCTTGAAAATCATCACGTATGTACACTTTTATGTATATATATGGAGCATATTGAAAATAATTTTGTATTTTATCTGGCTTTTATGGTTGAAAAGTTAGTCCCGTCCTTGATATAAATTTGGGGATTATAAGCAATAATAAATTCTTCCGATGCAGGAAATCGTCCCGCATAAATACAACTTTGGCTGTTAATGGCTTGACACCGTTGCTCATTACAAGGCTTGACCACCAAGATGCTATTGCTCGTCTCAATCTGCTCAAACTAATAAAGGTTTGTTTATAACTCTTCCTTAGTAAAAGTACTGTTGAATTATAATATGTTGAGCAATGTTGTTTGTGCCCTTTTTATCAACAATGATTTTATAATTAGTAGACCAGTAAGTAATGATGTTTATAATTGAGTCAAAGTGTTGGATTTTTTTTTTTTGGGGGGGGGGGGGGGGGGACTCCAAGTGAGGTTGGAACTCTGCTCACCCCACTGGAAGGTTATTCTACTTGAGGAAATATATGAAGAATTATGTGTGATTCTACCTTGTATTATTCAATGCATGGATCAAGCTGCAGAGCTTCCATGTTTTGTCCTAGCATTGGCAGAATTTGCAGGGGAGTCAAACTTATGGAAACATTGTTAGCAAATCAAATTGGTGTTTTTGTTGTTCCTTCAAATTTTCTTTGATTTAGAGCGTTCATGTTATGTTTATGATGAAAATGAAAATAAGGATAAAATATGCATTTTACCTTCTAAAAATCAAATTTTCTCATTTGTAAATAAAACAAGAAAAATAGAGATATCCAAAAAGAAGGGGGGCTTTTTCTAATAAGGGTGAATTTCTTACTGTGTACTACGTGGGACTAAATTTGGAGTATTTTATATCTATTTTCAATCAGGCTGTATATGAGCATCATCCTCGTCCGAAGCAACTGATAGTGGAGAATGATTTGCCTCGAAAACTTCAGAGTTTGATAGAGGAACGAAGAGATGGGCAGAGTTCCGGTGGCCAAGTTCTGGTGAAGCAGATGGCTACTTCACTGCTTAAAGCACTTCATATCAATACCGTTTTGTAAATTCAGGTGCCTAAATGTATTGCTCACCTTTTTTCTTTCTTTCTTGGCGTGTGTATATCTACTTTGTAAAAGGGTTTGTAATTATGCTGTCGTTGCCTTTTACCTTTCGTTTGGCTTTCTTTACCTTTTTTTTGGGGACACATTGCCTTCTTTAGTTTAGTGGTTATAGTTTTGTTGGTTTTCTTTCTTTTTAATTCATCTCTTACTTCCCCCGACACTGAAAGTAGGGGAAAATGAGAAATATCCTCATTTTTTGGGATATTTTTCATATTGAAAAGTCTGTTGTTGTCTTTGCTTGTATTAGGTGACAAGATTGGTGGATTTTTTTTCTTGTTTTGTTTGATGTAATTTGATATTTTGAGTCTTTGAATGTATTTGAATTCGGAGTTTTTGATGAGATATGTGTACCTTTGACCTGTTTAACAAACTAAAGCCGCTATTGTGCATCTATATTTGAGATTCACACATCAATTAGCTCTTTCTTTAATGAGTTTATTGTTGGTTAGCTGAAGTGCAAATTTATGGTGTGTTTGGGAAACCCAATTTTGGAACTAGAATTGGAGCAAAATAATGTTAGAAATAAAATATGCCCTTCACATAGTACAGTCGTTAGCCAGCTCATGGAAGTGCTTATCACTGCAGGGAGGGCATTCTTGAGAGGGTTACATACTTGGCATCATTGTGGCAGTCTCTGTCCAAAGATTTCCAGAATTTGGGAGTTTTTTTTTCATTATTCTTAACTGGGCTCAGATCTGTGATGGATGAGTCGTAATTGTGGTTCTTTATTCTCATTTTTGTATTTTTCGATTCTCTTTTTGTGATGTTTTTTGGATGGCGCTGCTTTAAGGGGTGGTTTATTTTTTAGATTGCTTAGGTGGGGGACCTTTTGTCTCTACCCTTGAAAACTTCTGTTTTATAATAATATTTTAGTTCAGTTTCTTATTTAAAAAAATTTCCTCGAAGTTGGACAATGTAATCGTGCTTACATTATTCACATTTTACTCATACTTTCATGAAGAAGGGGAGGCGTACCACTTCTGTAGTAGTGTTCGAATAGTACGGATTAACATGGAAGAGAGCGGATCTATGTTCGCGAGGATAGATTTAATTCAACGCCTTGAAGGTTTGCACTTATACGTTGGTTTGTTTTTTTGTGTTTTTCTTTTTGACTTTTCAGCACCTTGCTACTTACTTTTTTGGTGTTGATGCCTCCATTTCGATTAACTTTGAATGTTTGTATGAGGATGTTCTTTATGATTATTTATATTTGATGTCTCTTATTTCACCCTTTCTGAATATTTTTATTTGATGTCTCTTAATTTCCTAAGGTTTTTTTACTTTGGGATAGTGTAAGCCCCTTTTTGTAGCTAGTCTTTGTACCACGTTATAAAAGTTGTTCTAGCTAGCTACAATGTTTTCAGATTATTAATGAAATTTTTTCATTTGATCTAAAAAAAACAAAAAGGAATTTCTTTTGCCCATTGTTTTATTCATGCTATGACAGTTTTTTTTCCCCTTCAATGTTATAGGAATTATTATTGTATAAAATCTTTCTTTTAATTGTTTTTTTTAAATATTTGATATATGTCTCTTGAGATATTTTATTAAGATGAACATAATCATACTCCTCCATTATAAATAAAGATTAATTAATCCATAAAAAATGTTACTACTAGGCAGTGAAGTCTAATTAATCCATAGAAACGATAAAATGATACTGCTACATAAAAATCATAGGAGTCTCGTAAAGTTGGTTGGCGAGTTTGATTCTTCTTTAAACATGTACAAATAAATACATTTTCATCAGAAATCCATCCAACATTAGAATGGAGTTTCTTACAATATTAAGGTTTTAAGAAGTTAAGAATGCATCAACTTTGTCATTAGTACCCCTTGATAAGAACTTCATGCATATTGGGGGCTTAATCCCAGCCAATGCTAGTATTGAACTAGGCAATGTCCATATCCCATCCCCACAAATCAAACCCGAAGCTACTGCTGGTCCAAATGCACCTGCATGTTTCTTGTTCACCTTCTCCCATACAAACAATATCAAGCTCCCAACACACATATCAATTGCAAAGTAAGACCCAAGATAGAATGGAATAGCCATTGCCATTGGTAGCGGTATAAACTTCGCCCATTTCTTGGGTGTAATATCCTTTATCATGTTTATAATCATCGCCCCAGCAAAGAACACATAGCAAAGTGTTAGGCAATTCTTCGGCAAGGTGGAAAACCCTTCAACCCCCAGGATTGCCATGTTTCTGTAAACGAGTGCGAACGGAGCTGGATATTGCGAACCGGTAGTCCCCAGGTCAAAAGCTTGGTAAAAAAGCCAAAAGACGCACGGGGAGATAACACAACCCATTGCAGTCCCAATCACTTGGCTCACAAACATGGATCGGGGTGAAGCCAGGGTCATGTAGCCAGTCTTGAAATCTTGCATTAGGTCAGAAGCGGTCGACACTATGTTCATCATCACCCCACAAGCGGCCAGGCCGGCAAGAACCCCACCATGAGATTTTCCAGCCCACGCACCGATGGTGAATATGGCGAGTTTCCCGTAAGTTGAGGCCAGTGACCAGTCGGTGAGTCCACACCCGTATGCATTACAAAAGGCTAGGGCCGGAGCGAATATGTAGATGACCAAGACATAGTACCACTCGAGCTGAGGAAAGATTTGGGGAAGAATGGCTGTGGAGATAGCAGCAATTATAACATAGCCGCTAATTGCTAACCATGTAGGTATTTGATCTTTAAGGAACAATTGCGTCCTACATTGATCGTCGAAAGAAACGTTTGATTTCTTATCAAAGGACGAGGTTTGATCGGTTATTGGGAGAACAATTTCGATGTTTTTGTTCCGGAGTTGATGAGACAAACCGATGATTGTTCGACCTAGAACTTTGAAGAAATTGTAGATTCCATCTCCAAGGATCACTGCGATTGCAATAAAAACCTGCAAAATACGTAACAATAGCATCATTTTTAGAATATATATATGAATTATATTATTGAAAAACAAAAATGGCCTAAATGTAGGATGTGCTTACCCTGTAACCCTGGATACCATGAAGACTACTGGGGCTGAGATCTTGAGGGTACCAATCACCTTTTCTGTTTTCTATGAGAGGCCACATTATACCCCATGATAGAATTGCTCCAATTAACAAAGAGACATTTATTATGTAAGGGCAGATCATTCCTACCCCAACATATGTAGCAGAGAAATCAAAGTAAAACCTGTTTTGTCACACAGCAAATTGGGAGATTAATTAAACTATGAAGTACATATATATAATCAAGATTATGTGGGTCACTTAAAGTTCAAGTGGAAAACAGAAAAATAAGTACTTGTTTTCATAAGCTTTAAGGCCAAAAGTGGGGAAGCTTGCAAATCCACAGCCATCAGCAGCAGTAAAGAACCACTGGAAGAAGCCCCACAAGAAGCTGAAGGAGAAGAATTTGCCCAGTGCTCTCACTTGCTTCCTAAAAGTTGTTTGTTTCAGCAGTGAAATAATCAGAAACTAAGAGGGGGAGGGAGAGAGAGAGAGAGAGAGAGGCATGAATCAAAAAATTACGTACTTGGCTAGCTTGGCTCCCTGAGGAGTGTGAAAGCTGTTAATAAGGTGCGCAGTTGCAGTGCCACTTGGGTATATCAGTTTGAAGTCTATTATCATTATCTGATGAAGAAAAAACCTCGTGAGTTTAAAATGTTGAAAGGATGGTAGAAACACATATTGCCATGTTCTCGTCAGAGTAATATATTGGACACTAGCGGTTTTGCTTTTCCTCAAAAGACTTTTTACTAGGACTAGTGACCACAAATATATACTACATCGGTTTACCACACACCGAGGCGACGTGGGGTGAAAATTCATAGTGTATAGTGCGCAAGCACCAACTACAACCACACAAGGACACATACAACAGTCCAAACACTGAGGTCATTACTCATAATTAGCTCAAGGGAATCTAAGATTTTCAGGAAAGAAGATTTCCCTCAAAATAGCTTTGAAAAGAGAATTTCACTCTGATCTTCACAGTGGCAAGGAATCCCAAATGTCAAAAAATAAGTTTAATTTGCTGAGAAATTGAGAATGCTGTTTCTTTTTCTAAAACTCAAACCAAATGAGCAGAATCAAAATTAAACCTTGTTGGTCGTGAATGTCTAAAAAACGAATTGGGTAAAAGTAAAACTAGTGTAGAGTGAGTATTGAGTTGGAGTTAGAGAGTACCTTTCGCAAAGGCACAACAGAGAAGAGTCCAATGAAGCTAACAATGAAGAGAAAAGCAATCATCCAACCCAGACTAGGGTTCTTAAAATCCTGGGAGGCATCTTTTTCTGCGGACTGTTTGGCTATAACTTCACTCATTCCAAACAGGTAGCTCCCAAACCCCCCTGTTACATAAACCATATGGTTCTGGTTGATAACAAGATGGAAATGATAGTAAATAATTATTTATTTTTTGTGAGAACTAGCTGGACAATAAATTGAGTGATGTGGTGAGATTTTCTCGTTTTCCATCTGGCTGACCCAACATATTAAACCCATTAAAGCCCATATAACGTTTGAAGAGAGTGATGAATACTGGGGATCTATATAATTTTGGGGTGTGTTTGATTGGTTTTTAAAATTGAGTTCATAGGATTTCTTCGCATGGAATTTTTCTTTCTTCCTTTTTCCATTTTTTTTTCGGATGGAGATGGTTTCAAATTACATTTTTGAAAGTGAGAATATTATGCTCGACTGAGTTGTACCTTGCAAATTGAAGCCACGTAAAATTATGCAGTCAAACACTTCATAATATGGAAAATATGATATTTTGGTCCATTTTTTTTCTATGAAAAAGAGCTGAAATGTGAAATCCTATACTGGAAATATGCTCAAGATCCCATATTTTTCCTCGCCGGCTTTATCAATCAATCAAACGCGAGATAAAGTTTTGCAATGGGGATGATTTGAAATTGGAATTAGAAAAAAAAAAGCGCGAAAAAGAGAGAGGGTTACATGTACTTACCACTAAATGCAATACCAGAGGTAGCAACCACACAAGTCTGAATAACAGTATTCTCTTGCCTAGTAAAAGGCTGCTTCAACATTCCTGTTTTTCCCAAAAACCCAGTCCATGTCTTCACAAAGAAGAATCCCAACAGCCCAGCAGACACATTGAGTGAAGGAATTATCCCACTTGTCAGATTTAGCTTCATCACTATGAAACTGAACAGAACTCCCAAAACCAAACTCACTGCAAAAGCCCTGAAGGTGAGCTGGCTCTGCCATGTTGGCACCTTCTTGTCCTTGAATATCATCTCTATTGATTCATCTGCTAACTCTTCTTCTTCTTCATTACGCGCATTTTCGTTCTTATCGTCTTCCATTAATCTCTTCCTGTTGTTGGATTTGTTAATATCGCGTATTTCCCTAAATAATGGATCTGTAGGAGTGTTTTTGTGTATACCTTACAGGGGAGGTTCCCATGTATATATATATATACATATATCTGTGTGTGTGCACCGTGCAGCCATGTGCGCATTGTATGTGAGGTTTGAACACACGGAAGTTTGACTTTCACATATTTTAAGGGTACTATTATTTACGTCCCTTAATTTTATCACAATTAAACACTATCATCTATAATTTGACAAAACTTATTTTTTTAATATTTTATTTTTTTATCACAAACACTCTCTCACTTAATCATTATTTAATTTATTTATTCAATGCTTAAAACATTAATCTATTTATTTATTCATTTTTTTAATAAACTAATCAAACATTAACCCAAATAATTAAACCTATATCTCCCATTTTTTCCTATTCACAATCACATTTCATTGCTACAAGTGAAAAGATAGAGAGAAAAGAGACTCACTTCTTTTGTCATGTGAGTTCTCAAAATCAAGAAATCACAATCAAATCGAAGCACAAACATTATAGGTGGAAAGTTTGAAACTTGGATTATGATAAATAAGAAGCAATGTTCATGAGATGGTGGAGAAGTAATAAGTTCAAAAAAAAGTTGGTGATGAAATTTCACTCCAAAATGAAGCCAAAGACGTATTATAATTGTTATTATTGGTGTACTAATGTGTATATTAGCTTTCATACATCATTCTACAATATTCAAATTGAAACAAAGATGTAATCCCCAAATAGAGTATAAAACGGGTTATGTCCAGGCTTAACTCGCTTTATATAAGGAGAGTAATCTAGTTACAACTCTCCTCAAATAAGGCGAATGTGTACAGACACACTCACCCCATATGAGACAAGTGTGTGTTATTAAGTGAACTACTTACAACACATTGACCTAATGTGGGGTGAGTGCGTGTGAATTCACTCACCTGTCATTAGGTGCGTCTAATTTAAAAATACTCCAGAACACTCTGCACTCCATTGTCTTATATTAGGTGCGTCACTTGCAACACATTCACTTAATGTGGAATAAGTATGTATGAATCTACTCACTTGTTATCAGGTGAGAGACGAGTAAGAGAATGTGAAAGAATCTTCTTCTCTTTCAATGTTAATCAATGTTAAGGTTTGTATGGGTGGTGGGTGTTTGCGACTAAAAATTGGCATGAGGGGAGTGTTTGTGACAATGGTAATGTTAGTGACATAAATTGGGGGTGTAAATAATAGTGCCATATTTTAAAGATATACTATTTTTAATATGATGACTTGAAATTTTTGAACACACGAACTTTAGTTTGACTTTCGCATATTTTAAAGATATACTATTTTTAATATGATGACTTGAATTTTTTGAACACACGGATTTTAGTTTGATTTTTACATATTTTAAGGACATGCTATTTTTAATATGACAAGATATATAATTACATTGATTATGTCATAAAAAAAATTTCATTTTTAAATTGAGATATTTTAATTGAGAAGGAAGATAGTATTTTATAATTGTTGGTCTGTCATATGTGCTGTTTTTATTTTGTTTAATAATGTGTATGAATAAATGGAAGAATAGTGTGCTACTGGAACTAGTTTAGTGGCTAAAAAATCGGGGACCATGCACAACTAATATGTGTGAAAAGCACATGCCAACCAGTGTAAAGGTTGACATATATAATGATATATTATTTTCTTGAATTAGTTTTGCCAAAATCCTGTTTCCATCCCTGTTAGACATTAAATCCAATATTTATTATAAATCTATAATCAAATTTTTTAAGTTTTAGTCCAAATTGGAGTTAAAACAGATTGCAATGCAATGATAGTCTTGATTTAATTTCTATATATCTCTACATATAATATAGTATGTATACAGAGAATATAAAGCTAATATACAAGAGCTTCACAGTCGAATAGTTGTTTCTTTCTGACTTTATGATGCACGTACGATATTCAAAGCTAATTATCATATTTACGAAAAGGTCAGCATCGTGATGCTAGAGTTTATCAAACCATTAGTCAAATTATGAGGCCCGCCAACCATAACACAGTGGCACACTAGCTGGCTATTAAAACCGGGTTCGATCCGGCGTTTTTAGATAGAATCTAGGCGTATGCAAATTTTTTGGTGGCAAGTGGTAGACATTCTCTACAAAAATATTAGTCCAAACGCTTCTAACATAAACCTAAAAAGAAATTAAAAATTATGAAGCTTGCCATCAACCTTCGGGGAAAACTTATTTCCATATATGCATTCGTAAATTACAACAATTATAAGACCTATAATTAAAATTTAATTAAAATAGTAACTGCGAATTAGACACTTTTAAGAATCTAGACCATTAATTTTAAAATAAATGAATTCGATTTTGACTAATAACTTGTATTTAAATTAGTGATCACGAGGGGAATTGTGTTATTTTCTCTACTTCTTAAATCTTGGCAATTTATTTATAAACTAATGATATATATATTTTTTCAACAGTATTATTTTTATGATTATAAGTCCAAATGGCCGATCGATCTATGCAACGAGTATCAATACTGCTTCGTCTGAATATCTTTGTTTGAATTCTAATATCAAATCCCATTGAAAGAGTGTTACAAATGGTCCCATCTGCCTTTGAAATGAAGAATAATGCGTGTGGAAGTGTGTGAATCTCTGAGCCATAGCCGTGTCGTTATTAAATTTGAGCAGCGTGATTCACTCTAGCTTTTATCTTAGAAAGGGGAATGGAGAAGGGTTGACTTTTGGTGCATGCGCTCTTTGAAGAATCTCAATTTGTACAAAGTGGATATGCTAGGTATTCTCCATCCCGGACGGTATGACATAAATAAAATTTGATAGTTAAGAAATAATTATTGTTCATCTTATCAAAAACAATTCAAATGTAGTATTTACGACATTGTTATTCAATTTGTTTTGGACATAATTAACTTACTAATAACAAAAAAGTAAATTATATTGTGCCCTAAAGAGTTGTATAACTAACCGAATCAGAGAGATTTACATTAAAAAATAAGAGAAAAGTTGCATGTGCTTTGTTTTAAATCTGTTCCACTAAGGCCTCGTTTTATTCGGGTATTAAAAAGTGGGATGATATTGTTAATACCACTTTTTTTTTATAATACCTTGTTTGATTCGTACAAATGTGCTGGGATTACTAATACCGGTACTAACTTAATACCACTCTTTGTGGTATAATTTAACACCAAGGGGGAGGTGGTATTTTTTATCTAGGATTAAGAAAAATGAACCATATATTTTTAAAAATGTCGTTACTATTATAATATTTTCAAAAATGACATTAATACTACATTATTATTTTAATTTATTTTTTTTAAATTGTTTTTTTAAAATTTTTTGAGTTAAATTTTTTATTTTATTTTGTAAGTTCAAAATATAATCCCGTATACAAGTTACAGAATCAAACATGATATTAACATCAGCATGAGATATTATAGTATTAATACTGCATGAATCAAACAAGGTATTGGTATTAAATTAATACCATAATTAATAATCCAGTACTATTAATACTGGTATTATTAATCCCACTGACTCTAATACCTGAATCAAACGAGGCCTAAGTGTATATTGAGATTAAAAAAAATAAGTACCCTATTTTCAAATTATTAATGCATGATGGAAATCATGAATTTAAAAGACGGACATCGAATTGATATAATAAAAAGAATTGAGATACATACAAAGTTTAAAAAAAAAAATACTCATACATCGAATAAAAAAAAAGCCAGAGAGAGAGAGAGGGGCTCAAAATTTCAAATTTCGAATTTAAAGTGTAAAATTTTATTTTATTATTATATTAAGGTTGAGTAGAGAGATATAATTTGACTTGATATCCTGAAATCACTGGTTTCCCTTCTCGTCCCCTTTCTTTGCATCAAACTGATCGGATCTATCTGTGATTGTTTGTACAAATTTATTTTTTAAGTAAAACGTCTTTATTGTAACAATTTTAGGAAAACACAATTTATTACTATAGGAACGTTTCAACTTAATAGAGTTTTAGTTGATTTTTTATTTTTTTATTAATAAAATTGTATTGATACGTTATGAAAAGATATACTTTTGAACGGCAAAATATCATTAAATCCAAAAGAAGCTACAAATTAAGAGAGGAGAGAGTGGTGGTGGTTAATTTTTTTTTTCCATAAAAATATACTTTTCATTATTGTATTTAATGTTTTAATTTCTAATTTAATTCTACAATTATTACAATAAATGAATACAATTTTTATCTAATTCAAGTGAATACTCTTTTTTTTTTTTTTTTTTTGAGGAAATGGGTTGGCGCAGAGGTAACCATCTAGGTCAAGGGTTTGACTCACGGATTGAAAGATGGAGGGTTTTTTTTTGTTTGTTTGTTTGTTTGTTTGTAGAGTTAAGGGAGTTATTTAAACATCTCTTTATTTTATTTTATTTTTTAAAAACTGAATACAATCTGCCCAAATTAAGAGTATTTAATTTTCTTTAATTTTTTTTCTGCATAATTAACTTACCAAACTTTACAATATTAAAAAAAAATTACTTTCATAAATTTATTAACTTAAAATTGGGGTATATATAACACAAAGAATAAATAGAAGTCTAGTTTCTGAGTGACAGTCAAACCAAAATTTTAATTTGGGACAAAATAAATATAATCCACTAGCACATTTTTCTTCTCTTTCAAATCCAACCACGAGCCTATCTAAAAATATTGCAAATATTAAAGAAATTATCAAGGTGTAATAGTTTAAAAGCCTATTTTACACAATATTTATTATTTAGATAACGATTAAACGATCCATGGTATTTTGATCTCCATGAAATTCGCAATCTTTGATTTTCATGTATTTGTACATGTTTGACTTAATGCATGTAATTGGAATCTGGCTGATGAGCTGGAACCAGACTGAATCTTTCCAAAAATCCTGACAGTTACGTAGGTATATATTTATATATTTTAAGTATGCTACAAGTTGGGCACAAATTACGTAAGTGAGACCCGCTACTTATTACTGAGTGGATGATGGTTTGACTTTTGTGTATGGGATGATAGGAAGAAAGACAAACTGGTTAATTAATTGGTTTGAGTGAGTGGCAAATTAAGGAATTAAATATTTGCTGAAAAAGTTGCGCACAAAATGAGAACCATTTATTATTATATTATAAATAGTAAACTCTCTCTTTTTATGTAATATTATATTTTGTTATGGGAATAATTTTATTTAACTTTTTTTTATGAGCCCTATAAATAGGGTACAAATATAATAATAAATAGGGTTAATAAGAAAGTCCAATATAGCCCGTAATGTATAATTTCCACAATAAAATTTCTAATACATATTCTATCCATACGATAGCACACTGTGTGTAATTTTCTTCAATACTCCCCCTTGTGCTGAGTCAGAGATAGAATGGTACATGCCTTGTTGCCTCATTAAAACCTTATCAAGTAAAAATCATGTGGAAAAAATAATCTTGATCGAAGGAAAAAGAGTACAACATTATGATAATTATGCTAGACTTCATTCGTTGAGTCTATATTTTTATTTTATCATTACTTCGATCAATAGAGTTTGCACGCATCATTATCTCGTTAAAAACATCGTCAAGTAACAAAACCTAGTGGAAAAAATGAACCTTGGTCTAAGGAAAAGAGTATAATGTAATGTCATGTTAATAATAGACTCCCCTCAAGTCTACACCTCACCCTGATGTTTGCATTAATCAAGAAATTTGAAAAATTTATGCATGAATCGTTACCTCGTTAAAAACTTTACCAAGTAACAAAATCCTGTGGGAAAAATAACATTGGTTGAAGGAAAAGAGTACAACGCGTGTTAGACTTCTTCTTAAGTCACACTCCCCCTGATCCTTACATCGGTCAAGGGAGTTTGAAAAGGCTACGCATTCCTATGCTTTTCAAATATAGCCTTAGGCAAAGATTTGGTAAACAAATCTGCCACATTCTCCTCAGATCTTACTTGATTCACTTGAATCTTGAGGAGAGCCTATTGTTGCTGATTATAAAAAAACTTTGGAGATATATGTTTTGTATTATCACCCTTGATATAACCTAGCTTTATCTATTCGATGCAAGCTACATTGTCTTCATAGATGCAAGTAGGCTCTTCAATGGTAGAAGTCAAACCACTAGTTCCTCAAATATGTGTATGATTACCCTTAACCATATACACTCACGAACCGCTTCATGTAGAGCGATAATCTTAGAATGGTTCGAGGAGGTAGCCACAAGAGTTTGCTTTGTTGATCTCCGAGATATTGACGTGTTCCCAATAGTGAATACATAACCAGTTTGGGAATGACCTTTATGTCAGAGAGGTACCTTGTCAGCAAAACAGCAAAATATCATTCGGGGTTTTAATATAGGGGCTAGCCTTTTCGACCCTGCTTTATAAATGGTCGTGTCATCTGCAATTCCTTTTTCCTTTCTGTAGGAAAAAAAGTCCCCAACATTTTAGATATCAAAATACCGTTCATGACGCTCGTTGGGGCTAAATTAGTTAACAAGTTCATGAGAATGCTATGTCTGGTTGGGCTAGCTAAGTACAATAATGTGCCTTTGCACTTAAATAAGGAATTTCATCAACCTCTTCGTCATCTTCCTTTAGACGAAATGCTTTATAAATTGCGATCATGGGAGTGTCAAGATCGTTTTGCAATTCCTTTTGCCTCTCTGTAGGAAAATAACATTCATCCAAGATTTCAGGTAATAGTGGTTTCTCTTATTTCATTCCTATTTTTAGTCATCAACATATACAACGACAATTGCGAATCCGGAACTTGTTTTCTTTATGAATACGCAGGGGCATAATTTGTTCTTATATCCCTTCTGTAATACCCCGTATTTCAAGGTATATTAATTGGGTTGAGTATAACCTACTTTAACATATTAGTTGAAGTGAAAAATGATTAAATGTTAACTTTACACAAGTGAGGGGTGAAATTTCATGTTGGTCTCGATATTTTAATACATCTTATTATGTTGTATTAGTTTCTTTACACTTATGTAAGTATCGTTTAGTGATCTATTTTGGTTTTAACAAGTTCACTGAGATTATGCTATGTCTGGATTTCATAGCATTCTACAACTTTCGTATGGCCGAAAGCTAATTCACACTCCTCGTGAGCTAAGTATAATAATGCGCCTATTGCACTTAAATAAGGAATTTCAGCTCCCAACACCTAGCAACCGACTTAAAATGGATTAAAACTTTTTTTAAGATATTTTTCACCCATTTTCGAACCATCTCACAAAACTCTAGAGAGTTCTAGAGAGAGAAAGATAGGTGTTTTTGGCAATCCTTACCTATTTTCACTTTCGCGAAGGATTAAACATCGAAAAATGAAACACCTCCTAGATCTTTTCTTGGATTCTTTGGAGGAAGGCTTGAAGTATCAAATTTATTTCTTCTTTCAACATAAATTTAAGGGTTTATATGTTCTTAAACTTAAAATTTTGGCCATGTTTCATGGAATATCATCTTAATCTTTCTACATTTGTCTTATTTATCTAAAGTGCCTATAACATGATGTTTTAAGATTAATAAAGCTAAAAGTGAGGTTTGAGCAATTGATGCGTTTTGATTTTATTTCCATGTATGTTAAATATGATGATTTTGCCTATTGATGTCATCGCCTGATTACATGTTCTTGATCCATATGGATCTTTGGGTGTTTATGTGTTGATTTGACAAGAAAAGGGTTTTGACATAGGCAGACTAGTTTATATGGATTAATATTCTACAAGCTCGATGTTCTAGTTCAAGACCTAAACAGAATTGAGTTTTCCCAAAATCCTTCATCTCAAATTCGGATTTTAGGTAATTAGTGGTTTTTCTTATTTCATCAAGAGTACCATGGTGATGAGAATTATGTATGAATATTATGTGGGAAAATAGGCAGGGCACGGTGCCCTTGGGTTGAAAAGCCCTAAACCCCTAGGGGATATTGTTTGGCCGCCTATAAACATAAAAGACCCGGGAACCTACAGTGACATTGGTTTGATTCTTTTTGCGAAAGATGGAAGGTTGTTATCCACCTCGGAACTTGCCATTTTTGAGGCAATGAATTTTATGATTTCATAGGTTCTTGTTGCAGAATTATGATTATATTGGCTTGGATAATGGGTTCGTTGTTCTTGGTTCCTATCGGTATCTCTCAAGATCTGGAAATAGGTTGACCAAAGGGAGTAACATCAAGTGAGCAGTCACTGAACTAGACTTTTGTGATATTTTATAAATAATGTTTAGATTATACGAGGGAAAATACTTGGTTTCAGTAGTAAATTAAGGAATCTTTTTCATCCATCCAGATTCACCCCAATTTTTTAATCAGGTATTCAGGAGTCCAAAGAGAAAGTAGGGACCGGGAACGACTTAGTGGCTCTGCAGATGTATTTTTGTTATGTTTTCGCGGGAAGCCACGGCTAGCCCGGAATGTAGTATATTATCTAATTGTTTTAAAACTATTAAACATGTTTATATGTTTGTATACATTATTATCATCACAGTATGATTATCGGTTGTTTTGTGTATGTTTATTTGGATTTCTTTGTGCATTTTCATTATATATACAATTTTGACTAAGATAGGTTGTAACACTCCAGGTAATGGGTGTTGTCCCAATAAGGGCGGGGGGTTACACCTTCCATCAAGTAGTTATTTAAAAGTATACCACACACAGATTGTTTTTCGTAAATAGCGTTTTATATGCAAACGCACTCGTGGTTTGAATCTTAAGTAATGTAAGATCCCTATAGAGATATGCAGTAACCATATCTATGAGCTGCATTTCCAGTCCTTTGAAAATTATCAAGCTAACTAAGTAACGGCATCTTATAACATCCATTACAGGAGAATATGTCACCTCGTAGTCAATTCCAGGGCGTTGTGAGACACCTTGCCCCACAAGGCGAGCCTTGTATCTTAGAACTTTATTCTTCTTATTATGCTTTTTGACAAATACCCATTTATGTCCTATAGGCTTTACACTTGGTGGGGTTAGCACTACCGGACCAAATACCTGTCTTTTTGCCAGAGAATCTAGTTCTGCCTGGATTGCTTATTTCTATTTAAGCCAATCTGCTCTTTATTGACATTCTGCAACAGAGCGAGATTCTACATCATTGTGCTCTATGATTTCTTGAACATCAGTGTATGCAAATATATCATCAATATATATAAAAGATCTTTCCATCAACTCGTATGCCTTCTCATAATCCATTGAGATTTCTTTGTTCTCTGGAATCATTTCAAACATCGGAACGTCCTCCAGTACTGATTCATGGACATAACTATAATTAGAGATAATCTCATGAGAAGGGTTATTTTTATTGATGATTAATGGATCGGTTTGTGCCTTACTCTCCCTTTTATTCCTTGGGTGAGTGTTAGTCGAATCGAGTGGCCTCCCCCTCTTCCTTTAGGGAGCCACGGCCTTAATCACACCTCCATTAAGTGTCGTTGTAGTATCTCTATCTGCAACACCGTGCCCCTTGTCGGGGACTTCTAACCTTGCAGGCACATTTGCAGCTGGTATATGTGATCTCGTCACTTTTGCGATATCAGTAAACGCATCAGGCATCGAATCTGTTACGTTCTGAAGATCGATTATTCTTTTCACTTCACTTTCACATTGTGAAGTGCGGGGATCAAAATGAGACAGGGTGGGAACAAATCACGACAATTCATGTCGTTCCCTTAGAAAATCCTCTTTCTTATCTCCCCCTAACGACGGAAAGACTGTCTCATCGAAATGACAATCTATAAATCTAGCGGTAAAAAGATTACCTGTCAAAGGTTCTAAATATCGAATAATTATTGGGGATTCATATCCAACATAAATGCCTAATCGTCTCTGGGGACCCATTTTATTGCGTTGTGGGGGCGCAATTCGCACATATACTGCTGAACCAAATATGCGTAAGTATGAAATGTCAGGCTCATATCCAGTGACCAACTGGTATGCAGAAAATGGCTGGTTAGCAGTAATCTTTTGAGTATGAAATGAATAAGTAAAGCTGCGTGTAATATTGCATAGCCCTTAAACGTATAATTTGGCTAGAAGTTTTGCAAATATATTTCTTGTGGCAATAATGCGAGTTGACCAACGTGCGCATCCACCAGAACCATAAAGTACTTGAATGCCCTAGATAGATAGCCATATACCTTGTATCCTTTGTAAGAATTGTATTTCTTTTGTATCTTTTGATGGTGGCTTAAAACTGCGAGACCATTTTGTGTATGCACATGGGATTTTTTGTCCACATGGTTCGGCTTGTTCCCCCTACTCCGGGCTCGGTTAGGAATTTCCACTATAACCGATCTCCTTTCTGAAGACACCTCTCAAGTGATCCCAATAGAAAACACCTTCAATACTTTCACATCCCTCTTGCAATAATCACCTCTCAAATGCAAATGAGTTTTTGACAAACACCAATGTACAATATCTCTCTTGTACAAAAACTCTCCAGCATTATCAAGCCTTATAGACTTAATAGGATGATTAGGGGTGGTGAGCCCTTAAACGTATAATCTGTGCTAGGAGTTTTGTAAAATAAAAAATGCAGTATTTCTTATGGACAATAATGCGACGTGTGACCAACGTGTCGATACATCCACCAGAACCATAAAGTACTTGAATGGTTTGCATTCTAGATGGATAGGTCCACATATATCTCCTTGTATTCTTTGTATTTGCTTCGATTTGAGTTGCACTTGGAATAATCGGTTAAAATCTTTTAGAACAACCGAGTATCTTTAGTATAGAAATGTCTCGATCCTGTTTTTGCTAAAGAACAGGCTTTGCAAAATGATTGATGTGCTTTTGACGTAGTCAAAGAGGCATAATGGGAGTGTCGTAGTGTTTTTAGTACTTTAGAAAGTAAGTTCTATTTTTGAACAGTATTAGAATCGACACATTGCATCGTGACGATTTTTTATCCCATTTTATTTTTTACTCGAAAGAAGGGATGTACGTATGAGTTCTTTAAAATACGGTTCATCATGTCACGACCAGGATGTCCTAGGCGGTCGTGCCAAAGCCTGTATGAGTCAGTGTCCCACATTTCATTATTGGTGACAGTGTACGATTCAATAATCCGAATAGTAGTGATGTATAGTCCACTAGATCGACTAATTAGTTTCTCTAAGATGCGTTTTCTTCCACATTCATTAGAGGTAATATAAAGGTATTCTATTCCATTCTCACAATGAGTTTCTATATGAAAATCGTTGTCACGAATATTTTTGAAGCTCAGTAAGGTTCGGGTATCTCTTGGTACATACAGAGCGTCTGTGACTTTAAATAATGTGTCGTTAGACAACAAAAATTTGGCATTACCTCGCCCTTTTATTACTTGCGATGATCCGATCATTGTAGTCACAAAGGAATTATTAGCTATTAATTCAACAAATAATTGCTTATTCCTTAAAATAGTATGGGTGGTTCCATTATTAACTAAACATTCAAGTTCTCCTCGAGTCATTCCTACAATAATAAAATCGAGTATAAAATCCGAACCATGGACAAAAAAATCGAACATATATATCAAATACATCAGAATAAAGTCCGAAATTTAATTAATAAAACCAACGATAATCAATCCAATATCTTGTTCAAAAATCTAATCCATCCATTCAATCAATCATAAAATTTAAGACAAAACCATTGTCTAATTAGGCAATATGCCTATTCAACTATTTAAAAAAAATGAAGTGAATAAAGCAGATCAGTCAAAATCGAGTGCATCCATTGACTGAGCAAATTCCTTCTTGCCACTAAAGTCTGCGATTGTGAAGTTAACATCAGCGTCATTATCTTCTTCATTCATAAAATGAGATTCTTGTTCTTTAGATTCTCGATATTTCTTGTAACTCGCTGCTACTTTAGCGTTTGCATGGCAGTTCTTGTACTAGTATCCAGCAACTCCACACTTGTAATATGGCTCATCACCAACTCTGTCCTTTTTGATCAGAGGGTTCTTAGGTGCATTTTTTACCTTGTTTCCCTAACAACTAGGTCTAATAATATCATTTCTTCTCCATACTTTGGAAGAGCCTTCACGACCCGCACCACGACTCCCACGTCCCTTTTTCACGTTGTGCCTTGTTGTCACGTAGGTAGGGATTAGCACGTCCAACCCCCTTGCATTAGGGTTCTTTCCACTGTTTATCTTACCATAGTTAGCCTTATAAATTTTCTTTATCCCGACGGGCGTAACATTGTTATTTAAAAGAACCTCATTATGCCTTTCAGCCACTTACAGTAGATTGATCAGTTTATTGAATGTTGTGATTCTTTTGTTAGCATACTCGAGCCTATACTGGTTCGCTAGTATAAGTACTGAAGTAGGAAAAGTGGACAGGGTCTTCTGAATCATATCATCTTCTGTGAGGTCTTTTCCACAGAAGTTAAGACGTGCCTTTAGGCACATCATGTCCTTGTTGAAGTCGTTAACCCTTTTATAGTCAAGCAAGCGAATTTCATTCCACTAAACGGTCAATTCTGGGAGCAACGTATCATGAATGTTCCCGAAATGTCCCTTAAGGGCATCCCATAGTTCTTTAGGTGTCTTCAACTGAAGGTATTCCCAACGTAGGCTGGGGTCAATATATTTTCTTAGAAACATTAATGCATTTGTTTTCACCTTATCAAACGGTCCATTGTCTGTGGGGTCTTTGGGGTCAGTAAGTGTGGCCGAGTATTCTTTAACCACAAAGGCGGTTTCTACATCAGAAATCCGCCGATGGTACTCAAGTCCTTCTGAGTCTAAAATGTCAAATTCGGGTTGAGTTGGGTCGGCCATCTTAATAAAAAAAATAGATAAAATATTACACAGTTATGAGTACATCCATATTAATTATGCTTTAGGAATATGAATTAGATTTCAAAACCAAGATTTATAATGGTCACATTTTCGATGCTATATGAAAATACTTTATCATAATGACTATAATGCGCATGAACTTTCATCATCATGGTAACTTTTGAATTTATGACATACTAAATAAAACAATTAAGAATATAGGTAATATTCTAATTTTCTTAGCAGGATGATTTACCACAACTATAGCAATTATAAATTTAAATAGTTCGTCTCAATACAAAAAATAATATAAGCTTTCTATATATGAATAATACAAAAAAAATAAACACATCAATATTATAATGCAGTAGAAATAATTAAATAGAGAAATAAATACTCATATGATCAAAATTTATATACAATATTTAATTAGGCAAGTAATGAAAATAATATAGAAGAAAATGTAATATATCTCTCAATTGCTATATAGCTAATTGATTAAAGTATATATATATTAAAGAAATCAAAATAACAAATTATGCCAAAGTTGATAAATTAAATAAGAGGTATTAATTAAAGTACATTTATTGCTAGAAACCAAAAATCAATCAACAGTAAAAGGCTAAGAAGAAAAGAATGTCCTCGGCAAAGAAGAAGGAATTCTAGAATTTTGATAATATGCACGGCCAAAAAGAAAAAAAAATCTAAAAACTGTGTACTATATATATATATATATATATTTGGCGGCAAGCATGCATCGAAAAAGGACAAAAAAATAATAATGTGTTTTGTTTTTTTTCGATAACCATGCTTGAAGAAAAGAAGAAGAAGAAATTTTTATTTTTTTTGCTAAAACTGTTACTTTTTCCGATAACGCGTGTTGATGGAGGATAAAAAACAAGCAAATAACTAATATCATCTATCTAGAGTAGAATTAATCTAATGGCGGTTGCTTTATCTTTGCCCAATTAATCTAATTTTGGCCTAACTAAGGAGGATCAAAAACAAGTAGATAGATGACTATGCATACATATATAAAATACAAAAGCATTCATAACTTGTCAACTATCATAATAAATTTCAAAGATTGAAACAGTATCAAATAGACGTCACATCACACATATATAGGTGATTACATAAATATATATATATATATATATATTTATACAAACAACTTACATATATATATATATATATATATAAGAGAAAGTAATGATGTGTACTTTGATTATGTATGTATATCACATATTGAGCGAAGAGAGAGAGAGAAGAGAGAGAGAGAGAGAGAGAGTGGCGGCCGGCGGCTAGAGTTTTTTTAGTATTAGGGTTATTAGCTCTGAGCGTGGTGATAACGTGTTATGGGAATAATTTTATTCAATACTTCATTAGATGAGCCCTTTTAAATAGGGTACAAATACAATAGTAAATAGGGTTAATAAGAAAGTCCAATATGGCCCATAATGTATAATTTACACAATAAAATCTCTAATACATATTCTATTTATACGATCTCACACTACGTGTAATTTTCTTCAACATATTCATTATAATTAAGGTGTTTTAAATTTTTTTTACTCTTCTAAATAATGGTATTTTAAACTTTTTTAATTACACTACAATAATGGGGATTAAATTTTTCACCCCTTCCATCTATATATATATCATGCTTTCACTTTTAAAAGTCAAATGGTAAGTTAAATCTTTGCTATACTGTAATGTTGTTATACGGTAATATATTTTCTTGATTTTTTAAAGATGTTGATAGGGTGAAATACTTATTTTCACAACACAAAAAATAAGAATTTGTCACAGTCAATGATTGCAACAAAGGCCTGTTGTTACGGTTGCCAACCGTGACAATTAGCACCAGGAGAAACGTTTGTCACGTAGAAACCATGACAAGTCCGATAGAATAGTGTGAGATTGATCTGCAACAATGAATTTATATTGCCACGGTCATTGACCGTGACAATTCTTAAACTTTGCTATGGTCAATGACTGTGGTAAATTCATAAATATCTCTCTAATACTAGAAAAAGCATCGGTGATAGTGATAACTTTCTTTTCCATATATATTTTTAATGAAGAAAGTATTGTAAAACTTCTTAAATGTGTTTATGAAGCACATAAGAAATCAAATTTGAATGACCTAAAAAACATCCAAATCAAAACCAACAATTACAAATCTAAAAATCAATCGGAGGTGTTGACCTAATGTCTTAATCTTATTTTGATAATAACAATAAATCAATCTTGTGTAATTTAACATGTTTCTTGATATAAGTATAAAGTTCATTTACTTGAAAAATTCAAGAAAAACATGACAAGAATCACTCTTTCACTATTCGATCATTGGACAAGACAAGAAAAACATAACAAGGATCATTTTTTCACTATTCGATTATTGGACAAGATAAGGAAGATCCAATATCTCAATGAAAATCATGAAGCACAAATGATCAAAAGACTATATGAAAAGTTTATAAGAAAAAGTTTCAAGGGAAGATCAATTCGAAGAAACAAATCAAAGCATTCGAAGACTTGTTAATTTAGTAATTGAGTGAGTGCTTAAGATTTATGTAAAGTTATTTATTGATCAAATCTCTATAGCTCAAATGTATTCATGCATATTTTAAAGATTGATTCAAACAAGTTTGAAATTGAATTTATTTGAAAAACATCATTTTACAAAGACCGAGTTTCAAAATAAATTCATATTAATTTTAAATGATCATATTTTAAGTTCTAATAAAAATAGGTATCATAGAAACATATCTTTGAGGTTCAAAAATCATTAGAATTATATTTGGAACTAAATTGTTAAATTGCAAAAATGTTTTTATTTTACATTTAAAATTCGCTCAATTTTTGCACAGTTTTGATCTAATGGTAAGATGGAGGCCTTCCCAGACTCCGATCATTTTGAAAATTTTACAGTAGTTAGACAACATCTCGTAGCACTTTTGACCAAAATTTGAGCATAATCCAACGGTCAAATTGGGAGAAATTATCAAAACAAATTTGAATTTTTTGTCAAAACTAGTTGTTAGAAAGTTTGAAAATGTATACCTTTAACCCAAAACCTTTCTTAATTATCTCCAACGGCCATATGGTTTTGCAAGCTATATATATGAGGTCCTAGACATGTTTTAACACACCTTGAATCATTCTAATATTCTATTATTCATATATTCAATTTTACAAAGATTCAAGAACACATTTTGATCAATCTTTCATCTTTTGAGCTATATATTTTGATCAATCTTGATAACTATAGTGTGAGCTTCATTTGTAATCTTCAAATACACTTGAGAGTTATTGTTTTGGTGTGTATCACCACAAATAATTCATTCTTCATTTCAAAAGAGAGTTTGTCTCTTTGTAGAGTAAGAGAGCATATCTTGTGAAAAGTGTAGTGTGTATAACTACATTGTGAATGTTGCGTGCATAACAACATTTGTATTGAGGTTTGATCTTCACCCGAAGAAGATTGAATAGTGGAAATTCTCGGAGAACTAACCAAGCGCGGACGTATGGTTTAGGAAACCGAACTGTGAGGACAAAAAGTCTCGAGCTTCAAATTGGTTTAATCTTTCTAAACTCAATTAAGCTCTCTTTTTATTGCTATATTATTATTTGTATTTTGAGATTGCTTATTTGCTTATCTTGGGATTGATTACTTGAAGTTTATTATTTTTTTAATATTGTTGCTTAGCTAAGTTGCTTTGCTTAAATATTTTAAAAATGTTTTAATTTCGCATTAAATATTAAAAACCCTATTCACCCCCCCCCTCTAGGGTTGTTTTCCGACCAACAGGAGGCAAGGTAAATTAATTCAAAAATTAGGTATTTATTAACATTGAAACTCTATTAACACAACTAAAAGTAATATTCAAGTACCACAATGAAGAACTTACTTAATTTGAATTGAATGAGAGAAATGAAGAGCATGTGACTAAGTGTGGGGTAATTATAGAACACGTGATAGGTGTGGGGTAATTAGGTGTGTGGTATGTAGAACTACGGCAAGAGAGAGAGGGAGCCTGTGAATTGTGGATTAGGGGGGTAGAAACGAAATAATGCGTGATATTAAGGTTTGTTAAGAAGCTCATATAAAAGAAAAACAAAAAAGCAAACGACGTTGTATCATAGTCATTAACGTTATGAGATATATTTGCCATGGTTAATGACTGTGAAAACATTTTCCACAGTCATTGAATGTGATATCAACTGTGATATCAAATGTGATAAAACATTTCCTAATTGTTACGGTTATTGACAGTGACAAATTGTCAGGCAAATCTTTGTTTTTGGTGTATTGCTTATTTCTGGACCAATCGTAAGGGGACATGTGGTGTCCCCTTGCTAATGTGGAAAAAACGTAGCAAAGAGGTCTGTGACGTGGTGCTACATGGATATCGAACTTATGGAAGCATCAGGGCGAGGTTTAACATATGTTTAGTATCACAGATTTTTATAACTCCACCTCTAGAACTCTTTTTAATGAGCTAAAGCAAGCAGTTTCCAACCACCCTGCCAGAGTTGTTGGAGAAGGCATGGGCGACCATTACCAACCCTGTAGATCGAAGGCACAGAACATCCATCAACTGCATTTAATACTTCGAATTAAGAGGAGAAACAATGTGGTCAAACGAGCATGCTGCCATGATAAGAGAGTAGCTGAAAGACAACTACTCCATACCTGCCGGGCGTGTTCTTCTCTTGTACATATATGAGGAAGCATTTACTTCATATAACAAACAAGTTTTCACAGAACCACAAAGCAAGAAAATAGAGTTAGAGAGAGAAAAAAAAAAGGAAGATAGAGGCCTAAGGTACCCATATAAAGGTCTTGGGCCCAGGGCATTTAGACCTTGAGCTATATATAACTCCTCCAACTGTTGTATTATAAGGGAAGAATAGTCAGATAGACAAAATCTATTTGTAATCGGAACTTATTCGGTATAATACAAAGCAACTTTAAGCTCCTAACTCTATTCATAAGAGGAATATTAACTCATATACTCATAAAGGGTGAACCTCATCTATACTCTTTTATATTGTTTTCTTTTATCCATTTATCATCAGCGTGTCACGCGCCACATCATTTCAATCATTAACCAATCACTCGACTGTGTAGTTAAAAATAGACTTGTTCTAAATTTTCAAATCAACATATGTTATTATATCTAAAATTTATATACAATGATTAATATAATAAGCGCTTGATATTCTTACTAATTTGTGGTGAATAATAGTGAATGTAACCTATTATGGTGTGCATGTACGCACCATAATGGAAACTCTATATTATTTAAAAAATCAAAATAAATAGTTATAATTTTGAAAAAAAATCTCAATTAAAGTAGTTGATCTATTTAATATCATGTAAACATAACTACAATGTTAATTCACCAGCTCAAAGTCTAAAGATGTGTTAATTTAAAGAAGTACCCACTATAGCATACGGTGAAAAGTATCTACCATCCCACTAATCAGTTTTGTATATCTAATTATACGTGTTTAATGATTTTATTACAAATAATGTTTCTATTATATTACACGATAATTAATATAAAGTGATGTTTAACTATATTATTGTCTATATAATGTTAATATTACTAAAGAAACGTACAAAAATGTAAGTCACTAAAACACAAATACTACTAATATTACTAATGGTTATCTTGTTTTAATAATAAATACAACAATATTTATTATATTTTGTAATTATAAGGTTTCAATTAATATATTTTGTATTTCACTCGTATATCGAACGCGGCTTAACAATAAATTTACTTTAAATTTAGATGAAGAGTTGAAATGGAGCTGTTCTTTTTGTGGGGAAATTGATGAGACTACTAATTGTTTTTTGAAGTGCCCTTTTTTTGTAATCTATTAGAAACCGAATTAACTAGGTAAATTAGGAACATTTTCAATTTATTCACTTCTTTTAATTTCCGTGGACATGCATGCAAGCCAAGGACTTTGTATTGCAAAACTCTTTTCCTTTTCTAGTCTATGTGGCAGGCTCATACAAATGCTATTTTCCGCAATTTTCTATTAATTTTGATCACATTTTACGAATGACAAATGACTCTTATAATCAATTTTGTGGTGCTAGTAGATTTCTCCAGGCCATGAAGAATAATTATAAAACCTTTTTTCATCTAGCTTGGCACCCTCTCTTCACATACAATTTTTAAACTCCATACTGATGGGGCCTCATCTAGTAATACGGGTATAGTTGTCATTGGCTCGGAGCGGTTATTAAAGACCAATCAGGACACATGATAAAGGCACATGCAGCGAATATTGGCAAAGCCTCTAATACCCTAGCTGAACTATCGGCTATTAGAGATGGATTAATTATGGCTCAACTCGAACATATTACACAAATAAATATTGAGACTGATTCTTATTTTGTATTACAAATGCTTCATAGGGACTCGGAGATGATTCAAATGTATCACGAGATGGTGAAGGACATTCGGCGCTCTAATTCGGGAATTTGACAAAGTTTGGATAAGTTTTTGTTACCAAAAAGCTGATAGGATAGCGGATGGTTTAACTTCTCTTTGAAAAAATAACTTCTTTTCTTTTGTATAAATATAATGCTACTGTTCCCTCCTCTCTTTTGGATGTCGCTAATGATGATATGCATGACAACACTTTATTCCGCATAGGAGGGTCCTGTAATTTTGACGCTTTTCTACTATAATATTTTTTCTTTTCTGTTAAAAAAATTAAAAAAATTCATATATATATATATCTAAGTTTGCTACAAGTTAAGCACAAATTAGAGGAGTGACCCACTACTGAGTGGGATGATGGTTGACTTCCATAGACGAGGAAGACAACTGGATGGTTTGAGTGGCTAATTTAATTATATTAAAAATTTCATAGTTTTATTTTAATTATTTTTATTCTATGTTGTCGTACTTTTTAAGAGAACGTTAAATTGGAACTTAGGCCATCTCCAATGGTGTTTCTACCCAAGCAAATTTCTATGATAGAAATGAATAATAGAAAAAATCTTCTCCAATGGGCATTTCTATCTCTATTTCTATCCTAGGTGGAAGTCTATTGGGATTGGGAATTTCTATCACCATTTCTACATGTAGAAATGGTGATAGAAATTCTCTATGTGACATGGCAAATTTTTATTGGTTGTTGTACACCCACTAATTCTCTCTCTTCATTAAATAGGGGACAAAGTAAGGAAGAAATTGAACAATAGAAATCACCATTGGAGACCATATTTTCTATCCTTCTACACCAATATAAATATACAATAGATATAGTTGACACATAGGATAGAAATGCAAAAATAGAAAACACCATTGGAGATGGTTAAAACAATGGTCAATTACACTATATTAAATGTTGTATTACTTCTTAAGAAAAAAATAACGACCAATTTTATTTTATTTTTCTGAATTTATATCAATGCATTATGAAATGGTACCTAATGAGTCTTTAGCGATTCAAATTCATCAATTGTGGATTTGGTATTATTGTGCACGATGTTGTTTAGTTAGTTGCCCAATGAATTTTGAATATGTCTCTGTGTACGCATGTGTATATATGAAAAGGTACGTGACGTGTTTCATTAATCTATGGAGTTATTATGATTAGGAATAAATAATCAAGGTAAAAATATCAAGGTAGTATTTAGAAAACAACATCGTGTATGTATTTTATATTAATATCAAGGTAAAAATATTATTACTTTAGATAACAGGATGAGATAAAAATTTGCAAACAAATCTCGTGTATGTATTTTAAAATTAATTAAGCTTTAATACAACTAATTTATTTTTAACTTTTAGAAGAGGATACAAATAATTTATCAAATAAATGCATGATATGATGAAAACATGTTATATCTAAATTTAGTAAAAGAGAGAACTATATTTTAATAAATAGATAAATTTATTTAATGAAACAAGAAATTGTATTCTTTCTCCAAAGATGCTCTTAATTAACATTCCAAATGCATAAAAACTTAAAAGTGTAGTATTTATAAAAATACCAAATACTAAAAATTGTCAAAAATAAAATAAAATAATAAAAAGGTAAAATTATAATAGAGTGCTAGTCCATCTCTACTTAGTGGATAGACCAAGGGGGACCATTATCATTTAAAATTAAATCCACCGAGTAGATAAAGGGTGGTGATGTTGGCACCCCCAAAATCTCTTGAAAATACTCCCACTTTTCATTCGGTCCTGTGAAACAATCGAATATAAATTTACAAAAATTTGAAAAAATTTGAAAATGCTTTACTCGGTTGTCAAGAACCGAGTATATAGACTTATATTCGGTTCTCAACAACCGAATAATAGACACTTTACTCGGTTGCGAATGATCTGAATTAAAGTGAGAGTGTTATCAAATATTTTTGGGGGTGCCAACATCACCACCCTAGATAAAACAAAGGATTGTTACTTGTTTGATACCAGAATTGCAATTGGACTAAATTTTTATGGGGTGGGTTAAAGCAACATATATATTAACAAAATTAACGTTGTTTTGTTTTCTGGGGGATGGGACATAAGCCAGGTCTACCCTCTTGTCTCCGCCCTTGATTGTACCATTCCATACGTCAATTAATTTGAGAACTCTAATAGAAAAAGGTGGAGGCTAATTATACATATTAAAATATTTTATAATATTTTAATATTGGCTCGTTCGCATAAAATTGAAGTAATGTGCACCACGTACTCAATTCTATAACATTGAGTATGTGTATATTATCTCGGTCCTATAAGGATTCGAGTCAGTGTATTTTTTTGTATTTTTTTTTTGTTCCTAACAATAGCTCGATCCTATAAGACCGAGGTAATGTACGTATACTCGGTGCAATATGACCGAATAAATACGATGGAGTGTTACCGAATATTTTGAAGTGTGTAATTAGTCCCCACCTAGGAAAAACAATGGAAAGGAGCATACTATATATATATACATACATATGGTTGTCTACGAAGAATTTTCTTCTATACTAGAATGAAATATGTTCCATCAAGACACAAGAATATTCATTTTATTTTCTTCTATATATACACACAATACACAAAAAGTAGGGCGATGAGAGAATTAAGAGATATCATTAAGCCTAATTAATCCGTCCACCAAACCAAATACCATACCCAACGAAATAAACAAGTAATATTCTGTACACAACCAAAAAAAAAAAAAGAAGTAAATCCACTGAAACATATAAAACCACTTGAAATAGTACTAATTAATCAATCAAAACCAATCAACCACCCTTTGTAAATTTCATGCAAATAGGAGCTTTCACACCAGCCAAAGCCAACACTGCCGCCGGCACCCCCCACAACGACTCCCCGCAGATCAAACCTGATGCTACTGCGGCCGAAAAATCATCCGCGCTCTTCTTATTCCTCATTTGCCATGCGAAAAGAATCAAGCTCCCCACACACATGTCAATGGCGAAATATCCCCCCAAGTAGAACGGTATTGCCATGCACATCGGGTTTGGAACAAACCTATAGATCCGATACTTAGTCTCGTACTTCCTCAACAATGTGCCAACGAAATTTATCACCATCGCTGCAACAAAACAGAGAACCGCAAATTTTACGCAGTTCTTTGGGAGGGAGGAGAATCCCTCCACCCCGAGAAGGGCAATCCCCCGGTAAAGCAACCCGTACGGGGCAGGGTAGGACCCATCCGGGTCGCCCACTGAATAGGCCTTGTAGAAGAACCAAAACACCAGGGGCGAGATCACGCACCCCATCGCGGTCCCTATGACTTGTCCCAAGAACATGGACCGGGGTGAGGAGAGGGTCAAGTATCCGGTCTTGAAGTCCTGCATTAGGTCCGCAGCAGTGGATACAATGCTCATCATCACGCCACATGATGCTAACCCGGCTAGGACCCCACCATGGTCAAGCCCAACCCACGCGCTGAAAACAAGGATTGCAACTTTTCCATAGTTGGAGGCAAGGGACCAGTCCGTTAGGCCGCACCCATACGCGTTGCAAAATGCAAGGAGCGGGGCAAACGCGTAGGCCACAATGATGTGGTACCATTTGAGTGGATGGAAAATTAAGGGGACGGTGACTATGGATATGACAGCTAGGATTACATAGCCGAGAATGGCGAACCAGTTGGGGATTTGGTCTTTTAGGAAGTATTCGATCCGTTTTTTGTCGTCGACATGCATGTTGTTTTCCTCTTGGGACGGAGACGGAGTAGTTCTCTTTTTGCAGTAAAAGCTTTGGATTGAGACCAATGTCATGTACAAGATATTGTAGAGACCATCCCCAAGCATCATGGCTATGGCAAGAAATACCTGTTAACATATCAACACTAATAAGTGGCGCCGTACGTGGCTGAGTTTAACCGGATAATTTGTACATGTCTAATTTGAATTGTTTTTTAAAATTGAATGGAAGTAATGATTGCCTCAGTGGTATTTTGAGCTTGTTCAGCTTTCTTAGAAGAATGACCGAATTGTTGTTAGAAGTATATATATTTTTTATTTTTACACTCTCTTTGAATTGATGACCGAATTTTTGTTAGAAGTATATTTTTATTTTTTCACTCTGTTTGAATTGAAGGCGAGGGATAGAAAGGAAACGGTTAATTAAGAAGGGAATGGATGTAATAGGATGGAAAGTAAAGGACTAAGTTTAATTTTATTGTTGTTTGGACAACTAAAGATAGAAAAAAATTAAATGAAAATAAATCTTGTTTGGATAGAAATAAGCAAAGAAGGGAAAAATTGTCATTTAATATATTGCTAATAAATTATGATTAAATTTGAAATAAGGTGAATAATTCATTAAAAACTTTTTCATTCCCTCCCAATCATTCCAATATTAAAAGGAAACAAAATAAATAAATAGAAGGGGATTGAGATTCCCTCCCATATCCTCGTTTCCTCTCCACTCTCTCTCATAAATGTATCAAAATGAGTGAAATGTAACCCTTTCTCTTTCTTTCCCTTTCTTTCCTTCTCATCCCATCAATCCAAACTCACAGTTAAAAAGCAAAATTGGCATTTCAAAGTGTGATACAGGTTAATTAACCGGTCAAAACAAAATCTATGATGGGACTTTAAAATATATTAAACAATTATATTATTAAGTTTAAAAAGTACAATATTACACGTGTATCGAGCTAGCGTACGAGAATTCTAATATATATTTATATATGTAGTACGTACCCTATATCCTTGGATGCCATGGAGACTGCTGGAAGGGAGGGAAGCGCTATACCAATCCCCTTTCTTGGCCTCAATTAAGGGCCACATTATTCCCCACGATATTATTGCCCCAATTAACAACGATACATTCACCATATATGAGCATATCATTCCAACACCAACATATGTTGATGAGAAATCAAAATAAAACCTGCATTTCATTTAATAAACAAATTAATTAATATTGTTATTATTCATTAACTTAATTCATCAAATCTTTCACCACAATAAATTAATTAATTTGTGCCTAAAAGTAAAAGAGCGTACCTCTGAGAAAAGGCTTTTAATCCAAAGGTGGGGAAGTTACTAAATCCACAGTCGTCACCACCAGCGAAGAACCATTGGAAGAATCCAAATCCAAAGCTAAAACAGAACGACTTGAACAGCATTGCTACTTTTCTCCTATATCATATATATATATATGTATGCCAAAAGCATTAAGTGATCACTTACATATTAATCCAAAATATACCAAATTTAAAGCAAATTAATGTATTAACAACAATAGTACCAAGTGCACGATCATTCCGTCTCAAATTTAAATTTATATATACGTTTTGGGATCATTTGGTTGTGCAAACTGCAGAATTTTAAAATTAGAATCAGTTAACTTTCAATTGTAAATTATTTAGTGATCAAATTTGTAAATAATTCAATCCTACTAATCTATGGAGTGTTTGAAAGATTTAAATGTACGTTAGAAACTTATAATAGAAATAGGTTGCATTAATGTATTTTAAACGAATATCGTGATACTAAATAGATTTTATTTTTAACCATCGATCTAATTAACTTAGAAAGCCAGTGTACGTACGTATCCCTATAAAAATATAGTGTGTGTGGAATGAGTAAAATATACAAGTCTACATAGGTTAATTTGGAAAATTAATTAAATAAAGGGAATTAATGTATGTATAGTATATGTAATATAATATAATAATGGTGCTTACTTTGCCAATTTAGAACCAGATGGAGTGTGGAAGCTGTTGATGAGGTGAGCCGTTGCAGTTCCACTTGGATATGTTAACTTGTATTTCAAGACCATTATCTAATTAAACAAGAAAAATAATTAATATTAACTTATTATTACTAATAACAATAAATAAATAATTAGTAAGTAATTAAGTGTATATATATATACCTTTCTTAAGGGAACAATGGAGAAGAGGCCAACAAAGCTGACAACAAAGAGGAAGGCAATAATCCAACCAAGGGAGAGAGCCTTAACATTCATTGGGGTGTTGCCTGCATCTGCTTGAGCTGCCACCCTTGAACTCATCCCCAACAAATAACTTCCCGTACCACCTGATATACATACATATATTTATATAGACGTACGTACCGATTTATTTTTCCAATTTCATTTGTTTACAATATATAAGAACAAAATTAATTAATTAATTAATTAAGATCAAAGTATCATTTATTTATTATTCAAATTTGTTTGCAATTCTTTAAAGGGTCAATTCTATGTTCAGAGAAAAACAAAAATATATTGTTTATTTATTAATTAATTCCAAATTAAGAAGGGTTTGAGGTCAGAAGGGTATGCTCAATGTCCAAATTCCAACCCAAGCTAGGCTTACTTAGCAGATCTAGCTAGGAACCCAAATTCTTGTACTCCTTTTTTTTCTCAAAATTCATGGTTAAGAAATCAGTAGTTTTAACAATATAGCCACAGTAACTATATATATATATGTTATATAAATTTTAGTATATTCATTATCGAAAAAAGAAAAAGAAAGACTTGTCCATGTTTAATTCTGTATATAAGAACAAAATTAATTAATTAATTAAGATCAAAGTATTATTTATTTATTATTCAAATTTGTTTGCAATTCTTTAAAGGGTCAATTCTAAGTTCAGAAAAAAACAAAAATATATTGTTTATTTATTAATTAATTCCAAATTAAGAAGGGTTTGAGGTCAGAAGGGTATGCTCAATGTCCAAATTCCAACCCAAGCTAGGCTTACTTAGCAGATCTAGCTAGGAACCCAAATTCTTGTACTCTTTTTTTTTTTCCTCAAAATTCATGGTTAAGAAATCATTAGTTTTAACAAAATAGCCACAGTAAATATATATATATATATATATATGTTATATAAATTTTAGTATATTCATTATCGAAAAAAGAAAAAGAAAGACTTGTCCATGTTTAATTCTGTATATGTTACGTTATAATTATTCGTCTAAAAGACCTGTGTAGGGTACCGGTACATACTATGTTTGTACACTTATTGAAAGCGACCTACAACTGAATTATAAAATGCATCAAACCAAATCATATAAATAATTGGTTAAAGAAATAGACGTTGTTATTATTTTTGTGAATGGAAATATGGAAAGATTAAAGAAGGCAAGGAATAAATTTTTTCATGTACTGTATCACCCTTTTTGAGAAACTTTTAATTTCGGACGTTATAATACAGAAAAGATATGATTTTTAAAAAAGGAAAAAGAAATATATATGTTCAAAAAAGGAAATAAAATATATATATATATATATATAAATATTTCTCTCTCTCTAACATTATACCTAAATATAAATATTATAATAAAAAAACAAAAAACAAATTGAGGGTCATAAAGTGGTCCATCATAGGGTTTTTTGAGTTGCATGCATAGAATCAAATCAAGAAGACGTATACAACAACCACAATAATTTCAAAGAATCAAAAACTATGCATTGGAAGATTAGAGAAGGTTTAAGAAAATCCTAATACACAAAACTTTCTGACTCTAAAGCAGATGGTTCTCTTACAAATTGGTTAAAACTCGACCTTTTTAATAACCAAATTTATAAAAAGCATTAAGCGACGAAATTCAGTCACCAAGACCAATAAATCATATATAATAAAGTTTAAGAAAACATACTGCTAAAAGCAATCCCCGAAGACGCAACGACACAGGTCTGAATAACAGTGTTCTCCTGCCTTGTAAACGGCTGCTTCAAGTAGCCGCACTTTGCCATCAAAGCCGTCCACGACTTCACCATAGCGAATCCAAGCAAACCTGCAGCAACATTCAGCGACGGAATAACTCCCGTCGTTAAATTTAACTTACAAACGATAAAGCTAAACACGACACTTAACGCGAAGCTCGTGACCAAAGCTCTGACTGTTATTTGATTTCTCCATGAAGGTACCAAGGTCTTGGCGAAAACGTCCTCCATTGTAAGGTCATCGTCACCATCTCCGTTAACAGCACTTTCTGTTTTTCTCTCCATTTTGCTGCCTTTTCTCTCTCTAGAACATTAACAACCCTAAGAGGGAGCGAGAGAGTTAGTTATATAATAGAGAAGAATCTGATAATCCGCGGATTCCCAGTTAAGAAAGGACTCTGATTCCGCTGGCAGAACCAAATTTGGTCTCCTTTTCTAACAAATTATCTTTGATTTTTTTTTTACCTTCTCCGCTTTTTATTACAATAATTATAGGAGTAATTTTATATGGACACGGTTAAGGAACGTAGTGATGTGTCACAATGTATTTGTTCGTGAACTCAGCCAATCAAGAGTAATATATATCTACAATGTATTGTTTTATTAATGTAATTGTGGCACATCACAATGTCTCAAAGTATATATATATCATAAAATTGTGTCAGTCTAACATAAAACATTGATATATATGTGGCTACCATATATTGATAGGGCGCATGTGTCTAACAAAATTAATGTGCAAACCATTTGAATGTGGGTTGATGTGACATTCTTTGCGCCATATCTAAATGTTAATATTTTATTTAAAAAAATATATCAGTATAGAAATAAAATTTTAAATTAAGGATCTTACTTTATTATTTGTATTTTTTTCATAGCCAGCTCATATAATGTGATGTGCGATGTGTACAATGCCTGGGAACAAATTGAACGCGGTATATAGTAAAATTTGGTAGACAAAAACAATATATAAAAACTAGACATTAAAATATATGTGATACATTTACACGCATTTTTTTGTTAAATGTTGTGCAATATGTGTGATACATTCAGCGATACGTAATTTAGAAAGGAAGTAAAGACGTGCACAATGAAAAGAAACTTTATTCTAACATAAATGCTTATACTATTTTTGTGGGAATAAAATAATCGAGTATGGAAAGTTATTGTTGAATTAACATGGAATTTATAGCTGGTATCCATCATATTATATTCTTCTAACCAGTATCTTATTATTTTTCATTTTACTTTTCTGGTTTTATAGTTCCCTCCTTCCGCATCAAATGTTAAAATTTTAATATTTGGACATCTTAAGAGTTTAACCTACCAAATTTTATGATAATATCATGGTAGTAAGTAAATTTTACTTTTAACTACTGATTAATTACACTGTCTTCTTAAATTGTTTGAAAGATTGTAATAATTATCATACATTAATAAAATTTCCTTAATCAATGATACATTCTATTTTAAACTACATAATAAATTTTAATTTTTTTTAATCATTGTTTAGTGCATGTGTATCTTGAGCATTTAAAGGATGTACATAGGCGGAGCCATGTAGGGGCAAGTGGGGGTGAGTAGTTTTGGATTTGTTTTTAATTATATATGGGGTATTTTTTGAAAAAAAAAATATATAGCGACTTATGTGCAAAAATTTATATTTGATGGTAACCAAAGTGTAAGGGACAAAACTACGTATAGGGATCTTATTTTTCTTAAATGCTTATCAAATTTATAAGAGGTGATATGATCACTTATAAACTAATCAATTTTTCCACAAAGTTCCCATGCAAAATTTGCCTATTTTCATTCCATTTGGACAATAATTTCTCATTCACCACATAATTATTTTGAGCAAACAAATATACGATTTCGATGTTCTCACGGAGGAGAACACGGATGTATAATAATCTTTCACAATTGAGTGTGAGGTCTCACTGAAAATTACCCTCAAAAATGGTATTTTACCTATTTTTTTCAACACTACCAAGGTAAATAATTTCTTAGATCTACTTTTTAATAGTAGGTATAATTTTATTTCTTAATTTCTTACATAATATTAGTTGTGATTCTTGATTAATTGCATAATATTATTAAAACTATTATATTTGCTTTGCATTATTATAATTTATTGTAATTGTTTACATTCTCTATTTGAGTTGTATAAAGTATCATTATTAATACTATTATATTTATGTTTAAAATTTTATGATTTTAAATATGTTTTATGAATTTCGCCCCCCCCCCCTCCCAAAAAAAAAAAAAAACAGATTCTTGACTTCGCAATTGAGGATGTATATATATTATAACCTAAAGATAAAAGAAACATAGAAGGAGATCCGGATTTGATCCAATAGTACTTAAGAGTGTAAGTTGTCACACGTGCCCCTTTCCCAAAAAAACCACCGCATCCTATCAAAAAACAAGCAGCATAGGTTTTAGGGTGATGGTATAGGCACCCTTAAATATTAGCTAAAGCACCATTTTCAATAACAATATACACATTCACTGATATGATATTTAAATTATAAAGGCACCCTTACACAATTAAGCTTCATGGCCATTAAGATTCCATAACATAAAAAGGATAATTATGTAATGCCACGTTCGTATTTTTGCGAATTCCTATAAGATGGTTTTGTAGATGCGTCTTTTGAAAGCATCCATGAATTTGGAACTTTATTCAATAATTTTTTGTTGAAACTATGAATCATGCTACATTAATGGCTTCGCTTGACTTAATTATTTCTATGCGCATGTAGAGGATTATTAGTATCGTTTCTCTAATTTTACATTTCCGAGCAACTAATTAGCTAGAAAATTAACGCACCCTTAATATATATATATATAGATATATGAAATGAATCATTAACATGAACATGTATGAATAATTAAAGTTGCATATATACAGAAGTATATATTGCATTCAAATTAAATTAATTAGTTGAAGCATGAGACTCCAATCCCATTATTAGTTGCCATAGTGTTCATATAAAAGCAACAAAAATATCTTCAAATTTGATACAATTAAGAAGTTGAACTTTAGAAGCCAATAACTTGGACAATTAATGGATTATATTTGCAGACATTGTCATAAACCAATTTTTGGAGACATTGAAATGTAGAATAGGTTGTTAATTAAAGAGATGGAGACTGATGAAAAATGAAGAAACGTGCAGTAGGCAGGAAGGAGGTGGTCCAAAGAAGAACCCGGTGTCCAAGTCCGTCAAGGCTGGTCTTCAGTTCACGTGTGCAGGTTATATAACCTAGCGGTATATTATACCTAAAAAAAATGCATAAAACCCCCCATTCCTTCGTCTAATAATTTTGGGTGTAGGTATCAAGTTCTTGTACATCATAAAGAGAACTCACACTCTTTTGCCTTTTCGGTAAAATCATAGAAGTTCAAAACATTTTAAATGGCTTTTTGTTAATGAACTATGGCATTTCTATTAGGGTGCTCTTATTGTTAGGGTGTTCTTAAAATTTTAAAAACTATATATGGGTGCTTAAAAAAATGGTGCCAATTTTATTTATTAAGGGTGTTTTTACCAGCATCCTAGTTTTTAAGCTATCAATTTAGCCATAACTATCCAAACAAAATTATGGTGAAAACTAGGAAGACCATAATGCATAACACCCCCCCCCCCCCCCCCCCCCCAAAAAAAAAAAAAAAAAACAACCAACACTTACATATTTGTTAAGTTTGCTCCTCTCAAATTTTTAAATTTTTTTTAATAATATTAATCTTGCTCTTTAATTTTGAATAAAAATAATATACTACTAAATTTTCTTTTTTTAATTTGTTAAAAGTAATAATAATATTATGCTTGCCACCTTAAAAAATAAATATGGCTCTGCCCATGTTTAAAAGGCAAAGTGGCAAACTTGAATAGTCCAAGTTGGTTCCTATTGATTTAAATTTGATATCACAAATTAGGAATATCTTACTTGGGTGTAGATTGGACTGAACAATATTGACATTATGGCATTTAGATTAATCGCAAATACTCTAAGATAACTAAGATAATTGTGTGTTTGGGATAGGGATTATAAGACTTGATTTTTAAAAAAGAAAGAAATAAAGAAAATGGTGCGAGTCTTTTCTTTTTACTACACTCAAATTTAGAATCTTCCGAATTTAGAGGAACACTTTCACTTGTAGGCTAACTCACTTACTCTGAATTAATCTGGTCTAATTAGAGATGAGAAGTTTCATATTCTCTTCCCATTCAATTAGTTTTTTGGATAATTGGTTAGCGGTCCTTCATGGCCCTCTTTTTTACATTTCCATTCCAGTTGTTTGTTTGATTGTAGTAGGTGTGTAGTTGATTTAGTTGTTTTGCCTACGTAGCTAGCGGGCTTTGTTCAGTCATAAATTAGTTTTTGGCTTTACAATTCTCATCGCACTTAAAGTCAAACTATATAACTTCTGCAAGTGTACGTATTGCACTCGTTATTCGTAATTCAATTAAGGTTGGTTTGTGATGCAATAATTTAAAAGGGGCTTCGCATGTACGTTAAGCTGTGGGTTGAAATTTTGTTCCGTAGCTCCCTTTCTCTGGTCTCAAACTATTCATTTTATTCGACAATAACCTAATATTCTACTGCTAACTTTTATCAAAAAGTTATAGAACATATCTAGCTTTACCAAAGACTTTATAGCTTGTGTCCGAATCCACAATCTATATATATATATATATATACAGGGGCGGAGGCAGGTGAGGGCGAGGTGGGGCCATGCTTAAAATAAAAATAAAAATTAGAGAGTATAGGGGCTATTGTGTAAGTGAAGGTTTTGGGCGAGGGGGTTGGATGCGATTAAATGAATAAATTTAGGGGCGGTTGTATTATAGACTAGAATAGTAAAGTTAGGTAATTTTTTAATAATTGTATAAGTTAAAGGTGTGAGTTTGTAATATAGGTTTAGGTTGTAATCTACAGCAGCCTTAGCAGTTAGCAGTCCATCCCTTTCTTCTTCTTCAAAGTTTTTTTTTTTGTTTTTTTTTATAATGAACACAGCCTCTTTTATACATTTTGTTTTAAAATTTTGAATATTAAGAATTATGTGTTTTAATGTTGATTTGTTTCTTAGATTGTAAAATATTGATATTAAATTTGATTATTGAGGTTGATTTTCTTATTAAATTGTTAAATATTGATATTAAATTTGATTATTGAGGTTAATTTGCTTCTTAGATTATTATTTGATAAATTAATATTTAGATTAATATATATGTTTGTTGGTTATAGTATGTTGAATATTTAGTTGATAAATATATTTCAAAATATATAATTAATTTTAGTATATCATTTTTAACTTTTCTGAAATAACGAAACAAAATGGAGAAGTATTTTAGTACAAAATTGGCTTGTAAACATAATTATTGAATTTGATTTGGTTTAAAAAAAATTTGGCCCCCCTGAAAATTATTCCTAGCTCTGCCACTGTTTGTATATATAATATCCGTATCAAGTTTCATCTTTCCAAACGCCATAAAGTGATAAATTTAACTAGTTTTCAATACAACTTTCTTTAACATATCAATGGTAAGAGGGAATTCAAACTCAGGACTTCTCTTAATATAGACTTAACTAAATTTTTTTAAAATGAGAGCTTAGTTACCAATACAAAAATAAACTTGATCAAGCTGGTAAACTGAAAAGATAAAAATAAAAAATAGAATGATATTATTATAAATATTTAAAGAAGTTTCTATCGGAACACGATAAAAGTATCGTAACATAGGACCCAATATATGCGACTGACCGACTGTACATCATTCGATATAAAAGCGATTATTTCATCAAGTACTTTTAAACACTTCTAGTTTTTTTGCACGTACGTTGCACGTGGTTTTAGTATTTAACAAAGATTATTAAATATATTAATAAGGTTTTAGTATTTAGCAAAGGTCATTAAATCTATTAATAAATACATGTATGCTAAGAAGTAATAATTGAATAATTAGTATGAAATAAAAATAATGAAAAATAAAACAAAAATATAGTACCAAGTGTAAAATTCAATTAATATTTATAAGAAACTCATATAATTAGTAAACTACAGAAAAAATTAAATAGTTAGTATGAAGTGGAAAATAAAAATAATAACAAGTATTTTTTAATTATAAGAAGATCATAGATTTGGTCACTATAGAAAAATATTGTAAAAATATGATAAAATTTTGTCGCGTTAAATTCTTTTAATAAATGTTTTTTTTAAACACCAAACATAACTATAAATAAAGAAATAAGTTTTAGAATATAGTAAAGTAAAATTTGATGTACGTACCTTTGTGGTTTACTTTGGAATGAAATTCTAATTCAAGCTAAGAGCTTTGTCATCTTAGTATGATCTATTAAATAGTTTCCTTCTATGGAAGTTTGTTATCAAGTTTTATAGAAGTCTTATACAATACATCTAATTCAACAAAAACTTTATTTTGTTAAATTATTTTAGTCAAATAAAGTAGAGTTTAAATTTATCTAAAATACTAATACTAATACAAAAATATATGGATTTATACTGTTTTATTTAATGTAAAACTTAACATATTTGTTTATTATTTTAACCAAATGAAATAGAGTTTAAATTTATCTGAAATACTACTAATATAAAAATATATGGAGTTATACTTTTTTAGTTAATGTAAATCTTAAAATCTTGTGCTTAAAATCAAGGGAACATATACTTTTTTATTTAATGTAAATCTTAAAATCTTGTGCTTAAAATCAAGGGGACATATACTTTTTTATTTAATGTAAATCTTAAAATCTTGTGCTTAAAATCAAGGTGACATATACTGTTTTATTTAATGTAAATCTTAAAATCTTGTACTTAAAATCAAGGGGACATGTACTTTTTTATTTAATGTAAATCTTAAAATCGATTTATACTGTTTTATTTAATGTAAAACTTAAAATATTTGTTTATACTTTTTTATTTGTTTAATTTAATGTAAATTTTAAAATATTTATTTAACTATTTTTGCCAAATAAAGTAGAGTTTAAATTTATCCTAAATACTTATACTAATATAAAAATATATGGAGTTATACTTTTTTATTTAATGTAAATTTTAAAATCTTGTGCTAAAATCAAGGGGATATATACTTTTTTTTAACGTAAATCTTAAAATCTTGTGCTTAAAATCAAGGGACATATTTGTCTTCACAAAAAAAGGGAAAAACACTTTAGTTATTCATACTTTTATATATAGTATAGATATAGATATAGATATAGATAAAGATATAGATTATATACCTTGTTTAAAACATTTTTCAACACTTGAAAATTTTCTATATAAGACCCAAGGATCTGGTGTAATGATAATTAAGCTTGAGTGTTGATACATTGAGTTATGACTCATTCTAACTCACTCTGTGAGGTACAAAATTTGAAGGATATAGCTATTTTCATTATAATCTTATAACATAACACTCTAAAATCCATCACAAATATAGTAAAATGTCCCAAAAGAGTGATTTTTTTTAGGTACGAAGAGATTAATTGCCTTCACAATATTAATTAAGCGAAAGATGTAATTAATCCTCCATAAGAACAAGAAGTCATCCATACAACAACTCCATTAATAAACTACCAGACCATACTATAATCTGAGCTAGCTAGTCCAATAGATTATTATCATTATAATAACTGTTAGAATGTTAGAAATGTATAAATGTATATACACCATTGTCACCATTTGTCAACCCTTCTAGATACACCACCATTGTCAACTTCCATTGTGTTAAATATACACACACCACCACCACCATTGTCAAATATACACGCCACCATTGTCAAATGTTCATACCACCATTGTCAAATGTCCAACCCCTTACATGTATATATATATATATATATCCCCATGCTATTGTATATGAAACACAATTAATGAAATCAATAATTCTTCATTTCTCTCCTTAGTTTTCTACATGGTATCAGAGGGTTTCCAATCCTTCACCACCTCCACACCTTGATTTTCTACCATCACCAAAGCCATACCCATAAAAACCCATATTAAACACTACAAACAGAAGTGCAAGTGCTTCGTTCATTCAGTATATATATCCAAACCAAAAAATCATCACATAATATTGATCTCACTAAGAAGACAATACTAACCGCGTTTGAATCAACAAATTTGAGTAATCCACGCGCCCTCACACGCCGCCTAAACCAACCAGAAGATTCTCCGTGAAATCCACGCGCCTGCAGCTGAAGAAGACAATACGTGGCATGCCACGTATGCCCTAGTGCCACGTGTCGTTCAAACAACTGCCACGTCACTGACACGTGTTATCCAAGTCAGTGCCACACGTCATCCACGTCAGCGCACGCGTCGCCACATCAGTGCCACGTGTAATCCATGTCATCGCAACGCGTCGCCACGTTAGTGCCATGTGTCATCCACATCAGCGCCACGTGTCGTTGACTTCCGTAATCGCCGTCTATTTTACCGTTAAACTTAACGGAATATTCCTGACGCCGTCAGGAATATTTGCAATTTGGCCCCAGAACTTTCTGATTTTCTCATTCTAGTCCCTAAGCTTTCTGATTTTGTTATTCTAGCCCAAAAACTTTCTGATTTTCTTATTCTAGCCCCTAAACTTTCTGGTTCATATTCCACATCATCCGTAAGCCAAAAGTTTTGATTTACCCCCTTATATTTACGTATTTACATAAAAAAAAATCCAATCTTATCCACATCTCCAGCGTCCTCTCACCCAAGCCAATGGAACGCACTGAAATCTCTCGACCCATTTTCATAACCCTCAATGGGCCCAACTATATTCACTGGTTCCAAGCCATGACTAGTTTCCTTCAAGCCCGTAAAGTGTGGCGTCTCATCACTGGAGAGGTTACCAAACCAATCCAAAAGAGAGATGAATCGGATGAAAACTTTGCTACTAGACAAGATGACTGGATTACCAAAAATGGTGATATTATCACTTGGTGCAGAAATACTTCAATTCCTACCATCAATCAACAATTTGGGCGTTTTTCAACCGGAAAGGAAGTTTGGGATTTCTTGAAAATTAGATACACCACCAAGGATATTGCTCACCAGTATCAATTGTTAACTGCTCTCCACGCCAAATGCCAACAACCAAGTGAAACCATTGATGAATTTCTCTCTGAAATGCAAATCCTTTGGGATCAATTGGCCTCTTCAGAACCAGTCTGGTCATGTTCCACTGATGTTGCCAAATTCATTAGTTACAGAGATCAACATCAAGTAATGACTCTTTGATGTGATCCGGCCTAGCTCCAGTTTTTATCCCATCATGGTGGTTCGTGGCATTCCAAATGATGATCCACACATGATGGCAAACAAGGATAGAGCATGGAAATTCAAGAGGAATTCCATATAACTCACATGTTTGATGCAATAAGCTTGAATGATAATCATGCATTCCAAGGAGTTCTTAAAGATTGGGCATTGTAGTTTAAGAGGAAGAAAGCCCGAAGTTAAAAGGTGAAGAAATCAGAAGAAGTGTTTGCCTAAAGCGTGGGCACGCCAAAGCTGGGAATTGCGACCAAAAGGCAGAAGTACTATTTTGATAAGGCGCGGGCACGCCTTAAAGTCCGAAATTCAGCAGAAGTACTATTTTGATAAGACGCGGGCACGCCTTAAAGTTCGAAATTCAGCCTTATTTTTCTAGCGTGTTCTCACGACCAGCTAGCGAAGATTGTAAATAGTTTTATTATTATTTGGCAGCTTCTTTATTTCTTTAATAGGTCTTTTATTTTAATTAGGAGATAATATTTAGTTTGTTTCCTTTTATTAGGATTCCTATTTTTAATAGGAGTTAGTTTCCTTATTATTTTAGGGTTCTATTGTTTTGTTGCTCCTATTTAAAGGAGGCTCAATATTGTTTTATTAATCAAGTTAAGTTATGAATACAATTATGATTGGAGAGTTTTCTCTTTGTGTTCTCTAAGAACATGTTGAACATGGTGAATTGATTAATTCACGTGTTTCTTGACTTATCAATTTAGTATCCACACTAGATTGTGGCATCATTCACTATACCGAGGTTCGTGCTTCTTTAAGCGTTGGGTTTAGGTTCCATTATCCATCTATTCGTCATATTCCAAGGTTCTAGTCTCAATATAAACTATGGGTCAAGGATTCACAAACGACCTGGTTGGGAGTACGATTCGGGATCGCGTCACTCTTCTAATGGCACTTTATAATAAGTTTGAGACTGTCCGAGCCTCTCTCTTGCATCGCCATCCCTTACTAACTCTTGATGATGTTGTTACAGCACTCTATTTTGAAGAAACTCGGCTTGGTACAAACTCTCAAACTTCAACCGAAGTACTTGCAGTTACTCAGTCTAAATCCGAGAAATCATCAGATGCATGCAACTACTGCCATGAAACAACCCATATATTACTATTTTGTCCCAAACGAGTGTGCAAGTACTATCATAAGCGTGGCCCAAAATATTGGGGTTCTGATTGCTACAAGAATCCTGCCAGAAAACCTAATACCAAGTCCGTCACTGTTGCCGCTTCCAATTTTCAGCCATCCAATCCACCTCCATCCGTCACCAATAATGATCTTGCTGATATGTTAAAACAGGTTTTATCTGGTTCATCTAATGCAATGTCTGCAATTTCAGGTACCTCTTGGTATTTTGACTCCGGTTGCTGTAATCACATGACTTCTGATTCCACAATTTTTCTCTCCAAAAATTCTACCACACACACATCTCCCATTAAAATTGCTGATGGATCTTCATTACATGTCACCCACATTGGCCCTATATCAACATCCACTTCATCTCTTCCCTCTACTTTTCATATACCAAAATTGACTATTAATCTTATATCTGTTGGACAATTTTGTGATCTTGACCTTACTGTTCTATTCTCTTCTTCTGTTTGTCATGTGCAGGATCCACGGACGGGACATGCTATTGGGATAGGCCGTAAGTTGGTCGCATGTTCGAGCTTATCCATCTTTGCACACCACCAGATGTTTCCATCTCTACTCTTGTTGCTGCTCCCACTTTTCCCACCTCATCTCTGGAACTTTGTCACTCTCGGTTAGGTCATATGTCTATTGATAAGCTTAGAACTCTTATTTCCACTGGCAGATTAGGAACTGTTAAGTCAAAAAATATTTCATGTTTATCATGTCAACTGTGAAAACAACCCGCATTATCTTTCAATAAAAGTAATTCTCTTTCTTCTGCACTTTTTAATCTTATTCATTCTGATGTATGGGGGACCTTCTCCTCATGATTCTATGGGAGGATAAAAATACTTTGTTGTTTTTATAGATGACTACACACGTTTTACATGGATATTTCTCATAAAAAATCGCTCTGAACTACCACAGCTATATTACCATTTTGCTCAAATGATCAAAACTCAGTTTTCTCGACCAATCAAAATTTTTCGTGCTGACAATGCTATGGAATACAAAGAATCCAACTTTTTAAATTTTTACGTCAGCAAGGCACAATTTCTCAATACTCTTGTCCTGGTACATCCCAACAAAACGGTCGTGCTGAACGAAAACACCGTCATATTCTCGACACTGTTCGCACTCTTCTCATATCCAGTAGATGTCCCGAACGTTTCTGGGGGGAAGCAGCTCTTACTGGCGTATACACCATTAATCGCCACCCTATTCCTGCCTTCCACAATCAGTCACCCTATGAGAGGTTGTATGGCAACGCTCCTAACTATAATCTTCTCAAAGTTTTTGGGTGTGCCTGCTTTGTCTTACTCCAGCCTCATGAACATTCTAAACTCGAACCTTGATCTCGTCTATGTTGCTTCCTAGGGTATGGGATATAACATAAAGGCTATAGGTATTGGGATCCTATTTCAAAACGACTTCGCGTGTCTCGCCATGTCATATTTTGAGAACACAAAATGTTCTCATCCATTTCCAAATTTCAAGTCTCCAATCCTACCACTATCCCTTTTTTCACTAGCTCCACTGGCGATCTCTATCCTCTCAACACATTTGTTCTGCCCACACCTGGATCGGCACCTTCTGACTCTATCCCATCGAGTGAGATTCCCCTTCCCGCTGAATCTACCTCCCCAAACCTTGAATATAATTCATCACCAGCTGAATCTACCTCCCCGATCACTGACTTTCATTCATCCCCCAACCTATCTCCTAGGCCTACCACGGACTATCCTCATGACATTGACTTGTCCAAAGATCCATCCAGACAATCCACTCCTCGTCAATCCACACGGATAAGGCAACTTCCTCATTATCTTCGTGATTATCACTGTTATTCCACTATTTTCTCTTACCATGAGCCTTCTACTTATAAAGAGGCTAGTTCTAACCCATTACGGCAGCAAGGGATGTCTGAGGAATTACAGGCCTTAGAAAAAGCTCAGACTTGAGAATTGGTCACCCTTCCTCCAGGGAAGACATCAGTTGGATGTAAATGGGTTTACAAAATTAAGACCAAATCAGATGGATCCATCGATCGATACAAAGTTCGACTTGTTGCAAAAGGTTTTAATCAAGAATACGACATTGATTATGAGGAAACTTTTGCACCTGTTGCCCGTTTAACTTCTGTTCGAAGCCTTCTCGCTGTTGCTGCTATTCGAAAATAGAAACTTTTTCAGATGGATGTAAAGAATGCATTCATAAATGGTGATCTTTCGGAAGAAGTTTATATGAAACCTCCTCCAGGGTTCCATCACTCCTCATCTCAAGTGTGCAAGCTCCGCCGTGCCTTATATGGTCTAAAACAAGCCCCTCGTGCTTGGTTTGACAAGTTTAGCTCTACTATTCAAACAATGGGCTTCAACTCTAGTGCTTATGACTATGGGCTCTTCATCCGAAAGAGGACTACTGGTATTACACTTATGGTTCTTTATGTAGATGACATGATTATTACCGGAAATGATACTAGTGGTATTTCTGAACTCAAACAATCTTTCAGTCGTCACTTTGAGATGAAAGATCTCGGTCGTCTAAATTATTTTTTGGGACTTGAAGTGTTATCTGATTCTGCTGGTTACTATCTCTCCCAAGCTAAGTATGCTTCTGATATTCTTAGTCGTGCGGGTCTCACCGACTGCAAAACTGCGCCTACTCCGTTGGAACCAAGTACCAAACTTACTCCTCTTGATGGTACTCCTCTTAGTGATGCAACTTTGTATCGACAAATTGTTGGCAGCCTGGTCTATCTCACCGTCACTCGTCCGGACATTGCCCATGCCGTTCACATTATTAGTCAGTTTATGTCTGCTCCACGGTCCACTCATTATACTACTGTTCTTCGTATTCTTAGATATATCAAAGGGACAATGTTTCACGGTCTTCAGTTTTCCTCTACGTCCTCCTTTGAGCTACGTGCCTATTCTGATTCTGACTGGGCTGGTGATCCAACTGACAGACGGTCAACTACCGGTTACTGCATTTTCTTGGGCGATTCGCTTATATCTTGGCGTAGCAAGAAACAAACCCTAGTTTCCCGCTCAAGTACAGAAGCAGAATATCGTGCTCTGGCTGACACCACTCAAAAAATTGTTTAGCTCCGCTGGCTCCTCTCAGACATGGACATTTCTCAACATCTTCCAACCGTCCTTAGATGTGATTATCAAAGTGACATTCAGATTGCTCACAATGATGTTTTTCATGAACGGACGAAGTATATTGAGATTGACTGTTACTTCATTCGCCAGCATGTATCTAGCAACACCATTCGTCTCATCCCGATCTCATCCATAGATCAACCTACGGACATATTCAGTAAAGTTCATCCACCAGGTCGCTTTCAGAATTTGCTTTCGAAACTCAAGCTGACCTCCCATTTGCCACCTTGAGTTTGAGGGGGGGTGTTAGAATGTTAGAAATGTTATAAATGTATAAATGTATATACACCATTGTCACCATTGTCACCATTTGTCAACCCTTCTAGATACACCACCATTGTCAACCTCAATTGTGTCAAATATACACACACCACCACTACCATTGTGAAATATACACGCCACTATTGTCAAATGTTCATACCACCATTGTCAAATGTCCAACCCCTTACATGTGTATATATATATTCCCATGCTATTGTATATGAAACACAATCAATGAAATCAATAATTCTTCATTTCTTTCCTTAGTTTTCTACAATAACAATTGATTAACCGTGTATAATGCTAGCTTGAAATACCAAACTCGGTTCTGATGCAGGAGGTCAGGAGCAAAGGAAGGATCTACGTACTACTCCCTCAAAGTACTTGTAATTCTGTACATGGAGAGAGACTGGTTACCAGCTACCTAACACGCTCTTTTGCCATGACATTCTCTTTATCCAAGACCTCGAATGGGGTTCCCACATGATAAGGATGACGAGTATCTACTTGTATCTTCTCAAGATACGGAGCATTCGTAAAGAGATAGGTAGCTAACTCCACATCAGTTGTACTCCCACGAAACCACCTGAACTCCACCACCTTTAGACATTTCAGCTTAATGCTTCTCTTTACTCTCTCTCGCACTTTAGCAGGTCCATCCACCCACTCCATCTGAATGGAAAATCTATACAGCATTGGGCATGCCCTCAACAGTGAGGTGCAAGAAAGGAGACTGCGGTGATCACTTGTTTTCACTATCAATTCCAATTGCTCAAGATTCTTGAATCTAGGAAATCTGGTAAAATATCCATACATATCTGCAGCTAGGTCCAATTTAAGCTTTGCTATCTGAGAGAGGGAGATAGAAAGCCGACTGAAGTTCTTGTCCCGAATTATGTTGTCAGCATAAAATCCTCCGAATGATAAAGCAGCAAGATTTGGAACATTCTTCAAACATAGTTTTATTCGTGGTCCAGAGTATGTCAACGATGAAAGATATATTGCAGATATTTCTAGAAACTTTAAATGGTGGCAGTGGACTATTTCTAAATACTCTAGCTTTGGAGATGATGCAGGAAAAACTTTCAGACCTAGTAGGCATGGCGAGCTTGAAATGCATGCAAATTCAAGGTAGGGACAGTTGGAAAGAAGGTACTCGAGAATTTCTTGGGTCACACCTACAAATTGCAACTTCAGAGATGTTAGGCAATTGATGTTTGAATTGCCAAGACATTATTCTGGAAAAGGGTAGCAGTCGTCCCAATGTATATACACTCGCTTGAAAAACAGCTCAAGCCGCCTCAATCTCTTTTGTAGGGCAAAATTAATCCAACTATCAATATTTGAGCCATAGCTTAAATCTAAATCAAATTGAACTCTTAATTCGTTAATAGTTACACCTTTGTGTGCATTCAATATTTGATTTACCCAGCTTACGATCCTGATCCTTTCTGGTTTCAATAACCTATAATTCCGAGAAAAAATAATTTCCTCAAGCACCTTTGAACCATCGAAGTTCAAGCTACCAGTGGAGAATGTCCACAACTTTTTCCATCCGTGAGACAGGATGCTGGTACGTGCAGCTTCTTCAATTTTCAGGAGGGACACGATATTCACAAGAATGCCCTCCGGCAATTCACTAATCCGATCCGCCATAGAAGGCCTTCTGCTCCTACTACACTTCTGCAACTTATTAGAACTAGGATGCTGCATGCTTTTGTACATGGTCCAAATAGTCCCTTAATTTCTCCTCTGTTGTAATAACTTAGAATTAAGTTACTATCCCCGGCCCAGCCCTTCTTTCTCTTCAAATCGCAATTCAAGGTAATTAAGCAAACTTCGCGAACAAAAATCGACAGGCGCCTCGATCTGACTGGGTCTGTGAAAATTAGTGTGTGTATGTATATATATGCGATAAGTAATAACAAATTGATAGGGAATAGGAATACTACTACTTTGCTTTGGATAAGGAAAAACGAAAAAAGAATTCGTAGTAATATGTAGTATATACTAGACTAGAAGCCGGCCCAAGATGGGCTTGGACCCATGGTGGCTCCATGAAAAATGTTACTAAAGCGTTTATTTATTTATTTATTTTTCATCCTAATTTCCCTACTTATACACGGACTTAACTTTTAGAGATAATGGGTTATAAGGTCTCGCTCCGTAATGTGTTGTAACTCTAAGGACGGATTCATGTTTAATAAAGGGAAGTAGTACTAATTTCATAATTTGGTTTTACAATAAGGACACTTTTCATAATATTAATTTATTTTAAGGAAAATGATAAATGTTGATGGACAAAACTACCCTACTATATCATTTATTCTAATTATACAAAAGACATATTATTCTCTCTTACATACACATAGTTTAGAGAGAGAAAACAAAAAATAAGAGAAAAGAGAAGTTGTCTCACCACCACCACCACCACCACCACCTTACTCTCCGATCGTATCTCCGAGAGGATCATCGTTCTCATCATCATCATCATCATCTTCTTCTTCTTCTTCTTCTTCTTCTTCTTCTTTTTCTAGATCTACAATAGTAAAACATATATAACTTTTGATCGAACCGTTGGATTTGGCTGATTTTTGGATATGTTGTTCGGAAGACAAAGTTACTATTATTGCTCAAAAAATTAAGACGATCAGAAGTCGTTTTGCTATTGAAATCGATCAATTTTGACAGTCCAGCGGGATTTGAAAAAAATATATGATTATAACTCTTTTTTTTTTTTTTTACGAACCCTACGTCGATCCATATCTATATACATATAAATAAATTGAGTGGATGTTGATCTCATCAATTTTGTTGTTCTCTATTTTGTAATGGTTCTAAAATTATTTTAGCACCTTCTGATTTGTTGTTCAAGTGATGTTATTTTATGGTTGTTGTTCAAAAGGTGCTAAATGCATTTAGCACCTTCTGGTTGTTGTCTAGATGGTGCTAAATGCATGTAGCACCCTTTGGTTACTGTCCAGATGGTGCTAAATACATTTAGCACCTTCTGGTTGTGGTGCTTAATGTATTTAGCACCTTCTGGTTGCTGTCCAGAGGGTGCTAAATGCATTTAGCACCTTCTGGTTGCTCTCTAGGGGGTGCTAAATGCATTTAGTACCTTTTGGTTGTGGCGCTAAATGCATTTAGCACCTTATTGTTGCTGTCTAGCGGGTGCTAAATGCATTTAGCACCATCTGGTTGCTGTTCAGCGGGTGCTAAATGCATTTAGCACCTTCTGGTTGTGGTGCTAAATGCATTTAACATCCTCTGGTTGCTGTCCAGGGGGTGCTAAACGCATTTAGCACATTCTGGTTGCTGTCCAGAGGGTGCTAAGTGCATTTAGCACCTTTTGGTACCTTTTGGTTGTAGTGCTAAATACATTTAGCACCCTTTGGTTGCTGTGCAGGGGGTGCTAAATGCATTTAGCACCTTCTGATTGCTGTTGGTGTTATAATAAGACGATATTATAAGGAAGGGGCATTTGTGTCTTTTTTGTATAGTGTCCTTAATTTACATAGCTAATTTTTAAATGTCCTTTATAATTATATTATTATTATAATGAGCCCTTATACCTAAATGCCTCTAACTTTTATCTGTTAATATTTTTTGAACTGAATTTTAATAAATGAAATTTATCTTTATATAAAAGTGGGCTAGTCTGACCAAATTTTCCTCCAATTTTTTTTCTTTTACTTTTTAAATAAATAAATAAAAAAAAAAGAGTTTGCAAGCATGTGAATATACTAAAAGTATCTATAGAGTTAATGTAGCGCACAAAGTGCATTGCATGGGTAATTGCCCAAGGTAATTTGAGTATTGTGGCTTTTTTTTAAAAAAAGTTTGTGAGTATACATGAAAAATCAAATTTTAATCTAACTTTTTCTTGTGAAACAATAATTTGACTATTAATTATTATGGCAATTTAAGTATTGTGGCTTCTGAAAATAAAATTACTTTTAATGATATATTGTTGTCTGATTTTTCTTTTTCTTTACTTTTTGTGACGCGTGTTAATCTGATTTTTACATTTTTTTGTATTTTTCATTTATTCATAAATGTTATTTAGTGTATTTATTCGTTTAGCAAATTTTTCGATTTTGAATTTCGTATTTAAATATTTTTTAAAAAATGTAAATGTTGTTCATATTATCGTACATTTAATTTTAGTAATTTGATAACTATTTGATTTGTTGGCGATTGTGTCCATTGCCAACAAATACAAATACTTTTTAAGTTTCTTTGATATTTATTGTAATTTATGTTTTACTGATTTTTATCTTAAATAAAATTGTCTACCAAATTTTTCCTAGGTAGTTTTAGTTTTTCTATCTCCATCCTAAGGTATCTTTGAGGTTTTTTTTTTATTTTTATTTTAATTTCAGTGTTTTTTATTTAATATAATAGATAGTATTGTAAATTTAATTTAGTGGATCAGTTTAGTTTTAATTTATCGTTTCCTTTTCATTGTACCTAATTTTTGACTTTCTACTTTATTATTGTGATGTTCATTTGTTCGATTACTAATTTTCATTATTTTTTGTTATAATGATATTGTTCATATTGTATAAAACGTGCGACGCATAGATAATATATTAGTTAATTTAAAAAAATGGGATCTTGAAAAATAGGGCTTGCTTGAAAAAAAAATTATGCAAAAGAACCAATGAATAATTTTTTTGTAAATTAAGGGCCTATATTTGATCAAACTTTAGAAGGAGTGCAAAGTTAACTTTGCATTAATTTTTTAAATTGTATTTTTTGTGGAATCATGCAAAATTAAGTTTGCACTATATGTTTTTTAGTATATTATTATAAATAAGTATATAATTGACAGTGTTTTAGAATAATTTTAACAAATTACATATTCAAAATTTATTTATTAATAAAATGCACATAATATTTTTTTTGAAATTATGCAAAGTTAAGTTAAGTTTGCACTCTTTATTTTATAAAATATTACTATGTATTTGTATTTATTTGACATTATTTTAAAGTTTTATGAACAAAACATAAAAATATATTTGTTAAAAAATATAAACATATCATGCAAAATAAATTTATATTAAACTTTTTTTATTGCAAAGTGCAAAGTTAAATTTGCACTCGATCAAAACTCTTATTTTAAAACACAATTAATAAAAAAAAACTCTTATTTTAAAATAATAATAATATCTAAACTTTTAATTTTAAAAATATATTATTAATTAATATTTTCGACCTTTCACCTTATTTTCGGTTAAAAAAATAATTGAGAGGAACTACATTTGTACGCAAGAGAAAAAAAAAATCGAAGGCGCCATTAAGATACTCTAAATAAATACAAATCAATATCATTAGGTCTGGACAGCAAAATTCTCCCAATCTCGAAGTAAAACCCTAAAATTTCTGGGTTTTTTCTTGAGCTCAGCAACAATCAACTCCAAAATCCTGTCTTTAGATGGATGAATCCGCGGCAACCAAAGTACGCATCTATTCTTCTTCATCTTGCACTTAATTGATGATTTTATTGCGAGTACGCATACATATTTGAACAATTATGCATTTTGATAGAATGCACTTGTTCTGATTTTACACAATTCGATTAATCGACGTAATGTACCTATCTATCCTATGATTGATTGATGTTTTTTCTTGTATTGTGCATTTTTATGTAAAAGCAATTAGTATAATGATTTGATTTCCATGTTAGGTTGATTCAGCTCCAGCTTTAGATTCAGTTACCAAACATGAGCAAAAAGGTTAGGGCTTTAATTGATTTTGAACTGATTTGATTGAATTGTGTATGTGTGTGTTTTGTTCTGTTCTGTTCTGTTCTGTTCTAACTACTGGTGAGATTGTGGTGTATATGTGTAGGAAATAGGGAAGCAGAAGAGGCCATTGATAATGAAGTGCCTGTAAAGAAGCAGAAGCTGGAAAGTGAGGCCAAGAAGCAAGAAAATGCCGGTTCGTCCGATCTTGAGGAAGAACAGGAGGTTCAACTAACTACTTGCTAGTCATTTAACATTGTGATCAGATTTCTCTGTTTTGCTTATGTATTTTCAATGTGTGAAGCAAATGATTTAAGTTCCGTTTTAGTTGCACTCCGAAAATTTTTCAAATTAAATTTACGATTGAATGTCGTGTCACTGATGACGAGGTATTTAAATACTTTTGCCTTCAAATTACTGAAGATTCTATTTCAAGTATTGGTTTTAGAATTCAGTATGCGTTGTTTGTATCTTGTTTTTAAGTATTTCAATGAATTGTATGCAGGATAAAAATATTGTTCCTTTAGGAAAGGTGCCCTTGCCCATAGCTGTTGTAAAGGATGAGCCATTAGAAGGTTCCAAGAAAGACAAGTCAAGTAATTATTCTGAGTCAAATGATGATCATGTGAGTGCCAAGTTTTCTGAATCTGTATGATAACAAATAATTTATGCAGTACTCCAAAAAAAAAAAAAAAAGAAGCAACATTAAAGGGAGATAATTGGTGGAAACTGATGTTGATAACAAACCATCTAATGATTCAATCTCATATAGCTTCTAAGATGAGAAAACTTGTGGTGCCAAACTAGACTATTTTTGTCTTGTTGACTGATTATGGATTTGAAATATATATTGTATACATGGATTTGTTTTTGGGAAAGATTGAAGCTAACAGTTAGCACAGTACTCATAAACTAAAATATATGGTTGAACAGAAGAATTTTGCCAAGGATATCTCCAAACAGGAGTTGCCTGCTACGGCTGCTAAGAATGGATCTTTTGCAGTTACCGAGAAGAAAAATGAAACAAGTCATAGTTCAAAAGAAGAAAGTACACTGGATGTGGAAGATGTAAGTAATTGGACTTCCTCTGATATTACTTCTCTCGACAACTTTTCGTTCTGAATTTTATGCTCTATGGTCTTCCAAAATAGTATTTCAAATTCCTTTTCAGAGCATCCACAATGGGAAATTTAGTGGAATGATAAGTAGGATATATTTAACCTACTTACTTGTGTGCATAAATAAGTTTAGACTTCATACGCTCGTTAGAAGTGCAGATGGGAAGAAACACTCAACTAATAAGCGTCCACAATTACCCTATATCCATTTTGTATTAATTAATTAATTTAATTTACTACCTCTACGTACATATCTGGCAGAGCACTTTGACTCTTTGCTGCAAATCAAATGGTTGTTTCCCCAGCCGCTCATCGCAAAGGCGTTTCACTTTTCACCTCTCTTGCTGATCAATTTATTGTGCCCATGCTCATGCTAATTAGTGTGGCGTATGATATGAAACTTGAGAAAACTTAAGTTTATCATACTCCTATACTATAGAACAATGTTTTATCCTACCTATACTATCTGTTGTGTGCACTCGTAGGATAAATATAACCTACTTATACTACCATTGATGATGCTCTCATCAGTATAATCAAGATTTTTTTTGTTGTGTATTAGTGATTTAATGATTTTTTCAAATGCCTCTGCAGATCATAGCTACCAATGACATTTTGGAAATGGCATCCTTAGCAACTGTAACCAAGCAGGTCTTTTTTAGCATCTTGGTTGTTGGTAACTCTCTTTATGTTGTATTGGATGTACAAATTTGTTATTTCTTACCCTATTTTACAACCGCAGAAAGCTGACGTTAAAGAAATTAATAGTGAAGAAGTGTGTTCTAAGGGAAGTAGTGGCGAGGATCCTCAAAGCCAAAATCTGGAAGTTCCGGTAAATTATCGTTGGCGACATATCAATGTCTTGTTTTATTATTTCAATATATAGTTTGAAAGTATCTACCGCATGCATTATGCCACAGTCCACTGATGTAAAATCAAGTGAAAAACCTGAAGAAAAAGAGAGCAGCATTTGTGATGACGAGCCTCCAAAGCTTCAGTCTATAAATATGGTAGGTCAGGTTTAAGATATTGTTTGGGCTGTGATAAATAGGTCAATATGTTTACTTTTAACTTTTTGTGTGTGTACTTGATTATGGCAGCCTATCCAAGATTTAAACAAAGACATTAATATTGAGGAGCAATCTTCTGAAGACGATGCTTCTGAGGAAGATGAGGAACGAACTTGCATGACTCCTGATAAAACTGTAAAGACTATACCCTTGAATAGACTAATAGAAGTTGAAAAAATTACTTTTGCTCATTTTCAAGAAACAATGTTATTTATTATACAAGATTCCCCACCAGCGAAGAAAGTCAAAGCAAAAGTATAAATTACACTTTCTTCATGAACAAACTTGAGATTATCCCGATTCACAAATGTACATAGATGACGAAGCCTAGGAAGAAGCCTATACGTTGATCCTTTTTGTTATAGCCTCATATGACTCCAGATGATGATTGACTGGGTTATTAACCAGCATTGGTGCAACTTCTGATGATAATTCTAATTCAATTACTGCATGAAATGAAATGATAAATTTAAATTGATGAAGAACGATTATAATATTATTACCAGACATATATAGTTTTTACTACCAGTGGATTTGATCATGCTACGCCTTTATATCTATATGATGTATTGTTTGTATAATACACACACACACATATATGATATATTATAATCATTATGATTTTATGCCATTTTGTAAGAATATGTTGTATTTGTGAACATGTGCAAGTGATGATCAAATTTATTAAAGAGGATGGTTGTTTAACTGACATATACTTATGTTAGCCATTGGCATATATCAAGAAAAAATAATCTTGGACTTGTCCTACGTAAATGCCTCAATGAAAACTAATTTATCAAAGAAATTTATTGTTGAAATAGGACACTGATGTAGAAATGGTAGATGCGGCATCAGCAGAGCAAACAGGTCCATTAACTGAAAAAGAAGATGTGAGTGCTAATTGTTTTATTCCAACCTTTTAATATTCAAGACTTTGTCAGTACGATGAACCGTATGCCATTAATTGAAACAGTATTCTTCTAATGCAGCCTCAACCCCCTGGTACTTCTATACAAGCGACAGGATCCAAAACTCTGTTTGTTGGCAATTTATCGTTCTCTGTTGAACAAACCGACGTGTATGTAACTTCTATTGTAACTTTGCATGTTTACGGTAAAAAAGGTATTTTTTGACAACTATTTGACCCTGTAGGGAGGATTTTTTCAAAGACACCGGAGAAATTGTTTCAATGCGTTTTTCTGTGGATAGAGAAGGTGCATTCAAGGGTTTTGGCCATGTTGAGTTTGCCACAGTAGAAGCAGCACAAAAGGTATGCTTAAATGTCCTTTCATGTTTCATTCTTTATTACTACTAATAATACAAATTTCTACTAAATTATCAACATGGCTGTTTGGATTTAGTGTTTGGTGGTCTCAACTCTTATCATTAGTATTTCAATCCTGCCCAAAATCAGAGAGAATTAACCATTATCACTTTGAAAATACAAGAATGTCATTGTTGTTCACCACCTATTGGTAATTTACATTGAAAAGATCATAATTTTAGGATTACCCACATTCCTGGTTAAATTTTACCTCATCCACTCGTCCATAATCACGGTCATTTTGCTTGAGTTCAGCTTGCCAATAGAACAATACTAAGGCTGCTGATTTTGTGTTAGCTCATTCGTTATATCATGGATGCCCCTGGTTTACATTATTTCTGATAATTCTTTAATTGCATAGTGTTCGATGATGACATATCACACTGGATGAACCTTTTCCTTTGTAATTTGTAGGACAAGAAGGGCAATTTCCCCACCCTTCTCTCTGTATTTTGTTATCTTTGAGTGTACATTTCAATGGCCTCTTTTTTCTTCGCTGCGTTGTTCCTGAGTTGCAGCAGCACCCTGTGGCATAAAGGGAGGTTTTGGGGTCTACCTTGATATTCCAAGGTTACATTCTTCACATTGTATTTTCTGACCTTGGTTATCATAGACCATTCATATTTAAAAATTCTGCGTAGTTATAGAGCAGCGTATTGCGAGAAAATCCTTAAAAGGAAAAAAAAAATGTACTTCGCTTTTTCTGTCTTGCTAGATGTGCATCAAGATGAAAGTTAAATTTGCCTCAGTTGTATTATACATTTTTGCTTCGACATACTGGATATAGCATATAAGTTGGAGTTTCAATGAATACAATGATTTATAAGAAGAGGCGGATTGGAAGATTCACATGGCAATTATGTATTAAAAGAAAATACAGACCAAATCCCCCGGGGGGGGGCGCTTGTTATTGGTAACATGTTGTGCATCCAAGATATACTCATTCGTATTATGAGCACTATTTAATGGCCATGTTGTGCATCCAAGATATACTCATCATCAGCTTTTATTATTTGTATGAAAGTGAAATCATGGATTGGATACTTTGAAGCGCAGGGACAGTTGTCTTAACCAACACAACAAAAAATGGACATAGTCACAGAACTTGACAAGAATGATGATGAATATATCCTTTTTGTTATTGTATATAACGCTATATGCTATGCACATCAAAATAAGTGTTCTTAAAGAGTGCTGGACGTGGATGCTTCAAATCTACAAAATGTTAGTGATTCCTAGGCTGTCCATAAAGTATTGTTGGTTATTCAGCAGGCTACTATTGCATGCAGTCATTTAGAAGCTACTTTCCATGGACTTGAGAACTGAAAATCTATATGGTGCTTTAGTTCAGATGAACCTTTCTTCTTGTTAGAAAAGAGTCGCTGCTAAATATTTGATTATGAACTGTTTAAATAAACCTTTTACTCTATGTATGCACTAATCACAGGCTATGCAATTAAATCGTCAAGAGTTGTTGGGTCGTCGTATTAAACTTGACTATGCTAGGGAAAAGGGTTCATACACTCCAAATAGCGGGTACAGTTGCCCTTTCTTTTTTCTTAATAACTGAGCTACATGGGCGTAATTGGATGATTAATTTATCTTGTTCAACATTTTAGCAATGAAAACTCGAGCACAATGGGAGGTAGAGTTCAGGGGCAAAAAATATACGTACGAGGTTTTGATACAAATGATGGTGAGGAGAAGGTATGTGTTAAAAGTGTTGTTTCCTTTGGACTTTGTGTTTCTCTACTTCATCGCACTTTTTGTATGTGGCTGAAGTCTCAGTTGTGTATGCTGTGCAGATTAGGAGTGCGCTAAAAGAGCATTTTGGGTCTTGTGGAGAGATTTCAACAGTGTCCATTCCAAGAGATTATGAGGGTAGTCTTAAAGGGTTTGTACTTTTTTCCCTCCCCTTAAAACACAAAAATTGTTAATGTAAATGTTTTCAGTAGTGTCAAGTGTAAAGAATGCCTAGAATATCTGGTAAGGAATATATTAACATGATAAAGAGTTTAGTAAGTTATACAAGTGCAATACAGGACACCTAATTGCATTGCATTTGCCTAGCTTATAAGAGTCATATGGATCGGAATGTTGTGCCACATATGAAGAATGAGTGAACTTTTTGTAAATATGTTTTGAGTTTGTAGATTCGTAGAATGTATCTCAAGGAATATCTCTGTTAACATCTTGACTTAGTGATATTGATAGTTACCCCTTATGGAACTGTGCCTACAAACTTAAGATGCTAGTTTATTAGGTCAATGTGGTAGTGTCATGGGGTAATTCTCTTTTTTCGACAAAGGCTTACCAAATGATCGCGTTGTTTCCACAAACAACCAGCAAATACAAGCACACACACAATTCAGATAATATGGACAAGCAATTTACAGAGATAACACTCCCAAACCTTTTTTATTGCCTCAATAGTTTACAAGGAATACATATTCTCTCAATTTGTCAACCAGCCAAACACACTTGACTTAGACATATTTAAATCTCTGCAGTTGACAACCCCAACTGCCTAGGGAATTCAATTTCAAAAGACAAGAAACCTATAAACACAACTGCTAGGTAGTTTTGTCCACACAAAACTACCTTGTCTTGTGCCAAGCATGTGCAAGGGAGGTTTCCCTTGTCCAACCCAGACATCAAACTGCCCATAACTGCTTGTTGTCTCAGCTAATGCCTATCCATGCATTAAACGACGTAGTTTCAGTCTTCTCTTGGATTCCCACAATTTCAAGTCATGGGCCACTCATGACTTAGGCAACATTGAGCCGCCCACAATGCAACTATAGTAATCCATGTGCTATGTCACACGCCCACATTTAGCCCGCATGGGGATTGCATGTCACGGCTTACACCAGCCCCCTATAATACCACTTAATTAAATATCCAAAGTGGTAGCAGTGCACATCAAGTCTCATAAGTTGCTGCAACCCAAGTGCCCATACACTTGGTTAATTTCTTGAATGGAGTCTAACTGCCCGCACAAAAAGCCTCCAAATTCCTGCACCCCTTATTTCTACCGGGCATGCCTTGGCAATGTTGCAACCAAGTCATGCCAACTTCGACCCCAACTACTTAGGGTCTAACAGTAGAAACCTGCGAACAAACTTGTGATTCTTATGAGTTGGTCTGGTTTCCTTTCTGAAGTAGGGATTATCAAGTCCAATAGTTGCTATATACCAATTATTGCTCCTCCATCCTTTTTTATTTGCAGGATTGCTTATATAGATTTTAAGGATAGTGATGGTTTCAACAAAGCTATGGAACTTAAGGGGTCTCACCTTGGAGAGAATACCTTAATTGTGGAAGAAGCAAAAGCAAGAGATCGTGACAGTGGCAGTGGCGGTAGGTTCGGGGGCGGTGGTAGTGGTAGGTATGGACGTCGAGATGGTGGTGGCGGCGGCTATGGCGGCAGAGATGGTGGGTATGGCAGCGGCGGGTATGGCAATAGAGATGGCAGTGGGTATGGCAGCAGCGGCGGTGGGTATGGCAATAGAGATGGCGGTGGGTATGGCGGGTATGGCAATAGAGATGGCAGTGGGTATGGTAGTAGAGATGGTGGTGGTGGCGGGTACGGCGGCAGGGATGGCAGTGGTGGCGGGTACGGCGGCAGGGATGGCAGTGGTGGCGGGTATGGCAATAGAGATGGTGGTGGTTGGTTTAGTGGGAGACGCAGGTGGTGATGGCTGTAAAGTGTGCAGATTGTATAACAAGCCCAGCATGGCTGCAGCTGGTACTGGTATGTATTTCTTCTTGTTCAAATACAGGTGTGTTTGATTGCACTCCTTTTCCTTAGAAAATCTTCCATCTTTGAATGGTGTTTGATGGCATTATTTCTGTGGTAAAACTTGGTTTAGCCTAAATTTTTCCTGAATTCAACAACCACCTCTCCTCAAATTTTTGTTTTTCATGAAAGTTTTTTACATGTATAAAATTTGCATGAATTCCCTTTTTTTTTCACGTAAATGAATCAAATGCACCATAGATTTGACTCTAGACCAAACTCAGTCTAGTTGAGAATTTGCATATAATTATACATTTATAATTTTATACACACACAGAGTTCTTAGCCTTTTGCTTATCTAATCTTGTGGAAAAAGATTTCAATTTTGGCATAAGCAAATTCGAGACTCCAAAACTAGCATTCTCTGGATTTTACATTTTATCTGATGATTCTTCCATGATCTATGTTGTGATGCAGGGGAAAAAGACAATGTTTTTTGATGACAAATTTTGGTTGTGGAACATCAAAGCTGCCAATCTCCTGGTGTTATATGTATAATACCCCACATACATACTTTTTGATCGAGGTACTCTTATAGTTTTGGCGATGACAATATGTGGAATATTTTTTGGCTTTGTTTCTGTTAGTCATTACCGTTAGGCTAGCAGAATGTAGTATTTGAACAAGGTTAGTGCACCTTTAGAAAAATGAAGAAACTTGTACATGTTAATGTTGTTAATGTACTAATGGCTGCTTTTGCTCGTATTTATTTTTTAGTCAACTTTTATAAAACTTCAATATATCATGTAAAACGACATCATTATTGTACTACACTTTCTCGTCCTATCTCTCAAATTTCAAACTTTGAAACATGTACATAAAATAAATATTTACCTGTACTAAAGCTTCAATTTACCCGAAACAATCTTTTCCCACCACATCCAAGCTATTTTCATCTCTTGTATTGAAATAAAGGAAAAACAAATATCCATATTCATCTAGAATATAATGACAACATTGACACTTTTTTTTTGGACTGACATTTGACTTTTGATTAATTAGCTTAAAAGAGAAGTGGATGCCATCTGATAGCTAGTGGGCTAGCCTAGTTAATATACCTCATCCTTGACAGGAATATAATAAAAGTTAAGATACATCCTAATAAAATCCATGATGAACTCTTTCAAGGATGGCTTCATGAAATAGAACATAGATGCCTCTTTAGAACAACAAGAACTGACTGGCCTTCGTATATCAGGTATGATTATTGGCACTCCAAGCTAGAAATCATATTGGAGTACTAGAGGACTTACTTGGAGTGGTCACCCGTACATATATATGATTTGATTAGAGATTCTGTTGAAATTGTTAAGGTGCAACTTGAAATACAAAAATTTTGAACTGAGCTACAATTATGCCTTGGTAGATCTTATTAGTTCCTACATTATTCATTTTGGTATTTTAGTAAGTTCCAATCATTATTTAAACTTGAAAATATTAAAATCGATGTAATAAAACTATATTGTCCCAAGATACAATGATGGTAAATAGAAAGTCAAAATTATGAACACATGTATGTAAATTAGTAAAACAGAGAAAATCATAAATTAATCAATGCAGAATCCATCCTTTTTGGATTGTAAGTAAAAAGCCCTCCCTCTATCTCTCTCTTTCTCTCTCTTGATCAGCAACATATTTGAATCCAAATCAATGGTAGCTTTGAACTGTAACTTTAGCTTGAGGGCCCCCTTGAACATAAATGAAACTACACTCAGAACCAGATTTCAACACATTCAGCCATTGAGGAAGCTCGTAAGTGTTCTTCTCTCGAGTTGGAGCGAGACCCCAAACAGATCCAGTGAGATTTTCAACTGTCAATTTTAGATCTGTGATTGTTTTCTCAGAAGTGTTCTTAATCGTCACCTTGTGACGGTAATATGTCATTCTTCCAATTGTCCATGAATCAGTTATGGAGTGAAAGAATTCAACTGGAACTTCTGTAAGAATAAAATAAGAAGAAAAGTAGCTAATATTTAGATTACTATATAATAATCTTATTAGGGGGGTGTTTGATTGCAAGATTGTGAAAACAGCGGAAAATAACTGGTTTTCCTTGAGGTGTTTAGCATGGAAATTGTATCTTCATGGAAAAGAGCTGTTGGCCCTTAGTTTTCCATGGATTTCAATTCCCAGGTAGGGGGATAAGATAAATTCAATTTGCTAGTTTATTAGGGGAGAAAAATGCTCATTCAATCATATGTAATGAATTGATTTCCTTGAAATTTTGTAACATCAAACCAAACATTGGAAAATGTGTTAAAAAGTATGGTATTTCCATTCAAGAAAAATGCACTGTCAAACAAACCCCCAAATTAGTGAAAAACACGAACCAAATTATCCAATTACAATGAAGTTCTGTATAACTTTTAGGAAAAAAAACTTGTAGAAAAATCACCTGATTTTGTGTGGGGTACTGGTGCTTTATTTGGGTAGGAACCTGTAAATTCATGTAAAGTAGAGAATTTAGGAGAGATTCAATAAACTTATTACCAAACAACTTTTGTCAAATTCTAATACTCACTTGGAGTTGTTTGTTGGTAAGGTTTTGGTGATTCTTGATGATAAGAACCTGCCCCTAAATTTCCAGTCGTGGCTTGTAGCTTGGAGAATAGTCCTACGAGAGGGGCAGTACCAGATATTGTAGGTTCAGTTTGTTCATAATTGGACCGATCATCAATGAAGGCGTCATTCTTGTTGGGACCCCCAACTAGGGCTCCATATATAATGTTGGGATTTCCTTGAGGGCGGTGATACCATGTTTCGAATCCTTGGGCACAACCGACCAATGAATGAAAAACAGAAATCGAAGCAATGGAAGCGCCCCTATGGTGAACTTGGACTGGATATTTTTGGCCGTACCCAACTAAGTAGCTCATGGACTCAGGATTTTTGCCAAGAATGTAGTCACCCTATAAAAAGAAAAATTGAAATAACCATCAATGCTTTTGCACAATGGCATGCAAAAAGCGTGTGTTTCCTAGGAAAAAACATAGTATGAAGTGTGAATGGAAAATCTTGACGTGCCTGTGATTTAGCAAAGTTGAGGAGTTCTTGAGGCTGAATTTGGGCATCAGGGCATTTGAGCACAGAATTCGATGCAGATAGATAATCGGAGTAGACAGCCAGAAGAAATGCAGCAGATGCGGCATATTGCATGTTGTTCCATTCGTGCACATAAATCAATCCCCCTTTTATAACAAAGTTCATCAGAATGTTAGCCATTTATTACAAGAACGAAACAGCTATCCAAAAAGACATTCTTTTTAAAATTATTACTAACCAGGAGTCATAGGGACATTGTAGCCATCATTCTTTTGCTGGCAAGCACACGCGAAGAAATCTGCTTTAGCCTGATATTGTTTCAGTGTTGAAGTATATGCCCCACCAGCTCCCTCCAATAGAACCTGCATATAGTTTCGAATACATAATTAAGTAGCTGCTTGGGAATTTTGAGAAATCATCATTGTTGTTTGTTTTGAAACTAAACTACTTGTCTGGTTTATGTTCTGTTCCAATTTGGTATAACTCAGAAGGAAGCAAACTTCACCAAACATGGTCTAACTTGAAAATAACCAAAATTTTCATGGTTAGTAATGAAGTTTCCCAAATGATTACACAACATTCACTAGTAAAATGTGTGGTTCATAGACACTATTAATTAAGTTTGAAAGCTTGATCAACTTCAACTTGTTTACTTCTCTCGTCAATACCAAACAAGCATGTTACCGGGCTCGAGTAGTTTGATTTCTATTATAAATTTATGTTCAAATTTCGGTTTGGTTCTGGTTGTGCCAATTGCGCTCAAGACAAGCTCAACTAGCTCAATCGATTTTACAAACCTACATCAAAGAGGCTCTTGAAAACGTAGGGCTATTCTTTTATGTGCGACTTTAAAGTTTAGAAGTGCAAAAACTTTAAAAAAAGTTACTTTTGTAAAATGATGTGACATTAATATATACATCAGTCAAGTGGTCCGTCAGGTTCCAACCTACGTTCACTATTCACTTTTTGTGGGTATGTTAACTTACCTTTGAGAGGAGAATTTGGACCCCAGCATATTTGTTGTCCCAAGAGAATTCTTTGACAGCCCAACCAGTTCCACCCATAGAAGCAGCATTATCCACCACATACTTCAAATAATATTCATCTCTTGTTGCTTTATACAGCCACGTAGCAGCCCACAATAGTTCATCCTTTTGTTAACAACCATCACCACATTTGTTCAATTAGTTAAATAAACAATTAAACAATCAACCTAAACAGAAATAATTCAAATTAATAAACAGAATCATTCAACTAACCGAATAGCCTGACGATGTATAGAAATTCTTAGCGCACTGGATGGAATCGATGTACAATCCCCTAAATCTATCAGCAAATGAGAAAAGCTGCAAAAAAGAAAAGGGAAAAAAAATTCATTTCATTTATAATGATAGAGGCAATTTTTTGTTGTTGTAGGTTAATTAGTTTTGTCAATTAAAAAGAATTTAATGTAGGCAGGTAACCTGTTTGGCATGGATTAAGAGTAAGTTAGAGTAGGAAGAGTTGTAAGGCTTGAATGCAATAGAAGCAGCCGCCATGGCCGCAGCGGTTTCACCGGCTAGGTCTGACCCTGGATTATTCCTATCCACCTTGTATGCATTCCTAGGTGTAGTCATGTCCTCAGCTCTCTCCCAACAATAGTGGTCCGAGTCTCCATCACCCACCTGAATTTGTTTGTACCAAAATCAGATAACGCACACTATTACAAACTACATTTATAGGTTGTGTTATTGTCAAAGTAGAAATGGCTTTTGACGCAGAAATGTACTATCAAAGCTTAATGGATCAATTGTTTTTGCAGTAACTACTACAGTAAGGGGCATTAGGCATGGGAACAGTGCAATAAAATTACTGATGAGATGAGATGAGATTTTTCATATAGTATCACATAGGAGTAATATTTGAAATCATTAACTCTCCAGCTAACAGAGCAGTTGGAAGATTTAAACATTAACCTTTTCAACCAACTTTGGAAACATTAACCCTAGCCTGAAGCAGGGAGAGTTAAAGAGTGTTGTTTTTAATTAATAGGTTTGGTTTGTTACTTCACCGTGAGTGAATTCCATTAAATAGAAATGGAGGGTTAGGGTACAGCAATGAATTTCAATGGGCTCTCTCTCTATTACAAAGAAAAAGAAGTCACTGTTTCAAAAGTATTACGCTGAAAATAGGTACTCTTTCCATCTCAAATTGATATGCCAAACAAATTACTAATTTTAACATACTCAATAGTTAAAACAATAAAAAAATTAACATAACAAACGGACAATCCGAAAAAGAGATAAGATTACTAATTTGAGACATCCGGAAAAAAAAATCGTAAATTGGAGGCGGAGGCGGAGAAAATAAATGAAAGCAAATAAAAGTATAAACAATACAGATGGCCAAACAATTGAAAATTGATCAGTCTATGCAATATTGTTGTGGTAGGAAAGAAAAAAACTCCAAATAAATATTTGACTGATATATTTAAAAAATAAAAATAAAAAATTTATAATATGTGAATTTGAAGAGAGACCTGTCCCCATAGAACATCGGGCTGAGTATGTGATTTGATGAAGTAATCAGTGCCCCATTTGATGGCAGCCAAAGTGTGTCCCATCTGGTCAAGACCAGTTATCTCTTTTCTGAACTCCATGGTTCCCCATGAGAGCATGGTCACACTATATGCCATTGGCAACCCAAATTTCACATGATCCCCTGCATCATAATATCCTCCCACCAAGTCCACCTGCTCATATTATATCCCAATACATATTAATTTACATGCACCAATTCATCAATGATCAAATATATATATATATATATGCATACACACCGGCCTTTAGTGAGAATTTTTGAGCTAGATGTGTTAGCAACATTGTTATATTGATAATGCATTTAGCAGTGACAAAATTCAGTTGTTAAAGACTAATCCACAAATAATTAAGTGTTAACACACACACACACATATATATTATATAACATACTCCTTGATGAAAACCATCAGCTAGTCCAGAATCGCCACGCCATTTGACACGCTGAGTAGCAGGTATTTTACCGGACCTTTGTGCCTCGAAGAACATCAAGCTCTTATCAAGTGCTTCGCCGTAGTTGAAACCGGTACCAATGGCTGCCTTTATGCCAACTAACAAAACCAAGCCCAAAAGGACACAAGAACAACCAAAACTCACCATTGAAGAACAGAGAATATATATATATATAGAGAGAGAGAGGGGGGAGAAAATGATTCAAATGAATGAGGAGTGGGAGAATGAATGTGTTTGGTTTGTGAAGTATGGAATGTGAAGGGTTATATATATATAGAAGGAATGTAAATGGAATGATAAATAAAAATAAGGTAAACTAAAATCAAGGAGAATTATTAATTGAAGAGAATTTTTTGTTTGAATTTGAAATTTTTTTATTTTTTTTCCTGCTAGTATTATTATTATTATTATTATTATTATTATTATTATTGGTGGGAAAACTGAAGGGGGGTGGTAGCCTTCACGTTTATAAGAGAGAGCTCCCCACGTTGTGTAGTACTGAATTTTACGTTGCTTATGATTAGCGGGTGGAGGTTGCGATTTGGTACTACGCAACTGCTTGGCTTTATCCTGCCTTGGCATGATCATGACCGTTTATCCAGGGTTGACTTATTGGGTTGACCCTAATGAGCTATGTGAGTCAACAGGCATCATTGGTATGTTAGAGCTTGGCATATTTTCTGTAAAATAGGTTTTACGTGCAAATATAAATAGATTCACCTGAGAGAAAATGTGAGAAAAATCTAATTTTAGTTGTTCTTTAATTTATTAATTATATTTCTTATGTATTTTTTTTTTCTAATTTACATTTAAAAATAAATAAATTTACAAAATTTTAACTTTTTTTTTTCTTTCTGAAAATTTGGTTACAAGTTTCATTGGAAGCTTGAAGTAAAATTAACAAATTTCACTGTAGATCTGTAACAAAATTTTCTGTAAAAAAAATACAAAATTTACTAATAATTTGCTAAAAATATATATATATGAAAATTTAGAAGCTGACTACAAGTTATAAAAAATATTACATTGTTATTTACGAGTTTAACGGCAAATAATTGTGTGTAGTATTTAAAGAATTGTTTTATTTTATTGGAAAGAAGGGGGCAATCAATGTTACCTTATTGAATTTTAATATTTGAAAAGTGAAAATAATGCTGAAGGAAATTTTTGTCTATAAAAATGCTGAGTTGGCCAAAAAGAAAAAAAGAATTATTGAAAAAGTATGTATTATATTATTCTCGTCTAAATTTATACGTAGTAAAAATTTATTACCAAATGATCCGGATTGCCTTTGTGTAGCAACTTTCCTTTTCCTTTTTATGCTGTCCCCAAAAGAAGGAAGTGGGCTTGGTTACAATGGCTCACGTGATATCACTAAAAATTATTGAATAATGATTTACTACCAACTTAATATATATGTTTACTAATATTTTCAAAACTGCATTATGCGACATTCTCTTAAAATACTAACTATTACGATCGTCGACAAATCATTTGAATTACTAACTAGTAATTTAAGTTAGTATATGTACTGTTACTTAAAACGGAATATTAGAAAATGAGACTTTTTTAAAAAAAATAATTATAAAATGAATCCGTGAATAATACTTTTATAAATTAAGGGTTTATATATGACTAAATTCTAAAAGAAGTGTTACATTAAATTTGTAATAAATTTTTGGATTGTAATTTTTTATGGTATCATGCAAAATTAAGTTTGCAATGTATTGTTTTTAGCAAATTACTACGTCTAAACGTTTAATTGACGGTGTATTAGAGTTATTTCAATAAATTACAAATCTAAACTCATTCATTGATTACGCATGAAATTTTTATTTATTTATTTCGTTATGAAAAATTAAGTTTGTAATCCTTATTTCTTAATACAATACTATGTATTGGGGTTTATTTAACATTGATTTAAAATTACATGAGTAACACATAAAAATATGCTAGTTAAAAAATTAAATCAAATCATGCAAAACAAATTTGCATTAAATTTTTTGAATTGCAAAGTTAAATTTATACAAAATACAACGTTAGTCAGAATCCTTATTTTCAAATTTAAAACACAATTTACTAACAGGGAACCTACTCTATAAATTTTTTAAAAAATAGACCACTATTTCAAAAAAATATTATTCATTAATTTTTTCTCAAAACAAGTTCTCACAGAGGAGGGTTTTATCCATTTTCAATACTAATATTTTTTAAAAAAAAGAGTTATGTTTGCATATACCAAAGAGCTCATATAACCTTTACGTTTAAGCACGTGCAATATATACCTCTAAATGCACAAACTATATAAAAAAAATTTATTTTTTTCTTACTCTCAAACTATGGAATTTTTAATCAACTACCTTTCACGACTTTAAATTTCATAAAGGCAAGCTTGTTTTAATCTATTTATGGGCCTCTCATTTAAGATGATAAATAGTTGAAAATAAAATTTGGAGACGAAATCTTACCCATGAACCCACAAAAAATTCAACCATTTAACAGTGTAACGAAAGAATTCATATATACATTTAGCAGCTTTTGATGATCATTTCACCAACAAAATAATTGATTTTATTGTACAAAATTTGGTGGGAATTGATAAATGCGATATGCATTTATGCAGAAAGAGGATATAAGAAAAACTAATAATTGCTTTTTGCACTGATTGGAAATAGGGAACAAGGCTTCACATGCTTCATATAATTCATATGGAAATCACCCTACCATAGAAGGTTTATTTACAGTAAAGACTGGGCCAGCATTCAGAGGGAGGAGATTCCAGTAACAACCCTCACTGTCCACACAAGAGCTTTGCCATTTGATCCTGTAACAACCCACTGGGAAACAAGATACATCAAGCAAACAACTAAAGAACCCTTGCCCTCTCTCATTAGCTTCAAAATTAGCAAATCCATCCACCGCCCCACTACTAACATTACTACCACCGCCACAGCCGCTATTATGCATATTAGCACTGGACTTGGCCTTTCCACAGCCCCTCACATACCGCAATAGCTTTTCATTCAAATCTAACATGTCATCGCTTCCCCAATCCCGACAACCTGGCTGTGTTTGCTCTTGATTCTCGCAAGGTAACCGAAAAGATGTACTACAGTAAAGGATGCAGTATAGTTTGGTTGGGCGACTTAGGAGATTTGGTTGCATGTTTTTCAATTGAAGGCAAAGATTTAGTGTGAGGTGGTAGCCTTGCAACACAAATATCCCATCTCCATTTCTAGTGTCTCCGTTTGAGGCAAAGAGCTGAGAAGAAACAGGGGGCCTGAATATTTACATCAACTTCCAGTAATTAGGTTACTTCTCATGAAGGCAAAACAAACAGGATGGATAGACGAGTATCACAGTGATCAAGTGATCAAGATTTAACCATTTATATGTGCCAAAGTAATTTAACAATTTAAAAGAGAGAATGTAAGAATTTCAATCTCCTACGTAAAAGATTTTTCTACATACCTTACTTGGAAGAAGTGATTGGGAGTCCGAAAAGGGATTTGTATCCATCTTGTAGTGATGTTCAAGAGAAGCTTCAAACTGTCATTAGCAATTTGGGATAAAAACTCATCATCATTCAATGCGTTTGCCTGATTTTGCAAGCCAACAACTCCCGTAACAGCATACCTACAAATTGTAACAATTCTTCTCGCTTCATAACCAATGTCTAATATTTGATTTCCAGGTTGATGGATAAAACAGCTAGTAGTCTGACCACAACCCTTGGAAAGTAACCAAAGTTTTGTATTAGTTTCGCCGTCTATATGCCACAACCGGCTGAGTAAATCTTGTGTGAGCATATAATGAAAACTACCCTGCGAATCCTTGAAATTGCAAACTTCAGAATTTTCCAAGGCATTTAAATTTGGAAAGAAAAGAGCAAATCCAGTACAAAAGGCCAGCAATGAGCAACTTAATGCGGTCGTAGAAATGATCATCAAACTTTTGCAGTCCATTCCGATAAAAGATGTGGCAATTAGATCAAATTCTAGTGCTAGCCTCCTCAACCGGGAAGAAATCTTAGCAAGAGGATACACCAAAGAGGCAAGTTCTTGCAAACACCTCAGGCTCTCGACTTGTACATCACCGGTAACGTTAGCTTGGATAAATTTGCCACTACCCAATAATTTTATTATATCCACCACAGTTTCTAGAACTTTCCCTCTTAGAGCCAAAAACCATCTTTGAAAAGCAAAAGCATGACCAGGTGTGAAAATGGCACCCACTGTTTCTTCTGAAGAGCAGAGAAACTTACAAGCCCCAACAAGATTTTCAATGTAGATATCAAAGTGGATACTGCATGAAGTGCCTTCGTCCATTTCACATAAATCATCTTCAAATGGAACAACTGAATTATTCTGTAACCAACTTAATAAAACGGAGCCTCGATTTGGTAAAAGAAGCGAACGGATTTTCATTTCACAGGAAGCAAACTCAGCCAATGATTTTAACCAGCGATAACAAGAATTGGATTGGACCACCGGTATTAGTTGCTGGAATATAAAGGCTGCTACAAACCATGCTCCATTACAAGCTGCATATTTTCCAGCTTTGTAAGCCCACCATTTATCCGTTCTCTCTAACAACTTCTTTGCACACTCTAGGGCAAGAATTTCAGGTTTAATGGAATAATCGTCATAAGATATATGCAAGTTTCTATCAAGATTGTAGTTTTTATCTCTCTCATTCCACGTGCAATAACAGGTGATATAAAAATGCCACAAAAGGGAATTGATTACGCGCGCATAGCAATCAAACAAGCTGCACTCGTGTACATGTTCACTCAAAAGCTTCACTTTGTTATGGACTACAGTGGTAATAGCACCAGCTTTGTCCAGGTTTTCAAGGCAAGAGATCACAACCTTTGAAAAGTAAAGCATTACCTTTGATTTAATGAACGATTTGCTTTCTGTTTCAGATTCTATAAACTCGGGACGATCAAAATCCATTTGTTGCGTGACTGTAGCTCCATCATGTTTATTCACCAGACATTCAATAAGTAAATAAATATTATCCAGTACAAGACCGCCAAGACTTTGGCATTCTTCAACAGAAAGGAGAAGTAGGCTGAGCAAACTTTTGAGTTCTAGCTCCTTTTCCATGTCAGGCTGATGAAGATCCACCATTGATTTCACCACAGACAACATTCGATCTGTGACAAATGATATCACCTGAGGGGCCACAGTGGAAATTACCTCATCCAATGAAATGTCTGTTCTTCCCATAAACTTGACAAATATCTCGACTAGAACGCGGGAGGCTAATTGTCTTTTTGACAGAATTGGAGATTTTATTAAATTCTCAACAATTTTCAGCAGCTTGGAAAATAATTCGAGCATGTCCTCGCTACGAAAATTGGGTAGGCTATACAAAAGGATCTGCCAATTGCCAAAAGAATCATGAATTTCATAATTTTGTATATCATAAATTTAACAACACAGGCAAAGTAATAACCTTGTACAGAATTTGTAGAGCTTCACATTCCATGTTTGGTGGAAATTTGGATTCGTTAAGCATGATAATTAACGTTTTGATCGCATCTGTTCTCTCAAGAAAATGGCAAGCTCCTCTTGCTAAGATACTACGTAGACATCTTAGTGATGTAGCTTGTAAATGTGAGTCATTTTCTTTGTTTAGAAACGAGAAAAGTAAGTCCACCTGCACCAAAAGCATGAAAATTAATTATGAAAATGCTGAATAGAAAAATAAACGCCCAAATGCTCTTACGTAGCAAGGTAAACTGAGAAAAATTATTTTAAAGAAATAAATAAAAAGGGAAACATAAAAGATATTCTATTGAATCTATCTTATGTCATGGAGAGCAAATCCATAGATTCTCAGCCAGAAGATAAGCTAAAGTGTGCAATCAAAGACTGTCAATTTTCAACCAATACATCTTGATTAGTACAGTACAAAAATATTTCAATCAATCGATTAGATTACAATACAGTGAAATTTTTATAGCAGCAGCAGTTAATCTTCTATTAATCCCAGTTCTCAAAAGAAAAAAACATAAAATTGGTGCTTTGTGGTAGCTGATCAATGAAGCCTGTTGGCTGAAAATTTCCATATTTAACAGTCTGCAGAAAATTCACACAACAATTAAGTAAAATCTTGGATAGGCACCTGTCCAGAAATCAGTTGTGTTGATCTTGAAGCAATTTTTGAAAGCGAAATCAGCACTGCAACTGAGAGATCCTCTTCCGAAGAATCTAAAGGCAGCTTTAGACCTGTCTGCAATGAACTAATTGTAAGCACTTTACACCATATGTGACCTATGCTTTCGTGTGTGTAAATGAATCTTTGATGTTCTCTTAAATGTTTTTGAATCTACTAACAAGACATTCCTAACATGAAGAAGATGCTAATATATAGTAACAAGTAGGAGGTAGTTGGAATCCATTATATATATATATGCTCCCTCTGTCTCAAAATTTAAATCCCACTTTCCTCTTTTGGACTTTTCAAATTAAGATCCCATTTCCTTCTTTGGGAATAATAAATTTACCAAATATCACAATACGAAACAAATTTTAATATTGACCGCTAATTAGGTTGAAATTAGAGTTTTTCTTCACAAATATAAAGTCAAATAGGGACTCTTAATTTGAGGATACAATGTAATGTTCTAGGAGAATAGGACACCTTTCAAGATACAGGATTGATTTACATTTAACAACTTCTCCCTCCAAAAGATCCTCATTAAACTGGGATTGCAGAAAATGTAGAACACTTTACATTTCCATCTCAGTATCTCACAAATTCTCAACTACGATTCTTTTCATAAAATGCCATAGCTTTTAATTTATATACCAATTTTTCTTTTTCATAAAATTTAAAATTATGGAAGGAGATCTTTGATAATTTTCAAATGAAAACATGAGCAATACAAAAATGATTAATATAAAAATGTACGTGTCTCAAAATCACAATGTCATGCCAAAGGCACACGTGGTACTATGATTTTATATGAAAAAGTACTAGAAAATGATTAATATAAAAATGTATTTGTCTCAAAATCACATGACATGCCAAAGGTATATGTGGTACTATGATTTTATATGAAAAAGTACTAGATATATAAAGTTCAACTAAGCATGCTTATCCTACAAAAAGGCAAGAATGATACAGAACCTTATAAGCTTTATCTGCAAGCGAGGATGAGCACCCCAATTTAGCCAAAGCCCGAACTCCAGTTAACCTTACAGGCATCGAAGTTTCAGATGATGAAACCATATTGACCAGCATCTCAAATAGAATGTAAGCAAAGTCATCTGACAACTCACAAAAACACCCTGCAGCAAATAAAGAGGCCTTTACCTGTAAATGGCCACCGTTAGTTCCAAGTAATTTCTAGATAATCAGTGTTTTTCGGAACAAAAAGCAGAAAACAACAGGTCTAAGGTGAACGAAGGGAAAGAAAGAAAAACTCCAACTACTTAAAGGGGCAAAGTAACTAAATTTGAGATTCCCTTCTTTGTATCTGAAAATAATAATAGCCTATGCAGTACCCATAAAGCAGATAGTAATATTACAGCCCTCGAACGCCAGACCCAAAAAATTTCCGAATCAGAGAAGAGACTCAGCTACTGCTAGACATGTTCACCATAAACAAAGCCCACATTGAGTCACCAACTTTAACAACAGAGACCAACTATTATAGAAGCTTTGCAATTGCCAAGTAAATGCCATTTCCACGTTCATGGTTGATGAAGACACTGGAAGATGAGAACTTAGAAAACATTATGAGCATAAAGGAGTAAATTTGTACTAGTCAGGAACACTTGATATCTTATGCGTTCTTATTTATGTCCTATTGTGATCTGGAAGTTGGGTAATCGACTATCTCCGTTAAAAAGGTTAATTGTAAAAATGCTAAAGATATGATATATGAGGGTTAATTCTTTCTGAGTAGAAATTTTGTATACGGTCAACCTGCTACAAATCATCCACAAGACCATACTAGTTCTACATCGGGACAAGTGGGCAACTATACGTATAAATAAACATGACACAGGTCTCAAAGTGAAGGACTAAAGGTCCCTTTTGCGTACATTACCAGTGTTTAAAGCAAGTCAAGCACATATGAGGCTAGTTATTTCACAATAACCATATAAGGCTAAGAAATGAAATTTCAACAAATACCAAATTTCACAATGTTAGTGATGAACCATAACCGACTTCTTGAAGAAACATTGAACGTTGATATACTGTACCAAAATTCCAACAACAGATACTGACCTTACCTCCAGAAGATGACTCGATACCACGCTCGAGAGTATACAGTATCGTATTTCGGCACTGTCTTTGGCAAAAGAGGCCCAGCAACCAAAGAGAACTAAAGCCAGGGCTCTTACTTCAACATCCCCGTCATCAAACGACATCTTCACTCTTCTCAGTAGCTCTAAGTGGTTGACTAACTTACCTTTTGACAGAATCCCATCATTTCCCCTATTCTTTCTGTTCTTTTTCCGGTTCCTCAGTTCCAAGTAGAAAGCTTTTGCGATATAAAGCTTCGTGTGTTTGTCACCTAGCCTAAATGCATCAGCAAGACGGAGAAGAATCGCATTTGCGAATAGCTTATCCTCCCCCGGAATTAAGCCAAACATGTCGTATTCAGCCATTGTAAGGCCAGACTCTCTGTTCCACCACTCGAGCCTCCGCCCAATTTCTACTATGGCTTCAACAGATTTACCTACAAAAGAAGATGGTGGTCATTTAGAACCAGTGTACTACTACTTAAAATGGGAAGCATAATTTCATTCAGTTTAATTCCAATCAGTGCCTCAAGTGAACTAATGTCAATAAGATTATGGTAATTTACGATTATTGACAATTTGAGAGTGCTGACCTGGTTTAGTCGAACGGAGTCCCTTATCAAGCTCAATGCTCCATTCCATGGCACATGCTGCTGGAATTTTCTCCATACTGCTTCAATATCTTCAATGCTAAACGAATACAATTATAGTTCAGCGGAATAAAGCATAGCGGTTCAACCTAATTCATGTTGTAAAGGAAGCCCTAGTATTAGGCCTACAGGTAATCATAAACTCATTACACCTAACAATAGTCCTAGATGGGTTTGTTTTGTTGTCTGAATCTGAATGTTGAATTTCAAGACTGAAAACTAGTTCTGAAATCTGAAAACTGAATCTAAAAAATTTGTTTGTTTTGTTTCTGAATGTCAGATTTCTGAATAGTATTGTTTGTTTGAACATATCACATTTGAATGCTAAATAAATGTTATTTGAACAAATTTGTCCATATCTACTGATTTTATAAAAATGACTATTTAAAACGATAAGGGCAAAAGTCTTATTTTGCCTCTTTAAAAATTAAGACTTTAGACTTAAGAGGCAAATTAAGTGTTCAAATCTGAATTTTTTAACTAACCAAACAAAATTAAAACCTCTTTAGCCTGAATAGAGCAACCATTCAAACTTAAAAAGCTAAAAGAAACAGCCCCCTAGTCTATAATATGCCACCAAATAAAAAGTACTCAGTTCCATCCCAAATTAGTAGTATGAGACAAAATCAATAATCAATGTACCAAATTTCACATAGCAAAATAAATTTATTCTTAAAGAGTGATTGCGTTAAGATTGAAGCATCCTTGAAATGAGTAAAAATCAAACATAAACTCTTAATTTGAGATAGAGGGAGCCCAATATTAAGCAATAATATAGCAACCATAGACTTTAAAAGTGCAAAAAAATCCTACAGATTGTAAATTAAATATACCCCCTTAATCATGCTAAGAAATTACAGTACATAATGAATAAACAATAGTACACGTGAGGGTAGCAAGATTCCTACGTTCACAAAAAGACACTGAATTTCTTGGTAGAAAAGGCAGCAAATCAATCAAAGCTTTAGCCATACAACAAAATCAAAACCACAACCATGAAAATCTGAGAGCGAGAGAGAAGAATAAATAAATAGGACTAACATCTTTCCAATCTACGGAATGAAATATTGTTTTTTCCGCAATTACACACGATCATCCAATCTCATTTGTTCAACCAGGTGCGCTTTTACATGTACCACCGCGTCTACGGGGTTTTTGGCTCGACGAGGGTTTTAGCTATTGGCTCCACTCGACTCGATAGCTATGTATATAAAAAGGCCCGCGACCACATCAATATTGTACTTTATAAATTTAATAATATTATATATAAATATTTAATACATTTAACTAATATTTATATATATAATTGCAAGATAATAGATACTTTTTTATTATAAGATATGATCTATAAATACTCCATATTATTTAAAATATCAAAACAAATAGTGTCAGTTCTGGAAAAAAAATAATCTCAAATTGAATAGTTGATATTTTTAATATCATGCAAACACAATTAAAATGTTAAGTTGTTAGCTTAAACCTTCAAAATATGTTAATTTAGAGACATACCCACCATAACTCATGGTGGAAAGTACTTACCATCCTACTATTCTATATATATAAATGTAATGATTCGGTTTAAGATAATACTTAGATATCTAATGGTGGCGTTATTGTTAAATTAATTATATGTATTGTCATATCAACGCACAACTTTAAAAGCATAAATCACAATTTTTCAAAATAATATTATGTTATTTATTTAGTAATATGATTACCCTACCTAATTACTTTGCCTTTAAATTAAGGAACTATATTAGGGATGGCAACAGGTCGAGTTTAGAGCCTGTTTGGCTAAACCCGAACTCGACTTGACCCAATGCAAGTTTTATTTTTTAAAAACCGAACCCTCCTAAATAGTTTATGCCTAAACCTATACCTGACCTACCCCGCATTGACCCACCCTGGCCCGTGGTAATTATTCTAAATTATAAAAATATTTAAGAAAGAAAATACTATATTTGGGGCGGGGCGGGGCGGGGCAAACGAGTGAATTTTCAGCAAATCTAAACCCGCTCTAGTGTTAAAATAAATTGCGCCCATTTGAATTGAGTTGGGTCAAAAATAAGCGGAGTTGGATTATATTGCCATCTCTAAGCAATATAATAAATAAACATCATACATCTTTAGTACATTTTAAAAGTTTTGGGGGCGGAAGGTTCACACTTAATATGATATAAATAAATGTCCAATTACCGTGTCTTTGGATAAAAATTATTCAAGACAAACTTTTTTAAAATAATCAATGTACAGTATTTAATTCGCCCAATTTAATATTGGAAAAAAAATAGCATTTTTAATTCTAAAACCACGACCAAATATTAATACAATAAAGCATTTACAAGCTCCAAAAAAATAAAAAAGATTAATTCATTCCTCAAAGAAGTTTTGGATTTTGAATTCTCAACCACAATAATGATAAAAGTTTAATTCAGGTTTACCATAATATAAAAATATTTAGTACAAAATGAAAGCGCACTATACACAACACACTACATATTTAAAGCACGAATGCTTGCAACATTTGTACGATGATCATAACATTCTATAGTTACAAAGATGATAATAAAATTTACTTTTACTTAGCATACACAAGTCTGAAACGGCATTATTTCACTAAGTAGCGGACAGTGGCGCTTGATTTTCGACAAAATAGGAAAGATGTAAGAGAAATTTGCTAAAACTTTTTCAAGTTAGTTGACAATTCATCAAAAATGACATTAAACTTAATCTTTAAGTGACAGTTTATTTCTAAATAGCTTTTGACTGTTTAATGAAAGTGAGACGCTTAAATTTTGACAAGAATCCGACACACGTATAACAAATTAACAATTACCAAAGATTACATTCAGGCGCCTACGAGACAATAGTTACACAACACTAGTCTCACCATTCTTATAATTCACCTACGTACAGAAAACATCAACTTCGTAGCAGATAAATGTTGCAAGTACATATAAAATACCTTTTCCACAACAAAGTACGTACATATATAATATAATACAGGTTAATCACAAATAAATTGAATTTAAGCCTTTTTTAATCTCCATTATCGCAATATGAGAAGCCAGCATGTCAGCCGGTTCAGCAGTAGTACAAAATTGCAAAGAGTATCATTGAAAAGCCTGCATACAGATTGAAATGTCAATTGTTTTGATTCTTTTACCATTTCATAATAAAGAAACAAAAATGAAGCAAGAATATGCATTACCGCGTTTTCAGCTGTTAATTTATCCAAGATACTTTAGCAAGACTCCGTCATTTCCTAGCACGAACCCCTGTTTATCATTGATAAACCTGCACCATACAGATTTTTTAATAAAATAAAATACAAATCAGAAGTTCGCAGTCTCCAAGATTTCCTTTCTTTCTCTTTTTGGCATTTCAAGTGTTGAGTCTAATGCGAAAAGATAGCTGAAAGAAAGAAAGAAGAGAATAAATTGCCTGCAAATCCAACCGGACCAACCCCAACTGGTTTTCAAATTTCAAGTTAAATAAGATTTAGCAGCCAAAAGTAACAAGTCACCATATACATGGGTACAAAACAAAGATAAAGATTAAAAGTGATTGATCTGATCATCCAAACTAGGGGTTCACACAGTCGGTCCAGTCAGCCTGTGGGTTGGATTCCAAACAATAAAAGCAGGCATGTAAGCTTAAAGGAAGGATCAAACTCACTTTACTGAATAGAGATTGGCGGCAATATTATCAGCTGCTCTGTCACGAGCCCATGACTTGCCACTATTGGTGGTTTTCAACAGGATCCCACTGCCCCCAGCTGCCCAAGCTTCTTCCTGTATGATCAGAACATACACAAATATAACAAGTATCAAATATTAGACAATAAGATGGAATTGGCAGCAATATTATCTCATGCTTGGGGACCTTGTTCTTGCCATTTATGGGTTCTTGACATGTGCTCTGAGCAAAAATCAGACTATTTCATACAGTAAGGTGAGTTATCTTGGAAGTTCATTTTATCCCAGATATCTGTGCGGTAGAAGGCACGCCATTTGCTATAGTGCCATTCCACAAGAAACAAATGCAGAAGCATGTAACTACCATTTATAAGTCGTAATATTACCTTTGAGCGGTACCCAACATCAAGAATGCCAAAACCACGACTCTGTACTGGAATTTCTTCAAAATCTTCTGTTATCTGAAAATATTGAAAACAGTTTGTGGTTAAAATATATATACGCGAACAGGAAAGTCCATTTCACTGTAACTTGAAAGAAAGAAATAAACTGAACTTCTTTCCCACATAAACGCCATGGGCTGGAGTCAAATCTGGGTTAGGTGTTTGTAAACATGAACTTCGTCCAACTAAGACTAACATATTTCATATCCACCCCTCCGTATTGAGTTGTAGATCCAGACATGTCAATTAGGTGATCCGACCATAGGTTTGTTTAAACTCATTACAATGAGCGATGACAAAGATAAACAGAAAGACAATACTACAATGAGATGTAATGCATAGGGATTGAATATTTTAGGTTCCATTTACCTAGCCTTGTAATCTTCTATTCCCAATTTTCAAATGGTAAGAAAGAATCATATTGAATTCTAAAACAGTACCAAGTGCCTATATAGAAGTAGTATTCTTATTTGCAGTCTTTCTAGTCCAATGTATAGCCATGGCAAGCTATAGCACACCACAAGGCACTACCAGTTAGGGGTTGTCTTCTCCACAAACAGTTGATATTTTCCAAGATTTAAACCGATTTACTGATGTTAATTTGCACCCGTCTTACACTCCCCTGGTTTTGGATCTATTTCAGCATTGCCCTACTTCTATCGCAGTATGCTAATGAAGCCACTCATCAGACAAAGTAACTAATGATCATCTGCTGGAATTCCAATTAAGTTAAATGCAGAATTTTTTACAGTTAATGATATCTGGAGATTCCACCTCATGTGATTTGAGTAATCTGGGAATGTTAACTACCGAAAGTACATTGAAACCAGTGTACTTTTGGTCATTAGCATCCCCAATCTTGAAATTGTTTGTCTCGATTGACAATTTTCTTATTTTAGTGTATCTAAATCATCCCCTTAGCTACTTTACATTATGAGAAAATGAGTGGCTCCCAAATTGCCCATCTCTGTCTTTTTCATAAGCGGATAAAGCATATAGAGACTGATTGTCATCTTCTTCACTGACTTTTTCTTTTTCTTTATCGTCCAGGGTATCTTCTTCACTGATATTTTTAAGGGGACACAATCTCTCTTTTATTTCTTCTGCTCATTAGTTGGCTGATTTTTTCCCAAATCTAGTCTTGTAGCTTGTTTTAAGTTTTACGTCATGAACTCAATGATATATGTTGTCACATCCTAAGTTCGTCAGGGGGTATAAATTGTTCTAGAAAACCAAATTCAAGCCATGACTTAAATCAAATTTATTTTACTCATTTTAATTTATTATCTTTGCTCAAAGAAATAAAAATATTCTGTGTTACGTGCATAGTTTTCCTGTTTTCTGAATTCAAGATAAAGTGGTAGTTAAGTGGAATGCTTTTCTTGCTGTGAGAGCATTGACTCCAAAGCTATTATCCTCAAGTAATTTTATTCAGAGATGCTAAACACAAAATAAGTAATATTTTAAGTTAGAACTTCTCCTAATGGCCTGGGTTGCAACAAGGTTGGCTTTTTACTTGAATGATAAGATAGCCTTACTTTTACTTACCCCAGGGCTTCTGCTAAGATACAGACCGCCACCACGAGTAAGAAGCCAAAGACCACCATCAGCTCTCCAACCCATGTTCTGTATTCTCCTTGCAACTGCCCTGTTATGTGGCTGCCAGTATTGCTGCAATTGGAAAGGGTTATGAATTAGACATTGTTCAGCGTAGCTTTAACAATAACTCACAGAGAGAAATTGTATAAAAGGAAACAGAAAGGTCGGCTATACGATAATTATAGAAGTTCACGACGCCTCTTAATTCTAGGCAACAGCACTTTATCACGGGTACAATGTAGAAACATAGCCACTGTCAATGAAAACTAAAATAACTCAACCTTTGAATCAATAACCCAATGAAGAAATTATTCAGCAGTTAATTCTGGTGTTCCTACCCAAATGACATTTCAACAAATAATTATTATTCCTTAAATGATCCAACCAATGGCATTCAATAAAAAAATATCATTCAATAAAAAAATATCCAAATGACTGTTGGCTCCGCGAGAAACAAATGTCTATTATATCATAAAGCCAGAACCCATTTCAGCAGGCGGTTATTGAGGCTGTGTCACATTTTTGTGGGCAGTATTACTCTCAGTTGCTGCATTACTTATTGTTATTGTAACATTTTCTCTTTAAATTACTTATATCCAAATTTCCCATGCATTATGTGCACATGAATATCTAGTATGGATAAAACAGGGTTAAAGAAAGAACAACACCTGCCCTGGCTCCCAAGTCAGGTAAAAGTTACCACGGCTTGAAACAGCAACATAATTTCCTTCAGGGGAGCGATTCACAGCATTGAAAGTGCCTGTGTAGTAGCTTGCACCACTGATACCACTAGAAACTGTTCTGAAATAGCATACAGAATACGGATGTTACTCTTACCTTTCGGAATTGATATAACTGAATAACCGATGCTATGTGAATTTTCAGTAACTACTGTCCCCGCTTCTAGTTCAACTTATATTTGAACTCTTAAGGCTAATCTAACACAGGCCAATGGGGAATTTTTCAAGCATAACTAGAATGACCTGAAGGGGGAGGGGGCACCACCTTCTTTATATATAAGAGAAAATTCTACTAAAAATTAAAGATGGGTTATAAATGATAATACAAAAAATATACTGAGGTCCTGTATGAATACTAGGTAGTTGTTTAAGGCATGTTATGAGGACAGCATTCAGATGCCAACTCACCTATTAAGAGTAGCTGAAACAGTCTCCTGTACAGCGGCCTTCCAGTTGTAGCCTCTATTTGATGTAACATATATTGCACCTTCATCAGTGACCATCTCTGCACTTTTTTCTCCGGTTGCCTTTATATATACCTGCAAAATTAATTAGAGTACTGAATTTTTTTCCTTTTAACTAGAGCACTGAATTTCGATTTCTAAGTGAATCAAATGTCAATGTCAAGTGTCAACAGGTCTAACTCCATAGTTACAGAAAATTGAGGATTTCTCAGTTTGATCATGGTGACTAACTAATGGATATGTTAGAAACCTATTCTAGGCAGAAAGCCAATAAGCAGACGCACATAACTAAAGCATTTCCTTACTCCAATGTCCACAGAAAAGCAACATTTTGCACCTTAACCACCCACCCCAGAAACAAAATGAAAAAAAATAATATTCCTATAGAGGATGACCAAAATTTCACCTTTTATCGCAGAATTCAAGAAAAGGAAGTGAAAGAAGCATTGAAACGAATGGATAGTGGTAAAGCAGTTGGGCCAGATAGTATACCTATAGAGGTTTGGAAGGGTCTAGGTGATAAAGGCATTGGTTGGCTCATAAGGTTTTTTAACGAGATATTGAGGTCAAAGAAGATGCCGGAAGAATGGAGGAGAAGCACCCTAATCCCGATTTATAAGAATAAGGGGGATATACAAAATTGCGCCAATTACAGGGGGATTAAACTCATGAGTCATACTATGAAGTTATGGGAAAGGGTGATTGAGCGGAGACTAAGAAAGGAAACCAGCATTTTAGATAATCAATTTGGTTTTATGCCCGGAAGTTCGACCATGGAAGCAATTTACTTGTTGCGGCGTTTGATGGAGCAATATCGGAGGGATCAAAAGGACCTACACATGGTTTTCATTGACTTGGAGAAGGCGTACGATAGGGTACCCAGAGAGATTTTGTGGAAAGCCCTAGAGAAGAAAGGGGTTAGGATTGCCTATATTCGTGTTATCAAGGACATGTATGAAGGAGCTATGACTAGTGTGAGAACACATAGTAGGTCCACAGAAGATTTTCCTATAACTACAGGACTACACCAAGGGTCAGCTTTGAGCCCTTATCTGTTTACCTTGGTCTTGGATGTACTCACGGAACACATTCAAGAGCCAACACCGCGATGTATGCTGTTTGCAGATAATATTGTCCTAGTGGGTGAGTACAGAGAAGAGCTAAATGGGAAGGTGGAAACTTGGAGACAAACTTTAGAAGCGCATGGCTTTCGTTTAAGCAGAAGTAAGACAGAATATATGGATTGCAAGTTCAGTAAAAGGCGGAGCACTACTAACTTAGAGGTAAAAGTTGGGGACAATGTCATACCACAAGTCACTCGGTTTAAGTATCTTGGATCCATTATACAAGAAGATGGGGAGATAGAGGGAGATGTAAACCACCGGATTCAAGCAGGATGGTTGAAATGGAGGAAAGCTTCGGGTGTGTTATGATAAAAAGGTACCACTCAAGTTAAAAGGAAAATTCTATCGTACTGCGGTTAGACCAGCGATGTTGTATGGGACTGAGTGTTGGGCGGTCAAAAGCCAACATGAGAATAAACTAAATGTAGCTGAGATGAGAATGTTGAGATAGATGAGTGGCAAGAATAGGAAAGATAAGATCAGAAATGTTACCATCAGAGAGGGAGTAGGGGTGGCACCTATTACAGAAAAGATGGTTGAATCTTGACTTAGATGGTTTGGGCATGTATGGAGGAGACCTGTAGATGCCGTGGTAAGGAGAGTTGATCATATGGAGGGAAGCCTAGTTGTTAGAGGCAGAGGAAGACCTAGAAAAACTATAGGTGAAACTATTAAGAAGGATTTAGAGGCAAATGATTTCACTATAGATATGATTCATGACAGGCCACTGTGGCGTCGTTTGATCCATGTAGCCGACCCCACCTAGTGGGATAAAGGCTTGTTGTTGTTGTTGTTGTTATTGTGAATACAGTATACACATACCATGATATTGGAAGTATCTCATTGAGATTTGAAATTCCTTACATAAAACTAAATTTAATCAAGCATAAACTAATTTCACAGTCATATGCTAGAAGATAGAATTATTATACAGCAATTGTGGGATTTATTTAGCAAACAAGCATAAATGTGCACAATATTTGCTTAAATTCGATAAATGAATTTGTATTTTTGGATAATACTCCTTTTTTTCTAATAGTAAAAAATATAAACCATATTAGGTCATGAATCTAGAACTTCAATTATGTTCCAACAATCCCATATCTTATAAGTACCAATGATCCATTTGCCAAACCATGATAATCATTTCTGTACACAAGTATGCAAAGTATATACTGAGGAAACTGATAAAAGTTTCAATAGCTTGAACATAGAGAACAACAACAGAGCCACATGCCCAGGCTAAGGAAATTTAGGCTTACGATATCACCAGGAAGTTCAGCGCTTAATGGTATCCGGTCCCAGCTTTCTCCAGCATTTGAAGTGTGCAACAGAATTGCAGGTTTCCCAACAATCCATCCCTCATTCCCTTTGAAGCTAATAGAGTTAAATCTGTAGTTGAAATCTTCATCTTCGGCGGCGGGTATTGAACGTGGCACCCATGTGTTCCCCCCATCTTTAGTCTCCAAAAGAGTTTGTCTAGTCCCCAAAAGAAAACCTACCACACAACCAATCAACAGATGTTCTTTCATTAAATAAACAACTTACAAAAAATAATCATAAGGACCAATACATTACATCAACCCTAATAAATTATTTGACAAATAAACGATTGTAAAAGAAAAAACATTATAAATTGCCTTTTAAATTCCTTCTGTCTTAGTCCTTAGCTAATTAAAAATAGCTGGAAATTAAAACTTGGAGTATATTGATTATATGATACTGAATAAAGTTGCCAACGCTAGAATCCAACTGTAACCTAGAATAAGACAGTGAACACACATATTAAACCCTTTTAGTAGTCCGTTTGGTTCCCAATAAAACGATAAGAATGTTTCATATATTCAACTAAGGTGGTGTTTGTTTTTACCTCTTAACGCAACATAGAAGTCCATTTACTCATTAAAAGGTGGAATTTGCCTCTTAATGCTGAATAAGAATAAAATTGCGCCAATACGGTTCTGAATGCTCAATTTAACTTTAATGAAATTTTATTCCAATGGTGCCCCATTCTTTTCCTTCATTAACTATTGAGAAATATTATTATACTGTAAAATGACCTCTATTCAACATTCAAAGCCAAATAAATTAAACAATTTTTCCAGAACTTCCGTTCACCGTGAAGCGTTCAGCATTTAGTATTCAGCAAGCAATCAAAGGATTAAAAAACAAACAGAGCCTATATAATTAAGCGTTCATAGCAGCATCAAACTACAAAAATTCAGCTGAATTGGCAGTTCATATTGATAAATAGGTCTTGGTCTACAAAGTCAGAAAACAATTTAGCTAGTAAGTGAACAAACAGACCGTGACTAGGATCGTCAGGGACAAAAGCGATGTCGAGCAGAACAACACCAGGATCGATAGGGAGAAAAACTCTCTCCCACTCGGAGAGTTGGTCTTCGGCTTTAGCCGGTCGTATAACTAACCCTACGAAAGGAGCAAGAGAAATCGCAGCTGCGGTATCGGCTATCAAGTGTCTCCGATTGAGAGATGCTCTGGGGATAATGCAAGTTCGGGAGGTTTTACAATGGCGGATGATGTTGGTTCTTGTGGCGGAGGAGAAGAGAGAATTGAGTAAGGAGGGTTTGAATTGGGTGATTGGGTTAGAGCAATCGGTGAGAGGTTGAAGAAGGGTAACCATTGTTATTGTTGTTGTTTCACTCCTTCTAGTTTGTTCTTCCCCTCTCTTTGTTTCTTTGGTGTCTTCTCTTATCCGAACGTCTTATTCTTTAACGGCTTCGCGGGAGGTTTGAAGCGTGACAAGCGTCTATATGTAATCTGTATGGATAGACTTGTGTAGTAAAATATGTTTTTCTTTGGTTTTGGTTTTGGTTTTTTTTTTTTTTTTTTTTTTTTTTTTTTGTAAGTTTGGTTAAATATAAGTTTTCAATTTACAAAAATATTATTCTTTAATATATTTTTGCAAAAAAACTTTTTTCAAACAAATCCTGTTTTTCAATATCTCATTTGTAATAGATAATATACATGATGTTCACACTCTAAAATCTAAAGTAACACATAAGTTTCATTTAATAGATCGGATAAAGAGGTTGATATAATAGAATATGATAGCAAAATGACCACTTACAATAAAAATTAAAATTAGTTAGATAAAATAGGATAAAAACTAGTTGGATAGGAATTGAATAAGTTTGGTGTTTGGTCCGGTCCCAATTAAAAGTCTAGATAAGATATAATAAATTAATGTAAATTTTGTAAATAATTCAATATCGTTACTTTTAGTCTATTTTTTAAAAAGTTTTTTACTACTAGAATAAAATAATATGGGGATAGTTATATTCAATCTTTTGTGGGATATAAGGTTCAAATGGGATTAATTTGTCCCCGATAATATCATTTCCGATTTTGTACCATAAATAGGATCCCTCCTGTTCGTATGCACAAGCTATTTGCCCAATTCCGAACATTGTAATTTCAATTATTATTAGTAGGGGCTCAAGCCTTCATTTTGTCAGTATAGATATATATTATCTAAAATTAATCAAGTTATTAATGACTAGACGAAACCAATAAATAACTCCTCATGTGCGAAATTATAGAAGATCTCCTTTCATATTAAAAAATTCCATCGAATTGAGTATGATTTAGGAAAACTATATCATGTCCTACCTACTACCAACTATAGGATATGATAACTTCATCATATCCAGTCTAACACTAAATATAGGATAGAGAAAAAATGTCATATTCACTTATATATCTTGTCCGCTAAACACATCCTTAGATCGAGAATAAAAATATTTTATGGACAATTCTCTAATAGCTTGTTTGTGAAATGATTCATTGTCTATGTTCGCATGTATATTCATATGTGCATTAAAAAGAAAGAGTAGAGATGCTTATGGCTTCTTTTTTAGTATAACATCGTATTCATATTGTCTATTGCTACTTTATATATGTATAAAGTATAAACTCTCATACACAATATAACAGTGTTTACTTTGTGGAGGAATTTACCAAGAGGGCAGTGGCAGGTAAATATTTACCAAAATTCTGTACTTTTGTTAATTATTTACGAAAGTAACAGGAAAAGGTTAATTATTTACCAAAGTGGCATAATTTTCATTCACCTTTCTTATTTTGCCATTTTTTGTTCTCTCTCTTATTTATTTCTATCCTTTACAAAACGTGCAAGGAGTTGAAATCTAAGCAAGGGCGTATAGCACCCTCCCTATAATGTAGTGTTATAAAAATAATTAAATTATTCTACTGAGGAAATTACGAAAATAATAAACAAATAGACTTATCGATCGTGACTTGTGAAATCACAATTTCCTAAGGTGAAATTGCCCGCTGTGTTAGAGCGCTGACAGCCTTCGTGAGCACATACCTCCCAAGATTCAACGATCTAGAGTTTTACCAGCACAATAGAATTCCTATATGGAACTCTCAAATACTCCAGAAAAATATTCAAAGTCAAAAATACATACGAAAAATAATCGAACTCGTTATGTGTTCTTTATCAAGGAGGAAGATCGTTTTTAAGTACGTAACGGAAGGATAAGTGGGGATAATGCGTTAACGCATTATGCGTAACGATAGTCCCACGACCTAATCAATGTTAATCTCTAATTCAAATTAAAAAAGTAAAAAACAAATTTAAATTAAATATCAAAAACATTGAAAATTTTCAAAGAAGCCCAAAGGCCCGAGGCCCTATCAAAGACCATTTAATAATAATTGTCACTCACAAGGCTTGAACCGGGGTTGTCCAAGTCCAAATTCCCGGGCCTCTCCCCCTTGAGCTATGTACCCCAAAGTAATTATATCATTCACATCTAATATATAAACAACATGTAGTTCGTCCACCCGAGAATTAAAAAGCCCACTAGATAATCTATAAGCAGTTGATTCAACCTAGCTCCAGTCATTTTAAGTAACACTTCAAGTAATACAAGGGCACTGTTTTCTCGATGTCACTCTTTTCTTCCACAGTTTGTAGTCAAAATGAAAGAGAGAGACAAAGTAGTAGCAGCGGAGCTACTTTAGAGAGAGAGAATGTGGCTGTCACCACCCTCATTACTCTCTTTCTCTAAAAATGGCCAAAACTCTTCTAGCCAGTGAAATACCATTTTTTTTCATCCATCTATGGTGGGCTAAACATACTCTAAGTGAAAAAAAATTAAAAAAATTCAACCAAAGTCATTGATATATAACTCCGGTGATAGAATTTGTGAATCCAATAGAAGGTTTTATTTGAGCATACCATTTTGGGACACTATAATTTATAATTTTTAGACAAATTTTTTTTTATACTACGGAAACCCATTTTGAAACTATCTTTTTTTTTGACCCAGTTTAAAAACTACACACATATATTTTTTGAGACCCTTCTAAAAAAAGAAAAGACTCCCCTCCGTAAACATGGTTTATAAAACATGTTTGTTTTTTTAATATTTATTTTCCTTTCTCTTTGACTCATTCGATAAATAAATTGAGTGAGTTAAAACCGTATATTGATAAATTAAAAAATATATCATTTTATTCAACAATTACTCTATGATTATGTTAGCTCTTTTGACAATCTTTTTAAAAATAGCATAATTAGTTAGTACGTGTTTCTGAAGTATATATGTTTTGATTAAAACCATATTTTTGTATGCTTTTAATTTTGTGTTTTTGGAGTATATATGCTTTGATTAAAAACCTATTTTTGCATCCTTTTAATTTTGTTTTTATAATCGTATTTTTGGGCTTTAATTTGCAATTATTCTTACTTTCTTGCAAGTGATTGATCAGATTGGGTTTAGTTAATTAAGTTGTCTAAGTTTGTTTATAGATTGCTTTTACCTTTCAATGACCTAAAATATTAAACCTACAAAAAAAATCATCAATAAGCATCAACCATTTTATGGGAGACTTTTTGTATCTAATGTTTTTCATAAAGGATATTTTGAGTTTGCCCTTATTATTAATACCAAACTCAAGATACCCTTTATTTCAATAATCCTTTGACTTACCCCTGGGTTTTAACATTTCTCTAACTTCGTCTAATTTTTTGTGAGAATGACCATTTTGCCTCTTACTATTCATTTTCTTCTTTAAAAAACCTTAACATTCTCTCTCTAAACTTACAGAAAATTAAATATACCCTTAACTCTCTCTAAAACCTAAGATATAACACCCCCGCTTTAATTAGTAGGATAATACCCGTAATTAAGACTTGGAGCGTTACTAACACATCTTAGACAAACTAAAGTAGGTCTAAAATAAATAATAAAACAATAAATCCAAAGAAATCACATAACATGGAATAAACAACCCTAATACTCATGCTGTAAGCGATAATATAAAACATGAGTGTACACATATATGTAATCCGAGAGGCATACAAACCATGTCAACATATATTACAAAATAAACAATAACTTAGGCTAGCTGTGGCTTGCCATCCATATACACACATGTATAACAAAAATGCGTCGGTATCAAAGTCCTCTACTTCGTTCCTGACCCGGTCGCTTCCTCAGTCTTATCCGTTTTCTGAATACTTGAATTTGTTTACATAAAACGGGGTGAGCTCACATCTCAGTATGGGGTGAAATAATAGGAAATATTACGTTCAAAATGTAATCAGTAATTTAACGATAAAGCAATGCATGCACGTACATATGCAGGTTATCTTCTTTGTGTCAACCATCATACCACATCATTAAGAAATACAGAAGTCAAATCGAATCATATCATAATAATAATAACAATGAGCCTGATCGCCCCCAAGACATATCGAAGCTGGGCCAAACCATAATTATAAAAATAAGAACGAGCATAACCGCCCCAGAAAATAAATTGAACATAATCACGATATAACATCATCTGGATTATAAAAGATCATCATTATATCATAATAGAATTGGACCACATATTCATTCATATCATATCACAGAATCACAAATGCTTTACCGAGGTTTAGATTTATGGGATACTCACCGTTGTCTTCTGATAGAAGACCTCATTGTTGTCGCTCGGGGGTTTAAGAATTTTCAACCCAAGGGTACCGAACCCTACTTATTTTCACACCGGCGAGTACCAATCAATACATATTCTCTTTATCATCGAAGAACCATAATAAAAATCATAATTGGATCGGTTACAAGATCATATCATGTCCTAAAATGCTACAACAGACATAAGAAACTTTCGGCACTATAGATACGAGATATATGCCCGCATGATAGGCCATAAGAATAATCCGAGCTTGCCGAAAGATTTTCAAGAATTCGGTTGACATAATAATGATGCACAACATGCATAACATGCTAATAAATGAATATTTGAAACAATTTATGCCATATAACTACAACAAATCTCTATATATATTCATTGATGTATATAATTCATCAATTAATCAATTTTATTAATACACGGCATCTATACATCCAAGGGATATCTCATATATATCAAACAACACGTATATATCAAGTATAATAGCATATCTTGCTTCAAATCACATGCTCATGGCTTTATAAATCACAAAACATCATCATCTTCATCATGTAATAATTCTTAAAACAAAGACAATTAAAACATGATGATTTATATAGAATAAAACCATATTACTGGATTCTAAAAATAATTAAACACCTACCTCAAAATATTTAACCCCAAATAATAAAATTTGAGATAATAATCCGAATCTAGACCAGCACAACTCTAAAATTCTTATACCCTTGCATAGTCTTCGACGTATATAATAACTTTTCCTTAAGGCCTGACTTGATTTAATGAAATTTGGATGACCAATTTATAAGGAGTAAGCTTTCATACTTAATTTTTATCCTTCTCTCGACAAAAACAATAAAATAGAAGAAGCATGAAGAATGAAGCATGAAGAAAATGGCTGAGTCGGTGGTCTATAAAAAAAATCTAATCTTTGCTTAATTATAACATTTCACCATAAAGTTTTATAACTTTTTGATTTTAACCTTAAACTTTTACAACTTTACATTTTAGTCCATAATAAACTTATGAAGTTTTACAATTTAGTACATGATTAATCAAGATTCTTAAACTCCTTAAAAATTTCAGTTAATCAAGGTTAATATGTATTCAATTTACACTAATTACATTATGGGGTATTACATAAAAACCCCTTTAGAGAACCCGTCTCATTTATACACACAGTCAAACAAACACACACATTTATATGATCATACCCATACATATTTCTCTGCGAATACTTTCCTGGGTTTTTTATTTGATTTGATTCGTTTCTCAGTTTCTATATCCATCGATTTTCCAAACTTCCCAATAGTCTCTTTTTTTCTGTAAATGAAAGTTATGACCACCACAACCACACCCTGTATTATTAGGCTCATCAAGTTCCACCCTTGTATGCTTTATTTCTTGTTTGCACCCACCACTCGCCCACCTGGTAATAAATTTACATAATTAAATTTTTTTTATAATTATATAGTTTTGGATTCTGGTGAATTTTGAAAATGACTTGGTATTCTTGCAAATCGAGTAATTTGGGTAATTTTGGAGGTTTAGTGCGATATGGAGAAGTGGGTCAATGGGCGGGTCACAATCTTTGGTGTTAGATAGCAATAAAGGGGAACTTGTGAAGGCTAATGGGAAAGTTGAGAAAAATGGAAGATTTTAGAGGGGAAAAGTAAGGCTGCTTTGAAGAGACATAGTAAGCTGAGAGATGGAGGTGGTGATGTGGGAGAGATGAGAAGGGAGGTGGTCAAAAGAGATGGGGGTGATGGCGGAGCACTGCCGGAGAAAAGGGAAGTGGTGTTGCAAATATGGAAAAAAGGAGATGTCGAAAGAGATGGTGGTGATGGAGGAACACCGCCGCCGAAGAAGAGGGAGGTGGTGTTGCAAATGTGGGAGAAAGGAGATGTCAGAAGAGATGGTGGTTATGGAGGAGCAAAGTCAGAAAAGAGGGAGGTGGACTTGGTGGTGCAGCTGTGAAAGAAGATGGGGGATTTTTCCTCTATCTCACATGAAGAAAATGAGGATATGAGAGAGGAAGGAAAATATATATATATATATATATACCAATGAGCTCTGTATATATAAACTTTGTTTTAAGGTTGAAGATAAAGGTATATTGGTCACTTTATAAAAAAAAATTAGTATAGTTAGAGCACCGTCTTCTAACAATGGGTTAACTCAAATGATTAACAAAATAGGGGGTAAGTTTCTTTATGTATTTATAATTGGGGGTAACTCAAAAAATCCCTTTTCTTAATTAGGACCAACGTTATCCAATTGCTTTCCCTATTATACATGAATGCACCTATAAATATTCACATATATACCAGTTTTATTGCGCGCAATTAAGATTAGTACAAAAAAATTATAAACTAATTTATGGGAAACTTTATATATATATATATACATATTGTCCACTTGGGTACCAATTTTTTCCGATTTGGTACCACAATGTACATAAATGTACATATATATGTTTACATATGTACCAATTTTACAACGTTGCAATTAAGATCGATAAAAAAAAATTATAAATCGGTTGTTCCTTAAATAAGATAAGTTAATAAAAGCAAAAAAGTAACTGTGAATAAGATAAAAAAAAAAAGGGGGGGGCAAAAATGTAATATTAGTTCTTTACTACAGCTTTAGTAAATAATTAGCTAAAGTACATTTTTTTGGTATTTTTTCTTTCTACCACTACCCTTGTTTATAAATTTTTTTTTGTACCCTCCAGGTAATTTCCTCTTACTTTATGCGTGTCAAAATCATGATGGCTAGACAATTCATTGGGGAGTTTTTTTTTTTAACTCTTTATAACCCCATAAACAAGTCACCGGAAAAAGATTTAATAAATTGTAAAAAAAAAAATTATGTAAATAGTTGTGGTGCCAATCTGATCACTTACTAAGCTTAGCATTTTCCTAATTGTAAAGAGTTATGCTAAACATAAAAAAAAATGTATTTTGTTATAAGATATTGATATGCGAATGTCCATATCTAATGTTAATAGATTTAACTTATTCCACGTTAATATTATAGGTGAATGTGATTAGTACATATTATATATATGTGTATATATTCTTGTCCCACATGAATTTTGTATAGAAATAAGTAGGTTAACTTTTAATATAAATAGAGCTGGCTCTTACCTATATTACATATCAATGGAATAAGAAGATTTCTCTTATTTTCTCATCTACATTTTTCTGTATTATTTTAACACGTTATCAGCGCAACTGCTACAGTCAATTGGAGGTCGCGAAAGCAGACCACCATAGTTAAATAATTTTTTTCATTTCTATTGAATGACGGGCATTGCGAAAGTAGGCCACTACAATTAAAAAAAATCTTGGAGGTTGGTTCGAAAGTAAGCACGACAGTTTTAATCTCTTCATAATAGTCATATTTATGTTTTTCTTTTCTTTCATAATGTTATTGTTGGTGTTAAAAACTGGAAAGGTGTTTTAGACAACACAATCAAATGATCGGATCAAATGATTAATATAATAAATACAACAAAGTCAAAGATGTATAGAGGAGGTTGGCCTCGTATGAAGATATAGGTTAGTCTTCTTCTAAATAATAGAGCTAGGAGCTCGGTTTATCTTGTATTGATGATGAACAAACAAGTATTACAAATTTAAAAAAGTCTCTTTAACTATTATATTATCACAATATTACAATTAGAGTATGCTCGAACTACACGAGTTCTGGTTTCTCTATTTTAAGAGCTCTACTAAGTACTCTGAGCTTCTACTTCTTGTATTCTTACTATTGAATGTTGAATTCTCTTTGTTCTTAGGATTTTTGGTTGTTATTAGGTTGTTGAGAGAAGTGAATGTTTCTTCTATATATATGACTGGGAGGAAACGTGTAACCAGAGCTCCCAGAGCAGGTCTAGAGCCATGCTTTTGTCATTACCAACTCTGACCTTACTTCTCCATGAATTCTGGTGCATTAAATGCAGTTATATAGTGTACATTTAATAAAGGTGATGGGAGTTTTGCGCGTTTTGCAAAGCATGTGGCAATCGCCCATACTTCTGCCAACCACTCTAGTAGAGTGGTTGGGCGAGAGGGAGCTCTGGAGCCCGAGCTCCGCATTTTGCTATACGTAATTAACTCTCAAGCGGGCGTGCAATTTACGAGGGGCTTTACGCTTCTTGTGGTGACCCAACAGGGCTCCTCCCGCTGGGGCAAGCCTGATTGCTAACGTGGATGGTCACGTGTCAGCTCGCGGTTAGCGGGGCAAATTGGATTACGAATTTACACCATCAATTATGATTATTACGGTTGAAGATTTATTTTATTTTGCCTTCTATTGTTGTTATAGATTTTAAATATTATATTTCATAAATAATCTAAACCCGAAATTCCTTGATTTATTCTTCTGGAACTTAAAATTACATAATCACTATTTTAGATCTGAAGTTCCATAGTCATAAATTTGAACATAAAGTTCCATATTCATAAATTTGGATTTGAAATTCTAAATACAGTATGCCTCAATAATCAAACCTGAAATTTTAATATAAGAGGATATTAACTTGAAGTCTAATAAACTTGATAACCTAAATATAGGCTAGAAGTCTCATGTAACTATTATATTCTTATTTAATGATAATAACAAGTAACTTTATATTTAAGTATGTAGTTGTTATAGTATTTTCCATGTGAACCTAATTAGAATATATATATATATATATATGTACTTTTTTATTTTACCCCTCCTATATACTATAAATATTAAAATAAATTGTTATAAACATATTAGATCAAAACAAAGTCATAATTTTCCATGCCTAAAGTTCTTGGTATACCCAAAAGTTCTATTTCTTTTATGAGCCTGAAGCCTCATATTTGTTTTGGTTAAGAACCTCAAGTTCTTTTCAATACAATGTCTCATATTTAATTTTAATCAAGAATCTAGAGTACTAGAGTTTCTAATTATGAGCTTGACATCTCATACTTGTTTTAATGAAGAACTTATACAGTTTCTTATAATGCTGAAATCTCATATTTGTTTTGATTAATAACATAAAATTCTTATGATCCTGAATTCTCATAAAACACATGCAGCATCAGCTCTCAACTTTTTACATCATCAATCATACATAACCGAGAAAGATCTATTAGATCATTGGCAATCCTTGAAGGATAGGTCTAACCACCAAAAGGTGGTAATCATACTAACGCTCATGATGAATAATTGAATTTATATATGATTATAATATTATAAGAAGATAATTGAGGATAACTCTTTTATTTATAATACTTTTCTCCTAAAGCAACACTATAAAAAACTCTCCATTTTTTAAGCCTTGAATATGCTCTGGAAGTAGCACTATTAAGAATTTGGTATTATTACTTTTTTTAAGTTTGTAAGCATGTTGGTTGTCTATTCATTTTAGGACAGAACAACAAAATATTAAAAATAATATAATAATATAATAATTTCAAGAAAATTAGTCTTAAGCAATTCTTGAATAAAGTTTCATTTTTTTGTCAAATTAAAGCTCAAGAAAATAAGAACAACAATCCTTCCAAAAAAGGCGGATTAATAGTTTTCCTCTACTAAAGGTAAAATATATTAGCTACCCCAACAGAGATGGTTATAAAGGAAAAATTAATATAAAATTCAAAAACCACCTGAAGTGGGTTGTTATGAAGCGCTAGGCCCTAAATCATAATTCACCAAACAACGTTTGCTATATATGTAAAAAAGTTTTGGTCACGTGCTTGCTAGGCACCAAAACATGTCGTAGATAAATACAAGGCATCTATTAATGATGTGGTTACAACCATGTTAAATTAGGAGAGTTTGATGAGTACATCTTCATCTAATATTATATAGTTGAAATGCAATTGTTTTTATGAAGTTGCTGATAACACTCCTCTTACTAAAAAGACTTTTAATGAGAAGTTGATAGTAAAAACCAATTTAGGTCCAAAAGTCCTAAATTATCGTTTACTTATATTTCTTCTATTTAATAGACTATGGAATGCATAATATATATGACATTTTTTGTCTAGTAGACAGTGTCACGACACAAAAGAAAAGCGCTTAATAAACGTAAAATATTCATTATAACTAGACTTACACAAAAGATTGAAAGCTCTAAAAGAACTTATATAATGTTACAAAATAGTCCCCACATATTCATTAAAGGTCATTATTTTAAAACAATTTTCAAATAAACTTGATTAGTTTTAATGTATAATATATTGACATAAATAGTCATGGTAACAAAAAATTCTTATGCATCATTAACAAGTGTTGGGAGCCAAAAGCTCACACTAGAATTAATAAGTGCTCTCTTCTCAGTTCTCAATTGCACAACATTTTGCACTATTACTAGTATTAGGAGCCATAAGCTCATACTAGAAAAACTAAGATTGTTTTCATGAAGTATCTATTATACAATATTATTAAATGTTAAGTTACATTACATCATGAACGGAAAGTTCAAACCAAGCCAAAAGCATAAACCAAGTTAAAACTTAGTGATCCTAAGATATAAACTCTTTGGCATGATAGATTAGTGCACCCTTAGACCACCATGTTAAGAAAAACAATAAAAAGCCACTCACCAACACCCGTTACTAAACAAACAATTGACTTTACAAAGTGGATATTTTTGTACACCATGTCACAAAGAATATAAGATGACATTTGTTACTCTATAAATCCCCCTAGTGTGCCTCTACCCGTTGATATAATCTAAGTTTATTTCTACTTTAAATATTATTTTAACATGTTTTACATTGTCAGAGTGTATGATTTTTATAAGAATATATCCATGTGTTTAATTTTTATTGTAAATTGGAAAAAAAAAGAACTATCTCTTCTTTTCTCTTTTTGCTTTTTCAATGAATAAAAATTTTGGGCGATGGATAAGAATTATTTTTTTCTAAGTTTAACCTCTTCCTTTTACAATATGCAAAAAACATAAATATTTGTGACTTCCTTATTGAAAGCGATAATTCTAACCCTAACAAGTAATAATGCATTGTCATGTTTTTAAGCAAACATAGTCTTTATGCACAAATTTTATGAGACGTCTATTTTTTTTTTCGAAGACATGTACTTTAGTAATTTTAAAAAATAAAAAATACATTAAATTTTAAAAATAGTCTATCCTATATCTGATTGACAAAAAAAAAAATAAAATAAATTGTGAGTAGCGTAGTATTTAATTTGCAATGATGAAATCCAAGTTGACGAGAAACTACATACATGGACATAACTTTCTGGCTATTAAAATTCGTATTCTTTAAATTTATTAATAAATTATAAATTTTTTGCTGAAAAGATAAGTGGTGGTTAGGATTCACCCTCAGTTGTTTTATCACTTGATCTAACGACTTATAGGTATCATGACACTGGTAATTCAAAGCTTAATTATAGTTATTTATATATTCCATTAAATTTGAAAGTATTTTAATATCCAAATTATAATTTATTTCCATATCCAAATTCTAATTATTTCCATTTCCGTATTCAAATATAATATATATATATATAAGTAAAATGCTCTCTTTCAACGAGAGTTTGACACGTGTAAATATTAATTTTTTTTTCCTTTTTTCAAATATTATAATGACTAATTATTGATTTCCATTTTTTTAAATATTATAATGACTAAATATTGATTTTCGTTTTTTTAAAATATTATAATGACTAATTATTGATTGTTGACTAATTAATTGCTGCTTAATTGCTCATCATTATTGCATCCATTACTTACCTTAACTTAATTCCATTTTCCTTTTCTTTTAAAAAAAATGACTAGTTATTGACGAATTATTGAGTAAATAATAATATTAATAATAATAATAACCTTTTATTTTTTATGGGTGTTCTTAAATGCACCAACATAATCAGTCTTCTCACCCCAGTGTGAGAATACTTTCTTCTCACTCCATCAAATCTTTAAAAAATCTTACACTTCACCCCAGTGGTGGGTGAGTTTACTAAAATAATGTAAACACGATAAAGTTTTGTCGATAAAAGTAAAAATATTAAATAATATTATTTTTTTCATTAATATAAGACATAATAAACAAAAACTACACTGTTCATAAATTTCATTAAAAAATCGTCTAAATTATACCTCTGAAGACACAAAATATTAATTATGATAAATACAATTTTAACAATTATATGATATTTCATATAATTTTTTATTATTCAATGCTCTTAAATAATTATTATTCATTACTCTTAAATAGTTATTATTCATATTTTAAATTTGTCTACAAATTTTATTATTATCAAATAAGTAAATATAAGTTTTAATTTATTATATCAAAAATATTAAAAGATCAAAAGTTGATTCATATATATATAGTAGTATGTTTGATATACAAAAGAAATTTGAAATATTTACTCCGTTTTCAATTAAATTTAGATCATCCTTTATTTTTTAAGCATTTTGAAAAAATTATTAGTTATTTTCAACACATTTATAAATAAAGCAGAAATTAAATTAATTCTTTTATAATATATATGAAAATTTAAACATTAATTATAATTAAAGAAAAGCCGAGAAAAGCCCTTAAGCTATTTTTTCTTTATTAACTTTTTTTTGTACATACTTACATAAAAATTCTCTCTCTCTCTCTAAAACGTACACGTTAGCAATATGGAGTAATAAGTCAGGTTAGATTGCAAAGGCTCGGAGGAGCCTTTGAAGTTAACTAATTAATTAACAAAAGTAATAATTAAGTCATATACTATAAAAATATTTCTTAATTTACTGCATCAAAGATATTAGGAGATCAATTTTTTTATCAAAAATACTAGAAGAAAGATGACAGAGGAAAAAAAAACTCACGGGAAAAAAATGAATAATGATGAATTTTTTCAAGTGTTCTTAAATGCATCTACAAAGTCCGTCTTCTCACCCCGAGTGTTCTTAAATGATTTTTTAATGACTTAAAAAAATTCTTCTTTCTTTTTTAAAAATGTTATCTTCATGAAAAAGGGAAAAAATGAATTGGAAAAATAAAATAGTTTTTATAAAAATAAATCATTTATTAAAATATTTTGTTACTTTCGATTTCTAAGATATTTAATTTTTTGGAGAATTAAGAAAACGATTTCCTTGCAAAATATTAAAAGGATAGAGATTTTCTCACCAAACTATTTCATTTTTCAATATTTTTTACAAGTAATTTTAAGAATTTAAATATTGAAACAATAAAAGCACAACATGCAATACATATATATATATATATATATATATTATTTATGACATATTGGGCACATGTTAAGACAAACATTTTTTAACTTTTACATTGCATAGCTTAACGTGAGTTTTATTGAGCTCTACATGCATGCACAAATAAAAAGATTGAATAAATTAAGAAAAATATCATCGAAAACGTTATCATGCCATAGCAAATAAAAATAAAAATCTAACACTTAATATAAAAGTATAAAAATATTTATTATAAACTTACATTTATGAGATATATCTAATTAAATGAAAATAGTAGATGGTTGTTTGTTGAAAAAAAAATGAAGTTTTTAATTAATTTTTAAAATTTTAAGTTGGTGAGAAGACAAATTAGTGGCAAATTTTTCAAATTATAAAAAGTGGGGTGAGAAGAAAGGGGTTTACGCTATTTTTTAGCATAAGATTAACGTAACTTTGATTTTTGGTGGGGTGAAAAGACGGATTATGTGAGTGGATTTAAGAACGCCCTTTTTTATTCCCACGATCATCTATACGAAATTGACAAAATTATAATATCACTCTCTATCCAATTTCATACATATAAATAAGATATCTATTTTCATTAATATTTACTACTCCTTCCATCCCAATTTAATTGTCCACTATTTCATTTTTGAATGTCCTAAAATAGTTGTCTACTTTCTATATTTGGCAAGTCATTAATTAGAGCACTTTTTATTATTTTCAATATTACCCTTTAAGTTATCACCACTTTTTTTATTGTGTGTCCCGCCACCTTTTTTATTAGGGGAAAAGTAAAGGTCATTTTAAGAAATAAGCATTTTCTCTTAGGCCTCGTTTGGTTCACGGAAAGGAAATTAGTTCCTCTATCTTTCCCATGGAGGTGGGAAAGTAAATTTCCTGTCAAATTTTCTTTCTTGTGTTTGGTAAACCATGGAAAGTATTAAGGTAAGAGTATTATTGTCTAAAATTTGTATAATAAATGCTTGGAAATCACATGGGAAAATCAATCCCATGTGTTTTGGGAGGATTGGTTTTACCCCCTACTTTCCCCTCTTTCGGAAAAGTGTTTCCGGAATTTGTGCTTACCAAACAAATGAAAGGAACAACTTTCCTTTCCCGAGTACTAAAATCCGTGAACCAAACGAGGCCTTAGAGTGATCATTATATCTCCTTAAGTTTTAGTTTTTCAAAGTTGGACAATTAAATTAGGACGGAGGTAGTATTTAAAATCATATACCTAGTATTAATTTCATACCTATAAATAACATAACTAGTTTCAAAAATATCTAATAATATATAAGTAAAACGTTATCTTTTAACTGGATAACGACAAGTACCAATATTTATTATTTTATTTAATTTTCCTTATTTTTTATTTTTTATTTTTGAAAAGTGGATTTAACATTAATTGCTTCTTAATTCTTCTTTATTATTGCAATTCGTTACCTTAATTTAATTTTTTGTTATTTCTTTTTTGAAAAGTGGATTTGACATTAATTGCTCCTTAATTCTTACTCAATATTTTCTAATCCAATCCGTTACATTTCATTTCATTTTTTGCATTTTTTTCTTAGCCAACAACTGTCGTTTTAATATAAGTTGCCATTTGAATTTTGTTTATAAATCCCAAATGGGTTTACTATTAAAGTGGCTCTTTGGGTATCAAAAAGGGAAAAAAAATAATTTGAAATGATTCCATTGTCCCTAATTCAAATTGTCAGTAATTTCAAATTATTATTATTAGTTACATTTTGATTAGTATTTTTTGAGAAAATGTTATGTCCCTAAATAATTTTTTAATTTTTTAAAATAAGATTTTTTGTTTTTTTAACACATCTTATCAAATTCCTCTATTTCTATAACATTTCAACTAATTTTCATTTATCTAATTTATCCGATATGTTACACTTGACTCTTACCCATCAATTTATTGCCCACCTCTTTATTTTCTCCTTAATATATTAATTTTGTAACTCCCGAATAATGCTCACCTCCTTCCATTACTCTCTTTTAAATATAACATTAATTATGTTGATATTGCATGTATAAAATAAATTAGATTGTCGTCAATTGGGTTTCATTCACCGTAGTGTATGTGTGCTATAAGTTGATAAGAAAAATCCCCACTCTCTCTATAATGTTTTTGTACTTTTAATTAAGATATATTCATCCGTGCTTTATTTTTGTAGTATAAAGATCTATAATCGAATTGGTAAACTTTTTCTTAATTTGTATTTTTGAATGTTCAATAATGTTTATTGTGCAAAATCTTTAGATTGATATTGTTACTCTCTATTTAAACTCGCCATTTCCAAGATAATTGGTTTTGATTTTCTCCACCCTTTTCATTTTTTAAAGTTTTGATTTTGATTATTAGTAATATGAATTTTTTTTTGGTGTTCACAAATATTAAGAATGTGTAGGACATAAAACTTGACTTTTAAGATAGTATGTTCGCATTTTATTTCAATTGTTGTCATAAACTAATTTTAGAGTAAAGGATATGAATTAGTATACTTTCTTAGTTACTTATAGATTTATATATGGGAATCTTTTATTATACAATATAATTCGATCATATATAACAACTTTATTTTCTATGAAAATATTTTTAAGTGTATAATCTCAAAATACTTGATTTAAAGTTAGCTTACTAATTCTTACATTAAAACTATACATAATAATACTATGGTGTTCCATATGAAGGATATTCCGAATAGATTGAAAGTTCAAATATAACATATCATAATTTGAACAATATTTTCATACTATGATTAATTCTTATAAAACCATATACATATATAATCGTTGACTGTTAGTTGAAAGTTTATTCTACCTTTAAATGCCAAAGCATAAAGTATATAATTCATGAGAAGAATATGAATGTGAATATATATATATATATATACGCATATCGATTATACTTTATTATGATAACTATGAATTGTCGACGCATCGCGCAGTCTGAAAACTAGTTTTAATTTATTTTCATATCCAAATTCAAATTTGTTTCCATATTAATTAAGTATCCATTTAATAAGTCACAAAGAATTTTAATATATTGCCTATTAAGATAAATATTAAATTTGACAATCGATGGCAAACCGCTTTATTCGACTAAATCAACTGCCAATACATCTCAAATAAAATGGAGGGAACAGATACCCACAACCCAGGACTAGACAAAGAATTAGAAGCCCTTGCTAATCTATAAGCAATTTGATTCACTGATCGATACACAAGACAAAATGAAATATTTCTAATATCCCTCGCCAAACTTTTACAATCATTGATCACCGCACCTATGTAGGAAAAGTCAGGAAAATCATCCCAAAGGGCTAGAATAAGCAATAACGCATCAGACTCTATAAAAATATTAAAAAGACCCTTATGTTTTATCTAGGTGAGTGCTTCTTTCCAGTTAATAGCTTTAACCAACAATGGGTCAAGTGTAGTAGCAAGAGCACCGTAACAAGCGCTTAAAAAATTATTGTCTTCATCTCTAAAAACAAAGCCATATCCTGTATGATTTGTATCTGAAAATATCGCACTGTCTATATTACACTTCAACGTACCTTGTCCCGGTCAACGCCATTTAAAGGAGCCTTCGCCAAGCCTTTCATCAGTATTGGAATGCTGGTTAATCTGAGCACTCTGCTAATAAATTAAGCGCATCACTAAGAACACAAGCCACCAATGTCACATTCTCGTTCTAAACCCAATTGTTACGATTATACCAGTTAGCCCACAAAATCAATGCCACAATACATAAGTCATCCACCCAAAATTTATTGTAAACCGAGTTCCACCAATCCAAGAAACAATTGGCAATAGAACTTAAATCACAAAGACAAGAGCTGGCTCATACTTTTTTTGCAGCAGAACAGGTAATAAGAGCATGGAAAGCCGATTCCTCTTTAATATTGCAAACTGGGCATAGCGAGGAAATGACAACGTGCCTAGCAGCAAGCACGGAATTAATCAGCAATGAACCAGAACAGATGCGCCATAAAAAATACTTGATCTTCGCTGGAATTTTTGGATGCCATAATTGTTTCCAATTGACCGAATAAGCATTTAGCATAATTGCTACATTACTCTGACTTCGCAGCCAGTACCTTTATTTGACCGTATATTCGCCATGAAGATCGCTGACCCAATACCAGCAATCGTTGTGCATTTGATCACTTAGCAGAATGCAAAGAATTAGTAACATTTTTCTTAGTTTTCAAAAATGAATTAAATATTTATTAGTATAATTTTTTTTCTGAATTAAATTAGCTTACTATGGGAGGCTAAAATCTAGCCAAGCTTAATTTGAAGGGAATCGTCCCAGATTATAATGTTTGGTAATCAGACGAAGATGATAAAGGTGGCAAGTGATGAACAATAATTAAATAATGTAAGAATATAGAATAAATTTGTTTATGGGGTAAGTTCCTTCGGTGGCTTTTGTACCAATCTGGCAGTACGTCCTCCCTTGTCTACATGTTCTTCACTGGCTCAAAAAGGCTTAAGGAGATGAATACAATGGTTAGGGGTTCTTCTTGGGGAAGAGAGAATGTGAGTGAGTGAGTGAGTGAGTAAGTGAATGTGTATGGGGATAATTGGGAATTGAATAATAATGCATAGTTATGGGTTTTCCCTTCCTATTTATATGTATATGATAGGGTTACATTAGGGTTTGCGATGATTAAAAATTATTCTAAATATTAAACTTGGTCACTACTTCAAAATTATAGGTATCCCTAATCCCGTTCATATTTGCAAAATTAGTTATTTCCTATTATCTATCTTCCAGCTTCGTTACCTTACTTTCGTTATCCGACCACCAATAGTCGGCTATTAATTCTCTGGTCGGACAAGAGTGATAGTGCCACATGGTTGGCCAGAAGATGGTCCTACAGCTTCATGGGCTTCAATCATGGGCTGACCAATGGACCGAATATCAAAACTGGGCCTCGACCAAAAACCCATATCCAAATTTTACCTCCCACAATTACTTTTTCGATCGAAGGAATTAAAGATTCGAAATAGAGCGCGTTCAAGTTTATAAAAAAAACACATGCACTTGTTGGGTCAAGTTCATTCTAACCAAGTGTTTATATTAAATTTCAGTATAGATATCCAACGGCTTAAGATATCTACGGGTTTTATTTTAAAATTGATAACAAAAACCTAATACAAGCTAAAGTCGATAGCGCCGCAAATACGTGCATGTCTAAATGGACTTAGATTAATTGAGGCAATTGTTAGATTTATTTTTTATTTTAAAAAAATATTAGATTAATCCGTTTCATCAATCTGATCCTATTTAAATATAATAATTTTTCTTCAAATACAATTATCATATCATACAATTAAGACATTTCAGGAGGGTTAGGCAAGAAAGATCGAGTTTGAGCCTCTATGCACACAGTAAACAATAGGGGTTCAAGTTTTCAAAACTAAATCTGGAGTAATTAAGTAGAATTATTTATAATTAGCGACTCATGAAATTAAATTTCACCATAAACATCAAATGAACTATAATCTCCTTAATAAGTTGGGTTTGTGACGAATTTTCTTTAAACCAAGGTGAATATAAAGTCCACAACAAAGACTCTGTAAAAGTTTGTCCAGGTTCACGTTCACATAAATTTAACTCGTTTGACCCGACTCAATCTACATATAACAATTAATCTTTGAATACCCCTTTATTATCTTATTCATATTGAGATAGAGCAGGTTCAATTTTTTTGAAACAAAACATGTATTAAACGGCCTAAGATATCTCTCTTATGTGTTAGATTTGAGACAATTTTTGAATATGAGTTTCACAACAAAACCTAGTGGAAATGCAGGTCAGTATTGCCGTAGGAACAAGCATAGAATATTAATTAACTATCATAATTAATATTGAAAATATATTAACCATGAATAATTTTGAATTTGAAATGTTTACATTTCATTAATTCCAATGAGATTAAATGTTAAATACGAGTATAAAAATATTTTTGAGGGGACATGAAAATATTATCAAAGTATATTGGACTGGCCCAACATTTTTGGGCCCACGCACTAAGTACAATTTGGCGGTGTAATGGTCAAAGGGTTAACGGAGAACCGATTAGGCACTGAAGGTGACATTGTGCCGAGAAGGATGAGAACTCGACCAAGCTCGATGCTAAACACACCGGGTGACAAACACTCATAGGGGAACAAAGAATATGCGAAGTGATGTGATAGAACCATACTTATCATGAAGCATATGTGCAAAGCTACCAACTCAAGGTGGATAACACATGGTCACTCTACACTTCAGCCACTCGTGCAGAACGCCACCAAATACTGACATCTGTGTGATGTAAAGGTGACCGGTTTTAAATGAAAATCATTCCATAATTAATGCAGCAGGGAAACCCATGCCTTATATCCAGTTGTCTTTTAATTAATTGCCTTAATAGAGTATTGTAACCCTTATTCTATAGAGATATAAATAGAAATGGATAGTTCTAAAAAAATGAATCAATTTCTAAAAGTCAGGAATCTAAAAAAAGGTAGAAATAGATATAAAAAACTAGGGGCTTGTCTTTTTGTTTTTAACTCTATTCATAAAGCAATAAAAGCTCACACACACATAAAAAGACGTATATCCAATAGATGTAAAATCACTAAAGGAACCTACCTAAAGCTAAAAAATAACTTTTTTGCCCTATCTCTCTTATTAATAGAGTATTTAGTCTTACGAAGAACTTCACTCTCGTGGGCCCGGCTGAATTTTTGGTCACCTACACTTTTCGTGAATTAATTTTTGTCATTGAAATAAGTTATAATAACAAAAAAATTATAACTTAAAACCTACCGAAATTGATTTTTCTAATAATTATCTAGATGTACTTAGGTTAATGGAGAATTCTAATATTTGTTTATTATTTATAAAGCTTATTTGATTAACCCGACCCAATCCTGACCCAAAAATAACAATTTTTTGTTAAATACACTTATAATATCATAAAATTGCAACATCTTGGGGTGGTCAGGGAAGACATATTGAGTTCGAGTGTATGTAGATTGAGTTTAGGAGTACGCATATCGTAAAAGGTGCAACTTCATCTTTTTGAAAACATAACTTGCACCAGTTGGGTTATCCTTTTTTCTAATATGCCCCTCATGCATATTGAATTTCGTTATAAATTTCATATGGACTATAAGCTCTGTAATAAATCGGGTTTGGGAAGAGTTTTGTTGAGATCGATTTGGATAATATGCATTCAAAAATAAAATCCCAACACAAGTTTGGGTCGAGTATGGGTTTGCTTAATTTTTACCTATTTGTTCCGAGTCGACCTAGATATAATATTTTTTTCTTTAAATAACTTTATAGTAGTATATAATTACAATGCATCGGGGTCAGCAAGCTAAGTTTGAACTTATGCTAATAAAAATAATATATATTCACGTTTTTTAAAACGAAACTAAGAACCGTTGGGTTAGAATCTTTTCTAATATGTTGCTTATATTTAAGTTTACAATAAATATTTAACTACCTAAGATATCTTCTTAACGAGTTAGGTGTGGGAAGTATGCTTAGGTATGGGTTCAACAAAAACTCAGTACCTATTCAGGTGGACAGTGTTGTAGGTATGGACATATTTATTTTATTGAGAAATAAGAGTGATACTTCTATTTTTTTAGGATGTATTTGATAAATTATAAGAAAAAATAATTAAATTATTTAATTTACATGGAAAGATTTGGCATGGGAAAGAAACGCTAACATGGATTTGGTTTTTGAATTACATGAAAATTAGGATTTTTATCAAGTTACATTACTAACATTAGTTTGAAAGCAGAATAATTATATAACCAATTTAAGGTTGTTAGATAATCTGTCCTACATCTCATATCTAATTAATAGTTACGTGTCATTATCGCGTGGTGAACGTGTAATAATCTTGGTCCCAAAACAAAAAAAATACGCGTACAAATCTGGTCTTTGGACAATGCAAGATTTGTCGAGCTATGATCAATTTGATTAGTATGTCATATGCATTGAGTATTGACTAGACCTAAAAAAAAGGGTAAATTATCAATAACGGTAATATCCAAAGTTTACTAGTCATTGATGATGGCGTATAATTTAGTCTTTCTATTTTATCTGCTATAAAAAAATTGAAAATTTTAGTGTTCTTTATTGGTTGAATTCGATTGTAGTAAAGGTAAATGTGATATGAATTTTATGTATTTAATAACGCATCCTCCTAAATTTAGGAGAAATTCAGACTATTATAATAAAGGAAATAAATTTAGATTATCCCTCTTTCTTTTTTTCCCCCCTTTTCTCTGCTAAAAAAATAAATAAAATTTTCTATTTATTGAGTTGCACTTTTTTTTTAATACATTATTTCCTGTCAATTTGTCTTTGGGCCCATTAGATTTAAACCATTGCTTTTCAGACCAAACAGCCCAACGAAAATCATTCCACAAAATAGCAGAATTCTGTGTGCCGAATGATCATCAAAAACCATTTTTATTTCGAAATGTATATTAACGTTGTTGCCTTGTTGACCATGTTGGAGTTAATCAAATAAAATAGTTTGACAGAATAAGGCGAAATGTTAACAAAAAAGTACGTATGAAAGCTAAATATAACAATTTTATTTCTTTATTTTTACTAAAAGCCTCTTTACGGTCTATAATTATTGATTTATGCAACATTGTTCTTAATTGAGATAAAGGTTTGGAAACATTAGGTACGCGTGGTTTGTTTCTCTTAATTGATTTATGCAACATTTTCTCTTACTGCAAGTAAATGAGGTAAAATGTTTTGCATGATAATATTTTTCACAACAAATAATCTTTTTAAAAAATAAGAGTTTAAATATCATTATCATTCTGAAATAATGAGATGTTTATCAATTGTGTTTTAAAATAAAAGTTTTAACCGAGTACAAACTTAACTTTGCACAAAATTATGTTTTGTGTAAACTTAACTTTGCAATCAAAAAAATTTAATTCAAATTTTGTTTGCATGATATGTTTATATTTTTTAATAAGTATATTCTTATGTTCTAGAAAATAAGAAACGCAAAGTTAACTTTGCATTCCTTTGAAAAAATTATTATGTGCATTTTATTAATAAATAGGGTTTGAATATGTAATTTCTTAAAATTATTCTTAAGCACTCTCAATTAAACACTTATTTATAATAATATACTAAAAAACATGTAGTGCAAACTTAATTTTGCATGATTTCATAAAAAATACAATTTAAAAATCTACTACAAATTTAACTTTGCACTCATTTTAAAATTTGGTCAAATACACGTCATTAATTTACAAAAATAATATTTTCTAATTCTTTGGTATAAAACTTTTTTAGACAAACCATATTTTTCAATATCCCATATCATTTCTCGCAACAATACTACTGACTTGGAGAATTGTATACTTGTTACTTATAAAATAAAATATATACTTCACTTGTTATAAATTAGTCATTTTTTGAACTAGCGTTATTTCTAAAGGAAGTCTAACTTTTTTAAAGCATTCTTTTTTAAAAAATAGATAAATTATATCATATGTTTTCATTTGTTACAAAAAATAATAATAATAATTTTTTTTTGCATTGAGGGAATAATAATAATAACTTGATGATAAAGTTTTCTTAATTTCACATGCGAGGATATAATTTTTGCACACTTATCATATTACTTGTTTATTAAATGATTCTCTTTTAGCTCTTATAATTATAACACTATTTTTAGGTGTAATATCTATCCATATAATAAGATAGAATGATTTTTGAATTTTAAAAATATATAAGGTATAAAAATTTGTGAGGCTGAAATTTAAAATACTTTTTAAATAGTTGATAGTGCATTTAGTACGTGTTACAAACCTAGTAATATTATATATTAAATTAAAACCAAATGCAACTGCTTTGAAGTTATATTAGACTTTTGAATTACATATTGTTTGAGCAAGATTTGAACTTAATTTGAACATCACGCAAGTTAAATTTACGCTCACCACAAAATATATTCAAGTCATACATACATCACATGCGCAGATTAGCTTAGTGTTTGTATATATATTTATATGAAGCGATTATTTTATAACATAAGTTTCTTTGATACATCATTAGAACATGTATTAGATAACTAAGTATATATATATTTATATGAAGCGATTATTTTATAACATAAGTTTCTTTGATACATCATTAGAACATGTATTAGATAACTAAGTATATATATATATGAAGCGATTATTTTATAACATAAGTTTCTTTGATACATCATTAGAATATGTATTAGATAACTAAATTATGTAAATCAAATTCAAAATATTTTTATTACAAAGACAAAAAAAAAGGTCATTTTTTTTAAAACAATGGTATATTTTAAAAAGCACTTACAAACTAAAATATACCAAAATTTAGAATATACACAGGTGTAAAGAACGCATTTTTAAATTAACAGCCAATAGCCATCAATCATGTCCCATGTTATTTTGAACCTACTTTTATTAGTAAAATAAAAGCAAAAAGAAAAAAAAAATCCAAAAGAACTTGTGGTTGTTGAATAAAAAAGTTGGGCCTAAGTATCGGGTCGGTGGATTCGGTCGGAGTTTAAACGCGTAAACCGTCGGTGACATTTCGATAGACGACAGTAAACGGAGAAGAAAAGAAACAGGTTGTATGTTGACTCTTTTTAACGCAACAGTAACAGTAGTGTATTATTTTTAGTTATGTTGGAGTATTTGACTATTTTTTACTTGCGAAAAAAGAGTTAATTTTGTATCTGTCTAGAAAACTCTTAATCGAGTTTTGGACTAATTTTCACTTGTGAAAAATGTTAATTGTTAATTACAAAACAAATTTGCATTAAGGCAAAAAACTCTCAATGAAACATGTTATTTTGAAGGATAATGATAGTGATGATAGTAATACTTTATAAAAGATGATTTTGAAATGTCATATTTTTTTTTTTGGTAGAATGCTATTATTATTGTCTTATTATGAATCTAATAATAATTATTGGGTCACTTTTAGAGCATGCGTAATGCAATTTGCAAATTTAGCACTAAGTTTGTAGTAAAACTACACTGCATATGATAAAAAAAATTTAGCTATGCAAGTAATGCATACTCGTTTGGGTGATGCAAATATAGCATGTTCAAAAAAAACAAAACTAAACGAGTAAAGAACATCCATTTGAATTGATTATTTTTTTGTTAGTTTTTTATAATACAAGTCTATCATGCTTTTTTGACTTCTATCAGTGACCTATACCCCTTTTATTTTTCCGTGATACAGATAAAGATAAAGCACTCATTTAATTTCATACAAATCAAGTTTATTTTGTATAAATAAAATTTAATCGTATAATAAATTTATGTATTTACTATTATACAATACAAAGTTTACGAGGTTAATTTGAAACAGTATGAAAAATTTGCTAATATATCATATCAGTTGTGAATGCTGCTGCTAGTTAAGTATATTAGTCGAAGAAGTAGATAGATTGAAAAATAGCGAAAAACAAACACACCCCTCTTCCTCTCTTTTGTGCTTGATTGAAGGAGTCTTTTCTCTCTCTACTTTGGTCTCTACAATTTTTTTTTTCTCTTCACAAAAGAAAAATAAAATAAAAATACAGGAACAACAAATATAAATATATACTAATAAAAAAGACACCGTCTTCGTGGAAGAGAGAGAAAAAATTTACTCAATCAGATCTAGGAGAGAGTTTGTTTAATTGTTTTTATCCAGATCCCTATACAATTCCTCAAATCTTTAACTAATTCAGCATAATTTTGCTATTTATTTTGTTTTGGTTCTGTTAAAATCCATTATCATTTACATCAGATCTCTATAGGACGTTTGATTAATTGGAAGGGGAATGTGGATCTTGTTGGTGCTGGGCTAGGGTTTTTAATTTCGGGAATTGTATGGTGTTTCGAGGATGCAGATGGAAAGAGAGCGGCGAAACAATGGAGGAATTGGAGAGCACTATCATGGAAATGGAGATCGATCGTTGTTGATGGAATCGTCGTCGAAGGCTTTTCCGATTTCGTCGTCTCCTTCTCCTTCATCTTCTTCTTTGATTGGAGGTGCTAGTGGTGGTAGGGTCAATTATATTGAACATCAAGTCTCCAAATTTGATACCCTAGCGGGAGTGGCAATCAAATACGGTGTCGAGGTAAATTGTAGTTGTTTGCTTTTGCCTTTTCATTTCCATTTAATAGTTTTCTGTGTACATTTTTTGCTTATTCAACAATTCCTTCTTATGATCTTGACATGAGAGAGATAGAGAGATTTTACGTTATATAGTTACTATTTTGTTTGTGTTTATGTAGATATCATACACATAAAAGGGATTTCTGCGATGCATAACTGAGGGCTTTTGCTTATTTATATCATCAATATCCTCCCTATCTTATATCTGTTTTGTTGTAAAGAAAAAGCATCCTAATTTCTTCTCCTCAAGTTTATGTAGAGACCAAGATATGAGCCTAATATAACTATAGATTCACACCTGGTTTCTGTGTATTGGCTTTTTCTTAGAGGCCAAAGATTATTATAGAATTTTCGTGGCCAGTTGCAACGAAATTTGAGAGTGGCAGTATGGACCAGATGTTCTTAACATTCATAGTTAGCTTAAAGTTAACTGTTTTTGATCTTTTCTTTTTCAAATTTTCAATCAGATTTTTACTGATTATATACTTGGATTGGTATGCTAAATTGTTCTTAAGAGCTAACTAGCCTTACAATTCTGAATTAATGACATATATGTATCAACCTCCATGTCTGTGTCAGTCCGACTGGAAAGCAGTAGTTTTTGTTGGGTGAATCCATTTATTATGCACATGGTTCGTTGAACACTTTTGCAGTCATTGTTAGAACTTTCAATCTGTCTCATGATTGATTATTGAGTAATTCTGAGTACTTCAATTGTATATCTTCACTTCGCTCACTCTATATTTGGAATGGTAATGGCTGATCAATTATATTGGCATGCTTTGGTGTATGATTTATTAGGTGGCTGACATTAAGAGGATAAATGGCCTGGTAACTGATCTCCAGATGTTTGCTCTCAAGACGCTTAACATACCACTACCAGGAAGGCACCCTCCATCTCCAATCTTGGGGAACGGCTTTGAATCTCAAGGGTATTGTTATGTTCATTATACTTATTGCCTCATCGTTCTATTATTATGTTCCTATGTGGTTCATGTTTAGAAGTGAGCCACATGCTTCCTTACTAAGAGTTTATAATTTTGTTGCAAGTTAAATCCGCTTGAGATATTATTTTTACGGCCTCCAAGGAACAGATTCTTAATATGAATTAACATCAGAAGATATAAGGGATGGTGAATTGATTTTTACTAGCACCATCTGTAAATAGATTGAGAAAGTTTGATATATTGTATGCCTTATTTGGCCATCAACCATGGGTCAGGACTGTCATGCTTTAAGTTGAAGCAGTAGAAGAAGAGGGGGAAGAACTGAATTATAGTGACTAGCAGATGAAGATGCGTGTGTTATTTTTAAGATGCAAATTCTATATATACAGTGTTAGGAGGAGCTGTACATAAATTTGTATATTAAATTGAAGCATCCCAAGCTGATTTCTGACTAAGTATTAAAATGCACTGTGAAAAACGACGACCTAACCCCCACATTTGGACTATACACTTAATTTGCCTATGCACTTGTAACCTAGCTAAGCTATATATATGCATAATACATAACCTAGCTAAGCTATACACTTGTAGCCTTTTCACGGCACTTATCATGATGAATCTTTTTACAGACCAAGCAGCTCCGAGCAGACCCCACCCAACCGTAGGCACTCTGATTTGTTCGATTCATTGCAGTCACTAAAACTGAAACCATCTCCCCAGCGTAAGGTCTCCTCAGCCATGAGTACTTTACAAGGTTACTATGGTCTTAAGACACCCGAGAAGACACCTGCACATGATGGCTTTGAAATGGCCCTCTACCGGAAAGGAGTTGCTGACAATAGAGCGGACCAGTCACCCCGTTCTAACCCACCTCTGAGTCATCATAGAAAGTGTAAAAGCATAGGTAATGGTTTATCAGAAAATGGTGACTTGGGTGAAAGTTTGTTAGTTGCTGAAACCAAAGAAACTGAATCTGACAACTGGTTCGATAAATTACGTAGACGCCAAAAATCTGAAAATGACTTTAATCCCCATACCCCAGAAAAACTGCTAAAGGAGGAGAGTGGTGGCAGTTGTGGGTTCTCTGCAACTGCCGGAAAAGGGTTGGCTCTTAGGCCCAAGGCAGCAGCTGGCCGAGGTGGTGGTTCAGGAACTGATTCTGAATCGGGTTTTCCTACAAACTTGGGTGACTACATAGTGGTTGATAATTCGGGTGGCGTAAGAAAGTCGTCAAGTACACCAAGTTTTCAAGATACAGATAGTAGCTCGGTTTCATCCTTGTGGCCCACATCAAAGTGGAGTTTGAAGCCAGATTTGCAGGCCCTTTCTACTGCAGCGATTACCAGACCAATTTTTGATGGCTTGCCGAAGCCAATTACTGGTCGAAGGAACAAAACTGCGGTTGACTAGTAAAGTTGCTTTTACTTAATTGATTTTGTTTTATACTTTGTTTGGCTCATCCACTATTCTGGAGGAGGTAGAAAGAAAAAGGGCGGAAAATAAAAACAATTGAATTGATCTTAGGATGGTATATATGATTTAAATTTTTGGCCGAGAAATACGTATTTTATGATTTTTCTTTACCGGGAGTCGCAGTTCAAGCTGGAAGTGGAAAGTTGAAGGAGCAGGAATGCAGCTTGCCATACATTAGTTTACTCATTATGAGCCTTGGAGCCTTACCGCAGATGTATATTAGATTTATCTAGGTCTTGCTTATTTAAAAAGATGGGAAAGACAGATATTGTTTATGTATGTGTTCGTATTTTCTTGTTTCTATTTTTCAGCGTACGTTGCTGTTGGCGATACTTCATGTAGAAATGCTAGAAATAAGCCTTGAAAACAGAGAGTTTTATTTCTATTTTTTTGCAGTTACTATGTATCACCATAGATCCCCATTAATCGCAGGGAAACCAAGGGCATGAAGTTTGGCAGAAAGAGATCAGGTAGGTCTAGTCTTTTGTCAATGCTGCCCCCATCCATTTTTAGCGCAACTGCCTAAGAAAATATAACTCCTCTCTTTGTTTGGTATGTTTAAATATTTTGAATTTTAGGGTGCGTTTGATTGCAAATGTGGAATTTGCATGGAAAGAAAATAAGTTACCGGCAATTGAATTGCCTAGAATTGAGTTGTATGAAAAATATAGTGTACTGTGTTTGATTGCCTTAATTTTCTACCCGAAAAATATTGGTTGTATTATGGCATTTTTAATGTGTAAAAAATTATTGGTATTTTTTTTATATAATCATATATTCATGATGGATCTTGTTTAATTGATCTTGATTAATATATTTTAAATATTAAAATTTTATATTATTTTGAATTTTATATTTTAAGTTATGACATTTTTAATGTAGAAAATAGTAAAAACCTTGTTTCGTGAATTGTGCCCAAGCATGGAAAACAAAAAATCACCTCCTCCTAAAGAAAACATTTTCTTCAATTGCCTTGAAAATGCACGTGTGAACCAAAAGTGAGAATTGAATTACTTGAAAAAAAAAGCCAATCAAACATCTTAAGTTGTCAAATTAAGTAGAAAATGCTCATTTTTAATAGAAAATAATGCCAATCAAACGCACCCTTATTGTTTGGCTACCAAGAAAATAGGGAGAAGAAAAATGTGGATACTGAGGGGATTGCCATTACCACTAGTTTTTATCAGGAATCACGATAGGTAAGTAATGTTTTCTTGCTTTGCATTGGAATGGGACCAGTACACTCACTGTTCTTCACTTGTATAGTCGCTCTCTGCCACCCGCGACCCTTTTCACTGCCCGTTGACAAGCACCTGTCTTAGGGATGACAAAAATGTCCAATCGACAATAATGTTTTTTTTTTTGGGCCCAACCGAATATTGATGGAAACGGGGCCGGATCGGCCTTTTATTAGGCAGGTACTGGTAGGTTTCGGTTTGCAAAACAAGCCTCAAACTTGACCCGTGAAGCACGTGAACATTTCAGAGGAGAGAGAAATTTACTTGGGCTGGCATTAATGTAAGCATGGTAATTAATTTGCTATGGCATTGATGCAAGGAAAGAATGGGACTCACATGCCGTTGGTCCTCATTTTTGTCTTTAATTTAAATTATATAATAATTAATTAATTAATTAATGTTTTGAAAATAGGTCATTGTTGAAGTCCCAGCTCGGAGCTTCCATTTAATAAGAATTTGACATACCATACCAGTTAAGAGGTCTAACTATTTTTATTAACACAGACATAGTATAATCTTGGTGTTGTTAAAATCGAGGAGAACGGTGAAGAAGATACAAGGCAGGGGTGGGGTGGGGTGGGGTGGGGTTTGCCTTGTTACTTTTAAGAAACCTTTTGTTTGCCTTCATAGGTTTGGTGGATGGACTAGCTATAATTACTTTTAACAAAGCTTTTGTTTGCCTTTATAGGTTTGGTGGATGGACTAGCTATAAGTGAGTGAATGTACTTCCAGCTTTCATTCAAAGTCAAATTAGGAAGGAATGTGCATCATCCTAATGTAGTAGTCATACGATTTATTACTTTTACTACCGTTTTCTTTACAACCTTTGTGCGCGTATAAAAATGTAATGTAAAATTGCGTAATTAAACGTTAATCCTTTTTCAGAGAAGTATCAAAGTAGGAGCAGATTGCTTGTTTGAACACGCATATTGAGGGAGCATGTGCATATACTCTCCAACAGTCCTACCTCCCCCAACTCGAATTACAAAGTAATAATCCTGTCAAATCATATTAAAAGAATTGTCCTTTGTGAGATCTTTTAAGTTATGCGTAAACAAAAATCACACATAAGTCGTACCTTTTTTTTTATTAATAATTTTTAAATAAATTAAACTTTCTTTTAATTTAAAAAGGTTAATGATACAACAAATTCTAAAGTTTGAGTAAAATTCTATTTGTATGTTCAAAGTTTTAAAAGTTGTAAATGAAACTCTGAGATACATTAAGTGACATGTTCTAAATTTTTCAGCTAATTCTGTTAGTTTTTTTTTTGACAAAATGCTACTGTGAATAACATTAATGTTAATGTGGCATACAATTTGATAAAAAAAAATAGAATAAAGGAGAAATTAAAAAGAAAAGAAGAAGGTAGAGAGAGAATGAAGAAGCAGCAGCAGCAATAGCACAGTAAACCCCCCTCTACCACCACCGCCACCACCGCAACCAAATTGCTCCCGTCTTTTATTATCGAAACCAAACAAGAAAGCATATGTCTATGTATATATACATATATATATATGCATACACACACATATATATATATATATATATATTCATATATCCAATTGTAGAGCTAAACCCACAAATCAAATTTTGCCTCTCCTTAAGGTCCAATTTTAACTCCAATCGCGATTTGAATTTATTCATCTAATTATTCTCTCCAATCTCACACCCACCACACCATTAAAATACATCAAAAGCTTTAAAGATTCAAGTTTTATCATCAGATTGAATAATTTTTTACCCAAAAGTTTAAACACCCACCGTTGGATTATATCAATAGACTTAGAGATCCAATTTTTATATCAAATCAATAATTTTCAATACATAATTTGAAGGAGAGAGAGAGATAGAGAGAGGGGCTGTGGTGGTAGAGGGGAGGGGAGGGGGGTTAGTTTGCATCTTCTTCTTTCTCCCTTTACCTTCTTCTTTTTCTTTTCTTTTTAATTTCTCTTTTATTCTATTTTCTTTTTGTCAAGTTGTACGCTACATCAGCATTAATGTTATCTACATCAATATTCTGTCAAAAAAAACTAATGGAATTAGCTGAAAGGTTTAAAACATATCGCTTAATATACTTGAGGGTTCCACTTACAACTTTAAATTTTGAGTATACAAATAAATTTGACCCAAACTTTAGGTTTATTGTATCATTAACCCAATTTGAAACAAGGTCATGTTTTGAATAAGATCTCTGTTATTTGTGAGATTAAGAAATTTTTTATTTCACAAATATTTAACAATCCATAAAAGTCAGCCGTGAAAGATATTCGAACCATGTACTTGTATTAAAAATATAAAACCAGCTAAATTATTATGCATTTAACATAATGTAACCATGTAAGTTTTGAAAGGGTTTTCCTTTCTTCAAATGCTTACAACTATTACATCAAGGAGAGAGAGAGAGAGAGAGAGAGAGAGAGAGAGAGAGAGAAGTCAACACAGGAAAGATTAAAACGTTTCTAACCAATGCAAATAGTAGGTTGAACGCATCATCAATATTTATTAAATTAGAAATACTCTCAATCCAAAAGTGTAATGTATTGTGCAAGTTTGATTTATCAATCTAGTACTTAATTTTAATAATAATAAAAACACCTGTATAGTACCAATAACTTAAAATTAAAGACGATATAGTTTTTAAAAATATATAAGAGGCGCGCGGGCAAGGATAGATGGTATTCAAAGGAACCGTAATACGTACTCGGTTTTAATTTTCATATATATATATATATATATATATTTCCAGAGTCACCAAACGCAAGCATATATTATTATAATATAATAATAAGATTCAAACTCTCAATTAAGCTGGCAAATGGTGTACGGATATATATATCGTACCAATTTGAATTACAACAATGGTACTGTTGTCCCACGAAACAACAACAATTTCAATTTATCATTGACAAGCTCCATGATAAACTAACTAGTTGGAATTAAGTCCAAATACCTTTCAATTCATTGGCAGGCCGTTGCATGTGTTTTGGTACGTACAGTTGATCGGTTCTTTCGGGCATACCTTCTTATATATGCTTTGCAAACTGTATAGTTACCATATTGTGCTACGTGTGATCGATGAGATAAATTCGATCAACCGGAATTTTCTTTTGGGATTGATTCTACGAATATATGACGACAAAAGAAAATTACATTTGGTTAAGTGGAGCCAGGTTACCATGCAAGCCTAAGCCTAAAACTCAAGGTGGGCTGGGGATTCGTTGATGCTAGGGGAGCTAATACAGCTATATTAGCTAAACTGGGTGCTCAGTTAGCAATGGGGGTGGATAAAACGTGGATCAAGGTTACGCACTCTTAATTATAAATCAAATCAAATGACGTATTAACGGTGACAGCCAGAGGCATGTGCGGGTTGGTGAAGAGTATTCAATGTGTTAAGGAAGGTTTTGGATGGAGGATTGGAGATGGGTCTACAATTTCCTTTGGTTTGATGCATGGGTATTACCGGAGCCGTTGTGTATGATCGATCTTAGAACAAATTGACCCGCAAGAACTCTTTTGGAAGGTGGCCGACGATGGCTGTTCGAAGCTGGATCATGTTTAAACAATCCTCCCCAATAATATCATCCAATCTATACTTCAATACGCCCTTTCGGTTGATAGTAATCGTGATGTGCATACACGAAAGGGTTGCACGGATGGCATTGCTACTGCCCATTCTCTATATCAGTTTTTAGATGCGGAGGTTGACACGAGAGCAACTCATAAATGAAAGTGGATATGGAAGATGGCGTGTCCTCAAAAGCTCAAGTTTTTCATGTGGCTCCTTCTTCATGAGCGGCTCCCTGCGAATGAATATAGATGGCGCGCGCATTGGGGCAGCTTCTTCAGCGAGGTGTTCTATGTATGGGTGAAGATGAATCTATTCTTCACATGCTTAGGGATTGTCCGAGTTCACATTTAGTGTTGGACCACTTTAACTCATTCTTGCAAGAACCAATTCTTTGCGGCTGGGTATCAAGCTTGGGTTAGTAAAAACAGTGATCAAAGCCACACCTCTATTTTCTTGGATGGTATTTCGTGGGCACGATACTTTTTGGTAACTCTTTGGTCCATATGGAAGGAAAAATATGCTTGTTTTAATGCCAGTCCATTTGTCGTTGCCAAAGTCCTACGTCAAGCTAGGATGCTTGCATGGGATTTGCAATTAACAGTTGAAAGTTTTAATAGGTTGAGTTTGGACCTGGTGAATGGCCGTTGGTTTGCGCCACCACCAGGGTATTGCAAGTTGAACAGCAAGTTGAACATTGATGGCAGTGTTAGAGATGACAAAGCAACGTATGGGGCCCTTCTTTGCAATGCTACAGGTGCGTGGGTCTGGGGATTTAATGGTTACTGTAATTTTACTTCACTATTTGCAGAGTTGGAGGCGCTCGAACAGGGCCTATGGCTGCTACATCAAAGAGATTGCATGCTTGTTATTATTGAGTCTGACTCTTCTGAAGCGGTGCGGTTGGCTAATGGGTATCCGGACAGTGATCACCCATTTCTATCTTTAATTCTAGAATGCAAGTGTTTACACCAGCGCAATTGAAGCTCCTCGGTTATGCATGTACCACGTAATTATAACTACACAGTAGATAGTATAACGAAGCCAGGCCAATGTGTGTTCTCAGTTGGGGACTATATATTTTGTATGATACTCCTCCGATGGTTATGCCGGAGCCGAGGAAGGATTGGTGTTCTTTAGTTTTGTTGTTTTTCTTTGTTTGCTCGGCTTTTTTTGCCACCCTTCGTACCCCCCAAAAAAAAAGACAATAATTTTTGAACTGTCATGAAAGTTCCTTTAATTTTTGATCTCCATTGCTACAATATTTAAAAAAGCTTTGAAATTTAACTAAGCAAGGGAAGCAGTCTCCGATATAAAAAGATATGTACCAACTCTATAAGGTAGATTATTTCATTATTGGTACACATATAGATCCAGAGTTTAACCTCGGGGAATAGGGTAGGGACAAGGAGTTCGGTTTTTGATAATTACAACTAACGCCCCCGCTATACAATCTTCACTAAAAATGAGGAAAAACACGAGTTGATTATATAACCGCCACACATACATTTATAAATGTTTTTACCGTGCTAACTACATCTTATTTGTTTTAACATTAGATTACTACAGCAAAAAAATAATTGAGAAAATTAAGGCGATAATTTTATTCTATTTTTGTTCAAATTAATTCTTGAGTCAGTCAGTGAATTTTTATATAGATAATCAAATCAACCTAATTATGTAACTCCTTCAAATTATGGTATAGTTTTCAAAGATAACGGTCAACTGTTGCTAAAATGAATCATTAATATAGTTCACTGGGGTGTTGGAGTAGTTAGCAACGTTGCATATGGAAGGATTATATTTCTTGACAAAGGACATGCTCAGTTATATAATCCTAATTGTGTAACTCTATAAAAACTATCTTGGACGCAAACTCTCATGCATATTAGTAGTGTTAGTGTGGTTTATTGGTTCTTCTCTCAAAGCTAACAGTGATGATGGATGTGACGATAGTCACAATAGAGTGTTTTAAAGAAGCTGCTAGTAGTAGGCTAAATGAGGCAATAATAACAATTCCAAAGATGTAGGCCCTATCGCTCAGAATTCCTATATAGGTTAATAAAGCAGTGGTCCATCTCAAAGACAAATCCAAGTTTTCTTGGATTCCCACAAGGTGGAAGGAAATGTTCCCAGTTAGTGTGAGAAAGGACGAGCCTGCGGGACTACGTGTTGGACCACTGCCCCTTTACTTTAGGTGCTAATCCAGTTAGGCGGGAATACATATTTTTTCGACTTTAAAATATGTGGTCGAAACACAAGGAGTCCATACATATTTCAAGAGCGTTGGAAAGGAACGAGTTCCAAGGTACATTCATAAAAACAAAAATAAAAATTAGAATAGATGATTTTTTTTTTGGAAAAATAAATTAACTTGAGAATTTGACTATAAAAGAGGAGATTCCTTGTAAGTGAAGGCTGTAATCAAGGGAAGGCAGGAGGGGAAAGTAATAGGATAATAAAATCGAAGATATTCAATTGGGTTGCTGGTACTAGGAAAGTCCTTTTTTCCCCTTATACATAGCACTAGGAAAGCTATATGCTAATTTTTGAGTAAATACCATCAATGGCCATTTAACTATTGGCAAATTTTATCAATAGTCACTTAACTTCATTTTGTTACAATTGAACTATTAAATTTTTAAAAAATACTGCCTATGGCCACTCCGTTAAATCTCACCGTTAGTTTTTGACAGAATCAATATCACGTGATTTTCATGTGCAATGAAAGGGGCATTTAAGTCTTTTTCCATTTTCTTTTTCTTTTTTCCTTTTCTTTTCTTTTCTTTCTTCTTCTTCTTCCCCCTTTCTCCTCCTCTTTCTTCTCAGACGAATTTCTTCTTCTTTTCATGTGCAATGGAAGGGAATTTCTTCTCCGTCAAACACAAATTTCTTCTTCTTTGAAAATCCAACCTACAAGAGTTTATATTGTAGCTCCACCAAACAAACAACTCAAGAATGAAAACCCACCAAATTAATTCAATTCAGCAAAAAAAAACATTAAAGAATTCGGAGGAAGAAGAAAGGGAAGAAATTCGGAGAAAAGAGAAGAATAAAATCGGAGAAGAGGAAGAAGAAAAAAAGAAGAAGAAGAAGAAGAAGAAGAAGAAATTTGGAGGAGAAGAAGGAGGAGGAGTAAGGGGAAGAAGAAGAAGAAAGGGAAGAAATTCGGAGGAAGGCGAAATTCGGAGAAAAGAGAAGAAGAAAATCGGAGAAGAAATTCGGAGAAGAAGAAGAAGGAAGAAGGAGAAGAGAGGAGAAGAGGAGAAGAAGAAGAAGAAATTTGGAGGAGAAGGAGGAGGAGAAAGGGGAAGGAGAATTTTAGAGAAGAAGAAAATCGGAGAAGAGGAGGACAAAAGGGAAGAAGAAGAAGAAGAAAGAAAAGAAAAGAAAAGAAAAGGAAAAAGACTTAAATGCCCCTACCATTACACATGAAAATCACGTGATATTGATTCAGTTAAAAACTAACGGTGAGATTTAACGGAGTGGCCATGGGCAATACTTTTTAAAAGTTTAATGGTTCAATTGTAACAAAATGAAATTCAGTTACTATTGATAAAATTTGCCAATAGTTTAGTGATCATTGATAGTATTTACTCCTAATTTTTTGAACAAAGGAGAAAGAAAGTGCAGGAGGTAAAGACTTTTTTTTTCCCCTTACTTTTCTTTTCTTTTTTTCCCCCAAGAAGATTGAGTAGTAAAGTAGAGGGGGAAATTGTGAGCATTTGGGTGGACTAGATGGGTGTCTAGCTAATGGGAAGAGTGCCTTGTTGAGTGGCAATTTGATGCGGAGGTTGTTAGATGGTTTTGTTTGAGCTCCAGGGTGAGGAGGACCGCAGCCCAAACATTTATAACTATGTTGGCAATTCTTGAAGGTTGGTATGAAGCTGAAACGGATGTTATGAAGGAATTTAGAGAACTTTTTTTTGGGAGAAAAGCTGTAAATGATTGCTCTACCATCTAATAAAATATCCTTGGTATTCATGAGAAGTTAAAAACGACAAAAAATTTAGGAGATCGTCATCATAGTGTTCGAGAGATTTGTATAAGTCGTTCGCTGATTGTTAGAGGAGGAAAACTTTTGAAACTCGCCATAATAGCAATTAAGGTGGTGTTTGATTCATGTTTTAAAATTCATGTTTTTAGTTTTTTACCCAAAAGTCAATTTTACTTCACATTTCTTAAAATTTATTTTACTTTACTTTCTCTCATAAAATTTTTAAAACAGCATAACTTTAAATCCAAAAATTGAAATTAGATAAAATAATATATTTAAAACCTACTCATCGAAATCTATAAAATAATATTGATTGTGACCATTTTTTGAGTTTTTTTCATGAGTTTTTTTAAATTGGTTGAAAAAAACTCTAACAAAGACTAAATTCAATTTTCAATATACTTTCACGTTTTCCAAAACATTAACTCAAAATCTCAACTTAAAACATCAACCAAACACTACCTTAAGTATTCTAAAAAAAAGTGGCGTTTTAGGTTTTTGAAACTGATTTTGAGAAATAGCGTGATCATGTTAATTTTGACAGTTTATGCTAACAAGTTCAGGGAATGGGTTGAGGGAGATAGAGGATTTTTTAACCTCTGTTAAATGAGAGGACAGTCAAGATCCCTTCAAAGTTTAAGGATTGGCATGTTTTAAAAACTGGTTAATACTTCTGACCTCGTCCAACAAACAGGGTCAAACACCACGTTATATCCCTCTGGCGCATTTGTGCATGGATAAAAAAGGAGGTGCGGAAAATTTTGCTCCATTATAAATTCACAAGGTTTCATTGAAGGAATTCTTTTGAATAAAGACAAAGCTAAAATGTACAGCTACGACCTTGGGTAGATTGTCTTGTCAAAAGAAGCAGGTGAATCTTTGAAGGAAGCTGAAGAGAATAGCATTGGAAAACATTGAAACTTTTGACTTCTCTACAAGCCTCCTCTTCAAAAGAATTCATGAACTACGGGTATTTCCTCTATTGTAAACAATTGGAGAGAGATGGTCTGGTGTTTGGATAATGTTTTTTGCTCCAGTTTCTGTTCTCCCCCCAGGAAATTTAAGGTTCATTCCAGGCCCACATAAAACTGTTCATAATCCAAAATTAAACAAAAATACAATTCAAATATCTTTTGTTGGAGGAGTATTTAGTTTGTTCAAGTGACAATTATAGTTAAGTTGGGAACTATATGGTAATTACAATCACGCCTAGGGAAAGAGAGAGATTGAGGTAATTACACCTTGCAAGAGGTCAATGTTCGCATGGAAATAGTTTATGCACAGGGATAACAAATAGGTACATCATCTAATAAAGTATGTGGGTGAGTATTCTAAAGTTATATATGTTTGTCTATAATTGTGGAGGGAATTCAAGAAGAGGACAGAAAAACCATGGGACGCCAGTTAAAAAACTAAAATAAAGAAATTGCATGGCAACGCAAACACATAAAAACAGACAAGCACTTCTAGCCAAAGGACCCAAGATGACACTTGTCATTAGCCTCAGCTAGTAAAATGTGAAAAGAATTGTTTTGTGTCCACTTAGCTGACTTAATGCACGAGCATGCATGCATGAACTAAAAGATATCACAAAAGCATGCTGCAAATATTTTGCATTAAAATAGACGAGTATAAAGACACAAAAAACTTTGCAAGACTTTCTTTTTCTGGGGGGAGGGCGGGGGTCACGAGGATCCTTATAACCTATAGTTGTATTAAATAAATCTAATTTGTATCTCAGGTATAATTACAACAGTTAGTAGCAGATGGAAAATGAGTAGCATTTGCTTACATTTGGGGATGTAAATGTCTCCGGGTTGCAGTTGCCAGAAAATTATGATATACACAGTCCAGCCTCAAGGGTCTCTGCAACTTCTCAACCACCACTCCATTTTGGCAGTCACCATTTTTTTCTCCAAAAGCTAACTGCTCCTTTGGAGCAACAAAGCACCATATAGGTATTTCCAACTTGAGTCACCAGGCACAGCACTATATATAAAATAATCCAATCAGGACTTCATTTAACCAGGCATATGCCAAATATTTAAGTAGGTTGTCAAACTTTTATGTTATTTCATTCAACTAAAGAAACAATTAGGTCAAAGGTAACTAAAAGAAATGAAAAGGACTTTCCCAACTACCTACACCCGCCTAGCCACTACATGGCGTCCTTCCTAACTGCTTACTATAAAATCCCCAAAAAATGGCTTGGGTATATCAGCGGGGATTGAATAGTTTTTTTTTTAAACACTGGGTTTTGCATTAAAGAACATCCAATTATATAACATGTATACAGAAAAGCAATAGGAAGAGAAAATCAGCCACTAAAAAGAGAACACATTTTTCAAAATTTCGAGTTTTGCTCTGACCACACTACTAAGAAAAGCAAAATGAGCAAAAATAAAATTAAAAACTCACAAGAGATTAAAAAAGGTGCTTGAATTCGTCTCAAGCTGGCTTCCAACTGAGAGAAGACATGTCTGGTCTATAGGGTAGCATCTGTGGACCACCCTGGCCTGAGGAAAAATAAAACAAAAATTACTCCATAATACCGGCAATTTCAGCCTTTAAGAAGTCACTAACAGGAATAACGAAACAGGATTCTATACGTGCAAAGATCACCTGAAATCGGAGCTCCAGCTGGAAGTGTGTTTACAGCAGAGGGTTGAAAACCAGTATTATTAATAGGAGGCCTCTCAATAGGTGGACGAAAATACCCTGCCATGTTAAAACATGTTAGAACTGTTTATTTTTGTGTGGTATCAACCCCGAGAAGAACATTAATAATAATGCCAGGATTAGAAGTATGAATGTCCTAGATCATGGTCAAAACATAATTCATTCTTTAACTATGCCTAGTTAATAACTCGCTAACTTGAAGCATTAAAAATGTTACGGAATCGGACATGGATGAAGTTTCTAAAAGAGTTTAGAAACGATCACCAAGGCATGTTTCACAATACCTAAAAGATATATGATACGAGTTAATTTCTTTATTCTCAAACAGTTACATAACAAATTGAAAGACATGCATAAAATTTTCTTTAGGAAGCTGTCCTAAAAATCAATATAGATGACAACACAAGGCCAAGTTTCTAAAGCTTTGTTAACAGATTCTTCAGCCTCCTAACCTAGGAATAAGTTCATTCGGAAGGCAAAATTGCACATACCAGAAATTACAAACGGTAACCAGTTGGTAATTCTGGACTCTGAAACAATTAAGGGAAGTGCAATATTTTCCTTCAACATCTCAAATCGAAAGGGGTATGAATGTCAGATTTCTCGAGAGGGAGTTGGGCATAGCTCTGGGAATGATCTGTTGAAAAGGATATAATATTTTCACTTAAGTTAATGTAAAAAGGTCTACTTTATGTTGGACGTATATTTGGGAATGACCTCTTAGAAAATGACATAATATTGTTCACACTGTTAATGTAAAAATGTCTATGGTTGGTGAGACGGAGAGCTTTGTGACCAGCAAAGAGGGGCTGGTGGCCTTTACGGTAATGTTACAGTAACTCAAGAATAGCAACATTATTTTCATGCTGTTTCGTAATGGTGGGCAAAAAAATGAAGGCACCAATGTGACAGTGTCAAAGATGGAATAGGTAAATCTCTAGGCAGAGGCTTTTCTCCCATTTTGCAGAGACCGATTCTTGCTGTATTTTGACACATACATCATCAAAAGATATAATCATGCAAAAATTAACTAAAAAAACCACAATAATCATATTTAAAGGTTGAGCCAGCGTACCCAAATACTATAGGACCGTACCCAAATACTATAGGACCCCTGCCTGAACTAGGCGGTTCCAAGTTCGGCTCTCACGAACTGCAAGTGCAGCATCACCCTCCCTTCTTCACCCTCCCCTTGATGTATTAGTGTAGTTCTCATAAAAAAGGGGGCTATAGGTTGGAAGGTAAGGATATTTCATGGCCAAATAGTTTTTGGGACAAGTTAAACTAGAAGACTTGGACTCTCTAAAGCTTTACTAAAATCTTAAACTTCCCTCAATCATTGTGCTCTTCAAACTTGACAACAATATGCACAAGGAGGACTGTATTGACCCAGCACAGAGCTAACCCATACCCTTGCTCTCTCAGAACTCTCTCTGTCTTCAAAAAGAAAAGGCCTCCAGTTCCCCCCGGTAACCCATTCCTCCAACTCCTACTGAATAGAGCGAGCACAGACAATGGTCCGAAGGAGAAGGGAGTAGAGAGAAAAGAAAGCAACAGGTCAAAAATGGGAGCAAATGCGGGTATCAGATATGGGGCTGAAGCTTTTAAAAAGTAAAGAACGTGTTAGAAATTAATAAATTAATACTGTTTTGTCACAAATCCATTTAGAACAGGGGCAGGCCTATGTGGGGCTGAGGGGGGCGGCCGAATTATGGAATTTTTTCACCTATTTATGATACTAGATTAATTGCACATGCAAGCAAACATTCGTTTAAAGAAAAGCTAACGGCAGTAGAAGGAAATTAAAGGCCAAAATAACAAGGTCAAAAATATTAACGAAATAAAAAATATGTGATGACTAAGGCAGTTGCTCATTATAAGGTTGGTGAACTAATTACTTCAAACATCATAACGTAAGAGAACTCACATACCTTCTTGGGGGAAAAGAGGGCCTGAACATGAAGATCTCCCTCCGCTCATCCACACACCACGCTGGCTATCGGTTTTGAACTCATTTGATGAGGACATTCTCCATTGTTCCTCAGAAGCATATCCCCTTGGGACATCATGATGATTGGGTAATGAGTATGGTGGGGGGTAAAGATGATGGGGGGGATGCTGCTGCACTGAGGACTTTGAATATGAAAAATGACTAGATGGGGTTTGAGGAGGTGGAGCTGGACGGAATACTCTTTGAGTCATAGGAGCATTGCCTGGAGGAAATTGCTGGTTTGGTTGAGGAGCTTGGGGATTCGTATAAATGTCACTGTGTCCGTAATCTATCGGCCTAGAGGAATTATATGCAGGAGTTTCTCGTTTATTGGAGGCCGCTGCCGGCACAAAGCAAGGTGATTGTTGCGGAAACATTTCACTTCTGACAGCCGTATCACTATGAGACTCATGAGGAGCGTTTGCAGCCACCTGGACAAGCGGGTTTCCCTGTAAACGCAAGGATAAACTTAAGAACGCATTGCCTAACATGCATAAGAAAGTAAAGAAAAGAACAGCCAGAAACCTTACACTAGTAGTGCCACAAAATTCATGTGGTATAGGAGGTTGATAAGCCAACTTCGGAGAAGAAGATGGTATTGATGACTGAAATGGATGTAAAGGCTGAGAAGCTAAAGAAGGCTGAGATGGTAAAGATGGTTGAGGGAGTAATGAATGTGGTGTGCCTGCAGGGAAAGGAACAACTGGATGTTGTTGTGATGGAAGAGGAGGTGGGGGTGGGGGTGGAGATGGAGATAATGGAGGAGGTGGTGGAGGTGGCGGCGGCAATGCCGATGGTGGTGGGGGTGGCGAAGAAGGCATGGGGGGAGTTGGGGGAGGAGAATTGAGAGGCAATGGCGGTGAACCCTCCGGTAAAGGGGGTGAATCTGGGTTTTTTGAATCAAATTCCAATATCCTATCTGAAGCTTGCTGCTGTGAAAGTCTTTCCAAAGAACTATCGACGAAAAATGGCCTTTCATCCTTTGGGTGCCCATACACATCTTCCATTTCAAGCTCCCCATCAACATCCTCTAGGATGCAGTGGCGCCTGTCATTTGGTGTAACTGTACATGTTTCAGGCTCTCCTGTTGAAGGGGTCGGTTCTACGGGTGATCTTTCACCACCTTCCTTGCATGGAATGATTGGAAGATCATCATCATCATCTTCTTCTTCTTCTTCTTCAAATACATGAGAAGATAGAAGTCCAGGCAACTGAAATGTAGCATTGCTGGAAAAAAAAAACAAAGAGACCAATAATCATCAGAAAGTTGAATAACTTCAAGTTGACAACTTAAAAGATGAAAAGCAACAAGTATCACAAATATCAATGGTTCAGAGACTAGTAAGTTTCACTTCTTGTGAACATTTATCAGCAAAATACGGCTGGTATATGCATTACATAATTGCGTCAGTAACTTGGGACTTCAAACTTAAATTACATTAAAGGCAGAACATCAGACATTCAGCCCAGCAATGGCAATGAAAAATAATAATAAATAGCAGCAGCATGAGAAGAGCATGCCATCTGTAATGATTTTCACTATTTTATTTTATTTTTATTGAACAGCAGAAAGAATTACAATACATGCAGCTAATGAGCAGAGGATAATGTTGAAACTAGGCGCACGGTCTCAAGTTCGATTCCCCGCTGCGTGAAACCTTTCTTGGGCCACTGGGGGTGTCTCCCGGTCGAGCAACCAGGGCCTCATGGGATTAGTGGGGGTGGGGCCCCGATACCCATGGTTATAAAAAAAAAGAGAGAATGAAATTTCTGGAATAAGTTGATTTCTGTTCTTACACAGTTACACATATTTATACAATGAGAATGATGCATAAATCCTGGGATATAATAGAGCATAAATCATGGGATATAAATCTGATCCCATGATTTATGTGATTTGATGAATATTTTGTCAATCTCATGATTTATGGGATCCACACAGTCAGACTGATTTGAATAATTAATCTACCTATGCCAACACTCCCCCTCAATCTAGACCATGGATGAAGAAAATGCCTAGCTTGGACACCTTATTACTAAGAGAGAATTTCAACAGATAAGACATCCACTGGAACTACTAGCATCAAAAGAAAATAACTCCTTTGCCTATGGATTAGCTACAAAGAACTAAAACTCCAACCCACATATCAATCCGTAAAGCTAGCACAATCCAAACTAAACAAAAAATGCTCAGAATCATAAAAAGTGTTCGAAGCTTTAGCCCATAATCCAAATCACTATCAACTCATCACTAAGAATTCTCCAACTCTTGAATGGAGAAATCAAGACCTTTACACGATAGGCAGATTCCCAAAAGAAAAACTCCAACAAGAGATACCAGAAGTTTTAACTTAGAGATAACTAAGCCCTTTTTCCAGTTGGCAAGCTAACTAAGCAAAGGATATCACTGAAGAGAATATAGATGGGGAACTATGGGTGCACATTGTTATGGGTAAACCACAAAACTGAACCAATCCACCCATTTTGTGGATTGCCTTATAAAACGATTGGATTGGTTTGGACTGAGATTTTTCTGAACCAACTGGATAGGTTTGGTTCAGTGTTTAACCTTTGGATTATCCAAACCAATCCGATGAAATAAATATTATTTATAATTAATGTATATTATGTAGTGTCTTAATGCAATTGGTCCACTTATCCACAGGTATCTTATGCCATAAAACATCCTATAATAACATTGAACAAAGTTGGTGATCGATAGATGCCAAGTAATAATATCTAATTTTGTCCTTTAGTTCAAAAGTAAGTGTACCAAGTGTTGTCATGCTTAGAAAATGTATTCCTTCACTTAATCCTCTAAGACTTCAATTTTGTTTCTATTAAATTTTGAAACCAACAAGCCAATCTGAACAAATCCATTATTTTTTGGGTTTGGATTGGATTTGTTTTACCATCTAATTGGTTTCAGGTGGCTTCCCAAATTTTAGAGCTGATTCTATAAGTTTGGTTCAGGATCATGAGTAAAGCACTCCAATCTGAACCATGTGCACCACTAGAACCCAATATCCATCAGCTTCAAACACAAGTGATTGCCTACCACAACACTTATCGCAAGGATGTAAATCCCCCAAAAAATTATCCTAAGCCTCTTGAACTAGTATTACATCGCTAACTCATTTTTTATTTATGTTCAATAATAATAGACAAAACATCAGCGGACCATGATCAGCTACTTTCAACAAAACGTTAAGCATACCAATAAAAAAAATAGAAAGGATTGTGAATAAAATAAACAAGGGAAGCATAGACTTCAGACCTCCCATATTCGTCAACAAGAATGCCTTCCATCTCTCTAATTGGATCATCTACAGCCCGCTCAGCTCGAGATGGACGTCTAAAGCAAAATCCGGCAGACGAGTCATCGTTTGAAACTCCAACGTCATCCATGTAGCGCCGAAGAACAGACTCGGGTAAGATTTTTCTCTCAAGCCATAATCGCAAAACCTTGGGAGGAGATTAACCCAATTTATTTTCCTGAGCAGATAACTAAATTTCTCCTAATGATAATTATATGGAAATTACCTTAAGACATTGACGACGATTCTCACGAGCACCTGCCCCAGGTGGAGCAGCTGCCCCCAAGAGGCGAGGCAATGCTGCTTGCACCGTGGGAATATACGATGCTCCAGCAATACCTGAACAAGAAACATTATAATAGGTAAGGAACAGAAAAGTAGTCAAAATAAATTGGGTTTGCAGTCTGCTTCCTTGGTCAACATCGCCATATTCATCATACAACCAAATAAAGGTCTGCAAGGTCTCCTTGACAAAACATATATTAAAACCACATCTCATGGATGAGTATTAATCACAAGTTTCCAATGAATACACCGAGAACAGAGCAAACAAAACCATGCATGTGGTGGTTTTTTTTTGTGTGTGTGTGGGGGGGGGGTGGGGGGGGGGGGGGGGGGGAGAGTAGCAACAATTCCTAATGACATGTGATGGCTATTCTACCTTTATGACTATGTGAGCATTGAGTGATAGAGTCCACAAGAAAAAATAGGTCCACCCTGCGATGAAGACTAGGTTCACTTTCCAACTTTCGGATGAGAAGTTCCACAACCTGCAACAAAAAGGAGATTAGCTTGTTCGGAATTGAACCTAAATATGTAATAATATATACATCATCAAATGGTTTCGATGATTAATCTCAACACGAAACGCCCACTACTAAGACTTTGATACTCAGGAAGCTTAATTCTAATAATTTGTTCTGCATAGACCTCATAATGCGGATATAAAGACAGTTGGAAGGGGCTAATTGTTTTGCATTATCAATGCGCTTGATGTCAATGGCATACCTTATTTGGTGTCTTGGGAAGTACTGGCTGTGTCCTAACTAGGCAGAGTAGTTGCCTCAATTAATCTTGTGGGCTAGGATGGAAGGAGAGGGGTTTTCGTTTGTTATTAAGTAACTTGTCTCGTGGCTTAATATTCAACACTAAAGTATGAGTCTTTGCCTCACTTCTCAATTAATCTCATCATGTCTATTAACTGGGTCTAAGTAGTAGACTTTCCAAAGGATTGTATGAACCAGTTCTGTTTAGTTATGTATATGTATATGTATATATTATTTCTACATTAGTTATTTATTTCCCGTGGAATGTTATAATACATCCTTCTTCAAAATTTCATACAAATCCACTTAAAAACTGGGATCACTAAGTTTTGCATCCGGGGTCTCAAAAGCAGGACATAAGATCAAATATGCCATATGAGAGGTATCTAGCGAAGCAGGTAACGCTGGTCTTAACTTCCAGTTGCACTATGATTTTCCTAATGACTTTCCCAAAGTTTGCACAGTTACCTCATCAAAGAGGCTTCAGCCCCAGCTTTTCCTCTCCAGTTTAAGATCGGCTACGATAGCAATTAAGATACCAGTGTTAAGCTAGAAAAAGGTTGGTAAAATGAAGCAGGTTGTGAGTACTATCAAATACACACAAAATGGCAGTAAGTCTTGTAGGAGGGTTGGCTCAAAAAAAAAAGTCTTGTAGGAGGTAGTGCTCAGTAGGGTTACCTGGCACCAGAGAGAGATAGAGATGCCGGTTTTAGGGTAAAATGTTACACACAAACAAGGATGGACACCAGAGGGTAGAGGATTGAGGACTTGAGGCAGAAGCGTAGAGCAATCCTGCTGAAAAAGAGAGGGCAGAGGCAAGTGGTTGTAGTTGTGTTGATCAGCTAGTTCATGATGATTGAAGCAAATACCAAGCATGATATTTATATTTGCTTCAATGGGAGTCCATTCCTTCTACGCTACGCTGCTATCCTTATCGGTTGAAGGGAATGTGATAAGGTACGCAACGTATTTGAGGACTCATGATAAGTCACGCTTGTTGGTGGCTTATCCCACTGGAATTGATAAATACAACGCCGTACCACTTTTGAATGCTCTCTCTTACAAGTAGGAAAGACCACCAGTACCACCTGTCACCCGACAGGTGGTGGTACCTTGGCGAGGTCCCTTGGCTTTAGCTGCCAAACCAAATACCCTCAAGGATCCCATGGGGCATGTACTAGTGTGTGCCACCAAGCTCGTGAAGCTCCTTGGGATCTGCCCCAACCCAGGCCGGTATGAGGGTACCAAATTGCAAAAATGCAGGACGTGGTCCCTTAGTGTGTTAGCTTGCCCCTTGTGGGAAGGGATACTCCAAGTTCAGATAAACCGTGGGCCTACAAGTGCAAGGGCTTGGCACCCTTGGGTGTAAGGTAGACTGCTAGTCAAGTGGGCCTGAGGAGGTGGCACCCTCAAGAGTAGCTGGTCTAAGGGGCTGGCACCCTTCAAATACCGAAAATGCTACGTAACTACTAAGGTGGCATGACACGTAATGTCCAGGTGGGCATAGGACTATAGTACCATACTACAAGTGTAACCAAGGGAAGGCAAATTTATGCAAGAGCCCATAAATTTTAAAGCTACTTTCACCAGGTCTGTTACAACTTAAAACTGAAAGGTTTGACACTTCCAGAAGCTAGAACATAGTAGCAAGATTGACATTTGCGTAATAAGATGTCTAACCATAATAATAACAAGAACAGTCACATAGCCATTAACAGAGGAAAAATGTATGATGAGTAACAGTAAGAGATGTCTAAAACCTATTAACAATCATGTCCACAAAACCATTCTGCAAGAACAAATTTATTGTAAAAAAAAAATGTCAAAAGCAAATGATAAACATACTACTTCCTACCTCGTTGGCAATGCCATACTTTGCGCAGTCAATTGCAAGACGAGTTGCGCGTCCAATACTTTCTTTCGTCCTTGACAATGTCTCAATCATTCCTTCAAACGCATCACGAGCAACAGCAGCCTCTGTACCACCACTAAGTGATCCCCCAGCAGGACGGGGACCTGAACTAACTCTTCTTTCAACAAATTCTTCCAAAACAGGCTGATTACTCGTTGGAAGTTGATGTATATGAGGAGATGAAACTAAAGATGTGCGAGCATGTACATTCAGTGGCATCATGGTGCTGGAGACGGATACAATGGGCTGAACATCAGACGCTGGACTGGGACTACCTACGGATACATCAGTGGCTGAGCCCAAGACAGAACCAGTAGTTCCATGAGGGAGATCATGAGAATGAGATTGTCTTCTTTTTGCCTGAGCAACCGCAATAAGATGCTTCATAGACGTATCAGAATCTGCATTCTTTGAATCGATCAACGCACTCGTTTTGTCATCTCTGCCAGGTTCCACCCTGTAGTACACGGCAAAAACAATAGAACAAGGCATCAGAAACATCCATGTGTAAAGTAGAGAGAGCAGTAATTTCTAACATACCTTTCGGATGGTAAGGCATTAACTTCCATTCGCTTTGCTGCTACAGCGGCAGTGTCATTCAATCGGGAACTCAATTTTGGAGTACTTTTATGTCTCTCTCCTGGAAAAGCAAGCTTACTTCTTTCATTTGTTGCTTGACTTTGAGAATGATTTAAGCCATCAGAAACCACAATGGAGCCCTTAGTAGACCCAGCTTGAACCTTCTTAGGAGTGACATTACCAGATACCTTACCTGACGTTTTAATGGCTTTAAGTGGTTCAATTAGTGTTTTGGCAGCAGAAACTGACATGGGCGACCTTTTAGGAGAAATAAAATCAGGTTTAGCCTCTTTGGAAGATATTTTCTCAGATTCTATTTTCCTAGGGCTAGGAGTGACCCCCTTTTTAGGTCTCTCTACATTTTGATGAGAACTAGGTGACAGCGTCTCATAAAGTAGTTTGGCAGATGATACATACTCTTTTGAAGGGCCATCCTCACGTCCGCCAGAATTCCCCTCACTCAGTTGATCATTAGTACAATTTTCACCTTGTACCATGTTGTCTTTAGAAAAATCTGAGTGTGAAGCTGCATCAACCAGTTTGGCTGATCCTAGTCCCACATTGTCTTTAGAAAAATCTGAGGAGCGTGAAGCTGTATCAACCTTTTTGGCTGAACCTTGTACCACATAGTCTTTAGAAAAATCTGAGCGTGAAGCTGCATCAACCTTTTTGGCTGATCCTCCATGTACTGGAGTCTTGGGCTCTTCATCATCATCGTCATCACATAGGCGAACAGCCCTACGCCTATGTACCTTCGTAACTGGAGATTTGATTTTATCAGAACCTGAGAGGTCGGTTTTTAGAGAGGTGGAACCTTTCCTAATTTTGTCTCCAGAAGTTGAAACGGAAGGGCCTGACACAGATTCCAGTGCCCGACGATGACGCTTTGTTTCAGGGGGAACATTATCATCACCAGGACTATTTGAATCAATATAACCCGACTGTCCTTTGGATACCAAGTGGTTTTCAGCTTTCACCTTTGATGAAGGCCTTTTAAGTTCTGCTTTGTTGTCAAGAACGTCATTTTTCCTGTTTGATTGCATAGCCCCTTTTGCTGCCTCAATTGACCCATCAGCACGCTTAAACCGTTTGGCTGTACGTGAAACTTCATTAGTTACCGAATTTTGTTTCCCCTGTCCAAGCTGGGCCCTAATTTTCCCCCCAGAAACCTCGACCTGGTCCTGCTCTGTGGAAGCGCCTTCAGCATCCTTCCCTACATCATCCAGCAGCAAATGTATTTTGTCTTTAAGCAATTGTTTTGGTTTCGTTACACTACCCTTTAGATCAGATTTTGGAACATGTTGGGAGGAGTCCTTGGTGTTGCCACCCGAGGCAATTCTTCTTCGTATTTTTTTATCCTTCAAGTCCTTGCCAGATGGTGATGTCAGAGCTCCCGAGCTACTAAGTTTGTTTGCTTCCAAAGGACCCTCAAATTTTCTTTTCTCCCCAACAACCCCCTTCTTTTTTTTGTGTCCGTTTGTGAGTTCCTTCTGTACACTAACATTCTTAGCATTAACTGACACTCTCAAAGATGTAGTAGCATTCTTTTGACCAGAGAAATTGCCTTCAGCATCAGAGTAACCGCTGTTTTGACTAGTACTCAAGCCCTCAATATGAGTCTCATCTTCTTTTTTAGTATCACAAAAGCCTCCTTCCCTTTGAGAGGAATTATTACAGGGACTGGATGTTGAAACTTCCTCCCTGACTTGTAAATTAGCATCGACATTAGAAAGTTTAATCCTTTTTGTAGGCGAAAGAACTGGTGACAAATTATCGTTGGAATTTCCTGCGATTCTAGGCTTTATATCTTGAGCGTCCATCTCACCTTGTCTCCGTGAGCACCGCTCTAACCCAGAGCCATGATCACCCAGGCCTTTAATCTCTGTTTCACCATTTAATTCATCTGTTACAATCTCCTCTTTTAAGTCAAACTCTGCAGTATCATCGGTCACCCTATTCACAGATGATGTCTCAGAACCAAAAGCTGATCTATCCGTATCATCTCCTCTACCGCTTGACTTTTCATTCTGTAACTCTTCAAATGCTTCACAGATTTCCTTCACAGCTTGAGCGAAGTATTTAACTGTCTTACCTCGGCATCGAGCTAACAACTTATTCTTTGCCTCAACAGTAAATATCTGAATATCTATGGGAGCTACAAAAGCTCTGTAAAAATGAAACAAATTTATACGACAGAATCAATAGCTATGAGATCTATAAAAACAAAAGTAAACACGGCAAAAGTAATATAGCAATCTTAATTTTGTCCGTGTAGAACAAATCAATGACAGTTGCATCACATTCATATTCAAAAACCAAGAAATTTCCATACATATAGTCAATTCAGTTGGTATGAACCAACATCAAAAAGGAAAAGATCACCCCATATCTCATTTTGAACTGCAAACATATTACCAAAGATATCCTTCAAAATAAGTGATAATCATGAGAGCAACAACACAATCACTCACTGACGATCAGAATTCACAGGCAAGCTGATTTTTATTTTACATTTTTTAACTAGAAAAGGTAATATTGTCACAGAATAAAAAGGCTCAAGAGGACGAGACGTCCTCGAGGCCATATTGAATGGTGTTTCTATATCTGTTTGCCATATTTTTCAATTAGAAAAGTCTCGGAAAAGGTGTCACCAATGGTACTCATTTCTAGTACTCATTTCTATCTTAACTGTTTAGGCAAAGTGAGAATCAGCGGGTCCCAACATAGTTCAATATTGTTAGCTTTCTATATTTCATGTCATGTATTCAATTTCTGTTGCGCATTCATGTAAAAGGCGCATAGCAATTCCCGGTGACTCATGTGCCCTGACATAGAAAATGTACATAGAAATTCTGATTTGAGAAACTCTTTGCAATTCTACAATAGAAATTTGGATGGGTAGAAACGACAATTGGAAGGTGGCTTAAATGTCAAAGAACATCCAAAAATCAAAAACAAACATCAATGAGCAGCAATGATATCATCATAAAGCACTTACGATTGGGCATGAATCAGACCAACTTTCTACTAGTAGTTGCAAAATAATACTAAAAAGGAACATCCATCTTGGGAAAGAATCTAATGAAATGAAGAGATCAACAAACTCAAGCAAACACAGCATGGCCACTTCAATACGATGAACCAACAAGGAAATATATTACGCTAATAGAACTTTTGTATCCAAACATGATCTCAACATGGATCCAAAACTGGAACTGCAAAACACTTTTTAAACATCTTTCTGTAATACATTACTTCAGGACAACAAGCTCAAAAAATCAATTGCTTTCCATAATACATGCCTGGACTTATACAATAAAAACCAAGGAGTAAAACGAGGACAGATATTTAACATAAAAGAAAAAGAAAATCTCAAAGCATCTCAAAACTTGAGTCTCAACCCCAAAATATTTATTCACAGTTCCAATTAAGGACAAATAATATTTGTATGCGCCTAAAGAGGATGGTCATATATCCTCATGAAGAGACCCACATAGCAAATGAAATTTAAGCGAAACAATAATGTGGAACTGCTGCTCAACTTTAACAAAGATTTAATATGCCCATCTAACACGATGGAACTGCTCATACAGTATTCAGGATTTGAATGATACAAGATGAACAATGTTCATACATAATTATTATGCACTGAAGTTTTAAAAGAACTAGACTGAGCACATATTAAAATTTTGCACCATGCATAGCAACTGAGTTAGTATCAATACATAAAGTACACGGAAACTATAAAAATCAAATTGTATCGTAAAATAGTTTACAAAACACAATTGGAAAATGCTATGAATACACATTTTGAGGACAGATATATCTATGAATGAAGTAACCGTAGCGGATACAGATACTCCATAATACATGTCCAACACTTAGTTAACTTATATATCATTAGTAAGCAAATCCTAAATTTCATACTTGATCAATACTATTCGTCACTTATTATATAACATGAAAGATAAACATTGCATTTATGATATTAGTTTTTTTAATATCATAAATGCAATGTTTCTCCTTCATGTATTCTAGCAAATATAACATTACTCAATTCTCAAGGATGCAATTGTCCGTATGACATGAGGGAAAATTTATTACTAACCATAAGCTAAGAATCCCATGTTATTATTTCAACGCTTCTTATTGACTAGGATATTATATGATGGATATTTTTAATATATTGCTCGATCACTTATGTGATTGAAATTGTGATAATATATGTTATATTTATATTACCATCATCATCTTAATTGTAATGATAATTATTATCGTATATAATTATTATTTTTTCTGATAAGAAACGGAACTTTATGCATATAACTTGTACCGTAGTATTATCATATATGTATCCTCATCTTCGAAGAGGAAAAAAAGTTGTGTTGCATATCCTTGTACATATTTCTGCCTCCTAGCTGAGAATTCATATGTAGAAACACCAGAACATCAAAAAAAGCAGAAAAACCAAACAAATTCACTCACCATTGTCAACTAGTAGTCTAGTACAAAACTAGTTTCCCTAGAAACGACAAAAAGTGATAAAGTCGTGTTTGTGTGTTCAAATATTATGTGGTGACCCAACCTACATAGCATAAGCAAACGGCCAACATTAAAACATAAGTACTAACTAGAATGCAAATATGACATCTTACAAGAAACAGATAAAGAAAAATAAAGCAAGCGCAGACAGAAACAGGTGTCGCTGACTTCAAGAATTACCTGATTTAAGTTGATGGAAGTGTAAATGCAGTTCCCCATGTGAATTTGAAAAATAATATACGTGCTTGGTCTTATCTGAGAGAGTAGGGGTTAAACTTCGTGGCTGGAAAAGAATTAAGGTTGGCTCTACATCACAACTGCTTGGTTAGTTAAAAAATGAAAGAGAGATTCTGAACATCAACAAGTTTTAGGGATTTCGCTGAGAAATGGAAGGTCAAAAGGCAAGGGAAGTGATAGTGCTGAATGGGCTTGCTGAGTTCATTTGGTAAAATTAGGAACTAAGTTAATAACTTGAGAGTATGAATGAACAGTATATACCTTTTACAATATGTACATTATGTTTTAAGAAAGTGAATAAATGAAAAATAGAATGCCTAGTTCATCCGTTCCCTAGGTGCCCTCTAACCACCCTTCTAGCCCTTTTTACAACATTAAACAACTAAGACAGTTCATGATGATTACGAGTACAGAACTTAAAAATCAAACTTCATCCACAATAGGAGTGGGTCAGAAAAGCTGTGATGGGTATTAAAGGCTCAAGCTACACTAACAAGATTATTTTTGCCAGCGTTTGGTAATTCGCCAAATTCCAGGGAACCTATAGACCATGTGTTCAGATCATGCTCAGAGGCCCTTTGAGCCTAGGACGTCAGTGATTACGCAGATTAATCAGGTGATTTAAGAGGCCTGGATACCTACAACTATTTTCTTACAGAAAACACTTTGAACCTCGAGCCAAAGTCACAGCAGAAGGTCCTAATTTGAACAAGCAAGAATCCCATTTTGAAAGCCACGTGCAGAAACCTAATGAATTGGACTTGGGTGACTTCAGTACCATATTTTGGATACAAAATTTGTGTACAAGTAACTACTGAGGTATTTGCATTTCCGAAACATCAAATATCAGCAATCATTTTATGTGTGCATGGACGATTTCTGTCAACAGGATCCATCACCAGTTCAGAAAAACTCAATCATCAAGTGCATTGTATGAGCTTCAAATCCTTTCTGAGCCAACGAGAATCGTCCCATGGCCATGGCCGCCAAGCCAGAAGATATGATGACAAGAGGACTTAAAGGAACGTGATTATTGCCTAGCAGAGATTTACTTCCCCTTAAATGTGGTTCGGGTAATATGTAATTTCTTCTATTAACAAGAGGCGTGATTGCAAAGTATGGTACATTGAAATTTTCTATTATAATTCATAATAAACATTGACAATTGGACCATATAAACCCCCCCCCCCCCAAAATAAAAAATTCCTTTTCCAATAATGTGTTTATTGCATACCAAGAATAAAAGAAATACAATCAGAAATCAAGTGGACGTCCAAACCACGTACTGCAAATCATTAAATATGAAAACATTAGACACAAGGCACTCACATTTCTTCTGTACCAAAGAACTGTACAAAATACTTCTTAGGATCAGGAGTCCGCTCCCAATCTTCAGGTCTGCTAATCTGCACAAATTCCAAAGAATACCTTATAAAAAAACACCCCATTTAATAATAAAAACACAATAAGAAAATGCAAAATAAGCACAATACATAGACAAAAGAACATAAATCCAACATGAGCATATTAAACTGCCCAGGACCTCATTTAAACCACTAGAAAACTAAAAAAGTGCACAAAATGAAACCCTTTTGACAACAATCTCGCACCAATTATTGGGTAGTGGCAAAACGACAAAAAAATATCTCAAAAAATAAATTTAACCGAACCATGCCCCACCAGCATACCGATGCAATGAATGAACGAGATCGCAAGTATATAAATAATGAATAGTAAACCACATGGTTATTTCCAAAATTGAGGGCATATACATAAGTTAGAAGATACAAGATACGGAGTTAATGCATAAACGTTTTACAAATCCAAGTTTCTCAAATATATGACTTACAAATAATTCTCTCTAATAAGCCATAACTCTTTGTTGGTTAGTTGTTACACGTTACCACTACGTCATACTCAGATATACAATGGGTTTTACCGGTTTTAAGCACAAAATTGGTTATCAAAACAACCTCCACATGTGTGCACTTCATCACTAAGTAAGAGATCTATTCAACTTATATATATATATATATTGGTGATGCAAAAGACGTAATTGAAAGTTCTTAAAGTCTTATTGGATACTTTCCTACAAATGATCTATGTAGCAAAACACTTCTTCATAAGAGTCGCATCCAGCGCTTTTTTCCAACACTGTGGGAACACAAGAAATACAATGTTGTTTAGTAATGTTCGTTGACAGTTTGACATCATACAAGGCCACCCAGTTATAGCATTTGAAAAACTGTTTAATAAGAAAGTTCACCTAAAAGTGTGAGAATTGTTTTTTCGGTAAGTTCAAAAGTATGAGTGTTGTATCTTTAGTGAATATACGTTAAAGAATAAGGTAGATGATGTATGTGAAAACTCAACCTCTAGATTTTTAGATGGTAAATTATGAGTTGATTGAAGTTAAATATCTTAATATTTAAGAATAGTTATGAGTTTGTAATAAAAGGGCAATAGCGTTGACTGCGCCAAAAGCAATTGTTTTGAATCTTTAAGCCCCTACCCACGAACCAAAAGATAATTCAAAGTGATTTTGCTCTTTTTACCGACAAACGCTAAACCTAGCAATAAAATAATAACTGCATGAATAGATTAACAAATATCGAGCATAGTAATAACGCAAGTATATCATCAAAAGTAGTACACAATAACAACAACAAAATAGAAAAAAGGCAATGCTCTTGGCGTTTTTCTACACGACAACCACGAGCACAATTACTCAAAATTAATAATAAACAAATAGATGATGCAGAGTATATTACACACAAAAAAGACACAGTCTTGTCATTCATTCATCTGTCAATCCCTAACAATCAAATAAGAGGTGGAAATTTATCAGACATTATCCATACAAATAACACTGAACTAGACACAAAATATAAACACAAATAAAAAATAAACCACAAGCGCAAGCAAAAACTTCACTTAATTTCTCCTCCAAAAACACCTACACAAACCTAGTTGGTGCAGCATTGCTTAAAAACACTAATATAAACAATTGATTCGAATTAATCTTCAAAAAAAGAGCAAAAAGAGAAAGAAAAAAAAATCGGAGTAAATATGAAATTAATGACTGAATAGAGACAAACCTTAGCAGGCCATGCAGGGAATCCCTTGACCTTGGCGAGAACGAGATCGCCCAAACTCAACTCGTTCTTCGTCTTCGCTCCTTTCGCTCCACGTTTACGCCCTGGAGCCATGGCGTATAAAAACCCTAGGACCTCAAGGCTTCGGTATTGTTGGAGAACCGATCGGAGTCGAATCCGAATAAACCAAAACCCTCCGAAGAGGTATAAGAAAGGTTTTTGCGGGGGATTTGGACGAAGTGAACGGAAAGTGAGGAGATTGCGGCCGCCGGCAGAAGATGTTAGGGTATCGGAATCGGGAATCAGGAATCGGAAAACGATACGAGTGATTTGGAGGGTTTGTGCATTCGAATTTCTATTTCTATAGGGAAATTGTGGAGTTGTTTCTTAGAGGGAGAAGAAACATGAGGGTTAAGGCGGTCGATGTGAGAGAGAAAGAGAGAATGTGTGCAGAAAGGGAGAGTAATTTTGTTGGTGAGGGAAAATATCGGAGACATGCGGGGGTGTAGTTGTAATTTTGTTTGTTACTGACGCGTGACCGATACATGGTTTAGTTCCGAATGGGGCAGTAGCAAAAGAATGAGCATGTGGTAACCTCTGGAAGAATGGTGCTTTACTTGAAAAGGAACATAACAAAAATAGAAGGGAAAAAGAAATCAAGAAGATTTCCATACATCCATTCAAGAAAATTTATCCATTTTTGAGGTTAAATCATGTCTTCCATCATTCCCAAATAACCCATCTGCACCTTCCCTAGATTTTTATTTTTTAGAAAATTTATTATTTCCCAAGTCCTAACTAAAAAAAAAAAAAAGTTGCTAAATCTATGTCTACTTTTTCACCTTAAACTACTTGCGCTTAAAATTGTGTTGTACATTGCATGAATGTAGGAGTTCGAATTCCCCCACCATGTTCCCTCTAATCTAACTTTTGATTATATATGTTGGCTTCTTCTTTTTTTCTCGAAGAAAAGAAAACAAAAATCTAAGATTCTGTGTAGACTATGCATGAGTAATACTTTAAACCATTATATATAGTACATGCATATCATGATGTGTGCAAAACTAATGTGGTATTGAGATGTATTTGTTATTTTAGGGGCTATAGTAACATGTAAACAGTGTACTCAATACACTATGCATGGACACTTACTAGTGTAATTGTTTTTTTTTCCATGCTTGTGCTTGAGTTTTATTCCAAAAACAAGTGTGTACTATATCTATAATTACAAATAAGAGGTTATATAAATACTAGATTTTGTGCGTGTGCATTTAATTATATATAAATAGAAAAAACATTGAAAGAATAATAAGTAAAATGATGATTAAGAGTCCTAATACTCACTAAGATTCGAGTCTCGTTGCTTACGTTGTAAAAAATATAAATTTTTTTATACACAATTTCAATGACAACTAAAATACTTTCATACTTTATATATTAGTAGATATATTTTTTATTTCCAAAAATAAAGTTTAAAATCTTTTATTTATAACAACTCCAAGCGAGAAAAATGATGGAGAATTAGCAGCTCCAGCTATAACTAACAAATTCATCAGATAGGATTTGTTCTCAATGGAATAAAATCTCAGGGTATATTACTCTGTATCATAAGAACCAAATAAGTACATCGCCCCTTATAAAGGAATCATTTTCCGCCTGAAATAAAAAATGCAGTTTGACTTTAATATATTTTTAAGAATATACAAGTGTTAACACAATCAATGGTTAAAAACAATATTTGATTATACATGAGATTTGATACATTAATTATATTCCAAAATAAATTGGACTCTTAACTTGGGACAAAGGAATGAGTAATATCCTTTATCCAAATCAAGGACAACCTTTTTTTCTTATGGAAATAATAAAAATATCAATAACAGCAAGTCAAATTAAATTAAGTAAACGGACCATCAGAAAATAACCAAGCCTGTTTGTTCCTCATCTGATGCCAAATTATATTAAGAGTGACCACAGAAGATACATTTGGCTTCAATATTAAGCAAATCCCTGCTGTTAGCTCTCCTACTCAAAAATAAAATGATTCCCCAGAAATATGATGAAAGCTCCAGCACAGAAACCACAGTGCCTGCGCCAAGATCATAAATACTTTAAAAAACGGGTTTCGAAGCATAAAATTCAATTTTCATGGCAACTTGGTCAGCTCAGGATCTATGAAGTACAAATTCTTTCAAAAGGATCAATGCACACCAGAATCAGATTCCGATTCTTTCCCACTTCAGACCCATTGCTGATAAAACTATGAGTACGAATCTTGTTGCTTCTCGTGGTACAAGTATAGCAGAGGATTTTGTTCTTGAAATAGTAGACTAGAGTATCACAGTTCATACAGCCTCCAATCAATTATTGATACTCTCTTTCGCACAATTGATCCAACCCAAATCAACTTTGGAAACTTTCTCAACCTTCAAACGTATGGAGGGAAAAAATGAGAAAACATTCAACGACATGATTCCTGAGGAGTTGCAGGATGGTGCCATGAAGTAGCTCCTATCAACCGCTCTCAAATCCAAATCCTAATGTGCAATTCGTATTTTTTTACAAAACAGGTGAAATATTATTGATAGTATAGATAAATGTATAAAAAAAATTGATGAGCCTTCCACAAGGAGAACAGAAAGAAATAGGTGGTACAAGTGAAACGGCATAAAATTGACAATAGAATCATTCATAGCCTTACAGCCTAAAACAATTCGTAAAAAGCAACCAGCTACCGGACTAACTGATCCCAAACCTACTTTACCTTTCAGAAAGGAAAGCCTATCATAAATCCCGACAATAAACCTTAAAATTGACCTTTTGTGAAGATGAAAGAAGCATCTAAATATAATCACCCCTCTTGCACTTCAAAACCGATTCCACCCTTTTAAGATGAAAGAAACATCTAGATCTCTGAAACTTTTTGAAGATGAAGGCCACAAAGAAGCAAACATTTTGAAGACTCAATAAAAGCATGACGAAACTAAAAATAAAATATTGGATAGAATGAATGCAAAGAAAACTCTCCAACCTAAAGCATCTTTCTGGAAACAGATATTATCACCCATCTTAACCAGAACCCAACATGGACAATAAGAAATTCCACTATCCACCACAGCCACTGGTTAGAACTAGAGTACCATACTTATTCCTTACAGGTAAGCACCAAAAGAGAACAGTACTAGGAAACCTCTACAACAACTTACCCAAGACCGCCACATCGCATCTTAACAGATTACCAATACAAAAACATTCATTTGCTTGAAGGAGATTTTAAATACCCCTCATAAACACTCACTTTACCCAATGTCACTTAACATTCAACAGAACCCCACCAGATTTTCTAAATTCCTTTCAACTCACCCCTGCTCTAAGGCTTTCTCAAGTGTGGGTGTTGATTCCAAAAATTACCGTTGGCATCTGGTGCTGCAATAGATAGCTACTGTGTAGTCATCGGTTGCTATTTCTGATTTGAATTCTGCTTTCTGGACCAGCTTTAAGCTGCGTATAGAATCATAGATATTGCAGTATTTTGCTGCCTTTTGGCTTATAGTGGGAAATCGGGAGCTGAGCAACCCCTCTTACGAGGTTTTCCCATTTTTTAGCTCAGTTTTCTATTTTATAAGCTCTTCAAACTTTGTGGGCTGCTGGTTCACATACAATCTAGTAATTATGTTTTGATTATTGATTTATTTCTAATCCTATCAAAAAAAGGAAAACGATTACACCTTTTCCAAATAGGTTATTTTCTTAAGGGTGCGTTTGATTGCAAGCATGAAACTTGCATGGAAAGAAAATAAGTTACGGGCAATTGAATTGCCTAGAATTGAGTTGCATGGAAAATGTAGTGTAGTGTGTTTGATTGCCTTAGTTTTCTACCCGGAAAATATTTGTTGTATTATGGGATTTTTAATGTAGAAAAAATTATTGGTATTTTTTTTTACATAATTATATAGTCATGACGGATCTTGTTTAATTGATCTTGATTAGTAGATTTTAAATATTAAATTTTTATATTATTTTGAATTTTATATTTTAAGTTATGGCATTTTTAATGTAGAAAATGGTAAAAACATTGTCTCGTGAACCGTGCCCAAGCATGGAAAACAAAAACCACCTTCCCCCCCCCCCCCACCCCCCAAAAAAAAAGAAAACATTTTCCTCATTTGCCTTGAAAATGCACATGTGTGAGGCAAAAGTGAGAATTGAATTGCCTAGAAAAAAAATGCTATCAAACACCTTAAGTTGTCAATTCAAGTGGAAAATGTTACCAATCAAACGCACCCTAAATATTGTTTGGAAGAAAGGTCTAAAGTCTCTTCCTTCAGAAACACTACAAATCTGATCGGAAAGGGAATGAAACCCGAAGTGAGAAGTGAGGGCGAATGGGCGATGCCAGTTGAGCTAAATCTCCTGGGCATGAACGCACCTTTTAACATTAGACTATTCATAAAGAACCATATTTTACACTGTTTTATTGCGTGTTCTCGATGTCTATATTCTCTTCATACTGGCATTATCAGATTTTGCATATAGAGATTTCTTGGTTTAATCAACCAGTACGTACTTTGACTGAAATGAGGTTGAATTGTTCCATATTTCCATTGTATCCTGAAGGCGTCATTTCCAATCCACTCCATTAAACGAGGCAAATATTGTCTAAAAAGACCATGTTATTGCATTCTGCCTCGCAGGATTGATCAGCTCATCACATTATCACTAAATCTTGTATTTAGATCAATAACAAACAATTATACTGCTAACCTAGAAGGTTTAGAAAAGAGCATCAAATAGTAGGCCACCTCAAGCAAGTATAATCCGTTGGAAGCAAATCCTACACTCAACTTAAAATCAGCTTAGACTGCCATAATTAAGCCTGAGCCATTGTAAAAACCCCAAATACATGTCCGCCGTAAGCATATCCTACACTAAAACTTGCCCCAGTTGTACGCTGCAAGTAACATAACAATAACACCTGGTCTCTGATAGCGAAGTTACAATTGAATAAATGTCAAGAGGATTAAATTAAATGCATAATTGAATAGGAGGAAAAGGGTCACCATAAAAAGGTATTAAATTGGAAAACAAAAATATAACATTGAACCAACTAAATGTAAACTAATCCAATTAAAATGGAAGGAAATTGTAAACCAACAAAATCAAATGTAGAATCCAATTAGTCAAAACTGTGCGTTTGTTGTCTTTAAGAGAGAGAGAGAGGGGGGTTGATATTCCTACTCTTTTTTTTTTTTGATAATAGGGTGATATTCCTACTTAAGCTTTATCTTTTCCTTCATCCCCAACAGCATCAGTCACTAGAGTCATTGGTCTATGATCTATAACCTCGTCAATTATTCCAAACTCTTTTGCCTCTTCTGGGGTCATAAAATAATCCCGATCCATGTTTTTCTGGATAGTCTCTATTGGCTGTCCTGTATGCTTCTTGTACAATTCATTTAGTGAATCCCAAACTCGAACAATCTGCTTCGTGTGAATGGTAATATCTTTAGCCTGCCCACTGTACCCACCGGAAGGTTGATGAATCATGACAGTAGCATTAGGGAGAGAGCGCCTCTCACCCTTTGTGCCAGAAGCCAAGAGGAGCGAAGCCATTGATGCAGCCTGGCCCAAACATATAGTATTGATTGGAGATCGAATGTACTGCATTGTATCATATATTGCAAGACCTATAGAACATCAATAGTAATAATTTAATGATACAACTATAATCATCATGTTCTGTATTGTCTAGCTTTAAAACTAAAGAGGCAGTGACTTGTGATTAAACTATAGGTCACTATCAGACTAGGGCTTCATCACATTCTCACAAATTCAAAACTTGCAAGCTAGAAAATATTTACAACCATTTTTACACCGATGGTGATATACACAACATTCCCGGAGCTTAATCATCACTAATAATTGCGTATACCTTAGGAACTTATAATGTGATTCGTGAATTAGAACAAGTTTCTTCTTGTGAGATGGGAAAAAAAAGTCACTGGTAATCTGAAGCATATCCATGAGGTTGACCGTGAGATTGTCGTGGCCAGTTAGTTGGGTGGGTGCGCATGCAAATGAAGATACAGGTGAAGATGTTGATGCAAGTGCTCGAAAAAGGGCGAAATTCAAAATATTTAGGGACCAAAACTATGGCATGTGAATGCAATGCAGGTGCGTCACTCCACCTAAGGTTAAGCCACTAACCTTTAGGTCCCAGTTAAACTAGTTCAAGTGCCTTCTCATTATATCAGTACTCTCAGTAACATTTTATCAGAAGAGAAAAATCTTGAGGTTTATATGTTGGCATCAATTCACGGACCCAGACAACAACGCCAATCAGGGTAATAACCCATGGAGGTACCCTAGTTACAGTGAATCAGTGATAGGTGAAGCCTTCTAAATTCGGATAACTATTTAAGGATCTTATCCCTTAAGAAATAAGTGGCAGTATGCTATCAGAAAGGGAAGTACTGGAAGTTCTCAAGATTTAACTGAAATGTTTTTCGTTTTCTCACCTCTTAATGATGAATTAGATTAAAATACAACGTCCAGTGTTAAGAGGAAGCAAGTACTTTAATGAGATTTTGTTAATATTTTTATTCTAAAGGTACTCTTACTTTTTTTTCTTAATTACCTGTTGATATTGATACATATCAATCAAAATAATAAATAAAGGGTAAATTGGAAAACGTCATTTATTCAACGTTTAAAGCCAAATAAATTAAATTAAAAATATTCTTCTCTGTTCAGCAATGAACCTTCAAAGTTCAGTATTTAACAGTCAAAGGCTGAAAAAACAACTGAACCCTAGTTTGTCACACAAAACACCACCGAAGATAAACCAATTGAAACAAATAACGTCCAATTGCAAACAAGGTCAACAAAAAGAAATGAAATGAAAAAATAGGGTTTTAGTAAGTAACCTGCAGTGACGGCTCCGCCGGGGGAGTTGAGATACATGTGGATGGGCTTGGAAGGGTTTTCGGATTCGAGGAAGAGGAGCTGAGCAACAACGACGTGGGCAGTATCGTCGGAGATAGGACCGTTGATGCAAATGATTCGCTCTTTAAGGAGGCGAGAGAAGATGTCGTAAGCCCTCTCTCCTCTCGACGAATGCTCGATCACCATGGGTATAACACTGTAGGATCTCGAAGTGGTAACTGATGGCAATGGGTCGGTGATTTTGCTCCATAGATTGGTCGCTCTGCGTGAAATTAGGGTTAGCATGGTTATAGATACGGAAAAGTACAGAGACGCAGAGAGGGAAAATAGAAGTTGGAGGGAGCGAGCGAGCGAGCGAGACTGAACAAGGGGGATCTGGGCTCTATGGTTTATTACAGGGTCTATGGCTGGCTATGTGTTCACTCATTTATGACGTATGCAAGGTCTGTTCATTCCTGTCTATTTTTTAGGTCATAAAATGTAGGGTAAAAAACACTAAACCCCCTCAAACTATCACTTTTTTGTACTAAATCCCCCTCCCATCTTTTAAAAGTGACACTAAACCCCCCTCAACTATTATATGTTATCACTTAACCCCCAAAATTACATAAATGCCCTTGTACAAAGTTTGGTAAAAAACACTAAACCCCCTCAAATTATCACTTTTTGGCACTAAACCCCCCTAAATTATCACAACTTAACACTTTACCCCCTAATTTATAAAAGGTCATTTATTTACAAGGGCATTTATGTAATTTTGGGGGTTAAGTGATAAAATATAATAGTTGAGGGGGGTTTAGTGTCACTTTTAGAAGATGGGGGGGTTTAGTGAAAAAAAATAATAGTTTGAGGGGGTTTATTGTTTTTTACCCTAAAATGTATCGAGGACACTATCCTTTTGATTACTCACAAAGTTAACATTTTTTAACCACAAACATCTACATCAAAACATTGGTTAACGTACAAATTTAACAACAGAGCACTATCCTTCTTTCTTTCTTTTTTTTTCTTTTTTTCAAAAAAAAATCCTCAATTGCAATCATTACATTTTTGTCCACACCGAAAATCATTACTTCATATTATTAAATAAGTTTATATTATTATCACATCATTTTAATCTCAATGATTGGTATTGCAACGTGTATGCTAGATAGATTATAATTTTATTTTTTAAAAAAAATATTTTAAATTAAACAATACAAGTTCAATTCATACAAACCATTAGTGCTAAAAATTGAAGAGCTATTTTAAACGGCACGATCAAATAATTTGATTAAATGATTAATGCTATAGATGCAACAAACTAACAATGTTAGAGACGTATAGAAAATGTTTGCCTCGTATAAATATACGAGTTAATCATCCTCTGTAAAATAGAGTTAGGAGTTTGGTTTGTTTTGTATTGTATTGATTATAAACAAACAAATATCACAAACTCACAAAAGCCTCTCTAACTATTATATCATCACGATGTTACAACAAGAGTGTTCTCAGGTTATACGAGTTATGACTTATCTATTCTAGAAACTCTACTGAGTACTCTGAGTTTTTATTTCTTTCTTGTCTTCTTGTTGTTGAATACAGGGTTCTTTATGTTTTTCAGGTTTGTCTTGTTGTTGCTGGGTTGGTTGAACTTTGTTGTTGAAATAAGTAAATACTTCTTGTATATATATGACTGAGAGGAAACGTGTGACTAGAACTCCCAGAGTAGGTCTGAGGCCATACTTTGATTATCACCAACTCTGACTTTACTTCTCCATGAATTTCGGTGTATTAAATGTAGTTGGTGTACATTTAATGAAGATGAGGAGAGTTATACACGTTCTACAAGGCAGGTAACAGTCGTCCATACTTCTGCCAACCACTCTGGCAAAATGATTTAGGCGAGAGGGAGCTCCAGAGCTCCGTAATTCGTTGTCCATAATTAACTATCTGGTGGGTGCCTAATTCTTGAGGGACTTTACTTTTCTTATAGTGACCCAATAGGACTCTTTTGAGCTCTTCTCGCCGGAGCAGGCTTGATTGCTTATGTAGACAACCATATGTCAACTCGTGGTTGGCAAGGCAAATTGAATTAATAATTTACCCCATCATAAACAAACATAAAATCGCTTCTTCTTTTTTTTTTTTTTTTTTTCCTTTTTCATCCTAGCCACTAAAAACTTAAGTACACCTTATTTTATGTGTGATTTTAAAACGAAAATAAAGGAAAATAAAGGCTCACCGATAACTAAGTAACCATATTTGTAAAGCTCAGCCTGAAGCAGAAGACATTGATCAAGAACTTAATTTACCATAAAAATTATAGAATCATAGGAGCACAAAGATAAGGGACAACAAATGAGCGTTAAAAAACCTAGGGTAATCATTATTATCTTTTGTAGTTAAATTTACTAACAACCAAAATCTAAGGTGTTGTTTAATAACAACATTTAGGCTCCGTTTGATTACAAGGTGAAAAGGAAAAATAAATTGAGTTAGTTTTGGTGAAAAGATAAGAAATAAGTTGAGTGATAGAGGTGATATCCACTTGATTTTTAAATTTTTCCAAGAAAAAATTTTCTTTACTTAGTGGTGAGTAAAAATTTTCACCAAAAATATTGAAGTATGAATGATATATACTCACAAAATGAGTAATATCTCTCACCTTATTTTCTATCTTTTCACACAAACTAATTAAATTTATTTTCCTTTTCCATCTTTGCAATCAAACAGAGCCTTAAATTTGAAGACTTTATAAGTGGTTTTAAAGTTGTTTATTAATAATAAAAATTAATTAATTGCCAAGATCTGTTAAATTCCTTAGTTAAAACTAAAAATTTAATTTTAAAAAGTATAAATACTTATTTTTTGACTTTTTGATGAGGGCCATTTTTTTTCACAAAAAAGATTGAATCATTTGGTTTTTTATTTATTCTTAACTTTTGAAATTTATCTATTACTTCGTCTAATTCACAACTTTTTCTTGTACTCCTAATTTCTTTTCTAAATTTGTTAATTTATTTTGTATCTCTTCTTGTTGTTCTTTATTATGTATCTTATAACTATTCATGTGTATTATCATTGACTCTTTTATAATTAATTATCATTCTAGCTTTTTCTCTATTGATTTTTGAATGATTTCTTGTGATTCAAATAATGCAAATATTCAATTTTCTTATTTTCAAACAAACAACATTTTTTCAAATACAATTTTTAAAACTATCAATTAATTTTTTGCAGTTTCAATTTGTTTATCAACCACCCAAATCCTCAAAACTTTTTCCCTTCTTAAACCATGGTTTTTATTTATTTTGCCCCGTAAATATAATCACAATTAACGAGATTCATTCCAACATCCTCAAAACATTTTAAAGCATATTACCACGAGGTGTGAACTTATCCAATTAAATTCCTGCTCGTTGCCATTTCTTTCTAAAGGATTATAAAGACCATTATAATCACATGATAATATTGAACGATTCCCAAAAACAGTAGTTCTCATATTAAGCAGCAAGGAAACTAACTCAAGAAAATGAGGCACGAGTCAAACTAATCGACATCATGAAAGTTAAATTGCCAGGACAAATATCCAATTGAAAACAGCACAAAAATTTCAACTGCTAAGAAAAGAAAATACACTAATAATTCCAACTCAAAAAAGTAGCTTAATTGAACGGGTGAAACGGTATAACACAGGATAACAAGATAAGACTAGCAACTTCTTCGATGCAATTGATCGCCATTTAGAAAAGAGAGGTACCCTTGCCCTTCTTATCTCCACCAATCTCAAAATGCTTGCACCTCTGCAAAGACCAGCAACCACTATTGGCATCTCAAAAGAAAAGGTAATAATAGGAAGCAAAATTTTTTGACAGAGAAACTGACCTTGATTGGGTGTTGGGATACATGTTTGCAACCCTGGCATTGCAGCCTCAGCACAATCTTCTTGGTGGTTTTAGCCTATTTAAATAGAGAGAAACAGTCATACAACATTGTGTGAAATCTACAACATATGGATAGGAAGTTTTATAATTCCAACAATATTGAGTGTTTGATTTCAAGAGAATTCCAGGCAAAATTTGGGAAATAACTACAATACATGGATAGGAAATTTTATAATTCCAACACTATTAAGTGTTTGATTTCAAGAAAATTCCAGGCAAAATTTGGGAAATGGGAATGATTCCACCTCTTGGTGCTTGCCTAAATTTCCCAAGACACTTGATTCCATTTATCATGGCACGAGGAATTGATGCACAATTCTAGGAAATTCAATGCGCGGTTCTAACCGACTACCCCAACTTTTTTTGAACTCCAGGTGACGTGAATAAGTTCTCTAAGCCAAAAGTTGAATTCTTGGTAAATATTTGTGCAAGCAAATACCAAACGTTGGAAGATATGTGACCGTTAATTAGTTTGGCTAGAACCAAATTTTATCATGGCAAATGAACATTTTTCAACTGTTACGGTGTTTGCCATCCACGATTTTTAACAAACTCCATAAAAGGCCAAGAAATAACCCATCCAATTCCTCAAAAAACTAGTATTTCATATCACACCTCCCAAAGAAATTGAGTTCCAAAATACAAATTTGATTTTGGCGACTTTTTTTACTTTCGATCAGCAACAAGAGGTGGTGAATGCATTATTTTCCAGTTTAAACAGTATTTGTTTCCCACTATCTAAATACATGAAACCTTTTCTTTTTTTTTTGTGTGTGTGGGGGGGTAGGAATCATGGAAATACTTGAAAATAATTAAATTCTAGGTTTTACTAGGAATTAGGTTTCAGTATAAATGTCAATTGAATGTGTTGATACACGGAAGATTCTATTCCAATTGAAACATAGGAAAAGATAATTATAAAATTGTATAAAAATATCCACAAGTTTTCGGTAAAAAAACGTTTTTGCTTGTCCGCCTTAACTTGAGAACATGACAAGTGTAGGAAAAAGAGGAGTAGAGATACGTAGAACTGGGTTCTTACATTTTTGTGGAAACGTGCTTTGTGTCCGTGTAACATGAATATTTAAGAAGTACAGAAAAAGAATCTCATAGATGTAATAATACCTTTTTGTGGAAAACAGGCTTTGTTTGTCCACCGTAACCCGACTGTTTACGATCATAACGACGCTTGCCTTGTGCAGCCAAACTATCCTTTCCCTTCTTATATTGTGTGACCTTATGCAAGGTGTGTTTCTTGCATTCCTTAGACTTGCAGTAAGTCTTCTTTGTCTTTGGGACGTTCACCTGCAAGAGAAAAACTACATTACAAAACGAGGAAGGAAATTATCAAGTCATTGAAAATGTAAAATGCAACGTGCTACTGTCACTAAAAGATAAAAATATACCAGCAGCCTACTATGAGAAAGTCTGATAGCAATTTTAGCTATATATGTTATGTAGAAGCCATACCACATAATGAAGGAAGAACGTCTAACAAAAAGTGTGTACAAATCGGAAGTTAGTTTCAAATCTAAAACAAAATCTGCAATCTGTCTACCAAACAATTTAGCACAGAATAACTTACAACAACTTAAAGAGTTAAAAGAAGAATGTGCATAATGTAAAGAACACAAGGTAATGGACCATTACATGCTTTCTTGGATGAAATCAGCCAAGAACTCATAGCTAATGTATGCTAGATATCACATTAAATGATAAAAAGCCATTAGCAATAGGTGTCCAATAAAGAAATTGAGAAGCAGACCTACTAGGGAACTTTATCAGTAATGAGTAAGCTCTATAATGAAAAAATTAGATGCCTTTTTAGGGGTGAATACTTGGAATAGGTTACAACAAGTTTGAAATTATGTTTGAACTTCTTTAGTTCATTAGTTATATTTGCAAATAAACTCACTTTGATTGAATGAGGAATATCCTTATTCTAACTATAGTAAAAGTCATGATTGTAACATTTTGAACTGGAAAATGAGTTTGAGGTGGATAATGCGAATGGTATCACATGATATGACACGATACATGTTCTTTACCCAAGAACGATTAGCCCAGTAACTGATATCTTGAATTGCTTCAACTTAAATGAAAAGTACAGGAGTTTTCAGGAAGAAGCATAAAGCTATAACCATTCTAACTAAAAAAGGGAACATTTTGTCGCTGCAACTTTGCAATGGAAACCGTTTGAAGGGGTCTTATCTATAAAACAAATGCTATTAAGGCCCAAATCTATTTTTTTGTAGTTGATATACCCGAGATTTTAACTTCAGTTCAGTAATATTTCCCATTTCCCCCAACTAGAACTCTAAATAACAGCAATTCACACAAAAACTTCAAATAGACCTACCAGCATGCGATTCCCCTTTTCACAAATATAACAAGTTAAAAATTCTACATACAGAATCAAACGCCAAATTCACATTAATCAATTTATCGTCCTCAATAATAATCGTGAAAATGAAACATTATAAAATGCTACGGAACTAACAATCTCTCTTTTAAGATGCTACGAAACTACACTCTGCGAGACTAGTCAAAATTATCAAATTCTTATCCTGTCTTTCCATCCATTTTCTCGCCGGCCAAACAACAATAAAGGGTGAAATGCAACTTATTCTACCGTAAATACTACATGCGAAAAATGAAGTAGGGAGAAGTATGAATACCATTTTTAATCTCCGGTGGTTGACGGATTTCGTCACACAGTTGAGCAAGGGCGGCCGTAGAGGGTCTGTGAGAGATGTGCTGTGAGCTTTTGAAGGAACGTTGCACATTAGGGTTAGGATTTTATGCCGCGAGAGTTAAATGCTATGGGCCGGACTTTGGCCCGTCGCATTGCTGAAATGCTGCCCTAATTATATCTTTGTTTAACTCATATAAATGTGGGCCGAACGTGTAAGATTATGCCATCTCGTGTTAAAGACACTTTTATTTTATTTTTGTTTTTTATTTTATTTTATTATATAAAGTAAACAATTTGTATCGTTACTAAATTTCTAATCCAGTATAACTTTAGTGATCAAACTTTAAAATGAATCATTTTAATTATTCAATTTTAAAGTTAGTATTACTTTGGTCATTCATTTGAATTTAACTGTTAAATCGAATGGAATTAAACTATGCGCAAAGCACATTACTTTATTTAAGCGTATTTTAATCAATTTGATTATAAAATAACTCACGTTGTGCTATTTGTTGAAAATATTATTATATTTTATACACTATATGTGTTTCATTTTGACTGAAATTATCGGAGGAAAATGCCGTTTGTTGCAATATGACCTTACACAAAGTCATGTGTCATGCAAATGCATCAATTTTAACAGTCAAATTGGATGAAATGGTCAAAGTGGTACTGTAGACACCCCAATTTGCGACCCCCACAAGAACTCTTATATTATTACTAAGTCATTTTCCATTTTTTAAGCTTAAATTTTAATTTTTGTAGTTTGGCATTTTTTTAGGCTTATTTTGCATTTTCCTTATTTTGACCACTTTTCATCCCACATTGGACGGGAGTGAAAAGTGAGGCCTTGAGATTTTCTTATAAATAAGGGCCTAAGGCTTGTGTTTTAGAGGGGACAAAATGAGAAGAATCATGTAAGAGTTTTTTTAGCCATTGAACCCATATTTCTCATTAGTATAAGATTATCCTACTCTTTTATCAGATATGTCGAGAATTATGCTTTAGTTAATTTTATTAGGTTATTAAAAAATAAGAATCTTTTCAGTATAAAGTTTATACACGGAGTGTCAGTCTTTGTCAACATCGGAGATCTGTCCGCTTCTCTCGTATTATTGTCGGGAAGGTAATTATTTGTCCCCTTTTTTAATTGAATTTATTATATGCATACTTATTTATTGTTTTAAATTGAGTTTAATACTTGTTTAACTTTAATTAAATGTCTATTTTCTATATTAGAAACTCTCATAGAATTCACATCGAGTCCGGAACTCATCCACACACTAGAGCACCCTACCAGATAGGTTTGTTGCACGACAAACCTTGTTATGTCTCGCGACAATCCCCCCCAAACATCGATCAATCACTTTCTGACACGTCAGTCTGTCAGAACCATTACTTCAGACGTTTGTCGCATGACATATGTATATGTCGCACGACACTTGCCCTTTTTGGAGGAATGTCGCGCGACAATCGCTCCCGAGTACTATAAATAGGCCAACACCCCCATGGGTTCTAGGCAGCCATTCCCCACCACAGAGGACACGGTTCTGACACCAAAAATCCTTATTTCTCTCTTACATTTATAATCTTTAAGCCTTCTTCGGAAGTACCTTTGATAACATTTATTTCTGCAAGAGTCTTGGATCTAATCTTGGCACACGGAGTGCCACCTTCTAGAGTCAAACCACTGAAAATATTTCAAAGAGGAAAGCTGATATCCGCCGGAGATCTTCTCTACCGTATTATATTTTCTCTCTTTTATTCTTATATATATCATCGGGAAGGTAACTAAAATCTCTTATAGTAATCAAATAATATATCTGCATACTAGTTTTATTGTACTTTATTTAGTAATTATAGATTTGTTTAATTCTTAATTAAGTTTACTATATATACATGTTATTTTCGAAAGTACTATAAGTGAGTAGTGCAGTTGGCTTGCTTGGGCCAACACAAATCGAAAGCATTTACTTCCACCCTCCTCATTCCAGTTTTAATTAAGTTCATTATTTGTAAACTCTTTTTATCTGTTGCTCTGTCCTACTTTCTAGCTGGATAAACTTATTGTCAAGTTACTGATATTCTATCGTTTTCAAACAAAACAACTTGATAAAATCCTAATAAAATCATTTGTAAAACCAGAAGAAGTAAGACCATTTATCATCCAAATAAAATCAAGTTTTCAAAACTCGGACTAATAAAGCTTACGTAGGAATTAAATGCAGATATATTTTGTCTTCCATATAAACTGTAATATATCTGATACACTTTCCTCAAGAGTTCAATTTCATATTAAATCAATTTCGATAATATCCGACCTTTTTTAAATTAACCTAATAAGATAATTGATATTATTATCTGAGGAAATAATACCAAATCGCTCTTATTTTAAAATAGATAAAATAAACTTTTGTCAATAGTAATCAGATTTGCGACAAAACTAAAACATCGGATTCATGGAATACAAGATTTTCATTCCATTTCCCCGTTTTTCCCAAAATCAGGCTTTTCATGAGTTTTTTTCCAGAAAGCAGTAGAATATTAGTAAAAGCATTCAAGTTTTTCAACATAGAATAAATATATAAGACCTTTAGAGACCGAAATGGCTGAACGGGTGGTTAACACCTTCCCAATTCGTAACATAGTTCCCGAACCTTATAGAATCATGGTTTCGTAAACAAACGTGTAAAAAAAGTTTATCTGTAGCATTTTTTCTTACACAACTATTTTGCCCGTTTTATTGTAAAACGTACTGGACGACTATGTACGAACCCTCATGTATCTAGAAATAGGATAGAGAGACACCGATATGAATTATCAACACATAAAAGCAAATGGAACAACGAAATCTTTTCCGATGTTTCAGACTCCCAAACTAGAGGCTGAGGACCCTGGAGTCGCATTTTGCGGATTCTGACAGTGGCAACTATGTTGGAGACCGTAGTACAACAGTGAAATGATGTGTGGTGAGCAGGGTATGTGCTCTATGAACCAATGAAACACTTTATTCGTATAAGGTTATTACGTCACGTAGGAGAGAGAGACGTGCTGTAACGCCCCGAATCTCGAGATTTTTACCTTCAGGGACTCGGTTAATCACGGATGCCATGTACGCGACGTCGGGTTTATAACACAAAAATCATGATTATAAGAAATCATGTTTCAGAAAGTTTTGGCATGTGGAGTTTATTTGTATAGCAAACCACTCTGTTAAAATCAAAACCAATTGCTTACAATTGGCAACATAAATAACCCATTTATAAATATAGATATTCCTATCAGACAGAAATTACGACTTACAATTAAAACCACTCCACATATGAAAACATTTTTTCAATACAAATTTACATCGAATATGGTTTGTATATCAAAATTGATATTAAAATTTATAAAAAAGATCTTTTTACAAAATAACCAGACCAATCACTTTATACAACAAAGTCCTCTTTTTGTAAAAAAAACCCAAAAGACAGTCTATAGACATCAGAGGCTACTATACTCAGAGACCACGCGCAATCCTCGATACTTGACCTGCAAAACTGTTTAGAAAACGGGATGAGCCAAATTCGAGCTCAATGGGAACTATATAGGTTTTATATAGAAAATAATTGTTTTGCACTAATGTAATAGTTTTGAAAGTCGTGCAGTGCAATGCAACTCACACACATGTGCATGCAAACTCCACTAAGGAATCCTATACTAGCCACCGGAAGCTAACTATCCACTAAACTTATCCTGTCCCTAGACTTCCCATAGAACACCCTAAGTTAATTCTCGCCTTGCTAGGGAATCGTGGATATAGAACTGCTTCAGCACAACTCTAAGCTTCCTAAGGTTCCACATACTACGTGGATTCACTCTCAAGTGTAATTCAATGCTATACAATGCTATTCAGTATCCATAATGTAAGTTGTGACTATTGAACAAGTATCCATTACTTTTTCTTTAATTATAGTACGTTATAGGTTCCATACTTGGCCATCTACAAGGTTTTATCTCTAACTCGTCCTCACAACCAAATCATGTTCTCACGCTCGAATATCATGTTTCTATGACCATTAGTTAATAATAATTTCTACTTTATGTGTTAGTACATTATGAGTGGGCAACGCCTTCCTATATATTTTATATTCTTTACGATAATGTCTCATCATTCTTACAAAAGTTACACTCGTCCGAGGCAATATATAATCAACCATGCCATACAATATATGATTGATACAATAATAATGATAATATAAGTAATACACATCCACAATACATCGATCCGTATCGTATCTCTAGTATAGTGCCTCAGTTTTCTTCCCATGATCGTCTAGGCCCAAAGTAACAGATCCTGAAGGCTCCGAGACTCTTGTCCATGTCTCCTCCGAGTGGGGAGTGGTTCAAAGATTTGGTTCTTCAGATAAATCATTTGGAGATAATTCTCATGACATTTTTCCAAGAATAACACTCTGAATAGTTAACGAGGAGAACACTTCATACAAACCATGTCAACACTCTGAAAGAAACTACACCAAGCGATACCCTAGTAGGGTGATGACCATTAGTAGCCCAACTACTTTTCGGAAAACTGACCATCGGGTAAGTAGTGACACATGGGACATACTCCGTTTGCTGGGAAAACTCATCGAACCCATAACATATAGTCTTGTGCAAAGGCAAAATACAAATAGTAGGCTCCCTTTATGGGCAACCACAACCACTGGTGGAGTCACCGACTTCATTTTTACCGTGCACGATTTAGGAATTTTCATCCATGAGCGACAATAGGCGGCCCGTCTTCGAGTCACTGAGAGCTACCCGATACTCGGTCAATCATATCCAGCCCATATGTGTGATCACAGTAGCAAACATCACATCTATTCATTTTCCATAATGAATTTCATCATCAATCATACATCATACATATGGTTAATCATCATATATATAAGCATACAATCGCCCACTATCAATTTATCATCATTAACATCACCGTTGATCATTTTTACAAGCGTCTTCATCACATGTATACTCCATATAGTCATCGTCACATGGTTATTCACATTATAAAGCCAACTAGTTCATTATTAATGTCGTCTATCTTATTGTGTTTTATGCATATCAAACTAAGGCTGTATGTGTTTTATGATGATACGCACACCATCCTATCAAGCCAAGTATTTATTATTACGATTTTAGCTCATCCGGTATATCCATGGCAATTTCAACTACATGTACTTAGAGCCACGACCATATGTAACCTACCAAGCCAATGTAGTAACATTTTTAGGGTGTATTGAAGTTGTATTATCACCGATCTTTACTTTCTTCAACATAAAGTATACTAGGCTTCGAAAGTCATCACGTATGGTTTCCTTCTAAGAGTTTTCGGTGCAAATCTCAAGGGAAATAGTTAATATCCTCAACTTACGACATATCTACGTATATCTACCATCTATAGCCCTTAATCAATCAATTTATGTGCATAAAACCCAAAACCCCTAATTTATAAGTCATATGGATGACTACAAAATGGTTTTCACATGAATATCTAGGTACAAATGCTAAATCGTGGAACTAGATGATTAATCATGTTGTAGGAGTGATAATTCTATCAATATCTACTGCTTATTTTAAGATTTATCTAGCCCAAACTCCATGTGATGCAAACAATCCATGGCTGTAATGAAAACCTCCAATTTATATTTTAAAGCTCTAATTTATCAATCAAACATTGGCAAACAAGTTTTAATGAAGGATAAGGTGGAGAAAATGATGAATAGTGAAGGAGAATGTGATTTGGGGCTCAAATCTTGGAAGAGGGATGAGACATGTGTTGACCTAGAAGGTCTTAATCTTATTTTAATAAGAATAATAAATCAATCATGTGTAATTTAATATGTGCGTTGAAGTTTTTATAGCCACACTTCAATGATCATCATACGTGGACCAAAATCGATCAATCCAAACAAAGATCATTCTTCAACATAGTATTGGACAAGCCAAAGAAGATCAATCTCATCACAATGAAAATTCATGGAGCACTAAGATCAATGATCACATACAAGAGCTTAAAGACAAAAGTTATAAGTGAATATCAAATTGAATAAACAAATCGAAACATTCAAAGACTCGTTAATTCAATAATTGAGTGAGTGTTTAGGTATTATGTAAAATTTCTTATTTGATTATTTATATAGCTCATAGATATTGATATAACATTCTTAAATTGATCAAACTCAAGTTTGAATCAAAATTTCTTTCAAAACTTCATTTTAGCAAAAATCGGTTCTTAAAATAAATTCATATTAAATTCATATGATCATATTTTGAGTTTTTTCGAAAATAAGTGTCTTAAGAACTTATTTTTAAGGTTCCCAAAGCATTAGAATTGATTTGGAGCCTATATGCAAAAGTGCAAAAATTGGGATTTTTGGCCTTATGGCCTGATGGGCGGTCTGGTCCATTAGTTGACTGATGGCTTGTACTCAATCGACTAAGGCCTACTCAGTAGACTAAGAAGCTTTGCTCAGTCGACTGATGACTAAGAATATAGCCGTTGGAATTTTTGATTTTTTATCATTTTTTGTACCATATTTCTACCAAACCTCACAAACGGCTATATCACTTTTGGGATTATATATACACTATCTAAGACACATTTTGACCACCTTGAATCACTTTCATACTATATACTTCATCTATATTCAATATCAAAAGATTAAAGAAATTGTTTTTGATCAATCATTCTTATTAAGTTATAAATCTTGATCAAACAAGTAACTATAGTGTGAGCTTCAATTGTATTCTTTAAACACTTGAGAGTTATTGTTAATTGGTGTGAATCACCAAACAATTTATATTCATTTGTGGATAAGTAAATCTCATAGGAAAATAAGAAGGTAAATTCTTGTTTAGTGTTTGTGAGAGGTAAATCTCACAAAGTAAGTAAGAGGGATTATTGTGAGAGTATTGTGGTAAAGAAATACTTGTAGAGTGTGTGAGACAGTAACACTTATAGAAATTTGATCTTTACCCGGAAGGAGATTGATTTTAATAAAAATTATCGGGGAACTAATAAAGCGCGGACTATGGTTTGGTAAACTAAAACCGCGAGGACAAAAAGCCTTGGACTTTCAATTGGTTCAATATTTCTATCTCTAGCTCCTTATTTGATTGATTATTTGCTTGCATTCTTTGATATACTTGTTTATCTAGTTAAATTGCTTAAACATTTTTAGAAAAGTTTTTAATTCCGCATTAAAGTTTTTAAACCCTATTCACCCCCCTATAGGGTTGAAATTCCGACCAACAACATGTGTAGAATCTCTTGTCTCTCTATCTCTAAAGCTCTCTAAGACTCTCTAATGGTATATGAAGGTGTCTGGGTCGAAGTTGGAGGTGAAGAGGGACATAAAAAACGCTTAAAAATGCTCAAAATCAATTTTCAGGTGAAACCATGATCGATCATAGGGGTCCCCCATGATCGATTATGAACCCTTATGGAACTCCTATGGAGGACCACGATCAATCATGGCCTTCCATGATCGATCATGGAAGTTACAACATCAGCAAATGACTTTCTGAGCCCAAAACAAGACCTCAAAATGGCTGAATCTTGACTCGGCCCAAACATAGAAGTTATAGAGGGTAAAGAAATGAAAAAGTGGCCGCAAATGGAAGAATCATTTGAAGATCAGATGAATAAATTATGGCTTATCAAAGTTGACCAAAAATCGACGAATCACGAAAAATTGCAACACGCGATTATCGCCTCGGTTTTAACCCGAACCATTCGAATAACGTAACGATTGCTCCCTCAAACTTAATATGTCTACCAAGACATACTAGAAATATCAGTCAACTACAAAGGCTCGGAACCCAATGCTCGCTCTCTAACAAAGATTAAGCCATATTCAGGCTTAAGAAAAGCTCAAAGCGGAAAAAGTATCACAGGGTATTACACATGCGTCGACATATGTTGATAATCTGTTGTTTGTAATATTAAAGGTATAATTGACCTTTTGTAATATTATGTCTTGCTATGCTGAGGTGAATTAGTTTGATAGTTGACTAAGCCGAATCAGTTCTTATATTATGGTGATCACTAGTGCCTAACTGACATATGCCAATGTGATAATTTATACCTAGTTAATTTTGGACAAAGTGATCGATCGCTTAAGCCTGGCTGATATAGGCTAAGGTAATCATATAGGCCTAGTTGGGTTAGGTCATAGTGATCACTTAGGCGTGGTTAAGTAAAGTCAAAGTGAACACTTAGGCCTAGTTAAATTAAGCTAGAGTGATCGCTTGGAACTAGCTGATTCAGGACAAAATGATCTCTTCATATTCTTGAGCCTAGCCATTTGACCCTAGCTCAATATTTTACTATTGATAAGCGCACTATATTGAATATGAGAATATGCTTTTCTAAGCATTATAGTGCTCTTATATGGCTAAACACACTAATTAAATCTCAAATTACGACTTGTTGGTTCATAGCAAATTAATGTGCTAACAAAATTGCAACCGTTTTTTTGTGAAAGGGATATTCAAAGGATCAAAGAAGAATGGCAAGAATTACGCGGATAAGGCTACATGCTTTAACCAATTGGAATAATTTGGAGCATTATTTTAAGTGTTTTAATTAGAATTTATTTTTATTTTGTTTTAAAATAGTATTTTTGACTAGTATTTGATGATGTCATTGCTTACATCATGTATTGATGATGTCATTGCTTACATCTTATTTATTATTTGATGGTCATTGCTTACATCATGTATTTGACTAGTATTTAGTGCATTGCTAACATGTATTTGACTAGTATTTGATGATGTATGCTTACATCACTTGTATAAATGTGAGCCCTTAGATCATGGTTGGTGGGATTATGTAGACCATTGGATGTGTATTACAACTACTATAAATACATCCCCACCCCATTCCATTTAGGACATGAAGAAAATTGGAAGTGATCTTGTAATAAAGAGAGAAAAATAGAGTGAAATATTCTTCTTCTTCTTCTTCTTATATTCTCAATCTTGTAATAGACTCATTTCATATCTATTAAACCAAGTGTTTTGTTGATTCTCCTTCATTATTATCATGTATTCATCTATGGAGGGGTGATCACCTAGCCAAGGCTAGGGGGTGAGTTTGTTTTAAAAGGTAAAATGGTCAAGTTTAATCTTTAAAAGCTTTGTGCCTATATTGTTAAATAATTATGCCTCATCTGTTAATAATATTCCATAATATTTGATGGCTTAAAACACCATAAATATTAGAACCTCCATTTTAATCTCTTTTGCCTCCTTATGCCATGTATATAGTTCTTCGGTGATTAATGGACATGTTTAGTACATAAATGATACATAGACTATTCATGCATGTATGATTAGTACTGGTTAAATCATTTATATACAAACAAAGTATTTCAAGTAAGCATATATTATTTTACAATCACCATTATAAAGTGATCTTTTTATATAAAATTATAGAGTTTTATTCAAATATGTCACATCTTATGGTTAAGTGTAAAGTAAGGTTTTATTTTCCCTTGTCACCTACAAATTAAACAACTTTGTGCCTTATTTGAGAACTCTATAATTGCTTATTTTTCTCCTTAAATGTGGTGTTTGTCTTCTCTCATAAGGTAGCTAGTAAAGTTGGATTGGTTGTATTTCCTCGAAATCTTTTAGCCAACATCTGATTCTAAATGAAAAGTACAATATGCAACACAATAAGGAGAATGAAAGCCGAATTGATTCATAAACCATGGTTCCCAATAAATAACAAATAAACCCCCAAAGCCTTCGCTTTCTAAATACAAGAATATTCTCATAAATTTAAGTTTTGTTTTACACATTTCTCCACAAAACAATTCACAACAATTTTAATCAATCAATAATTATTTTATAAACACGCGATCTACAAAAGCTTTAGTCCCCTCCCTGTGGTTCGACACTCGGACTTCCTAGCTATTTCACTTGACCGCCTACACTTGGGTGTTACGATTACTATCACGCGCGTCAACTATCAGGGTTTATCTTTGACATATCTTTCATTACATTATACCCGGTCAATTATCGCCACTTCAATATACGATTCTAACATAATAAGGTAATGTAAAAGCCCCATATCATTAACTATCATTGGCACATACTCAAAAAGCCATATTCTAAACTGGTAATCATCTTATTTGTAAAAAAAAAACTAGTTACCATCTTAAATTAACAAATTTATTTTTAAAAATTAAATTCTTATTTATCATTATATAATATCCACTTATGCATGATAAATAAATTGCATTCTTAATCACTAGTTAACTTGTAATTAATATTTTTATAAAAGTCAAATAATACTCTTGCCACAAGATGGACGACATGTATATTTATCAAAGTGACATGCCAAAAGTAATAAATATTTAAATTTCTAAAAATCATTTTCAATTATACGTGATGGTCTTACTTTAAGCAAGAGAGTAGTTAATTAAGAAAATAAGAAGAAAAAAAAAAGGCTTTCATCGTTTGCCACACCCATCCGTCGATGGCAGGGTAAGTCAAACAAACCACAATGGGTCGATCCCCCTAATTCCTCTTGGGTTTGTCTTAGCAACTTATCAGACCTAATGATTGTGATGGTAATTGGTAAGGCTTGGGTAAGTTAAACTTATTTAGAACGAGAGGGAGGGTGCTCTGTCTGAAATTCTATAAATCTTTTATATGTATAATTATTAGATTAAATGTACATGCAATACATGTTTTATTCACATATAAAATTTGAAAGGACAAAATTAGCAACAATAAACACATGGCTTAGTGGTCAAGCAAATGCATTATTTTTTTTAAGGTTCAAATATTATTATAAAAAATATTTATTTAAAAAAAATCAACATTTATAATTTGTGGTCCTCAACTAAAATTCCAAGCGTTTTACTACATTTACTATTACAAAATTTTTACTCTTCAATTTGATTTGATTTTTTTTTAAAAAATAAATTTTTGTTTTTAACGATAAGGTGTCTCAACTAACATATGCGCGATTCAATCAAAACTAGGTCAAAGCATTGCTTATAGTTTGGCCCTCAAATATTGTATCTTGTAAAGCTTTAACCGATGCTACACTTTATGAAACATTTATCACTGTTGAAGTTTGCTATTTAACCAACTTTCAAATAGGTTATCAAAGCTAATATCCTTTCATAAAAAAAATTGCGTTGTTTTTTAAGAGAGAAGAAAGTCGTAGTACAAAAGTTGTGATTGAGCCCAGAAATTGCATTTCTAATCCTTTAAACAATGCTTAATTAACCTTCCAGTTACCATCTAAAATCGAAAATTGCATGTAAATTCAGTTTAGGCATGAAAAGAAGGCATTGCATTGTATTTCTGTATTACTAAGCCATTTTGCAGGCCTAAAGTGGTTAAGCAACTGAAGTCGTATGCAAGATAGAAGGTTGAAAGCGAAAAGAGTGCAAGAAGAAGGTCCTGAAAAATAATTTAATATCCATTCCTGAGGCCCGAGACGAGAAAAACTTCGCATCAACTATTACCCACAAAGCACTAGCAAGAAGAGAATATAAAGTCTCCAAGCATGAATAAAGTGAATGCAAGTATCCAAGAGTGATCCTCAAGAAAGTTTTCCGAGCAAAATCGAGAACTACCTTAACAAGACCGAGGTTATAGCTGATCAAAGTTTTTCAGATATGCTATTCAGTAAGACAAAGTTACTATATTTATACAAAAATCAAGACGATCAAAGGTCGTTTTGCTATCGAAATCGACCAATTTCGATAGCCCAGCGGGATTTAAAAAAAAAGCCTAATCATTCCTCTTTTTTTTTTTTAAGAATCCTATGTCGATCCATATATATATACATATATATAAATAAAGTGGATGTTGATCTCATTAGTTTTGTTATTCTATGTTTTGTAATGGTGCCTAAAACAATTTTAGCACATTTTGATTGTTGTGTAAGTGGTGCTACCTTCTTGGTTGTTATCCAAGTGGTGTTAAATGTATTTAGCACATTCTGGTTGTGGTGCTAAATGTATTTAACACTTTTCTAAGTTGTTTTTTAAAAGGTGCTAAATGCACTTAGCATCTTCTAATTGTGGTTTAGCACCTTCTAGTTGGTGCTAAATGTATTTAACACCTTTTGGTTGTGGTTTAGTACCTTCTGGTTAGTGCTAAATGCATTTAGTACCATCTGGTTGTGGTTTAGCACCCTTCTGGATTTGTGGTTTAACACTTTCTGGTTGGTGCTAAATACATTTAGTACCTTTTGATTGTCGTTTAGTACTTTATGGTTATGCGGTTTAGCACCTCCATATGATGCTAAATGCATTTAGCACATTCTGGTTGTTGTTAGTATTATAATGAGACGTGAGATGTTATAAGAAAGGGGTATTAGTGTCTTTTTTGTACAAGTATCCTTAATTTACATGACTAATTTTAAATATCCTTTATAGTTATGTTATTATTAGAATGAGTCTTTATGCCTAATTGACCCTTATTAAATGGAATAAATATAAATCTTATTTAGATAGAAAGAAAAAAGAAATATAATTTAATATATTATTAAAAATTTAAATTTAAATTTAAAATAAAGTGAATAAATTTATTAAAAGTTTTTCCTCCCCTTTACAATTTTATTTTTAATATTAAAATAAAATAAAATTAATATTCCCTTTTATTCTCTTCATTTTTTGTCCCGCCCTCTTATAAATTTATCAAAAATAAATAAAATATAATCATCATTCTTTTTCTTCTTTTATTTATTTATTTTTTATTATTATTATTATTATTTTTTAACCTTTTCTTTCGTTTCCTTCCATTCGCCGTATCCATCTCGGCGGTGGCGCTGAAGATAACTGGGAAACCGAAAAAAGAAAGTCCGAAAAATTAGCGGAGACTAGATAGAGAAAAGAGGGAAAATGGCGAAGAGTGAGAGGATAAAAAAAGCAGAGAAATTGGTTGAGTCGGCGATGAAAGGTAACGATGCATCACACGATGCTGCACACGCGTTCAGGGTTCGAGACCTCTCTCTATCTCTTGCTCGCGAAGAAGGCCTCTCTTCTTCCCCAGACTCCATGGAAGTTGTATGTTTATTTTACAAATCACTATTATTACACTCACGATCACTTTCTGCCACCAAGCTTGATTTTTGTTGGGATTAGGAGCATTCAACTTCAAGGGGATCATAACCTTTTCACAATTCAACTACTCCTACTGCACTACATGAGTTGAATTTTAGGCTCCATTTGATAAAGTAGTTGGAAAATAATTTTAAAAATGAATAATTACTTCTATGAAAAATTAGAAGACGAGACAAGTAGTGTAATGAGATGCCGCGATTTTTTTGTTTATTTGATGAATAGATGTCCCCAAAAAATTTATTCCATAGAAAAAAATTGCAAAAAGTAGGAGAATATATCACCACGTTACTTAGCTTATTTTTTTACTTTTTACACAAATCAATTGTTTTTGTTCATTATCAAATGGAGCCTCGGAGTTGATTTTGTTGGTATCATAGTCCTATCACGAACTTTAATTTTCCATGCTTGTGCGATTTGCATATATGTTTTTTAAGAAAATTAAACTTTAGACTCACAGCAATATGGAAATTAGCAGTAAGAACAATTGATTTGTGTGATAAGTTGGAAAATAACTTGATTTTTAAGTTTTTCCAAGAAAAAATTTTCTTTGTTTGGTGGTAAGTAAAAATTTTCCACCAAAAATATTGAAAGATGGAGCATATATGCTCATAAAATGAGTAACATCTTTCACCTTATTTTCTATCTTTTCACACAAACTAGCTAAATTTATTTTCCTTTTCCATCTTTGCAATCAAACGAGCCTTACTTTTTGGCTTTTTCCATGGATAATTTTACTTTGGAGGTGAGGAACAAAAAATTTTCACAAAAATTATTGCACTTAAAATAAAGAAGGATGGAGGATATATACTCACAAAAATAAGTATCTCACTACATGCTTCAACTTATTTTCTAATTTCTCACACAAATCAACTTTATTTATTTATTTATTTATTTATTTATCATTTACCATGTTATTATCGAACGGAGCCTTAGAGATTGATTAGTTGCTCAGTGGTTATGACTTATGAGGAATATTATCCTTGCCAATAGTGGCAGTTCAAGTCCTCTTACAAACAATTGTTGAATAAAAGTTTTTGATGAAAAGAACTCGCAAGGGCAAAATATGACATGGCTTTGCTATAACCGCTGAGTTGCCTTCCAGCATTGGTGGAGGGAGGGTTTAAAAATAAAATAAGGGCAAAAAATAGTACATGATATGTAAGTTTAGTTGATATAGCAGTAAGAGGCAGGGTGGATTAAAAGTGAAGGCGCAGTGAATAATCACACTCATGTTAATCACGTGAATAGAAAAATTTGTAGGGCGTTATATATACTTTCGTGACTCAATTTCTCTAGATTAAATACGTAAGTCATAACTGCTTAGTAGTTCATAAAACTTGGCATAATTGTCAATAGTTGCAACATCTTAAAAGTATTACTAGTAAGCTTCACTTATCAGAACATTAAGAAATATTTAGAAAGTGAAGAAGCTACCATAGAACCATATGTAGGACATATTTTGGAAAGTGATGAAGTCAATATAAAGTATACAGCCTATTTTTTTTTTTTGGGTGGTCTATAAAGTACTCTGCCTATCTATTTACTCCAGTTTTAGACTTTTTTTTTTGGATCGAGAAACACAAACAGGTTGAATTACAATTAGAATTTTCTAACTCTTAGTCCAGGAAGGCCCTCCCTACCTAACTTAAGAATACCCATATGCTATTGAGGAATGCCTCTGCTATCTTGAAAAATCAAATATCTTTTAGAAATATATGCCATATTAGTAAATATTTTGATTTGAATTGTTAGAGCTTATTAGGTTTACAGTTAGAGGTGATCACACAGCTTGGCTTTATTATAACTACTCACCAAGTATCATTTTTCCTTTTATTTGGTAGCGCAATACATTGTTTGAACCTTTTCATTCCTACCTTCGCAGGTAGAGCTAGCTGCACTTCTCCATGACGTAGGTGATTGCATCTCTCCCTCTTTCTTTTTCCACAATTGCAAACTAAAATTTCCGTGTATTCTTTTTTTGGTAAGTTAATTTATTCACTCAATCAAATAAAGAAGTACAATCATACCAGGGATATCCCCCAGGAAGTCCAAACACACACACAAACACTCGAACAAAGAATCCTCATGCAATCAGAATTCTCTCATCTAAACCCCACTTATTACAGATAATCCGATTTCTATAAGACCTCTTAGCAGATCAACTATGTGCTTTGGCCACAACATATCTCTCATTTTCCTTCACAATAACCCCTTCCCCTCTATTATTACCAGAAAAAAAGATCTTTTTTTCCTTTCTTCCCAAAGATCTTTTTTTCCTGTCTTTCCAAATAGAATACACAGCAACAGTAGGATATTCTTCCAATTTTTGAGTATTCTAGTCTCTCCTTTATAGGCAAACTTCCTTCTTTTTTATGTTTTGTCTGGGTACACATATTTTTGCCAACTCTATCTGCGAATGCCAATTGCACTGTGGATTGGTGATTAATCGTCATAGAAAAGAAAATATCATCATGCCAAATATACATTACAAATGTGCGTTATATCAAATTATATAGTTAAAAATTAATTATAGTGAACACAAATACCTGGTAATACGAGTTTTACAATTTGAGTCTTTTCTTTTGTTCGCTTTCATTTTTGACATCAGCGGTAAGTCGGTAACATACTTTGCTGGATTTCAAATGCAGGAGACTACAAATATGCGAGGTTGGTAATTTTCTTCTTGTTTTATACTTTGAGTAGACAAGTTTTAAGTATTTACGCTTTGTTCTTTAACATGACTTGGCTGTACCATTTTATGTATTTAGAGATGTGAGGATGGGCCTATAGATTTTCAATTTCAATAGCATGACAAAAATTTCCTTATTATTGTTACATAAGTTTGCTGCATTTGGTATACAGATTTGCTGCATTTGGTATACAGATTGTTCTTTAACATGACTTGGCTGTACCATTTTATGTATTTAGAGATGTGAAGAGGGGCCTATAGATTTTCAATTTCAATAGCATGACAAAAATTTCCTTATTATTGTTACATAAGTTTGCTGCATTTGGTATACAGAAATAGTCTTTTGGTTTATATGATGTTCAACCTTTTGATTTCAGTGTCTAAAAATCAGCTCAAGGAGTATGCAGTTTATAAAATCCATCACTTTGTCAACAAGTAAATGTAAATATATATATCTAAGAACACAAATACAAATATAGGTTTAGATTTATACAATGATTTGAGTTTTGTCCTTGTAGCAGTTTCTCTGGTCAGCAGCTTGTATGCAAGGCAAAAATGACACTGTTGTTCAGGTCCACTGAGAACTTAGTATTACTTATAAATTTTATAAAATAATGGTTGAAGTTGTTGCAGTAATCAGTGTTTCTAAATAAAAAAATTTGATTGCATGTTGTGTTTGAAATCTGGGTATCGCACCATAAGCAACATGGCCTTTTGCACAAGTAATCTGGCATTTTATATTTCTTGTAAAAAATATAGAAAATAATTTAATGCAATGGAAACTAGTAATTAAGCCAAATAAAATTCAAGAAAAGATTGACTTTCTTCAAATACATTATCTCTTTTCTTGCTTCATCCTTGTGATAATTCTATGCTTGCAGAGATCCATCAGAGGAGAAAATTGTCGAGGAATTTCTTGTACATGAGGGCATAGAGGAGAGCAAGAGGATGAAGATACTAAATATCATTGAGGGAATGGGTACGTTTATAGCAGTTGGCAAATATGCAATTATTATTTGTTTCAAATTGGATTTTTCTTACGTTAATGGTGATGTGTTATAGTAGATTAATCTTTTATGAAGTTCTTCTCTATTGAAATTTAATTATCAAGTACCTTACCGTGTGCAAAACTTTGATCCTTTCTAAAGATAAGCATCCTTGGCTCTCACGGTCTCACCCTTCAAAAATAATTCTATATAGAAACAGCCTTTCATATTTTTATTAATTTCACTCAATTTGACGCTTGTTCTCTCTCTGTTTTTTAGCCAGTAGGCAGATGAGTTCATGTTGTGAAGTATATAATATTAATGTGGGTATCTTCAGTTTTGACACGGCAATTCTTTCAATGGTGATTTGTAATATGAATTTAATCCTACTCAGAAACTGCTGAATGAAGTCCAAAATTCCCATTTTGATAAAGAGAAACTTCTACTTGGATGGGTTAATTATTTGAGGCCTCATGCGTAACGCCTGAGCTGACATTTTTCTCATTTTTCTTGTTCCCTGTCTCAGGCATAGAAAGTTCAGCAGTCCACAAGAAAATCATTTCTTCTCATTACTTGACGTTTTGTATCTTACTTGCAGGCTTCAAAGAGGAAATTAGAGGGCCTGCAAATGCTAATTATTCACTAGAATTTGGGGTCGTCCAAGATGCTGACCGTCTTGATGCTATTGGTGCTATTGGTAACTCATGTTTATTTGTTTAACTCCTTTTGATTTTCCTACATTTAGTGTTTAAGGTCTCGATTGAGCTGATGGCCTGATGCATTTAAAATTGACATGTCTAAGCTGGTTTTCAAAAAATTAGGTTTGTGATGGCCACATGTATTATGCAATGAAGAACATTATTCCTGACATGCTATGTGTGTATGGACAAAGAAACCACTATATATATTTGAGCACGTACTAAAGAAAAACTAACCAGTTGAGGAGATCACAAGTCCTCTCAATATTTGCTGGAAAAGTCGCATGGCTAGTCTTACAAGCGGCACATAATGATTGTTGAACAGTATACAGGATCACATAATGAAAAAAGTTACAGGAGGAAGCCCTAGCCTGGATAACATTTATGTAATATGGATATTAATGTAAAGAGCATGTATATAAAAGGGTGTTAAGTTTTTTTTGCAGCCTAATATGGTCGGGAGGGGACTTATCCTGCTCTGAAGCCAACTGGGTTTCTAATCTACACCCCACCCCACCCTGCCTTGATTATAAAGCTCCCAAACCCGTCATATTAGGGGCAGGGTGTGGTCCCAACTCAATCCACCATGTTACCAGCTCTAGAAAGACTAGTGTGATCAGTGTAACTGATTCAAACGGGGAGAACCAGATAATGCACTCAAAGCTTCTTTGATCGAGTCATTAATTTTTTAAGAATGCTGTCTCATTTAATTTTTCTTTGTTTCTCTTAAAGGTGTTTGGCAACTTTGGTTTCAGGAATTGCTCGTTGTTTTACTTTTGGTGGAAGTAGAAATAGAGTACTTCATGACCCCGTAATTAAGCCTCGATCAGAGTTGTCTAAAGAGCAATACATGAAGAAGGAAGAACAAACTACCATCAATCATTTTCACGAGAAGCTTCTCAAATTGAAGGATATAATGAAAACTAAGGTTAAATTTTTTGCTTAAAATCTTCTGCTACTGTACTACATTTGCACAGGTTCAGTCTTACAAACGCTTGTGTCCATTAATGCTTTAGGCTTATGGAGTATGTATGTGCACATATATACATGCTATTTAGGCTTACAGAGGACTAGAAAGTAGAAACCACGGCACACCCAATGTGTGCCGCAATATAAAAAGAGAGAAGATTTTACATAATTTAAATAATTTTATGGAGTTAGAAGAAGTATTATTAGTAAGCTGGAAGTGTTTCATGCAGTTAGGGTAACACAAAATATTGGGCGTCTTTCGATATAACAACTTTCAATATATTAGTTAAAAATGAACTGTGTTTTGGACATTTTAAGTGTAGACCATAAAAATACCAACATAACATGTAATATTTGTTACCTCCATAAATAAGAACTACCATGTTTGCAATTTATGATGTGTGAAAAATTGATGAAAATGTCAGGCTGGGCGGAATAGAGCAGATAAGAGGCACAAGTTCATGGAGGAGTTCCTAGAAGAGTTCTACCAAGAGTGGGATGGGAAGGCTTAAACGCGGTATCTTTTTTCTTATGAACAAGATACAGTGGAGCGTGCGATACATTTATATATATATATAATTTAAATTGCTGGGTATGAATAATTTTTTTTGGAAGAGGTGAACTTTTTGTCAATCTTCAAACTGCTTGTGTTTAATGATTTCCAAATGCCAGTTGATCGCCCATAAACTAGATTTCTTGAAGGCCATATCTATTGGTAGCATCAATAAAGTGGTACAATTGCAAATGTTTGATAATATTTAGCCATAGAAGCGAAAAGGCTTATTTGCAAATAGTTTAGTTGCTCTACCTCAAAATAAAAATAAAAATGTAGATAAGGCTTATTTGAAGCCTTATTCTATTCAACTTTTGAATGGGGCTATTAAACTCTTGAGTCTCGGCACTCACTTAGTTTTTGACGTCTTAAAAACAGAAGTGGAATTATCATTTTGGAAAGTAGTATGAAATATTTTCTAGATGAGAAGTAAGACGCACCGGCACAGCAAATACTTTTTCCTAGCTAATTTATTTACCTATGCTATACACTTGTTTGCCTTGCATTGTTGAGCTAAAAAAAACCTATTTTTGAAAATTCAGTAAGAATTTTAGGGTGTGTTTGTCGTGCGGGATTAGAAACATGATATGATTAATTAATCCTTATTCGGTGTTTGGTGTTGGAAAGGATAGGATAAATAAATCCTATCCCTCGTTTGGCGCAAGGGTAGATAGGATATTTTAATCCTATCTCGCGTTTGGTGCAATTCGGGATTGGATTGTACCCGAGATTAATTATCATTTTATTCCTTTAGAACTGGATAAATATATATCACCCTTATAGGTGGTATTATTTTATCCATGATTGCCGGATAACAAAATGAATATAAATTTATTTTATTTTTAATCTTTTTATTTACACTTTTTTAGATAATTAAATTTATTAATGAAAATTTTCAACCACCCAAAATCATAGTAACTCAACTAATAAAATTGTGGACAACAATTAAAATTGCATATATTTTTAAAAGAAAAGCAAGTTGTATTATATAATATCTGGACTTGTAATCCGAAACTCCATAAAATGCAAAAGTTTATTAAATCTTTATCCGATTAGTTCCTTATCCTGTCAAATCCTGTTTGATTCTTATTCTACTGATTTCTTTCATATCCTATCCCACATAATTCCTATCCAACTAATTTCGATTCTTATCTTATCCGGCCTTTATCCTATCATATCCTACCTCCTTATCCGGCGCGCCAAACGCACCCTTAAGATCTAGTTGATTGGATTCAATAGGGTGACTGCTGAGGTTAACTGCGTCGAAATAAGAGTCATATATTATTTTTTTTGTGACAAATCAATATACTATAAATAAAATTTTATCCTTAACATGAGACGAAGCTGAGTGCTTAAGAAACTCGCAATCACCCAATAAATTGATTACCTCAATATCAAAATCTTTAACTGAAGAAAAAAAGTTCCATACAAATAGCAAAATAAGAATGGTATAATTAGAAGCATAAATGCAGGGAAAGACCAAAGATTTAGTCTTTTGCATTTCGAAATGAGACTCTCCCCTCCATTCTCCTCAACTTTATTACACACCACCCCCCACCATTATTTCCCTACCTAAAAAGCACAAACACAATTTTTGGAAGAGTACAAACTTTGATGGCATGTCAAGTTAAAATGAGGCATTAGAAATTTAGTGAATAATGTAAGTCAGAACCAAAGCCAACAGCATGAGCACATAAGCTATTCCTTGATCAATTGTCGTCCCTGTCAAAATAAAAATTCCACAATCACCAAAATGCACATATACATAGCCTCACAAATTATTGCATAATATATATTTTAAAATGTTTACATCATATATATTTCATAGCGGTCTGTATTGATTTTAGTTGTAAAAGTAGTTAGCTTCTTGTTGTTGGCTTGTGACCCAAAAAATACAGAAAGTTTGTTTTATGTTCCTATAGAATTGTTTTAAGAATTGGCTGGTCGCTAAATTTGTGATTTTTCTTTTAATTTAAAAAATTGAAATACACTCGAATTTACCCAATGTCGTACCCTTGAATATGTAGGTATTTTATAACATAAATCTACCAAAAATTCTAGTATATAGAGAAAGAGAAAGGAGAAGAGAGAGAGAGAGAGTACCGTCGCTGGTGGGAGCAGGAGCAGGAGCAGGAGCTAGAGCACCAGCCATGGCAGAGGGGAAAGCAATGGCGAAAATGAGAGCCATTATGGCCACCACTCCAATAGTAGCCCTTGTCAACGCAGCCATCTCTCTCTCTCTCTCTCTCTCTCTCTCTTTTTCTTTTTTTAGATTGTTTATATATAAATGTAATATTTAATTATCTTAAATATCTCCCTCTGCGACGTCTCGAAGAGTCGACGCAGAGGGTAGAAAGAGCTCAATGCTAAGGGTATCACTTACAAAATTTTGTTGGAGCGGAGGCAAATTGACATCGATTCAATTGGGATTTATGTAAAAGGTTGTTGAGAGAAAAGGGGAAAGAGGAGACAAAGGTGGAGAGGCCACACAAAAAGAGAATGGATGAGCATTTTCATCTCTGTTTCTTGTTGATCTGGTGGTGCTCTGCTGTTGCCAACATGGAGGGATTCTTCTACTTTATATCACGAAATGATTTTTATCATCTATTTAAATATAAATAGAAGTAAAAATATTTGGAGGATTGTATTGTTTTAATACATTGAAATGAATACTTTTTATACATTAGAAATAAAAATTATATATATATATATGCCAGAAAGGTTTTGGTGAGTATTCATTTTTTACCGGTCCCAATTAAATGTTATGTTTCTTTTAGAGGTAAAATTGTTCTATCAAGGTAGCAGTTAGTAAAAGAAATGAAAATTGAAAAAGCTATTTGTTTAGTTCTGAAAATTGTATTTGAAAAAATGTTGTTTGTTTGAATATAATATATCTGAAAACTGATTTTTTTTTAGTATGACAATTATGCTCTTATTATTTTATTTTGATCACATGATTCAAAATAAAAATAAGAAAGATCATACTTAACGAGTGATTAAAAATACATAATTCCCCAAGAACCTAATTGAAGTGACATGTCAAATAAAAAAAATCCATTGTTAAGAACCTAATTGGCAAGAACCTTTTCATCAAAACTCATAATAAAAGAAAAGAAAAAAAAAAACCTTTCATACCCATCAGAACCTTAAATCCTAATTCCTAAACATCAAAACCTTTCATACCCATAATAAAATAAAAGAAACTGTAAACATTCAGCTAGTTAATCATCAAAACTCACGTGACCACAAATCCCAATACACAGTGAAATATCAATTCACACAAACAATGAAAACAAAAAACATGTACCCCTACTAGCAAAAGCAACGATTTTGAACAACAAAATATATCATAGACAAGTCAATTGTTGATAAATAAAATAAAAAAGAAAGGCATTTAACAAAAGAACAAAAGTATAAATGAATAAAACATAGCAATAAAAGCACTCAATAATTGATTAACAAAAGCACTCATCAATTGCCTTCATTGTAAAGATAAAACAATTTTGCTTGAGACAAATCTTATAAAATCTGATGTAGCTATTCCTCGGAGTTATTATGTGGAAAGATGTAACTCTTCCTTCAACTTGGTTATTAGAGGCTGCTGTTCCACCAGAGCCTGTAGAAAATAGAAAAGTTGAAGAAATAGTTCAATTCAGTGATGGAGATGTTATTATAAAATTTGATAATAATAAAACAACTAGATTATCAACAAGTTCTAGACACTCTTTTAAAACTTCTTTAAACAAGTTTTATACTCCTGCTAATACTCTTGCCAGTATTATAGCTAATTCATTTGTCCAGTCTTTTAGGCAAGGTGAATTATGTACCCCTGCTTCTTCAGTTGCAAAATTATGCTACTAAAGCTAATAATCTTGTATTCGAAGGAATTATAAACTCTAAACAAAATATACCTCATGGTGTTTATCATCCAGCTAGTTCCAATGAGGACCAACCTGTAAAAAATGAACCAGATACTATATCAGAACTGGGAGTAAATATTGTAGATTTAGGCATAAATACTAAATCTATAAATGTTGTTACAATTTCTGAACCATTTGTATACGATAGAAATGAAATAAATAAAGAATTTTTTCAAGAAAAATATAATGGGTTTAGAAATTGGTTTTTTAATTATTATACTGATGATCAACAATACAAAGTGAGAACAGGAGGATATAAAATGAGGATATAAAACAAAATTAAAAGAAATGAGACGAGGGATAAGGGAAAGGTTTTTATTTTATTATTGATATAAAAGAAATTACAATGAGAGAGAGATAGAGTACAAACAAAACAAAGGGAAAGGAAAAAGATGCTCTAACAAGGTGCATCTCTCCTATTATATAACCTAAACATTTAAACGGATTAGACAAACATTTAAAATCCATACTGTTACAACGATAATTAAAGTTTACACAGTAACTTCAATTATACAAAATAAATAGTAACTTCCTTTGGCTTTTGTGTCGACGGGAGCTTTAATAATGGCGACTTCAATTATAGAGAGACAATCAATTTATTTGGGTCCCTCCATATTTGACCATTTCTCCTTTACTTGCTCGGACTTTTCCTTCTTTACCTTTTTCACGGCGTCCACCTGGTCCGCCCAAGACATACCCATGTATTTTTTCATATCTTCATTATCATCAAAATTTATATTTTCTTCTAAATCTTCCAAATTGACGGAAGGAGCTTTAGAGGATACCAACATATTATCATCATAAAAAAACCCAATTGAGATATAAAAGCTTTAACCATCTTTCTCTTTATTTCTTCAGAAGAAGCATCAAGATATTTCTTTTTAATAGAGAGAACATATGGAGTCTTGAATTCTTGATTCATAAAAGCCTCATTTTTTCTCAAATTTTCTTCTTCTTGGACATACAGATTGTATTCTTTATAAGCATTTAGATCCAGAATCATTTTAGGAATGAGTTCATCAAACTCATATTTATGCCACCATTTGTAGAACAAATCTCTGACAAGAATAAAAAGTTTTTGGTTGTTTCCAATGGCGTAAGACCACTGAAAAATTCAGGGAATAGAATAATAACCCAGGAATCGCAGCAAGATAGCATTCCTTATGGGTTGAGTATCGTCCAAATGTTTACGATGGATAACTTTATACTCTTTAAAAATGGGTTGAATTTTTTCATAAAGACCTCAGGCCCAAACTTGAGGAACCAAATATAAAACTAGTAGGGAAGGTTCTTTAAAACTACTTAGAGCTCTTAGAGAGTTTCAAAACGAAACCACCAAGTATGGGTATTATAAGAATTTTGATATAAAAAAGCTTTTGACCAAGCATCAATATAACCCCAACAAGTATAAGGTTCTCCATATACAGGAAGCATATTAGTGCTGTTAGGATTAACTCCCCGATCGTGGAAGTCAAGGACCCCGCTATACAACATTTTGAAATATTTTTGTGTGAAAGATGAAATTACTAATATTTTTATATGCATAAAAGTCAAATACTTGCTCTTTTAATGAATTTTAGTCAATGTCCTATTGTTGTTGATTTTATATTTTCCATAATCAAAATTATAAAGCTTTTTATTGCAATTATATTGAAAAGATTTTGCGTATTAATTACTTTTTCAAAAGGGCAAATGCAAAATATTTCAAGATCCTTGAAATTTCAGAAGGTTTACATAGTATTTGGTTTTTAAATAATATATATATATATATATATATATTTTGAGTGAACAAGTTACTGTAAATTTAACTCTATGTCTGAATATACCGATTTTAAAGTTTTTTTTAATAATAACAAGAAAAATAATAACAAAAACAATTAGTTTTTATAAGAAATTAAAAAAAATAAACGATCTAGTGTAATTCTCTTACTTTTTGATTTTTTGTACAATATCTCCTCGTAAAAACAAGTATGGGGAGAAGAAAATCCAAAATTTGTCCACTTAATTTTATAATTTCTTTTACAAATCAATTATTCTTATTTTTTAATCTTATGATGGAACGAAGTTTAAATAATTATTTTTACTAATCAATTTATATATGTATATTTGATTTTTTTAATACAAACTTTACATGAATATACATAGATAGTCGGCTACAAAAAAAGAGAGAAAGAAACAGAGTTCCTTTAACTTAAAACTTACCATTTTTTTTTTCACTAAGGGGTTGTTTGTTTTGCTAAAATTTTAAGATTTAAGTGATTTTAAAATTATTTGTTTGCCAAAAAAATTAAGTAGTTTGTCATTTAAAACTGAAAATTTGCATCAAAAAATTTAAGTGGCAAAATAACCACTTAAATCTAAAAACTTAAAGCACCCCATTGTAAAATACTTATTTTACCATCTTCAAAATATCTAATAAGGGCAAAATTATTATATTAAAAAAAACTAATTTTCAAATATATTATATTCAAACAAACAATATTTTTTAAAATACAATTTTTGAAGAGGCAATTAGACATAAGGGCTTATTCTAATAATAATATAATTATAAAGGACACTTAAAAATTAGCAATGTAAATTAAGGACACTATACAAAAAAGACACCAATACCCCTTCCTTATAATATCTTACTTCTCATTATGACACTAACATCAACCAGAAGGTGCTAAATGCATTTAGCACTTTTTGAATAATAACCAGAAGATGCTAAATGCAAAACCAGAAAGTGCTAAATGCATTTAGCACCACCTGGACAGCAACCAGAAGGTGCTAAATGCATTTAGCTCCTTCTGAACAATAATCAGAAGATGCTAAATGCGTTTAGCACCTTCTGAACAATAATCAGAAGATGCTAAATGCACAACCAGAAGGTGCTAAATGCATTTAGTACCATGGTGCTAAATGCATGTGCTCCCTTATTTGAATGTCTGTACACATATGTCCAAAAACACTTTTGGGAAGAAGGTGAATAAAGTTCAGACACCATAGCTTTTGTAGGCGCCAGTTCAGACTCCGATGAAGATGAACCAGACCCAGAAGATGTCCAAAATGCTGCAGATTATGAAGTTCATATGCATCAGTTCAATGATGATGACAATCTCCCTGATCATCTCTCTAGTGATGAATATGATGCTGATGACTCCGATGGAAATTCTTGGCATAATCATTTTCCACCAGATGCTCCGTACAGCCTTGACTACGATGGAAATGAGACAGACAAATTTGACTCGTCCATTACTCAGTGTCGGCAGCCTATTCACCTCGCTCAACTCGTATTATGATGAAGTATCTACTTTAGTCAGCTTTTGTCAGCCACCTTTATCTTTTGTCGGCCAATTTGTTAAAGTTGTTTGTCTTGTATAATTATGAGAAGGAATCTTTATTCCTTTTTCAAAGTTGTAATTATTTTTGCTTTCCAGCTGTGTGGTTCTAGTTTGTTTGAGTGTGCCTATATATAGTAAGGCTCTTGTTTAGTTTGCATATTGAAGGGTGTTTTCTAAGAAGCGATTATAGTTTGGTGTGGAAGTTCCAGTTTTCTTCGTTCTTTATAAAAGGTTTTTATCTCTTTCAAATTTCTATTTAAATGATTATTTCAGTATATTTATTATATGGTTTCTAATTCTAGATTGGTATTCTGATGATAACGATATAAGAGCTATTAGATTTTATTATTTGTAAATCTGTTTTGCAGTATTGCGTAGCCCGAAGCTACGGATATCTGTACCCCCTTATTGGTACCAGAGGTAATATATAATGGAGTAATTTTCCTCTTAAGTTCTGATCTAAAGGACTAAATAATTTAGATATAGTTTTAAGCTTCTGAATATGAAATATTTCATAGACTATGTCTGATAATTATACTATGACCAGTATGAGATGCAGTACTTTTGAAAGTATGCTCTACTACTGCCATATAATTAGCAGATCTATGATAAGTATGCTCTGTGATTGCCACTAAGGTGGATCTCTCACATCAGAAAACTTAGATTTTGTTAAGTGGATCTCTCGTATTAGAAATCTAAAGTGTTCATGCTCAGAAAACAAGTATAATTCTTAAGAAACAGGTATCAAATTTTAAGGTATTACAGACAGGTTGCTTGAAGGAGCGCTTGAAAGGCAATGGAAGCCGTGTTTAGCTCTATCGCATATGTGGTCTGAAATACATAAAATTTCTTACAGTATTTCTTAAGGTCGTCTTCTTTGGCATGACAGAAGAAATATATCCTCAGAAGAAGCTTAAACCTATGTTTTCATTATTTAACCTTTAGTGAAAGAACTTATCATTTTAAATCATAAAAATGCCTTTTTTCAAAAAATCATCATCTACCCCTCTATTAAGTAGATCTAGTTCGGTATTTTCCACCTCTTCTTCTCGTTTTGATATTAGTATTGAGTCTTTGTATGAAATTTCCCACATACTAAGCGAAAACATTATCCCTCAAACGGATTTACCCACTGTGAATCCTTATAATGTCTTTGCTAAACCAACACCCATGACATTTACACGACAAGTTCGAAAACTTATTACGAACAAGTCCTCCTGTCTCCCTATCAAAGAATATGTGCATGCAAGCAAGTTTGATCCTCTCATCGTTCTCTCTGGTTCTGAAGAAAGGTTCTATCCTGTTCCTCTCCCTCCAGATTTTCAGAGAATGGCTCTCACACAAGGTTATACTCATTTGCATTTCGGTGCAATCCGGTTTGCAATCATGTTCCATGGCAGAAAAGGTCTACCAGTTGTCATCAACATGGCATTGCTAGATTCGCGTATGACTTCCTACCAACAAGCAGTTCTCGGAAACGTCCAGGCTACTCTCAATGCTGGTATTGTGTTTTTTACACTTTACCCTAATTTCAACATCCCTGTTTCGGATAAACATCTGATAACAGCTTTGAAGATTTAAGTGCAAATCGGTGGTGTCCCGATGGTTGAAGGAACATCGGCGGTAACAATCCACCACCAAATGATCTACCGATTACAGAATCATTCTTATGATCTCTGTATCCCTGGCTCATCTACTGCAGAAGCCTTGATGCTGACAATTGATTCAAATTTAGCCCCAACACCAAGCTATATTCTTAAGCAGTTACCCTGCTCAGAATTAATTAAGTTGTTACCAGAAAAATGGATGACATCTTATGAGGTTCTTCACCAAGAAGCCAGTAATGAATCGGTCCAAACCACAGATCCGGTTTACATCAAGCGAGCCAACCGCCAGATTGAAGTTGCTTTTAAACGAGCCCCTTCTCCACAGCACAATCCCTTTGTCACTGAGATCAACATGCTTCAACCCCTTGAACGCCATCCTAATGATCTCGAACTTACAAATCTTCCTATGAAGATTTTGTACTTTGATAAAGAAGGTAACCCAGTCTATGAAGGTCAGAATTCTAAAGGTCATATCAGGTATGATGAATGTTTTTGTGATGATTGTAATTGATATGAAACCACGATCGTATTTCTACCCAATAAGATGAATCCGCAACCCTTGACGCTGAAAAACGCAAGAACCTTGGAACCACGCGAAGTTAATGGAGGTGGAACCTCGACCCAATCCCGAAAACGAGAAAGAACCTTGGTATAGTCGTAGACAAACAATCAATCGATGGGTTAATTGATTGCTAAGTCGAAGAACAACAAAGAACCCTAATTCTGGCTGTTCGAGACGTCTTAGAACGCAAGAGGTGAAAACAACTCGAAAATTAATTAATCAAAGCTGCCTAAAAACAATAGCGTTAGCTCCTTTAAATAGGAGTAATTAAACCTACTAGGTCTAGGAAAATAAAGAAAACGAAATTAATTGGTTTCCCACATAACTTGGGCCCCAAGCAAAACTAAACATAAATTAAACTTAAAATAAACAAAGCCTAGCCCATTTATCTAATACATGCTTTTTAATCCCTTGGGCTGCTATTTTGAACAATCTTCAATTGGGCCTTTAAGTAATGTCTGTCCATTCTTGAACCCGATCCCCTTCAATGATCCTCCATGCTTCAGCTTTGCTCATCATCTCTTGGGACCATGGTCATAAGTGCCTCCTTGATCTTCTTGGCTCTAGCTCGAGTGATTGGGCCACTTGGAACCCCGGATGGGAATCTGCACAGCCTTCACTCCATGATCCAGCTCCAGTGTTATTCTTGGGCTCATCATTCCCCTCCTCTTGAAAAGGAATTGTCCTCAATTCGTCACCTGCACTAAACGGACTTAGATCAGCAACATTAAATGTAGCACTCACATTATACTCACCTGGAAGATCAAGTTTGTATGCATTGTCATTGATCCGTTTCACAACTTGAAATGGTCCATCTCCTCTAGGTAACAACTTAGAACGCCTTTGAACTGGAAAACGTTCCTTTCTCATGTGCAGCCAAACCCAATCTCCTGGTTCAAAGACCACCTTTTTCCTTCCTTTGTTTGCTTGCTGCACATACTGCTCAGTTCTTCTTTCAATGTTTTGCCTCGCCTTCTCATGAATCTGTCTAACAAACTCAGCTTTCTTCCTGCCATCTAGGTTAGCATGCTCAACAGGTAATGGCAATAAATCCAAAGGAGCTAAAGGATTAAAACCATACACAATCTCAAAAGGAGAAAACTTAGATGCAGAATGAACAGATCGATTATATGCAAACTCAACATGAGGCAAACATTCTTCCCACTCTTTCAAGTTCTTCTTAATTATGCACGCAACAAAAAGTGCAAAGTTCTATTCACTACTTCTGTTTGACCATCAGTTTGGGGATGACATGTAGTAGAAAACAACAATTTAGTACCCAACTTTCCCCACAAAGTCTTCCAAAAGTAACTCAAAAACTTTGCATCCCTATCAGAAACAATGGTTCTAGGCATGCCATGCAATCGCACAATTTCTTTGAAGAACAAATTAGCAATCCGTGGTGCATCATCAGTTTTATTACAAGCAATAAAATGAGCCATTTTAGAAAACCTATCAACCACCACGAAAATAGAATCATTCCCATGCTTAGTCCTAGGCAATCCCAATACAAAATCCATAGAAATGTCAACCCAAGGGTCACTAGGAATGGGTAATGGGTATATAAACCATGGGGGTTTAACTTAGACTTTGCTTTCTTACAAGTAACACATCTCTCACAAATTCTTTCAACATCATCCTTTTCATGTGAGGCCAAAAGAAGTGTTCTTGTAATACTCCTAAAGTCTTAGCTATACCAAAGTGTCCCATTAGACTCCCACCATGAGCCTCTTTCACAAGCAACTCACGCAATGAACTTTTAGGCACACAAAGTTTGTTTTCACGCATTAAGAACCCATCATGCCTAAAGTACTTATCAAACGCCACTTTCTCACATGCATTAAAGATATCTCTAAAATCAGCATCATCACAATACAATTCCTTGATGTATTCAAATCCAAGCAATTTAGCATCTAAAGTAGCAATTAAAGCATACCTGCGTGACAAAGCATCTGCTACAACATTTTCCTTGCCCTGCTTATACTTGATCACATACGGAAAAGTCTCTATGAACTCTACCCATTTGGCATGGCGCTTGTTCAACCTTTGCTGTCCCTTCAAGTGCTTCAACGATTCATGATCTGTGTGAATCACGAACTCCTTCGGCCAAAGATAGTGCTGCCAAGTATCCAATGCTCTCACCAATGCATAGAGCTCCTTGTCATAAGTAGGGTAATTTAGGGTCGCCCCACCTAGCTTCTCACTAAAGTATGCAATTGGCTTCCCTTCCTGCATAAGAACAGCACCAATACCATTTCCTGAAGCATCGCATTCAATTTCAAAAGTCTTTGAAAAGTTAGGCAAAGATAACAAGGGGCGTTACTTAGCTTGCTTTTTAGTAATTTGGAATGCCTTCTCTTGTTCCCTCTCCCCATTTGAACCCAACATTCTTCTTAATCACTTCAGTCAATGGGCCGCAATTGTGCTAAAATCTCTCACGAATCGCCGATAAAAACTAGCAAGTCCATGAAAACTTCGCACTTGCCCAACACTCGTAGGACTTTGCCATTCTTGAATAGCCTTCACCTTTTCCTTATCAACCTGAATACCTTGTGCACTCACAACAAAACCAAGAAATACAAAGCTTATCCGTGCAAAAGGTGCATTTCTTCAGGTTAGCATATAACTTTCTCTTTTCGCAAGACATCCAAAACATATTTTAAATGAATTACATGGTCATCTAGACTCTTGCTATAAATTAAGATATCATCAAAATAGACCACAACGAATTTGCCAATGAATGATCTCAAAACATGGTTCATCAATCTCATGAAAGTGCTAGGTGCATTAGTTAAACCGAAAGGCATAACTAACCATTCATATAAACCATATTTTGTTTTAAAAGCTGTTTCCATTCATCTCCTTCTTTCATCCTAATTTGATGGTATCCACTTTTCAAATCAATTTTAGAGAATATGCTAGACCCATGCAACTCATCAAGCATATCATCTAAACGTGGAATGGGATGACGATACTTTACCGTGATATTATTAATTGCCCGACAGTCCACGCACATCCTCCACGTCCCATCCTTTTTCGGCACTAGCAATACTGGCACCGCACATGGGCTCATACTCTCTCTCACATACCCTTTCTCTAGTAACTCCGTCACTTGCCTTTGAAGTTCCTTCGTCTCCTCTGGATTACTCCTATAGGCTGGTCGGTTTGGAATGGATGCTCCGGGTACGAAGTCAATTTGGTGCTCTATTCCTCGAATAGGTGGTAAACCGCTTGGCGTATCCTCCGGAAAGACGTCACCAAAATCCTGCAACAAAGAGATAATAACACTAGGCAAAGAAGAATTTAGTTCGTTAGTGTTCAAAAAGCGCTTCTTTGTACACAAGTACAAGAAGTTGGTTACAAAGCATCGCTCTTCTCACTTCACTAGCTCTAGCATAGAAATTCTTTTGCCTCCTCTCCAAACTTACTCTCAATGTCACTGGTTTTTCCACTCTACTTTCTTTTTTCTCGAATAAATTTCTCTTTTCTTTTTCCCTCACTCTCTTTCTTTTCCTCACCACTCACTCTCTTTTTCTTTTCAAGCTCTCCGTTGCTCCTCCTCATTTTGCAACTTCAACTGATCAGCATAGGCTTGCTGTGGCGGTAAGGGTGCCAGAATGATTGTTCTCTTGTTCATCTCAAACGAATATTTATTGGTGAAGCCGTCGTGTTTAACTCTTCTGTCATATTGCCAAGGTCTCCCCAATAACATATGGCCGGCTTGCATGGGAACCACATCACAAAGTACTTGGTCCTCGTACTTCCCAATGCTAAAGGACACCAAAACCTGCTTGTTCACCCTCACTTCACCGCTATCATTCAACCACTGAAGTTTGTAAGGCCTTGGATGTGTAGTCGTGTGCAATGCTAGCTTCTCCACCATAGTTGTGCTAGCCACATATAGTGCAACATTAACTACCTCCATCTATTACCAAGCTACACACCTTGCCTAGCACTAGGCACCGAGTGTGAAAAATATTCTCGCGCTGCTCCTCATCCTCCCTTGCTTGCACACTGAGCGCTCTCCTTGCAACTAACAACTCGCCCTGTATAGCGCTCTCCTCTTCTTCGATATCCTCCAAAGGTGGCATAGCTTCAGCGCTTTCTTCATCCGTTTCATATTCCCCATTATCCAGAAGCATCATTACTCGCTTGTTCGGGCATTGAGTAGACACGTGGCCTCTCCCTTGACACTTCCAACAGATAATGTCCCGGTTTCGAGTAGTAGGAGTATTAGTAGTGTTAGGTTTACCTTGGTTTCCAAGGCTGGCCGTCCCCTGTTTGGGCTCGGTTTTGGACTTTGATGCCGCTGATTTCTCCTCATTCTTCCAAAGGGGATTTGATTTCCAAGAGGGTGTGGTTGGACTTTGGTTTTGGCGTAGGCTACCCCTCCTCTTAAGTTGTCTCTCTATTTTAATTGCCGTGTGAACCATATCTTCAATCTCGACATACGGCTGCAGTTCAACCGCATTGGCAATTTCTCGATTTAACCCGCTTAAGAACCGCGCCACGGTAGCTTCTCTATTCTCATCAACCTTGGCCCGAATCATGGCCATTTCCATCTCTTATAATACTCATCAACACTACGATTCCCCTGTGTAAGCCCTTGTAATTTTTGGTACAATTCCCGATAATAGTGATCGGGTACAAATCGCTTCTTCATCAGGCGCTTCATCTCTTCCCATGTCTCCACGGGCCCTTCATCACTACGCCTTCGCTCTGTCATCAAACGATCCCACCAAACAAGTGCATAATCGGAAAATTCAATAGCTGCCAATTTAACCTTTTTGGACTCGGAGTAATTATGGCAAGCAAACACCAATTCCACTTTCTTGACCCACTCAAGATAGGCCTCGGGGTCATTCTTCCCTTGGAAGGATGGAATCTTCATTTTGATCCCATTCATGTTGTCATCCTCCCGATTAGTTCCTCTACCAAATCGCCTACCATTCCGTCGGTTAGCGGTTATCGAATCAATGTCACTATCTCCGTCATCAAAACTATCTCGGTAATAGTTATTAGGATCATTCTCAGCCCTCCTTTCTCTAGGCTGCATTCTCCCAGTCCTTTGAGCACTACGCGATTTGCCAGATTGTTCATGTTGAGCGCTCTCAACTCTATCTACTTTCACCTGCATTCGTTTTAATTCGTCACTGATCTCCTCCACTTGCTCTCTAAAGCCACCCAACTCCTCTCTCATCATATTTTGTAAGGTACTTGTCATGGCTTCTTGGAACAACTTAGGATCGAAGTTCGACATATTGCTGCAAAACAGAGATTAGCACAATATAAAGAAATAAAGATTTCCTCACTGCACTCCCTTACGTGTTTCACTCAGAATATGTCACTCTGATTTTACCGCTCGTGTTTAGCTCTCAAAAGTAATGATAACCCTCACAATTTCACCTTTTGGAACTTTCAAACAAATCGAAAAGCCAGAACCTTCGCCTTGGTTCCCAAACAGACCAATCACAACCCAGACAGATCAATATGGTAGGACAAGTATGTTTTCACCAAGAACTCAATAAACAGGAATCCCAGTGAATTATGGACACGATGTGAAGCGAGAAAATCGATAAGAATGAGCGAAAATTCAGTCTTGTGGAAACAAGATTTTTGGAATCCTTGGACCCTATATAACCCAAATCCAAGAAGAAATAATTGCGAATTTCGGAAATTTTTGTACTCTTTTTTTTTTTTTTTTTTTTTTTTTTTTTTTTTTTTTTTTTTTTTTTTTTTTTTTTTCCTGGGTGTCTCGACTTCTACTTTAATCTGGTGTAGTCGAAATTTCCAGAATTCAAAATTTTAGCAGAATAAAAAGCACAATTCAAATCGACAATTAAAAAAAAAATTCGCAATCGAAATTCGCACTGTTTGTACGCAGCAATCAGAATTAATTAACCCTAATAGGCGAAACTCAAAACTAGGGTTTATACGCAGCAATCGAAACTCATCACAATCGAATCTCAGCAACTAGGGTTTATATGGAGTTATCGAAGTTTCTACTAACCCAACAATCAAGAGCAGATTCGAAACGCACTTAGTAAGAACAAATACGAAGATCAATCATCAACAAGTTCGAAAATTACTCAGCCGCACAGATTCGATAATTATGTAGCAAAACAGAATCGATATTTTTTTTATTTTTTTATTTTTGGAATCGAAATTAACAACCCTAGGTTTAAGAAGATACGAATTAAAGCAGCCTACGAATTTATCAAAACAGAAGCAAACGAAAGATAAAACCTGGATAGAAAAATTCCCTCTGATACCAACTGATATGAAACCACGATCGTATTTCTACCCAATAAGATGAATCCGCAACCCTTGACGCTGAAAAACGCAAGAACCTTGGAACCACGCGAAGTTAATGGAGGTGGAACCTCGACCCAATCCCGAAAACGAGAAAGAACCTTGGTATAGTCGTAGACAAACAATCAATCGATGGGTTAATTGATTGCTAAGTCGAAGAACAACAAGAACCCTAATTCTGGCTGTTCGAGACGTTCTTAGAACGCAAGAGGTGAAAAACACTCGAAAATTAATTAATCAAAGCTGCCTAAAAACAATAGCGTTAGCTCCTTTAAATAGGAGTAATTAAACCTACTAGGTCTAGGAAAATAAAGAAAACGAAATTAATTGGTTTCCCACATAACTTGGGCCCCAAGCAAAACTAAACATAAATTAAACTTAAAATAAACAAAGCCTAGCCCATTTATCTAATACATGCTTTTTAATCCCTTGGGCTGCTATTTTGAACATCTTCAATTGGGCCTTTAAGTAATGTCTTCCATTCTTGAACCCGATCCCCTTCAATGATCCTCCATGCTTCAGCTTTGCTCATCATCTCTTGGACCATGGTCATAAGTGCCTCCTTGATCTTCTTGGCTCTAGCTCGAGTGATTGGGCCACTTGGAACCCGGATGGGATCTGCACAGCCTTCACTCCATGATCCAGCTCCAGTGTTATTCTTGGGCTCATCAGTAATGAAGCCAATTATGAGAACCAACTTGACCCAGCAGAATTAAAGCAGTACAGGAGAAAAAAGAAATTAAATGAAGGAAAAACCCTTTCATCCCAAGAACAGTAATAAGAACGCTATGAAAATGGTGATCCTACTGTTGATTTACTTGGTGAACCTTCTGGAAAATTTGATTTCTTCGTTACATATGGTAATCCTCCTCCACCAAAGGTGACTCCATCTCCACCTCCATGTACTCCAACCCCAAAACCTTTTAAACCTATCCCTCCAAAACCGTCTCCACAACCTTCCACATGTTTACCACCTTACGCCCAGTAAGCTATTTAAGCTCTCAAATCTCAATCCTCTTTTCAGCCAAATAATTTTACCCCTGAACCCCTTTCATGTTTCTTAGCTGAAGAACAAAGCTCTTTCCCAACTAACGAAGATTTTGACAACCAGTCCCAAAATACTTCGCATATATGGAAAATCCCAAATCCACTTCATGGTGAACGTAAAAAGGTTACAGCAGCAGAGGCAGCACTTAATTGGCAAACAGAGAATGCTCTGGCACAAAACTCTATGTTGTCCCAAATTGCTACAAGCACCAAGAACATTGGCAAGTGATTATCCAAAGTGGAAACAATTGAAGGCTATATTGGAGAAATTCGTGGAAAATTGAAAGATATCGATGACAAGATGCGATACCTTTCCAATACTGTTACTGATTTCTCAGCAGTCTCTTCCCGTTTCTCAGAAATGCAGAAAGAACAAAAGTCTCTCCAAGCTCAGCTAAAATCCCTCCAGCAAGAACTAAAACCAACATTCCCAGGCCTAGCATATGGTACCGAACCAACCACAGGTCTCATGAATCCATCATCTGCTAATCTATGGGCAGATATCCCTAAGCGTCGTTTCCTTCATTGGCCAAATCCTAAACCCAAATCCAAATCCCCAAAGCCAAAAACTCGATATGCTTACGTCCCTAAACTAAAGCATCCTCCACCAATTACGACCAGAAACCCAAATTTTGATGATATGTACATAGAAAACTATCGTCGACAATCTACAGCCTCTATTCAGCCTCTCTAAGACACTAATCCCCTCCCTCCAACTCCATCATTCCATAAAATTACCCATTCTATTTTCCAAAAAACTAGTGCATCTATTCACCCCTCAGCCTACTCGGAACATGACTCAACCTCAGGTGCATCCTCACATCAGATGGACATGCTTGCAGTCCATAATAAAGAAAGTATGCCGAAAAACCACATTGCTTCGTTCCTAAAAACTCTAGTAATGACAGATCGACCCCAAGTTAAAGCATCCAAACCAGATTTGTTTGCTAATTTTGAATAAGTTTTCATGGCAGAACAACATCAACCCCCCGATTCCTCCCACTAATGATCCGATAGTTGAAGACCCTTCAACTGATTCCTCATATACGGAATATGCTTCACCTGGTAAAATTCATCATGGTGAGAAATATCAACAATTTTCTCTCGATGATATTCCACCAAAAGAATGGCGAGATAGATTCAACAAGTTTGCTGCATGGTTACAAGCAGATCTCCAAACTTACTCCCAGCAAGAAGCATTCACAAGATTTCTTGCACGTTTGACAGGACGATTGCGTGACTGGTACATTTCTCTTGGCGAATACAGGCAAAAGATCTTGCAGCAACAAGAAAACATAGACAAATTCCTTGGTCTTATGTATATTGAATTTGTTGGCAAATCTTATCGACATCTGGAAATTATGCGTGAAGAACTTCTCAACATGAAGTGTTGTTCTTTAGACCTCAAAGATCTAGAGAAACACTATGATCGAGTATCAAAAAGATTTTATGTCCTTGGCGGCATTGATGATGCTAATCTCAAGCATATTGTATTCCATTCATTCCCTGATCCCCTGGTTGTTGAAGCAAAAAAGATTTTGAAAATCCAGAAGTCAAAAATGAAAGATCTCATACTCGCTGATATCTATGAAGTGTTTGTTGACTCGGTTGAATGAATGTGTAGCCAACAGACTCTCATGCATAACTTACAGAAGAACGCTGACCGAATTTATTCCTCTTGCAACAAAGATTGGATGAAGATCAAATGCAAGAATGATAAAAATTGCGATTGCAGAACTCACAGAAAAAGAAAGCATTCCCGTCGCACAAAACGGTCCAAGCACCAGTCCTATGATGCAGATAAACCTTAGAAGCGTCGACCCAAGCATCGAAAATTCAAGAAGAAAAACTCCTGGAAGTTTGTCAAGAAAAGAAACTTCAGGAAGAAACGCGGTGATGGTTGTTTCATTTGCCATAAAAAAGGTCATTTTGCAAAAAATTGCCCAAATGCTAAGAAGAAATAAGCATTCATGGCCCTTCTCCAACAACACCATCTAGATGTTCAAGAATCCGATATTGAATTAGTCATATCTGCAGAAAGTGAAGCATCCCCAGAAACAATCATGAAAATTTGTTATTCTGCTAATGACCAATCCTCTGACGCATCTTCAGAAATAGATTCGTATGATTCATCCACGAGCATAGAAATACCCATGGTCCAATCCCTTGAAAAATGCATGTCTTTATCTCCTCAACCCTCTCCATATGCCAAAATATCTTTGATACAGGCTCAACCAAATCCTTCATGAATCCAGCTAAATTACCCTCCTCCTATTGGCAAAAATGTACCCCTCTTGCTTTTAGAGTGGCAAATGGTGAAATTCTCACTGTTGATATCATCTCTAAATCAATTCAATTGCAAATCTTCCCAGGCAAGATAATCCGTCATAAAGTCTATGGTAGCTCCCTCCCGCAGAAAGATATCCTCATTGGCTTTGATATTATTTGTCAAATTTTAAAACTGAATTTTGATGATGATGGTCTCAGATTCAAAAAATATCTTTTACCTTGGATTAATCCCAGAAGAAACGAACCATTTTCAGTCCCCAGTCCCAATCCTTGAACCAATATCCAGCTCTTCCTCCATTGATTCCCTCACAGCCCACATTATTAAAACCTCATGTGCAGAATCCCATACTGAATTTCTTGAAAAATGTTCACATCCCCTTTGGCAAAACCCTAAATACTTCGTTAAGCTTCTTTTTAAGCTAAATGAAGATGTTAATCCAACAAAAGCCTCCCACTCTGGCATGAATCCTGATCACCTTTCTTTGGCAGTAGAAGAATTGAATTCCTTGTTGAAACAAAAACTCATTGAAGAAACCAATTCTCAATGGGCATGTGAAGCATTCTATGTCAACAAAAGATCAGAACAAGTTCGTGGAAAAATGCGATTAGTTATCAACTATCAGCCACTTAATCACTTTCTTTTGAATGATAAGTTCCCAATTCCATAAAAACACTCCTTGTTTAGCCAGTTGTCCCATGCAAAAATATTCTCAAAGTTTGATCTTAAGGCAGGGTTTTGGCAAATTGGAATTGATCCCAGTGAACGGCACAAGATAGCATTTTGTATTACTGGTTACCATTACCAGTGGACAGTGATGCCTTTTGGATTGAAAAATGCCCCTTCTGTTTTCCAGCGAACAATGGCATCCATTTTCCAGCTCCTTTTCGCTAATGCTCTCATTTACATTGATAATATACTTCTATATTCTATGGACATGGAATCACATCTCAACCTCCTTTCCTATTTCTACCAATTGGTCCTAGAAAATGAAATTATGTTATCATATAAAAAGATAATCATTGCCACCACAGAAATTGACTTTCTTTGAATGAAAATTTCAAATGGTCAAATTCAATTGCAACCCCATATCTTAAAAGACCTCATCAAATTCCCTGATAAACTCACATCAGTTATCCAGATTCAACAGTTTCTTGGCCTTGTAAATTACATGTCCCAGTTCATCCCAAATCTTTTAAAATACACAGGGCCTCTAGCTAATTTGCTTAAAAAATCCCCTCCACCATGGTCGCATGAACATTCAGAATGTGTGTGCAGATTTAAGAAACTTACCCAGCATCTTCCTCCTTTGCAAATTCCCTCCACAGGAACCTGAATATTGCAAACAGATGCCAGTGATCTTTATTAGGCAGCAATTCTCTTTGAAGAATTTGATGGAAAAAGAAATGTATGTGGTTACAAATCGGGCAAGTTTAAACAGTCAGAAAGCCATTACCATTTTACTTTCAAAGAAATTTTAGCAATACGACGAGACATAGAAAAGTTTCAATTTCATCTCATTGGTCACCATTTTACAATTGAGACAGATATGAAATCCTTCCCGTCAATGCTACAATTCAAAAATAAACAGATTCCAAACCCACAGTTGTTACGATGGTCTGAATGGTTTTCACAATGGTCTTTTACAGCAAAGCACATCCCAGGCAAGCAGAATATTATAGCAGACTATTTCTCAAGAACCCAGCCAAAACAATTGTCCCACATCGATTTCCCCAAAGAAATTCCCATTTGTAAACCTTATAAAACCCAAGTTCCCTCTCCTCATTACCCACAAGTCCTTCCTTGCATTTTCCCTATTGAGCAAATTCCTTCCAAACCTTTAACCATGAATTCCAAAAATCAAGCCAGTTCAACAAGTTCATCAAACCGTAAACCAATTTCCCATCCTTTCCAATTCTCAGACTTTGAACCCCTCCTCGAACTCATGCAAGCCATCCCATACCTTCCCCGTGAAATCTAAAATACAATCTCTACCCATTACCTCAAACTCAGCGACAAAGAGCTTGTGATAAAATTTCTTGAAATCACTTTGATGAATTACGGTCTTGTTTTCCGTGGCCTTCATCTCCATCCAAGTTATCCATTTTGCTCTGTCTTTTATATCCACTGTCCTTGCAGAATTCCAGTCCATGCGCTTGTATTTCTCTGGTATCTTACTAGAGCGTATAAAATTGGTATTGTATTTGACGCCCCAGTTCTCCTCCAGTATCTCCGTATTTCAACAGCAGATCCGGAAATACAAAGCTTATACGATGAATTGTACAATCCTACAGCAAAAGGAACGTACAATCTTCTCACCTTCCTTCAATGGTTCAAATCTCCCCAGCAATGGATTGAAGTTCTTCATACTCACCATCACATGTATTGTTTGATCCAGTTCCATGGCCCCATGCGAACCCCTCATCCTGAAGGAAACAATGCTCAAATCACTAAATGGTTCCCTACCAATTTAGTAAAATCACCCAAAGAACCAGAAAATGTTGCTTATGTAACATTTTTACAAGAAATGTGTGCTTTCAATAATGTAAACTATGAATTAGTTCCAGACTCCATCAAATTTGAAAGAGATAAAAACCTTTTATAAAGAATGAAGAAAACTGATGGTGCTAAATGTATTTAGCACCTTCTGAATAATAATTAGAAGATGTTAAATACACAATCAGAAGGTGCTAAATGTATTTAGCACCACATGTAGCACTTTCTGAGCACCAACTAGAAGGTGCTAAATGCATTTAGCACCTTTTGAGCACCAACCAGAAGGTTTAGCACCAATCTGTTTCAGCATGAATAGTGCTAAATCTGTTTAGCACCAATCTATTTCAGCACACCAATGGTGCTAAATCAGTTTTAACACCAATAAAAAAAATAAAAAAAATGATGAGATCTTCATCTCGCATACCTCCAATCAAATCCAGATCCTTGTCAAAATAAACATCTTCCTTAATCTTTTATGTTCTCAAAACCTCCATGAACGCCTTCGATTCATCATCAATTGGACACTCTAACTCAAACTCCTTCAATTTCATCTATAATTTGCCTTTTCTCCTTTTACCACCAAATTTCGCACAAATTACAGAGAGAAGAACTAGATCCAAGTAATCATTAAGCCTCTTCCGCCTCCCCTTCAAAAATAAGTGGCATTTTCGTAGAAAACACGTCATCTTCCGCCTCTCCTTCCCCTCGGTCCCATCGAAGAAACACTTCCCACATAATTTCAAACTCTCTCTCTGTGTCTCACATCATAGATTTAGAGAGAAAGACACTTTTACAAAAAAAAAGATCTAGAGAAAAAAAGAAAATTCATTAAACAAAGAAGAAGAATAAGAAGAGATGTTGAAAAGTGCATTAGCAGCACCAACAACATACAATGCTTGGTTTATATATAAATGAATATATATATAAACGGTTTATATTCATGTAAGAGATAGAGAGGGGTGAGGGAGAGGGAATTATATCAGGTTATTTTTGTCCATCAACATTTATCATTTTTCTTAAAATAAATTAATATTATAAAAAGTGTCCTTATTGTAAAATCAAATTATGAAATTAGTACTACTTCTTTTTATTAAATATGAGTTTGTCCTTAGTGTTATAAAACATTATAAAACGAGAGCTTATAACCCATTATCTCATTTTTAAAACCAAATAAATAATTATTTTAATTTTCAATTATTTTATAAAAGTCGACCTAAGCTAAGATTCCATGCGTCTCATTTTGTATTTGTATTATTAAGAGCATTTGTATCGGGTAGGGTAAATTGATAAATTTACCCTACCCCGTTCACACCGGAGAGAAAAGGTAGGTTAAAATTTTGACAGGTAGGGTACCGACTGACCAAATTTATCATTTCACTAATTTTTAGTCATACGAATTTGGGAGAGTCGTACGAATGATACGAATTTAGCACACTCGTATAAAAAAAATTGAATCATACGAATGTGTGTCACTCGTATGAGTCATACGAGTGTGTCAAATTCGTATGACCCATACGAATGACACACATTGGTATGACCCATTAATTTTTTTTTTTTTCATATTACCGTTGCTAGCTTTGGATGATGTTAAAATTAAAGTTAAAGTTAACTTTTTAACTTTAGGGGGTGAAATTGTAAATAAGTTATTAAAGTGTCTATTTTAAACCAATTGTTGTTTTTGTATTATTTAAGTGCCAAATTTTTTTATCTATAAAATCAAGTCTTGCACACCATTTTTTTCCTCACTTGTTTGCAACATTTCTCCTAGTAGTAGAATAAAAAAAAAGAGGTGGGGGAAAAAAAACAAAGTTAGATAGAACTTTGTAAATTTAGTACAAGTGCAAAATGGCAAATCGTGTGCGTGGAACAAATATGTCTCCACATGAAAATGAAGCATTATGCCGATCATATATTACTGTAAGTACAAATGCCATAGTTGGAAGTTCTCAAACAATTGATAGATTTTGGGATGCTATTGCAATTGAATATCACAAACAACCTGGGATTGTTTATGAAAGACCCTCAGAATCTCTCCAATCACGCTTCTCTTATATTAATAAAGCTGTTGTGTTGTATGTTGGAAAACTTTCACATGCTATGCAACATCAAGCTAGTGGAACAAATGAAATGGATGTGGTAACCAATTTTTTTGTTTTATATATATACATAATTATATATATAAATAAACTATAGTTTAATTTAGTTCATTTAATTAATTTATTTTTTTAACTACAACACAGATTAATATGGCACGACAAGCTTACTTGTCACATAAGGGTAAACAATTTACATTTGATCGATGTTACCAAATTCTGAAGCATCACAAAAAGTATGATTTGTCGACAACGTCTCAAAATACTCAACATTCGTGATTTGGTCCTAAACATGGTGGGTCATCATCTATAAACTTATGTGATGATTCATCCCCCATTGATATTGAATCGCCAGGCGATCGACCGATAAGGAGGAAGGCTGAAAAGCTTGCAACAAAAAAATTCATGCGGAAGCACTTGCTACCGCACAAGCATCCCTTGAAAAGGCCGAGAAGATTGATGCAGAAAATTTATTTTATACAAAGGAAGCCCATGAGTCGAGAATTCGAGTTGAGGATCACATAAGTCAATTGGTTGCTTTACGAAAACGCGATGATGAAAGGACTGCTCGTGAAGAAGAAAGGAAGATTCGAATGGAGGAGAGGCAACAGATATTGGAGGACGATTCAATTATGAGCATGGACACTACCCACATGAATGAACAACAACTTCAGTACCACAACTGGAGAATGAATGAAATTGCAATGAGGAGACAACAACAATCACAAAATTCACAAAATATTCCTTTGGATCATTTTTAGTATTTACGTTTTTTTTTCTATTGTTATGTTAATGTTATCATGTGTACGCAATTTTCATATTTTGTAATGCAATTTAAATTTTCATTTAAATTGTGAATTTATATTTTAACATTTTCAAAGAAATAAGCCTATATTTTTTTAAAGTAAGAAATTATTATGGTCTAAAATAAAATGTAATAAAATCACACTGAAGTACTATAATATAAATTGATAAAAGAAACGGTACATTTAATTATATAAAATTAAATGACGACATACTAATATAATAAATAACTAGTACAAATCATTACATACTACTTAATATATTAAACACAATTAACTTATATAATATAAATTAGTTACTTCCATTGTTAGAAATAGCCCAAATGTGTTTAACCAAATCATTTCTAAGTCGATTGTTCATATCTCGATCATTCATTTGAACCTTGCGAGCGAGATAATCTTGAAATGTTTGTGATGGGTCTCGCTCTAGTTCTGCATCTGGGGCAATCTGATTATAATCACAATTCCAAGTAGAGTCTCATCCCTCGTCTTCAATTATCATATTGTGTAATAGTATACAACATTGCATAACCGTAGACAGTGCTTTCTCATTCCACAACTTTGCAGGTTCGCGAATGAAAGCAAAGCGCGCCTGGAGAATTCCAAATGCGCGTTCGACATCTTTTCTTACACTTTCTTGTTTTTTTGCAAATAACTTTTGCTTTAAATTTGTTGGATTTTTAAAACTTTTAACAAGTGTAGCATATTAAGGATATATGCCATTGGCTAAGTAATAGCTCATGGTATATTGGTTGCCATTTATTTCAAAATTACACGGGGGTGTACGACCGTGTAGAAGATCGTCGAAAACATTTGATCTAGTTAACACATTTAAATCATTGTTACTACTAGGCATGCCAAAGAAGGACCTCCATATCCACGTATCATATGATGCAACCGCCTCCAAAATTATTGTTGGTGCATGACAATGACCCCTATATGATCCATGCCAAGCAGTAGGACAATTTTTCCACTTCCAATGCATACAATCTATACTTCCAAGCATTCTAGGAAATCCTCGTGTTGCGTTCTCTGCTGAAAGACGTTGCACATCTGTAGACGTGGGTGGTCGACCGTACTGTTCCCCAAATAGTGTTACAATTGCTTTGCAAAATTTTTTAAAACAAATTAAACCAGCTGTTTCAGACATGGCTAAGTATTCACCCCATATATCTGCACTTGCCCCATACGTAAGATAACGCAAAGCAGCTGCCATTTTTTGGTGCCTTGTAAAACTTGGCCGACCAAAACCATCTAACTTTTCAACAAAATAATCATCGTAATCGCATACAGTATTTAAAATACGATTAAAAAGAGGTCGAGACATACGAAAACACCTGCGAAAAATTTACGCAAGGTAAGTAGCTGTATCGAAAAAATATTCGGCCCATAATCGTCTACCAGCATCTTCGCGTGCTCGATATATTGTACCGCGTATTGTAACTTCCTTGTTCTAAAGATATTGAATTCTTTCAATTGCCTTGTTCTTTTTTCGCCGATTTGCTTCAATATGATTGTTATTTTCATCATCAAATGTGGAATAATATTGACTAATTAAATTTTCTTCTTCAAAACTGTCACTCATTTTGTGTGAATTTTTTGAAGAAAATAAATTTATCCATCTCTCTCGTGCTCCCCATGTATTTATAGTCCATAATCAACAATTAATATTTGATATAGTTGTTGTCAAGTCTATGAAATAAGAGTAACAAATAAATAGATATGTCATTTATTGGAGATCTTGACATTTTTAATAGTTGCAGAGAAAATGGAACATACTAAATATATAAGTATACGTACATACTTATATATTTATAAATATATATAAATGTACTGCATAGTACTATTACAATAGTACTATATAATAATAAGTGCAAGAAATCCACAATCCTAGCATATCTTTGAGGGATTTACGGAGTAGGCCTGCAGAGTTTGAGAGATTTACGGAATAGGCCTGCAAAAAATTATCTTATTACGCAATAGGCCTGCAACCTTTCATATATATACGCAATAGGCCTGCATAGTTTTGGATATTTACGCAATAGGCCTGCAGTTTTATGTCTTCATCCATATATGTATATATATATATATATATTATTCTACTTTATGTTTTTTCAAAGTTCACGAGATGCTCACTTTTCTTCTTTACATTAAAATGTTCTTTTCTTTAATAATTTTAATATAATTGACTTATATCTATACAGAGGAGACAAACAAGTATTTATATTAAAAATTATTTTATAATAATTTTTAATTTAAAAGAACTAAATTTATTTTTTCTTCTAAATACAATAGATGTGTTGAAAATATTATTTCATACTGCCAATGGCTTTTTCATCTAGACGATCAATCCGACGTGCCCTATTCCAAAATTCAAATAAATTTTCAACCCTTACCATATAAATTTGTGCTGGGCATGGGAACATGTTACTCATTCTGGTACATGGAGTGATTGGGAGAATAACCAGATATGGGTGAAAATGGACAAAATATTCAACACAACTACTAAGCCGGATGGTTGTACGTATATAGACACAATAACTCTTGAGGAACTTAAATCGATTTGGATGAAGGTGGAGGAGGCGATAAATAAATATCATTGTTTCTTTGAAGAAAAAAAAGAAGCAACAGGTGGAATGGAAGAGTACTGGGAGTTGGTAATGTTATTTTTCCCATATTTTCAAACTATGGCTTTTTATATAATATTGCACTAATACTGCATCAATTTAAATATGCAGAGAAAATATGCGAACGCACGTCATCTCTATTCCGAAGGAGAATAATTCGCATACGCACCACATTGGATTTATCTTAAGTATGGCATTACCATATAATAATATGGTTGTAAACCGTTATTATAGTTTCAATTATTGTAATATGCTTTGTAATTTAAAATATGCAATGGTATATTATTTTAAATAATTGTAATGATATTATTTTAAATAAATATAATGATATTATTTTAAATAATTGTAATGATATTATTTTAAATAAATATAATGATATTATTTTAAATAATTGTAATGATATTACATTAAATAAATGTAATGATATTAAAAAATAATTATTGTAATGATATTACATTAAATAATTGTTTATGATATTATTTTACATAATTGTAATGATATTATTTTACATAATTGTAATGATATTATAATTGCCAAAATTTGTAATGATATATAATTGTAATGATATTAACTTTAAATAAAATTTATATTCATGAAAAACAATTACAAATATTACAACATGTACACAATAAAATACATATTACATATTTACAATTCATCCAGAGTAGGCCAACTAGATTGCGTATTTAATCCAGAGGAAGAACTAAATTGAGCAAACCCGAACTCGGCACTTAGATAGCTTGGACCAGATGAACTAGCATATCGAGCGAACCCTACATTTTCAGTAAAATGTGGATTTGATGCATTTAATCTGTCCATCGAAAGTCTGCATACGTTATCACCATAACTCATAGCAGAAGCACCATTTAAGCGATCGATTTCAGCTTTTAATCTTGCATTTTCTTGTTGGACCTCTCGCATCATAAGATCTCTAGATTGAAGCTCTACTGCGAAATTCATAGTCTCCTGAAAACACGCTTTGCGCACCCCTTTTCCATAATGCATTGCCTCACCATACATGACTCTCCATTCATCTATTGTATGAGTATGCACAGGAGGAAGATCATCTATCGTAGTAGGTCGTTCAATCTCTACCACTTTTGTTCATGCATCAAAAGTGGCAACCCTATAATTTGAATATACATTGGAAGATTGAGTGTTAGACGAGGAGGACGGGCGGGTCGGATACAAAGTATTTGGCTTTGGTGGAATAGATGGGAGAGTTACGTCCATGCCTAATACGGCCGTTGTACCAATTGCATCCGTATTTGTATAACGCATAAGAGGAGGTATAAGTCTGACACCAGATACTTGTGCCCAATATTGATCATATTTCTTTTGGGATACTTCAATGTAAAATTGATCAATTAAGGGCCAGTTAACTTCTCTGACATGATCAAGGTAAATGTCACGAGAGATGTAACTTAATTACTCTGGAGGGTTATCCGGAATGGCTATAACCTTGCGTAATTGTCTCACGCAATGTTCTCCCAAATATCATATACCACCGTTGAGAGGATCTAACAACAAATGACGATGCATAGAGATACCATAAGCTAATTGTAATTGATGCTCATCAAGTAATTGTGATGTTAAATATGGCTGCCAAATTATGGAGTCGGGGGACCACAATTATATTTGTTGTTGGGCTGATGGAAAATTGTGCATAATTAGCCCGCAGAGTCTTTCTCTATTTGTCTTAACCCATCGATGGATCCGAGGCCAAGTGTCAACATTTTTTACTTTCAATTACGGACATGAAGTATCCAAATACTCGTACATGACGTACTGCAAAAAAAAGTTATTATATTAATAATAATTGATAATAAAAAATATATATTAAAAAATAATGAAAAGTAATGGGGAAGGATCTAAAGAGGACCATTTATTTGGTCCTTAAATGCGGACCAATCATTTTAAGGGGGTAAACAGATGAATTTTTTTATGAAACTTGGTGAAGATGATCTCCATGATTAATAGATCATCTCTACCAAATTTTATCAAAAAATTCAACCGGGAAGTAGGTTAACTAAACATTTTAAATTTTAACGGCCAAAACAGTGCATATATATCAATTTTTTTACTAACCCTCTTTCCGATTGAATTTTTTAATAAAATTTGGTGGAGGTGATCTACTAATAATGGAGATCATTTTCATCAAGTTTTATCAAAAAATTCTTACGTTTACCCCCTCAAATTGATTGGTCCACATTTAAGGACCAAAAGAATGGTCCTCTTAAGATCCTTACCCGAAAAGTAATAATATAAATTAAGATATTTTCATACCTCAATAAATTGCCAAAAACAATCAACACTTTTAGTTCGTTTTCGGCCCGCTAATGGAACAATGGCGTCTAATCTGTAATATACACGTGTAAGAATTGCAGAACCCCAATCATAGATTCCAATATTTTGTATGTCAACAAGGGAGAGCATACCGAATAGAATGTAATGTGCTCCATTTGAAAAAAAAAACAGAACCAATCACAAAAAAACAAAAAACTCTAGCTATAATATGTGGCGCAGTATTTACAAGAATCATCTCATTCATTAAATTTTCCTTAACACACTTCAATGGCAATGCATTTGTTTTACATTTGTCAACCAGTGATGGCATGCCTGGAAAATAATTAGCAATAACTTCTGTAGGGACCATGTAGTTTTGCTCGTTGAATTGGGGTACTGGTGGTCTAATTCCAGAAGATATACCTACAATTAAAAATAGTATTAAAAATAAATTATAGTTAATAAATAAAGCTTATAAAAATAAAGATAAAGCTTATAAAAATAAAGACTGTGATTACCTGTTACAAATGTAAAGTCAAATGGAGTAATACCCACTTCGACCATAGGAAGGTGGAAAGTGTGAGTTTTATTTGACCACCGTTGTATGATTAAAGCTACAATTTTATGGTCTGATTTAGGCATCTCGATTTGCCAAAGTTGAGACCAACCAGTTAGATCAATAATGCGTTTAACTTCAGGGTAATTTATAATAACTTTGCGATAAATTTTACTTGCGCCCGGCCTAATTACCCCGTAAGTCGTATATATTACCTTGTGCATTATAATCAGCAATATTATTAGGAACATAATTTGCTAACCGAGTGTACTGTTTTGTAATACGTTCGCCAGTATTATCATCCACAACTTGAAGTGTGTACACGACATCTTCAACTTCGGTTTGCTCAATAATGTTCCTTGATGTCTCAGCGGAACTTGCTCTACCAGGTGTTATTGGCGACTCTCTCCTCCTACGTAATGAACCGCCTCCACCAGTACTTGCTCTAGGAGGTTCACACCTTTCTGTAGGTGTAGACGTAGACGCAGATGCTTTATTTTTCTTACTTCGATTGGTTGTTTTATTACCAAACATTCGACGAACAACATCCATTATAATTTATGTGAAAAAAAAATTTGACTATAAGAACAATTTAAAAAAATACAATACTCAGAGAAAGAAATAAAAATTTTAAAACACTTACATGAAGATTTGAAGAAATCTTAGAATGGGAATGATCTTAAATTAAACAAAAGTGGAGTAATGCTGAGAATGAGAAGATGTAATTTTCTTTCTGGTTTATGCTACGAATGCATGCAAATGCCTTAAGCAATTTGTTTAATTTTAAAGACACAAATGACACAAAAGATATCAAAGCCTACGGATGGGGCATAATCATGGTCTAAAGAAAAAAAGACTTTCAAAAACACAATCATTTCATATTTGAATACTGATTTGTCAAAAGAATAATCATAATAATTTTCAAGAAAATATAATTGTATCTTGCAAGACATAATAAATAGATATTGAAATAATTTTTAAAACAAGTTGTCATTTTTTGGAACCTTTTGCAATTGAAATTAGAACTTAGTTTAATTCTTTAATGTTTAATACAAACCATATAAATTTATTTTGTGTTTTAAACATGGGTTATTTGAGTTATAGAATTATTGGGACAAAAATATAATTAAGAGAAAACATGGACCAAACGGTGTATAATCAAAAGAGTTAAAAAAAAAAAACCCTCAAATTGCCATACGAATTTGCCATCATCGTATGAACCATACAAGTGTGCCAAATTCGTATGGCTCATACAATTTTGCCACATTCGTATGGCCAAGTTTGGTTTTTTTTTTTTTTTTTACATCAACTAAAACGATAATACTTTATTCGTATAATTTTTTTTTACTATTTTTTTATTTTTTTCGCTGTGAACTGTTTTAAAAATTAATAAAATATATAATAAATTTAGTCTAAATATTTTCATTACGCTGCGAATGCTCGAGGACATGCGAGCGAAGTAAATGAAAAAATCAGTGTGACCAGCAACAGAAATCCTATAAATTGACTACAGCCCTTAACAAATCATATTTTGTTTTGCGAGGTGAGGGTGCAGAGGAGAAAGAGAGATGTCGTACTTACTACCGCATTTGCACTCGGGATGGGCCGTGGATCAATCGATTCTCGCCGAAGAGGAACGTCTGGTCGTCATCAGATTCGGCCACGACTGGGATGAAACTTGTATGCAGGTAAAACCATTTCTTCTTTCTATTTCATTCCCGCTAGGGTTTTTCCATTTATCTAGATGAATCAGAACTTTTGATCATATTTTTGGACTCAATTGCTTGTTCTTCTACTTTTATCGTTTTAGGCTTTGATGGATTTCTTTCTTAGACCTAGACGTGTTTGCAACTTCTAGTTTCCTTTGGTATGATTTCGATGGTTTGGAAATTTCTCTGTATTTAATTATTCAATAACTACGCAAATTTCTAATTCGTTGGTGTGTTATGCCGTTCTTCTTTTATTTGTTGAATTTTAAGTCTGCTCTGTCAGCGTATGGCCTGTGAACTGGGCTTGATTTGTTCTCAGTGGTACTTAATTATTCTACTTTCCAGCCTTTTCATTTCAGAATTGCTTTACTAGTGTTAGAGTAATTCCTGGTATCTTCTTAGTTGGCCAAAATTCTTGTTGGATTTAAAGCTTTGCATGTGTTTATATGTATGTATTTGTCCTTTCGTGGTTTGTTATGTTTAAATTGATATATAATTTTGGTCTGAAATCGAATGTCAAGACAATCTCTACCACTAATAGTTGCGCGTGAGTCCTGTTCACCATGTGGTCAATGTAGCTGGAGTAAACCTGCTGATGAATTGCTTTTGATTCACTCTGGTGAAAGTGCTGGTGAAAGACGGGTTCTTAGATACAAATGCTAGCTTTTGACTGTTAAGAAAGATGATATAGATGTAAAAGACTTGGTGGAACCAATTTGGAATAAAACTTGCTGCACGTGCTCTGTTTATGCAATAAATGTAATGAACTTTTGGTCTTGTGGTTAGAATTTGAGTGTTCAATAGAGATCCTTCATCTACAGCCAAGTGCTGGCACAAGGAAGTGAAAAGGGTTAGATGATCTAATTTAAATGTGGAGTGTGGAGTGTGTCTAACTCGGTTGAGGTCTAGTTCGTCGAATTGGATAAATCTGTCCATGTGAGCAATTCGTTGGATGATGTGTACGATAATTTGAGCTCTATTAATTGGTGATTTCTGGCGGTTATTTACATAAACCACTTTGTGCCAAAACTAGTCTTTCATGTATCATAAGCTTATGACCCCCCCCCCCCCCCCCCCCTCTAAAAAAAAAAAAATGAAAAAAAAAGGCCCTATCCGTGATCGTGGAATGCAAACAGATCCTGGACTTGGTGATTGTCTCAACTTGCAGTTAGTTCTAGGTTTACCAGATTTGCAGTAAAACAAAACTCTCTCACTCTCTCTCAGTACTAGTTTAGTTAGGATCATTCACCTGCTTGCTTTTAGTGACAATACTTACATCTGAGTTTAATCTGGTTTCATTCATTTTATTCCATGATGAATACAAAATTCTCTATTGATACACGTGTGAAGAAAATCATTCGAAATTGTGCAATAGTATTTTTTACTGTGTTTTATCGACATTTGATAATTAAATTGTGATTTTGGAAAGGAACCATTGGATCATAAAGTGAAATTCTTTATATTTTTTGTGTAATTTAATGAGGTTTCCATAAAATTAGTTCCCAACATTGGAGTTGGTCTCATGACCCAGGTTCTGATCTTTTTAGTTGAGTACATTTATGGTATGGTTACCCTTCAATTTTGGCACCTTTTCCTATACTTTACTTTTTATCAAATTCAAATGCTCTATAAACTGATTCTTGACTTTATTGTTTTACGTTATACGCTATGTTTTGATTCATGTACTTTGGTTTTATTTTTCTTAGATGGATGAAGTGCTGGCATCAGTTGCTGAAACCATAAAGAACTTTGCGGTGATATACCTAGTTGACATAACTGAGGTGCCCGACTTCAACACAATGTATGAGCTCTACGACCCTTCAACCGTAATGTTCTTTTTCAGGAACAAGCACATCATGATCGATCTGGGGACTGGAAACAACAATAAGATCAATTGGGCACTCAAGGATAAGCAGGAGTTCATTGACATTGTCGAGACGGTCTATCGCGGGGCCCGGAAGGGACGTGGTTTGGTCATTGCTCCCAAGGACTACTCTACCAAGTACCGTTACTGAGTCTTCTCCGTCCATTCAAGAATTTTATGTGTTGGCTCTATGTGCTCTTTGGCACCTATTAGGGTTTTAATATTGGGGGATGGTATGAAGCTGAAAATATGATTATAGAACATGAAAATTGAGGTGATTCCTTGAAATAGACTAAGATTGCAGTGTTGTATTATTTGCTTTTGGACATTTCTTTGTGATTGAAGTGCTTTATATTTAATCCCTCCCAGCATTGACATTTGCAAATTGACTACTTTGGTTCTAATTTCAAAAAATAAATAACAAAAACATTTTATCCGTCTCAAATTAAGAGTTTAATTTGACTCACTCTTTTTTAAGGAGACACTAATTTCGGCCTAATTAGTGATTGAGAACAAAACTTTTTTTGCATCGTTGGATTTGATATATCGGTCATGTCTCATAAAGGAAATTGAGCTCTTAATTTTGAACATTTTAAAAAGAAATAGTTGAATTTTAATTTGAGATGAGGGGAGTAAAAAAAATGTATGAATTATAACTTAACGCTGGTGGGGTAAGGCAAAAACTCATATACTTTCCCCAAGATTTGCCTATGCAATTAGGAAAATTTACGATGAAGAAAACATTATGTGATTGCCCATTGCAGTATAGTTGTTGCTGAAGCCAGCAGCAGATTCTTTTAATCCTAATATAATTTCATAACCCTCAATTCATGTTTTGAAAAGAATCACACCAATCATAGTAAAATTGATTTATTGTATTACACTGTTTCCAACATCGGGTCTTTTGCACAACCCAGAAATAATCTTTTTCCCAAATTGAAAATCAAAAGGAGTGTTCATGTTCAAGATACCCATCTAGACTACAACATTTATAATTTATGTGATCTAGCATTTTACATACTTCTGAATAACATATACCAATGCTCTAAAAATGCCTTCCCTATTTCTTGTTCCCTCCTATCTTTAATCCAAGGGCTTCTACTAGTTCCACTACAGCCATACCAATCAGATACCATGTGGTTCCCGCTAAAATAACCTGCAACCACGAGCTATTAACGATGTCCACTAGCAACGAACCACCCATATGATCATTTATTCCCCCAGCTGACTCTGTTCCAATTTGTAACCGAACTATAACTGCTGCAACTGTTGCCGCCACTAGTGGAGTACCCCACGAAAATGGCCCACTCGGGGTATTCTCAATCTTCTGCTCCCTAATATTTTCGTTGTTAAGTTTCTTCGGTTCTTCTTTAGGGGGAGACTCTGGGGCAGTTCTGGAGGTAGAATTGTTCTTTGCTGCCTCGGGAAGAACAAGCGATGGGACCCAGTATTCGTCATTGTTTGTGTAATTCGACGAGACTCCGCGATTAGGTTTTGATTGTTTTCGGGCACTTGCAGCATCTCTAAGCTTGTCAATGCTCGGGTGAGTTGATTGAGTGGATTTTTGGGGGATTAAAAGCAACTTCCGATTCATTTTCGACGAAGTTCCTTTTGCATTGGGTGTTTGCCAATATAACCAATTTGAGATTGCTCTGATTGTTTGAATAGCCGACATTGTTGCTTCTCTCTGAAGGTCCGACTCCTGGGGTGGAAAAAAAACCACGGTACATTAATTTACCACAAACTCATGTGGGATTGACATGCATAGTTTGTAGCTTGCTAGCATCTACTACAGCCATACTAGGACACGTACAACAATATACCAATAACTCTAGGTTGTACACAAACTGCGTATATAGGTATATAACATACGAACTGGGGGAAGTCATTCCGTTTCCAAATGCATCATCAACTGCCATAAAAATTTTGGAACTACTTTGGCATAAAATTGAAAAACCAATTGCAGATAGTCACCTTTGAATGTTTTGTAGAAGCTTTATCAGTGGCATCCTGGAATCTAGCCTGGAATTTCTCTACATCAACAAAGATATTGGAGACGCGTGCACCTGCCGCGTTGCCTGCACCAATTCTCACATTACCACGTGGCTGCTTCGACATTAGGAATTCCAAGGCTGCCAGGTTCGCCCTCTTCACCATCCTATTTTTATTTCAGCAAAAAATGCCTAAACGATTATAGTCACTTCATCAAATTTTTTCCAATCATTTGCAAATAAGAAGAGTTTCAAGTTTGAAACATCGGTGTTGAATATAGAATCCTTACGATATGCAATCCACTGGACATGCTTCAATGGCTTCCTGAATCTTGTCTTCTGGATCAGCCCATTGGGCAACAACTCGTGCTCTGCCGTAAGCAGATTCAACAGCAAATGTCTTTTCGGCATATAAAGCGCATTTTAAACAACCAACACACTTCACTTCATCAACAAAAACTGCCCGTTGTTCGTTCTCAGATCCAAACCATGATGAATATAAAGGTTTGCCTGTATAGCCTCGTAGTCCTTCCAGCTTTGCTTGCTCCTGACCGATTGAATTTCAATGTTAGAGACGTTAGAAAAATCCTATTAAAGGACAATTCATAAACATGCTAGGCCGTTGTGGTATAGGGCACCCAATTACAACTAAGTAGAAATTATAAAATGAGAATTTTTGATTGGCAAATTGTAGAAGGATTTCACTATAGCAAAAGGATTACAAGAATTTCTCTCTAAATAAGGAGGGCACAATTGACAATAGCCTTTCTCTTATAATAGGAGAAAACACTGTCACTTTAACGAAGAAAAGACAACAAGTGTTTGGGAGAAACCTCACATTTCTCTCTAACTCTCTCCCTTTGTTATTCTAAAATGGGATACATTTCTAATGAACGGGAGGCTTATATGTATTGTGGTAGAAAGGCCGTGGAACAACTAATATGCAATGTAATGCTTAGTTGTATATGAGTTGTATATTAGTTGTCATGATGACAAGTAATTACAAACCAACATGACAACTAATTCAAAATTAACTTGTATTCTTCCATCGTCATTGACCAATTTAAAGCTGCAACTTATGGCTTATTTAAAGTCGCAATCTTTGACTCATTCAAATCCTTTGGCAAGAAGTGTATGAATTTTTATCAACTAAGCTCCTTAACGTTGAAACGGTGCTTAGTGTCACAAAAGTGAGTTTACTTCAATAAAACAAATGTAGTGAAATTTTTTTTTCGGGGGGGGGGGGGGTTTGTTTTTTTAGCCTATGATCTGAAGTCTGAATGGAAAATCTGAAATGCTTGAGTCTATTTGGAATTAAATGCCGAAACATGATGACATTTTATAGTTTTTTCATTATTATTAAGATAAATTCAACATCTAATGAATAAAAAACATAAATAAAATTAAGATTCAGCAGAATACTTGCCTCGCCTCTTCATGCTAAATGCTTGTTGTCCAACATTAAGAGACGAGAAAACTTTCTACCTCTTAATAAATAGACTTTCATTCAGCATTTAGAAGTAAAAACAAACACCACCTTAAAAACTCTTACAAATCCATTGTGCATATATTTCAACTCCTAAATGAACAACTGAACTATCTACCAACGTAAGAGTTACAATGACTTCCATACATTTTAAGAAAACACGGATTTTACTCTCAAAAAAGAAAAGAACCACTTGATGCCAGTTACATGCATTAGTCATACAGAAAACACAAATTGTTTAACTCTAAACCCCAATTAATTCGGATTCACACTAAACCAATACTCAACACAAACAATAACAGAGCGAGTGGAAGCAAGAGAGATGGAACTTACCTTATCATAAGCGAAACGTAAACTAGGATTAGAGAGAATAGCATAAGCTTCATTGAGAACAATGGCCATATCATGTCCCGGTGGTCCAGCAATGTCAGGATGGCACTGCTTCTGCAGAGACCTGTACGCCAGTTTGATCTGAGCATGATCGGAAGAGCTATCAATGCCTAACAGATCATACAGATCAAAATCCGTTATAAATGGTGAAGACGAAGAGGATGCCTTGCATATAAGAGAATTGTAGTGGGATTTACGAATAGAGGCAGAGTGAAAGGTGAAAGAAGACTTAGGATATGAGATTATGGTTGTTGTGATTGAAGGAGTGGGAGTGGAGAGAGGGAGAGTTGCAGAGTGCATTGTTAATGGGATTTTGGGAAAGGGATGAGAGGGAGAATGGTGAGGGAGAGGGATGGCCTTATACTTTGTTTTCACTGGTCAATAAGATTTTTTTTTTCTTGGGGAAGTTAGAATGGAGATATTTCTGCCTATTCCAGACAAAGAAAGTTGAGGCAGTTTTAACTTTATATGCCCACACCAACCGCTATTAAAGTTGGCTTGATACTTTATTCCAACACTTCACTAAACAAATTAAATTTAACTGAGAAAAATTTACAAACCAAAGTACTTATTTTTAATGATGTTTTGTGTATCAAAAAGTATTATTATAGAGCGTTAAAGGCTCCGTTTGATAATAATATTGAAAACTAATTGATTTTTAGAAGAAGTTAAAAAATGAATTGAATAATGCAACGCAATGAGTAAATCTCATTCTTCTTTTTTTAATTTTGTGAAAATAAATAAATTTATTTATCACCATTGAAAGAATTTTTGTATTAAAAAAAAGCCGAAAAATGGTAAAATATTTATCACAAAAACCATATGGGTTTGCCAAAATATTTTTGTAATGAAGAAAAAGATTAGCCATAGAAACTCAATAATTTTATATTTTCAATCCCACTCTTTTGAGTCCAATACACGCAACAAGACGGCGCCGAACACTCGGCCTCAATACATGAACACAGAAGGAACACGCATCAAACCCCAAACAAACACACGACTCCCTTCCCCAAACACAGGTGTAGGGTCACCCAGCTTCTCTAATTGAATTGGCCAAGGAGCTAATTGGACCATTTCAAATGCCCAAACTTCTATATGATTTGATTTCTATTTTTCTCCAAAGTGGCCCAAACTGTATCCTCACATCAATGTATGACAATGCAACCACGATTATGCAAGTAATTCTACATAAACTTAATGCAAGATAACCTACGACAATAGTCTACATTATTACTAGTAATAACATTCATTCATAAATCATAATGGCGGAGCTGTGTGATTAGCAAAAAAACGTGTATTTGTGTGAAATAACATGAAGAAGTGGTGGTGGGATAATATTAAAACAAAGAGCATTAACAGGTGAATGATATTTTTGTAACATATTTTGTTTTGCAGAGAAAGTTTGCGTGCAGGCATCAAATCTCATAACTAAGGAAGAATTGCGGTTATATTTTTGGAACCATTAATTTTTTAAGGATAAATATTTAAAACACGGAATGAAAAAGGGGAAGGGATAGTCAACTACTCAACTATCCCTAAAATCTTACTCTTACCACTATATGTCCATAGTTTAAACGCAATGCATAATCATTTTACACATAAATATAATGTTAAAAAGTAGTTATTTGGATGCTCTTATCGGCCACTAAAATCTGCATATTTGTATAAAAAATATATTAGAATTTTAATGTTCAAAATAGGTTTTATCTAAGGTGGCGTTTGATTAAAAAATTGAAACAAAAAAAACTATTTGTTTAGTTTTGAAAACTATATCTAAAAAATTGTTGTTTGTTTCAATATAATACATTTGAAAAATGAATTTTTTTAATATGACAATTTTGCCCTTATTAGTTTATTTATATCACATGATTCTAAATGAAAATAAAAAAGATCATATAATTTAAATTTTTCGTGACACGACACGCTGACTTAACACGAAGTTAGCAAATTTAGGTCAAGCATAAACGGGTTCGGGTCAGACACGCTAACCCGCAAACTAAACGAGCCGTGTTTCGAGTTAACTCAAGAACTCGAAATTGACCCGTAGTTAACACCATTATTTTTGATATTTTTTGTAGCTATATATATATATATAAATTTTATTTTGCCATCTTACTTGAACAATTATATTCTTATTATTTTAAGTATTAGTAGTAGATTATAGTTATTTTATGTTTTTGCTTATGTGATGAAATGCTATCTATTTTGACTTTAGATTATTATTATCATATTATTTTAATTAAATTTTGGTATTGGGTGATACTTATTATTACTCATTAAAAATTTAAAACTATTATATGACAAGTTAATTATTTTTAGATGAGACTCAATTGTCTTTAAAATCTTAATAGGTTAATTGTATTGGGTCGAGTTGTGGTATTAAACAGGTTAGTTGGGTTGTATCGTGTAACTTATAAAATAAATAACTCATGTTCGAGTTAATAAAAATGACACAATTAATTAAATGGGTCGTGCACGAGTTGACACTAATATTATAATACTTGTATATCGACACGACCTAAATACAATACATGAATCCGAATTGCCAGCCCTACTTTTCAACCAAGCTAATCCATTTTATTTATGAAAATTACTAATCCCCATTACTTTGCTAAATGCAAATCAAAATAGTAAAACCTAGGTTCGAGTTCTTTTTAAATCCAAATCAAACTCAGCCTTTCACCACCACACCTCTGGTGCCACCCCACCACTGTGCCCTCCTCCCACAGCAGCACAACTGCCACCTTGGGCCTCCACACCCTCTTCGCTTCATACTGAGAGCTCCCTGAAGAAGGTAAACCCACTCCGATGAAAAATGGTGGCTAGAAAAGTAGTTCCATTATGAATCTAAAAAAAATGTCTCGAAGAATTTCTATTTATTCAAAAACTAAATCTCTCCCTCCATTCTCCCTTGTTTCCTCTCTCTCCACAACACTTGTATCTATAATACAAATCAAGGTTTTACTGTTCATCGATTTGACCACTATCTATTTTAATCCAAAGGCTACAATTTTATCTATCTTATCCAAGGGTTCATTTTTTTTGTTATTAAAAGAATCTAAAAAACAATAAAAAAAAATATTGTCATTCAAAAAAAAAGATAAAAAATAATGTCATTAAAAAAAAAAGATAAATAAATAAAGTATAGTTGAGATATTTTCCAAACTCATTTTCCCCGCTTCTCTCACCTACTCCCACTCTTACTCTCTCTCCGTAATCCACAAATTCTTTCTCCCTCTCTCAACGACTCCGGCCTCTCAACGCCGACTGGCCTCTTTATTCTCCTCTCTCCCTTCATTCTATTTTGGGAACAAAGAAGAACCGCTCTCTCCATTGTAAACAGAGAAGAGAAAAGAAATTTGCTATTTTGGGTACAAATTCCTTAACTTTGGTGCTGTTTACTGTTACCATTGGGATATATATATATATGAATGTATATACAGGGAGAGAATTAGGGGATGGGGGAAGAGAGATATATATAGTTGTGTGTATACGCGCGTGGGGCCCATCGAAAGCGCGGACATGTGGGATGGCGTGTGCCACGTTGCCGGTGAACGGTGTTCGACGCCGGCACGTTTCTATATATGGGGAAATTGAGAGAGAGAAAGAATGAGAGAGATGGGGGGTGACGTATGTATGTATGATTCTTCATTTGTTGACGTTGTTGTAAATGGTAAATTATTAAGTTTGCTATAATTTTTTTCCCATTAGACCAGCTAAAAAAGTTGGTTAAATGTTAAAGCTAACTAGAACTCAAGCCTATAGTCTAATTATTTCAATATTGGGCATTTTGATTGCAAGTCTCAAAATTCTTTCAATATTGTGCACTTTTAAACAATATTTTTTCAAAAAAATTTAAATAATTTTTTTAGGACGTCCGAAATAAAAAAAGTTATGTTTAAATTATTTTTTATTTTTTTTGTAAGATTTCTCCTACATACTTCTTAAATAAATAAACTCGAGGGCACGAAATAGCAACTATAAGTAAAAGATGGCGGTCAAATAAGTAAAAGATAGCGGTCAAATCAATAAACAATATTTTATAGATTATCAAAATATAATAATTGTGGTGGCTAAAATCTAAACACCAAATTGATACAATAGTTAGGGTGTATTTTTTTTTATTTTTTTATCTTAATAAAATTGATACAATAGTTTTAATCTTGAAAGTTTTGGAGTAAGGTTCATCTGGTGGGAGTGAGTGTAGAAATAGGCGGCGATGAAAGGGTGTATTTTTCTTTATTTTTTATTTTTATATATTTTTATTGAGTTTGATTGAACCTGAGAGAGGTAGCTTCTAATTTGCTAGGAAAAAAGATAACAGTACGTTGTGTGGTTGAACGACTATTAGAGTTTGCCACATCTTTCAAATAAAACATTGAACAACTATTAGAGTTTGCTATATTTGCCAAAAAGTATCTAGAAAATGCCATGAAGTATACTCCAGCTAAGAGCCCAATTGTACTGTTTTGTTTTATCTTATTTAATCTCAATATAAATTTTTTAAGAAAATATTATACTTATTTAATCTCAATATAATTTTTTTGTACAGATTAATTTCACGATGCTCCAATGAGTTAATAGGGTCGTATATTCAATGTTTTGTTTGTATTATTTTTATCTATATTATAAAACACCATTTTTGACCAATTTTTTTTTTCAAAAAGTATAAGATTCTAATGGTTAAAAATACACATGTTATGGTGTGCATTAGTTCAAGATGTCACATCAAAGTTAAAACAATCATACCAATAATATACACACAATAAACTCTTACATACTAATAATTTTATCTACATTAAAAATGCCAAAACTTAAAATAAAAAATTTAACAAAAATTTAATATTTAAAATCTACTAATCAAGATCATTAAAACAAGATCCGTCATGATTATATAATTATGTAAAAAAAAATCAAAATTTTTTTATTGTGTAACATTTAAGGACGTACGTTATGGGTTCATACATTATTGGTCATCTCAATCTGTTATTTTTAGGACATACTTTACGTGGTTGGATTATGATTAAAAGACTCTTTAAAAAATTAAAAACAACTCGATCCAATCTGATATACTTTTAGTTTTTTCAGCATGAAGATATATTGAACTTACATTTCAGTTGTCCACAACGTTTAGACTAGACAATGGGCTCAATAGACTGATTGATTTTGTCATTACGTGGTTAGATTATGATTGAAAGACTTTTTAAAAAAATTAAAACAAGGTGGTTCAATCTGGTATACTTTAGTTTTTTCAGCATGAAAATATATTGAACTTACGTTTCAATTGTTCACAACGTTAGATTAGACTAGACAATAGACTCAAAATAGATTGTTTGATTTTGTCGATTTAAATTCGTTACACGTTAATTTTTTATTCTATTATCAGAAAAAAAATTATTTCACTGTGCCGGATGGCACGAGTATACCCTAGTATACACATACATGTAGCCATTATTCTTCAACTACAAAGCAACCAAGCTGCCTCTTGTGTTTTAGGTGTTTTAAAGAGGATAAAATAGGTATTTTATAATAGTGTGTTTTAAATCTTCAGTTTTAAGCGGCTAATTTGCTATTTAATTTTTTTAATTAACAAACAACTTTAAAACCATTTAAAATTTAAAATTTTAAATGTAAGGTTACGTTTAATAAAATATCTGAAAACTGAACTAAAAATTGAAAATTGAAAATGAAAAAGTTGTTTGTTTACTTCTGAAAACTGTATCTGAAAAAATGTTGTTTGTTTGAATATAATACATCTGAAAATTGAATTTCTTTTAGTATGACAACTTTTCTCTTATTAATTTATTTGGATGACATGATTCTAAATGGAAATAAAAAAGACCATATGAAGGTAACTTTTTTTTTTATATACGAGAGTGTTTTAAGTTTTCAGATTTAAGTGGATGACCACTTAATTGTTTTACCAAACAAATAACTTCTGCACTACTTAATCCGAAAACTTTAATTAGTTGAATCAAACAACCCTTAAGTGGTGTAAATAAATAATTTAAAAATTCTTAAAAATAGGTTAATGGCTCAAGAACAAGCACAAGCAAAAAGAATGAGCGTATAAGGGTCCAAGGTAAGCTCCACGCAGTAAGCTTCGTCCCCGAACCTCACTTTTTTTTTTTTCATTCTTCTTTCTTCGCCTTGGATTTCCCTCTCCGTGCCAAAATAAAAAGAGCAGAAAAAACACGATCTAGAGAGAGAAACAAACACTACCATCAATGGCTCGTCAAGCCACAAAACTCCTCGCCAATTTGTCTTCTAAACTCTGCCCTACCACCACCAAACACGCCCTTTCACCTTTGTCGTCGTCTCAATCTCGCTATTTCGGCACAGCTCCTCCGCCGCCTGCGGTGTTCGTCGACAAGAACACACGCGTCATTTGCCAAGGCATCACCGGAAAGAATGGCACCTTCCACACCGAACAAGCCATCGAATACGGCACTAAGATGGTAATATAATCAACAAATACATGCGTATGTATTGATTTTTACGTTGACTCGTATGATTGTATATGCTGTTTGATTGGCTTTAGGTTTTCGATTATTCTGAAGATCTGCGATATTGTTGCTTTCCCTTTTTTACTTTGGTTTTTGTAATTGTAATATTTTGGATCAATTTCCCTCTATGGTCTTCGGCCGCAAGTTCGAACTTGTCCGTGGATCTGACAGTATGTTTTGGTAGGCTTATGAAATTTAAATATTCATACTACAGAAAATGATTACTCTAGATAAAAAGAGGAAACTGTATTATAATGATTACTCGCCTAAAATGTGGTTTCTTCTTGCCTTGCCTAATCAGGTTGGTGGAGTGACCCCAAGAAAGGGTGGAACTGAGCACCTAGGGCTTCCTGTTTTCAACTCGGTAGCTGAAGCAAAGGCTGAAACAAAGGCTAATGCATCCGTGATTTATGTCCCTCCACCTTTTGCTGCAGCAGCTATTATGGAAGCCATGGAAGCTGAATTAGATTTGGTAGTGTGTATCACGGAAGGAATTCCTCAGCATGACATGGTAATCTTCATTCCTAGATTAATAGCCCTATACAAAAACGTCGTAAATAATTCTATTTCCGAGAACTGAAAAGCTATGTTCAAAAGGTGGTTTTTATTTTGTTCATATGATACAAGTATGAAATCAAAAATCGTTATAGTTATCACATAAAGTGAAATTTATGTCTAACATGTTTAGAAAACTAGATTGTTGTCCTCAGAAATTAGATAGCAGCTCTCCAAGTTTCTTGAGAAATTGAGACCCTACATGTGCATCTTGCCCATGGGTTTGGATCCAAATGCTCGAATATGTGGCTTTTACAACATAAGTTTACATAAGTTGAAAAAGAATGTGTAGATATAATTTTATTTATTAAAACAGAATGTGCACAGATAAATTGTTTGAATGGAATCCCTGAAGATACCGCTTTTACTGCTTATATTGCGTTCAAATATGAGCATGAGTGATGCTGTTGTTACATGGGCAGAATAAAATATATTGGCATTATGTAACTTGAAACTTCGAGTAGCTCCTAAGTGCGACTTAATATGTCAAGGATTTAGATTTTTCTTAAATCGTCTAACATCTAATATTTACATCTTGCAAGTAACATACCATCAAGGAGGACTGCGGAGTTTAGTTCTTTTGTTGTCCTTTTCAGTATCTAAAATAACTGATTTTCGTATCTCGTATTTATACTGTACTTGATTGCAAACTGCAGGTTCGGGTTAAGGCTGCGCTTAACAAGCAATCAAAAACTCGGTTGATTGGGCCAAACTGCCCTGGCATCATCAAGCCTGGAGAATGCAAAATTGGAATAATGCCCGGGTACATTCACAAACCTGGACGTGTTGGAATTGTTTCTCGATCTGGAACTTTGACCTATGAAGCGGTAAGACCGTAAGATCAATCTTCTGAATGTTTCCATTGTTGTTATTAAACTTTAATGATTCATGTCAATCTCATTCTTCATTTCCACGAGAAAGATAGACCTGAAATGTGTTCCCTGTTACGAGACTGCTCAGATGAAAACTGAACTAGTTGATTCTCTTTTGCTCCACCTTTGAACATTCATGTTAACATTTAATACAATTGCTTCCAACTCACAAGCCATGTTCTTGCTTCCTCTGTATGGTATTCCATTTTTTCTTTTAACAGGTTTGTAATATTTTGGCGGGCGCTAGTGTATTTATCACAAAAAGTAAATAAAATAGAATAGTCTACATTGTTTTCCACTTGGATGTTAGAAGCTGTAGCCATCTCCATTCTCTTGCTTGAAACATATATCTAGCTAAAACTTGCTTCTAAATCGATGCAGAAAATGTGCAGCAATAAAACACATGTTATTCCCAATTACATTGTAATGCACTAATACCACATAAAATATGATACATTATTTGTTTCTGAGGCCTATTCACGGGTAATCAGATCAAAATTCAGAACTTCTTTGTGCTTCTGCTAACTTTTTTATTTTAATCTTCTTGGAGAGCCCCTACTCCCTGGACCCCTCATATTGCTTATAGATGAATTAAAAGGAGCTTAACTACGTTTTGTTACAATTGTTATTAGTTGATACATGTGGTTCGTTAGAGATATGTTGACACCCTTGAATTCTTGATGTTATCTTGATTTGCATCTCCTATCAGACGCGTTTGAATTAGAATACTTTGGACTTTTCTTTAGTCGAAGGTTTGTTTCTTGGTTTAGTTCACCTTTTATTCGAAGGGGGTATCATTTCTTGATATTTTAATCTTTTTCTCCACTTACAATGATTTATTGTTGACTTGTTGTATTTATCAATTTGCTGGCTCTACTGTTAATTTTGTGTTCTGATATTGCTAAAAGTTTTCTTAATGACCACCCAAGTTTGTGCTTCCTAAACTATGTCAAGTCATAGTGGTGCATGAGATGGCTCCTAGATTATACTAATCTCTAATATTGGTTGACTCCTTTGTTCTTTAATTTGATTGTTGAATGTGGATAATTTATTATGCAATCTTGTAAATGAGTTTCTGTCATTTGTTCTGTAGGTTTTCCAAACAACTGCAGTTGGCCTAGGCCAATCAACCTGTGTTGGAATTGGTGGGGATCCTTTCAACGGCACAAATTTTGTTGATTGCATGAAGAAGTTTATTTCTGATCCCCAGACGGAAGGTACACTATACAAAAATGAGATTTATTTTCAAGTTGCTGTTTGAATTTGGATCATTTTGGGTAACTGGGGCTTCATACGATATAAGAAATTTTTGTATGCTCTTAGGAGAATGGATGCTTAGTACTGACTACTGAGTATTTAATATAATTAATGAGTGTTTGAACCAACCGTTTCAACTGTCTAAACTTTTCTTCTTATGATTTGCGTACAATTGGCATTGGTTTTTGTCTGTTGTCATTTCTTTCATAAATCCCTCTACTTTGTCAGATTCCATGTCTGTATTTTTATTGAGAAACAGAAGTAAGAATTTACATGTGTACCAATTGCTCTTCAGGTATAGTACTTATTGGTGAGATAGGTGGTACAGCTGAAGAAGATGCAGCGGCCCTCATAAAGGTTAGTTATGGTTGACGTATCTGTTAAAACTTGAATGAGAGAATGGAAATTTAAATATATTGTAAAATGTGGTAAGTAGTCTCTTGATACTATGGTGCAGACGAGTCTCTTTTGTTTCGACTTTCAATATACGGGAATTGAAAATTGATTATGAATTGACTCTGGAAAACTGAACAGGAAAGTGGGACTGAAAAGCCTATTGTTGCTTTTATTGCTGGACTCACCGCTCCGCCAGGCCGGCGTATGGGTCATGCTGGAGGTATTACTTTTACTATATATTTTTTAAATTCATGTTATTCATTTGTTTTTGGGTAAAGGGGAGGTCTATGTCTGGTCCATGTTTACAACTATGGGCGTGTATCAAAGAACTCTCAGTTTTTAGAGTATAGCCAAATTCTTCATCAGCTAAATAGTGTATTTAAAACAGTCAAAGGAGCTATTCCAAGTATTAGAATCATTAGAAGACAGGGTTATTTTGGTTTTTGGTGGCTTGGAGGTTTTGTTAAATTAAACTATTCAACTTGAAAGGGTGAGGACAGTTGAACCCATGACCTCCCAAGTTGCCGGTGTCACGGCATGGTCCAGTGCACGGAGTTGGTGCTTTTCGGCAAATTCAATGTAATATTCTTTTTTTGTCCATATTTTAAGCTTCCAAGCCAAAGTGAGGCCTCTGTTGCTTATTTGAGTGCAGTTTTAACGTGTCTTCTACTATCAGAAGAGTATGGTTCAAGTACAATCTGGGTTCCTAGTCCCCTGTTATAATTTAAGAGCATTAATATTGCATGTTAGTAAGCTTCTATTAAGCTGCACATGACATTATCCGGAAGTTGGCAAAACGATAATTTAGTAATCACAAAATGGATACTTAGCATTGCCTTATTTAATGTATATATAGATATATGCGCGCCTGTATTTAAATTTTGGAAGTGCACAAGGTTCTTCTGATTCGGAGCAAGTTGCTGGTGAAACCATTTATGGTGGATTATAGTGTCAAGTTTGAATATTGCTACTTTGACATGCATGAATATTGGATACGTACTTATGCTTTTGAAAGAGGACCAATAATTCAACTTAGAAAAGTGTGCGCATGCATATGTGTTCATTTGGAAACTGATTTGTACATACAGATTTCACCTCTCTTTTTAAAGAATGGCCCCATGCACATTATCATCTTTGAGTAAACGTTAGTTTGGAAACTAATCTGTTCGATTGATTCATAAACTCAAATATAATCTGTTTGAATGTGCAGCCATAGTATCAGGGGGAAAGGGTACGGCGCAAGACAAAATAAAGACGTTGAGGGAAGCTGGCGTGACAGTGGTGGAGTCGCCAGCAAAGATTGGAACTGCAATGCTCGAGGTCTTCAAACAGAGGGGTCTTGTTTAAGTCAGTTTCGTATAAAGCAACTCAATTTGTGCAGGGCATGATAAAATTTACGCGTTGTGCTGTGGGCTTTATGCTCGTTTTTGGCATATAATAACAGAGAAAATTGCTGAGGCAACTGCATCGATAATGTTATTTATTGATGCTACCTTGGAGATTTTTAGAATTTTTCCCTTCTGTAATGCTCGTTTTCAGTTGTGGAGGCTTAGATATTTTATTTAAGTGTACTTGTGGGGAAAAAAAGAAAGGTGATTTTTCCTTGAATTGCCAAGGATTTGAACATGTGACAATTTTTTTTTTTGCAATTTACACTTGAGATTTGGTGGAACTTTGTGCTTTTGGATATGTAGCATTTATTTGTCTGAGCTATGGTAGAATATTCATGTGGTATTTTCTCAGATTTTGCGCTTGTGATGCATGTTCTTTCTATTTCTTCAAGCAAAGCTCTTTGCATCGCAATGCTTATTGTGTCAGCTTCACATATTACTAAGAATCTCCGTAATGCTAAACGATGAAGGTTCTGAACAAGGAAGGTTCTGAACAAGGTCCTCGAGGTTAAAATCCTTGCCAGAAACAAAAGCAGCATACACATCAATACCACCGCCAGGCTCAAAAAAGTGTCAAACATCCTTCTAAGCAGCAAAATTTGAAGGACCAAGCTCTTTCTCATACAAATCTTCAAGCTCTTCCTCGTACAAATCACCAGGAGGCTCACAAAAATCTTGAGACCCGAGGCTTGAAGCTGTTAAACAGTACTTAATAAAGCTGTTAAGGGTCTAGTTCTATTTGTTCTATTTTATTATGTTTTTCTTCATATTTTTGTGGTGGACGAGGTTTTGCTGACACTCCCGTAAGGGTTAGGATTACCATATTTATTACTTGAATGCGCCAATCAATAAGAGGGGAGTGTCATTTTAACCCAGCTCGAGGAAAGTCAACAAATCTGGACCGGTGATGGACTCCCTCTTGCTCTGTGAAATAACAATTGGCTATTTGAATTTCACAAGATTTAAGAAAACCCTAGGGTATTCAGTGTAGTAAGAATTAAGCGTATTTACTATATTGAGATTCGATGCATTAATTACGTCATAAAAAGAAAAGGTGGTTGTTAATTTGGGTGTCCAAAAAAATAAGGTGCCACACTTTCATGTCTTGAAAGTTGATTATGTTAAAATTGCTATTTTGTAAAGTCTGAAAGTGAGACTTTTTAAAAAGAAAAGTTCATAAATACTTGAACTCATAACCTTAAACATGAAAATACAAGTTATTACCACTTAACTAAATTCAATCATATATGTCTACTTTGTTTTCAAACAATTATACATAATGTGACGAATTATTAAAGTATCATACTCTATGCACTAATTCTAGTATATTTAAGACGGGAATAATGCAATGTACCGAACCAAAACCCTATTTCTAGTAGTAATAATAATAATAATAATGGTAATAACAATAATTTTTGGGTTGTCCATTCATTTGCATTATTTACATGAGTAAGCATGCATTTGCATTCTCATCACTAAACATTGTGAGTACGATGCTCTCAAAGGCAACAGAATCTGCAATTATTACTCGTTCTGAAGAAACTGCTCCCAATCCCAAATCATCACCATCCTTTTCATTCGGATCCTCGTCTTTCTCACCATGTTTATCGTTATTATTATTGTTCACAAGAATTTCAACTCTTTTCCCTGTCTTCTTCTTAAGTTTCTTCAAAACTTTGTCCGGGTCGATTTGACCCTTTATTTTCACTCTGTCTGCTCCCATATCTGTTGTAAATGTTTCCACCCCTACAATGTTATCAAAAACAAACCCCCAAAAATGAGAATTAGGTTAACAAGATTCAAATAACGAAAAAAAATTATATCTCAGGTTCATGGAGTAACACACATATATATAAAAAATAAAACCTTCATTATCCGTATTAAGAGTTCATGTTTAATTTTCCTACATTAATTTCAAATTGATTAATTTTGTCCAAAAAGAACTCTACTTCTAATTTGAAATATATCTCTGAAAAGAACAATAAAAGACTAAAAGTAGATATTTATATATACATAAACAAATGCGTATATGTATATACGCGCGCACGCATATATATATATATGTATAAGAACCTTTGATTTTGGAAACGGCTTTGGCAACAGTTCTTTCACAAGCATTACAATGCATTGAGATTTTAAATTCTGCCTCAACCACCTGTTAAAAGAAGCGACAAAATTAAATTTTTAAATCCCAAGGACTGTAATTAATTCGCATATGTTTGAAATGTAATATGTTAATATATATATATATATATATATCAGTATGTAAACGTAAAGGGCTTACTTTTTTGCGCGGCTTGTGCTTCTTCTCTCTGTCTTTGTCCATTGGAACGGCCAAAGAGAAGAAGACACAAGCAACCACCCGCCAGAATGAAACACCCGTCATGCTTTTTAAACGTTGTGCCAGGGTCAATTCTGTAAATGCTCGATGGTTGGTTTTGTTAGTTAATTCATTTACCGGGACTCTCCAATAACTTTTTTTTTTTTTTTTTAAATTACTAAATTTTTTTTTAAAAAAAAGCCACATGGCATTTGATTGATCTTAAAATTAAATTAATAATTTCACCTTTTTTCGGAATGTTTTAAATTAATATCTTATTTTTTAACATAACGGCAAAACTGAAGTGCAATCTCACATTATTTTGTTTACCTCGATTTATATGAAAAACTTGAGCAAAAATCACAAGGAGACGTGCTTGTACAAATCACATCAACCTTAGTGTTGCACATCGTTATATTGCTTATTAGTATCATGAGATAGGATTTTTTAGGTTTTTAAGTGTCTCAAATTAATATTAATGGACACACTTTTATATCAAGGACGTTTCAAATTACGAGTCATTTTTTCTTTTGTAATAATAAAAATAAATTAAACGCTTGACTGCGATCGAAATGAGACTTTTCCTTCAAAAAGTACTAAATTCAAACCAATACTCAATTGAGACGGCAATAATATCACAAGCAATCCAAACAAAACTATACTGGGACTGGGACTGGGATGGGTTGAGTCAATTGGCAGGTGATGATAAACTGTAAAGCTCCAAGTACAAGTAACTGATGCTGAGGACGAAAATATTTTACACGCAAAAAAGAAATAATGGAAAATCATTTTGAACTGGGATATAGAGCTGTTCAGTCTAGTTGTTATATTTGAAATAAAAGAAAAGCAGGAACATAAATGCCTACTGTAATAAAGAAGAAGCAGCAGCAGCTAACATCTGTCAAATAAGGCAATTTTTAATTATTTGCCAATGAAAATCCTATTAACAACATCAACTGGCAAAGCATAAGCAGGATCTATGGCTTTCACTCCAGGATATTCAAGAAGTGACAGACCTGTATATAATAATCCAAACGAATTAGTTTAATTAACAAAACCTAAAGATTAAGCGAAAAAATTGAAATTAGAGAAGTAAAATAATTGAAATGAAGGTCCTAAAGAATCGCTAGGGTCATGTAGAAACAAGAATCTCCCACAGCAAATTAGCTTCAACAAACTAAAATACAGTACAAGCCATTGTCCCCGCAAGAATTATTATCATGATTTTAATAGTACAAATCACTAAATTTTAAAACAGAAGGTTACCAGCAACTCCGAAGTACGTATGGAACACGTCAACAGCGTCATCTGGCCTATCTGAAATTCCTCCTTTCTCCTTATCCTACATTTGAAGATTTTTTTTTTTTTTGAGAATTTGATAAAATTCAACATGAAAACAAACAAAATGATCCTCAGAGAATTTTGCAAAAATGAATTCCAAGCTTAAAATCAATGAAATTGAAGATACAAGTAAACCTGACAGTCCAAGATAAACCTAACAAGCTTTTCTTTGTCGATCCAATGAACTCTGTCAATCATGGTCAAGCTAGAAAGGACCCACCATGAGTAACAAACCTGAAACATTATCTTTAACCGATAAGAACTAACGAATCTTTTGAAAACTAAAAGTATCAACTTGGGAGAGAATTAATAAACCCACATCAGGAAGCTTCTCGGGACGGCCATTTAGACCTCCAGATTTAACTTGCCGCTCACACAACCACCAACCAAGGAGGTCCTTGTCAATATGATGCAGAGAACCAGTTATTGCAAGAGCCCCCACACAACAGAAAACTGCATCACAATGGCAATAAATCGTTACTGTACAGGATACTTTTATACTTAATCTGGGACGACTTGTTTTTTGGTCAAATTTCCTGGCTAGGAACTTGAAGGTAGAATTTCACTAGTAACAAAGGTCATTAATTTCACAATCCAGATTTAAGATTATGTTTCACTTTTGCAAGGTGCAGTAAGTAAGAATGTTAACTGTTGCATGCTTGATTTGAGAGATCCCTTTACCATCTAATCCAAAAGTGCAAGATGATATGTCATCAAGGAAAATGAAAAGCTTATGTACGGAAAGGATAAGCACCAATGATACTAATCAAGTACCTATGTGGTTGAGTTGAAATTGCAGGGACATTGAAGATTAAACTGCAGTCTTTAGTCCCAACTGAAGTAGTTAAGTTGAAAATCATTCATCCTTCACTTGGAATGTCAATTCAACTTAGATTTGCGGGTTCTCAATTCACTCCTACAGGGATGGGTTCAAATGAGCTAAGGATTGGGCACGGGGGAGAGTTGACACATAACTATAGTTTCCTTTGTTCATCTATTTTTGTATCCAGGCCTCTTAGAGAAATAAAGTAAACCCCTAGGGGCCTTCGAAGAATTATCTAAGATGAAGATGTTGATAAAAGGGACTCACTGCAGAGAATATTATGCATGCTTGTTTAAGTGATAAACAATTAGTAACTAGAATTCAATATAAAATGTATAACATACTTTGGCCCGCATGAGACTCCCCACCAGGTGTGCATCCAAATCCACCATCGAGGTTCTTGCAACTCACAATGTATTTTACTGCCTTCTCCACATTGATTTTATCCAATTGATGCAACAATGAGAGACAACATATTGCAAGATACGAGAACCTAATGAAAGAATTGGTTTGAGTTGAAAATTTTCTTTAAAAAGAAACCAATATATATATAGAGAGAATATATATTAGATAGCAAAAAACCTGAGAAGAAAGAATACCGCGTATCAACTTCACCCCATATGTCCCCTTGAAAGGAGCCATCTTCATTTTGCAAGCCAGCAATATCTAGCTCAAAGATCAAGTTCAACATTCAAGTGACTTGAAGCACGTAACTCGATCAATTATCAGTTTAAATATCAATGTAGGTAATTCTGATATATCAAGAGTGGGAAACATCTTCATTTACCTAACACTACATGAAGTATGAACGCAGAAGTTACATACTCCAAAGGAAGATTTTTGATAAGATGTACAACCTGACATCTAGAATTTTATGAACTGAAAGACAAATTAGTTTTTTCTTCATATAGATTAACATGTTAGTATGTTACAAAAATATAAAAGCCTCAAATGATGTGCTGAAGGATACAGTTCGACACCTTCTCAATGTCAAGTATGTTAATCTTGTCAAATAGTGCCAAAACTTGAACAGCACTGAGGGTGTACAGTAGATGAGGATCATGGCCAACGTTACCACCAAAACCACCTGTATAAGCAAAATATCACCACATGCTCTAACTCAAAAGAGTCTCAAAGAATTGGAGTTTGGTTTCAGCCAAAGGATTACTAGTATGACAAACCAGATTCATGTTGGCACTTCAAAATCCATGAAACAACCTCGTCTCGATCTACAGTTTCAAGATTCCCTAAAATATCTAGTGTGGTCAATCCCCAGTAAGCCCCATTTAGTCGTATATGCTCCATCACCACAGATTCAAAATCATCCTTCCTCTATGGAGCAAAGTAATTAGGAAGTGAATACAAGTCAAGCAAGTAACTACTAACAAAAACCAGATTCTTAGGGTCCATTTGATAAAAAGTTGGAAAATGATTAAGAACACAACTAGTTCTTATGAGAAGTTGGAAAATGAAAAATGAGTGATTTGGTGAGATGTTGTCTATCTTTTTCTTATTTCCATGGAAAAAGTTCTTACCCACCACCCAAAGAATTTTATTGCACAGAAAACCTAAAAAGTAATAGAACATTTCATGAATCACCTATTCTTTTTACAACTTCAACTTTTCAATCAAACGCACCCTTAAAAAAAGCACACAAAACAAAAGGAGGAATCAGAATATACCTTTTCAACTGCTAAAATGTACTTAACATGCTTGTCAACCTCTAGCTCCCCCATCTGTCATGGAAAACAAAAGGAGGAAATCAGAATATACCTTTTCAACTGCTAAAATGTACTTAAAATGCTTGTCAACCTCTATCTCCCCCATCAGTCATGGATTGGGCGCATTAGTCTTGAATTCTTGATAGACGGTAAAAGGAAGTGGAAAAAAACTTGACTTTAAGCTTTATTGGATACAGGATCTCTGTGACTGTAGGCCTATTCTACTATCTATTCCAATCAAATCTCTTATTCAACAATGTGTCCACTTGCTGCATTTTGTTGTCCATGAAGTTCAATTACGCTTGAAGTCGAGAGCAGTAATTTAAGGATGCATTCGATGGCACTTTCTTCTTCCATGGAAAATGCTCAAAACATCATCTTTTTCTATCTTTAGGAGTGTTTGTCGTAAAATTTTCCGTGAAATCAATTCCCCCGGTAATACTTGGTTTTTACCCTAATTTTCACATTTTCCACGTAATTCCAAAACCATCTCCACCCTCCATGAAATGTTTTGCCGTGTAAAACTAGTCCATGGAATTCCGTTATTATCCAAGTAGCAAGCCAATCGAACAAACCCTAAATAGATTCCATTAAGTAAGAAATGAAAAACAGATTTAACTGGGACTCTTCTTCCATTTAGCACATAGAATTAACCAGCAAAAATACTGAATTGTAAGAAGCTACTTAAGAAATTTAATTCCAGGGATACAAGAAATATTAAAATTTAAGTTGAGATGAGATGAGATTAAATAGTTTGTTAAGTTTTCAATTAACAATAATATAATATGCTGTATGTACAAGTGATTCGAAGTTTGAATTAAAAACTAGGAAGAAAAAAAAATTGTTTCCCAAAAAAAGAAAGAAAAGAAAAGCAGAAATGCGTTTTAAATCAAAGAGAGAATCTTACGGTGGAGACAGGAGCACAGTGATTAGGCTTCACACAACGAAAGATGAAAGGAAAGGGGAAAAATTGAGGGCTCTGTGCAAGATCAAGCAAACAAATACTGTAGAATTAACAATACGATATGAATTCCAAAACTAGATTACACCAAGTTATAAAGACTCTCACTCCATCCCCTCACCAGATTTCAAACGCTCGTTGATCTTTTCATCGTGTATTTTTTTTTTTCCCCGGATCAACTTTTGCGCACATCTATTAATCTCTGTTCACAATTTCGTAACTATCGCTGGCCAACTATTATTTTATTAATTTCGAAAATTGATCCGAGGAGCAAATCAGTCAACCCTGAGCCTTGCAGTAGCCTTATTTGCGGCACTGTTTTTTTTTTTTTTAAGTACAAGCTTGACCTTGTTCTAAACGTGCTAAAGGCGAGACAGAAATAAAAAAAAATTGATTAAATTTTGATCGGATCAAAGTAAATTTAAATTTATATTTAATTTTTTTTTGAACTGAATTTAGATTAGATTTATATCAAATTTATTTAAAATTTTAATTATATAATAATTAATATATAAATACATAAATACATAAAAAATTAATGAAACTAACATAAAAAAAAAACCTACGAACAATCTAATTTCTTTTTTTCTTGTAAAAAAAAAAACTTATTTATTACCTTTTAAATTATAGTTATTTTTTATAATTGTATTAATAATAAGGTGGTAAATATAAAATAATGATAAATTTAAGCATAAATGTGTGTTTTGGATCCGATCAAATTGCAAACTGATTGGATTAACATATATCTTTTTCCGATTTGTTAATCAAAACCTAACAGGTTTGGATCAGATCTAAATATACGAATAAGAAATCTCAATCTATATTTTGCTAAATGGATTGAATTTAGACCAAATTTGGGTAATCCAATCCATTAACAAGCCTAGATGGAACCCTTGTGTGAATAATCAGTCTTTACCATTTTGGTTAAGACACATATCTTAATTTTTATGCTTTGGCCTTTCTGTTTATTTTATTTTTTAAAAAGTGAGGTATATATTTTATCACTTTTATTTATATCATATTGTTTGAGCCATTTTATTAAATTTTAATCTTAAGTTGCTCATAGACTTGTTGTAAAGTTAATGATCGAGTATCAATTTTTTTTCTTTCAAATTAATTATCTTTTTATTTATTCACTAATTTAGTAATTTTGATCTAATTGTTTTAGTTTTCGCTTATTATAGTTATACACACACACACACATATATATATATATATAAAGTTTTTTTTTTTGATCATGTCCCGGGGTATCTGTATAAGGTGACTAAATTCCATGACGGACGCAACCCGTTCTCTATGAGTGATGGCTGACCCCAATTTAAGAGTGGGACTTCATATTAAAATAAAAAAGTTTTTTGATCTTTGGAGTTTAGATCGCATACAGGTGATTTTGTAAACACCATTAGTAATGACTCAAGTTGGAAATATAATTAAACTCATGATATCATCTTTTGTTTTTTTTTTTTTGTTGGGGGTGGGTATGACATAATGAGTAAATCAATTTTATTTTTAACCACCAATTACATTTAAACTACCGTATCCTTTAAAAAAAATGTTAATACTTAACATTGACATTTAATTTAGAACAAAGGATGTAAAAGCCATCATGTGGATACCTGTTAGACCCTAAGTAGTTGGGGTTGGAGTTGGCATGACTTGGTTGCACCATTGCCAATGCATGCCCGGTAGAAATAAGGGGTGCAGGATTTTAGAGGCTTTCTGTGCGGGCAGTTAGGCTCTATTCGAGAAATCTAGCCAAGTGCGTGGGCACTTGTGTTGCAGCAACTTGTGACACCTGATGTGCACTGCTACCACTTTGGATATTTCATTAAGTGGTATTATAGGGGGCTAGTGTAAGCTGTGGCATGCAGTCCCCATGCAGGCTAAGTGTGGGTGTCCGACACAGCACGTGGGTTACTAGAGTTGCATTGTGGGCTAATGTTGCCTAAGTCATGAGTGGCTCATGACTTGAATTTGTGGGAATTTGAGAAAGGACCGAAACTACGTCGTTTTGATACATGGATAGGCAGCTGAGGAAGCTAGCTGCTTGTGTTGGCTGTCTAAATTGAGACAAGGGAAACTCCCTTGCACATGCTTGGCACAGGACAAGGTAGTTTTGTGTAGACAAAACTACGTGGCAGTTATGTGGGTTCTTGTGTTTGAATTTAGACAAGGCAGTTGTGTTGGTTCTTGTGTTTGAATTAGACAAGGCAGTTTTGTGCAGACAAAACCACCTTGCAGTTGTGTTGGTTTCTTATATTTGAATTTCAAATTCCCTAGGCAGTTGGGGTTGTCAACTGCATGCATGCATATAATTGTTGTCTCAGCCAAGTGTGTTTGGCTGGTTAGACAAATGTGAGATTTGTGTATTCCTTTGTAAAACTATTGAGGTAATAGAGAAAAGGTTTGGGAGTGTTGTCCATGTAATTTGCTTGTTCCTATAATCTGATTTGTGTGTGTGCTTGTATTTGCTGGTTGTTTGTGAAACAACGCAATCACTTGGTAAGCCTCTAACGAAAAAAGAGAATTACCACGTGACAATTTGGTATCAGAGGAAGGTTTGGCTTAGGAATTTGTGAGATCATCGTTTGACAGTATCCATGGCTGGTGGAACAGCAGAAATTCGTGAACGTGTGACTCACTTAGAAGAACTCGTGGGTGTTCCTCCTCCGGGGAGGAAACCAATCCCACTCTGCTTGTGGGCATGTAAGAAATCTGGTATGAATGGCAGTCCCTTCATGTTATGCTTGAGAATCATGTCAAAGATACCGGAGAACAAAATGACTCGGTTATTGTTGATGTGAAGGCTCTTGCAGACGATCATAAGGCCAGGCTTTCCAAACTCGATGCAGAACTTGGAATTCTGAAGATGGCAGTCCATTCCTCTGGCGATGCGTCTAGATCTGATGCATGCGCCTTTAAAACGAAAGTCCCTGAACCAAAGCCCTTTTCTGGTGGCAGAAATGCAAAGGAATTAGAGAATTTCTTGTGGGATATGTCTCACTGCTTCAAGGCAGTTCATACACCAGATGCCGAGAAGGTTAATCTTACAAACATGTTTCTTTCAGGAGATGCGAAATTGTGGTGGCGCACTCGGTATGAGGATGAATCTCGTCCTCAAATTCAGACTTGGGAAGCAATGATGGAGGAATTGAGGGAGCAGTTCCTTCTTACCAATACTGTATAGCAGGCACGTGATAATCTCCACCGATTGAAGCAAACTGGTACTGTTCGTGAGTATGTGAAGGAATTCTCGTCCTTGATGTTGGACATTAAGAACATTTCTGATGTGACGGAAACTAAGTTCCAGAATCGTTTAATATTGCGTATAGACCGAACAAAAATTTTTATGTAAAACCCTAGTGTGGAATCAGATTTTACCTTCGAGATCTCTCTGCTTTGATCTCGTCTCAGCACGAACAGGGATTGGTGGAGACAAATCGAGAACACGGGCTCGATAGAACCTCAAGATCTTCTATCGTATTCCTTTCGCCGTGCAATCCTGTACCGAGTGTGGGCTGCGGTATCACCAAGATCTCATCCTCTACTCTCTACGGCACAAACCCTAAATTTGTGAGAATTATTGTGTCGAGAGAAGAGGCAAGGCTGGCATATATAAAAGGCTACGATAGGGACCCTAAGGAGAAATAAGTGTTTGGGCTTACTATGGAAAACTGGAATCCTAATTCGATTAAGAATTGATTCCTTCCATAAATTATAATTCACACCACTAAAGAATTATAATTGCACTCCCGTCCTTATCTCAAAATTATATTTCGAGCTCCTTATTATTAAATACTTATTATTCTCCCCACGTTAAGATTACAGATAACCGTCATTTAAATTAAATTACTGACAATTATATTTAAATGACTTCTTAATCCTTGAGCCTACCACTTAACTTATTTGACATGTCGGATTAACATAATCCACCTGCAGGGTTTGACATGATCAAAACTTATAAGCTTCTCAAGGGGTTATCATCAATCCCTATACCGGGACGCGGATTCTGTCAATAATTAATATTTATCATACATATAGTGTTGCCATCCAATTCACGAAGATTATTGATCCATAAATGAATCTCACTTTTAATGAGTCAAAACAGCAAACACTACATATATATGTCTATTAATTATTTCAAGATTAAGAGCATAAGTAATCATAATAACCATGGGATTTTAAATTGTTTTATATAATCAGTATAAAAATAATTAACCCAAACTGGTCCTGTTCAATACACATAAAGTGTACTAGCATAACGAGTTAAAACTACACCATTTCCTGTAGTCAAGATAAACTATTAAAACTTGTGCTACAATCCTACCGATGGTTGTCCAATTCCATCTAAGATCGTGAACCAATAAACTTATATTTCACAAGAACTGATGATATGATCCTCTGTGTGTAAGCTATACTCTACACATAAAATCATCTACTATATGGAATAAAAGACACACACATGCACAATATTTAAATAAATAATATCATGTAACCATTGCCCATAAAGATTCTCATTAAAATAGCAAAACCGAGTCTATATAACATACCAATAATAATAAAATCATGGCTTTTAGTATATCACTCTAACATGATGATGACAAAATGTTCAACTTCATAAAAGGACTGCAGAATTGGGCACAAACTGAACTGCGGAGGCAAGGTGTCAAAGACTTGCCCGCAGCCATGGCCGCGGCAGATGCACTGGTCGATTACAAATCTAATGCAGCCCCAACAGAGAAGGACAAAGGGAAAGGTAAGGAGGGGTCGAAGAACAATAAGTGGAAGAACAAAAAAAAGGCCGCAATGAAGGTTCCATTTCAAATGTTTCACAGACCCAGCATGAAAACCCGCAGCGCCCAAGAGGGGAAGGTGTTTCATTTGTGATGGCCCGCACATGGCCAAGAATTGTACCAAGAAGGAAAAAGTTAATGCTGTGGTGGTGGAAGAGGGAAGCCATTCTGGAAATGAACCAACTCGTGTCAACCCGCTGCAACTCCTCAATGTGATTTAGAGGGAAGTGCAGCCTGCGACTGTGAATGGGTTGATGTATGTTCAGGTGTTGCTGAATAATGTGACTATTCGTGCGATGGTTGACACAGGTGCCACGCACAACTTCGTTTCAGACCGAGAAGTGCAGAGATTGGGCCTTTCATTAGTTGATGATGACAGCAGAATTAAAGCAGTGAACTCGGATGCGAGACCGGTCGGTGGCGTTGCAAGAGATGTGTCATTGAAAGTGGGTAATTAGTGTGGTTGTTGCAGTTTCATGACTGTGCCTTTGGATGATTTTCAAGTCATACTCGGCTTAGAATTCTTCCTTAAGGCACAAGTTTCAGTTATGCCGCACTTGCAAGGATTGTTCATCATGGATATGCCAAATCCGTGTTTTGTTCCATTGTCGAGGACCGAGGCCAGACAGAAATGTGTTCTGCCTTATAATTGAAGAGTGGTCTGAAGAAAGGGGAAATGACGTACTTGGCTATGATCTTTGAGGAAGAGGAATCCGTGGGTTTGCAGGTGCCAGAATATGTTGCAGAGTTACTGAAAGAGTTCGATGATGTGATGCCTGGTGAACTCCCATCAAAATTGCCTCCAAGGAGGGAGATTGATCATGCCATCGAGTTGGTGCCTGGTGCAAAACCATCAGCACAGGCCCTATATCGCATGGCCCCGACTGAGTTGGCTGAGTTGCGGAAACAGTTATATGAGATGTTGAAGGCTGGGTTCATTAGGCCTTTAAAGGCGCCTTACGGTACCTCTGTTCTTTTTCAGAAGAAGAATGATGGTTCACTCAGAATGTGTGTGGACTATCGGGCCTTGAATAAGGTCACCATTTGAAACAATTATCCAGTATTGATTCAGGATGAATTGTTTGATCGATTGGGGAAAGCCAAATTCTTCACCAAAATGGATCTACGATCAGGGTATTATCAGGTCAGAATTGCTGAAAGTGATGAGCCGAAAACTGCTTGTGTAACAAGGTATGGCTCTTACGAGTATTTAGTTATGCTTTTTGGCTTGACAAATGCACCTACTACTTTCTGTACGTTGATGAACAATTTGTTTAGAGAGTACCTTGGTGATTTCATGGTGATATATTTGGATGATATTGTGGTATATAGTTGAACCCTTGAGGAGCATGTTGAGCACCTCAGGTTGGCCTTAAAGAAATTAAGGGAGGCAAAATTGTATTTAAAGTTGCAAAAATGTGAGTTCGTCCAGAAGGAAATCATGTTCCTTGGCCATATAATTTATGAGGGTAGCGTGCGGATGGACCCAAAGAAAATTCAGGCTATTGTGGAATGGCCTGCTCCCACAAAGGTCACAGAACTTAGGAGTTTTCTGGGTTTGACGAATTATTATTGAAAGTTTGTGAAGGGGTATTCTAAGAAATGTGCGTGTTTGACCGATCTGTTGAAGAAGGATAGGCCTTGGATCTGGTCGCCTGAATGCCAGGAGGCATTCGACAAATTGAAGGCGGTAGTGACTACTAATCCCATACTTCGTTTGCCTGATTTTGACTTGCCTTTTGAAGTCCATACAGATGCATCGAACTTTACAATTGGGGGTATTCTTGTACAAGTAGATCATCCCGTGGCTTTTGAAAGAAGGAAACTTAGTGATACCGAGCGGCGGTATTCAGTTCATGAGAAGGAGATGATAGCAGTCGTTCATTATGTTCATACATGGCGGCACTACTTGTTGGGTAGACATTTTCTTGTGTTTACTGATAATGTTGCTACTAGTTGTTTTAATTCTATGAAGAAACTAACCCCTAAACAGGCAAGATGAAATGACTTCATGGCTCAGTTCCATTATACATTGCAATATAAACCAGGGAGTGTGAATCAGGTTACTGATACTCTTAGCCGTATGCCAGCGGTGGTTGAGAATGCAGAGTGCAGTACTACAACGGTAGTGAGAGTTACAGTAGTTTCACAGGTTACAGGTGACATATTGCAGCAGATCAGGGAGAAGACTGATCTGGATCCGGTTATCAGTCAGCTAGTGAGACAGGTGCAAGATGGTTTGATCCGAAGGTTTTGGGTCGAGGATGGCGTTTTGTATGCAAAAGGGCATAGACCCTATGTGCTAAAGACGGGTGGGTTACGGCAAGTTTTGCTGAAAGAAACTCATGATGCTCTTTATGCAGGTTATCTAGGGCAAGAACGCACACTTGCTCTTATTTCTGAGAGTTATTATTGGCCCCGTATGGAAGCAGATGTTGAACTCTATGTCAGAACTTGTCTTGTTTGCCAGCAGGATAAGACGGAGAGGAAGAAAGCAGCAGGTACTTTGGAACCCCTCCCAATTCCAACCAGGCCTTGGGAGAGTGTTTCAATGGACTTCATCAACGGCTTACCAAAGATGAAGGATTTCGTGTCCATAATGGTGGTTGTGGACAGGTTCTCAAAGTATGCTACATTCATTCCTGCTCCAAAAGTGTGTTCCGCTGAGGTTGCAGTAGATTTGTTCTTTAGGCATGTGGTCAAATTCTGGGGGTTACCGCTGGATATCGTTAGTGATAGGGATGCACGGTTTACAGGACGGTTCTGGACCGCGCTATTTGAGATGTTGGGTTCTCAATTGAAATTTTCCACAGCAAATCATCCTCAAACCGATGGGCAGACAGAACGTGTTAATGCTCTGCTTGAGGAGTACTTGCGGCATTATGTGACAGCAAATCAGTCAAACTGGATTGATTTACTTGATGTGGCACAATTCAATTACAATTTACATCAAAGTTCTTCTACAGGTCAGAGTCCGTTTGAGTTGGCTACGGGCCAGCAGCCACTCACTCCGCATGAAGTGGCTAAACAGAAATCTCAGGGTCGTTGTCCTGCAGCCTATCGTTATGCTCGTGAAAAGCAAGAGAGGGGAGGAGGCCAAAGATGTGTTGGCTAAATCAGTGCGAATGATGAAGAAATGGGCAAATGAAAGTAGAAGGCCAGTTGAGTTTGATGTGGGTGACCGAGTGATGCTGAAGTTGACTCCACATGTTTGGAAGAAAGTTTGCCGGAAAACCGCTCACAAAGGGTTGATCCAGCGATATGATGGTCCATTCGAGATCACAGGGAGAATTGGAAGGTTGGCTTATCGCCTTGATTTGCCAGCCCGACTCAAACTCCATCCAGTCTTTCATGTTAGTTTTTTGAAGAAGTATGTTGAGGATACAAACGATCATAGCAAGGGTGCAAGGACATGGGCTCCTCCAACAATCAGAAAACAGTATACCGAGGTTGCTGAGGCAACCCTAGATCACAGAACCGAGGGTCAGAGTAAGAAGAATCGAAGAATTTACTACTTAGTAAAGTGGAAAAGAAAGGCACCGGAAGAGGCAACTTGAGAGAAAGACACACAACTTTTGCAATTTGAAAACTTGATCCACCGTTACTTAGACTCGACCTCGACGAGGACGTCGAGGAAATCTAGTGGGGGTGGCTTGTTAGACCCTAAGTAGTTGGGGTTGTAGTTGGCATGACTTGGTTGCACCATTGCCAAGGCATGCCCGGTAGAAATAAGGAGTGCAGGATTTTAGAGGCTTTCTGTGCGGGCAGTTAGGCTCTATTCGAGAAATCCAGCCAAGTGCGTGGGCACTTGGGTTGCAGCAACTTGTGACACCTGATGTGCACTGCTACCACTTTGGATATTTCATTAAGTGGTATTATAGGGGGCTGGTGTAAGCTGTGGCATGCAGTCCCCATGCGGGCTAAGTGTGGGCGTCCGACACAGCACGTGGGTTACTAGAATTGCATTGTGGGCTAATGTTGCCTAAGTCATGAGTGGCTCATGACTTGAATTTGTAGGAATTTGAGAAAGGACCGAAACTACGTCGTTTTGATACATGGATAGGCAGCTGAGGATGCTAGCTGCTTGTGGGCAGTTGGCTGTCTAAATTGAGACAAGGGAAACTCCCTTGCACATGCTTGGCACAGGACAAGATAGTTTTGTGTAGACAAAACTACCTGACAGTTATATGGGTTCTTGTGTTTGAATTTAGACAAGGCAGTTGTGTTAGTTCTTGTGTTTGAATTAGACAAGGCAATTTTGTGCAGACAAAACCACCTTGTAGTTGTGTTGGCTTCTTATGTTTGAATTTCGAATTCCCTAGGCAGTTGGGGTTGTCAACTACATGCATGCATATAATTGTTGTCTCAGCCAAGTGTGTTTGGCTGGTTAGACAAATGTGATATTTGTGTATTCCTTTGTAAAACTATTGAGGCAATAGAGAAAATGTTAGGATGTTTGGGAGTATTGTCCCTGTAATTTGCTTGTTCCTATAATATAATTTGTGTGTGTGCTTATATTTGCTGGTTGTTTGTGAAACAACGCAATCACTTGGTAAGCCTCTAACAAAAAAAAAGAATTATACCGTGACAATACCCATATTCAAGTCTTATATTTATTATTTGTTGATGGTAAAAAATGAAGAAATTTTTATTTTTCTCAAACATAAATAAATTGTAATAACATTAGTTGTGCAATTAATGTGTTTGTACTATATTATGTACCATTATTTTTACGGTACATGGGTTTTTCGGAACGAAAACAGTAGATTATATATTATTAGAAACCGGAAATACATTATTATGGAGAGGTAACAGGAAACTATATGAACCATCTCCATCCTGGAGATAAAGCCATCAACATTTCTAACATATTTCGTATGTACTAAACAATTTCCGTCATTGCCGAATAAAAGACACCCACTCGACTCACCCCAACAAAACATCTGCTATCAATGAAACCCAAATAAGATATGGATTTCTCATGTGCTCTCAAGCGAGAGAGTTAAGGTGGGGGAATTCTCTCACACAAAAAGGTTGCATTTTGTCATTTTAAAAATGCCATATTATAGATGTGTAACTACTATTTGGAATATGCATTAAACAATTTGTTATCCTGCACGTACGACATGTTACAACTTGCGTATAGGCAACATAAAGAAAATAAATCAACTAACTAACAAGTAACTTTATGGTTGAGCAAGATTCTAATTTGTTTAGCAGCAAGGATCCGACAACAACTGATGACCAAAAATGATGCAAGCCCGAAAGGGGAAAGACAAAAGTAAATTAAAACATGAAGGAGGGCTATTATAATAGAGCAGGAACCAAAGAAAGGATACAAAGGCCAGAGATAATACAGTTTTTACACACAATCAGGAAGCACAAATATATATTAGAAAACTTTCTTCTTTGTTGCCCCCCGGATTTTTGGGGTAAAAAGTTAATTTTGAATAGGGACCCAAGTACCCAACCATAACTCTACTAGCTATTTCCAGATGTGGAGACTTCAGCACTGCAAACTGGACAAACCTACATCCACACAACAAGCCATACATAAATTCATATATTCATCAATTCTTTTCCACATATTTAAAAGAGTATATAGGGGAAAGTACCATTGCTTGGTATATTTAAAAATAAAAAATAAAATATTTGATTAAAGATCAGCCCCCTATAACCAATAATAAGAAGACCTAATCGGTGGGTGACAAAGGACCGATTCACACCGGATAGATCAGCTTGTGTTATTATGCAGGACCAAGGGGTTGTAGCTACAGTCAAGATGAGCAGTCCCCTTGGGTCAGAGGTGGACAAGGGCTCGTGCATGCAGACTTGGGCTACACTCGCACTATATATGATAGTAAGGTTTGTGGTGCCAAGTCCAGCTGGAATTGCAATGGGCTTATGACCTCTTAATACCCAAGCCGCTATATTACAAAATCAAATTCATTATATTTTATACTTGAATTAAAAAAAAAAAGAAGGGGAACCCCACCAAAAAAAAAGAAAAGAAAAGAAAAAAAGAATGAAGGGCATTCACAAATCAAATTCAATGCTTTTTGTCTTTTAACTTCGCCGCTTTTCTCCTCCCTTCCAATTTCCAATGCATCTCAACCATTGAACGCGATAACTAGCATTACTCTCTCCTTTTTTTCCCTCATGTCGTCTTCTTGTGATCAGTGTTCTAAAAATTGGGATCAATTGTGGATTAATCGGGAATTAATGTCTCAGTCGGGTTGAGATGTTTAGGAGTTAGGACCAGGCCTAGTCTTGAGAGAAAATTTAACGGGAAAAATTGGGATTAATCTGTTAGTCGTTCCCAGTCAGGATTATCTACCTTGGGTCAAATTTTTTTTTATCCAAAACAATGTCATTTGGTATTAAAAAAAAAATCTTCTGGGTTATTCCTTCCTTTAGTCGTTCCTCCTGGCACTTCCACTCACAGTCGTGTTTTTCTTCACGTAGTCCCCCTTTTCACTCTCACGCACTAAACCCTAGTTTCGAAGTTTCAATCAGTTTGGGATTAATCTGTCTCTCTCTCTCTCTCTCAATCAATCTCGCAGCAGCCACCAGACCATCACGCACTGAACCCTAGATTTGAAGTTTCAATCTCTCTCTCTGTCCACAACTCTCTAAACCCTAGCTTTTTGAAGGTTTTTGATTTGAGGTTTGTTTTGGATATGCATGTTAGTTGATTGGATGTTTGGAGAATTACTGTCATTCTGAAAAATGTTATGATTTCTCTTGTTTTATTAGTATTATATTACTTAATTATTATTTAAGTGAAAAATTATTTGTCCGATTAATCCCCTAGTCTCCAGTCTCCACCTGCCAACCTAGGACCGACTAGCTATTTTTAGAACATTGCTTGTGATGTTTCCTTATTGGAACTGTGGTTGTTTCTGCCAATGCTTCACTTTTATTTCATTCATCTATACCAAGTTTTTCCTAGGTAAATGGTTTCTATGGTGTTTCCTTATTGGAACTCCAGTCATTTCTACCAATGTTTCACTTCTATTTTATTCACCTATACCAAGTTTTTTCTAGGTAAAAGTTTCGTTCAGTTTTCCTTTCCTTGCACTCTTTCCTAAGACGTACAACCAATTATTCTTGATGACCTAATCTGCACCAACCCGATCTAGTTCGTTTTTTCCTTTTCCCGTTTTGTGTTCTGGTTCAAAATTTCTTGAGCCAATTGCCTAGTCAGGATTGGTTTGGCTCTGAAGATAGTAACTGAACCAAACACAGCCATGTGCACCCCAACTCCTCTCATTTGTATGAGCATGCTACCCTCCTACAAGCACAAATCCAGTTCACTTTTGAATTTGAAATTTCAGTCATAATACAAAAATTAAAAATTATTTATCAATGGCAACTTGACCAGGAAAATGGTAATCCTTGACAAATCTAGCACAAGTACCCTAAAGTATAAGTAATTAAAATTCTTTCTTCACAACTACACTGAAAATCGATACTGAGAACATGCCCTGAGGGCCTGAAAAAAGCTAAAAAATATTAGAACATAGAACACGTACCTTGTTTATTCGCAACCAGTTGTTTATGCACTCACAATGATAAGCATGTTTACAAGAAAGCACAGTCAAGGTGTCACCATCCTCATAGTCCAACCGACAAATAACGCAACTGAAATGTAAGACAGATTTTGTCAGCACTCGACCCTCATTTTCATTTCAAAACTTAGGGACTATACTTACGGATCGCTGCTTCCTTCTTGACTACTTTGCTTCTTATAATTCACTGAAGGCAAAGCGGCAATATTATCAGCAGAAAGCCCTCTGCTCTCAGTTCCAACTACTTCGCCCAATGCAATCAATTCCTGAAATATAGAACCAAACTCCAACAAGTTATATTTGTGTACATATATAATTATCTATACAAATTAATCTGTTGTGGTATCAGTAATCCAACCAGAAGCATCAAATTTCATAGCAGACTTACCTCGTATGAAAGTTCATCTGGATCAACCTCTTCCCACGTATCCTGGAGAGGCCATAACACATTAGATATAAACACCACGACCCAACAAAACTGCAATACCAACTACTACGGGAACACAAGCCAAATGAACATGCATATACAGAACAGACTTCAGTAGGGCAAAATAAACTGTACCATCCTATAAAGAACTACAAACTCAAAAGTTCTATCTTATTAGACTACAAAAAGGTGTAGCTACAATTATAATAACGGGTTTCAAAATTACAGCTGACTACGGTTTTGCTATAAAGGGAGTATATTACAAAATTCTCCTCACAAGAAAGGGTCAGTGGGTCTAGAAACCCACCCCAACATGCAAAAGCTCCTAGGAGATTGTATGAGGGCAAAAATTAAGCCAGGCATTTTAGGACCTATCACCAATAAAGAGAAGAGCATGCTATGGAAATGAATTTTCTTCCTCATGTACAGAAATATACATATCCATGTTATATTCAAAAACAGATTCACTTCTGTGCACAATCTTTTAGCAACAACAACAACAACAACAACAACAACAAGCCTTTATCCCACTAGGTGGGGTCGGCTACATGGATCAAACGACGCCATAGTGGTCTGTCGTGAATCATATCTCTAGTGAAACCATTCGCCTCTAAATCCTTCTTAATAGTTTCACCTATAGTTTTTCTAGGTCTTCCTCTGCCTCTAACAACTAGGCTTCCCTCCATATGATCAACTCTCCTAACCATGGCATCTGCAGGTCTCCTCCATACATGCCCAAACCATCTAAGTCGAGATTCAACCATCTTTTCTGTAATAGGTCTCCTAACAATCTTTTAGCAAACGGTTGGAAAAATTTTAATCATGGATTCCAACAAGGAAGTTATAGCAGCAGAGTATACTAAAAAAAATGTGTACATGATTATTCATGCAGACTCTGAAAATTATTAATTAGCAAAAAACCTTTTTAGTAAATGGGTCAAATGTATAAAACATAAAATTTTGACCTCCTTAACTTTGGGGAAATTGTCAGCATTAGCCTCTCCATGGTCCCACCCTGTTGAGAAATTCTACTGTTGGCCTTCTTCATTCCATAAAATATACCAAACAGGAAAAGGGAAAAGGTCATTATAGGGTCTTACTCCTACTTTTTGAGCTTGTCGAGTTTCCATACAGTGTAATTTCATATTGTGCCATACAAGTGGCACTGTCCCATGTTTGTGCAAAAGAGGTAAAGTAAAGCCCAAAAAGCTAAAATACTTATTTGCCTATTGATGAAGGGCTCAATATGTGCCCGTGCATAAGGTAATCTCAGCCATTACTATCCACTATCTGTAACTCCAGCAAACCACAAAACTTAAACCATGTCATATGCACCACTATGGTAAAATAACTCCTTTTCACTCCAAAAGGCTGTCATGTTTCCATTTCTGCAACTTATGAAAAGCCATTATTGATCCTAGTGAAAGTACAACAACATTAACTTGCCAAAAGGCTACTTTTGCCTGTATAATGGTTAACACAGCAGATTCAGAAATTTTCAATATAGCTTTGATATTGGAAAGGGCCATAATATATGCATACAAAAAGTCCAATAGTTTAACAATAACCCAGATAGGTTTAAAGTAGAGCCTATTTAGACGGACAAGATACGTCATGGTTGAAACTGGGTCATCCAACAAACGGTTGAGAGTTGAGACTTGGGAATTTGAGTCATAACAAATTATTACCTGGGAATTACCACCATGATCATCATCACTTTCCTCGGGTTCACCTGTAACCACTGGCAGTCAACAAAAGCTCTAATTAGTTACCTACGTCTCAGCAGCATGGCAGAGGTAATTGACAATGGCAAAGCAGTAAATAATCAACAACCAGTTACAACTAAGATACCCACTATCATTTAATCCAGCTAGTGCCAATAATCTAGCAGCCATTTCTCGATCTTCAGCATCTTGTAGAGCTCTTGCATAGGCCTCATCACTAGGAAACGCGGAAGGATCTAATTCCACACCTGGGCTATTATCCTCTTCGTCATCAGTATGAGCATGCACATCAAATGCATCATCCTCCTCATCATCCTCGTCATCCTCATCATCCTCATCACCAACATGATCATCAGCATCATATTCGTCTTCACTAGGATCATCAAAATCATCATCATCCCCATGTGCATAATTTCCAGATTCCCAACTTCCGTAATGATTCCCATCAACATTCATGCTTAGCATCATGTATGCCCTTTCCTACTCCGCAAACAATCAAATTATCACATACTAAACAAAAACAAAAAATAGTTTGCATGAAAGTTATATGTAGATAGAAGAAAGAAGGGAAAAGGAAACAAGGTGCTGAATTGACGTCTTTTGCTATATCACTTTTCTATCTTTTGATAGTGATTCATGCTACTCTCAAATCTGATATCACCTCAATTCAGCCAAACAATGAATCTTGCATACCAGAGAGGGGAATTTACCTCACTAAAGAGTCATAAGCAGTGAGCATATGCATTTACATTAAGGGATAGAAGTTTCTAAATTATCTAAAAGAAATTTCTAAGTAGTGCCTAAGAATTGTCACTTTCAACAAAATCCATGCAGCTGCTTTAAATTTGAAAGTGTCAATACGTTTTATTTACATCTCTGCATCTCATAAGAGTATAAGAGTAAAATTTCATTAAAGACACCTCTCCTAGATCTTTCAAATGAGAGCACTAATCAATATAACATAACTCAAATGGAAAATGTGAAATCGCATGTCATCCTGAAGGCATGTAGTGAAAGACGAATAAAACAGGAATAGTCACATATGCCAAAGACGTGGTATGGGCATGCTAAAGTACTTGCTTGTCATATCGACGGTAACCTAGCACGGGTTAAAATTTATTGTTGATGTGAAAGCAAAATAGAGGTTGTAGAGACGGTGGTTCAACAAAACAAATTTTATGTTGGAATATGGTAAGGTCAATAATACTATGGATGCAGGTGATCCAATGTAGGCAAAGGATGCTCCATATATCATAAATACAAATAGTTTTCAACAAGAACTTATTTAAGTGGTTCCATAGGAACGGATAATTTGTCTTGGGAACAAACTTGAATAGGACGGCACAAACTAATGATTCTTCATAGGTAGGGACTTAAGAGTATTGTAAGCAAAAGAGTAACTACTATTAGGCACAGGCAGGTATTTTATCCAAACTCCAATAATGTTTTAGGTAGCAGCAGTTTCTCTACTTGTGTGTATATATATAGACTGACATACTAGGTTGTAACCCATGCTGGCACTATCCACCTTTAAAAAATCACCTTCAATCTCAACCACACAATTTTTTATACGTTATACATTGTTAAGATTCAAAAACCATTGCCCCTTATTATATAGATGGTCCAAAAGCTAAAGATCCATTCTATTTACTTCAACTTTGAGCAACAAATTGTAAAAACTGACTATCAAGAATACTTGAAGCTCGATTCTTAAAATTACAAAATAAAAAATAGAAAGAAAATGGTGACACTAGCATTGCATCACTAAAATTTCAAAATCAGATTAGCAGAACTCAAAAGGCTCAAGTAAATAAACGAGCCAACCTGGCTTACACTAAATAATAGCATAAAACTACCAAGCGGAAGTGAACAAACAGAGAGGCACACATAAAAAAGAATGCTACAAAAACCCTATCAATTTAACCTAAGATAAATGCACTGACATGCAAACACACAAACAGACAAATATATCATCCTAACTTTCCGTTTGATAATGAAGTTGGAAATTTCGTGGAAAATAATTACTTTTATGAGAAGTTAGAAGATAAGATAGAACAATTTAATAAGATGCTCTCCATTTTAGGCTTATTCTTAAGAGTTCTTAGAAACATCTCAGCATATTACAGAACTTATTTTCTAACTTCTGCCACAAATCTGTTGTTTTTGCTATCATTTCCAACTTGGTATCAAACGAAGCATAAGAGTAATTAAATTTAGGCGCCGAATCCCCTAAAATTCAAACTAGCTCTTCCGGTTAGCACAGAGACACCACAAGTATATATATAATATATATAAAGAGAGAGAGAGAAAGTGAGAATGTAAAGTTATAGATTGAAACCTGCTCTTGTAAGGTACGGGCGAGAGCGAGATCAGCATCGACCTGGCTGAGGTTGGTGAACGGAGTTCTCGCCGTCGATGACTGCCGACTTTGATCATCATTTTCATTCACCGCCGCCACGTCGGTGGCTCCTTCTTGTACTACTACAGCAACAGTCGCCGAATTGATATCGTTAGGGTTTTGTTCGGTGGCGGTGGGCTTGGCTTCGCCGCTACCAGCTTTAGAGTTGTCCATTATCGGATTCGAAAATGAAAATGAAAAAAAAAAAAAAGAAAAAAAAAGAGCCTTTGGATGATGAAATCGAAAGTGGCTAGTAGATGGGATCGTTAGGTTGGATTGAATGGGGGAATTGAAATTGAAGTGAGAGGTACGTCGATGAAACTCCTAACGAAGACGAAAGTTATGATTAGAGAGAGAAAGTAAAAAGTATGCGCGTTTGGTGTTTTCTTTACTTTTAAAAATCAAATTTTGTGAACGAACAGAGAGAGGCTTGTAACTGGGCTGGATCATACAAACATAGGCCTCAACATCTGTCCTTCGGTTGCGTCAAGATTAATCTTTCGTAACAAAATCAAAAACGATTGACTTGTACCGGAAGTAGAAAAATAAATTGAGTTATAATTTTTTAAGTATATTATGTAAAGAAATTTTTTTTATGAAAAATATTTATATTTTTTATTTTTTTTTTCAAATTTTTACACAAATCAAAATTTTCATATCATACATAAATGATTGTTTGATTTTTTTTTGTTCATTTTTGAAATTTAAAATGGTAATTTCAAATAAAAAGTTTGAGTTTTATCGACATATAATTCAACATATTGATATAAATTATAAAATATTAAAATATTGGGTCATAAGCAACCGTAGTTATTTGTTGACTTCAGAAGTTGTTTGTTAAATATGAATGGATTCAGTGTATACTATTTGTATGTATATATATTGTTCAAAATGCCTCTGAACTTATATTTGAATCCATGCTCTCATGATTTTTGAAATATACTAACTCTTGGAACGAACAATGATTGTATTCACAAGATTATGAAGTTCGTACTCTTTATTACCATTTTCAAGAAAATATATAGTATTAAAGATGAAACAAAAGGAGCTGAAAATAATAACAATTTTGAAAGACTAGATAGCTGAATTACCGGTTGATTGAATTGGAAAGGACAAAGAGAAATTATGGGCCCAATTTAACTACATGATGATAGTTAGTAACTCCCCAGAAATTTGTAAAAGAATTAGTGCAATGATCAAGAGTAATGATATTAGTGCAATGATCAACAGTAATGTTTTTAAGTTAGTATGTAATTTTAGTGTGGTGTAAATTGTTTTATTTATTATAGAAATCCCATCCCCCCGGGTGACATTCAAAAAAAGACTTTATGGAGAATGTGGTGTGATGAAATTGGGACGTGATATTACTAGTGTGAAAGCGGATACAAATGAGAACTACAAAGCATAACTAAAATTTAATCATCGGGGAGGGCTTTTTTGATGTTGCCTTAATTTTTTAATTTTATTTTTAAACAAATGTATAAAAATTGAATAAACCCGAATCAAAACCAAACCAAAAAGGGATCTAGGTCTCGATGATTCAAAAACTGAATCCAGCCGAAACCGGATTTTCAAATTAAGTTTGGTTTTAGGTCTCCTAAATTTTTAGCTGGATCGCAACCGAAAACACCTGGGTGCAAGACTTGGTGTCCACCTTGAGTAGAAACTTCACATTAGTAGCCAAAATAAAGATAAAAATGACCACATGTACAACAATGTGCAGAAGACATTTATACCTCACAGAAGCATAGCCCTCGAATTATACTGGTATTTTCACCCGAATTAATTCGAGGACTTTCAAGAGGGATGTTCATAAAGATGCCAGGTGTTCTACTTCAGAGTAATTTTATTTTGGGTATGGTTACAAGAACTTCTGGAGTTGGGGGGGGGTCAGGAAAAGGTTGAAGAAAGTAATTTCCTTGAAATTCTGGCCGGAATTTATGTGCTATATAATCAGGCAAGTGAAGGATTTGGTATCAGAAACTTGTACAGGTGTATATAGTTTGAACTCTAGATTTCATTTAGGGTGTCCTAGGAAAATTATTTCAAAAAGGCCTAATGTACTTCCTCTATATTGTCAGCTTTAAAGTGATTCTCAAATTGTCAAATTCGATGACTTTTTATTGTAGAGACCCCAAAGATCACATGAAACATCCCAACAACATAACTTGATTCATAATGCGATCCATGAACAAAAATTATCCCATAGACGGAAAAGTAAACAGCATACAGACTACGGGTTAAAGCAAATTTATGCTTGCACCATAGACGGAACTTTTTGACTACGCACGAGAACTAATAACACAGCAACAACCAGTGCGACATTTATTGACCTTCGAATTAAATACACGTACCATTACTAATAACAACACAATAGACCTATGCTTGTGGAACTAACTTAATGGTCCGGGGAAAGAACATATACTACTACATATAAAATCAACAAAAGAACACGCATATATAAAATATAAATGTAACTAGTATAAGTTTATGAAATGAGCTTGCGAGTTGAGTGGCACCACCGATCGTACGAGAATTGGAGATTTGGCCAATCTGAGTTTGAAGTGGTGAAGTCTTGGAACCAGTTGCTAAGTACAACCTCTTGATCGACAGCTGGTAAGCTGGCGATTAGAACATCCATTACTCTCTCCATTTCTGCCTTTTCGTAACCTGAAAGTACTGGATACGAAAGCCCATTGTCTGCGTAAATGAACACCGGAAGCCATAGCACTAGCAGCCTGAACTTCACTTGGCTAGGCACCTCCAGGTCTGGTCCATTTACATCGCCAAATAAAATAGCTAGGGACGAGGAAAAATAATACGTTGTTCATTGATTAGTTAGCTTCTCATATAAATCCAACAATTTGAATAATGCTTCAATCAACAAGCAAATTAGACTATAAATGAGAAAAACACACAGTAATGGAAAAATACTTGAAAAATATATTATCAAGTTATAATAGTTCTGACTATCATCCACCATTAATATCATGCCATCAGCAAAGTGCCTCAGGCTCCTCCAGTGGGATGGAAATCACACCAGGGAAGAGGTGCAAAAATCTGGACCATTGATTTAAAAGCGCATTGCTCAAATTTCACAATTAGCTTCAATCTAATGTGGTGTTTGCTTTGTACCTCTTAATGCTCTAAATTGACTAGAATTCGGCATTCATCATCAACATCAAAAGAAAAATCTTGTGCCAAATGCTTAATTTAATTTTAATGGAACTGTTATGATAGTGCCACTATTGTTTTCATCCGTTAGGTATTGATATTTGATGCTAATACAAGGTGAACTTGTAAAATCCCATGTTACCACGTATTCAGAATTCAAAGCCTAATAAAATCTTATACATTGAAGTTCCGTTCAGCATTATGCATTCAAAGTTTAGCAATTTGTGTTCAGCCTTGGTAGGCTAAAAAAACAAACGGCTCAAAGGAATCCATGTAGGTAAAAAAATACTTAGACTAATTTGATCGGTCTACTTTAAAAATAATGTAGAGTGATGATATAACTGACCGGAGATTTTTAGAATGAAGCCTTGGACTCTAGGGTTGGTGGTGAGAGCAAGAGAAGCCAAACCAGAAGCTAAGCTCCATTGCACCAAAGCCTCATCCACCGCCCCACAGCTCCTCATTTTATTCGTTATCCACAGCAACTCCTGCGCGTGCTTCTCAGCTGCCACGTCATCCACTCTGTCACCTCCAAGACCCTGTTGCCTCTGCTTCTTCTGCAAACTCCAGAGCCCAGTAATACCCGAAGGTAAAATCAGGCCAAGCCCCTTGAATAGGACCGGTGCCAGGTACGAGCCGAGCGGGATTGAACCAATGAGCCGCGTGGTCCATGAGCCCGAGTCATCAATCTTTTGGCCACTCTGGAGTGAGTGGTACAAAAGGCCTAATGTACGAGCAAATGCTGAAGACAGAGCCGCACGGTTGATATAGAGCAGGTCAGCGTGGCCGTTTCTGGTGTTCTCGTCAACAATCTTGTCGGCCATTGAGACGGCGAGCTGGTACTTTCTCGAGCTCGCCGGAAGTTCGTTTAGCAGAGCCAGTATCTAGAAAAAGACAAAATGTTATGTACAGGACCTGTAACTGTAAACTTTGCGCAGTAATTATTCATAACGGACTTAATTCATTAATCAATATACTGGTCACAATCACAAGGTGTAACTTGAATGCGTCTTGTAGAAGTACTCTATTGAAATGAAAGATACGTCCAGGGGTGTCACCGTAAATTTGAATTATGGATCATAAGACAGGACAGTTGAGTTTGTGCTTGGAAGGTGCCAAGTCAGCACAACATTTCGCTTGCTTTCCCAAGATTGACATGATGTTCTGTTAGATGTTAATGTGAGACACGTGGCACATTTGCATGTCAAATATTGCTGTTGGACATATTAGGAACATTATGTTGAAAACTTAATAAAATAAAAAGGCAACTTCTCTTTCCTTTCGTTTCTTTCAAGACTTTTACAATTTTTAATTTCGTTTAATTTACAAGATGTGGCTCTAGAGCTTCTGTTACCACTCAACTGAAATTATGGGACTTGGATTTGGGTAGTTTAGAATTATCGTGGGTAATCCTTATCACTTAAATTAATTCCTTCATTTCAGTAACATTAAATTATTTCATAATAGTTGATTCCAATTTTCAATAGTCTAGTTTTTTTAAGAAAAAAGTGTCCCTCCTACGAGCTTGGGGGATCAAAAGGCTTCTATAATCAGGGTATATCAAGCTTACTAAAGTACTAACTTGTAACATAAGAATGTGTGTCTGCGTACATAAGTGCATAATTTACACATACATGACATCTAGCTACCACGTCAAATAAAGCACCGGCTCACCAATTGCAGTGGGTTACGGGAGGGAAGTTGCTACAGACACTCAAAATATTACTACTCAATATTATAAGTATCCATAAAATGATTAAACTCATTTTTCTAAAGAGTAAATTACAACTATGCCAATAAACTTCAAGGCAGTTTCAGTTTACCCACTAAATTATTAAAACTTCCAATTTTTCCACTGAACTTTTAATTTGTTCAATCAGCCTATTCTGTCCATAACTGAGCCGTTAGAGACCATGTGCGCGTCCCATATGAAGCTATTTTCATCATTTACCCACTAAAATAACTCATTCACACTTAGATGGTTAAAGGAGGTATTTATTTTGGGCTTTTTGTTGTAAGTTGTCAAATGAGGGAAGTCAAAACCATTTTAAGTGTGAATGAGAGTTAATTTTAGTAGAAAAATGATGAAAATAGACCCACATAGGATGCGCACGTAGTCTCTAACAGCTCAAGTATGGATGGAATTAGACGGAATAGACTGATTGAAACCAATTAGAAGCTCAATATGTAAACTGAAACTTTTTAAAGTTCAGTGGATTAATTGTAACTGTCTATGAATTTATTTTTGCAGTTTACTCTTTTTTTAAATATAGCGAATGTGATGGTGACGAGTAATTTTGGGTACTTATATCCAAATATAAAAAGGAGAAAAAACTTACATGTGAGAGAGCTCTACCAAGGGCTTTAACCGGTAACACCACAGAGCCTTCATATGGAACCAAATCAAGGGAACAAGAGGTTGATGATGATGTAGCCAGATCAAGTGATCCGAAGGCGGATAAACCTTCCAGGAGATATGGGCTACCATGGCTGGGCCCAATGGAGGGGAAATAATCCATCAAAACTCTAAGAACCCAAACAGTGAGCCAAGTCATGAGCATGTGAATGAACCGTAGGTGATCCCTCACCCTCCACTTCCCTGGGTGGTTAGCGATGGCGCTTGACGACACAGCCACCAGCGTCTTGGCTGCCGTGTTAACTGTCGACGAGAAGATGGAGTTGAGGAGAGCTGAGGGTTTAGTCTTGTAGCCATATACAACACTTAGCTCTGTTGCCATGGCTTCACAAGAAGGGGAGGGAGAGAGAGTATAGTTTAATGGATTCTGGTACTTCAGCGCTGTTGTTGTGAAGGAAGGCAGTCTTTTAAGGACAAAGTGTATTTAAAAGGGGGGAAAGAGTTTTTTTTTTGCGGCACCATTTGTCAGAATTAGAACTTAGGTGCGTGTTGACGGCACCATACAACTCTATATGTTAGTTTATGACGTGTTTATGATTCCTGTATAACTAATATTTCTAAGAAAAATATTAAGCAAAAGCAACAAACAATTTAGCGGTTAAACACAATTTTAATCTTGTTAGAGAAATATTATGAGTTCTGCTCCATGCACATTCAAAAAGAAAGTTGAAAGGAAAAATCATTGGCAGTTAAGATCCCTCCTACTGTATGTATAGATAATACTTCTTGTAACAGTATTCGAGATACTTTTACGGTGGCTTTGGATATCTAATTCCAAGTTTTGATATAAAATTAGAACAATTTCTAGAGAGTCGGAATTGTGTAGCTAAAATTTGCTCCAATTCTAATTCTGAAGTTTGGAATTTAGTTTCTTAAAACACCCGTAAAGCTAGTCTTACAACAAGATAACCCGATCATTCAAAAGGAGTGTTGTGGTTGTGTATGTATGGAAAAATTCCAAACAATTCACGTTAACAGGGGTGTAAAACAGCAGCTGCTGGGGGTATAATGGTAATTTGGTCAGTTTTGTATTTTTCGCTTCGTACAAATATCAATGACAGGTATCTTCCTGTGGTCTGCTTCTTTTCATGGAGTCGAGAAAGCTGACCGCCTCTTTTTAGTTATGTTCTAATTTTGCTGACAACATTATGTATATATATTTGTTCTGCCTCTATTCTAACAAAATCAGGGTTTTCAAACACATACCCATCTTTATGGAAATACAGTACAAATAATGCATGCACCCAAAACATGGCACTCGATCTCTACTACAGTTGTACAAAACAAACTATATATTATAGTCCCATTTTCACATTCATAATTTTTTTTAAAAAAAAAAACACTAACTTTAATATATTTAATAGTCAATAATACAATTTATTTTCCACCATAAGATATGGTATGTTAATTATGTCCTGGAAAAGAAAGAACGAACATCAATTTGAGACGTTCAAAAGAAGAAAGTGCAACTGTCAATTTGAGAAGGAAGGAGAATTATCGTAGCATACATATCATGCATACGTTTTACTTTTTCTCGTTAGTGTATATTTCATGTTAATGAATTATTACTTTTATGTAACTATGTATTATGATACCATTGAAGGGAAATGCATTGTATTGTTGTACATTATACTTCAAGGCTCTATTTGATAACAAACATGAAAAATGATAGGAAAAAAACAGTTACTTTGTGTGAAAAGTTGGAAAAATAAGTTGAGGCATGTGGTGAGATGCTCTCCTTTCATTTTTATGAGTAAATTTCCTCAATTCTTGTTTATCTTTTATCGAAAACTTTTCTTCACCACCACTCAGAAATTTTTTTCATGGAAAAATTCAAAAAGTAAATGAACATTTAACCATATCTCTCAACTTTTTTTCTAACTTTTTTTTTCTTTATCATTTTTCATTTTATCATCAAAAGTGTAAAGATTTTCCATGACAAAAGCTAGTAATAGCACTACCCTTGTTTAAGTTTGTTGTATAAGAATGCGTGTGTAAATTACAACGATCATTTGTGGTTGTCACGGGTCCAAATCCTCATGGACGAGGAGATCGGCCGTTCGCTGTAATGACGGCAGTCTAAGAGATAGTTCTCTCCCAGAACCACCCTAAAAAGGGATAAATGTAATGTACAAGACCCTTTTTACGTTTCTATTTGCGGCAGTTTTTGGACTGAAATTAATAGAGAAAACTTATTCTACAAGTACTTTCAAAGCACAAAATAATACGTTACCTATTTTAATTGATCAAATATCAAACAAATACAACTTCTCGTAGGTGTATGAGTGTATCTAAGTTCCTCACATAGATTTGCGTTTTATCCAGAAATACGTTCGTGTACTTAAATTGTTTATTGACGACAAATAGGAAGTCTAATCCACAATATGGAATTGACTTCATAGACTTAACATACCTCGTAATTTTGAGCCAAACACGTGGGCAGTTTACATTTAGTGATGTGGAACATTCACGACCATTGGACCCACCATGTGAATGAGGTGATAACCAAGAACGTACCTGTAATATCCATATATTCCCCCTTCAAATCTTCAGCACTTCGATCGTAACCTTCCTCCGTATTCATTATTATGTCCATCCCGATGGGCCTTTTTCGCCTTGGATCTCTGCAAGTTTAAAAAGGATAAAGCATCAGCTTCGAGCACATAGAACTAGTAAGAGTTTAAAGTACTAAAGGAAGATGCAAATAGTTGGGCCAGGCCATTAGGGTAATTTGAAATACAAACAAAATTGCCTGATAGATGATGCTATTCGGCCAACAAACCAGAAATTAAATATAACCCTGATGCTCAATGTATGAGCATGGCCTTAGTTTAACCCATTCCAAATTACTTAAACTACATTTGGAACACAAGATCCTCGGGTCCAATATATGCAGAAAACAGACCTGATTGGATCCTGTTGGTCTCAATCCTCAGGGATTGAGGGCAATTTAAGTGGGTATATAAACTAACCATTTGGACTTCCACAGTCAACTAGTCAAATTCAATTTTATCACTTGCTTTAATGGTTTTCATTTTAACTTTGAAATACAAAACAGTTCTAGTATAAAGTATAAACTCAGTGTTTTCGTTTTTATAAAGTAGCATTTTAATTCTTGTGGACATATGTCATGATTATAAGTTTCTTCAGGAAAAAAAATCAACCAAAATCAAGCATTTGAAGAATAGCTGAAATATCGGCTAATGTCATACAAACACTCTCAAATTCTCTCAGAACTCCACGCCTATAGTTATAAAAATTGGAAAAAAGGCGGACGAAGAAAAGAAAAAATAAAGAGGAAAAATAAATCATCTTTGCTTTCTTCATCATCACATGCTGTTGAAGCAACAATCGCCAAAAAGTAACAATGACAAACATACCTAACTTGGAGTTCATGATGCACGCCATATGGCATTGATAGATGATGAAGCACTACTCAGACGTACAGCCGCCATTTCAAAAAGGAAATTCCAAACTGGGCTGTGATATGCTTCTATAACCTGAACTCCCCAAAATGAGAAACTATTACTGTTTCTATATGCTTTAAACCCACTACTCACCAAGGCTGTGAGGAATTTGCTATCTTGATAAGATATTAGCTTCACTCCACTGTCACCTTTTCAACATCCAAAATATTTAAACTTGATGGAATGCTTCCATCTGCAAAAAGATTCCTAACATCCAAACAAGTCCTTGTGTCTTCAGACAATTTAGATACAGCATATCTGAGACTTATATTCTTCTTATCTAGCGAGTGAGGAATTTTCTCATTACGAACCATCTTTCTCAAAATATCAAGTGCCAAGGGTGCATTTGATTTAGATAAAGAAGCTTCAATTAATGTAACATAGATAAAAGCGTCCGGTACCATCTCCTTCTCTTCCATTTCTTGAAAATAGATAAGAGCTTCATTTGGCCTCCCACACTTGCAAAGTCCATGAATAAGAACCATAAAAGAAATTTTGTTCTGAGGGCACCCTTCATTTACCATTCTATTCCAAAGCAATAAAGCATCGTCGGGTCTTCCAGCATTGCATAACCCGTCAATTAATGTCGTGTAAGTTGTGACATTAGGTTCCCGTTTTTCCCCATTCATCTTTGAAAGGCAAGTAACAGCCCGATCAATATCACCGCTTTTGCACCATGCATCTATCAGCAAGTTGTAGGTAACAACAGAGGGTACCCGCCCCTTCTCTAGCATCTCGTTGAGAACATCCTGGGCTTCCGATACTCTTTTGGCCTTACAGAGGCCATTTATAATAATGTTGTAAGCAACCACATCGGGACAACACCCACGAGCGCAAATGTACCTAAATAACCCTAAAGCTTGATCCACTTCTTGGATCTTGAGAAACCCATAAATAGCCGCGGAATAAGCAACTATATCGGGAACAAAACCTTCTTGAACCATCTTGGTGAGAAAATTACACGCTTCAAAAGCCCTTCCATTTCTGCAAAGATTCTTTACAAGCGCCGTGGAATATTTTATCCACGGTTCATGCCCATGAATACGCATCTCCTGCACCACATCAAGGGCACCTTCCACATCCTCTCCTCTACATAAGCACCCAAATATGGAGTTGTGGGTGAATCGTGTTGGTTTAAACCCTAATTCCTTCATCTCTGCCAGAAGCTTGTAGCATTCCTCCACTCGATTTGAATTGCTCAAACCATCAATTACATTGTTGTAAATAAGTAGATTTCTCTTACAAGCCATTCGATCCATATCTTTGAAAAGACTTAGGGCCTTGTCCAACTGACCAGTCTGGCACAATCCACCAATTACTATGCTAAAAGAAGTGGTATCTGGGCAAACAATTTCCTCAACCATGAAGAGATCGTCCACCTCAATATCACCTCTGCATTCATCACCCATCATTGCACGTAGTAAATGATAAGCTTTATCGCTAGAACCGTTATTAACAAGACCAGTCAAAGCAGAATTATACAGCAATATCATAGATTCCTTATCGACATATTCCTTTGTTTCCTTGAATAATTGGATTGTATCTTTTGTTCCATTTAAAGATGACAAGAGAACTGTAAGTAACTGAACATCAGGCCTAACACCCAACTTATTCATATGCAAGTACAAGTGTAAAGCCTTGTCAGACTCTTTAAACCTACAAAGCCCTGCAATCAGCACACTATAAAGTGAAATATCTAGTAAAAAATCTAATTTCTGCATTTTATTAAACAGTTGGAGGGCTTTATCTACTCTACTCTCCTTCACAAACCCATGAATCAAAACACGCAATGTCTTCTCATTCAAGTAAATCTTATGGTTTTCCATCCTTTCAATTAAGTTGAATGCCTCATCCACCCTACCCCATTTGCAAAAAGACACAGCCAAGATGGACAGTATATGTGAATCCAACCAGCCATGCTCATATATCTGATTGAAAACATCCAAAGCTTTTTCAAACTTCCCGGCATTGCAGTAACACTGCAAGGCTGGAGTCAGCGTGTACTTATCAGCATGCCAGCCCAAATCACTCATCTCTTTCAGTCTCTTTTCAAGTAAATCAAGTGAACTTGACTTAGACACAGCTTCAAGAAGGCAATTGTAGCTATAATTATTCGGAACACAAAGACCCATCTTTTTAACTTGATCAAAGACCATATTGGCCTCATCTACCAGCCCCTGACCACCCAAACACCTTACAAAGAATCCCAGAGCTCCTGGACTCATTGAACAACGAGAATTTACCAAACTCGTAGCCAAAACTCTCAAAGGGGCATTTTGGTGAGCATGTGATAGAATCGAAGCCATGGTGTTGTAGGCATAACAATTGTGCATATACCCAACTTGAGCTGACGCCCAATCAAAGAACATTAGAGCCATTCGCCAACTCTTGAAACCTTTTAATGTAGCTTCGACAATCTTAGTGTTGAGTTTAGATCCCAAGTCCATCAATTCTTTGCTTTCTTGGTAAAAGGGTCGTTTGGTAAAGAAAGAAATGAGTCGATCAACAACCTCAGTGGTGTCTGTAGAAAGAGAAGGATGGTAAGAGGCATATGTTCGGGTGCAAAGGGGTCTTGAAAATCGTGAACCAAGTCTGTATGAGCGAAATAATATCAGTTTGATTGATTTGAGAAGCAGATGGGTCTTCATTGTTTTTGGAAATGTCATCTATACAGTATAAAAGGGACTCTTGCTCAGTTTATTGGTTCCCCGGGCACAAAAATACACGGTAGAACCTGCAATAACAAGAAATTGAAAGGCACAAAAAACTGTCAACATTGCCGTAAACATAAATATTGAACGATGAAATACTTATCCCCAAAGCATAATCACCCAGATAAACCTGTGAATGATAATAGTTAACTTCACTTATACTCAAGTGACAGAACAATCTATTCCTTGAGCCATGAGAGCTCAGAAGCTTTTCTTAATGATTTAGCATTTCTATTGTACTTGTCCCTCCTCAAAAGTAATCAATTGTTAGCAATAAACATTACAGCTCCGTTTGGTAATAAAAAAAAAAAATTTATGTGAAAAGTTAAAAAAATAAATTAAAAGATTGCAATAAGATGTTATCTTATTTTATTTTTTTGCTTTTTTCATGAAAAACCATACACACATATCTAAAACTTTTACTAGAAAAGGCTTTCGAAGGTCAAAAAATCACAAATGACAGCGTGAGAGTTTTGAACTTACCGGATCGATCACTTTGCTTGCTTGAGATAGTTCAATGAAGATTCAGACAAAACACTGAAGCTTGAGCGGAGATTTAAAATAGCGGGAAGAGGAAAAAAATCGCACCAATAGTGAAGAGGTCTCAAACTGAAGACGGACCTCTCCCTCTTCCTCCTCTGGTCCGTTTGGATGAAAATATTTAATTAAGAGGAAAATAGCATAATAAAACCTAATGAGTTCAATTTAATTTTATTATTGTTTAAATGTGTAAGAATAGAATTAATTTTTTTTAATAAAAAAATGTAATTTAATATTTTGTTAATAAATTATGATTAAATTTAAAATTATGGATAATAATTTTTTAAAATTTTATCATTTCTCATATTAATTATTTTAATATTAGAAAGAAACAATATAAAAAAATTATAGTTAAATTTAGAATTATGGATAATAATTCATTTTGTTTCTCACCTTAAGTATTTTAATATTAGAAGTGAACAATATTAAAAAATAAAAAAGATAGAGGAGGGAAATGACAATTTCTCACATTTCCTCTATTTATTTTTCATTCTCTTTTCGTTTCATTCTCATTTTCTCAATCTAAGGAGGCCATACCTCAATTTCTACCTGACTTTTTTTTTTCTTATCTTTTTTTATACAAAATGTTGATAGATCATGTATTTCTTTAGGAGAGTGGGGAAGGTGGGGATTGAACAGTAAAAACTCATGTGAAATACTATATTTTTAATTATATGGGACAAGCACGAAACTAACATGGTGTTTCTATATTTTTTTTTCCTTTTAAGAAATTTAAAAGGCTCCCAAAGTGTAGTGGGCTTAGGGTCCACTTTTAAATTTAAAATATTTGGAGATAAGGTCATTTTAGTCTTTTAATGAAAGCGATTGAACTAAATTATTATTTATAATAGAGATAAAAAATTTGGATGTCTTGTATTTTATCCTTTGATGGGTTATATTCTATTTCATGATGTCTTATGTTTCTATTCTATTTTGGCCGGTAAAAACGTTGGACGAAGTTCAAATTTACCAGAGGAGATCTAGTTATAAATTGATAAATGAAAATGTTTAGAGCAATTAGGTGAAATGTTTCATTTATTTGTACTTGTGTGTAAGTGAGAGCATTATTAGAAACTAAGACGGGCTCATGTCAAAAATTAGCTTAATGAAAAAGTTAGTTTGGGGCTAGATTTAGTTAAAAATAGATTGCATTACATTGGGTTTTTAAGAATTGCCCCCTTTTTTCCCCAAATTTTATTGAAAATGTTCTTCCACACACCCTCCCCCCAAAAAAAAAAAAAAGTTTATTTCAAAATGTATTATGTATCAAGTTAGTTTGGTGGCATCTATTTATTCTCGCAATAAGAATGTTATATTTTATTTACTTCCACTAGCTTATATTGGTGGTATCTCCTTATCCTTGTAATAATGAAGTTGTATTTTATTTACTCCATCTGTTTCATATTGATAATAGAAATTAATAATAAATGACACTATCTAACCTTGTGTTATATTAAAGGATAATAGTTTGTATACATTAATTTCAAGGGCAACTTCTTAATTAAGGAAATTTTTTGTTTATTTGATTAATTGTTTTTTACTTTTATTCTATGGGTCATTTGACTATTTTGTCCATTTGTAGTTGTTCCCCTTTGCACGTTTTTTGACAATTATGGTTAATTTTTTTAGATTTAATTTAAAATTAAATTGTAAATATTATTTTTTTTTGTTTTTTTCTCAAGAAGTTAACTATAACTTAAACCGAGTGAAATCAAATTTTAGGAGGAGAAGAAAGCTCACTCTCCTTATCTCTCTAACTATATCTATGTCATTTAAGACTTATGAGTTAACTGTTTACAGATTTATTATTTAATTATTCTATGTCAATTGATTTTCTTTTGGGATATTTGGACTTTACACCCTATACTTGACCCTTAATTTGAAATTGCACCTTATATTTTAAATCTTTTGACTTTGCACCCCATTGATAGTATTTTATGTTATGTCATGTTAATGAATATTTTTTTTGACCATCTTACTCTCATATGATCCAATAGCTTGGAAATAAAAAGAAACCCAGAGGTATGAGATAAATTTCTTCTTTTAAGAATGGTCTCTCTTCAGCTGGTTTTTTTCAGGTGAGTTGTCAGAGCCACCCAATAAATTAAGGCTATTTTGTTGATGAATTTTAGCTTATCAGGTGGTATTAATATAATAAATTATTGTGGTGCTTTGCCTCTAATGGTGAATATTTGGTGAAGTCCAATGTTTTGCATCTAATGGTAAATATTTGGTGAAGTCCAGTGTTTTGCATCTAATGGTAAATATTTGGTGAAGTCCGGATATTTCGAAGCTACAAATATTAAGAATTTGTTAAACTTTTGTCCTTCTTCATCCTTCGTTTATAAATGGATGTGGAAATGCGTTTGGTATTTAGAAATTATCCACAAGATTCATTTTTTTTTGTGGAAGGTTTTTTGAAATGCGATTGTCTTTTAAAGAAAATCTTTTTGTCGTGAAATGTGCTGCCTCCCCTTGTTGTTTCTATTTGAAAGAACGAGACTAAATCGTTTGAGCACATCCTTTTTCCGCTGCCATAGGACCCGAGATATTTGGATCAAATACAATCTTTCTAACATTTTCCCCTCTTTTATGACCTTTTAGCAGTGCTTCTCTTGTTAATATAAGGGTGGTTTCTCCATTGGCTTCGTTGTGGAATTTAGTTATGTTGTTTGGTCTCCAACGGTTGATGGTTCGTTTAAAATTAATTGTGATGCTTCTGTTTGTTTAAAATCCATGTTTGGTCACACCTTTATTTTTTCAAGTGAGTTGTCCGAGCTACCCATCTCTAAGCAATTCCTCTATTTTTTTTGGGTTCGAGCTATTGGATCATTTGAGGGAAGGAAGGATGGTCAAAAGAAATATTCATTAATAGTACATATCATAAAATACTAGTAGCGGGGTGCAAATTCAAAGGATTTAAACACATGGGGTACAATCTCAAATTATGGGTCAAAATGTGGGGTGCAAAATTCAAATATCCCGTTTCTTTTTAGGTCTGAATGAGGAGAAAGCTATCAAAAAGTGTTCTTATCGAAATTGCCAAAGTACTAGATGATAGTCAAATTTATAGTGTATTTTAAGGATTCAGACCGTTAGCTTCAATATATCTGTTGGTATTACTTTGGAAGAAGGATAAATTTCAATACTTGTTTTTTTAGTTTTAGTTTTATTGTCTCCTAAACTTGTTTTCTTTTTTTAAGTTTATAAGATTTGGGATTTGCAAGTCATTAGGCTACAAAATGAAGATAAATGTCAATGTTCTCTTAATTAAGATTTAGTTAGTTATGGAATTTGAACATAGTGGTGATCTTTTTGTACATGCCCCATATATTTTTCTTTCTCTTTTCATTACTAATTTTATATCATTCTAGATAATTTGTTTTATATCTATACCATTTTTAAATGTCTTCATTTTTAACATTACCAAATATCAAAATGTCTTCATATCCAGGAAATTAGAATCATACGTCAAAGAGAATACATGTTTATGAGTTAGCTTGCACAAGATTTACCAACAAAATGAATTTGTTTCAATACATATTATTATATATAAGGTGCAATGTTCATCTCTCTTTTATATTATGTTTGCCAGAAATTGAAAAAATGTAACTTAATATGTCTACCAAAAAATTAAAAAGATATAACTTAATATGTTTAACAGAAAGTTAAAAAGATGTAGCTTAATATACCTGCCAGAAAATTATTTAAAAGAATGTCATTTAATATTTGTGTTTGCTATTATGGTAGTATTGTTGTTCAGACATATTTGTAACTTCGGTCTCATATTATGTCTAATTAGTTTAAGACATTTGCATCCTTTGATTTTTTGAATAATTATTGCATTTACCTTTTTGTTTGAATTTCTCGTGATATTTATTTGAATTTATCTTCATTGATTTAATTCCGAATTATTGTATATTTATTTTCTTGTATTTATCCGGTGGTATTGAAATTTAACTTAATTAATTGAAAAAATCAAATTATTAATATTTTATTCTTAATTAAAAAGTTGTCATCTAAACTAATTAATTCAATTGTCTTTTAATAAAAGAGAGTGTGACACTTTGTCCTATAAAAAAATCCCCAATAAATAACTTTGGTTACTAAATTTTACATTTTTTTATTTTTGAAGCACCAGATCTTACTTAATTTATTATAAATATTATTTTACTTTTCATTGTTATGCACATTGTCTTTTACATTGAAAACTTTACTACAATGATTATGTCCACCAAATTTTTTTTGAAACCGAGAGTATCATTTATTCATTTTATTTGACGATTGACCGAAGCAGACCAAACAAAGTCCGGTGATATCTAAAATTACCTCCATACACGGGCACAAGACTCTCTTGATAATTTTTTGGTGACATTTTTATATCAAGCACTTGCATATACAGAAAAAAAAGTACATTTGTGCCACCATCGTCAAAACAAGAACAAGGAAGTTCAACATTCCTTAGATGCTTAAATTCCAATTTGCAATTTTTGAAATATTGCAGAAGTCCATGAAAGAAATATTATTGATCCACGTATATCGTCACCTAGTGCGAAATGCCCCGAACAAACCCGACAAGTGACTAATAATTCCAATATGCATAGAAGAGTAGGTATCGTGGCCTTACGCTTATTCTGATAGCAGACGCCTAAATTTTCCAATCCAACACTTTCCAGTATTACCTACAATTTATAGGCTATAAACAGCTCACAATATACCAACAAGATGCAATTTTAGGCCTTTTACATTGCAAGAATAGGATACAGCTGAAAGAAAAAATACGTAGTACCTATAATTGATGATAAATACACAGCCCTTTCTTGGTTTGAACGAGATGCCATTGACTGACGGTGAGGAATATGCAACACTACGAGACAGACACTGAGTCTAGAAGTGAATCAACATACGTCTTGAGCTTTGCTAGTGTAATTGCGCCTTCCCTTCTGCTCTCTGGTACTTCCTTCCCATTTTTGAAGAGAATCAAAGTCGGCAATCCATATACCTTGAACTCTTCAATTATCTTGGGGTTTGCATCGTGATCAATCTTTACAACCGTCATCTTTTCTTTGTATTCCTAGTAATGATTAACAAAGAAACGTCAATTTAGGCAGAAAAAAATCTTTGTTCTCTATGTAGATGAGTAGTGATGCATCGACCAACTGATGTGTCAAGCACGCATTGAACAATGCGTGGGGTCTTCATCTTTTATTAGTCAGTACATGCTTGCCACATTAGTTGGAATATAAAAGTAGATGAGATAGTGCATCATTTATCTTAAAAAGACTACTGTGCACTGAGTGAGCAGGATGCGAATAAAAAAATTATTAAACAAAATATATACTTCTTACTATTTGTTATTATTGTCAGCCGACTGTTCTGTAATCCCTTTGTTTCCATGGTTTAGCTCTCCACTACTATCAACTGATATTTCTCTAGGTGGACCCAGTGCCAGGTCATTTTTTATGACAAGTGGATCCTCGAAGGGAAGGTCATGGTAACCGTCTAGACAAATGGAACATACAAGGGACAAATTGGCTTTCATGGTAGAAGAAGAATGGGTAAATGAATACAGGAATTAATATCCTACTATCCTAGTATGCTCTTCCAGCCATAAAAAGAAAGGGGAAAAAGAATGAAATGTTAATACTACAAACAGGGTCAATGAATCTTAATCTTCCAGATGGTAACGCTTCCATCAAATTCGTCAGTTTAAATGGCAATATATAACAAACAACGAAGCGAGCACAACTATTTGTATCATTCTTGAAAATTATTATAGTACATAAAATAGAATCCTTGATAAATGTTAAGAAGGACTATTTACACTTTAAAAAGGTTCTTCCTGTTTTACTGCAGATTGCTTCAAATCTGAATTAGATCTAAACAACCTAATTTGACCTAAAAATGACTCATGAATCAAAAGTACAAGCAATGCCTAGCAAAGAAGGAAGGTAGTGAAATAACCCTTGACACCTAAAACCAAACAAATACAATAACGTAACAAGAAGCATGGTAAGTTGGTAACATGATAGTACCATTATACTGACAGAACAAAGACTATTCCCTCCGTCCCAAATTGAGTGTGTAGTTTCCTTTTCAGGACATAATAAATGTACCAAATCTCAATGTAGTAAACAAGTTTTATCTTATTCATTGATCAGGCTGAAATTATTGTATCCTTGAAAAATAAGAGAGTCAAACATAACTCTTAATTTGGGACTGAGGGGTACTATCCAACACTGACATTTTCCTAAGGCCCAAAGTTTATTTCTTAGGTACTATGATAATATCCAATTTTTGGGCTTCAAAGCTCTATTATAACATTCACTCAATCAATAAATATTGACATCTGCATATACTTCAGGTGTAGAAGTGCATTGAACCTCGGTAGTTGGTACCATGGCCAACCTAAAGAATTTGCCATCTTAAGTACCACCCCCAGTGGCACACTCAAAAAAAATTGGAAGTGGGGTCTTTCAAATCGCCAAATACACTCAGCGCAAAAACGCACAATCCAATAACAAGTGTAAATGCGTCTCCTATCACTCAATTTTCTCTTTGATATTAAAGTGGATATTTGTGGTCAAAATACATTTGAGACACATTTTTTTAACAGTTTTTGGGCTGAATAACATTTCTTTTGAAAAATATTTTTGAGCCAAACACTTTTTATATAATTTGATCCCATTACTAACTATTTTTGCTAAATTTAAGTGATGTCAATAATACTTTATACACATGAGTCTAAATCTATCAAAAATCTACCATATTTAATTGTATATCATAAACATTAGGTGGGGTCGTTGGACCCCACAAACTTTTGCGGCCAAGCCCCTGATGGCCCCTGAAGCGACCTACTGAAAACAAGTGCATAACAACAGTACTATAACTAAGAAATGTGCATAATAGTACTATGAAAGTACTAAAATATCCCTAGAAGTAAGTGTCTGAGATAGATAAATCAGTTCAAAATTTTGCCATGTGCACTTTGTCGTAAAGGAGTTACATTCACAGCTGAGGAGTGCTACTAGATTTCAAGCCATTGCTGCATTGAACACCCTTCTTTATTCTTACCATGTCATAACGGAAGAAAAAAATGTACACTCATTTAGGACTACAATCAAATATCCACGCATACTTTTTTGGAATAGGAAGCACATGCAAGAAAATGGAGGAACGCGTAAACAAATTCCCCGGCAAGCAACCAACTTGAGTACACCTGAAGGTTGAGTTGTCGGACTAAGTCGCTCTCTTTAAGACGTTTCGCGGCTCTGCCCGGATGTGCTAGCAGTTCTGAATACGCCACGCCGTCCCCAGGATGAAACAGCCCAGAAACTCTGGTTGGCCTGTACGATCGATGTGCACAGAGTTTTCGATCGCTCGACAATAACACTCTTTTAGTTGCTCGGGATCGGAAAATTACGAGTTCTCCTGCCGGAGGCAAAAAATTTTCTGCCGGAATATTTTTCTCCAAGAGCTCGACTATTACACTAGTCCCATTTGTATCATATCTTTTTAAAAAAAAAAATTTTAGAGGCCGTTTAAAGGGAGCAACTTCTAAGTATTTTCAGTCAAAGGAGACCAAGAAATGTTCACAGATCCGGAAAATCCGGAATCAAGTGGAAGAAAACTATATATTGTGCGGAGGGAATAAAATGGAGCGTGGGAGGAAAAAGAGGGAACATGTTGGGGAAAAAATGATGGAGCATCTTCTAGTATTTTTATTTATTTTTAATAAATAAAATTATTTAAATGTATTTTGTATAAAAATTTAGTACATCTACGTTCTAGACAAGCCCAAAGTATTAACATTTTCCCCATTGGAAAAGCTCCTAGACCAGGCCGGGCCGGGCCGGTCGGCGCGCGTGTGTGGTAAACCACATTCATCCAGTAGTCCTCAGGCAATAAAACTTCCAGACAAAAGTGTAATGCCCAAATGTCTCTCACTATTGCCCCAACTACCGAGCCAATTCTTCCATTATAAAAACCCATGAAAGGTTTTATATCTCTCCTATGTGGGACTTGGGATAACATCACATTAAACATCACACACATTAAATCACATTGTCTTGGCTTTTTTACTTTTGCAAATTTCTTAAATACACAAAATAAAACTCCAACAGAAGCACATGCAAGAAACTGGAGGAACGCGTCACAACATTCCCCGGCAAGCAACCAACTTGAGCTGAAGGTTGAGTTGTCTGTAAGATGGCAGCACCATACTCTTCATCACCAGATATCTGGTTGGCCTGAAGGAACAGAGTTTGTACGCACTGATGCAAATTACGAGTACTGGAGAGTGGTCCCAAGAGTGCAACTAGTCCCATTGGTTCATACTCTATAGAGGCTAGAGCAACTTCTATAGTATTTTCAGTCAAAGGTACAATAGATGTTCACATTCCTCATCAATTGCTCTAAGTATAGATCAGGAATATTCAATTCCTGACAAGTGCATGTATCGACCTAGTTTGGGCAAAATGGCTGGTGGAATTGTTAACCATTTGAAGGAAACTGGAGAAGCCAAGAACAAGCAATACAAAAGAATTTAGAAAAAGAAGACAAATTTTAGTTGCAAAGTTACCCCGATTTGATGAGCAGATCATTGTGAAAAAACGTGTATTAGAACGAAAATTGTCCATCTCGTTCTAGGAGTATTAACATTTTCCCCATTGGAAAAGCTCCTAGATTCTTGGATTCACCAGTATTCAGGCAATAAAACTTCCAGACAGAATGTACATAACATGTCTCTACACTATTGCCCCAACTACCGAGAATTGTGAACATTATAAACAAACTTTATATCATTAAGAGTGAAGTGACTGATTCTATGATGAATTTCGAGAGTGGAGTAAGAATAATGCATGATATTCAGAGCAGATTGGATTTGTGCATGGTCCAAATGGTGTATGGGTTATCAACTACACAAGCCCATCAAGCTACAAGGACAATGCTTTTACTTAAATATGCACTTTCATTTACACAATAACATTAATTCTCGAATTTTGCGTGAATTAAGTGTGAGAAGTGAGGGTACGATTGAATCAAATCTCGTAGGTAACAGCCTGAAGTCTCTAGTATCAGGCTAGGCTCTAAATTAAAAAAAAAATCTCTGAAATGCAAATTCTTCAAATTCTACAGATAATTCTAAGTATAGATCAGGAACTTATTCAATTCCTGACATAGTGAGTATAAATTTCCATACAGATTCCTAGAGTACATTGTTTATCGTCACTCTTCCATTTCAGGTTTCACATCACATCAACTGAAGCTAATACATAATTAAACGGTAAAGATAGAATATAACCAGAAGAAGAGATGGATTTTCGAACCTGAGCAAGCGAGTCAATGGCAGAAGCCATCAAACGGCAAGGACCACACCAACTAGCGACGAATTCAACGAGAACCGGACGATCTGACTTCAACACCACATCCGGGAATTGGCTCTCGCCAATCTCCGTAACGCAAGTTATCGGCAAATTGCGAACACTCGAAGAAGAAGTGCGAATCGATAGCCCTAGCTTCCTTCGATTCCGAGAGTGTAACGAGAGCTTGTTGAACGGCAAAGAAGCTAACCAAGTGCGGCTGTAGATAGTAGAAGAGGTGGAGGTGATTGTACGCGGATGAGGGACCGGTAAACGGTACAGGTTGGTAGTACCTGAGACAATTGTGTCCATATTGGACGCTGACAGATTTTTTTAGATAGAGGAAATGGAGGGTTAGATTTGGAGAGGAAGAGGATAGGGGATTTGGGAGAGGTTGAGAGAGTTGTTATCGAGGGAAGAGGAAAATTGGTGTTGAGAATGAAAGAGCAGAAGAGAATGTAGTGGAGATAAGTTGCGTGGCTGTTAATGACATGGAAGAGCGAGAGCCAATGGGCAAATCGGGTTCGAACTCTCTCGTGCCCCACGCTTACTCCGATGCGTTGGCAAATTGAGTTCCCGAGTGCATTCACAATGAGGTGATTTACCCTTTCGTCCTTATTTATTTACATGTATTCCTCTTTGACCCCCAAGGTTTATATTAATTCTCTTTTAATACACATTTGAACGGTTTTAGCTGGTTAAACGGTCAAATTATTAACGCCCTTTTTCAATACTAAAAATATCCTTGTACCTAAATTTAAATGAAAACGAAACCATCTTTGCACAATTATATTCCACTTGATTCATATCTAAATTATGCGATTCACATATGAAAACAAAGCTATCTTCACACAGTAATATATATGCAACGTAGATTATATATGTGCCAATAATATTCAATAATAAGCATTTTATATCCCTCTAAATCGATGTCAAGTTTGCGAAAAAAAATCAAGTTTTTAGAACAAATTTCACAGACTTAGGCATGAGTTTTCTCTATATCTATCCAACTAATTTTAACCAAATTTAGAGGGTGAATCAATACATGTAGAGAAACAATTTTTTGCCAAATTTTGTTTAATAATACCTATTGTAACAAATGAAAAATTGCATCCATGCGTGCATTAATTATATGCGATGCATGCACTATATATTGCAATTTTTTGTTTATAATAAGAGGCATTATTAAACAAAATTTTGACAAGGATTTATTCATTTACATGTATGGGTTCACCTCTTAAAATTTAGTTAAAGTTCGTTGTATAACTTGAGAGAAAACTCATCCCAAGTTTTGTGAAACTTTATCTAAAAATATGATTATTTTTTTCACAAGTTTGACGGTAAAGGCAAATAACGTGCTTAATATTTAATATTATTAGAATATAAAATCTATGTTGCAATATCTTTCTAAACATATGTGGATTGTATCAACTGAATGTGAATCAAGTGAGATATGATTTTATGAAGATAGCTTTGTTTTCATTCAAATTCAGGCACATGGGTGTTTTTGGTATTAAAAAATGGCGTTAATGATTTAATCATTTGACTGGACGAAAACCGTTCAAATGAGTGTCAAAAGGGAATTAATATAAATTTGGGGTGCCAAATGAAAATATATGTAAATCAATAGAGCCTAAAGATAAACGACTAATAGAAATTTATTGGTGTGCTTTGAATATTATTCACAATGGTTAGTATAATTTATTCTATATGTACACAAATGAGTCCACTATCGTAATATATAACTATTTTCCTTATGATAGATGTAGATGTAAAATAAAATAAAATAAATTTTTACTAAGTTTGATAACAAACGAACATTCAGTGACCAAGATAAATAATAAATTCACTAACTTATATAAATCAACATACGCTCAAATTAAAAAATATAGTTTAAATTTTAAACTTTTTAAGCAAACACAAATTATATTTATATATAAATGGTGTGTTTAGCAGGCAGAATATAAAAGAGGTAATAATAATATTTTAGCAAAGAGTACTTATCAAATAATTGTAAGTTTGAACAGAAAACTACTAAAATAGGCATAGTAACCCAATTGAATGGCTTGATTTTTATGGACTAGGCTCTTATTTGTTACCCAAATTATATTTAAACATACATGGTATGTTTAGCAGGTGGAATATAAGAGATGAAATAATAATAGGGGCAATTAAAAAAAAGGGCTTATTAGAGAAAGATTTTCACACTAAGGCCAAGGAATAATTTTTTTTTAAAATAAAGGGCCTATTTTTTATTTTATTGATAATATGACATGTGTCTTTTTTTTTCATTATAAAATGACATCACAACCCTTAAAATAAACTAAAAAAATATCAATATGCATTAAAATATGGACTGCAATATGAACTTTGCAGTCCATATTTCACTGCAATATGAACTTTGCAGTCCATATTTCACTGCAAATGTGAACTTTGCAGTCGATATTTTTAGTGCAAAGTTCATATTGCAGTCCATATTTTACTGCAATATTGAACTTTGCAGTCCATATTTTTAGTGCAAAGTTCATATTGCAGTACATATTTCACTGCAATATGAACTTTGCAGTTCATATTTTATTGCAATATGAACTTTGCAGTCTATATTTTTTGTGAAAATTTCAAAAAAGGGGTAATTTAGGTAATACATAACATGTTTTTATTAATTAAAATGATATTTAAATTTATTCAAATACATTCATTTAAAATAGAAAAACAAAATATGCCTCTTACACTAATTACCAATTAAAAATAGGCCCTTTATTCAAATTACCAATTAAAAATAGGCCATTCATTCAAAAAAATATTATTCATTGGATTTTTGGTAAAAATCAATGTATAATAAGCCCTTCTACCTAATTTCTAGATAATAATATTTTAGCTAAGAGTTGTTAGCTATCAAATAATTGTAAGTTTGAACAGAAACTACTAAAATAGGCATTGTAACCCAATTGAATGGCTTGATTTTCATGGACTAGGCTCTTATTTGTTACCCTTTTTGGTTTAATTATGTTCGATAGAAGTAAATATATAGATTTTTTTGATAAATATTTATCTCTATAAATTTTTATAAATGATTCAATTTGAAATTCTCACTTCTGATTTAAATTCCTCCATAAAATTTTGTAAAAGTAATATACTCATTCTATAAATTATTATTTTTATCAAATTTTAATAAAAAAAAATATACATCCAGTATCTCACTAAATGGAGTGGAAGGTTATTTTAGGTTTTCTTTTGATGGATGCGCTGAACCGGTGATGCAGTGGAACTCAATGGAGAGAGACAGAGAGATGAATTCAGAGGGAAGCGCAAAAGAACGGGAGGATTCGCCGACTGATTCACTGAAAACTAGTATGACCACTCTTCCTTCTCTTTGTATTCTCTTCCTATTCTCGTTTTGGCTTAAAATACCCGAGTAACATTCGTAGTTATTGTTATATATCAAATAAAATCGCAGCAGCTGTTGCTTTTTAATCGCAGTTACTGGATTGAAGCGAATGAATTGAGCAACTCTAATCATTCTCATATATATCAGTTCCTAAAATTAATTATTAGTTTTTTAATAGGATGGAAGTGAATGATTTAAGTGAGGATAATCACTGGGCAACCTCAAGTGAAGGGGAAGGATATTGGTTACAATTGTTGTAACGATCACGACAACGATAATTGTTAGTTGACGAAATCAAGTGATGACTCATTTGTAATTATCTAGCTTCCTGTAGGAGAATCCCAGTCGTTGTGCGATATAAAATATTAAATTGGTTACGCCTAGTTATAGTTACAAGGTTGAATTTCAATTTTTTTTTTCCTCCTTTCTAAAAGGAAGGTCCTAATCTCTTCCTTTTACAACCTAGTAGGCTGTAAGAACTTTTAAGGGAGAGGGGATCTAACTCATGACCTCCGTATTGGAAGTAAGAGTTCTGGCCACTAGGTCAATCCTAGTGGTTGACAGGGTTAATCTCTCGCTCACCTTAGCAGCAGCTATATAGTAATAACAATAGTTCGGCTAAGAAAAGGGGAAGATAGCGATATACCATTCAGTAACATGCACGAGCACATCAACATCCAATAACACCAAGCATGCATTCGGATAATTAAAAATCTGTATATATACTTGCAAATGAATGCATAAGATATAAGTTTGACATTACAGTTACAGCCATATAATATTCTGTTTTTTTTCCTATAAAAAATGGATATTGTATTCCTTTTTATATACACATACATCAGTCTGTCCTCGACATGTCTCATGATTTTCATGTTGGCATAGTATTGTCCTTGTCCTGCATCCAGGATTTGTAAGTTGTCCTTGTTAGACAATTTATAAGCTTTTATAAGTAAGGCTAAAAAAACTTTTCAACAATATCCTTTCTGTATATATATATATATGTTTCTCAACCATTGAAATCAGAGGGTCGAATGTGAGATCTTAAAGATTCTTTATGTCTAGCATGACATATCCTGTAACCTGAATTTATAGTTCATTTGCGTTATTGAAACTTGATTAGCTTTCAAACATTGTTGTTGATATCTTTTGTGTTTTATGTCTTATTTTGACAGATCTTTTGTCTTGAAAATTTCTACATTAATCTTGAATTGACTGTCCTGAGCTCCTGATTTGTTTGTAACGGACGCTACAAATAAATATCAGAATTAATGGTTGAGGCTGTGCATCTGTATTAAGTGAAAACAGAAAAACCAATCATCAAGTAACCTTATTGTATAATTTTTAAATTGCCTACATGACTGTGATCTACCATTTCCTCTGTTCTCTCAAAGTGTTCATCGTGCTGACCAATTTTTAAATCATTTTTCTGAAAGGAACACAGAAAATAAGTAGTTTTAGAGCATACACACTGTAATATTAGTTCAGTGACTGAAGTTCGCCTTTTAATCAGACTGTTGTTTGATAATTTTCAGTTTCTGACGATGATGAAATAGATTACTCCGTTAAGCCAGAATTTTACGATCCAGATCTCGATGAAAAAGATCAATTATGGGTTCAAAAGAAAAGAAAAGGTCAGTATTCTGATGCTGTGCTTAGCTGCCCAGCCTGCTTTACCACCCTTTGCCTAGAGTGCCAAAGGTATGCCTGTGGGATTGTATCTTGGCTCCTTTCTGGTTTTTGAGATACTTATTTTTATGGCATCAATATCTATTGGGTCAAAAAAAAATTTGAAATTATTTTGGTAGGGAAGCTTTATCTGTCTTATGATTGTTTTGTGTATATCGTCATAAGTTCTTAATTTGGGCCTGTTTAATAACCCTTCTCTACTTAAAACTGCAAAAGACAGCGCACTCATACTTGGGAAAACTCTCTCTCTGTGTTGGTGATTATCATAGCGCACGCAGAAGAAATTTATGAAGCACTGATTTGGATATGGGATACAGATACGCCAGCACTGTTTTTCTAGAAAAAGTAGGATACAATTATTGTCGTGTTTATTTATACATATACTTTTTAAAATTGAAAACATCATTTATCAACCAAAATGGCAATTGAACTACTAAACATATATTGGTACACATATGAGTATACACTTGTGGATATTTAATTGTCGACATGTATAATTTAAATTGAATTGTATACAGATCATCTTGACAGCTTCTCTCTCGCTCACATCCCCACTCGTCTAATATAATGTTTTCTACCCCTGCTTTTGTTTTGATATAATCTGTTGTTTACATATTTACAAGTTTTCAAGAGTGTTGATTGAGTATCCGGAACTAAGAATTTGTTTATAATTTAGAATCCGAATTGTATCCTCAAAGCATTGGCAACTAAATATTTATTCGTTAATTATAGATACGTAAATGTAAGTATCCAATACGTATCTGGAAGTATCCAGAGAGTATCTTTATCAATGAGGATATGCCTCCTTCGTACAAGTATCCATGCTTCTTAGGAAGAAACAGAAAGCTTTTTTGCTCAATTTTGTTTCTGGCTCTCTACATTTCTAGCTTATTGATCATGCTGGTGGTGGATCCTTGGCAGAGGCTGGTGGAAGTTCTAATAATTGGTATTCAATCCTCAGGGGATTTCATACTCATAATTGCATGACCTACCTACTTGAAGAGGATTAAGAGTCAACAGTGTCAGCCAAATAGCGTTCGCCATTATAATTGGTGATTCGTCAATTATCATCATATCTTCCACTTTCTATGCGTATATGCAGTGTTTTAAGAGGCGTTTGAGGCGCACGCCTCGAGGCGCGCCTCAAGGCGAGGCGTTAAAAAAACGCCCTAAGGTGTGAATATTTGGTCATTTTTTGAGGCTTACACCTCTTCTCTGTGAGGCGTGTGTGAGGCATAAGCCTCGAGGCATTTGAGGTGTTACTTATTAAAACTACGTAGTTTTGATTTTGATTTTTTTTAAGTACTTAGAAATAAACCCTAGCCCCACAACGAAATAACAACTTTCTTCTTCATTCCAAGCCCTAAAATCCTAAATACATCATTCTTCTTCTCTCTTTGTAAGTTTTTTGGCATTTCTTCTCTATATACTTCTTTCTTCTTCTTTCAAGTTTGAAATCCGAGCCCTAAAAAACTTCTTATCAATTTTATTTTTTTTCAATTTGCTCTTTGGTGATTTGGCTACTACATATGAAAATTAAATTTAATTATATAAGTATTTGCCTTCTATTAATATGCGATATATATTAGTATATATGGATATTATTTGATTTTTATATATGATTAAACTTTATTGTAGTTGTATTGAATCTTAGTTTGTAAATTCGTAGTGAACTATTTGTTATTTGATGACTTTATGGTGATGTATGACTTTAATTATGTAATGACATTATTATTTGTTATTTTGGTGTGATGATTTGAGATTGTTATTGTATTTGTGAAGTTATTTGCACTTTTAGTAATGATTATCAATATTATGATAGTTTTGTAATTTTTTAGGATTTTTTTTTTTAAAAGTGAGGCTTACGCCTCAATGTGCCTTGAGGCCTACGCCTCGCCTCGCCCGGGCTAAACGCCTCAAACATGCCTCGCGCCTTTTAAAACATTGCATATATATACATGCATGTGCCAAAAGTTACTGCAAGGATATTAGTGTGTATTCTTGTAACCTTACGTGTCCTCTCTTGTAAGAAATCTTTTTGTTTTGGTATTCCTTCAGTTTTGCTCTGCACCTGCAACCTGCACTATTGGCTAGAAATATAGTGTGGACTGTTGAAATTATAGTTGGGATGAATCTAAGTTGTTTGAAAAGACACTTAAGTTTTGTGGACTAAATTAAATGAAGGGAAATGTCACAGAACCCTATGGTTGAATAGTACAATATGAGTTTATTTTTCTTGACCATTGATTGTGTTGAAATTAGTGTTTTTCTTGAAAGATGCAAAACTTAAACAAGGACTCTGAGCTTAGAGGAGAAGGGAGTGATGAGAAAGATATCATCTTCTGTGAAGAAAATAGCGTAACTGAACCTTATTGAATTTGTTTCATGAAAATTTTACAGTAAAATTTTAAGAAGTTCCTGTAGATGTTGCGATTCTTTGTTATCCTATGATATTACTCGCCCAAAACTACTTCGATAAATATGGGACTTGTTTGTGATTTATGTTTGTATTTCTGCAGGCATGAGAAATATGTGACCCAATACAGGGCAGTCTTTGTTGTGAACTGCAAGATCAAGACTGACCAATTCTCGCAATCGGGAAGTCAGAAACGGAAAAGGAGCAGAAAAGGGAGACTTTCCATAGAGACCACAGGCAGCTCCATTAGCGGCGAGATAACCAAGCCGGTGTGTTGCTCGCTTTGTTCCACTGAGGTTGGAGTCGTCGATGAAGAGGAGATCTACCATTTCTTCAATGTTCTTCCAAGTGAGTGTTGATCTTTTCTTGAGCTTGAATTGGATAATTCAGAGTGAGTTGATTTTTCTTATAATGTCACAATGGGTTTAAGTTTCTAGTGTTTGACTGCTTTCCGCCGTTCTTGTTAAATGGAGAAGCCTTGTTGTAACTGGTTTTGGATGTAAATATTCTTATGCATCTTCAAATGTTGCTTTTTTTAGCAAATTGGCAAATGTTCACACCTGCAATTCTCTATTCTTTGCCATTTGTACTAGTCAAGTGGGATTTTTCATGTTCAATACTGCTACACGAGTAGGGTTGGCCAAAAGGCCCACTCTGGCAGGTTTTCGGGTCGGGTTGTATTCCGTTTCACCTTGATTTTTAACCTTTATGTCCCGACCTGACTGCCTTTTTTTTTTAAAAAAAAAAAATACCTATAATTCCATATAATTAAAGTAAACCCTCTTCGAGCGGGGTTTAATCGGCCAAAAGGAGAAATTTTTTGAATACGGCATAAGTTTATAGCATGTTTAGAGTGGGGTTTGCAGAGTTCGTGGATCGCAAGCGGGCAGCAGTTTGAGCTTTTCCATGCACAACCCATTCCCCTTTCTCTTCATGCGGCCGTTTTATCTATGGCTTGTATAAATAAAACAATAATAGTAATAATAAAAATCTTCTATTGACATGCACCATTTTACTCTCTAACATCCCCTCAAAAAAAAATAAAAAATCTAACTATTCTATTCACATACATCACTTAATAATAATAATTAATAACTCTAAATCTCTTAAACCCAAATTATTAATGTCTTTAATTAAGAACTCTTTTTTTCATCATCATTCCTCCAAATCATCATCTATTTCCGTTGCCGCTACGGCCACTGCAGCCACCAACTCCACCACCATCCAAAATTCCAAATTGTCATCCCTTTCTAAAAAAAGTAAGATACATATATTTTTGTTTCTTATTTATGTTTCATTTTATTCTTAAATTGTTAGATACAAACAAACGCAAAAAACGTAAAATAACAAAAACAGAGCACAAGGAATGTTTACTCGTTTTTTAGGAACCGATTGGTGTTTATCATACTCGGCACAAAGGAACGGGGTAAAGCAAATTTTACTCGGTCCTAAAGAATTGAGTTAAGTTTTTCGTTATTTTTCCAATTACACTCGGTTTATTGGGACTGAGTGATGTATGCTTTACTCGGTTTCTTTTGGCCGAGTATGATGAACACCACTCGGCTCTTAGGAACCGAGTAAACCTTCTTCCATAGCAGAACTTTGTTTTGGCGTGGTGTGTGCATCAGTCAAACAAAAAACTCTTATTTATGCTTCCTAAAAAACAGATCTATTAGTTTCTTGTCAATAGCATACGGTGGAATTTTATTTTTAATCAATAACGAAAAAGTTGAGAGGAAACAACTAGATTGAGAAAGAAGAAGAAGATTAAATATGAGATTTGTGGGGTGATTTTTTTTTTTTTTGAATTGTAGATAGAAAGAGACTGGAGCGGAGTGGAGTTGAGTTGAGTGTTTTTTAGATTAATATTAATTAATCTTAAAATTGAAATTAAATATGAAATGTTGGGAAGATATAGAGTGTTAGAGAGTGAAATGTTTTGTGTCAATAGTAGCCCCCAAAATCTATAGCATTATAGCCTACTTAAAATGTCCTTTTGTTCGCGTTTTGGGAAGGAATTGGCATCCTAATTTATAGGAAAGTTTATTTTCTAATTCCTTGCTAATTTTTGGTTTAGACATTAATTATGTTTTCCTAGAACAATTAATTATATTCCATATGCTCGTTTGATTGCGTAAATGAACTCATTTATAAATTAGATAAATTATAAATTAACAAACTATAATTTTTTTCATTTCAACAAAAAAATTTGTGACATGATTTTTTGTACATGAATTTATATGATAGTTATAAGTTATGTAATTTTAGATATATCTCTATATTTTCTTATTTAAAGTCTTTTGTATTAACTTAATAATTTTATATACTAGTTTGTTTTTGCAACCATACACTTAAATTAGATAATTCACAAATTAAACAATTTTAAATTGTTCAATTCATAAATTTGAAGACAGCCAAACATGCTCATATATATTCTTGGTTCAAATAAGAATAGAAATGTAATAAGTATCAATTATCCATAATTCTATCGGAATAATTTTACAGTTTCAAGAATATTTTAAAACTCAAACTAAATATATTTTACTCATTTGGTTTAAGTTTTTTGTTGTCTCTAATCGAATGATAATTTCACATGGTACGTTTGAATCTCATCTAACTTAAAATTTAACCTTTTAATATGAATTATAATAGATTCTTAATATAAATTTGCTAAATTAAGATTTTGAGAGTGAACAAAAAAATCAAATAAGAGGAAGCTAAATGTAAAACATTAATTTGGAGGAAAAATTGAGCCTCTGCGGAACCGGATCAAAGCAATCACGTCGCTGCGGCTGGCTTGCCTAGCAGGCTACAGCTAGTATAAATTAATAATTAAACTAAATACGTAATACATTTGATACATGTATACAAGGACGTAGTTATTGCACAATTTGTAAAATTCAGTGATTCTACTTATTTTGTAAAGTATACATAAGAATGCGTATATTTATATAATAAGAAAAGATTTTTTTGACTAGGGGCAAATTAAAAAATTAATTCAATTAAGGGCTTAGATGAATTTTTAAAAAGTTATCTTTTATTTTAGCCACACGATGTGGTTTATCTTAAGAATCAATCCATATTATTAGATTCTTTTGGTTCTTCACAACCTCCGCCATTCAATACAAATGCACACATAAAATGATATACATTATCACACACAATCATACACACTCAATCACATCAACTTTCTCTCACCTCACATTTTTAGAAAAGTTTAAAAATATAATAACTTTTAAGCCAAATTTTAAAATTAAAAAAAAAACTATATATTTTAAACATACTCATTGAGATCTATATAACAAGATCCATTGTGACTATAAAACTATGTAAAAAAATATATATTTTCTAATAAGAATTACTAAAAAAATATATATTTTCTAATAAGAATTACAAATAATGAATTCATTAGAATTACTATTTCAGTCACATTCTTAATCTTTACTAATTACAAGTCATATTTTTTAAAATCACATTCAATAAAAAAATTACAATGAAATATTTTATTTTTTTTATTTCATTCTTTTACATGTAAGTTTTTTAAATGCATCTTAAGTTAGATGATACATTTTAAATATTTTTTATTAAAAAAAAAGTTAATACGCCGTACCGGATGGCACGGGCATATCCTAGTTTAAAATATATTTAGATTAATATATATATATATTTTACAACACTTAAAATTTTTATCATGTTAATACATGTATTAGGAAATATTTTAACATATTGTTAGTGTTTTAAGGGCACAATACTACGTATAGGTAGTCTACAGCATAATAATAATAACAATATGTATTAGGAAATATTTTAACATATTGTTAGTGTTTTAAGGCCACAATACTACGAATAGGTAGTCTACAGCATAATAATAATAATAATAATAATAATAATAATATAATAACAATATTGTTGGTTGTTGGTTGGCATGAAGATTAGGAAGAAAGTAAATAGAGAAAGGTCAAAAGTTAGATTACTTGATGTACTTAAAAAATATATTAAAATCCGTTATGTTCCTATTTTTTGTTTATCGGTGGGACCATATTTGGGATCATCTAATAACAATTTCATAATCACACGTCACTACACCAAAATTTGTTATAAGTTTATTAACAGTCGTGGTAAGATCTTCAAACTATATTTAAGAAATGGTACGATCATTAGCACTCTATAGTCTATATTAATGTTGTAGTAGTTTAAAAAGTGTCTTTCATAAATAAATCATATCCACAAGATACATATATAGTGTTATTATAAATAGTTTAATCATTTAGATTCCGTTTAATTGTACAGATGAAAAAAATAAAATTTAATTAGTTTGTGTGAAAAAATAGAAAATAAGGTGAGAGATGTTACTCATTTTATGAATATATATTATTCATTCTTCAATATATTTGGTGAAAATTTTTTAGTCACCACCAAGTAAATAAAATTTTTCATGAAAAAACTTAAAAATTAAGAGGATATCACATTTATCACTTCAACTTATTTTTCATCTTTTCACTAAAACTAACTCAATTTATTTTTCTTTTTTACTTTGCAATCAAACGGAGCCTGAAAGCGTTAATAGTCACAACCTTAAAAAAAATTCTAATTGTATTTATTTTTATTTTTATTTTTTAATTAAAACGACGAGAACAAGCTTTTAGCCTTTTTTTTTCCTTCCTATTGGCGCAATCATCTTGTTATAACAATATTGGCGTATTACCACCACTACAAAACATATGAAATGGTAGAGAAATAAGTTATATAAAGCATATGGGTCCTAATGAAGTAATGATTAAAGAACATAAGCATGAGTTAATGATTAAACAACTACACTTGGATTAAGTGGTTAAGATAGTAATTGATGACATGAATGAAAAACATTGAAAGCAACTTGGAAGAAAAATAAGTGCTTGTTTTTCTTGTGAAATATTATTTACACCTTTTGAACAATTTTATAATTTGTACTTTTTTGGAAGTGTTAGAAGCCCACAAGGGCCCACTTTAACCCAAAGGAGTAACCGTGGAGTTCGTGTACCCTCACAAATCAAGCAATTGGTCGCACTTCCCCTTTCTTCTCTTTTCCTTTTTTCCAAAGCACGGCCACAAAGTCAATTTCTTGTTTTATTTTTGTTACGTAAAATTGAAAATTTATCGATGAAATTAATTAATTTGCTCCAAAATAAAACAATCTTTCAAATAAATAAGCAATATAAGCTAATTAAAAAAAATTACTATACTTATGTTAGATTATACGCGTTATAGTATATAATATTAAGTCATTTATATTTTGGGTGCCACTAATTCTTTAAAATTGAGGTTTAGATGCTAAAGTTTTTTGAAATTATGCTTTGGTTACCATTTTACACATTTTCATGAGTGAGTGAACCAACGTTGATCATTAACTTAATATTTTTGTAACTAAAGTACCCTTATTTAATACCAAAGTATATTAAGGGTATGTCCACTACCATAAACAAAAATATAGAATATTCAACAATATTCACAAAATATTGCCTATAATATACAACAATATTCTCAAAAAGATATGTTTTATTCAATTAAAAGTCATTCAAGCAAAAAATAGCAAATTTTTGAATTGACCCAAATAAATTATAAATGTAGAATTGTCCCAAAATCAAAACTCTTCAGTACCAATGTCTTTCCATTAGTTGCAACACCCATAGGCTATCTATGTAAAATAAGACAGAAAAACATTAAAGTTGTTATAATCTAATCAATATATTATTGAAGATAAAAAATCCTCAACATGTATCAACTTGATCAAATATGAGGAACATGCTTAAAATGAAGCCCTAAATCTGAAAGGGACTTAAATATAAGAAATATAATTTTAAACCATTAAAAGAAAGCAATTGGCATTTATCTTGGCTTATTTTTTTTATGAACTCAAATGGAAACTGCAATTGAAATAGGAGCAAATTGAATCAACCAATTATACTAATTAACAATCAGAAATTGATGAAAGATTTTTTTTTTGGGAAAGGAAGAACACTTAGTTAAATTGGAGTTGGTGTTTAAACCTAAAAAAACATGAGGGTTTTGAAGTGGCGAACATAATCAAAAGAAACTTGGCTCTACTCTATACGTGGATGTGGAGATTTAATTTCCATTGGAAAGAGACTCTCTTTGGCATGCAATTATTGTAAGTATACACGGTTCTCATTTAAATGGGTGGGATGCAAATGTGGATATCAAAGCCTCTCTTCAATCTCCTTGGAAATCAATAGTAAAAAGATGGAATAGTTTTTTATGAAAAACATAAAATTAGTGGTTGGGAAAGGAGATATAATTCGTTTTTAAGAAGATATATGAGTGGGTAATTGTACTTTAAAATAATTATTTCCTCGTCTTTATGGATTGTCTTATAATCGCAATATGACAATTCATTCAATTCTATCCCGGTCCTCTCATCCCAATCACTCATGGGATTTAAGTTTCTCTAGGAACTTCAATGATAGGGAGTGTAATGATCTCATCTCATTATTAAACATTGTTACTAGCATGAATCTTAATTTTAATTATTCCGATAAAAGAGTCTGGGGGGTCATCATTCGGGTGAATTCTCATGCAAATTATATTTTAAGACTCTTGCAGTCTTCTACTGTGTTCCATTTTCCTAAATCAAACATCATATGGAAAAGGGGTGTGCCTTTAAAATCAAGGTTTTTACTTGGCTTGCTTAATTGGGGAAAGTGAATACTTGTGACCAAATTTAGTTGAGAATGCTTTATATGTATTTGTCTCCCTCGTGGTGCATCCTTTGTAGGAATGATGCAGAAAGTATAAACCATATTCTTCTACATTGTAAATTCCTTCGTGAGGTGTGGACAAAGATTTTCGGCTTGTTTGGTGTAATGGGAGTTTTTCCTCATAAATGGGCTAACTTTATAATTATAAGGTGGGATTCATGTCAAAATAACAGGCGGATAAAATTTATTTGGAGGTTTGTTTTATTGGCCCTGGCTTGGTTAATTTGGATGGAGGGAAATAAATAAGTATTTGAAGATAAAAGCGAGGAGATTTGGAGCCATACTCGATTCCTAATTGGATTATGGGCTAGAGCATCGAATATATTCGACAGTGCATATGGTTTTGTTTTTGATTTTGATAGTAGTAGCTTCTTAGATTAAAAGTTGGGTTATGATGTTTGATTTCTTTTTATTTTGATATACTAGTGACAGTTGTTTTAGTGAATGCCTTATCCACTATTGTACAGCTTATTTTGTATTGTTTTCATTTTATTTAATAATAAAATTGTCTGGTTCCCTATATGTATATATATATATATATAAACTAATAAGCAAAAGAACTAAATAGGAGTTAAAAATATAAATTTATATAAAGAAAACTAAACTATAAAATATTCATTATTCTTATGCTGTTAGTGTTAATGTTAGCAAAAATAAAGAATTACAACATTATATATTGAGCTAACATTCATAACTAGTTATATTTAAGTACCACATGCACTGAATTTGCATAAAAGAAATTAACAAGAATCATAAAACATTAATTACATAGCAAAAACATGCAATAATCATAAAACCAACTACCAAATGGAATCTAAAAAAAAACTATAAAAAAATGGAGTATTAAACTCCAAGCAAATGAGTACCATTAAAACTAAAACTAATTTAAAATCGACCAACATAAGCTATTTTCACGGTAAAACACAATTACAATTTGAACTAAGATAAACTATCTTAGAGTCGTTTTAAATATACTACTTACCAGTTTGACAAATTGACTCATAGAAGATCACAACACCCTAATCGAAATCCTAACATAAAGTATGAATAATCAAGCAGGGACAAAATTTGAGCCCTAGATTGCTGTGAATTCGAACAAATTTCCTCATCTTCACTTCCACAATGCACTTCTAGGGTTTGATCAATCCTTTAATTAGTAGTAACAGCAGCAATGAAATCGATTAGGGTAGAGTTCTTCTTGATTTCCCTACCTCTATATTGTTTTTTATTAATGTTGCCACTATGAGTGGGCTAATTGTTTTGTAAAAGTCTGAGGGCATTAATGGGATTTTAAATGACTAATATAAGCGATTTAACGGTCAACAAATGTTAACTCATGAAAATGTGCAAAATGGTATCCAAAGTACAATAATCAGAAACTTTGGTATCTAAAACCCAATTTTAATAAATTAGCGATATCCAAAACCCAAAATTAATAAATTAGCGATATCCAAAACCCAAATAACCTTAATGTTTTAGCGTTTTTAAACCATTTTTTTTGCAACCTTAGGCGTTCTAGTTTTTTTCAACGGTTTTGTAGTCCATTAGCGTACTTTTTATCATTGTAACAAAGAGGTTTGAGTTTAATAAACATAAATATAATTATTTGCTTTTAATTGTGTCCACCCATAACTAGTGGTAGATCATTGTTTGTATAAAAAAAAATAAAAAAAGAAGCCTCCCTATACTCTCTCTATTCATGGTCAACATTGTTGTTTTCATAAACAAAAATAACATAAGCAGCTTTTAATTTAATAATTTATTATACTATAGTGAATTATTAAAGACGACATCTCACCTACCAAAGTTTTAACATTTAAAGTTTGAACGGGTACGAAATTTGATTTTTAACTATGGTATAACAAGTTTCTCACTCTATCACTTTGGCATGCCTTTTCTTTTCTATTCGGAGATTTGAGATTGTTTATTTTCAGAATTGCTAATCCAACCTTGTAATTCATATTTAATACCATGCAAAATCGGTTATTATCCATAAGAAAATTAGGGCATAAAGTCGCTTAACTAAGAATTGAACATTCTCCATTTTCAGTGAAATATACGTTTTTTGCAATCATTAAATTAAGAGCCCTATTTTTTTTATAAATACAGTTAATATATAATACAATTACATATTATAAAAGCTATAATCTTTCCAATTTATTAATTTGAAACAACTATATTTTATAAAAGTGTAAAAGACAAGGCAAAACCTATTGGCAAAGTAATTTTAATTTAATCGCAACAAATAATACATTATATATTACTTTGGCATTTTCTATAATTGCACCAACAATGACAGTACTACGAATCAAAATGTACCCTAATTTAAAGCAAAAGGGTAAATTACTAATTTATGCAAGGGCGAAATAGTCATTACAAAACCTACCCCTTTGGGTGAAAAAGATTTCCGGTATTGCTACGCAGTATACCTTTTACTAACCATATTAATACTGATACGGATGTAATTAATGTAAGTGGACCCGTATGTAGCACAATATGGATTCAAGATGCATTTATTAGTTACATTTTATTTTATGTTCAACGAAAAACAAAATAAATAAATTATATTTAATTTAATTTAGTACAATTTGCATTCAAGATGCATTTACTAATTATCTTTTACTTTTACCAAGTACAAGACATACTCGATTTATATGCATGTATAAAGTTAAGTTAAAATGAGAAGTTAAAATAAATTGATATACATCAATGGTTAAGATCATTCTCATTAATAATAATATGGATAAAATAAAAAAATTTACTAAAATTTGTGTTTTAATCAAATCTATTGACTTCCGGTTATACACATAGATTTTTATTTTATTTTATTTTTTTAAGAATGAAGTTCTAAATCTCTTATCTTTATTACAATAATAATGATTGACTCGAACTAAGGATCGTTCATGAATTCAATAGATACCTTATCAACTAGGTTAACCTACTCGTTTTGATTATATCTTATTTCAAAAATGTAAAAAATACATAAGGATTTTTTTGTTATTTTTTAAGCACTAAATTACGTATTTTTTGTGTTTGTTAATTATTCACTATAACAATTTATGTCATATTTTTTTATCTCACAATGGAAAATTCATATTCTTCCATGAATATCTAAAGACAAAGTTAAAAATGGAAAATCATAAAATACAGTGATACTAATAATTAAATTAGTGTTAATCACGGATAACTAATGGTTAAAAATAATTATAACGATGAAAATTGAGTTCATTGCTAAATAAAAAGTTAAACTTTGGGACAATTTTTTTTGAAAAAAAATAAAATTATTAATTTGAAAAAAAAAAATGGATCTGTTGTAGGGTCGTAAATATACGTTGTCTCGGTGTCCATTTGTGGAAACTGAGGGTACACAACAGTTTTTCGTGTGGAGGAGAAGATGGGCCTCAAATTATTGGACCCAGCTGTAGACCGTAGACTGAGTGAGTGAGAGAGGGACCAACTTCATTTTCATGTACGGAGGAAATGTGGGCCCCGGTTCTGACAACCCTCACTTAAATTCCTCTCCCACTTTGGATCAAATTCCAATTCATTGTAGTATTGAATGGCGCGTGACTTTCAAACTCTCCGGCCGGTTAGTCCAAGAATGCACCGACCAAAGCCCTTCTCCGATCACTCATCTACTTGTTAAGTTCTTTTTTTTTTTTTAAATATAATTCACATTATTTTTATTTTAATAGACACTTTTCCAACAACGTCTTTCCGACGATTCTTTCTTTCTTTTCTTCCTATTTTTTTTAAATGGTGTTTATTTCAATTACTACAATAATAACGATAATTTTTTTTTACTTTGGATGCAATAACTATAAACATATATAAATATTTGATATAAAATTTGATATTGCAAATATGGTCACCATGTGTTAGTTAGTTTTGTATGTTAGATATATTATATTTGTGTAAAAATATTCTTCAAAATGAAACTTGAACTTATGATATTTCTTGAATTCAAATAACGCCTTACGAACTAGGTTATCCTAGTTGATTTTTTATATATATCCACATATATATAGAGATGAATTTATAACAACAATAAAATTAAAGAGTAAAGAAAGTTGTGAGTTCCACTTTTAAAATCTCATAATCAACGTGACAATGATTTCTTATCCACAATTGAATAGATAATTCATTGAATAGTGTTTTTTTCTTTATTAAATTATTGATCGACCATAAACTCTTCAAAAATCTAAAGCGAGAGAATTCTCACTGGATAAATTTGAATAATGAGAATTTACTTTTCAAGCGTTAAAAGAATCACGTATTTTTAATAAATTAATATCATATTAAGATTTGATTAGTTTCTTGGAGATAAATAAAAGTACTCTTCAAATACAAATTTAAAGATTTTTTTTATAAAACCTTTTAAAGATGCTCTTAAACAGCCACTAGCAAATTTGAGGCATAATAAGTAATTCATAAAGCATTAGTTATGTTTTTATAAGAGAAAATTTTGATTGTCAAAGACTCAAATCATTAACATGTCTTACAAATTTGGTAATTTTGAATCAGTAATTTACTTTTAACTGGATGAAAAAGAAACTAGTCTCGTGTGCGCAATTTTCTAGAAGCAATTTTTGTTCCGCTCCAGTATCATCATTAAATATTTATTTTTTACATTAAGGCATTTGATATAGGGATGGCAAAAAAAACCAACCCGCCGGATTACCGAACCGATCCGATCCGTTTAGAGCGGTTTCGGTGCGGTTTTTTTTAAACGGATTTGGTTTCGGGTTTTGAAAAAAAACCGATGTGGTTTCGGTTTTGGTTTCGGTTTTTCCCTACTAAAAACCGTCCCGAACCGCCCCGAATATATATATATAATATAAAAATATTATTTTATATAAAAAATATATATACTTATATTTAAGTTAGATCAATTTTTTTTATTATATCATTAAATTGGCAAAAGAGCTATTTGTGAATTATTAAAACTGAAATCTAATTAATTATTCAAGTAACAGGAAAAATCCAGCGGGCATATATACATAAATTGAAGAAATTGTTGTTTGAAGTTATTTGTGTTTTTGGTTTAATTATGTATGAAGAATTGAAGTTATTTCAGTTTTTAGTTAATTGTGTTTCAAGATTTGAACTTTTAATTTGAAGATATTTGTGGTTTTTAAAGAATGGATACTTACTTAATTAATTTGTTTGAAATTTAATTAGTTTAATGTTTTTTTAATTGACTATTGCCTTATATTTAAAGAATGCTACATTGCTACTTTTATTTGAAATTGTTGTCCAATTTTTTTTAAAATAATGCTTATTCGGGTCGGGTCGGGGTGGGGCGGTTCGGATTCAGTTAACCGTAAATTAGTTTGGGGAGGTTTCGGTTTTTAAAAAAAAAATCGTGGCGATTTCGGTGCAGTTTCGGTTCGGGATAAAATAATTCGGTTCGGTTTCGGTTTTAGGCAAAACCGTCCCGAAACCGCCCCGTTGCCATTCCTAATTTGATAGTGAAAAACATCTATATCTGATATGTTATAACTTAATTATATTAATGTATTTGTTTACTTTTAAAAAAAATAATTGGTACTTGTAATGGTAAATATCTCTATTTTTTTTGTTATAAATAATATTTGTATTATATATACTTATATTTTTTATTTTTTATTTTTTTCTATCTATGTGGTCGCGGAGAGGCAAATTTTAAAGTGATTCTTTTTCATCCTTAACACATTTATATTCTAAGAAAATAAAAGGTCACATTACCCAATTATTTAATCAATGGCTTAGATTTTTTTTAAAAAATACACATAAATTGTTAGCCATTGGATGTGAATTTGTTTCCTAAAAACATTACATCATCACACTAATGACCAAGATTTATTTATAAACAATACAAAAAATTTGAACCCTTAGATATACTTTTAGAATATCAAATTAAAAAAGTCAACATTTTTTTTATCTCTCTAATATTTTACCAATCTACTCTCTCCCCCACTTTTCTCTCTCATTAATTTTTTAAAAAAATAAAAAAAAACATTAACTATAAATACAAAAAACTAATTTTTTTAAAATATTCATATTTAAATTTTATTAATCCATACCTATTGTAACCCACTTTTCTCTCTTTAAACATATTTATTCTTTATATACTTACATTCAAATCCAATTCTTCCTTTAGTTTAAAAATATAAAAAAAATATTTGTTTTTATTTAATCTTTTACAAACTTAAATAGTTTATTTTATTTTAAAAAAATATATTTTAGTTTTGTAAACCAATATTACTACCAATGGTACCATGTATTTACAATTAAAATTTAAAACACATTACTTTTGTAAATCAAGGTTATTACTAATGGTGCCATATGTTTATAATTAAAATTTTATAAATTTATAACTTCATTGTAACAATAATGGGATATTATTTTTTGAATATATTGGTGAATGATTATTAACCCATCTCGACCTTAATGAATTGGTAAAATGGGTTTGAATTTAAGCATATCATAAACGAAGGCACTTTGAGTTTTTTAATTAAAAACTACCTCAATCTGATCGGGTCAAATATATCTTCTCCCACCCTCGTGCTTGACAGTTATATAAGTTGTATATGCAGTTTTCTTAAAATGTTTTGGATTGCACGCTATTTAGATATTATCTATTTTTTGCTTAATTTAACTGTTAAATTTTTTTACGTCGCCGTGCTGTTCGGTACGGGCAATACCTAGTAAATACATAATCTAGAGTGCTAAATCTAACCACCTCAAATTGTCGTCTAATTTGATATTTTTTTTATAAAAATATTAGATTTAACATAATTAGTAATATATATAAATCAATTTGTTTTATGGCGTAAAATTTATACTCCTAAATTAATTTTGTTTAAAGAAAAAAAAATCAGTTTGTAACATTGTGATAAGAAGAGTCGGCAACCAATTCTACAAAAGAGAGTATTAAATTACATCTAGTCCAGTGGCGGATCTAGAAAATTTTATTGGGGGGGGGGGGGGGGAGACCAAGCAATTTTCAACAGCGTAACATAATATACAAAATGTAAAATTCCATTACAAAATAAAAAAAATATAAAATTGCGCTACAAAATACATACCTTTCAAAGTTCAATATTACTATAATTGTGCTCGACGTTCTTTCAAGTTACGTAATTCGTCTCTTTTATTCTCTCTCTACTATATATATATATATAAAAATATTGAGGGGGGGGGGGGACCATGCACCCCCTCAAACTACACCTACATCCGCCCTTGATCTAGTCATTGCAATAAAACATGGTACCAGTACTCTCGGATCTTGGATTAAGATCCATTGTTTCTCTTAAAATTATCTCAAATTATGAATACACATAAATATATATATATATATATATATTTGACAAACAATTACACTAAATCTCACAAATATAAATATGTTTTCTTTTTATAACTAGTAGTTCGAGTAAAATCCAGGTATTCTTCACCCACCAAGCTAGAATGAATTAGAAATTAATTTGATGAAATGAAGTTGTAACTCTCAAAACCAAGAATTCTTGATTTCGATTCTTAGCACACTCTTCCATCCTTGATTTAAAGATTGAGTATCAAGCGTCTCCTTAATCAATGTGCTCAAGTTAAAAGATTATTGAAGTATGATACGGTTATATTCGAGGCTAAAATAAGCGAACACTTAAGATATTAAGTTTTAAATTCCTCTCACTAATTGTACTACTGGTATATATGTTTGGATTGAGAGAACGGAATGGAAAGAAAATGGTCCATCAGGAGAAAAATGAATAAAATATAATAAAACAAAAAATAATAAATTTAATTTTATTATTATTTGAATACAGAAGAATGCAAAAGAAAGGAATATAAATAATTTTTGTTTCAATATTAAAAAAGAAGAGCAAAAAAATAATATGATTTAATATATTATTAAGAAATTAAAATTAATTTTTTTTTAAAAAAAAATATTTTCCTTCCTAAAACTTTTGGTGCTAGAAAGAAATAAAATAAAATAATATAAAAATGAGTGATATTTCTTTTATTTATTTTTCGTTCTGTTCTTTTTTTTATTTTTAATTTTTATTCCCTCAATTCAAACGGGTGGTAAGAAAAACTGAAAAAGGTTGAAGCAGATGAAGAGAGTTTGGGCAGAGAAGAAGAGGGGGGAGGGGGAGCATAATAAAGGATTTTTGAACAGTAGAGTTATTGTAAAGGGCGGGCGTGAGCCGCGTGAGCTGGTGAAGTAGTAAAGTGGACCCCACCACCCATGTGCCCTACTCCTATCTCCACCAGCTACTGCCCCCCCTCAATCATTAGCCTCCCTCTTTCCCCCTTCTTCCTCCTCCTCTCTCTGCATCCCCGCCCCCCAACTTTCTCTCTCTAACTTCCATTCCCACCACCTCACCTCACCTCACCTCACCTCAAACGCACACACTACTACTACTTGATTGATTTTGCCCATGTCAACATCAGATGGTGGTGGAGGAGCTGGTAACGGCGCCACTAACGGCGCAATAATTGACACCCAGTGGCAGCAGCCGCCGCAACCCAACGGCTCTTTAACCGCGAAGAAACCGCCAGCCAAGGACCGCCACAGCAAGGTAGATGGCCGAGGGCGCCGCATCCGCATGCCAATCATTTGCGCTGCTAGGGTTTTCCAGTTGACTCGGGAACTCGGGCACAAGTCCGATGGCCAAACTATCGAGTGGCTCCTCCGCCAAGCCGAGCCTTCAATCATCGCCGCTACCGGCACCGGCACAACTCCGGCCAGTTTCTCCACTGTCTCCCTCTCCGTCCGCAACTCCTCCGCCAACTCTTCCATCTCCGCCTCCCTTGACCACAAGCCACCGCAGACTACGGCGCCGTTCATCCTCGGAAAACGCCTGCGCTCCGACGAGGATGGACTCGAAGGCGGTGGCGGAGGAAAGGACGATCACCTGGTTTCTCCGGCGACTGTTGGTGGATTTTGGGCCCTTCCGGCGAGGCCGGACTTCGGACAGGTGTGGAGCTTCGCAGCGGCGACACCGGAAATGATGGTTCCGGCACCGGTGACTATGGCGGCACAACCTTCGTTTTCCGGCAGGTTTCTGCAGCAGCAGCAACCGATGGGGGAGGCTTCTGCGGCTAGGGTTGGGAATTACCTTCCGATAACTCAGGGGCATTTGAATCTGCTTGCATCGTTGTCTGCTCCCCATCAGCAGTCATCTGGAAGGAGAGAAGATGAAAGAAGCTGAATTTGGACCAAAACTTGTCAATATATGTGTATGCTGTTGTTTATTTATGAATGTGTGTGGAATGTGGATTGTTAGGGATTTTAGGGTTAGGGTTTTAGTTTCTTTTTCAGGAAGTGTTTTTTAGTGGGGTAAAAATTAGGGTTTGTGCAAGTTGTTGAATTTTCAAATTAGGGTTTTTACCACTTTTTAGTCATTGCATTCTCTGTCTAGGGTTTTAGCTTTAAAGCTATTTATTAGTGTCTTCTTGGAGAAGAGAGAAATAGAATCAAGAATTGTGGGGGGGGGGGGGGGTTGTGATGAATTCTCGATCCTATTGGCTATGGGTTTCCACAATTTGCTGGATTGCTACTGAACGTTTTGCTCATTGTGGGGTTGGTTCACAATCTGACATCAGCCGATACGGTAGCTTCCCCGCGAATTGAATTAGTGGATTTGTTGAAGGCAATTCTTGCAAACTAGGGTCTGAAGAATTGGCTGAAGTCTGTAGATCCTGTAGCTGCAGAGGCAGCTTATTTATCAGTGTTTGGGTGGAATTAGGGTTCCACTGGCATTCTTGAAAGCTGAATCTGTTTCAGGTTTTTGGAATAATGTTTGCGCAATGACAAGAGAAAATTGTATCTCATCTGCTGCAATTTTGGACATTTGGTGGTTCTTGTGTGATATATTTTGGTAGTGCTTTCGAATTTGCAGGATTGTTGTTTTGCTCCTCCCGGTTCGGCTTTCACCGTCTCAAAGAGGCTGCGAAGCGAATGGAAAGTAGATGGGTTATATATATCTCTGTTATTGTATTTGATCTTAGCCATTGCTTAGATTTGTTTGTTGGTGTGAAAATAATGTATTATTCTCTCTTGCATGTTAGTGGATTGTTTTAGGGTGCCCATGGTTTGAATAAAAAGCCATCTGTTTGTCTCATAAGACTGTTCTTCTTGTTAGTTGCCTCTAACTTGTGTGTCATTTTCTTGATATGGAGTCTTTACACTCTGATTAATGTGAAAATGTTTGTTTTGTCTGAGTGCTGGGATATGGTAATGACATGTTTTTTTTTAATTTTCATGTGGGGCTTTACTGTATGATCAAATCCATAGACCCAACTCGCAAACTTTTGAAGGAATTATATTTTGATACTCATCTCCCGGTGGCCAGTCGTTTGCTATGAAAATGACACAAATTTGATTGTGTTATGTTCTATTTAGGTGAAATCACAATGATTCCGGTATGGTTTGGTATTTGCTGGAAGTGAATCGAGTTTGTTTCTGGAAATATATACCAGTGGTTTAAACTGGTTTTGTTTTATTGAAGTAAAAATTTGGTTGACCGTGACTTGAATCCTCCTTCACATCTTGTACAGCAGCAGTACATCACTTTTCATCGATCGTTGCCTTTGAGTTGTGTTTTGCTGAAATGGTCTCTTTGCGCTCTGTCACACACATCTCTGCTCTTAACTGGGAGGCGGATTAACGTATGTTGCTTTGAGATATGTTTTAACTGAGAAGAAACATGATTGGCGGGATATTCTTTTGGAAACAAGAATCCAACCCAATTGAACCCCAAACTCAGCCTTCTCGGTGCTAGTGAGCGCTATCACTTTGTTACAAGCTATTATAAAAGTCTTATTAAAAATTAGAGCGCGGAAGGGTAGCAAAAGTTGGAAAGGAGGTAAGGATGGTATTATATGTTATTTGGAACATGTAAGACTGTAAGAGTTCAACATTATATATAACATGATGGAGTAGTGAATGGATTAGATAATATTAGATGAATAGAGAATGACTTATTGCTTGACCCACAGATTACCTAGGAGGGAAGCAGCAGATGTTGTGGTCCATGTGGATCTGGGCCATTTTAGGTTGGGTTACATATTTGCTCAAAGTGCTTGTGGCTAAGGAACACATCTGTTTGTGGCCATTGTTGGCAATTGGCACAACTACTCATTGCAAACCATATATATGCCTTACTCTCTAAGCTCCGAAGCAGACCGGTTAAGAATCTCTATGCCTTTGTATGACAGAATTAAGATTTGAGCCTCCCTTCCTAATGTCTCTCCTAAATTTTTATTAAAACAAATTTATGTCAAGACTATTAAACATCTATTTTATATTTCGAGTGCAATTCAGTTGAAAAAATGGGTTAATTTCCCTACCTTGTGCCAAGGTTCAATCCTTAATAAAGGAAAGTACTCGTATTTAAAGAAACTTGACAGGAACTTTAGTTTCCTTCCTCCGTGAGAATGACAGCCTAAAATTTGATCCTCCCCTCCTAATGTCTCTCCTCAAATTTTATTAAAAAAGCCTAAAATTTGATCCTCGAAAAAAGCTTGCCCTCACGCAGGATCGAACTACAGACCTCCAGTTTACAAGACTGGCGCTCTACCACTGAGCTATAAGGGCTTTAATAGCAATTGTTACGTCTTTATAGTAAAGTTGTATAAAGTTGAATTGAAGGGCCTCACACAATGGAGCGAGCGATTCACAGTAAAGAGAGAACAAAACAGGGGGAGAGAGAGTAGACAGAGAAAGGGGGTTTAGGTTTGGGTTTGGGGTTTAGGTATAGGTGAGTGAGAATGGCGTCGTCGAAAGGAAGGATGATGATAGGGGCGAACGAGATAGAGAAGATGAGTATTGATCAGATCAAAGCTGTTAAAGAACAGACCGATCTCGAAGTCAATCTCCTCCAAGACAGTCTCAACAACATCCGCACTGCTACCTCTCGTCTCGACATCGCCTCTACTGCCCTCCACGATCTCTCTCTTCGTCCTCAAGGTTTATTATATTCATACTACATATATATTCACTCAATCGCACCTTTTCGTTTCTCATCACATCTGATTATGATTTTGTATTTTTATTATTATTAATTCAGGGAAGAAGATGTTGGTTCCTCTCACTGCCTCGCTCTATGTTCCCGGTACTCTCGATGATGCCGAAAAAGTTCTCGTCGATGTTGGTACTGGCTATTTCATTGAGGTAAACTGTCTTAGCTTGCTTCTATTTTTTATACCCTCAAAATGTTCTTACTTATCTGCTAGAGATTTTAGCGTTTTGAGTTCGCATAATTTCTCAGATGTTATAAAAGTTGCTTTGAATAATTACCAGGAAATCTCCAACACTCTTCTTATTCTCACTTAAGTGAGCCTTTGCTTTGAGTTTTTGTTTGGTAATTTCACATGATAAGTTTGCTCCTCGTAGACTTGTAGTTCAACCTTTTAACATGAACTATGAGAGGCTCCCATTGTGAATTTACCAATTTATAATTCCCGAACCCACAAAAAATTCAACCAAACGACCATTAAATGTTTCGATATAAGGAAAATGACTTTCTTGCCAGTTATCCAGGCGCTACATATGTTCTAATCAGCAGCATAAATAACAATTTACCCTAGAACGGACTTTTATTTTATATGAAATTGTTGATCAATGCTGAAAACCAACACTTTCTAATAATCAGGGCGATTTGCTGCTATGTAGATTGTACTCCATCTCCTATGAATCAGACTGACGAGATATGCTAAATAAGTATTAGCCGAATTGCATTTAGTAGGATATATAGATATGCAAAGTTATTTCATTTTGGCAGGTGCAGAAGTAGGGTAATTATATACAGAATAAATAGGATAAAGAGGTCGGAATCTAGTGAGTTCTAATTTTGGGAACATGTTCTTATGTTATCAATTGTGGTATCAAAGCCATTTAGAGCATTGTGAATCTCCAATCAGCATGCAGCATTACACACTATATGAGGACATCTTTTCATTGAAGTGGATATGGAAGAGGGACAAAGTTCTAGGAAATGCACAATATATATTGAATTGCTTTTCTTTTTGAATCGTGATATGCCAATGATCTTAACGTTCTCTGTTAATTTTGTAAGAACTAAGGTTTCTATTGCATGGCCTCCAAAAAAACTGCTTTTAAATTTTAATTTCATAGTTGAATTAGGTAAAAAAAGTTACGATTATCCTTGTGAAGTATGCCACCCCTTTTTATTTGAACTGACGCTGTAAGAAAATACTGAAGGAGAGGAATAAGTAGTATTAACTCTGAATGTTTTACCCCCTCCACCCTCAATTTTTAATATTTCTTCAGACAAGCATTTTTGTGTCCAATTTGATTTTGTGAATTCTCCTTTTCAATCAGAAAACAATGACAGAGGGAAAGGATTACTGTGGGCGTAAAATTAACTTGCTGAAGTCTAACTATGATCAACTTCTAGAGGTATGTATCTACTAAATCTGGTCTTATTTCTTTAATATCGTGGCCTGTTGTTGAGCGATTATTCCTGTTGAAGGCAGGGGAAAGTACCTATTTCTCTCACATATATATAGAAGTGAATGAGGTCTCAGCATATCTTTGCTTTGTTGTCGCTTTGCACTCTGATTTGAGTACCCCTTCTAGTTCCAATCATTTTTATTCACGTTCTCTTATAGGTTTTTAAGTATTAATAATAAACTTTTGCTATTTTATTGTTTTTGAATTCTTTTTTTACTCCGTGGACCTTGTTTTTCTGTTCAAATTTGCTTATAGGGGCTTGACCTCGGCTTTTATATTACTCTCTGGACTCTGGTAGATAATTTGATTTTTACAAGAGGTAGAGAAATGGCCCCTAGTGTAGGACATATTTACGAACATGAAGACTGCTGCCTATTGTTTACTTTTATAACACGGGAATCTAGGAGAATATGGCTTTTTTTGAGAAAAATGTTATGGGTTTTTAGAATATAGCCCCTATTTGGTAGAAAACTAGAAAACCAATGTTTTAGTTTTCTACCAAAAAGTCAAACTTCACTTTCTCACTTCCCAAAATTTAATTCACTTTATCTCTCATAATTTTTTTAAGACACTATAACTTTAAATCCCAAAATTAGAATTAGATAAAAAAATATATATATATTTGAAACCTACTCATCGAGATTTATAAAATAAGATACGTTAGTCATTTTTTGAGTTTTTTTCACGTGTTTTTTTGAATTGGTTGAAAAAAAACTCTAACAAAAATCAAATTTAACCGGCTTTCACACTTTCTAACAAAAAAATTCAAAAGCTCAACTAAAAAACTCCACCAAACAGGACCATGATAAGACTCACTTTTGCTTATTCTTTTAGGCCTCGTTAGATTCAAGTATTAGGGTCAATGGGATTAATAATACCAGTGTTAATAGTACTGGACTTTTAATCCTGGTATTAATTTTATATCAAAACCCTTGTTTGATTCATGCAGTATTAATACTGGGATATCCATGCTGATGTTAATACTATGTTAGGTTCTGTAACTCGTATTCGGGATTATATTTTGGAATAATAAATTTTTTTTTTAAATTTTAAAAAATAATAATAATAAGTAGTAGTAATGGCATTTTTGAAAATATTATATTAGTAATGACATTTTTGAAAATATATGGTTCATTTTTCTTAATCCCGGATAAACAATACAACTCCCCCTAGTATTAAATTATACCACAAAGAGTGGTATTAAGTTTGTCCCGGTATTAGTAATCCCAGCACATTTGTGCGAACCAAACAAGGTATTATAAAAAAAGTGGTATTAATAATCCCATCCCACTTTTTAATACCCGAATCAAACGAGGCCTTCGAGAACTATTTCATACTGTACTACACTAGGGTCTAGGTATGAGTTTTTAGGCAAAAGAGAACAACAATATCAAAGAAAGCATAAATTCCTAAAAGGATTTCAAAATTTATGTTTAATTTGATAAATTCATGATCCTATTTTTATTTTCCGGTCAATTTCCTTCTATTAAGGACCCATGGGAATAATCAATAAAGTTGATCAAGCCCGTGAGAAAGTATGCAAAACTTCAAGACTAAATGTTAAATAAATGAGGACGTAAAATTTCACTGGGATGGTGTTTTCCTTACGAACGGTATAAGTTCAGTGCAAAATACAATTTTTTCTCTCCTCTTGACACGATGTTTCTATGTATGGGTTGGTTGATATATAATTAGTTTTCATTGTGAAACTTTTGAGCACTGAAATTTGTATGTACTAAATTACTAGTGGTGAATAGGTTAAATGAGAGAATAAAATTGGAGGATAGTCATTTTTAGTTTTAACTTTCTGTTATGTTTTATCTTTTTCAAATTATTTTTCTTCTTGAGTTTTAAGAGTTGCACTTTCCTTTTTTTCTTTTAAATTGTGAAAATAGATTTACTACAAATCTCACAATATTTAAACAAGGTTTGACAATCAATTTTCCTTGAAAGGACTGACTTTCGTACGGTCACTTACCCCATTTTTGGTTCAAGATTTTGTGCATTATAGGATTCTTAAATTGATAAATTCAAATGTAATTCATGCGAAAAGATTGAATGACAAGATATCATATGTTCCTTTGCGGAGGCTCGAGCTTATACTTGAAAATTGGAACTACCATTTCTCTTTCCAAGAATGTATTATATGATGTTTGTAGATTTCATAACAGGGGCTTTAGTGCTCATATCTGTTTAATAGTTTGATGTTGGGATATGAAAATGGCAGGTTGCGACGAAGAAGAAAACAATAGCGGATGAAGCTGGAATGATATTACAAGCAAAGTTGAAGCAACTGGCTCCTTCACCTTAGAAGAAACTTTGACACTTCTAAATTTATATTGTTATGCTTCTTTAGTGATACCATAAAAAATAGGTGGTTTAAAATTTGCCTGCCTTTTATTTTGAAGTGTTTAACCTTTTACATTTCCACCTTGTATTCTACTACTTCTCCCTGTGTGCTGAGTGCGTTATGTGTAAAATTTCTGGCTTTACCCTTGTCTTAAAGTTAGGGTTAAGGTTGGGGTATTTGTTTGATGTGAAAAATAACAATCAAGTGACTTTGGAAGGAAATTTTTGGGTTCTTTTTGAGTATCGTTAAAAAAAATCTGTTTTAGGTCATTTATTCGGACTTAGCTCATCTCCGCTATTATTTTCCTGTAATTTTCTTTAATAGTGTCTGTTTAAATGACTAAATGGATGAATTTTTTTGTAAAATTGATCTTTATAATGAGAAGATTATCTCCATAAAATTTCAAAGATAAATTCAAATAAAAGGTGGGTATAATAAAATTTTGATATACACTTTAATTTTTATCCGGTGAAATTTTATATGACCATTTTACATAATTTGTCGATAAAATTTTGTGAAATTGATTAATCTATTGTAGAGATTATTTTTACCAGTTTGATGTAAAAAATTCTGAAAAAAATTATCCACATCAAAAGAAATTAGAAAAAAGTAGTAATAAAAAGGAACCAAATCCCAATTTTTTCGAATTAAGAATCATTATTTAAACCAGATGATAAAACTGATGCACACAATCAAAATATGAATGTCAAAATAAACACTTTTATAACAAGTAATATTATTACTAGACTTAATTTTCAATTTCAAAGAAGATTAACTCGGGTGAATAAAATTGGATTCAATAATGAGGTATTAATTTGGGACGATGTTATAAACATTCTTTTAATTCAATAATAAGGCATTATTTGGGTGATGATATAAACACTCTTAAATTATAAATTATAATATTATCACTGTATTTTTAGGGTGCTATTATTTACACATTCTCAATTTTGTCACACACACCACCATTTATAATTTGATAAAACTCATTTTTCAACATCTCACTTTTTTGTCACAAACACCATCTCATTTAACCATTACTTAACTTATTTACGCAATATTTAAAACATTAACCTATCTATTTATTCATTTTTTAATAAACTAATCAAGCATTAACTCAAATAATTAAACTTATGTCTCCCATTTTTCCCCATTCACAATCACATTCCATTGCTTCAAGTAAAAAGATAGAAAGAGAATATACTCACTTCTTTATCATTTGAACTCTCAAAATCAATAAATTACAATCAAATCGAAGCACAAATATTAATGGTAAGAAGTTTGAAGCTTGGATTATGATAAATAAGAAGCATTGTTCATATAAGATGGTGGAGAAAGAAGAAGTTCAAGAAAAAGTTTGTATTAAAATTTCACTCTAAAATGAAGCCAAAGATGTATTATAATTGTTATGATTAGTGTATTAATGTGTATATTAGCTTTCATACATCATTCTACAACATTCAAATTGAAACAAAGATGTAATCCCCAAAACAGAGTATAAAACGGGTTATTCAGGCTTGACTCGCTTTATATAAGGAGAGTAATCTAGTTACAACTCTCCTCAAATAAGGCGAATATGTACAGACACACTCACCCCATGTGAGACGAGTGTGTGTTATTAGGGGGAGTTACTTACAATACAGTTACCTGATATAGGGTGAGTGTGTGTGAATCCACTAATTTGTCATCAAGTGAGTCTAATTTAGAAATACTCCAGTACACTCTACACTCTATTGCCTTATATTAGGTGAATCACTTGCAACACATTCATCTAATATGGGGTAAGTATGTGTGAATCCACTCACCTATCATTAGGTGAGAGACGTAAATGACTTCTTTTTTTTCAACAGTCGCGGAGGTGGGAGAGGGTTTTTATCAGTCGTCAATGGCTCTCCTTCGGCGCGGAGATAAGCGATGAGAGAGCTAGGAAGGTGAGAGCCGACTGGGAGAAAGTGAGAGCTGACCTTGGAGACGAGCGAGAGAAGGTGAGAAACGAGCGGGTGGAAGACGAGCGGGAGAAGTGACAGACGAGCGGGAGAAAGTTAGAGAATGACTTCTTCTGTTAAGTAATTTTATTTTTAATTAAGGTTTGCATTAACTTTTAATTGGGTGGCGGGTGTTTGTGACAATGGTAGTGTTAGTGACAAGAATAAGGGGTGTAAATAATAGCCCCCTATTTTTATGTTAAAGTAGTGGTATATTATATTTAAATTATAATGTATTAGGGTAGTGGGTGTTTGTGACTAAAAATTTCCCCTCAAACTGATAAACTTGTTGCAACTCGTTGCACTCCCTTTTCCTTCTCCTATTTTTGATTGAAATGCACAAAAACTTTCATTGATTGAAAAAAAATCAAACACTAAAGCAACAATTTGTGGAAGTAAGTAAGAAACCTTAAACCCATGAATAATAGTGAGACCATTATAGAGTTAAAGATGAAAGATATTGAAAAACCTAAAGGTGATATATAAGAAAATGGTGATGAATAAGGGGTATGCTAAGTGTTTTGTATGTCTTTGTGTTTCTTTTTTTCATATTTAAGCAATGAATACATACACAGCACTCTAAACATTGAACAAAGTATATATAACTGAAAATAAGTTGACAATCACTTGGCATAGAGTAAATTATAGTAGCTCATATGTCGGAAATGTAGTGAAATAGGAAAATTTTGCTGTCATGTTCACTCGCTGGACATCAGTAGACAGTTATAGCCTGTAACTCACTCCATGATAAGGGAGTATAAGAGGTATAATCACCAGACATGTAGCGAGCATGATCAATTTGTTTGTGGGTGTTCATTAACTCAAAAAAATATTTGGTAATTTACTATTACAAGAGTTATAATCGATTAATAAACTAATCTTTAAGTAATTCCATTATTTCAGGATGTTTATTGTCTTGAAGAAACTGGTTTTGGCCACTATCTCGAAGAAATTGACTTTAGTCAATTTGAAGTAAAACCTCTCAATCCCAATGGTAGGGACGACCAATCTTTAAAAGATATGATGGCTTTAGATGCAATTTATTGTGGTGACCATAAGGCTGATGTTGGTGACCATAATTTCGACGGCGGTGACCAGCCCTTCTTCTTTCCATTGGTGACCATAATTCGGATAATGATAAAGTTATAAAAATTAATATTATTCATGTCTTTGTAACAAACGAAGTAAGTTTACTTTGTAACTTGATTACAATGCTCTAAATGACTTTTTTAATACGAAATTCCTTAAGTAGTATAATATGTTATTAATTAGTTGTGTATAATGTTTATCTGTCTAGGTATTCCCTTCTCGCTATAGTTTGGTTGATTGATGTTCAAAGTCAAGGAAGATGGATAAGAATTGTAGTCGAAACTACGAAATTCGACCAAGGGGTAGTGCTGTGACGAGGCGTCCAAGGCTATATTTAGGGATGCGAAAAAAGAGGGGTAGCTCATATCAAGAATATTGTAAAGAAGATAGAAAGTGCTACCAAAAAAATGCAATTATCCATTCTCACTCCGCGATGTGAATATTGATGGAGATAAGTGAAGGCTAGAAGTGAATTGCGTGTTCTTTGTCGAGAGGAAACAAGCATTTGGATGGATTGTTATGTGAATAAAATTGACCTATTTTTTGAAATAACACCTAGACATAATCTTACAATAATAGATTTCCCAATCATAGTTAATTAGGTGATTGACAAGTCTATTGTTAGCTAACCCTTTTTGTTATTTCTTGATGCGAATATGTAACTTTTTGTCGCATATAAAGTGTTTGATACCTTTCTTTTTTTGTATGAATGACAACACTTTTATTCTCGTATGTGAAGGGTCCTTAGAATATAGTTGTTTTTTATGCAAATATATAACTTTTTGTCACATAAAAAGTATTTGATACATTTTTTTTTGTATGAATAACAATACTATGATCATTGTATATGAAGATTTCTTATAGTATAGTTGTAAAGATACATAATTTATTATTGTCTTGAGTATGTTTGATTTACTTTTTTCGTAGAACAAAACATAAGCCTCATTCACTAGATAACAGGCGAGAAAGTAAGCTTTACTCAATGTACATCCGTCTTCTGATTGCCCCATAGTCACCCAATGCCTAGCGAGTAGGTTACACGTTAGATGTCAATTGACGTAAATTAGACAGTGGGTTTTATTCATTCTAAGATTTTCAATCGCTTGACATCTGTCTTCTAGTTGCACCCCAGTCACCCTATGTCTAGCAAGAAAGTAAGCTTCACTCGCTGGATATCTATCTTCTGGTTGCCCCATAGTCACCCAATGCCTAGCAAGCATTCTTACTTTAAGACATGGGGTCAATAGGTTCTTCTTCTTCAAAGAAAACTTCACCTTAATTAAATACTAGTAATGTTTGTAAATTACTCTTCTTCTTATTCTTTGCAATAATTAGGAAAATAAATCATTTTAACAGTTAATATCATACTTGTTTACTTATATCTAAAATGGGTTCATTGAGGTTCATTGAGTAATGAGTGGTGGAAATTTTTCGTATATGTACTTGAAAATCTTTTATTCATAAAAAAGAAAGGATCAAAACATGCATGGCAGTATTTTCAAAATCAAAAAATGGAACTTAAATAATGTAGTACATGAACATTAAGTCAAAACAAATACACTAAACCAAACACAACTACATTAACACATGTACTAAATCCAAAGTAAATACATTAACAAAAAAGAAGTATCAAACATTACTACATTAAGCCAAATACAATTACATTTACACAAATACAACAACTTTTTTGTTTTCTTTTGTGGTTGGGGGGGGGGGGGGGGGGGGGCTTTGCCTTTTTTGGCGGCTCTACGTACTGTCGGGGCTTTGCATTTGATGCACTTGGTGGATCAATATTCCTCATTTTGTACCCAACATATATACTTTAGCTGTAACAGTAGCAACAAACTTTACTTTTCGTTGCATCTCCATAGCTGTCATTGGATTGTTCTTCATCACATCTAATAACATAAAATAATAACAATTATTCATTGGATTGATCTTAATTAGGGATGGAGTAATGGATTACCCAAAAATATAAATTACCCCTTTTTTTTTAAAAGTAAAATATTTTAAAATTATTTTCTCATGATCTTGAATTGTTGTGGCTAAATATAGCACTAAGCCATATGCATATAGTATACACATACAAATATGACCATAATTTCAGAATAAAACTAAGTCACAGTTTTGAAGACAGAATGTAATATAATATAATTATTAAAGGTGAATCCCAATGAAAGAACATTTAACAAATTCAAGAAATGTCTACACTCTATAGTCTAATTCTAAGATCTTAAGGAGCATATACACAAAAAGGGCAAGTCTATTAACATTTCCTTTGTTTATTTTTTGAATCTCGTAAAACCCCTTGAGAATACTACTTAAGAAGACAAAACTTCGAACCTTAAAATTCATCAATAAAACAAGAAAACATATGCAAGCAATAAGTCTTACTCACTAGACATTGGGTGACTATGGTGCAACCAGAAGACAAATGTCTAGCGAGTGAGACTTATTTTTCAGCCTATAATATTAATTGATAGTGATGGCTATGCAAGCTGATTGAGCCCATAAATTGCATTTATAATCCCTTAAACAAGGTTCAATTAGCTTATAATTACCATATAAAACCAGAAAGCAAATTCAGTTTAAGCATGAAAAGAAAATATTGCATTGTATTTCTGTGTTACTAAGTCATTTTGTAGGCCTAAAATGGTTAACAAACTGAAGTTGTATACAAGATAGAAGGTTGAAAGTGAAAAAGTGCAAGAAGAAGTCAAAATCCATTCCGAGGCCCGAGACGAATAAAACTCCACAAAATATCCCCAAAGCACTAGAAAGAAGATAAAATCAAGTCCCTAAGCATGAATGAAGTGAATACAAGTGTTCAAGAGTAATCCTGAGAGGAAAGAAACTCAACCGAATCAATTCCGAAAGTTTCTAAGTAAAACCGAGAACTGTCGTGAAAAGCCCGAAGTTGTAACTAATCAAAGTCTTTTTACAATGAGAATTTGAAGAAATCTCCATAAATAGAAGTTGTATAGAATTAAATTACCTATGCGTAAGCGAAAACGGTGCGCCAATCGGAGTTCGGAGTAAAAAGTTATGAGTAAAGAAAAAAACAACCAAAAAAAAGGAAAAAAATATATAAAAATGTGAGGATAGGGCTGGGATAATAAACTGGAAATCGGAAAATCGAATCAAACCGATCCGAAAAAAATCGGTTCGGTTCTTATGTAATATGTTGATTTTTTAACGGTTCAATTCTTGTGTCGGTGTTAACGGTTCGGTTAATGGTTCTTGATATAATTTTTGTCCAATAACCATTAAAGAACCCATATTACACTTTATAATTTTACATAAAATAAAATTATGTAAAATTTGGTTACCCAAAGAACTGTTTTAGCGGTTCTTTATATAAATTATGTCCAATAACCATTATAGCAGTTCTTGTGTCGATGTTAACGGTTCGGTTTATATTTAATTTCGGTTCTTGTATCTAATTCAGTTACCTAAAGAACCGCTAGAACTGAATCATTTAAACCGGTTTGGTTCCCATTTCAATTCTTCAAAAATTATGCATAAAACCAAACCGTTTTTAACATTAAAAAATCGGTTCCGGTTCTCCATATTTTGGACAAGAACCGAACCAGTCCTAGCCCTATGTGAGGATCTATCCCTATGTGAGGATCGGTCCTCAGACCAGGATCGATCCCCACATGGTGAGGAACTGAGGATTGATACCCAATTTAATTTTTAGCTCGTTTTCAATTTTTGGTTATTTTCGACCCACTTATTCAAAGATTATTCAACCCACGATCCTAGACACTTGTGTGACATATAAAAGACCACACATATCATATTTTAGGATAACGCAGCAGTCATATTACGATAGAATATAGAGTTAAGAGCACCGTAGCTTTTGGGAGCTTTTGCGTTTCTCTGTTGATCGAACCTTGAGTGATTTTTCTTTCTTTTCTTCAAAGCAATTGTTAGGATATTTAATTATCATGTTTGAAGGCTGGAACACCAGTGTATGCTGCTATTATTCATTAATCGATTCAGTTTTAATTGTAATTATTGTTCTTCATCCGGGTAAACCCTAGTTTTCTAATTTCTTGCGATTCAATTGTTTTTAATTGTTTGTTTGCTTAGATATTCATAGACTAGTTGTCAGGGTTCTTAAATATTTTGTAATTAACCATAAAACCACGTTTAAGGGGCTAGCTCTAGGGTTATAGACCCGTTTTGTCGGTTTTTCGGTTTTTCATCAATTTATGCTTGTTTTTCGTTCTATATTCAAATAATTTATCGTTTTTTAATGCTACTCATATGTGGTTCATTTTTCATCATATAGAATATGATATTCCATAATTTTTAGGGTTTTAATCGAAATTCTTCAGTTTATGTCCAATTTGAGTTTGTTTATCGTTTTAAGCATAAATTCATTTTAAATCGGAATTGAGTAATTCCAAAGACAAAAGTTTTCAAATTTGATTTTTTATGTTCTTAGGTATTTGTCTACTATTTTTTCTAATTTCAAATCTTATTTTCTTGTTTAATTTGAATATGTCTTGCTAAATCATTAGTTAGGGGTCCGGAGTGAAAAATGCGAACTTAATCTTTGAATGTAATCTAATTTGGGTTTGAATCTGATTTTTTCATTGGTTATAGATAATCTATTGAATGTATAAGTAGTTTTTTTATCTTTGCATACCTTAAAAATATGTTTTCATAAATAAGCTCAGAAATTCCATTTAATTAAGAACTGTAAAACGTCAATTCACAGATTTTTGCACCAAAATCCTACGTGGCTGATTTGAGGACGTTATTTATCCTATGATTAGTTAAGTTAGTTTCTTAAGTGAATTGGATGATTTAGCGTTGTTTTGGCATTTATTCACGTAAGTGCTGAAAAAGTGCTAGTTTTGACTTTTGGTATTCTTTTTAAGACGGATTTGATTTGAATCATGTTCAAACATATTCAAAATTTATGAGAGTGTTAAGCTACTAATTTTTGAGGAGTTTAATCAACTTGGATTGTTTTTGTCACTCACTAGCAATACTAGGTTTCAAATTATATTTTATCAAAATCAAAAGCTTCACTATTGAATTCTATTGCTCAAAGCTAGTCTATATAGTCTTTGTCACGCATGGGCTATGATATACTTGTAGTAGCAATATAATTGGATGTTTGGAAGGTCTAAGAGATGAACTTTAGTAAAAAATCCTATTTAAACTTAAATTTGGATTACCTGATTGGACTAGTTTCATACTCCCTAGTTACGGATACCCCTAACGATTGTTTCTTGTTGGTTTAAGTTCGTTTAATATTCTGTTTTGCTTGGTTAGTAAGATGTTTTATTTCATTTATTTATTTTTAATTCAATTGCATGCTTCCCTAGTGCATTTTAGGAAGTCTTTTTAGTAAAAAACTTGTGCTTGTGGATTTCCTTTAATTTTGCACCATAAGATTATATTTACTTTTACTTTTAGTTTCATTTTTCCTTCCGCCTTCCCCATTACAATCATCTTTTCTTTTCTTTTCATTTCTTCCCCTGAGAGAGATAACTAGAAGAAATATGTTCCTTACCTTCCATGTGGTTCGACTTTGAACTTCCCAAGTATACTATAACTTGACCACTTGCACTTGGGCGTAATACTTCACACTTTTTGAGCGTAATCACAAGCTATAGGACAAAGTAAAATCCTCAAATCAAGAAAAATGTAAGGAGTGAACATATCGTAACACCGGATTATCATATATAAAAGTGTAAAATTGCCATAATAACCTCAAATTACCATTCATTTGGTGAAAACTTAAGCGATTGAATAGAAATGCCAAAAAATGAAATTAAATTATTAATAAGACATAAAATAAAAACGCCATAAGGCTATGTAGGATTCAATCAATGGTTTTAGAAAAATCTTATGGGGAGTTTAGTTTTTGAATGAACAATTAGTCTCTCTATTATAGATTATGTCAAAATGTGAAACTTACTTGATTGGTGATGTTGAAGACGGAAATAAAGAGATAATGATGTCGATGGTGAAGCTTGGGATGATGATGCTTGTGATGAAAATGAAGATGAAGACGAAGACAGAAGATGAAGAACGACCGAATATGTGCGTGTGTACGTTCTTTTGAAAAGGGGGAGTATTGGAATGCTTTTCTCTTTTTTTCTTTTTATTTATTAACTTAATTTATTTATTAATTAATATATTTAATTAGTTAATTACTTTGTGTAATAGTAAGAGTGGATAGAAGTGATTTTAGAGTGGAGAAGAGAAAGCAAGATACTTTTTAAAATATTTATAAGAAGTAGTCTAAAATCAAGTAATTATTGGTGTGCGAATAGTGCCCACCTAATATTAATATTTTGTTTAGGGGGCTGCTATTGATACACATTAATTCACTCACTAACACTCTCTAAAAAAAGTTTGATTATTCTATTGATACACACCACTTTTTTATTTTTAATTAATGATTAAAACATTAAACTCATCATTTAAATCCAAATTAATTATATATCCATTAATTAAAATCTCTTTTCTTCTTCTCCTCCTCCTCCTCCTCATTCTTCTTCTTCTTCTTCTTCTTCTTCTTCTTCTTCTTCACCATCATCCTCTCCACCACCGCCACCACCGCCGCCACCACCACCACCACCACTACCATTTAAATCTTTTTCCTTCTCCAAAAGAAGTATGATATTTGTATTTTTGTTGTTCATGTACATTTCCTTTCATTTATAAATCATTGAATATAAATAAACGAAAAAAATAAAGAAACCACGAAGAATGCTTACTCGATTCCTAGGAACCGAATGTTGTTAATCATACTCGGTTTAAAGGAATTAAGTAAAATACAGGTTACTCGGTCCTAAGAAACCGAGTTAGGCTTTGGGTTATTTTTTCAATTCCACTCGATTTTTTAGGACCAAGTGACTTATGTTTTACTCAGTTCCTTTGGGCCGAGTATGATGAAGAACACTTAGTTCATAAGAACCGAGTAAACCTTCATCCATGGCAGAACTTGTTTTGACGTGGTGTGTGTACCGGTCAAACCAAAAACTCTTATTTGTTCTTCTTAAAAATCAGAACTAATATATTTTTATCAATAACACATGGCGAAACTTTCTTTTTAATTAATAACAAAAAAATTTGAGAAGGAAACAACTAGATTAGAAAGAATTAGAAGAAGAAGATTGAAAATGAGATTTGTAGGGTAGGTAGTGTGATTTGTTTTTTTTGAAGTGCATAAAAAAAGAAAGTGAAGTGGTGAGAGTTAAGTGGAATGAATTATTTTTTAAATTAGTATTAATTAATTTTAAAATTAAAAATAAAATGTTGAGAGTATTAAAAAAATATAAAATATATCTATATAGTGTTCGAGAGAAATAGAATCCCGCAGAATGAAGTGGAGTGCGTAATAGCGGCTCCTTATGTTTATTATGTGCAATAAATAATAGTACGGTGAGAGAAAAAGGACGGTCAGAGGAGATAATAAAATAAATAAATGGGAAAAACACACGACGATCGAAGGCCATCTTCATTTCTCCAGAGCACTTGAATACTCTTTTCTCTTCAACCTAACCATTATTCTGAATCTGAAAGCTGCAGCGATCCATCATATTCTACTTTTTCTTATGGACCACCATCACCAGGCCATCCTTCCAGAGAAACCCGAATCAAAACAACCCCCATCACCGGAAACCACCACTCCCGACCATGACCATCACCCCCTCCACAACTCCCCTACCTGCATCAACTGCGGCGGCCCCACCGCAATTCCCCCACCCCCAATCTCATGGTCCGACACCTCTCCTCCACCCGTCTACCGCCCCATCCGCGCCCCCGCCATCAACCTCCCTCCCAACTCCAATCCCCAACAAGCCATAATCCTAACCCCAGTCCCCCAATCCCAAAATGTCCCCACCGTCTCTGCCCCTTTCCACTTCCAAACCCCAGCCAAACAAATCCACTCCCAAGACGATCTACGCCAATTCCAGGATTCCTATACCGCCAAAAACTTCCTAGGGTTTGTAGTCGCCCTCTCCGAATCCATCCGCAGCCACAAGCTCTCCGATCCCTGCCACGAATCCCCCACAGTTTTGACATTCATGTCCATTCTCCAAACCCTAATTCAGCTGGTAGACGAAATTCCTCCTGTTGATCAATCTGCACGGTACGGGAACCTCTCGTACCGGACTTGGCACGGTCGAATGAACGATATGGCGGATGAATTCATGCTGAAATTCCTCCCGGAGGAACTAAAATCCGCCTGTGTTGAGCTTGTACCTTACTTCACCGATAGTTTTGGGAATTCGAGTCGGATTGATTACGGTACTGGGCATGAAACCAACTTCGCTGCTTGGTTGTATTGTCTAGCTAGGTTGAGGATTATTAAAGAAGAGGATTATCATGCTGTTGTTAGTAGGGTTTTTGTTAAGTACTTGGACTTGATGAGGAAATTGCAGCTGGTTTACTCATTGGAGCCAGCTGGTTCTCATGGGGTGTGGGGGCTTGATGATTATCACTTTTTGCCATTCATATTTGGTTCTTCACAGTTGATTGATCACAAATATATGAAGCCGAAGTCGATTCATAACGATGATATACTTGAGAATTTCTCGAAGGAGTATTTGTATCTGTCTTGCGTTGCATTTGTGAAGAAGGTGAAGAAGGGGCCGTTCTGTGAGCATTCCCCCTTGTTGGATGATATTAGTGGGGTTCCAAATTGGAACAAAGTGAATAGTGGGTTGCTTAAGATGTATAAGGTGGAGGTTATGGGGAAGGTTCCCATTATGCAACATTTCCTTTTTGGGTTTCTCATTAAATGGTATGGTTTTATCCTTTCTTTTTCCTATAATCCATTATAATCATATAGTTGATCATCCTTGATAATATAGCAGTATGAATCAATTATGTTCCACTAAGTTTAAGTTTCCATATGGTAATGTAGATTATCTACCGGATACTAGATGCACTTAGACCTATATTTTGTTCTGTGCATTATGATTTGGTTTTATGACAATTCTTAATGATATTAAGAGCTATGCTCATGTGAAGTATAAATTTCTAATCAATTGAAACTCCAACATTGAAAATAAAATAAATATTATTGTCTTGAATGCATGGTGTTAGCTGGACTCTAGTTTCTTTCATATTAGCCCGGCATCTAGCTTGATTTGCACTGTACGTGCATTCAAGCACAAATTAACCTTTAGTTCAGTATGCTGTTGTATAAATTCCGGGGGTGGTTATGAAAGTGGAACCAATTAGAATCCAAATTCCTTGTATCAAACATCTGAATTTCATTTAGGTCAATGTTCCTTTTTCTTCTTTCCTGGAACAAAATGTTGTGCCATTGAATTTTTTCAGTTAGAATGGGCACCTTGGAGAGGAAATATTGCCACCTACATATGCTGGGTCTATGGTTAGTTGTGAACTGAACTAAAAAATTAATGCGATGAGCTTGCTAACCATGGAAAAATGACTACAAGGATATTTAATTTAATGTGTCATTGTCAAACTGAAAATGCTCGGAAGTTTCTACTTGACTGTGGAAGACACTTTTAAGGAAGTTTGTATCACTTTCAGTTCTCCCCTTCATTTCATTTCCTATTTTGAATTTATAGCTGTAGGAATGTGATCGAAAGGATCTAATCAATATGAGATCAACCCCCCACCCACCAAACCCAATCTACACACAATGTTCTAAAAATCGGGATTATTCGGGGATTAATCCATGGTTGGGTAGAGATGTTGGAGACTAGGCCTAGTCTTTTGAGAAAATGGGGAAATGGGATTATTCTGTTAGTCGGGAAAAAATCGGGAAATATATGACCGTTGTTTTTCAACTTATCTTTACTACTTTTTTTTTAACATAATGTTATTTTGCTTTAACTTTGGTAGTTTGAGAATTTTTTGAGACTACTGTGTTATTGCTAGTTTGGGAATTGTATAAAGTTTGCTAGTTTTGCTTAAAATAATGCTATGTTATGTTGCTATAAAGTTTGGTAGCTTTGAAAAGTGTTATGATTTCTTCTGTTTTTTTAGTTTTATGTTATTTAAAATAATATTTATAGTGAAAAATTGTTTGTTTGATTAATCCCCTAGTCTCTACCTCGCGGACCTAGGACTGGCTAGCAATTTTTAGAACATTATCTACACATGCTTTTACAAATGCCAAGGGAGCAAATAAAGCATCCCCTCGAAGATGAAACTATAAAGTGAAGTTGAATTTCAATTTTATCTTGTCCATGATCTACTACTGATCTGGCCCTTTCTTAATGGTATTGCATTATATGTGAGTCAAGGAAAATAAAATACTGGAGGGGCAATGAAAGGCAACAAATTGGAAGGCTTTAGTAGCGGTTTATCGGGATTTCACGTGGGTGAAAGTTGGAGAGATCAGCTTGAGAAGGAGGTAGGTTGTAGGATTGGAGAGCATCTGTTGTGTTGTTTATCTATGCTTCTAGGTTTATCCAAGTGCTTGGGAATTTTGGGAGCCGGTCTTTGAGAGGGTTTCTAAGAGACTAGATGGCTGAGAAAAAGAGGGTGGGGGTGTTTGTCAAGGGGGAAGGTTGACTTGGTTGAAGCATTCTTAATTATTTTCTCGCTACTTTTCTAATAAATTTAAGATTTTGTTAGTGTGTGACTGAAAAATCGAAAAAGCTAGTGAGAGATCTTTTGAGAGTTATGGGGAGGTTAGAAAAATGTCAAGAGACCCTTTTGATTAATGAAATGTGCTTCAATCAGGTAAATGGTTGTGGACACTCCAATAAAACTTATTTGTGTGGTCTTTTTTTTGGGGAGCTAGCATAGGGTTTAAGCCAAGGTGGTAGAGAGAGCTCCTACTTGCCTTATTCCCTCAAATTTATTAGTTGTCAATGGATCTAATGTTTTGTTTAAACCCTAACCTATGAAAGATGTTGACTTTTCCTTTGTATACATCGTTAAATATAATATAAGATGAGTTTTAGGGTTGTACCTCAATGCAGGCTGACGCTCTCACAAGGAGAACCTCAACGGGGCACTACACCAATGCTTCTCAAAACTAGCGTCTAGTGGAGCAATCCAATAGGACTAAAAGCTGACAGTTTGGAAACCAGAATATGATTAAATTTACTTCACTTTCACCCAGAATTTTACCACGTTATACTGAAGTTTTCTGTTGTATTTTGCCAAGTGTATTTACATTTTAATATCAAGTTTTTTGCTGTATTACCCATTTAGGTTGAATTTCTTATACTCCACTTAAATATTTTACAGTGTGTTGATTAGATGAATATTCTCTGCTAGCAGCTATGCACCTGAAAATAAATTGATTTCTTATTTTGTTTGACAATGGTGTTGGTACTTTTGTGTTGGCAGGGAATAATATGGTGTACTAGCTCTGTTTCTACATGTTTTGAGGAACCTGTAAAATTGTTTCCCCACCTTTGTTTTGGTAGAGAAAAAAGGGAGGAAAGTAATAGGTTGAAAAGTAACGCAGATAAGCATACCATAACCTTGTTTGGAGGTATATCTATCCTTTATCTTTATCTATTTGAAGGGGGTTTATATAGATATGTTGGGCAGCGAGTGACTGCTTTGTGTTTTCTTGTTTAAATTTTTGTTTGGATATGTATAAGCTAACTGTTTTGTGAAACATTTGTCGCTATTACTTACCATTCAAATTAAGTTTCATGCAAATTTTGAGGTTGTAATGTAATTTTTTCTAGGATATATTATATATGATCGAATGTATCTATCTTAAATAGGTTGTAGAACTGCCATTAGCTATACATACTATCAGTTTTGAAGATTATACAAGTTTTTAAAGGGATGCATACATCTAAACATCTGATAAAGAAAGTGACCCGAATGTGGCAACTGTGCACTGGTCGTATAGAGGTTTGTTTGGTGGAGGTTGGGCCGCACACAAGTACAACCAATGCATTTGTGTCATGTTACTGTGCTACATTTGTGTGCCATGCCACTGAGTTAAATTTCTGAGTCATCATTACCCGGTGGGGGATGGAGTCTTGAGCACAGTTTTACTTTTTTTCCCTTTCCCATTTTCTATTTGGTAGTGTGCGGCTTGTTTCTACTTGGACTAGTGCCAGACATGGAAGAACAAACATTTTTTCCCACATGATTCCAAATCTCAAACAATCTTCCTTTGGACAAAATTTGTAAAACAACCCGGAAATGCAGAGCGTGTTGGTTTGTTCGACTGATGAAAATTCTCGGCGTAAAAAATACTTGGGAATGCCACAATTATCATATTAGAGGGGTTCCCTCAAGTGAGGTGGCTTCCGCATGAGCATGATGTAGATTTGATTCATTAGTCATAGATTGCATCACTCTACGACGGAGTTGCTAACGTGAAACTTAAAACATTATATTTTCCTGAAAAAACCTAATTTTACTATTTGGCTTTCTTGGAATTTGATTTAGTTTTAAAATCAAAATTAATTGAGGATTAGATTTTCTCTTTTAATGATTATTTGATTCATACCTTGCATGTCATTTGGATGTGTTTCACACGCTGAATTAGATAGTCGGATAAGATTATTTGATCACATCCGAACATGTTAAAATAATTTCACCTCTTAAGTGTGATTCGTTTATCCTCTTTTTAGTGGGATAAATAATCCTCTATGATATTTAATTTTAACGAACACCAAACATGAGATAGGTTAAAGTTATTTTATCCCACCTTAAAAAATTATGCAACATTAGGGAGTTGATTTGAAGGATTACTGAAAAAAGTTCAATGATGTGGATATAATTTTCTCATATTTTTGTGTAGACATTTGAAACATAATGCATTGACGGAGTTTGTTTATTGTGCTTCTTTTTTTCTTTTTTTTTATTAACTAAAAAAGAGAATTTATTAGATTAAATTAGAATTTAAAACGACAGAAATAAAAAAAAGGAGGATTTCCCACTCAACTTTCTTGACAAGACTAAGAACAGGCCGCCTTAACTATGCAATGAGCAACCATATTCACTGACCGAAAGGAAAAAATACATTACATTGATCAATATCCCTTATTAAGGAACTTACAGTTTGAAATAATAAGCTCAAACGAAAATAAATCTAAGTTGACGGTGAAAATTATTAATTCAATTTACCCCGCCAATCCCAAGCTGACACGTGGCCATTTACGTCAGCTATTAGGCCTACTTCAATGCGAGGAGCTCGGAGGAGCCCTGCTGAGACATCGTAAGAATGATATAGCCCCTTAAGAACTGGGTACCCACTCGAGAGTTGATTACATATGATAAATTGCGAAACTCGGGCTCCAGAGCTCTTTCGGCAAGCTTTGGAGCTCCTTCTTGCCTAACCGCTCTGCCAGAGGGGTTAGCAGAAGTATGGTGACTCTCATATGCTCTGCAGAGCGCGCATGACTCCTCTCATCTTCATTAAATGCACACTAACTGCATTTAATGTATCGAAATTCATGGAGAAGCAATGTCAGAGTTAGTATTGATCGAAGTATGACCCCACACCTGCTCTGAGAGCTCTGGCCACATGTCTCCTCCAGTCAAATATATACAAGAAACATTTACTTCTTTCAACAACCAAATTCCAACTAAGAAAAATCAAGCTTCAAGTTTATAACAATCAGAGAGAAGCAAGAGAATTATTGAGCACGGCCACAGGTGTGAGATACTGAGCTCCGCAACCCGTTTCAGAGCTCCTAAATTAGAGAGATCAAACTCTGAGTGGATTAGCCTTCATTTTATTGAAACATTGTGAGGACAAAAGAGTTAAAAATATTTTAGTGAGTTTGTAATAATTGTTTGTTTATCGTTAATACAAAACAAACCGAGCTCCTAAGCTCTATTCCACAAGGGATGACTAACTTGTATCTTCGTACGAGGCCAACCTCCTTTATAAATCTTGGACTCCCTTAAATTCAGCACCATTTACCATTCCAATTATTTGATATAATCATTTGACTGTGTGGTCTAAAATATCTTTCCAATTTTTAGCACCAACATAAGCTATCACTGTTTAACCCATTAATGACGATTTGTGAGTCAGGTTTCACCTCCACCTTCTTGACTTTCATCTGCTTGAGCCAATTTAAAGCTTCACACACTCCTAAAGCTTTGGCCATGTGGGGCGTATGCTTTCATAAAAATGAACCTTAGATCGCCACAATAAAAGCCCATTAGAGTCTCGTAGAACAGCCCCATACCCATTTCGAAGCAGATTTGAAAACGAACTTGCATCTACATTACATTTTACCCACCCTGAAAGAGGTTTCAGCCACTTGTCTCTCGCCTCGGAAATGAATGAATAGGATGGGTTGTAGTCATGTTAGCCAATTTTAACTGCTGCAACAGTTCAAGAGCTTTAGAAACAATTCAGTAAGGCATGTCGATTTTATTGTTCTAGATTTTATTATTACGATTAAGTCACAAACTCCATAAGATTACATCAGTTGTCTCCACCTCCTCCTTTGAGCACTGAGACCTCAAATTGTTCAACCAACCTATCACTGAGATGTTGGAACTCAATTGATCTCTAATGGGAGAAGCCGTCCAGACCTATTTAGAGAAAGAGCAAGAAATAAATGTTTAATTGAGAGTGCTTTAGAATAATTTTAACAAATTACATATTCAAAACTTATTTATTAATGAAATGCACATAATAATTTTTTTGTAATTATGCAAAGTTGAGTTTGTACTCCTTGTTTTCTAAAACAATAGTATTATTTGACGTTGTTTTAGGGTCCATTTGGTTGTCCTTCAAATTGTGAATTAGATAATTTACAATTAAGTAATTTACAAAATCATTTATTTGTGTTTGGTTGTGTAAATTGAACAATTGTAAATATGATAATTTAAGTTGATTCACAAAAACTCAAATGCATTTCAAGTAAAACTTGAAATTGCCTAATTCTAGAATTAGATAATTCATTCAAACTTTACTCTAGTTTCTTATGTTGATGCATCTAGACAAAATTTTAATAACATAGAACAATAGAAAATATATTTTTATTCTAACAATCGGAATTTTTTGTTTAAGTTTTCCAAATACTACTTGAATTAGAATTGAATTATTCATAAATGAACAAATTCACACTTCTTCAATCAAAAATTAACTAATTCTAAAATTAGGTAATTTACGCAACCAAACGGGCCCTTAAAGTTTTATGAATGAAATATAAGAATATACTTGTTAAAAAATATAAATATATCATGCAAAATAAAGTTGCACTTTTTTTAATTACAAAGTTAAGTTTGCACTCGATCAAAGCCCCAATTAATAAACAAACTCCTATTTCAATTCAAAATGATAATGATATCAAGACTCTCATTTTTAAAAATTATTATTCATTATTTTTTTTATAAAAAATGTTATCACGCAAGACCTTTTACTTTATTTCCGGTTTAAAAATTTGCATCACATACGTTTTGAACCATAATTATGTTTTATAAAATACTTATTATAACTAAATTAAAAATCGCACTACATATTTTGAACCATAATTATGTTTTATGCTTTCAACCCGTCCAAGAGTAAAATCTTCAATTAAGGGGTTATTTGTTTGAAAATTCAGAGTATTATTAATTGAGTCCATTAAGATTTCGCATGATCTGTTTTACATTTAGAGCAACGTATCCAAATTCTGGTCATTGCAATGCAGAAGCAGCAATTTTCCATATATATTATATACTCGCAAGCCTAAACGCATGCATGATTCAATATTTTTATATTAAGTAAACTTTGAAAAAGTAAAAGCAAATGAAAAATAACATTATCTAGAAAATACGTTTAATACCAATTCGGATTTTGAATTCAAGAAATAATAAGCAAATTTTTTATTACGAGATGTCATAAGAAACTGAATTTTATATATATATATAAAGCTTATTAGCTTAATTTCCAAGCTAGCTACCCGTTCAATTTGGTTTCCGGTGGTTTGAGGGGATCTAACTTATTCGTTATACTTTAATTATTTTAGTCTTCTTTTCTCATTTGAAAGATGTATATATATTTATTTTTTTGAATATAAGTAATAATAAATATAAATAATTTTTAAATAGGGGGTAAGGTCTAACCGGATATGTTGTTGTTTTAGAGTTTTTTTATTTTTTTATTTGTAAAAAGTTAAAATAAAGAAATTTGGAGGAGGATAAAAAATGAAAAAGGGTTTGTTTTTACCTTTTACAAAGAAGGCAAAGAAGAGGCGACCGCTAACCCCTCTTCGTTCCTCGCTTACCCAAACACCTAAAACCCCTCTCATCCTCTCTAATCTATTATTATTCCTTTTTTCTTATTGAACAAGACACGCACGCGCACAAACATAAACCTCTCAATCTCTTCATCTAATTCAACCCCCCTTCCTCATCGGCGCTCACCGGAGCTTCGCCGCCGCCGTCGTCCTTTTTATCCGCCTATTATATATATATATATACATATCAATTACACGAGAGTAGCTTTTGAATTTAGTGTTTTTTTTTTTTTTTTTTTTTTAGCATATTGCGAGCTTTTGGGGTTTATAGTTCAAACGAACATGGCATCGAGGTTTGCATCCAAATTCGTGAGACAATGTTTGTACCGGAAGCTTAAATCCGGCAGCCCTGCTCCTCCTCCTCCTCCCACCCCCAGATGCTTTTCTACTTCTTCCACCCCTGCCGCTGCTAGACCCAACCCTCCTCATTCCTCCAAAAAAGTACTCTCTCTCCCTCTCTATAGATATATATATATATATATATCTATTTCTTTCTGAGTATTTGTATGTGTATACATGTGGCTATTGAGTGTATACACTTGTTTAGCTAAAATTCTGTAATATAAATGTATCTATTTTGGTAGTCCTGTGAATTTTTCGCGAATAAAAGTTAAAAGCCTTTTTGACCAAATACCACCTCGTGTTTATTTTGTTTTAACAAGAATTACTAGGTATCATATTGGCCGCGCATGGCGGATGCCACCAATTCTACTCTCTCTAATGCCAAATAAAATTTTCTAGTACTCTTGAATTGTAGGGGAGGTTATTGACAGGAGCCACCATTGGCCTAGTTATAGCTGGAGGAGCTTATGCGAGTACTGTGGATGAAGCAACATTCTGGTATTTAATTTGATCTCTCTAAAAGGATACCCTTTTTTTCTTCATATGCTTTTGATTTTTTTTTCAACCGTTTGGGCATTGGCATTCCATAAGGCACAAAAATGGTGCACCCACGCACACATCTGCATGTACACTGCAATGTTAAAATGAAGCGCAATATATTTATTTAAACTAACTTAGATCCCAAAACTAGGCATTATCTCTAAAGATTGTTGGATACTCTCGTTTTGTTATATTGCAGACATTGTGCCTAAATGGGTTAGGACCCATTTTCGACATTCTTAATTGCATTTGTTTACAAAACTGTAGGCGTTTAGTGTATTGACATGTGTTAATGATGATGATCTAGAGACCTTAAGAGGGTGAGGTGTAAACATTCCACGCAGGGGCGGATAGAGGTACTAAGGTATCATGGTAGAGAGGATGAGATATTAGAAACTCTAGCTCCAAGAGACAGAAGACAGGCATACCTAACACCACTACAACTATGAATAACCACAATAGCAGATCAAATGACTGATCCTGAATAAGTCAAGGTACTTCAAGTCTTATGAACTTCAAGACAGGGGTTAGTGACTGGCTTCTACTTAAGGGTAGCTGGAGAGTAGCAAGTGTAAAAGTGGTAGTTGTAACTTGTCTTTAATGAATATTTGGGTCGATAACATTATGAAGACTTATCCACTAGCCTCTTCGGTTTCTAGTTTCAACCAACCCTCGGCAATTAACCAAAATGATGTGAACTTGCATATAGAAGCAAATGATTATTTTTCAGAGGAATTTCAGAAATAGTTGAAGGAAGGGAAACTGAAGCAACTGGCACCATTCACTAACCCAGGATCAGACCCTGACTGAATCAAGTTGGTGAGAAGCAAAGCCTATGCCAATTTACCTTGTTCTCCATTGATTATGCTTCGAGTAATTTCTGATTAGGGGTAAGGTTCCCTCCTCAAGGAAACTTGGCTCATAGACCTTCCCAAATGCCGATGTTTTGACCGAAGTGGGTATGCCTTTCCATTTGAGGCTCAATGACTCTTCTCCAGTGGGGGTGACCTGTTCTGCAAAAAGTATTTATCTGACCAGAAGTCATAAATAAGATCCAATGACCTACTTAGCTACAAAATTCAGGAATGCTACACATTACTAATATAACCTTGGCTTGTAAAGTTAAGGTTAATTTATATGAGAACGAAAATCCCACCAAAGTGACCCACAGAAACCACAAAGTAGAACTGCATTTGACTAAGAACTGAATTATGCAATCCTCATAGTAGGTGTCTCTTCTTCTTATTTACTTTCAATCTAGTTGCGGGCCTTGGTAACATCGAAGTGTGTATATTAATTTACTGGCTTAATTTGGAGTTTGGCATTTTGATATAATCTATGCAGGTATATTAATTTCCTTAACCCAAGTATAACAGCATAACACAGCCTGAAATAATTAATATTTGCATTGAAATTGAAGTCAAACCCCACCTTCCTTTGTTAAGTGACGTTGAAGTTAGATATTAGGAATAGCAATAATTAAATAAATTTACAATGGTCTACCATGTGTTTTTGCTTATTACATCACCTTTCTTGTGTTTGGGAACTAAACTGATTTCCCGTGGTATATGGGGTTGGTGACAGTGACTTCCCATCGTGAGATGCGTACTACAATATCTTCCACTATTTGCATAAAAAATACTCTGTAACTTCTCAATAATTTCAAAATCAAATATGGAAACTTGTCTATATGTTGCTATTGATTCCATGCAGAGGAATTTTGACCCAAAAAACACATGGGAGCGTTACTAAAATTATCTCCCTAATATTAGTTACCATCTATATTATCTCATTTGGGAATGACTTGTACATCATCTGTCTATAGTGGTTGGCTATTCTCAGCAACAAAGCTTGTGAATCCATTCTTTGCTTTTCTGGACCCAGAGGTTGCTCACCGACTTGCTGTCTCGGCCGCTGCCCGTGGATGGGTTCCAAGAGAGAAGCGGACTGACTCTTCAATTTTAGGGCTTGAGGTTTGGGGAAGGAGGTTTTCCAACCCCATAGGCCTCTCAGCTGGTTTCGATAAAAATGCTGAGGCTGTAGAAGGCTTCCTTGGGCTAGGTTTTGGCTTTGTGGAGGTTGGTTCGGTAACTCCTGTACCACAAGAGGGTAATCCAAAGCCTCGTATCTTCAGGTTGCGGGATGAAGGGTAAGAATTTATATTGTGTGTTTTTTCTCCAGTTGCAATGTTCTGTTTGGTTCATTTGTTGGATCATAGCTGGAATTCTAAATTCCTATTCACTCAAGATTCCAATATTTGGTTGGAGTTTTGCAAAGGAATCCAGGATTCCTAGGAAAGGAGAATTCCTTGTACCAAATCCTTGGAGGGGGGGAGGGAGGATAATATAATTCCCAGGAACCCTTTCCTTTTTTGACAAAATTACCCCTGTTTTTAACAAATTTTATTTTCGCATTATAATAAATTAATATTTAACACAATATTATAATATGATAATGCATATTATAATATTAGCCAGATATTCTCAATGTGGGGAAAAGAGAAATCCGCTCTTAACCAAACATTGGCAAGGACTCTCATATGCCAAGAAAGGACCTTTCTTGTAATCTAAAAATGCCAATTACTTCCCTAAAACTCGAACCAAACGAGCCCCATGTCTAATTTTCTTCAGTTGCACTCATACTTTGGTGTATTCACTTTCCGTATCAAGGTGATTGAATTTGAGGCAATTGTGCTTTAGGTTTCTGAACTTTTGGCTATGTTTGTTTTCTGGCAGTGCTATAATTAATAGGTGTGGCTTCAATAGTGAAGGAATTGTTGCTGTTGCAAAACGGTTGGGTGCTCAACATGGTAAAAGGAAATTGGCTGAAACATCAAGTACTTCATCTTCCCCAAGCGACGAAATCAAACATGGAGGAAAAGCTGGTCCTGGAATTCTCGGGGTTAACCTTGGGAAGAATAAGACCAGTGAAGATGCTGCTGCTGATTATGTACAAGGGGTCCATACATTATCCCAGTATGCTGATTACTTGGTAGAATACAATATGCTTGTCTATAATATTCATCTCATATATCTGCATAGTGTTGGTGTTATGCACAGGAATTTAGTACAAAATACGCTTCACAAGTTTTTTGATTATTAAGTCTACTTCGCACAATATCTTGATTAGAAGTTTTAGGAGTAAAAATTGTTCAAGTTGGTTTGGTTTAATGGGAAGTCAACATGTTGGTAAAAGATTCAGACATGCATCTTTTCCTAAAAGGCTAAAACCTGTCTCGCATTTGATTAGAATACAATATGATCATATATGCCTTGGGAAATTTATCTGAATTGCCCCTTCTTATTTCTAACCCTATAGTTCCAAGCTTCATTGGCACTTAAAATAAAACAGAAGCATCTGGTGTTCTTTGACAAACGCCTCTTGGGGAAGAAGAATGATATTGGCCAGTAACCAATCTAAATGTTGGAAATCTTCTCTTCAAGAAGACTTTCAGTTTCTAGGATTAAGATAATTTGGATATGTGAACTAATTCTGAATCCTGGAATGTAAAGATTCTTGACATCTGCTAAGAAAATATCTACCGCAATGGGTAACAACCTTTAATTCATCTTCCGTGAAAGTCTTCCAATCGTCTCTCTCAATGCTAACTGAGATAGAAATAGAACTTCTCAAGATGCATCTTTTCCTTATATATATATATTAACACTAATCTCCAAATATTTGTATGTTACACATCTTAAAGAATTCTTCGTTCTCAAATATTTTTATTGTAAGTTTCTGGGTTTTGCTAATCTTACTATGCTACTACGCTTTTCCCCCTTTGTAGGTTATTAATATTTCGTCACCCAATACCCCTGGACTACGCCAACTTCAGGGAAGAAAACAGTTGAAGGACTTGGTCAAGAAGGTTTGGAGATTCGCGCATTACCTGACTATGGAATCAATCAATTCTTATGGGATTAGCTGTTTTCAGAAAAAATAATGCTCCCCAGGTGTTAAATTAAAAGTCCGGCTTTGAAAGTCAAAACATAGTATGAAATAGTATGAACTTTCATATTTACCATTTCCCTCAAGAAGTGAGAGTGTGAATGGCCTTATTTTAGTTTTTACTTCTTGTAATAAAAGATTCATTTCGACATATCACATCAATTATAGTCATAATTGTAGAAACAGAATGAGTAATTTGAGACATCCAAAAAGGAAAGTGTGACTCTTGATTTGAAACTGAGGGAGTACATTATTTAGTCCTTATTAGTTTTTTCTCTCAATTAAGGTTCAAGCGGCTCGTGATGAAATGCAATGGGGTGAAGAGGGCCCACCTCCGTTGCTTGTAAAAATTGCTCCAGACTTGTCCAAACAAGACCTTGAAGATATTGCAGCGGTATGCAAATATTTATAATCTTGACTACTACTGTTCTGTATTCAGTATGTGGTGTTCTTATGGTTCCTTCTCTATGGTTGTAGGTTGCTCTTGCTCTTCGCTTGGATGGTTTGGTATATTTTCCCATCAAGAACTTCATTTTGCCTCTTGCTTTGAATATTGAATTTTCCTGTTCACTCTGTTACTTGTAAAAATATATACACTCTGTTGTTTTTGTTGGTAGTATTATCAAATGAACTCCTTGTATAATGTTTCTGTCGCATACGTGAGAATGATTGAAAAAATATACCAGAAATGATTGTTCTTTTCCTAGATACTTTGATCTAGAAATTTTACATTTTTTCTTTTTTGTTATGATGAGAGCTGGTAAAAACAAATCGATTTGTTATTAGTATTGTTTATCCTGCCATTACTGATCATCCAGTTGCAGTAAAATTCAACTAAAAAGTTGTCCTCTTTTACTCCCAAAGGACAATTCTTGTTCTTCAACTGATTTCATGCATAAAAATGATCTAGAGGACTACAAATATGTAGTGTCAAGGACTCATCACTTTCGAACGCCCTTCTGTGTTTGATCTTCCCAAGTGATTTAATCCTGATTATATAAACATTCACCTGTGCATTAATCTTGAATTAATTTTGATACTTGTAGATCATATCAAATACAACCGTTTCTAGACCAGATCCTGTTAATAGAAATCCTGTGGCTAAGGAATCTGGTGGCTTAAGTGGGGAGCCTCTGTTTAGTTTATCCACCGGTATTTTGAAGGACATGTATATCCTAACGAAGGTATGTCAGTCTTGTATATCCGTTTTTCATCTATTTACATATTGCCATCACCCTATGAAGCACAGACACGGGTACAGGTGTCACCGGTACCGGTACGAGGTACGGGTACGGCAAATCTTAAAAAACTTAGACACGGGTACGACAAGGGACACGTTTAATAAATAAATATATTTATATAATAACATGCATTATGTAAACTCATATCCAAAGAACACTACAAACAAGTAAAATTTAACATCACTTAAAATAAACAAGTCATATCCACAAGAGAAAGGATTGCATCAAATAGATATATATATATATATAATAGGAATCATAGATCCAAATACAAAAGAAAAAAAAAAACAGAAAAATAAGTGCAAGACTACAAAATGTCATGTCATATTTATGTCGATTGATATTTGGGACATCTCATCTCTTAATAACTTAATATACTATTTATAAAATTAATTAAACAAAACCCCCCAAAGTTCATTGCATATTGTAATTGACCTTTTATTTTTTCATCCCGGCAGTGTCGGGTACCGTACCCACACCCGTTTTAGCCGTGCCCAACAAAATTTAATATTATTTTTATTGGACACGCCACGTGGCGTGTCCCAGCCGTGTCCGTACCCGTACCCGTACCCGAGCCGTGTCCAAACGGATACCCAGAAAAAAATGAAGTACCCGTGCTTCACAGCCATCACCTGAATCACAGTGAATTCATCTATACTACAATATAAAGAGAGCACCCATTGCAACTGCCAAACTAAGCTGTGTCATATTTTTGAAATACCTATCTTACCATTGCAATCTTCTTTTTCGTAAAAAAGTTTGCAACAGGACTCAAACCATTGCATTTTCTAGACACTACACTGGTTATTTTGTTAATTATATTATTCAGATTAAATGTATACGAGTTGAACACGTAATACTTTATTATTATTATTAATAATTTTTATTTCTTTTTGCGTTTGGTACATGATTTTTCTTTTATTTTTGTCCCATGCAATTCGGACCTGAAATTTTGTTTTATTGGCAATCAGGGTAAGATTCCTTTGATTGGTTGTGGAGGTATTAGCAGGTAAAGTTTGTTATACATGCCTTTGCGTACACATCATTGGTTATTTATTAGTCATAAACATAACTACTGACATTGAATTTTTTTTAATGAATATGCAATTGGTTCAGTGGCGAGGATGCATACAAGAAGATAAGGGCAGGAGCAACTCTTGTTCAGCTTTATACAGCATTTGCCTACGGGGGACCTGCCCTTTTACCTCAAATGAAGGTACTGCTCTTGAAGTTTTGGCAACTATATTTTTGTCTAGAAAAGGAAAAAACTAACTATACCAGAAAAATAAGCCCTTTTGATTTTACTCTCTTACCCACCCACACACACGAGCCCACAGATTGTTGAATGTGCATTTGGGCATGATCAAAGGAATATATTGAGTTATGTTATCTACTTAACACAAATGTGTTTTATTTATATGTATACATATATTCAAAAGAGAAGGATGAAATGAAAGTACAAAACTAAATTCTTTTCCATGACACAATGTAGCTGTATTATGCATTGGAACATAGAAACTAGAATGTTTTGTTCACCAGTACACTCTTTATGGTTAGATTCTAGTTAGTTAACCCCACACCAACATACAATTGCCCAAGTTCGGATCGCATCAATGACCAAAAGAAGCTCTGAGTCTGAGATTATGAAATCAGAAATATTTTCTGAACTTTTAGTCAAATAGTAGCTTCTAGAAGTTTTTAAGCGCAAGCAAGCTGTCCAACATAAAATTTATAGTGCTTTATGTCTCTTCCTCTTGGGTAGGTGAAAATGTAGTTATCTTATGTTGTTTAAAATGTACTTCACTAACATATGATTATTCAATATCAACGTTATTTTTAGGCTGAACTTGCCAATTGCTTAGAAAGAGATGGTTTCAAGTCTATCCATGAAGCAGTTGGAGCAGATTGCAGATAGCTTTTATGGTTAGTTACCCTAAATTTTTGCTTTCAAGCTCGAGGACTAACGTGTTTATTGGCCCCTGTAAGCGGTGGAACTTATGAGTCAATTCTTCCTCTCTTTTTTTCACCTCTTTTGTCTTCCTTTCTATTTGTTGCATTGCTTTCTTGATGTATATTGCTAATTTCTTTTAGGTACTTCTTTTGACCCCCCCTTTGCCTTTTTCTTTCAAAAAAAATTTCTTTTTGATATTTGTAATGGAAGAATGTTCACGTGGAATTAGGATAGAATTTTGGCCTTTCATCGTGGTTCATTCTTCCAATGAAATTCTTAATGTGTAATACAGAATGAGTGGGTATGGTTTCCCCTTATCTCTGTCTTTCTCATTTGTGCCGTTGGTGCTATTTTCACCTTGTTTTTATTAATGAATTTTGTGATATTTTAGAAATGTGACTGATTATTAGTTTGAGACAATAAAGAAAGACAGTATCAATCTTAATTGTCGATGGATGAAATATAATGAAAAAGCAAATTCCCTATCACATGGAACTATTTACCCTCCGAGAGATGTATGTTACAACAACTATACCCTTTCCATTTTGAACTTTTTCATAAAATGCCCTCTTCGATCCAATTTGAAGGTGATATTTTTTTTAAGTCGGCTTAAATTAAGAGTAAGATAAAGACATAATGAATGCACTGAACTTCATGGTACATTGATATTGAAATAACTTATGATTCTAACCATTATCAAAAAATTACTGAGGCTCTACCATTCTGTAATATTTGCTTCCTTATCTTTTGATTTTACTCCTCCTGCGTGTATAAATACAGATAATGCATCATATTATTAGTTCAAACATACCATAAGTCGAATGAGAGATTGTATACTTATTTTGGGTCTCTGAAAGTAGCTAGGATACTTGACAGCGTATGGAGAATGATAAAAAGGACCTGTTAGGGTCCCTTTATTTGAAAGCTCAGATCACAGCATAATAGGAGGGTTTTCACATTCTCGTTACATCTTTTGAACCAAACAAGGATCTACAAAAAAATTAAAGGAGAGATGCCAAAGGAAAGAGCAACTCAATAAACCAAATCAACAACGAGAGAGAGAGAGAGAGAGAGAGATCATTTCCAGTTGTTTGCAACAATGTCAGCCAAGTCAACCACCCTTTGTGAATAACCCCACTCATTGTCATACCAAGCAATCACCTTCACCATGTCATCTCCCATCACCATGGTCAATGAGGAATCGACGGTTGACGATACGTCGGAACATCTGAAGTCCACCGAAACCAATGGCTCATCACACACCGAAAGAATGCCCTTGAGCTCATTGTCAGCACTCTCTCTGAAAGCTGCGTTCACTTCCTCTGCAAATGTCTTCTTGGTGACTTGAACCACAAGGTCCACCACCGAGACATTAGGGGTGGGCACACGGAGGGCAATGCCGTTGAGCTTCCCCTTGAGGGAGGGGAGAACAAGTGCCACGGCCTTGGCTGCACCGGTTGATGTTGGGACAATGTTGAGAGCTGCAGCTCGGGCACGTCTAAGGTCCCTGTGGCTTGCATCGAGTAGCCTTTGGTCTCCAGTGTAGGAGTGAGTTGTGGTCATGGTTCCTTTTATGATGCCTATCAAGCAGCAACAAAGAAGGGATTCATTTATTATATACAATTAGATTGTTGCGGTTTAGTATAAAATACATCCTAAATTATAGTAAACTCTCCTAAACTATAACTTGTTCTCAGTTTGTTCCCTTAAAACTATATATAGGTAAACAGAAACCTCTTCAAGGTATGAATTATGGAACTTAAAAATTTTCGGTCCAAAATCCTTTGAAAAGTAAAATTTCATCAGATTTCGAAAAGCCAGGTTTCATGGACTAGGCGTTTGAGGGAATGTATTACCGAATTTTTGGTCGAGGACCTTGACGAATGGGGCAAGGCAGTTGGTGGTGCAGGACGCGTTGCTGATGATGGGCTCGGCTGGGTCATAAAGGTCGGCATTAACACCAATGACGTAGGTGGGAATGTCACCTTTCCCGGGGGCGGTGATGAGCACCTTCTTAGCCCCTGCTTGAATGTGTTTACCAGCACCATCTCTGTCCACAAACACCCCTGTCCCTTCTATTACTAGATCAATCCCCATTTCCCTGTTTGTTTTACATTGAAGAAAATAACCAAAGTTAAAACATATGTAATGCTAGATATCCGCAATACTCATACATGTGATCTTAAGCAGGAATTGAATTGCGGCTTGGCAGAGCAGGCTCCAATATGACTCAACCAAAAACCTACAGAAAAAAAATTAACATGACCCAATCTACTTTAACCTACCGCTCTATCTAATTTTTAGTGATCATAAGCCATAAGTAAACATAATGCTTTTACAGAAGTGCATGAGAAGAGTAAGTATAAAGTATTTGCAAGTGATTACCCCCAAGGGAGGTTGACAGGGTTGCGGTCAGAGACAACTTTTATGATCTTTCCGTCGACGGAGATTCCATCTCCGGCGGGCTTGACTTCGGCATCAAAGATTCCAAGGGTTGAATCATACTTGAGAAGGTGGGAAGCTTGCTTGATACCGCCAGTGTCATTGATGACAACGACATCTAGGGGAGAGTCCTTTCTGCCGTGCCAACACCTCAAGAAGTTCCTTCCAATTCTACCAAAACCATTGATGGCCACCTTCACCTTCATTTCCGCCACCCCCCTCGTGCTCTTGCCTCCAACCTTCATTTCACAATACGGATCAATCACCATGCACAAAGCACACAAAATTTTCAAGATTCAAGTACTCTTGAGGAAAACTTTCAATATGAGTAGATAAAAGTATATTACATTATTGAATTTTGGATATGGAATTTATAATCTCTATGTACGTTCATTCCCTTAGTTTTCAAATGTGGCCTTGTAATTTTTAAAATAGATTAGGAGCATGTATGACCAAATTGGATTGGATGCTTGCTGTACAATATAAAGTATGTATGATATTATATCATAATTGGAGCATACAACTCAAAACCAATTAATATATATATATATATATATATATGCATATATCAAAGTTTTAGGCCTGAGAGTTTGTTTAGGTCGTTAAGAGCCTGCTCTTTTACGGGGCCAATCACAAATTTGAGATAAGTCTCCCCCGTCTCTTTCCCCTCCATCCAAAACCCACATTAATATCGATTATATATGGTGCAAAAATGTAGCTGCAGACAATAGGGATGCATGGCCTCCCTCTTCTAAACAAAAAATAATAGTACTATAACGATTTTATCCTAAGAACGAGTAACGTTATCTTGTGCCAGACAAGTAAGTGGGTTAGCTAAATGTTTAGAGTCATGTTTGAGTGAGCACAATTACAGCGCTGATACTTAAAAGAATGATGCGTCAGATATGAATTGATCGAATGAATCTTGTTTAAATTCCCTCGTTAAGTATTAATAAATAAATGCATGTATGCCTTGTAATTTGAGCCGAACAGTTAATTCAGAAGAAGTAGTAATTGAGAAAAGGCGTATGTAGTTATTGAAGATAGAAGTAGAAGTTAGAGAAAGACTGACAGCAGAAGTCTGGAAGCCCACAACAGAGAGCAAATCATCAGGAGCTTTCCTTGCAAATGGAAGAGAATTTGATGATCCCCTTAGCCCTGTGAACTCCGAGAATCCCTGACTCTTCACCTGCACATATAATACGCTTACATTTTAATCATTTACATATACGCAAGCATTGATTTAGATTAAATTAGAAGGAAAGAAAGAAAGAAGAAAAACAGACCTGAAGAGAGGACATGGAGAGAGCAGCAGAAGCCATGTTTGCTCCTTTGCAGTACCAACAGAGCAAGAAGTAGTGGTAGTACTAATACTAGTTAATAAGAGGTGGGAATTGAAGTGAAGAGAATGGATGAGATTACTTGTCATGGATAAGACACTCTCTTGTTTTTATGGCTGTGATTGTGCGACTATGTGTGTTTTGCATTTTTTCCCTCTCAATCTCACTCTCTCCCCCTAAAAATCTATGCATTATTTTGATACGTTTAATTTTAAAGTAATTCAAAATTATAATTTAAAAAAGTGACTAAAATGATAGAGTGTTATTAGCGAACGAATACAATATGAAGAGTGTAGACCTCATTTGCTAATATCATATTATCTTAGTTACTTTTGTGTAATATTAAGTCGCTTTAGAATTACTTATTAGCTTAAACTTTAGCCTACTGCCATGTCAAAAATTAATGATTTGTGTTTAAAAAATAATGTTGAATACATAAATAATATACAAAATACATTTAATTGATCAAGAATTATCATTGACATATCATTTTAAACTAATAACCTATTCAGTAATTAACATACTACTTTATGTATTAAGTCGTTATACATATAATTATTAATATTTAAAACAGAAAAATAATAACACGTACCTTAAAGCACGTGTGGCCCTTTAAAAAGAATCCACTAAATAACCATGACACATGGGGTGGGAGGGGAAGGGTTGGCCTAGTGGTAGGCAACCTTCACTTTTGCCTTGAGGGTTTTTCTTTATTTGTAGGATTAAGGAAGAGACTTAGACCTCTCATTTTTTTTTTAAAAAAAAAAACCATGACACATTAGTTAAACTATAATTTTAATCATTTAGGCTCCGTTTAATTGTAAAGATGGAAAAAAAATTAATTATTTTGTGTGAAAAGATATAAAATAAGATGAAAAATGTTACTCATTTGATGGGTATATATCCTCCATCTTTCAATATTTTTGGTAAAAAAAATTTACTCGTCACCAAATAATTAAACAGAACCTTAAAATTAGTATACGTATCCCAACGCATTGGGTATACGGTAATACGAAATATCATATTTCTTTCTTCACCCTTATCCATCAGAAATTGCCACGCTGTCAATTCGACTCCTTCCCATAGGATGGCCAAGGGGTATAGCAATCCACCATCTATTTTTAAGTGCCACACAATTCCAACCCCCAAATATATATATATATATATATATGCATCAAACCACGATCATAAGTTTATTAGCTTTAGATTTTTGTAGTTTGAGTTGTATGATTTTTGTAACAATAGAATTGCGGCTCTTACGCTTTATAGAATAATATTATTGTTGTCAAAAAAATATATTAATTCCTTAATTCTAAATTATGAGATTTTAATTTGACTTTGATGTTATTTAAAAAAAAATACTGATTTCAATATATTTAGTAATTAAAAAGGACATTTATCGAGACAACTAAATAGTGAAACTCAAACTACATAGTATTATCAAAGTTTACGTTATGTGATTGTAATTTGTTCAATTAATTAAATTATATTTTATAAATTTTAAGAGGAGGACAAGATTCAAATCGCCCACCTCCCAATATATATATATATATATATATTTAATGCCATAAAATATTGCGACTAATTTTCATAAACCTCAATTAATATTTACTTGCGGTTGTAAACGGTTGCTAAAAGACAAACTGACAAGGGCATGTACCGGCAATAAACTTTGAAATCTTATACAGACGGTTGATTTAACTGTGTTCGTTGCAGAGAAGAAGCACTCGTTTCGTTATGAGAAGCTTATTATTAAGACTGAACAGAACTTTCTTGTTGTTTACGAACGAACCTTCTTTCTACAACTACACATTTGAAATCTTCATCAAGCGCCATTACCGTACCCCAAGCTATTCTTTTTACCCAAGTCACTTAATTGGGAAGGACTCTACCGCCATAGCCACTGCTCTTTACATCTCTGCGATCTCAAAAATCATTTATTCTTGGAAAACAAATTCATGGCCATGTCATTAAGTTGGGATTTGCAAAACAATTTGATCAACATGTACTATAGGTGTGGGGTTTTGAGTGACGGGCTCAAAGTATTTGACAAAATGCCCGACAGAAACCTGGTTTCTTGGACTCTGGTTATCTCGGGTGCAAATCAAAACAGTGAATTTGAATTGGGTCTAAAGACCTTTTTTTGACATGACAAGAACTGGGTTGTTGCCAAATGAGTTTGCTCTGGCCTGTGTCATGAAGGCCTGTACTAGTATAATGGCTGATGAATTGGGTCTTTGCATACATTGTTTTTCTTTGAAAATTGGAATGGAAAATAATACGTTTGTGTGGTGTTCAATTTTGCATATGTATGTTAACGGTTGTGCTATTGACTCGGCCAAGCAAGTAATTGTGAGTATGGACAGTAGAGATGTTGGAAGTTGGAATGCTATGATTGGAGGCTATGCGCAATGTGGTTGTGGCTTTGAAGCGTTGAATACTGTATCTTCCATGCATTCTAGAGGATTGCCTACGGACGAGTTCACGTTCATTAATGCTCTCAATGGTTGCTCGGTTGTAGGTGCTCTTGATTTTGGGAGGAAGATTCATGGATTAATTGTTAAGGTTGGGGTTGAGCCGAGTACTTCAGTGATGAATTCTCTCATGGATATGTATTTTAAGAACATTGAAAATGACTCTGCTTTAAAGACTTTTGATGCAATGCAAGACAAAGATGTTGTATCTATTAGGACATTGTGGTACGGGCAACCAATTACAGCTGAAGTAAAAATGATAAAATGAGAATTTTTTATTGGCAGATTATAGAAGGAATACAATAATTTATCTCTAAAATAAGGAGGGCACAAATTGACAATAGCCTCTCTCTTATAATAGGAGAAAACACTCTCACTCTAACAAAGGAAAGACCATAGGAGTTTAGGAGAAACCTCACAAGTTTCTCACTAACTCTCTCCCTCTCTCTTTGTCACTCAAGAATGGGATGCCCTTCTAATGAAGGGAAAACTTGTATATATAGTGGTAAAAGGGAGGTGGAACAACTAATATACAACTCAATGCTTAGTTGCATTAGTTGTATATTAGTTGTCATTAGTTGTATGTTAGTTGTCGTGATGACAACTCAATGACAAGCAACATGACAACTAAGTAAAAATCAATTTGTATTTTTCCATCGTCATTGACCAATTCAAAGCCTCAACTTTTGACTCGTTCAAAGCCGCCATCTTTGACTCCTTCAAATACTTAGCGATGAAGTATATGAATCCTTATCAACTAAGTTCCTTAGTGTTAAAGCAATGCTTAGCGTCACAAAAGTGAGTTTACTTCAACATTTTTCCCACTTAAAGTCACTTTTGCAGTATCATTTCTACTTGCCATTTCCATGCCGCTTACGTTTCTGCTAGGCCAACAGAGGATCGACACTAAATAAACTTGTCACTACTTATCAGTTTTGTTAACATATTTGCTAAGTTGTCCTTCGTATGGATTTTATGTATATCTACATTTTCTTCTTCCACCTTTTCACGAAGAAAGTGATTTTGAACTCGTATATGTTTTATCCTCGAGTGAAATGCCAAATTCTTTGCTAAGTGCAAAGTGCTCTGACTATCACAAAACATAATAGTCTTTTCTTGTTGGTGTCCGAGCTCCTCCAATAGCATTTACATCCCTATTGCCTCTTTGCTAGCTTGTGTAGCTGCAACGTATTCTGCCTCCGTCGTTGATCTAGCCATGACATATTGCAGTTTTGAAACCCAGCTTACAGCTCCTCTAGCAAGAGTAAACACGTAACAAGTGGTGGACTTACTTTCATCAAGGTCACCTGCATAATCTGAATTAACACACCCTTTGACAATAAAGTCTAATACCCTGTAACATAATGCAGCATTCAAGGTACCTTTGACATATCTCAGGATCCTCTTTACAGCACTCCAATGCTCTTTACCAGGATTCACCATGTATCGACTAACCGCTCCCACTGCTTGTGCAATGTCTGGTCTTGTACAAACCATGGCGAATATTAAACTACCCACTGCTGATACATATGGTACTCAAGACATCTCCATCCTTCCTACTTCGTCACTAGGGCTCATACTTGAGGATAACTTGAAATTAATAGGAAGAGGGGTAGAAATTGGCTTACAATCTTGCATGTTGAAGCGCTGCAAGATTTTCTTCAAATAATTCTTCTGTGAAAGCCAAATCTTCCTATTATTTATGTCTTGGTAAATTTGCATCCCTAGAATCTTTTTTGCCGGTCCCAAGTCCTTCATTTCAAACTTTAGCCAAATGTCCCTTTAAGTCTTTAATACGATCTTTGTTGGGGCCTGCTACCAACATGTCGTCAACATACAACAGTAGAATAATGAAATCACCATCACCAAATCTTTTATGGTAAGCACAAGGATCTGAACTAAGTCTGTTGTATCCAAGGCTCACGATGAAGGAATCAAATCTCTTATACTAGCACTTCGGCGCCTGTTTGAGACCGTATATAGATTTGTTCAACATGCAAACCAAGTTTTCTTTTCCTTTTTCTTCAAAACCTCCTGGTTGTAGTATGTAAATTTTTTCTTCAAGTTCTCCATGAAGAAATGCAATTTTCACATCCAACTGCTCTAAGTACAAAACAAACATAGCACACATTGCCAGGACCATTCGTACTGTTGTAAGCCGAACAACAGAAGAAAATGTCTTATTGAAGTCAATACCCTCTTTCTGAGCAAATCCTTTTACCACCAATCTAGCACGATGCCATCCCACTTGGTCATTGCCATCTCGTTTGATCTTGTAGACCCATTTATTGCCGATGGCCTTTTTTCCTTGTGGTAGTGGAACAAGATCACATATCTTATTTTTATGAAGAGCTTCAATTTCTTCTTGCATTGCTGCCATCCACAGAGAAGCTTCTTGGCCTTTTATAGCCTCATGGAAAGTTGATGGCTCTCCATCCTCTGTTAATAGACAGTATGCAACATTTCCCTCTATTACGTACTTTGAGTGCCAAGCTGGTTCTTTCCTCTCTCGAGTTGACCGTCGAATTTATGGAGTTACAAACTCAGATTGTTTTTGTTCTTCGTGCTCTGGTACTGCTTCAAAAGAGTCTGGAACTTCTTGTTCTTGTCTTTCTTCAACTTGAACTACTGTAGTCTCTGGTTTCTCCTTTGAAGTGCTATCATTTTCTTTTTCTTATACTTTATCTTCCGTAAATAGTACATCTCTGCTTATTACTACCTTGTGGGCAGTGGGATCCCACAGGCGATACCCCTTAACTTCATCAGCATACCCTATGAAAATGCATTTTCTGGATTTTGGATCCAGTTTTGACGTTTTTTAGGCATTGTACATAGCATAAACAGGACTTCCAAATGTATGTAAGTGAGAATAGTCAGCTGGCTTATCAGTCCACATCTCCATAGGCGTTTTCAGATCAATTGCGGTTGATGGTGACCGATTGATCACATAGCAAGCAGTCTTGATTGCTTCAGCCTAAAATGATTTGACTAACCCTGCAGTTCTCAACATCACTCTTGTCCTTTTCAACAAGGTTCTGTTCATCTGCTTTGCCACTCCATTTGTTATGGAGTGTACGCCACAGTGAACTGCCTTTTAATACCTTCTTGTTGACAGAAGTTATCAAATTCATTGCCAGTGTATTCTCCTCCATTGTCTGTCCTTAAGCACTTGATCTTTTTCTCAGATTCAAGCTATATCCGCGCTTTGAATACTTTGAAAACTTCAAACACATCTACCTTCCTCTTGATTGGATACACCCAACATATCCTAGAGTAATCATCGATAAAAGATACAAAGTATCTTGCACCTCCTAGGGACAAAACTGGTGCTTGCCAAACATCAGAATGAATCAGTTCTAAGATAGGTTGTTTCTAGCATTAGAACTTCCAAACTTCAATATGTGATGCTTACTAATAACACAATGCTCGCAAAATGGTAATAATACCTTTTTGAGCCCTGGGAGAAGTTTTTGTTATGCGAGAATCTTCAAACCTCATTCTGACATGTGGCTAAGTTTGTGGTGCCACATCATCGTTGATTCTTCTACCAAATTTGCTGATGAAATATATGCTTCTCCTTCTTGTTGTGTTTCTCCCTTGAGCATGTACAGATTTACAGCTATGTTTTTTGTTTTCATTACCACAAGCGCGCCTTTGACAATTTTCATGATCCCAACTCGAACATGGGTTTTGCACCCACTATTATCTAATTGTCTCAGAGATAATATATTTTTCTTCAGGCCTTTCACATGCCTTACCTCCTGGATGGTGCGAACCATACCATCATACATTTTTAATTTGATGGTGCCAATACCAGCAATCTCTAAGGCATGATCGTCTCCCATGATCACAAATCCTCCTGAGATAGGTTCATAATGATGGAACCATTCTTTCCTTAGGTTCATATGCTATGTAGCTCCTGAGTCCAGAAGCCAGACATCTGCAAATTTTTTTCTGCCTTCGGTAATTGCCATTGCCTCGCTGTATAATATTTCACCCTCATCCGAGGTGCTTGTTACACAACCCTAAGCTTTTAATGACAAGGGACCTTTTCATGTAATTTCTTAATTATTCTTGAAATGCTTACACTCCTTTTTGTAGTGCCATTTCTTACCACAGTGATGACACTTAACATTTTTCTTACTTTTAAATTTTGATCTACTTTGATTTTGACTCCCACTGGGGTCACGTTTCGTTGATCTCCCTTTTGTCATTGTCAAAGCCTCAGCCTATTGTGAGCCTCCTACTCTATCTTCTTTGTTCTTGCGCCGAATTTCTTCTTCAAGAATCATAGCTGCAATATCATTAAAGGCTAGTGTTTCTAGGCTGTTGGTTATGTCAATAATGAGTTGATCATATAAATCAGGTAGACTTTGAAGTAGAATTTTAGCACGTTCACCTGTCTCTATATTGTGCCCCATAACTGTGAGCTGAGAAAATAGAGTGTTGAGGGTGTTGATGTGGTCAGTCGTTGTAGTTGACTCCATCATCCGAAGGGTGTAAAGCCTTTTCTTCAAGAAGATTTTGTTGTGCAGTGATTTAACCTCGTACAACCTTGTAAGAGTATCCCAAATTTTCTTTGCCGTCTTTTTCTCTGCAACACTAGACAAAACCTCATCGACTAATGCCAAGTGTAGATTAGCAACAGCGTTGCTATCCACCTCGTTCCACTTGTCGTCGTCGCTGATCTCATTTGGCCTTTCTCCAATTGCCGCCAAGCAGTTATCTTTTCTTAAAACTGCTTTCATTCTCATTTTCCATAATGATAAATTATTCCCATTAAACTTTTCTATTTCATTCTTCGCCGCCATTGTTGAAGATGTCTCTTTTCCACTAACTGAATCTGATCGTAGCACGAAAACGGCTATGAACCTGGCGCTCTGATACCATTGTTAGGACGTTGTGGTACGGGCACCCAATTACAGCTGAAGTAGAAATGATAAAATGAGAATTTTTTATTGGCAAATTTTAGAAGGGTTTCACTATAGCAAAATGAATACAATACTTTCTCTCTAAAATAAGAAGGGCACAAATTAATAATAGCCTCTCTCTTATAATAGGAGAAAACACTTTCACTCTAACAAAGGAAAAGCCATAAGAATTTAGGAGAAACCTCACAAGTTTTTCTCTCTAACTCTCTCTCTTTGTCACTCAAGAATGGGATGCCCTTCTAATGAAGGGGAGACTTATATATATAGTGGTAGAAAGGAGGTGGAACAACTAATATACAACTCAATGCTTAGTTGTCATTAATTGTATATTAGTTGTCATTAGTTGTATATTGTTGTCTTGATGACAACTCAATGACAACCAACATGACAACTAAGTAAAAATCAATTTGTATTCTTCCACCGTCATTGACCAATTTAAAGCCGCAACTTTTGACTTGTTCAAAGTCGCCATCTTTGACTCATTCAAATATTTAGCGATGAAGTATATGAATTTTTATCAACTAAGTTCCTTAATGTTGAAGCAATGCTTAGCATCACAAAAGTGAGTTTACTTCAACAATATCATGGAATACTATATTTGCAGGCTCTTCTCAAAATGTAGATGCAAGAGAAATTGTGGACTTGTTCCTTAATCTTACGTTAACAGGCTTGAAGCCCACCAATTTTACTTCAATATTGTTCACTTGATCTAGGGCTTTAATTTTACCATCTTGCTTTTCATTTTGGATTCCATGATGAAGCTAAAGTTTTTAACTCACTGATTAGTATGTTCTCTACATGTGGGACAACTGATTTTGCACATATAGTGTTTGACTCTGCTTTTTAAGAGCATAAATAACTAGAATGAGAAGATCTCGGCATATCATTTGAGTTATGATCTCGAGGCCCTTAAGCTTTTCTCTAACTTGAAGACCTTAGGGGTTAATTAAATGAATTTACCTTCTCTAGTGCTTTAGAAGCTTGTGCAAAAACTTTAAACCTATAAGTGAGTAGACAAATCCATGGCATTGTAGTTAAGTCTAGCTTTGCTTTCCATGAATTTATATGTACCTCGTTAATTAAAGGCTATACTAGTTTTGGACTTCTAGATAATTCTTTTGAGTTTTTTAATGGGCTTGAAAAGTTGAACAAATCACGCTAGGGTGCTATGATATCCGCTTTGGTGCATCATGGCTATAATTTTGAAACTATCAAATTCTTTAAATACCTTAAATAAGATGGCAAGGAACCTGATGAGTTTATTTTGGGCAGCATTTTAAATGGTTATGCTGATATAGCATCTCATTACCTAACTAAATATGTCCATTCTTTAGTTATCAAAATGAGATTCGAGATACACGTTTTCATTGCTAGTGCACTTGTAGATGCTTATGCAAAATGTCGGAATATCGAAAGTGCAAAGATGGCTTTTGACCAGTCATCTAGTTATGTTGATGTGGTGCTTTTCAACACTACGATTATGGCTTATGCTCGTTAAGGTCTTATTAAGGAAGCAATGGAAATTTTTGAGATGGTGAAATTGGCCAATCTAAAGCCTAGCCAAGCCAATTTTGTGTTAGATCCACTTGTAGCTATACGGGTCTTATTGATCTGGGTCGCACTTTATTTAAATCAATTACCTTAGATTATGGAATGGAACCCTTTCCCGATAACTATGGTGGCTTAGTTGATTTGTTGGCAAGAAATGGATTCCTCCAAGAAGCTAAATATGTTACTAAGATAATTCCATTTCCACCTTGGCTAGCTATTTGGAGATCATTGCTTAGTGGTTGTAGATTATACGGAGATAGAGAATTGGGACATCATGCTATTAAAATTTTACTTTATTTATTTCCGGAAAATGATGAAGCTTATGTATTGGTGTCCAAGGTTTATTCTGAAGATGGTAACTGGGAAGATGCTGCCAAAGTGAGGATGAAGATGATTAATAAAGGAGTTCAAAAAGAGTTAGGATGTAGTTGGATCGAGAGGCAGTACATGTGTTCATGTGTTTGATGTAGAATCCTATGAGTAAATTTCGGGCTAGTGGGTTAATGGTGATGATACTGATTCTTGTAAGGTGTGTTTGATTGGTTTACACGGAAAAGAATTGAGTTTCTTGGACTTGTTTTACTTGGAAAGAGTTTTAGAGGACAAAAAACTATGGGGATGTTGTTTTTGGATTCCATTGAAATTGTAAAACTTGGCCAAAGAAAGTTGTACCATGAAGATCGATTTATTGGGAAACAAATGCAATCAAAGAACATGAAAGATGTAAATATAGTCTGGGCATTTTTCAAGGAAAAGAAATTCAATTAAACATCCTTATATTTGATCTTCAATGGTGGTTCAATGGGGTTGTTGGAGAAAGGTTTTGGTTTTACCAAATCAAAGCAAATGTGTGCTTTTATAGTATATCAAATAAGCATGGAAGTAATATAAAAACCTGTATTATGTGCATTTACTCTTCAACTTGGCAATGATAAGTAGGAATTTGAAGATGGGACTTAGTAACTCCTTGGATTAGTTGTTGTTAATTGATCATAAAGTTTAGCTCATTTTTAACTGCCTTTCATGCCATTAATCACTTATGCCTGCTTATAAATTTTGCTTACCAGTTGCTGCTGTTGAAAGGTTCCATTCTCACCATGTAATTTGAAGGTATCCTTTAAGGTGTCAGTGTATGTTAGGCTGAAGCTAAAGAATATAGGTAGTCATTTGATACTTTAACATATTCAAATGATATATTCTAGTTTATTTAATTAATTCAGCCATTTAGGGACAACTTTTTCTCAAGAAATAGGCTGCAGAACTTGTAGAATTCTCAACTAAACCTCTTGCCTGCTTGTGGATCTGTTTCTGATGCGCTCAAGTTCCAATCCAAACAGTTAAAATATTCGCCTTAGAAGTTGCTTGAACTACAACATTTGCATTATGGATACTCTGAGCTCATAATTATATTAAGGATATGATGTCATTGAACTTCCCTGCAATCTTGTTGATAGTCAAAATTAGATAATTATTATTGATTAAAAATTAGACCTAAGGACTATTTTTGTTGATAAATGTTACATGTTTATTTCATTGAAAAACACAAGGCATTGTAATTTTTTTTCAATATTGTTGCGTCTTTTCCATGTGAATAAACATTTTGTAGCTCTTTGGTTCAGATGAGGAATGATGAAGTATCACCATTGGAGGAGGGTTGGTGGTGCCATAAAAATCAACCACCCCACTTTTTGGTGTGCAAGTTTGTTGCACCAAAACCTAGAAAACATTCGAGTAAAATACTGTATTTTCTTATACAATGCCAATTTTAAAGTCGAAGCATTAACCTAAAATATTATACTTTTTTATACAATGCTAACAAAATACATTATTCGCGTGTTTCTTGTAAATTTATTCGTCTAGCAATATTAATTGTTGATAAAATACAACTTTAAAATCGAAACATTAACCTAAAATTATTGAATTTTTAAAACCTAAGTATTGAGAAAAGGTATAAAGCACCTATTTAAATTGCTTCATTAGTTGTATTTTTAAAATGCATATATATACTTATAACAAGATTCAGAGCCTCGCCATTAAACAATCTATACTCACCTTTAGCCAATAGGACATTTATCATTTTTGTTTAACTTTTATCTTCAAATAATATACATGGCTGCCCACGACATGACAAATTTATTCAAAGTTTTATCGTGACTTTTTACAAATCTTAGTTTAATTTTTGAATTTTAAAAATGTATAAATGTTAAAACATTGTATTATTGAGATTATAATATACTTTTTCAAAGTATGTGGCCAAACAACTGAAGCAGAAAAAGGCCCGCACTCTAGAAGCATGTAGTCGACTACCACAACTTAAGGTAGTCAACTACATGACTCCAGATTGGTTAAAACTATATTTTGACCTTTGACCCGACCCTACCCTCCTTAAACATCCAAAACATACCATTTCTACCCTCATTTTCATCCTAAAATAGAAGAAAAACACAATGGGAAAATGAGGGAATTAAAGAGGGCGATTCTTAGAGATTGGGGGGGTGGTTGCCATACAAATCAAGGATTTGTGCTAGGACTTTGTTCTTTTTTATTCTTTTCACCATCATTCCTCCATTGGAGTTCATGCAAACTTGAACAACTCTTGGTTCAGCATTTAACCAACACCACAACACTTCAAATCTTGAAGATCTAGCTTTAATAAGATGGGAACATTAATACTCAAACCTATTTTGCAACTATTATATGATGCATGTGTAATTTTCATTCAAATTGAGGATTTTTGGGTATTGTGTAGTTTTTTTGCATGCAAGGGGTTTGGGTTAGATTTTTTAACATTTATTGGTCATATATCACATATTGTAGTACAAATTTAAAAATCTAACAAGAATCCCTATTTGCATGTGCCAAGAGAATGAGATTTACCAAAAGCCCACTTGGATGTATATGGTTGTTGATAACTCACAAAAAATTTCTTATAAATGGAACTAACGGTGAGTTTTATGCTAAATTTAGGTATTATACTATTAAATTAATATTGTTAATTTTTCTAATGAATAACTAATGTGTTCCTGGCTTTATCAATTGGCTTGAATATATTACATAAATTTACCTATGATGGATAAATTGTGTTGGCTAGAGACCTTGTATTGCATTGGCACTTTGACATCCACGTTATTATTTGATGGATATATCCTAAATGCTCTGCTTCCGCATGGTTGTCAAGTCCACGAAACGTCGACTAGATAGTGATAGTGCCAAACATGTAGGTTAGCCAACATTTGATCTATATGTATATGGATGGGAAGTATAAGTGCATGTGGTTTACTAATTGTGCGTTCTTAATCAATTTTATAACTTCTATTGGGCCCTGTTGGCTCACATTTCTAAAATTCCAAAAGTACATCTGCTCCGGGACAGGGAAAAGGGAATGGAAAGGCTAACGAATTCTAAATTGCCTCGTACCAATGCCTCCCTATGTATTTTCTTAATTTAGTATTGTAGTACGATTGTGTTAACCTAAAATGTCATTAATCTTGTTTTGATAGTAATAATATATTAATCATGTGTAATTTAACATGTATATTGAATTAAGTTTAGACATATCTTAATCATTATCTTACGTGGACCGAAACCAAAAAATTTAAACCGAGATCATTCATCTACAAGTATACAAATAACATTGGCATGCCCCACTCAACATCTTTGATCAAGTAGCATTGATATACAACTCATTGGAGATTAAAGTCATTGAACAAGTGAATGATCAAAGAAACAAAGTAAGCATTCGAAGACTCGTTAAATTGTAAATTGAGTGAGTGCTTAGATTTTTTGTAAAGTTTCTTCTTTGATCATTATAATAGCTCAAACATAATCATATATCATTTTTAAATTGACACAAACAAGTTTGGAATTGAATTTCTTTGAAAATATCATTCTCTAAAAATCGGTTTTTAAAATAAATTTATATTAAATTCAAACAAGCTGGTGAAAATAGGTGTCTTAAAAACATGTTTTTAACATGTCCCAAGCATTAAAATTGATGTTGGAGCAAGTTTGTGAAAATTCAAATTTTGAGTTTTTGACCTGATGGACAGAGGCCGTCAGTCGATTGATGGGCATTGGCTCAGTCAACTGAGGGCCATCAATCGACTGATGAATTTTTCTCAGTCGATTGATACCTCATAATATAGTCGTTAGATTTATGATTTTTTTACCATTTTTGGAAGTAAATTTACACATACCCTCCAAAATGGTCATATCTTAATTAGGACTATATATATGACTTTTAAGACACATTTGAACTACCTTGAATCACCATTTTCATCTATTCTTCTTCAATTTTCAATATTCAAAAGATTCAAGCCATTTTTTTTTACCAATCTTTCTACTTTGAGCCATAAATCTTGATTAAACTTAATAACTCTAGTGTGAGCTTTATTTGTAATCTTCAATTACACTTGAAAGTTATTGTCTCTTGGTGTTCATCACTGAACCAATATTATTCATCAATTTATAAAAGTTTTTTCATAGATTAGTAAAAATGATTTTTGTGAGAGTGTAGTGAAAAATATTACACTTGTATTGAGGTTTGATTTTCACCGGTAAAAAAATCGGTTAGTGGAATTTCTCAAGGGAACTATCTGGTGCAGACATATAGTTTAAACAACCAAACCGCGAGAAAAAAACATCATTGGCTCATTAGGTTTAATCTTTCTAACTCAGGCTATTTATTTATTTGCGCTTGGGATTGCTTGATTAATTTGCTTGTTTTACTTGATATAGACTTAACTAAAGTTTTATTACTTAAACTTTCTTTGAAACTATTTTAAATCCAAATTAAGTTTCAAAAACGATATTCATCATCCATCTAGGGTTGTTTTTTGACCTACATGTTGTATAATTAAGATTTGTATTTTGTCTTATATTTGTTTTTAGACCTTAATGTACTAAGACTTAAAGTATGTATAACTCTAAATCGGTATGGATGTGACTAACAATTCAAAGTTTTTGAAGTAAGTGTTTATGAGTTGGTATTATTCACGTTGAGTACTATTTTGATAATTACAAGAATTTTTCAACAGGATTTTGTTTACTTATCGTAATTGTTAATTTATTTATGCCGTCGGTATACAGCATCGTGACTAACCAATTTTCGAAGGCATTTAGCTAAATTCAAAATTTGGGGTGTCACAGTTTTGAGCTTTAAAAATTTATAACTTTTAGAAGCCCCAAATTTTCATGTCATCGTAAATTTGTATAATAACGAGCCATAGTTTTTGAATCTTAAAAATGTATAAATAATTGTATGTTGAGATTAAAGATAATTTTTGAGTAGTTGGTAGTACTTTTGGCTAGGCTTATTACCTAGTATATATATAGTGTTATAGGGAAACTTTCAAGTAAGGACCAATATGTATGGATTAGTCATTTTGAGGGGGCAAAAATATGAGTTGTTTGATGAAACTTAGTAGAGATGGTCTCTATGACTATTATCATCTCCACCAAATTTCATTAAAAAATTCAACCAGGTAGCGAGTTAACTAAAAATTCAATCGTGAATACATATATATCAAATTTTTAGCTAACCCATTTTTCGGTTGATTTTTTAATGGAATTTGGTGGAGATGATAATACTCATGGAGTTCATCTCTACTAAGTTTTATTAAAAAATCTCATATTTTTGTCCTCTAAAAAAGTTTTGTCAAAAAATTTATATTTTTGCCTCTTCAAAAGAACCAATCAGTACAGATTGGTCTTTAAACTTGGTCCTTACTTGAAATAGACTCTAGTGTTATATATAAAACATAAAAGTTCAATCAGTATTTAAAAACAACGCTTAAATAACAAGTTTTAACATTGATTATTCAAATTATTACCACATATTAAAAAATAAAAATAACCAAAGTTCTTTTTCAACTAAAAAGTCATCATCGATTCACTTGCCAAATCTCTTTTTCAAAGAGTTAATCATCCCTTCAAAAAATTACATTTGTACTTTTAATGGCTATCGAAACATTCAGACCAGTTGTAATAACAAAGAGCAATGGTTTTAGAATTTTATAAAAGTACAAGAGATAAAAGATTATGCATTTGATAATTCAAAATATTTTTTCAACTAGGATAGGTTTTTTGATACAAATTACAACTAGTTAAAACATACTAAAATCACCTTGAATAGCCTAATTTGGAACCATTAAGTGTCTCGTAATGGCCAGGACACTCAAATCGGCGATTGAGTTTTGGGAGCTCCAAATAGTGTTCTAAAAGGCGGGCTATGCTGTGCCTAGCCGCAAAGCAGTACTCGGGCACCCCGATAAATGCTTAGGAGGTGATTAGGCGACAGGATAAATTAGGCAGGTCCCTAAGCGAGCTGTGCAGGAGTTAGGCGGATAGACTTTTTTTTCCCTGTTTTTAAAGAGCTGCCTATTTCTCTTTTTGTTAAAAATTTACCATTTAAAAAAATGGATACAATTTATCAACTATCATAAGTAAATTCATCTTTCATCCTCCAATTGAAATGAAACACTAACCAACAACTGCAATTGCTAGAAGACATTCAAGAAGAGCTCGCTTTAACTAGTTATAAACACATCATGCTACCTTACTTTTTTAATTTTATCTTGAACAATCTTCTTATTTTACTTTTATTGTTACCTTTTATTTTTCACTAGTTTTTTATTATTATTGTTGTTGAGCTTAAAATAAATAGATGAATTGTATTTTGGACAATCTATAATACACATTAAGGTTATTGATGTGACCACTGTCTTAGGTGGAAAGTAATTTTTTTTTTCACTTATATAACATCTTTTTATTTTATTTATTCTCTCTCTAAACAACAATTATTAATGTGGTGTTTGATTGAGATTTTAAAATCAAGTTTTTAAATTTTTTACCAAAAAGTCAACTTTACTTCACACTTCCCAAAATTTACTTCACTTTACTTTTTCTCTCATAAACTTTTTAAAACACTATAACTTTAATTTCAAAAATCGGAATCAAATAAAAAAAATATATTTGAAATTTACTTATCGAGATCTATAAAATAAGATTCATTGTGACTATTTTTTGAAATCTCAACCAAACAAGCACTTACTCTCTTTAAATGTCTAGAACAAATGTTAACCATTCGGTGATTGAACTTGGGAAATGATGTGACAACTGTCAAGAACAAATTTTATGATAATCCATTGTAAAATAAGTTTTTATTTGATAAATACAAAAGCCATAAATACAGTTAAAGTTTTTCAATTTTTTTGCTTAATTATGAGCTACTTCATCTTCTTTCTTTCTTTCTTTATTTATTTTATGCTTTCAACTCCATCTCAAAAACTCTTTATGATTACTTAGGGTAAAATAAGTTTTTATTTCATAAATACAAAAGTCATAATTTATGCTGTGCAAACTTAAATTCATGAATTAACAATTTACAATATGTTCCTTACAACATTGTCTTAATCAATTTTTGTATTAATGTTGTAAATTTTTATTTCGGTTAATTTTGGTAAGTTACATTTTTTGAGTGAGAAAATAAATAAAAAAGAATGAGGTTAATTCCTACCTACTTCGTGCCGTGGGTAGGTAATCTTATTTTTTTTTTCAATCATTTTCTACTCTTTTTTTTTTTTATCAAACTAACCCTAAAGAGTGAACATCATGTAGCTAGATATGTCAATAGGTCAATTTGGATTATATTTGTGTGGTGCATTATCGAGATTTAGGTGTTATCGTTTTTGATTTAGATGACTGATTTTTTTCTTGGGTGTAAAAATAATATTCAAGCTACTTTATTCAAGATTTTTGAATTTTTGGTATTTGGCCCACCTCATTTTCATAATTAATTTTCAGCCCAAAGTTATGGATAATTGATATTCCATATTTTAAAATCATTTTTATTATGTTTATTCCTTTTTGTGATTTTCTAATGTTATTCTTTTGACTACTTTATTTTCAAAAATAAATGACTCCTAAAAATTAGCCCAACATAAATTAACTAAGACAATTATTATAGATTTTACATTTTGAAATTCAAATTAAAAAACCATTTCAAATTAAAATCGACTTCAAGCCAAATTGAACATCGGCATACATATTATTATTCAATATAAATTGTGTTTCATAGCAAAGTCATAAATATACATAACCAAATAATGAGCCATTTTCTAATGGCACAATATTCCTACATAAATGAACTGTAATAGTTAGATGAAATATAATCATTCTTGAATAAAGTCAAATAATTCATATTCTTACATACATAAACCCATTTAAGAAACAAACATATTACGAATAATTAGTAATATGACTGTCATGAGATGTAAAATTATTATATGAATAATATGTCAGTGGAATTAGTAATATGACTTAAGGAAATAATCATAATATGACTGTCAAATAATTTAGTAAAATAATTTTAATATAATAGGGACGACCAATTAATAAACAACGAACATGATGGGATTTTTTTCTTGATAGTATGATTAAGAAAATGTGTCAAAAGATATCATACACATAAATTATATGTGCTTACCATATAAAGATTACAACGATCTTGGCCCGTAATAGATTATAAGTATTATGATAGGCGTGATTTTGTTTCTATCTGCGATATGTTGCTATTAATCCAACCTTAATTTATGAAAATTTTGATAAAATTACCCTTTACAAAATTGAGAAGTATATTCACCAATTAAAAATAATTTATAATTGTATTAATTTAGATTCCTAATCAAAATTTACTTTCATTTTAATTTATTTCCTATTTTATTTTAGGGTGCGTTTAGATTGCAGAATTGGATTTAGCTTTAAAATTCATAAATTTAAGATTCAAAAATTACATATTTGAAAATACAATAATTTAAAATTTTGTGTTTACTTAACAAATACAAGTAAATTGAATTCTAAATCTAAATATTATTCCGTTAAAATTTATATTTAATTGACAAATAATCATAATATGACTCACTTTTTTATCTATGCTGAAAAGGAAATTAATAATAATAAAGTTCAGACCTAATTCACTTTTTCACTAACAAATCCAGTGGTGTAGAATTTATCTGGATCAATTTTATTTTTCTTTATTTTTTCACTATGACCTGTTGCCCAACTTTCTCTCTAAAGTTCGGACATTTTTTTAACATAATTCTCTATCCTAATCTTCACCGATATCCCCTCTCTCTCTAAGTACCTCTATAAATTTTTTGTCTTTTCACAAAACTCTCCCCCTAATTATTACCATACTCATTTTTTTTGTTTCTTTATATTTTTCCTCTTTACTTTGTTTTAGTTGTTGTTGACGCTATTTAATTGGATTGTTCGGTTCTGTTGAAGATGGATTTATTGATCGGAGTTTGTGGATTTTATGGGTGGGGTTACGGTGAGGTAGGGATCAAGAAGTGTGATGTAGTGGAGGTTGTAAATTTCTTGGGTTTTGACAGTTGGGTTTTTAGTCAAAGAATTTTATGTCAGGTTAATGTGTGTTTGGGTTTTGAATTTAAAGACCCCTATTCTGATTCTAAAATTTTACTTGATTTTTTTCAAAGAAAAATAATTTTTAAAATTTAATTGTGCTACACAAGAGACGAGGAGAAAGAAATGGAGAAAGGATGGAGAACAAGAGATAGATGGGAGGTGGCCAAGTATATTTGCGTGTAAATCGGGGTACAAATTAATAGTTTAACATGAATTTTTTTTGGTTTGAGGGTTACCTCACGGGTTATACGGGCCGGCTTTCGCGCACCTTGACTAATCCCCGCTCACTGTGCATGGCAGCAGCTGGTCAAGCATTGATGTAACATTTATGTTTCCCGATATCATAAAATTAATATAATTAAATTGTGCGTCGAATAGGCATTTTAAAGTAAGCTACATGATAAATGTAATGATTAGCCATTCACAAAAATATTCTAACAATTTAACATTATTTTTAGTGATATTTTATATGAATTTGTTGGGACATTTTTTAATCCTTAAAGATGATTTTAAAGTGTTAAAATATATTTTGTATAGTGCTAATATCATTACCCAAATAAATAAGAATTGTTTCACATGTCTAACTGAGTTTAAACATGTCAATTCCAGGTTAATCATGTTATCTATATTAACTCAACACGATCCGTTTATTAAACATGTTAGTTAGTTCCCAACTCGAATTTGACCAAACCATGCTAACCCAACATCTTAACCCGTTAACTTTGAATTGCGTTAACAAGTTGTGTTGAAATTTATATACTGTAGTCATATATGTCATGTATTTCAAAATTTTTGGTTAGCGATGTTGTGTAGTTGAGTAGAATTTTTATTTACAATGTTAATCCAAACACACTGTCTTGCACTTCTGCAAAGTAAACACTTCTGCAACATTTAGAGATAATTAAACACAACCCAAGTTGGAGAGATTATCAAATATATATATCATCGTGCTGAGCAACACGTGCAGAACCTAGAGTAGTGGTCAATAAATATTAATTTTGGAAGGCTCACACTACTTAAGTATTGTTATTTGATGTTAAATACTACTATTTTAATATATGCAATTAAGGAACGACAGTTTTTAATTTCAAAGTGTGTAAACCAAATCTTTTAATTTCATGCAATTACAGATCTATAGTACAAACCATAGCATAGTTACTATTTATCGAAATGACCACTGATGGTCAATAATTTTTCTTCTTCTAACACGATATTTTTATTTTTCCTAAAATTTACTGGTCATTTTCTCACTTCATTCTATCTCTCTCTCTCACATCAAGTCTTCTGCGCATCCCCTCTATGAACTCAATTTTTTATATCTAAACTTTAATCAATTACTAGTCATGGCAATACCCTCCTATTTAAAAGGTTTAGTTGTGCTGGAGATGAATCTCTTTTACTTAAGGTGTATTTATTTTAAAATTTGTTGAGTACAACTAATTGTTTGAAGAATAATAATGGCACATGTATCTACTCCAACAACAATTTAAGAGTTATAATGGTAGATCCTCTCTCGAAGATTGGTTATTTCAACTATGATTTAGCTTTAGATCAACCTACCACTCCAAATGGTGGCTTTAATTTCAACTTGGCAAAGACAATGGATTTAGGGAGTATTAATTGTTGACCTTAAAGTCAATTAATCTTATTTTGATAATTACAATAAGTTAATAAAGTGTTATTTAACTCGGTTGTTTCAATAATGATAGCCATTTTAACCGATATATCTTCCGACCAAGTGTAAATTCAAACTAAAAAAAATCTCACACGAGCTTTACAAACGTCTCTACTCACAAGAAATGAACTTAAGTGATATACATGTGCTATACAAAGCCAATAAAAGATCTAGATCATCAAGCAAGTGAAGATATGCACAATAATGATCTCCACATGTTCTACAAGTTATCAAAACCAAGAAATGATCAAGAACATCAAACAAGTAAAGATACGCACAAGAAAATCAAGCATCACGAAGACTTGAATTATCATTAAATGGAGTGAGTGCTTAGATTTTATGTAAAGATACTTTATTGATCAAATCCCTATAGCTCAAACATATTCTTGTATCTTTTAAAGATTAATTCAAACTAGCTTGAAATTGAATTTATTTGAAAAACATCATTTTACAAAAACCTAGTTTCAAAATAAATTCATATTAATTTTAAATGATCATATTTTAAGTTATAATAAAAATAGGTATCTTAGAAACATATCTTTGAGGTTCAAAAATCATTAGAATTTTATTTGGAACTAAATTGTTAAATTGCAAAAATATTTTTATTTTACATTTAAAATTCGCTCAATTTTTGCCCAGTTTTGATCTAACGATAAGATGGAGGCCTTACCGAACTCCGATCATTTTGAAATTTTTACAGTAGTTAGACAACATCTCCTGACAAGTTTGACTAAAATTTGAGCATGATCCAACGGTCAAATTAGGAGAAATTAACAAAACAAATTTGATTTTTTTGTCAAAACTAGATGTTGGAAAATTTGAAAATGTATACCTTGGAGCCAAAACCTCTCTTAATCATCCCCAACGGCCATATGGTTTTCCAAGCTATAAATATGAGGTCCTAGAAATATTTTAATACACCTTGAATCATTCTAATACTCTATTATTCATATATTCAAATATACAAAGATTCAAGAACACATTTTGATCAATCTTTCATTTTTGAGCTATATACTTTGATCAATTTTGATATCTCTTAGTGTGAGCTTCATTTGTATTTTGTTATACACAAGATATATATTGTACATTGGTGTTAGCCACCAAAACTTATTCAAATCATATTTGTGAGAGGTGTATCTCATAGAATAGCAAGAGGGATTTCTTGTGAGAGTATTGGGGTGTTTCAATACTTGTAAGAGTGTGTGAGAAGAATACACTTGTAGAGGTTTGATCTTCACCCGGAAGGAGATCGGTTATAGTGAAAATTCTCGAAAAACTAACCGAGCGCGGAGTAGGGGAACAAGCCGAACCGTGTGGACAAAAAATCTTCGACTTCGATCGATTCAATCTTTCTATCTCTTGCTCTATTATATTGTGCTATTTATTCATTGTGTTTGGAATTAAGTTTGTTCTTGATTGCTTGATAAATATAGACATCAAGTATTTTTAAATCATTTTTAAAAATCCGATTAAGTTTTAAAAATTCGATTCACCTCCCCCTCTAGGGTATTTTCCAACCTACATTAATAATACGAAGAACAAAAAAATAAAATAAATTAATACTAACGACACATTTATATATTTGGTGGTCGATCACATGAAAAGAAAGGAAAGGAAAATGAAGTTTATTTACACGTGGGGTAGAAAAATCCACTTTTATCTTAACTACCCTAACCCTCATGTGTAAAAAAAGATTTAGAATCTTGAGTCAAAAATTATTTATTTTAAATTTTTATAATAAAAGTACATTGATATATTGACCATGTGGTAAGAAAAGAAAAATGAGACTCCTAGGAATCAAACATGCACGTGGGGTTTGTAAATCTACCCATATTTCAACTATCCTAGCCCCCAAGTGTAAAAAAGAGTTCGGAAAATTTTAGCATGCAATTCATATCTCTTTTTAAAATAAAAAATGGTTAGCAATGCAATTCATATCTCTAAAAATATAAATAATGTTTTTTCTCTTATAAATTGTTGGAATATAATTGACACTAATTTTTATGATTTCAACTAAAATTTTGACTTTGCCCTTCTCAATTATAATGTTTTTTATGTAACACTCAAATGTATAATTTCAAAGGTTGAAACTCATGTAAAATTTTCTTTTTGTCTTTAATTATATTAATTTTCTGTTTCATCTAAATCTCAAATCCTCGATGATTTTTGTCAAAATTATTATAAAATAATTTTACTTTTGTTATACTGTAGAGTGCTTCTTGGGCACAGACATCACCCTAGTAAACCTAGTAAGTAAGTTTTACTTGTTTGTATTGTATATAAGTATTATATATATAGATATTTTTAAAAATATTAATAAATTACCGTCAAGCATTTTGCGATCCCTCTAAATCCGATTAGCGCGTTTTAGAACATTAGCTCCAAGTTGAATCCAATTAGTTATTGGCTGTAAAAACGCTTAGTGCCGGCACGAGCAGAGATGTGGCTGAGACGAACAAATAAACAAACAAAAAAAAAGCCCAATTTGGTTGGGTGAAAAATGATTTTTTAGCGGTGGGGGTTTATGGATATGGGGTTTGGGCGAAAATTATAGTGCAAACTCTTTTGCGAAGTACGATTTTCAAACCGGATTCGGAGAATTTGAGGGATATATCCTTTTGGAGCAAAGGAAGTTCGCTACTTACATATCAATTAATATTGAGCGGGAATTCGCCGACCCAAAAGCAACACCCAAGTGATAAAGAAGAAATCCATCCGAAAGGATAGAGGAACCAAGGAAGATAAATTATTCTTCTTAGGTTCGTAACCCATGACCAACGCGTATATTTATCCACAAGTTCGTCGTAGTTGTAGGCTCTTTTTTCTGGCAGCACGCACGGTGCTTGTCTAAATGCCTCACAGAGATATCCTGTTCTAAACTTCTAATTTTCTTGAATTTTATATTCCCATTTGTTATGCAGTTAAGCATTTCTGAGGAGCAATTAGTAGAAATGAGTTGGTCCTGTTGTAACAATCTTAGTTTTTCATCCTCTCTTCTTGGGACTGATGAGTCTAAGCTGTTGAAGAGACCCAAGTCATCTTATCCGGTATGTTTTAATATTTATATTCCTTCTTTGGAGAACAGGATTGTTTATAGATTCTCGAGTTTATGCTTATTTTTTAACTTTGTGTGAAGATTTAAATAGGTGTTTTATATACTGTATAAACGCTGAGTCCTTGCTTGTTGCAGTTGTAAAAGTCGGGGGTTTGAGCAGTATGGCTGCTAGTCTTTGCTAATAAAGCTAAAAGTTTCAAGGCTGGCCACTCTTCCTTGGACCTGGTACTGGGAGATGGCCCATTTTTTGTACTATGTTCGTGCAAGTAGGCAAAAGATAATCAGATTATGTGTAAACTCCACTAGGGGTAAAAGTTATGCATGATAGACTTAATAGTAGTCCACAGACCGATACTTCATCGTATGTATGGCTTGCTTCTAGCACCCTGTTTAGACCTTCATTACTGTAATGACAAAGATTTGCGGTGTTATTTGAAATATAATTTTGTCATTGGGTTCAATGCCCTTGCTCTTAGGACAATTCCATGAGGGTTAACTGCTAACTGAAGGGTTAGCTATTAGTGGAGTTTTTAGTGGAAGGTTGGAATATTTACATTAGCAAATATCATTGGCAAGATTCTAGCTCCAGTAGTTTGTGTTTATTCTTCTAGTATCAAGCATGAATATTTTTAGGGGTTTGGGGAAGAAATATTGCATAGCTATACGACTAAATCCCGCTCTCAAAGCTATAATTTTAATCTTTTAAACCATGTGAGCAAGTGGGCAATCCTAGTTGGGAAAGGCACCCACTCGGAACTGGGATAGTCTCGAAACGTTAGAGTGTGTATGTGTTGATATTTTTTATTTTTTTTTGGGGGGGGATGGGGTATTTTAGTTGCTTGTAGTTTAAGAGAGAGACTTGCACCTCCCTTCGGAAAAAAATGTTATACAATTGGCGTTTGGTGAAGGACAGACCATTTTAGCTGATTCCTTGAGACACTTCCATACAAAAACTCAAACTCCTGTTAAAACAAAGTTGGAGTTTTAAGTGCCTCGTTTATCCTTCCTCACATCACTGTCTAGTTGTCTGGTGAAGAGCAACTATCTCCATCCTTCAACATCACAACTTGGATCTTCTTGATAAGATTATTGTGCACTATATGTCTGACGATACTCTTTCATAGCAGGGTCAGCAACAAAACAGGGTGTTGTATGGGTCCAACAGGACAGCAAAAGTTCATGCTTATTATGGTCTGAGGACTCCCCCTTATAAACTTGTGAGTTTCTTTGTTCTTTTAACTTTTTACTGGGGAAGAAAACCACAAAAAGCTCAAAAGCATTTTAATAATACAAATCTAAACAATGATGAAGATTATAAATGGCTTTATTCGCTATGAATAAAAATTCGAAAAGCTGTGAAGCTGATAGTAATGAATAATTACCAAAGACATCACCTTGGCTTTACATGATTTCCTGCTCCCCATTGACTTCCAAAGCCCATAGTTATTATCTAACCAAGTAATCACTCCTACATCAATTAGTTATACTATCTAAAATGCAAATGATATGAATTTTAAACAGAAATAAGAAAGCATTGGCTGCATAAAAATAAGACAACCCGTCTATGGTAGCCACTTGCCTGTCCAAATCGCACCTGATTCGCCATCAATGTCAAATGGCCTTCACCTTAGAGAGGTGGTGAAGAAAACATGTTTGATCTAAAAAATAAAGTCAATTGATCTCTTAGGCCTTCAATTCTAGCCTTTTTTCCTGTCATCTTAGCCCCAATTTTTTAAAATGAAAATGGATGTTGGAGAAAGGATAGCTCAAAATATATTTAAGAACAGCATACTAGTCTTCTTCTGGTATGCAATGTATGCTAGAAGAACTATATCAACAAAGGTGCACTTTAATTCTCCTTTAGTTTTCAACACGAGTAGCTTCTAAGTCATATCATATTGTAACACCCTTGATGTTTATTTTCTTATTTTGCCATTTGCCATTTGCAGGAAGCTCTAGAACCATATATGAGCAAGAGAACGCTCGAGATTCACTGGGGAGAGCACCATCGTGGTTATGTAGAAAGTCTGAACAAACAGCTTGAGAAGAATGATTTAATGTATGGATACACCATGAATGAACTTATCAAAGTGACATATAACAACGGCAGTCCATTACCCGAATTCAACAATGCTGCCCAGGTACATGTCAAGATTTGGTCGTAAGTCTTCATCAGGGTCATATTACCATATCTGGATCTTCTTTCTCTTACCAGCAAAACAATCCTCTCTATCCCAAATTAAGATTCACATTTTCCTTTTGAGGTTATAGTCCTGTACCAAATCTCACAATAGTAAATAAGATTTATCTTGACCTTTAATTACGTTGAAATTTGTGTTATCCTAAAATGTGTTATTGAAATAATCATTTTTATTTTGGGACGGAGGGACTACTCAGAATGGAATTGATGAAAAAAAATTGAACCCAAATTTGATGTCTTGTTTATATTTATGGGTGGGGAGACGCTACCTCTGTTCAATCTTTTCTGCTTTCTTAAAGCTAATCACTTTTTTTACCTCCCCGCCCCCCAATTTTTCTCTCAATGTGTGAGCGCGTGCTTGTGCATTTAATAGATAAATTGTTATTACAGAGTTCCCTTGCCCCTTTTTGTATCTACATTCTTCTCTACTAATATCAATGAAGATTTGATTTATAAATGTAAAAAGACTGTTTTTGTATCTATTCTAGTCACTTTGTTAAGGTATTTTTGCAAATATGATTTTAATTTATCATCTTCCCATGGTCCTACTTTTTCAGGTTTGGAATCATGATTTCTTTTGGGAATCAATGCAACCAGGAGGTGGTAAAATGCCCATATTGCAGCTGCTTCAGCAAATTGAAAAGGATTTTGGTTCTTTCACAAATTTGAGAGAGAAGTTCATGGAAGCAGCACTCACTCTATTTGGATCTGGTTGGATTTGGCTTGTCTGTAAGTTTTTTTTTTTTTTTTGAGCAGCACTCACTTGCAGTTGTTAAAACAACCAGTATGCTGATTTTTTTCGAGTTAGCTTTCTCATTTACAACCCATCTTCTTTCTCCTTAATTTTAATTGAAGTTATATCTTGTTTTGAAACCATATATCATGTATTCCTTCATAATTGTGTTGTAGTTTTAGCTTTTGATCCTTTTTGGGTCTCATTGTGGTAATTTTTTCAAACCTAGATCTCAACTGGCCATGATTAGCATCCAAGCATACCTTGTTCAGGATATGTTAGATGAAAATGTGCTTGATATTGATTTATCTAATTATAGCCTAGGGGCAATCCCTTGGCTTGGAATAAGGAGATAGGATATGTTTATATTGATTTGATCACTACATAATTTTCATTGTTTGATGTTTCAGTGAAGAAGGAAGAGGGACGCCTTGCAGTTGTTAAAACAACAAATGCCATAAACCCACTTTTGTGGGATGACATTGTAAGTCTATTCTAACATACTACTTGTATTCATTTTGTGTACCTTCTCATCAAATGTGTCAAAACACTTTCTTGCCTTAACACTCCATTGTTCTCCTCGTACTTTTGCAGCCTCTCATCAGTTTGGATATGTGGGAGGTATGTTGATCTCTCTCTCTCTCTCTCTCTCTCTCGTGCACAAAGTGCAGTACTGATAGCTATTTTTTCCTGTTTTGTAGCATGCTTACTATTTGGATTACAAGGTATGCTTTCAATACTACCATTTTAATCATTATTCTCTACGAAAATATTTCCCATTGATCCTTTAAAGCTTTTCATGTCCTTTTAACAGAATGACAAAGAAAAGTATGCGACGGCGTTTTTGAATCACCTTGTATCTTGGGACTCGGCAATGGTACGCTTGGCTCGGGCCCAAGCCTTTGTGAATTTAGGCGAACCCAAAATTCCTGTTGCTTGAAAATATGTTCCTTTGTGTAAACTTGCTAAGATAATTATATTTTTGTAGCCTCTATGCCAAATGCATCTTTAGAACTCTAGGTTGGTGACTATTTGTACTAAAAAAAGGAAAAGATTGCCTTTAGGGCTCCAAAATGAGTTGAGTTGTAGTGACCGTTAGGATCTTTTTGTAGCGTTATGTTCAATCTGCTGTAATACATTTGAAGTACTAAAGTAGTTCCACAAATCGTGTTTTCTGATGGATCGAATTCCGATGAATAACACTTTGAATGTGTATTTAAAATATACTCACTGGAATTTAGGGGGGAAAACCCCAATGTTAAAAGTATATTTTCTCTTAAAAAGAATTACGATGCCCGAACAGATCATGTTTCAGATAGGTTGAGATTCAAACGAATAACACTAAATGTCAGTTTCTGCATCAATGAAAAGTACTCGCCTTTTGTTTTATTTTTCGAGAATTTTTTGTCAAAACTTGGTAGAGAAAGGGAGGGTATAAAAATTTACTTCAGAAAGAAAACAAAGACCGGAGATTGTTTGTTGTGACTAAAATATGGTAGGATGCACGCTTCCGTTTATGCAGCACATCTTATATCAAAAAATTTAAAATTATTGACTCAATAGTTAAAACTACTTATGCTAATGCTTCTTTTTCTGACAAAACTAAAAGAAATATTATTAATTAAAACTTGAGCATTTAAGTGTTTTTTAGAAAGAAAAAAGATGATGGCATGGCCAAATTCAACTTTTAAAGTCACAATCGCCAGCTAGTGTGCCACCAGAACTAAATGAACAAGCTAGCTTAAAGCTAACAGGGCAGAACCACATTGGGTGGTGGGGCCACGACCCCTCTGAAATTTCCGAAAACCGTAGAGTATATGGTGTAACAAAAAGTTCTATGAATCTTTTTGCAAGTTTTCAATATATAGCGTGTAGTTTGTTATTGTCTTTGAACATTAAGGTTAGTTTTGTAATAAGATAAGGGTCATTTGTATTTTGGAACCATAGTTTTGCTATTATTGAGTAGGCTTTGGGATCCATTTTTAACAAATTTGTGAGTCAAAGCCTTACCACTATTAGTCAATAAAAATAAGGCAACAAAATACACAAAACAATGGACTGCAATGAGGAAATTATTATACGATTAGATTAAGTGATGGGGGAGGGGGAGACATCGAAGAAATGAAAAAGAAGTTCAAAATTAGGGTTTGGATTTGCGACTGATTGCGATGAGAACGAAGAAGAAGGTGGGTACAGGTATGCAAATGGTTTATTTTACTTTGTTTATATGTAAAGCCAAGTTGATTTTGGGCTATTGAATTGTTGATTTAGGGTTTATTGTACGTTGTTAATTTAGGGTTTAGTTTTTTAAATTGTTAGGGTCTTCTTACAATATCGTTAAATAATGATGTTTTTTACAAACTAGTTTCTATGTTTACACCACCTCCTAGAATCTAGCTAGTGTAATATCTATCATAACTATATTTTATTTTATTTTTGCTAAGTATTGCTATTGGTGATGCTAAGTCTCGTTGCTAAAACTCTCTTATTATTTGTTATGATGGATAGTAAGTGTTAAGGCGTATTAAGTTAACTATGATTGACATTGGTTTTTTGATATAAACATTGACATAATGCATATTATTAGTTGTTGCAATGAAAGCATTAAAGTAAATACATTTCTCATTGCCATTTATTTCATCACAATTACATTACATCATATGCATTACCTTTACTTTAATTTAGTCTCAAATCCAAGACATAACTCATTAATAGTAACCTTTACCCCTAACATTAAGATTGGGCTTCTTAGACTTAACTATAACATTAAACAACCACTCAAAATACCCACAACTCAAACACTTCAAGAATTTTTGTCCATAACTCTTGTCTTGCCTAAATGTCTACAACTTTCTTATATATTGGCAAGCAATTAGACAAGGAGTGTCTTTCTATGGACGTCCTCCACTTTTCCCCTCCACTCATTTTTCCTAATTTTGTTCTTTGAGATTGTGATAAAATTATATGTGAATGGGCATATATATAATGAAATCTTATGGAGTTTATTGTGGTTGGTTGTGTGTGGTTTGGGCATTTATTTTGGTTGGTGTGTACCATAGAAGCTTTGATTAACAATTTAAAAGTGGCTGAGTTATTGTTGTTATGTGTTGTGTAAGCATTGCTTATATTTTTTTACGAAGTGTAAAGGTATGTGTTAATACATAAGGGGCAAAATAAGTACTTTCTCACCTTATTTTCATTGACCAACAATTATGAGCTTTGACTCACAATCTTTTATAAATGGGTCTCAAAGTCTAAAAAATGCAAACTGTGAACCCTAATTAAATAGTGACTAAACTATGGATCCCAAAACCCAAATGACTCATAAGATAATCAGGGATAAAATAAAAAAAAATCTTAGAGAACTATTTTCACGGTTCTTATTGTTTCATTTTTCATGGTTATAAGTTATTTTTTAAAAGATAAAAAAAGGTATGGGTATTGGCACTTTAAAGAAATCTTTAATCACTCCTAATTTAATTTAAATATATGTTTATATTATATATTAAGTGTGAGCGAGAGTTTTGGTATATATACAAAATTATTAATTTACTCTTCTCGGGCTAGAAATTATTATAAACTAATGTTAAGAGGAGGGTTTAAACTTGTGACATTTAGCATAAGAACACATTCAATAACCACTAGGCTCAAATTACATGTTTTTAATGTAATGAATTATCAAGTATCTGTTGTACATGTAGAGTGTGTCCCCTATAGATTCCAAAACCCAAATGACCCATAAGATAATTAAGGGAAAAATTAAACTTTTCTTAGAGAACAATTTCCATGGCTTCTATTGTTTCATTTTTCATGGTTCTAAGTTCTTTTTTTTCAAGAAAAAAAAGGTATTAGTATTGACATTTCAAAGAAATCTTCTATCTTTCCTAATTCAATTCAAATATATATTTATACTATATATATATTAAGGGGAGTGTATTCAATTTAGATTATATAGGATTTTTTTGGATTTTAAGGTTGTGTTTGGTTAATGTTTTTAGACAAGTTTTCTAGATAAGTTTTTAAAAATAGTGTTTGGTTGAATGTTTTGAATTATAGTTTTTATGTTGAAAAGTGAATTTGGTTTTGTTTGACTTTTTTTCAACCAATGAAAAAAATGCATAAAAAAATTCAAAAAATAGTCATAATGGATCTTATTTTATAGATCTCGATGAGTAGGTTTCAAATATATATTTTTTTATTATTTTTTGATTTTTGGATTTAAAGTTATGCGTTTTAAAAAAAAATTAGAGAGAGAAAGTATAGTGAAATAAATTTTGGGAAGTGTGAAAGTAGAGTTAGTTTTGAGTTGAGTTTTTAAAATTTGGGAAAAAAAAAATAGTGAGCAACCAAATACAACCTAAAAGTCCATGGGTATTCAATTGAGATTTTAAAAAGTCTTTTAAAATCTTATAGTATTCAATTAGGATTTTAAAAAGTCTTTTAAAATTTTTTGGTATTCAATTAGGATTAAAAATAGTCTTTTAAAATCTTATGGTATTCAAAATTCAATCAACTTTGAAGAAATTTATAAGTTGCTAGATTTTGATGGATTTGAGAGTGTTTTTGTGAACAACAAATCTACTAACAAATCTTCTCTTAAAGCAAAAGATTTCACGTGGATTTCTTTTCCATATTTCTTCCAACCTTAAGTATTATTTCTTCTTGTCCTTATAATCAATTAAACCCTTCATAGAATTTAAAACAATTCATGGATTTAACATAATTCACGAATTTTAAAAAGCCAGTTATAGTCTTTTAAAATCTAAATTGAATACACCCTAAGTGTAAGTAGGGGTTTTGGATATGTACAAAATTATTAATTTATTCCTTTCGCGCTAGAAATTATTATAAATTAATGTTAAAAGAATGGTTCTTTTAACTTACAACCTTTAGCATAAAAAAAACATTTAATAACTAATAGGCTCAAATTACATGTTTTTAATATAAATAATTACTAAATATTTATTACACACATGCTACTAAGTATTTATTACACACATGCTAGATATCATAGAGTTTTGATAGGTGCACAAAATTATTTTGGTAGGTGCACAAAATTATTAAATTACCCCTCTCGCATATTAAATTAATACAAAATAATTCTATAAGAATTATTCGAACTTGTGACATTTAACTTGAAAACACTTTTAATTATCACTAGACCAAATGTCGTTATATTTTCATAATTTAAAGAATTCTTAAGTATCTTATTGCACACTCGTAGTGTGTGCCCCTACGCTAGTATACGTATATTAGAAATATTTGATGGATTTTGGTATGTATATAAAATTACTAAGTTACCCCTTTTGTATTACTATAAAAAATGTTAAAAGTGGGATTTAAACTTACAATCTTAACGTAAAAACAACATATGCTTATCACTAGATCGAATGTCAATATATATTTTTAATTTAAAGAATTACCCAGTATTATACTGTAAATAGTACGTTCGTAGGCTAGTATAAATAAAGTTTTCCAATAACTTAAGAAAAGTGTTGCTAAAATTAATTTTAAATGTTAGATTCATTTCGAGTGGCAATTAATATTCATAACCAAAAAAAAATTATACTAGTGCTAGTATGCCTCCTCTCCCGAATCAGCATCTTGGTCCCTAAAAGTGGATCATTCGTTCGCCAGCCATACTTTTAGTGACAATTTTCCTTTGTTTCCAACACACTTGGATGATGAAGCATCCTTTAACGTGGATCGTCAGCTTGTCAAGGACACTTTTAGCAATAATTCTTCCAGGATAATTACAATGGGTAACACTCAAAACCACAGTAGGCATAATTCGAGCATTTTTTTTTTAATAACTATGGATATCAGGCTCCATCCTCACTAATCCCATAAAATCATGGTTGTTCAACAGTAGGACATACTCGCATAGTTCCAAATTCGTCCCTACCATTGTAATAACCCCTTGAGTTATAAGTCAAGTGTGTTTTAACTAACAACTTAATTAAATTTTAAGTAAGAGGTGGGGGGATTGTGTGTTTGTGACAAAAATAAAATAAAATAAAATAGAGGACTTAAATGACAAAGGGTGCTTGTGACATAAAAATAAAAAATGAAGTGCATTTATTGGCTTCCTATTTTTAGGTAAAGGGTTTTTTTTTGCAGATATACATGTTACAAAGGGATACAAACGTGATATATGTGCATGGGTTATTTTTATGCATGTGTAGATCTACTTTAAAATAAAATAAAAAATTAAAACATAATAAATTGTTGAGGCAATTAGGTATAAGGCCTTATTATAATAATAACACAATAATAAAGGCCAATTACAAATTAACATTATAAATTAAGGACATTATACTAAAAAGACATTAATGCCCCTTCCTTATTTAACTAATAACACAATTAACCTAATATATATATATAACTTCAAACATATTCAACGATCGATCAAAACAGTTGCAACCAAATCCCAATCAAAAAATACCAAAGTACACAACGATCGATCATCGCAACTACAGACATGAATCAAGAGATCGTTCCAACAATCAATTCCGATTCATTATCCAGGTATTTTTTTCAAAAAAACGCATATATATTGCTTCCATTCATCATTAATACACTTGTTCCATCGTCAAATACACATTATATTGCTTCAATTGATCATATTTCTTAGTCTGAATTAATTAAAAACATTCATAGCAGCTCTTAATTTGTTTTCTCACCGTCACAATAGTTTTCAATGTGTAGCAGTTAATTTGTACTAAATCAATTTTACATCTTCTAGTAATGTGAACTCACAGAGGGTGCTAAATGAATTTAGCACCTTTTGGAATGTCGCCTAATATGATAACATCTGGTGCTAAATGTCATTTAGCACTTTCTCTTTTTTGTTACCAAATGTGATAACAGGGAGTGCTAAATGCATTTAGCACCTTGTGTTTTCTTGTCAAATGTCATGACAGGTGGTGCTAAATGGCATTTAGCATCTTCTATTTTCTTTTCAATGGTACTGAATGAGGATGCTAAATGCATTTAGCACCTTGTGGTTTGTTGTCAAATGTGATTAACAGGTGGAGCTAAATAGCATTTAGCACCTACTGGTTGCTGTCCAGGTGGTGCTAAATGGCATTTAGCACCTTCTATTTTCTTTTCAATAGTACTGAATGAGGGTGCTAAATGACATTTAGCACATTGTCGTTTGTTGTCAAATTTGATAACAGCTGCTGCTAAATAGCATTTAGCACCTACTGTTTCCTGTCCAGGGGGTCCTAAATGGCATTTAGCACCTTAACACCTCTGGATTTATAATCAAATGTTGTGATGACAGGGGCCCCTAAATGCATTTAGCACCTTGTGGTTTGTTGTCAAATGTTGCCTAATGTGATAACATCTGGTGCTAAATGTCATTTAGCACTTTCTCTTTTTTGTTGCCAAATGTGATGACAGGGGGTGCTAAATGCATTTAGCACCTTGTGTTTTCTTGTCAAAATGTCATGACAAGTGGTGCTAAATGGCACCTTTTATTTTCTTTTCAATAGTACTGAGTGAGTGTACTAAATGCATTTAGCACCTTGTGGTTTGTTGTCAAATGTGATAACAGGTGGTGCTAAATAGCATTTAGCACTTACTTGTTGCTGTCCAGGGGGTGCTAAATGCATTTAGCACCTTCTGGTTTTTGTTGAAATCTACTATAATCCAGTGCTAACTGACTTTTAGAACAATTATATTACTTCTCACTATGTTTACAATAGGTGCTAAATGACTTTTGCAGAAATATTGACAGAGGAATTTTGGGCAAAGTGTATTACAATGATTCTAGTTTTGGATTCTAAGTTACTCTAGGTTTATCACTAGATGTATTGAAGAGGTCAATCTCCCAAAGGTGGTTTGATATAAATCCATTACATTTGGACCTAGTCATCTCTCGTGATGGAAAGGAGTATGTTCTGGATAGTAATGAATCTATACAATACATGGTTTGCTTTGCTGCTGTTCAAAATGTAGATATCATAGATAGAGTTGCAAGGAGAAGTGATGGTCCTAGATCCTTGCTTTTAGACAATAACTCTACTACTAGCTCCTCCAATTGTGGCACTTTAGAGAGCGAGGCTGAATCTCATACTCAGCCACGCCAATCCAATGCTTAGAAAAATTGTATTATTGGTGTTGGACAGAGATTCCCAGGTGGTGCAGATGAGTTCCGAACAAGTTTAAAAAAATATGCCATTCACAAGGGGTTCAAGTTTGAATATAAGAAAAATTCTAGTGATCGGATTACGGTTGTTTGTAGTAGGCAAAAAGATAAAGGGTACACGTGGAGAATACATGCTTCTCTAAAGTTCAAGCTTGCTAAGTTCTTCGAAATAAGAAAAATGGTGGGCGAGCATACGTGTGGAATTACTTTCAAGGATTTAAGGAACCCACAAATGACAAGCCAGGTTGTCAAGTCAACTGTTTTAGATTTGATTCGGGACAAACCTCTCACAAAACCATCAGACATCATAGATTACTTTAGACGTGAGTTTGGTGTTACCTTGAGCTACTACTTCGCTTACACCGGTAAGAGCCACGCAATCAAGGAAGTACACGGTGACGATTATGCATCATATCAAGAATTAGCATCCTACACTAATAGTATAAGGGAATCAAATCCGGGAAGTTACGTAGTTCTCGAAGTTGACGAAAACACTAGAAAGTTTCAAAGAGTTTTCATAGCATACGAAGCTTGTATATACGGATTCAACTTTTGTAGAGCTTTAATAGCTTTGGATGGTTGCCATCTTAAGGCAAAATATAAAGGTTGCATGCTCTCTGCAACTGCAACTAATGGTGATGGAGGTAAGTTCACCAATTTATTTATTTTTCATTTTCTGTCTCATTTGCAGCATAGTTGGTGCTAAAAAGTGTGGCGCACCATAGTTGTGTATGAACAATACTTCTAAAAAGGGTTTAGCACCCCAGTATGTGCAAATTAGCTGGGTGCTAAATAGATTTAGCACCTTCTGGTTTTTTTGTAATGTGTGCTGACATGGGTGCTAAATGCATTTAGCACCTTCTTATTTGCTGTAAAGTGTGCTCACAGGGGCGCTAAATGCATTTAGCACCTTCTTGTTTGCTGCAAACTGTGCTCACAGGGGGTGCTAAATGCATTTAGCACCTTCTGTAAAACTGTGCTGACAGGGGATGCTAAATGAATTTAGCACCTTTTAATACCCTATGTCTGTTGACCACAATGGTCGTGGAAACGTTTAGCACGACTGCTGTTCTTACTCGATTAAATTATTTATAGGTATGTTCCCGTTGGCAATGGCTGTTGTTGACTCAGAAAATGTTGCTAATTGGGAATGGTTCTTAAACCATCTGAAGGTTATTGTCGGAACGTTTAGACAAATAACGTTTATTTCTGACCGACATGTTGGCTTGAAAAATGGAATTCCTAAAGTATTCAATGATTCATTCCATGCTTATTGCCTTTTTCACTTGAAAAAGAACTTCATATCAGCACTTCCCAAGAGCTTTAGGAAGAAGAAATTAGCAGTGCAATTGTTCTCGAGTTGTGCAAATGCTCGTACGGTTGATGAGTATATGGAGCATTATCGAGACCTTGGCATCCTTGCAGGCGAAACAATGAATAAATTCTTAGAAAGTGCACCCGTTGAACGTTGGGTAAATGCATTCTTCCCGGGGAGAAGGTATGGTGTTATGACTTCAAATATGGCCGAAAGCTATAACTCCTGGATTATAAATGAACGTAATCTGCCAATTACAACAATGCTAGACCAAATTCGGGTGAAGGTAATGAAACAAATGTCAGATAGGAGAGAGGCGTCGAGGAGTTGGAAAAATGAATTGTGTCCGTCTGTTGAAAACAAGCTGAAAGATAAGGTCACCGAGAGTTCCTCATGGACGGTGACTAAATCTAACGATACGTTGTATGAAGTTAGAGAGCAAAAGACTTACCGCATAAATCTTCAAAGATGGCACTGCGGCTGCAATTCCTGGTACATTGATGGTTTCCCGTGTTCACATGCTGTTTTGAGCATACTCGCGGATAATAAAAATATTTACGAGTACATTGATCCGTGCTTCTTAGCAGTAAACTATAAGAGCTCCTACTCGAAACCAATTTATCCAGTCCCAACTTCTGGTCCGAGTGCTAATGTATTGGCAAATGTAACTGAGATATTAGCTCCAGATTGCAACACACAGCCTAGTCGACCAAAAAAGAATCGATTCGACATAAACACTTTAAGTACGAGAAAGAAACGGAAGTGTGGAAGGTGCAACAAGTATGTTTATCACAACAAGAAATCGTGCACCGAGCCAATTGCTTAGAAATAGTGTGGAACGTACATACATATATATTTGATCTTATATTCATACAGATACCTTACAGAAAAATTATTCATTGCAACTAGTCCTGTTCTAACAATTTCTATTTTCTTTTATAACATGTCCTCAAATTGTTTAAACACCTTTTGATTGATAATGATTATTTTGTGAACATGGTTTAATGTGTTATCTTATATTCAAAAAATGTTGCTAAAATATCTTTTAGCACCCCCTAGAATACTTCTTCCTCTGTGTTCATGGATTTTTTTTGTGATGTGTGTTGACAAGGGGTGCTAAATGCATTTAGCACCCCCCGGATTTTTGTAATGTGTGTTGACAAGACGTGCTAAATGCATTTAGCACCTCAACAATTTTTCTAATATGTATTGAGAAGTGGTGCTAAATCCATTTAGCAGCTCTTGGATTTTTGTAATGTGTTATCACATGGGTTGCTAAATGAATTTAGAACTCCCTGGATTTTTTGTGATGTGTGTTGACAAGAGCTGCTACATGCACTTTTAATCGGATTTTGTAATGTGCATTTAGCACCTCCTGGATTGGGGTGCTAAATGCATTTAGCACCTACTGAATTTTTGTGATGTATGCTCACATAGGATTCAACATATTAAACAAGTGGTCCTGTAAAAAGAAATCTCACAACAATGGTTAGAAAAAGCACTAGTCATCAAAATTCTTTCATATTTTCCAATATACAAATATATCAAATATTCACAGCTATCATTACAAAAATACTTACAAAAATAACTATTCATCAAATTCATTAAATTCATCCGAATTTTCAACTACAAATGTTACAGCATCATCAATAATAGAATTAACACTATCACCACAACCACCGCCTTTATCCGCAGATTTATCATCAACTGCCTCCTCAGCAAGTTCATTGGGAACTCCTTCTACTTCAGGTTCCCAGCTATGATCCTTATCACTCAACAACAGATGAGTAATTTTTGCACGCTTCATCTGCATCAACTTTATATCCATAGCTTTCGAAACTTCTTCACCGCGAAGAAGTCTTTCAATAAATTCACACACAAATAGTGCACAATCAGGACTGCAAACAACATAAAAACAGAGGAACAAAAAATATATAAGTCCAAGAAGTAAACAATGTTATAGCACAGTTTATCATAAAATGATGCTAAATGCACTTAGCACCTTCAGGTTTGATGTCAAAATGTCATGACAGGGGGTGCTAAATGCACTTAGCACCTTCAGGTTTGCTGTCAAAATGAGATGACAGGGGGTGCTAAATGCACTTAGCACCTCCTGGTATTGTTTGTCAAAATGTGATGACAGGGGGTGCTAAATGCATTTAGCACCTTCAGGTATTGTTTGTCAAAATGTGATGACAGGAAGGTGCTAAATGCACTTAGCACCTTCAGGTTAGCTGTCAAAATGTGATGACAGGGGGTGCTAAATGCACTTAGCACCCATGTACACTTTGATACTACATATCTTGAAGGTGCTAAACTGATTTAGCACCAATTGTCCACCACAAAAACAAAAAAGTGTTTTTTTTTACACTGGAAAGTACTTACTCTTCTCCTTGCTGCACACACTCTGCCCTAATCACCTTTGTGTCCTTCAGTTTCAAATCACCCCGATCCTTCAAACGCTTTATTACTGCTTTCTTCTACACATATCAAATAAAAACCAAAACATTAGAATCATTACTGTGAACACTAAGAGTAATGAAAAAGTTTTCAAAAAAATACCATATGTACGGCCTCCTCGTAATAATGGTCCAACAATTTCTTTGATTGTTTTGCTCTTCTTCTTGGCAGCATTGTGTTGTAATGAATCCAGCGTAAACTGGGTAGATTGAAAACAAGAAGTGTCCAATGATAACCACCTCTGTCGCCAAGAGACCTCCCGTGGTTCATAGGAAACATAAGATATTTAGTTTCCACGGGCATTTTAATTATCTCATCCTCAAGACAATCCTTAATAAAGATTGGAATATCATCCCGTACACCTTGCTGCATATTAAAAAAAAATTATATATTTAGCATCCAACACAACAGAAAAAACCATTCAAAGTTACATAATATAAAAGATAGAAGTATTACCCAAGCAGAAAAGGAAAAAATAACACTATCTCTTTGTTGCATATCTTTTGATCTGTACTTGACATACCAATCAATGATCTGCATTCATAGAGAGCACAGTTAGTAAAAATATTCTTAGATTTATACAATTCTATCACCTTATAAACCATAACTTTAAAGTTATTATAACAATACCTGCCCATCAACAAAATGATTGCACATCAGATCTTGAAGAAGATAGCCCGATATGAAAATTGACATATTGTAGCTTCTCCAAGCCATGGTACTGTCCCAAAAAAAGTACAAATAAAAAATTCAGCACAACAGTGCAAATGCTGAAAAGGAGGTGCTAAATGCATTTAGCACCTTCTGGTATTGTTGTCAAATGTGATGACATGGGGTGCTAAATGCATTTAGCACCTTCTGGTATTGTTGTCAAATGTGATGACATGGGGTGCTAAATGCATTTAGCACCTTCTGGTTTGTTGTCAAGTGTGAGGACATGGGGTGCTAAATGCATTTAGCACCTTCTGGTTTGTTGTCAAGTGTGATGACAGGGGGTGCTAAATGCATTTAGCACCTTCTGTTTTACTGTCAAGTGTGATGACAGCGGGTGCTAAATGCATTTAGCACCAACTTTCTTTCTTTTATAACAAGTAGAAAATAAAATACAATGAAATTAAAAATAATACATACGATTTATTTGCATTCTTGAAAAACGTCTCAACGACCTCCCTTTCATTATCATCAAGATAAACCAATATATCTTTCCTTTTAGATAGCGGTAGAAAATTTCCCGCAACTTCATCATCTACAATTGGCAACTCATCAACATTGATGACTTCTTTTTCAATTGCTGCAGGAGCATCTTGTTCAGCTATCTTTTCAAAAATTTCCTTCAGGGAATCATCTTCCTTTGCTGATTCCCGACTCAAGTCAATGTTCAAATCAAAACTTGGGAGGTCACCCTCCTTCTTTTCTTCACCTTTAACATCTGGACTCTTTTTCACCGTCTCTTTCTCAACATCAACACCAACATCTTTTGGAGAATCTTTCTCCACTAACAAGTCCTGCTTTGGTTCACCTCCTTTCTTCGTCTTCCTCCTCTTATTCTTCTTTCCTTCATCCTTCTTTCCTCCCTCATCCTCATTTTCTTTCTTCCTCTTTAAATAGTAATATTCATAATTACTATCCAATTTAACCTTCCTCGGTTTTGCTTTGAGTCTTATTATAATTGATCTCATCTTTTTTTCTTCAACTTTCTCCTCTTCCTTTATATTTTGTTCTTTCGATGGTGTCTCAAATTGCAAGTCTCCCCGTACACCAGAACAAACAAGGTCAACATATGAATCAGGGTCGTCTTCTTCTGGTTTGTCACAAAAAACAAACTCTGGATCAATAAAATCTTTGCGTTTGCTCAGTTTGAGCATCATTTCAAGCTCCGCGACCCTCTTTTTCAGATCTTTAATTTCCTTGTCTTTGTTGTCACCTTTCCCAGCACCTTCCTTCACCACTTCTGCTTCTGGAGTGTGCTACTCTATGGCTTTCATGTCCTTACCTGCCTTATCCGCATAATGCGGACTCAGCAACACTTCCTCCTCCGCAGAAATGTTACCCATTTCTTTGGATACCTGGATTATAAAAGAAAAACAATGTTAAAAAAGATAAAAATTAATCATAAGACCATATAAAAATTTTGTTTTCATTACCTTTGATGCATCCAAATCTGCAAGCTCCGATTCATAAAGAATACGCCTCAAGATATTTATATTCCAGCGAACAAACCTTGGCGTATCATCACTATGCCCATCATATGGTTGAACACCATTGTAGTGTTCACAAAACCAATACTGCAATTATAGAAAATAATAACTTTAAAAACAAAAATACTCATAAAAACCCACATCATCATGTACTAAATGCATGAAACAAAACTTAATTTACAAGTATGACACTGCCAGAGGGTGCTAAATGCATTTAGCACCCCCTGCCAGGACATTTGACAAAAAAAAAGAAGGTGCTAAATGCATTTAGCACCCCATGTGAACAAACATCACAACAAAACAGGAGGTGCTAAATGCATTTAGCACCCCATGTGAGCACACATCACAACAAAACAGAGGGTTCATTTAGCACCCCATGTGAACAAACATCACAACAAAACAGGAGGTGCTAAATGCATTTAGCACCCAATGTGAGCACATAACACAACAAACAGGAGGTGCTAAATGCATTTAGCACCATTGCTTGGAGAAGTTATAATATGTCAATTTCATGAGGTGCAACTATATCACAAACATTGAATAATTAATCACAAACATTAATTTATAAAAATATAATTAAAAACAAGAAATAAAATTTAAGGAACTTACAAGCAATTGAATAACACACCCGGGAGTCCGGATGGGATCTTTGTAATTTTTCTTGACCATTTTCATCAAATGATCATGTATAATGGTAGTCCACTGGAAATCAGCTACCTTATCCAAATCTTCAACACAGGGCACAAAACTTAAAGCAAGTGCCCTATTTGAGTTAGCAAAAAAAACAGTTGCTAACAAGTAGAGTATAAGGCACCGTGCAAAATCCTCCTCGGCGCCGTCTTCCAAAACAGTGCTCCGTACAGCAGATAGAACACTGGAAACTTTCAACGACGACTCCCCTTTGAATCGCCTCTGCATAAATTCTGAACCACACACGGATTTAGACGAACGTGGGATAATCTTACTGCCATGCTTTGGCAGTCCAAAAGTAACGGAAACATCATCGGGAGTCAACTTAACTTCCTCCCTGGCAATCAAAAAAGCAGAATGCTTCTCCGAATAGGCAGAAATAATTTTCTTGCCTACTTGACCAATCATTCCGATATGATCTGGAATGATTTTATCATCAAAAATTGCCTTAAACATAGAACCAAATGGGGTCTTCATCATAGCTTCAATATAACCATTTTTAATCTCCCCACGACCCTTCAAACTATTAATTTCCTCAACAACTACTGCAAGGTTGCATCTAAACACAGTTGGTCTAGACACTTCTTTAACTGCAGATTTACCAACACCCCCTGATTTCTTTCCAACTTTCTTCACAGCTCTACTTTGTTTCTTGTTACTTCTAGATACATTATCCTTCATTTTCCTCTTTGAAGAAACGCCCTTTTTTTCAGAAACTCTTCCGGAAGTAGTCGTATTCATTGTCCCTTCAACACAATTGATATAAACCTTCATTACCACTGTTATCTAGTGGCATTATAAAAACAAATATACACATATATCTAGTTAGCAAACTTACAATAATACACATCAATGTCCTAAATCTGTTTTGCTGTCAACTTTGCTCAAATGGGGGTGCTAAATGCATTTAGCACCTCATGCTTTGATATCAACTTTGCTTGCTCAAATGCAGGGTGCTAAATGAATTTAGCACCTCATGCTTTGCCTTCAACTTTTGCTGACAGGGTGTGCTAAATGCATTTAGCACCTCCTGTGAGTTAATGACAGGGGTGCTTTCAACTTTGCTCACTGGGGGTGCTAAATGAATTTAGCACCTCATGATTTGCCTTCAACTTTTGCTGACAGGGGGTGCTAAATGCATTTAACACCTCATGATTTGCCTTCAACTTTTGCTGACAGGGGGTGCTAAATTAGCACCCCCTGTGAGTTAATGACAGGGGTGCTAAATGCATTTAGCACCTCCTGTGAGTGACAGGGGATGCTAAATGCATTTAGCACCTCATGCTTTGCCTTCAACTTTTGCTGACAGGGGGTGCTAAATGCATTTACCACCTCCTGTGAGTTAATGACAGGGGTGCTTTCAACTTTGCTCACAGGGGGTGCTAAATGAATTTAGCACCTCATGCTTTGCCTTCAACTTTTGCTGACAGGGGGTGCTAAATGCATTTAGCACCTCTTGTGAGTTAATCACAGGGGTGCTAAATGCATTTAGCACCTCCTGTGAGTTAATGACAGGGGTGCTAAATGCATTTAGCACCTCCTGTGAGTTAATGACACGGGGTGCTAAATGAATTTAGCACCCATCCATTCCTCCACATAAAATGCTACAAAAACAAAAATGTTCCACAAAATCTACGTACAAATTTGAAAAGATGAACAAAACTAATAACAAAAAAAATTCCAAAATACATTTAGCATCAATTGTCCATAAGTTGAATGGTAACAAATAAATGCTCACAGATGGTGCTAAATCCATTTAGCACCCATCCATTGCTATAGATAAAATGATACACAACTAAAATGTTGAGAAAATGAACACAGAACTCATAAATGTGTTTTCAACTTCAAAATCAACACAAAACCTAAATACAAAATCAACACAAAACTCATAAATCGATTAACAAAAGAATAAACGAGTACCTTAACTAAAAACTGAAGCGACGGAATACACGAACAACAACGAAAAACGAATGTGCAGAGAAAATATAGAGAGAGAAAACTTTGATCGTCTATATAGAGAAGAAATTTTGATCGTGGAAGTTGAATAAGATAGAGGGGAGGATCGTGCTGGGAGACCGAAGGTTTAGCGGGGGTTTTGTCAGGGGCATTTTTGTCCATTAATATTTTTCATAATTCTTAATATAAAATGATATTATTAAAAGTGTCCTTAATTTATAATTAGATAATGAAATTAGTCCTTTTCATTTTTATTAGATATGAATATGTCCTTTTAATGATAAAATGTTATAGAGTGAGGTCTTATGACCCATTTTCTCTAAATTGTTTGTATAATGGTTAAAAAGTCTGATTATAACCGTTTCAATACCTTCTGGTTTAGTATCTATATGAAAATAGAAATGGAAGGGCACCTCTATTTTTAATGGAGAGTTATGACACCCATTTTTGAATTTTTCCATTTTACCCTTAAATTTATTTTTTTAAAAGAAAAAGTATAATTGTAACTTGAACTATAAAACGTACTATTGATCTCTTGATTAAAAAGACAAGCATTTTACCATTGAGTTGATTATTTATTTATTGATTTTATTTTATTTTAATTGAACTTAAATACCCATGCTAGTAATAGAGAAAATGAATTCAAATTGTAGTTTTGCTTCCAATTGAATTTTAGTGGACGGTTACAATTAAAAAAAATAAAAAAATAGTGGATGATAATGATTTTTCTCATTCAACAAACTGGCCCCCTTTGATACAATGAGAGGAAATATCTCACTCTCTCGATCGACTGCTGATCTCTCCGTCCTCTCTGCAACCGCACTGTCTACCGGCGATTTGTCGGAGTTTTCAAACCCCGTCAAGGTACTTCCCAATTTCAAACTTCTTGCGCTTTTCTCCTCCTAATAATCCGCTGGTTTAGTTTGTTTGTGATGGACCGATTGATTTTGACGAAGGGATCTTTTATCAACCCTCTTTTTATTCTTCTTCTTCTCATTATTGCTACATCGGTAGCTTTGAAGCCTTTGTGTGAATGTTAATTTAATTGAGATATTATGATGTATCAAAACATTAGTGAAATCAATCAATCACATTACAGGACAAATAAGGAAAGTTACAACAAAATAATGTTGAAAATTTTCCTTGAGTGACATAGATTTGGCATGCATTGAAAGCGGAATAAACGATTAAAGATTTATCTAATTGACGAGTTAAACAATTAAATTTCCAAAAGTTGTATTCAGCATCCTGAGGTGAAAAACATAAGCCCCTAAGTTCAATTAGACATCAAAGTACCGCCTCTAGAAATTATAGACCATTACTGGTGTATCAATCAATTTGTTGCCACACCTTTTGGAAATAAATTGTTTTGCAAATACTACATTCATCAGAAAAAAAGAACTCCTGGACCTAATTTGCATTTGGCGGCAACTGCATTTACATTAGAAATGTAAAGTAATGCCTTTTGTGTTCCTTCTTCTTCACCAGGAAAACAATTAGGTGGGAAAGCAGTTTCCAAATGCCGGTTACGAAAGTTCTAGTTTTTGTAATTGCAGGACTGCAACACATTCAAGTGCTAAATATGTTGGTGGGTGAGAAATGGAAACTTGTTAGTGACTGAGTACGTTCCCTCCTCTCTATAAGAAACCAAACTTGAAATGAAATTATTTGTTTGCATTCGGATAGTACATTATGATGGTTTTTCTCACTTTCTTGGAATTTGTTATTTCCAAGCATCAGTAATATCAGCGATTCTGTATGGCTATAACTCGCCAAGATCTCAACATATATATAAGCTATTTGTGAGTCATCCAAGTCATTTGTATCATTTTTGAACTAGTGACATATTGCCACCACAACATCCTCTAGGGGGTTAGAATTGTCTTTTCTCAATTGATTTGTCTCGTAGATGTTCTTCAAAGCCGGGTGCCTCTTTTTTCAGTCAGTCGAATTATGCTCTAAGAATTGTGACTATCTTTTGTCTTCTCTGGTATTGGCAAAAGCAACTTTTCACCAATTTGTTTGATATTATAGCAATTTATTAAAATTTTCAAGGTGGGGGTGCTAAACGAGCCCCTGAATTACTGACTGATAGAGTCCTTTCTACCCCTCTTTAGATGAAGCGTATTTATGAAAGCCCTTAATATGTTTGACTTACAACAGCAACTCCTAGTCTGACTTAATATGTTTGAGGGGGCATCCCCCCCCCCCCCCCCCCCGATTCTTCTAACGTAGTAATTATGCCAATTTGTCATACATTTTGAACTTTGAAGTGTCCTTGTGTAGAATTGCTAATACCATGTGAGGGTTGATACCAAAATTTTCTGCATATTTATGTTTACAAGTACTTTGTTTCCTTAATTCTAGTCTTCCTCTTCCACAGGAAAAGCCACTTTCAAAGCATCTTTGGAGCAAGGTGGAACCGTTTGTAGTATTAGTGGTGTTTAAATCTCCAACTTTTTCGGCTCCATAGTAAAACCCTGAGTGTTACTTTATCTCAATCTCTACAATGAAATGAACTCCAGAGTTCTTTTGAGAGAGGCAGGGGATTCATTTCGTTGACGAGAATGACAGAAATCAACAACTACACAGCTAACAGACAATTATGGCAAATGTTCTTTGCAGTAATATTCTTTCATGTCTCCGAATTCATTCTAGCAATCATTATTCATCGAACAAACATAACTCCCAAATCCCTATTGATTAGCAAAAACTATCTCCTGGCTATGACATTCTCGCTTCTAGAGTACTTCATTGAAAGGCATTTTTTCCACGAGTTAAAGGAGCACTGGTGGATAAGCAACTTGGGCCTAACAATGGTCATTGTTGGGGAAATTATACGCAAGTTGGCAATTCTAACTGCAGGACGGGCCTTCACTCATCTTATCAAGGTTGATTATGACCACCATCACAAATTGGTCACCCATGGAATCTATAGAGTGGTCCGTCACCCAGGATATTCCGGCTTCTTTATCTGGTCAGTTGGCACGCAAATAATGCTCTGTAATCCGGTATCCATGGTTGCGTTTATGTTTGTTGTGTGGCGCTTTTTCTCGTTTAGAATAACATACGAAGAATACTACTTGAGGCGGTTTTTTGGGTCACAGTATGATGATTATGCTCGACGGGTTTCTTCTGGGATTCCCTTTTTTAAGTGATTATATTCGAAATTTTGTGAGGCAATTGGTCTTTCTTGATTTTATCCCTCCTTGATTCATCGTCAAGAAAGTTTCAGGCAGGTTTTTGAAAAGATATTCTAAGATTTTTTGTAGAAGCTGGGTGGATTGATATTCTTTTAAGCTGGCACCTTGGGATTTAGACATGGGTGGAAAAGGGTTAGCACTTGAAAAAAAAAAAATTGTTTTGTGCTTTGTTCAAATCAATCTTCTTTGTTATTTGGAAGAGTTACTGTGTTTATTCTTGCATGAATTTCTTGGGAACATTGTGTAAATTTTCTGAGGAAGGTATTTCTAATAAAACTTCAGCCCAACATTTTGTTGTTGGAAAAGGAGGCCCTGGTGATATGTATGTGATGGGATTTTTAAAGTGTTATAAAAGTCGGTTAGGCGGTGCCCGGGCACGGTGATTAGCGCCCGGGATTAATTGCTTGATGAATTAAGTAGATTTAGGTGGCTGCCTACTCAGCTGGGCGGGAGTTAGGCGGATAGACTAAGTTTGTTTCCTTCTTTTCTTCTTTGTTTAAGGAGCTGTCTATTTTTATTTATTTATTTGTTAAAAGAAATTATCATTTAAGAAAAAGAATATAATCTATCAACCATCGTACCAAACCCATCTTCTATTCATTTCATTTGAACCAAACCCTGGACCATAGCTAAAGAGGACGAAGAAGAAGAGCTAGCTTCGGCCAAATAAAAACTCACCATTCTACATTTTTCTCCTCAACCATATCGAACTTTCTTCCCCTTTTCCTTTTATTATTTCCTTTTCTTTCACCATATTTTTTTTCATTGCTAGAAATAAATTGATAATTTCATATAGACGTGAACCTTCCTTCAATTTTCTTTTGGACCGTGGTCCTAATGACTAAGCTTTACTTATTTTTGCATTATATTAGTATTATATATTCATATTTAAAAATATTCAAAAAACGACAATGTATAACTTAGGCACTTTATGGACGCCTTAGGTCCACTTAGCACCTTTAGAACATTATTGCTTAGAATTCTCATGTGATACGTGTTTTATTTTATTTTATTTTGCATTTAATAAAAGTCACTGGTTAAATTCCAAGTTGTCCATTATAGGTTCAGATTTTCATTACCCTAGCAAGATCCACCCTCCCATCCTTAGGCCATCTACAATGGCAATTTATATTTTTACATTTATATCCTATGTGTCAAGTGTTTTGTAGAAAATTTATATATCTAATAGACAACATATTTACATGGATAGAAAAAATGGTCTCCAATGATATATCATTTCTTTCTTACTTGTCATTTATTTAAGAAGAGAGATAATTAATGGGTTTAATAGTATCTAATGAGGTTGTTTTATGTCATAGAAAATTTATATCACCATTTCTACATATAGAAATGTTTATAGAAATTCCCTATATAAATCACTTTCCACCTCATATAGAAATAGCTATAGAAAATGCCTTCCCTTTTCTCTTTTCTAATATAAAAATGTGTTTGGATATAAATGATCATTAGAGATGGACTTAACTTTTTACACATTTAGTTCAATTGATTAGTACTATTAATTTGCAAGACCTATAAATTAATGAAAATATTGTGGGTATTTTATTTTATTTTTTTGTGTTTAAAAGGAAAAATAACCACCATTACATATCATCAATCTGCAAAGGAATAATTGCATTAACCTTTGTATGATTAGGCCCTACAGAGTTGTTAAGCCCAAACTAGGCCTATCTCAATTGTAGCCCAAAGTCTTGCTATTTGGATGTAGGTGCTAGGCTCACTCCAAGAAACTAGTTATGAGAATAAAGTTAATTGATGTTACTAAAGATTCAAGACAAGCCCAATAAGCTATTATGCCCCCTAAAATTTCTTCCCTAGCGCTACTTAAAAAGAAAAAAAAAAGTGTGAAAGTTGTTGGATGAATTGGTTTATAGGAAAAATATAAGACACGCAATGTGTTTCGTTAGCTTTGTAGGTCTATATCGATGCAAATAGCTACATGTTAGTCGACGATGCAATTGATTTTCATAATTTTTGATATCGACCAAACAAAATAATGTCATAAATGTTAAGTTTTCTCCTCTTAACATATCTAGTGGCCTAAATTGTTCCATACACATGTAGAGGGTGACTTTTTATGATGCTTTCTCTCCAATACTCCATCACCATACAAATTGTCCTACCAAAATCAATGCCAGAAATAAGAAAAACACCTATATTCTCATGGAAAATGACATAAATAGCCCTAAAGAGACCATGGCAAAACTATGTGGCCAGCTGTTGATAATGGTAAGTTTGGTAGATAAAGATTTAAGAATGAAGCGTAAAGAGGCCCGCCCAAATTTTAATTATGTTCTATTTTTCTTTGGGGACCCAAAGCCAATAATAATTTGGAGGTGGATATTGATGTGATTTAAACCCCATTATTGCATAACCTTTATTTTATAAACTATCTATATTATATCAAGGTCAGAACCTGCGGGACCATGTATTTTAGCTTTTCTCATATGTCCTCGCTAGGTTAATGGCCAGTAGCTATTAAATTTTAGTATATAATTTTGCTGAGAGATAAAAGGAAATGATCATATCTAATCTAACACTATTATAGTATTAGGGAGGAAGTTTTCCGTAATAATTCTTTTCTCTCTAATTATTTTTTGCTTAATTACGGAACCTTTTTTAACTTCTCAGTCTCCCTAATCTCCCTAGGCTGCTCTTCTCCGTCTGCTTAAAATTCCAATACAGTTAGATTTATGCACTTCTTGCTTAACCTCTCAAATCTATCAATTCATTTCGCACAAAAATCAAGCCACTCTTTAAACCTATAAATCCTATAGGATGGAGCATAAGCATTACGCACGTCAATTTCTTCCAGGTAATTTCCTTCCCAATATTCACCTTTAACGTAACACTTTTCAATTTTTCCTTCTATATGTTATTTAAATAAGCTTAATCTTGCTCTAATTGTGATTCTATTATTTCTTTCATGTACTATTGTTGCTAAAAAAATAGATCGCACTAAATCTTTAAGGCACATATTAAATTATTTCCCACTTTCTCATTGAAAAGTTGAATGCATATAAGTTGTTTGTTAAAATGCATATTAAATTTAAAAAGAAAGATGGGTGTGCATAATTACTATATGCATTCAATTAGTCTTATCGTAATTAATGTACTAATTATTTCATTCCTTTTGGTCTTTAATTATGTATTTGTTTTCTCAATTTCTTTAATTGTTTCACTTAATTTTTTTTTATCTCTTTATCACATGACTCTTCACCCTCTCTTTTCTTAATAACTGTCTTTATCTATCATCACATTTTTCTCTTTTCGTTAAGACCAATCAAAATTCTTTATAAATTTTATATACACATTATTATCCTTTTTCAAATATTCTTTCATGTTAAAAACCATTTATATTTTCTTTCATAAATTTTATTTATTATTTATCTCTATTAAATCCTCCTCTCACTTAGTGTACCATAGAATGCAAATCACTGTCACACATTTTCAGTTATGTTCTTAAAGATCGTTTTCCAAATTCTAATTCAGGTACAGATAGATACATCACTCTTATTTTCTCATAGATGTATAATTATTCTATGAATTTTTTTATCTCTAGATGCAAACCTCTTATTTTCTCATAGATGTATAACTATTTTATGAATTTTTTTTTATCTCTAGATGTAAACGTGTATTGAACATATTGAGGATTTATAATATTCATTTCCCATTATTCTTCATTAATGTTGGTTGAAATTTCGATTATTCTCTTTTGTATGGCTGCAATTGGACAATTAAGTTTTTTTTTAGATTTTGTATTGACAACTAACTCTCTATTATTCAACAAGCTGTTTGAAATTCTTTTATTTTATTTTATATTTTCTTAATTATTTCATTATAGCTCTATGTAGTATTTCATCATTTATTTTATAAAATAGCCCGTGCATCGCACATGTTGTCAACTAGTAATTAGATGATTATTTAAGGGTAATTATTTTAGTGCTCTATAAAAAGTATTTTTAGTGATAAAAAAAATATCTCAAAAGACACTAAAGATGATTTTGAAGGGTTATAATACTTTTGTGTAGTGCTAATATTATCCTTATTTAAAGAAATATTTATATGCAATTTTTTTTACTTCTACTTGTTATCTACAATAGGTTCGAAAAAATATCTACAAAAAAATGAGTAAAAAGAAAATGCCATTTTAGAGTTTATAAAAGAGTAGTATTATTATCAAAGCAATGCATAACTTTAAAAGCATATAATATAACTTCTGAAAACACTATTATATTCTACCAATGAGAATATTGTTTTGATAATATAACTACCTTTATAAAATTTACATTTTTGTCTTTATAATACAATGAAGTGAATCTATTTTTGGTTTGGTTATGCAATAAAAAAATTAAATTTTTTTAATTACATACTCAAACTCATGACCTAAAAATTTCATTCAGTGGACCATGTACATATTTCGAACTGAATATTATGGATGGTACAACAGTATCCACGAGTGTCTTATTTGAGGCATGCACATTTGAGCATAAGAGGCTGTATTACTTCCTCTATTTAATTAAAATTTCACTTTGACTTATATGATTTTTAATAAAATTTTAATTTAAACTTAATTAATAGTCAGTATACAACTAGTTTAAAATATTTATTTATATATTTTTATACAAATAATGGATAAATTTATATAGTTTATTGTAAGAAGGTATGGACGAACATGGGCCTTTAATTTAAACAATCCACGCCATTGCGTGCAAGGGCGGATCAAAGAATTTTTTTAGGGTGGGCTAATAGTAAAAGACAAAAAATTTATAAAAAAAAATGAAAGTATAACCATATAGTGAAAAGAAAATTTAATAACATAATTTAAATATTTGAGTTCATATATAACAAGTTTCTAATGATTCAAATTCATCTATTACATACTCTAAATCAATTTTCAAACCAAGATCTTATTTTATGTTTAACAAATACAATCGGCAAGAACTACATTCCCCATTAAGCTGCGTATATCTGTTTTGATGTTATTCATACTGGAAAATACTCTTTCTTCTTACAACTAGTTTTTGGAATAACTCGGTAAGGGTAGAAAGCTTATGAAATTCGGGATCACAAACAATATTAGGTTTGTAATACATTAGTTGAAATCTCAATACATGAACATCCTGGGTAGTGAAATAAGTTAGATAGAATTTTGCAGCAAGATTGCAAATCTTGTCATCGTCAAATAATCTAAAATAGTCACTATGATCCAAAGTTATGTTTAGAGTTAAAAGTTCCATTATGACATCATTAAATCTATGTTTTAATTCCATCAATTGAAAATCTATTATGACATTAAATATATCAAAATGGTAATGATGTTCAATTATAATTTGATTACGTTGTTGGCAATGACGACTTATACTCTCTTCATATAAAAATCTCATATTCACTATGTCAATATTGTTTCTAGTGTAAAATAACAACACATGTACAAAGAAATTGTCCCAACTATTTTTTATAAATTGTTGGAAAAGACTTTTTGTTGTTGAGACTAATTTCATCGCATTCACAATATCTTGAGATTTATGTTACAAAGTTTGGCAAAGTGTATCGGTGATTCTCATTATATTATTTATTAAATTTAAGATAAATATGAAATCAAAACTCCTCTTTTTTATAAATAATATATATTTAAAAGAGTTATATATTAGTGGACTTATAATATTTGAATTGAGTTAAAGGGTGGGCTAAAACTTAACGAAGGGATGTGTTTAAACTAATTTTTATTTTACTTTTTACAAATGCTAGTAAATTTTTCAAAAAATTTTCCTGTGCTAAAGTCCGCTTTGTCCCCCTGAGTCTGCCCTTAATTACGTGAACTTCGCAGAAAAAATTTAGATTTGAGTTTTGCCATAAAAGTTTGAAAGAGATTTTTGTTGTTTACTCCCTCCGTCCCAATTTAATTGTTCACTATTTTATTTATAGATGTCCCAAAATAGTTGTACACTTTTCACATTTAGTATGCTATTAATTATAACATTTTTTTTATTTTCAATATTACCCTTTAAGCTCTTCACACTTTTTTTTATTTTGAGTTCCGCCATCTTTTTTATGAGAAGAAAAGTAAAGGACATTTTTAGAAATAAATATTTTCTTTTGGAGTAATCATTATGTCTCTTTAATTTTTAATTTTTCAAAGTGTGACAATTAAATTAGAACGGAGGAAGTATTTTGAAAGAGGGATTTAGACCTTTATTTTTTTTAAAAAAAGAAAAACATAAGTCAGTTTGAAATATTCAATAGAGAGAGAGAGAGAGAGAGAGAGAGAGAGAGAGAGAGAGAGAGAGAGTATTATAGTCCTTGGATATGTTTTCCAGAAGGTAGAGAGAGGGCACATGCTCACGTGATCAATCATGGTCCTCAAAAATAATTGAAGGGAATATCGTCTACCACTAATCTCTCTTTTAGGTCATCACAATAGCTTTTTTTAAGTCATGGCAATTCTACACATAAACTAGACATCTATTTCCCACCTTTCATTGCATTCTCCTGCCCATTCCCTACGCCTAGTGAGATGTAACATTCATTCATTCATAGAATGAATGAATGATTTTTATTGTTAGGATAAATCTCAAACTCGGCACTATAAATAATTTTAGAAAAAAAAATGATAAAGTTCATTCAAAATTAGGAATTAAGATGTTAGATTAGTTTACGGTTTTCTCACATTTTAATATGGGTAAGATTCAAACTCAAAGTTTATATTAATGAGATACATATGTTATACACATATGCAAGAGTAAACAGTGATACATATACATTCAAGGTTGAGATAGTTTACACAAATATTAATGTAAATTCAAAGTAAATAAAAACAAATGCAAAATTTCTAGACTTTGTACACAAGGGTAGACATATTTTTAAAGTAATAACACTTTAAGGTGTAATACTACTTTGAGAAGTTATAATGTATATTTTTAAAGTTGTCTATTACTCTGCCAATATAGATAAATATTTTGACAATAATGCCGCCTATACATAATTTTGTAGGAATTTGAAAAATTGAACAACTTCTTAGTTCTTATGACCTTTTGATTCTAAGAAAAAGCCTAGCTAACAAAACACAGCCAAACTTAATTAGTTTAAATTTACTTAAGGTGAATATGTTGTGAAAGAAAACAAAATATGGTTATTGGCATAGCAATATATAATTTTGCATTTACAACTAGCAAAAGTTAAAATTTACACAATTTAAAATAAATATAGTTTATCACTTGAATAAATTTACACAATAATATTAATATACATTCTTACTAAGTTATAATTGTTCAGTCAGTTATTAAGTTTATGTTCCACGTCTTCTTAATATTGACGTATCTAAACGAAGATTTGGAAAGAGAAATAAAGAAAATTGTTGACTTTTGAGCGTTGCTTAGATCTTTTTCTGAACCAACGTCGCTTTAGGTCGTATGTCCTATTTGTTGCCTAATGCTAGCCGGTCTATCCAACCGCCCCACCCCACCCCCACGACCACCCCCACGGCCCACCCCACCCTCCACACGCACACAACACCTATTTACGAACTCATATTATACAAGACATACAAGGACGTCAGAACTAATATACTTGCATGTATGGCATCGCTTCATTTCTCAACATCAAGTACATATAATTGTAATTATATATATAGATATAGATATTATTTCTCTTAAAAAACGTCTTTAAGTTAATTTTCGAAGTGGTGAACGGATAAGTTTTTTTATGCAAGTTCGTAGAAATGATCTATATAATAAGTAAACTATTTTCACCAAATTTCATTAAAAAAAAAATCTCAATCGGGAAGTAAGTTAACTGAAAAATTGTTATATATATATATATATATTCGTATATTTGGACATTGAAATTTTAGGTTTTTAATTAGCTCACTTCCCGTTTGACTTTTTTGATAAAATCTGGTAAATATGGTATAATAATTATAGAGATCATCTTTTTCAAGTTTCATTAAAAAAATCATCCGTTTATCTCTTGAAATAAACCTCTGTTGTTTACTATAAAGAGAAAAACATTAAATATTAGATCCATGTTGAAGTATTATTAAAGTAGGCCTTCAAATATATTAACCTCGTGCACTTATTAAATTGAAGGCCATTTTCTCATATACCGAATCGTTGCATAGATTATAAAATAAAATATTATGTGCAGTTATTCGTTTGACACACCTTTAAAACTTATCAAGATTCAAATTCGTGTTGAATACGAAAAAGCAATACCATTAAGCTAGATAATAAGTCCCAAAATATGTATATATTTTTGTATATTACATGTGACACTCAATGCATATGTAATATTTTTGTTTGGTAATTAATTCTTAATACTTAAATTGTTTCTAATACGATGATGCTGTTCGATCATCGTATAACGATCACATGTTCAATTATTATTACAATTATATTTATTTATTTTTTTAAACTAAGAAAGTTGCAAATTCATGTATACATGAAAAGCTAGTGCTCCCAAATTTAGTTACAAAGATCAATACCCTTCTCATTTAATCTACAAAAAAATTAATAAAATTTATGTTATTAAAATTTACTAATCAATACCTATAAATCAAGATCCATGTAAATATAAAATTGTATATAAATTTTAATACGAATGATAGTCAACTTTTATCCGATCTTTGAATCTTTTGTAGTTTGATTTTTTTATGGTTGCGTTTGACGCGTAGAATAAGAGAACGTGATATGATAATTTTATCATATCTTATATTTAGTATTCATTGGGATTGGATAATAAGGAAGATTATTTATTCCACTAAAACTTATTATGTTTATGAGAGAAGGATTAATGAATCTCACCTAAGAAGTGTAATTGTTTTATCTTGTTTGGATAAGATTAAATAATCTTATTCAACTCTCTAACTTGGATAATTAAACACACCTTATATTCATTTGTATAATAAACTTATGTAAATATATATTTGGCAATTTGTTTTTTGCATTCAATATTGTCCAACAATTTAGTTATTTCAAATTAATTTAGATAGCAACTTTATTTTCAACCATAAAGTAATATTAATTATATTGCGAATAAATTTTATATATTTTAATTTGTATACTTATTATTTATCGTGTTAATTTACATGCTATGCTATGCTATATCAATTTTTAATTATTAATTTTTTTTAACCATACCACCCGTCGAATATGATACCTAGTATAAAACAAATTAATATTTTCTTTAAAGACACTCCATTTTTGTCTCCTCGTTAAAAACATATATAAATGTCTCTGAGTGCCATCATCATTTAGGTCCATTTCACGTAATAAGGTGGGAAAATTGAACTTTTGTCCTCTTAAAACATATGAGTGCAATATCCGATAAGTTAGTTGAATGGTAAAATTTGATCTTTATAAAAATAATATCTCAAGTTATAACCTTAATATTCCCATCTTTTCTCTAGTTTATGTGGTTCAAATTCTAAATGTATTCATGTATTAATTGTATAAATAGAAATAATGAGTGCTTCATATTCGAACCTTATTCCTGTCATCCTCAAACCACCCGTACCCAGCACTTGTATCAAAAAAGAAGATACAGTTGCATTATAAATAGAACATTCAAAATTAAATAATCAAAGGATCATTTGATTATTCATTTAAATGTTGTTGGAGACAAGAATGGTATGCTTCACAATGATTATTTTTTTCTCAATAACTAAAACTAGGGGTTCACTATTTTGATTGGTTAAAGGTTAATTAAATTTTAATTTTAAATAAAAGTGAGAGTGAAAAATTACCCATATGTGAAATGAGTATTGATAAATATTTTTAATTTTGATTATTTAGTAGTTGAATTTGATAATTGGCTAACTGTGTTAATATTTGATTATGGCGGTTGGTGTATATTTTTGTATAGAAAGACTCCACCATCCATTTCTTTATTTTTTTTTTCCGTTTTTGAGTAAGTGATAATTTTAATCAATTATTAAAAGATGTTAGAAGCACCACTAATTAGTTAAGTGAGATTATATCACAATTTGTTCTTCTATATACGACTGCAACAAATATATTGGTGACTTCTCACTAATTGAGAATTACAATGAGCATCTTAACTATCTAGTTTAAGTTTATTTCCAAAAAAATAGTTTTAATTTTACAAAAAATAAAGAATAATTATATTGGTAAAGCAAATTTTCTTTGCCAAAATATAGTATTACTTTAATAAGTTACATATTATTTAATTTTAATTTATTTTATTATTTTAATAATATAAATAATCATTTTGTCAATACATATAGTGATACAAATTAAATGTCCAAACAGAAGTGAGAATATATTTTTTTGATAAATAATTTGGACTGAGTTGCCGCCCAAATAAGAATGCTAAAGTAACGTGGGGTATCACGTTCACGTGTAATCATCTACAACGATTAATAGCAATCGAACGGCCACAATTTAAAACAGCATTCAAACTGTGGTACCTTTGACTCCCTCCACCGTCGTCGTTACTGTTATTTATACCCTTTGTCCTTACATTGTCCCCAAAATTAAAATTATAAACTAATTATAGTCTTTCCGCTAACCGTTCACCGTAAAAGACGAAACTGTCCATAAGGTTGCTCATCTTTTCTCCTAATACCATTTGTATCCTCATGTTCCAATATCGGACTTCAGAACAATTTTCAAAACTTTTTTAAATACCTAAAACATTTAAATTCAATTTTGTGTTCCCAATAAGCATAAAGAAAATATTCATATTCAAATGATTCGGAAACTCTGAAAATTGTCAAACTTAATAACTTATAAAAATCATTTCAAAATTAATTAAGATAAATAAATTTCAACTATATATATCAAATTGGGAAAAAAATATAAAATAAATTTTACGTTATATAAAATTAATATTGTATTACGGATTTATACTTGAGTGTTAAAATAGTGGAGATGTTAGTGGAAAAGACGAGAATCTATTTCTTTTGCCCCTTCTTATAATTGACCATCAAATGTATTAGTATAATGCTTGCATTAAAAAATAAAGTTATACTTATTATAGACGTGATTTAAACATAATACCAACTACGATGATTAAATAAATTCTTTTATTCATTATGCCTGTTATATCACCTCACTTGAGCATGGAAAATTTATTTGATGTTGAAATGTGATTAATTTAATTTTAAAGTAACGGCATGCATTACTACTTGATCCATATTTTTTTTTCCAATAAGAGCATGCTATCGTTATTACAGTGGATGATGATCGTGCAAGGGTAATAAAGGAAATAAAGGACTAAAAAAACGAAAAAGGAAGAAGAAGCAGATAATCTGAGTAATTTGGAAAGCGGTTGGTGCGCAAAAATTGAAAAATCGAATGGTGTAGTCACAGACACAACCCCCAGCATATGCTTTGCTTTTCTTTTTTGCGTGTGTGAAGAAGAAGAGAGAGAAAAAGCAAAAGCTGCAAATCTTCTCCACACGCCGTGGATTTTCTATTAACCATTTCCCTCCTCTCTCTCTTTACCCATCGAAAATCGTGTAACCAAGCAGAGAGAAAAAGACTAATCCAAAACCTCTGAACTTTTCTAGGGTTTACTCTTCCATTGCACCATCTGTATTTCGAAATTTCGGAATTCTACGGTTATTCCGAAGCTTTCCTTCAATTTGTAGGTGAATTGCGATCTCGTTGCGGAACTAGATCGATCGGAGCTTTGGAATATCTTCGGAGGTACTTTGGAGTTGAATGAGGTAAGTTTTGTTGTCTTCGAGCTTTTATTGAAGGCTCTGTTGGTTGTACTGCCAGAGAGATCGGACTTTTTACTCCTAGACGGTTGAGATTTGGTAAATATTGTCGTCTTTTTGAGACTAAAGATCTGTTAGAGGAAGAAGCATTGTGGAGTCGTTTAATGTTCGAGTATCAAACTTGAATTTTGAAGATCGGTCCGTTTAATTGAGTTTAAAGTTGCTTCTCTTTTTTTTAATGGCTTTGAGAAGATCAGTATCGGATCGAGGGTCGGTTTTAGTGTATTGAACAAATTTGGATTGGCTAGGGCGTGTTATAATATTTATCTAGATACAATTGGTGTCACCGTGATTCTTTGGAAGTGATTTGTGTGAGATCAGTATCAGCATTAGGAAATTCAGGTTATGGTATTTTGGAGTTGGTTTACTCTTGATGTTGAAATTGGCAATCGGTAATTGACTTGTGAAGAGCATTATAGTAGACAACTGCCTATCAATGGTCCCCTCCATTACGTTTGGCAGATAAGTCATGGGACCTTGTTAAAGCTTGATATCACTTTTTGGTGTAAAAGTTACCTTTTTTTGATCTTTCAATAGAAATCCAAGTTCCCAAACTCTTCTGAGAAAATGTCTCAGAAAACTCAGAGTACTCCTCATCTCCAGTCGATCAAATCCTTGCCGGTTGACTTTAGGTTTATGGATTCATCGGCATCTGATCCTTCCCAAAATTCTGAAGCTCTAAATGGGAACAACGGTACCATGGCGTATGGTTCTATTCCTGAAAATGGTGAATTTGCTGATGAAGTTGTGGAGGATATGAACAACAGCATTGGTCGGAATGATGATGAATCACCTTACAGCCGTTTAACCTTATTGGTTGATGAAAGGCCTCCTACAATCGATGAAAACTTGGATTCTGCTACTTCTCCTTTGCAATCGCCTGACCCATCCCTTGATGAATCCAAGTGGAGTGACACCACCACGTATGTTGCAAAGAAGGTAACATATTGCTTCAGTCTTAGTTTGCATTTTGCTTTCATTCTCGGGTTTTATCTGACATACTTCATCTTCCTTTTAATTCAGTTATTAGCATATTGCATAATTACAGCTGTTTGTTTTACTGATCTGTTCCATGTATGCTTAAATCTCAAACAAGACTAAATTTTGTTGGTGCATTGCAATTCAATGTTTGCGCATTGCTCGCTTGACCAAGTTGGGATTCAAGTGCACTTATTTTCGAACAACATTCGGAAACTCAGAAATCCTGATGCCTATGCTTGATTATGCACCATGGAAAGGCTAAAGATAGGTTGTATATTAGTCCAGAAGGAATAGGATTAGTATTTCTTCTTTTGATAAGTAAGTGTACAAAGATGAGGAGGACATGCGGTCCACCTTCCACTACCAATACAAAATAATCAGCAATCAGCAAAAATAAACTAGAACTCACGCATGCACTTAATTGAATGCCATATTCCACTTCATTATTCAACAAAAAACCAGCAAGGAACCCTTGCAACAGCTCCCTTCTCCTTAAAAATCATTTCTATCTAAACATACCACCCAAAATGATATTCACTAGTATTTATTAAAGAATCATGTTTTCTCACCCTCAAAACTAACCTTTTCCTCAAACCTTGTTTACTCCTTAGAGCTCCAAAGAGAACAGAACCTCCACAGGCAGTTACACAGCAAAGGCTTGCTTTATTAACAAGTTGCCAATTCCCAATCCAATTTTCTTTTGGTTTAGAAGCAAAACTTCAGTAACGCAACTAGTTAATTTTCTCCTTCCTCATCCCATAAAAAGTTCCACATTGTTTTTTCCTCAATTAATTTGGCCACATCTAACAGAATTGTAACTAAGGACAAAATATAGTCTGGCCTGCTACTTAACACTGTATGTTCCAAAACGTGCTTACTCCCCTAGATAAACATCCCTTTTCCATCCATCCAATTTCTTTTGGATTTTATCTAGATCCAAATTCCAAAATTCACTATAATTCGAGTTTCTTATGAGATACCAAAATAACTGAGTCGCCCAACTACCCCACATCCTATGCCTCCTTCAAGTGATTCAAAAATGAGTTTCTTTGACATTGTTGCATGCTGTTTCAGTTTTAGACATTCATTTTTAAACCCCGACGAGAACCATGGTATTGTAATTGACACCAAAGTTTCAAATTGTTTCCTCCCCCACCAAGAAAAATAGTATCATTCACATAGTTAGGTCTGTCAATGGTTCAGATTTAGGATTGGATTAGGGTGAATCCCCATATGTGAAAAAGTTTTCGGATCGGATCCGGATTGGATCATGTAACAGATCATCAAAACATCGATCCATATCCAAATTTGTTCAGATTGGATTACATCTGATCCATTTAAAATTTTAGTTATGTAATAATTAGTTTGTAAATATATAAAAAACAATGAAGATGACATAAAAGTTAGCTTAATAGCAGTCAAATTTGTTCTTTTCTTGTAAAAAGAAACTTATTTAATGCATTTTGAGTTATATTTACTTTTTTATGAGTGTATTAATAAAGTGGTAAATATAAATAATAATAAATATAAGCGTAAATGTGTGTCTTGGATCGGATCGGATTGCAAACGGATTGGATCAACATAAATCCATATCCGATTTGTTAATCAAAGGCCTAACGGGTTCGGATCAGTTTTGGATATACGGATCATAAATCTCAATCCATATCCAACTAAATGGATCGAATTTGGATCGTATTTGGGTACAAATCCGATCCATTGATAGGCCTACACGTAGTAAATATGACCAGCTCAACAATTTGCTTAGTCATAAAAAGGTCCTCCACCACCTCATAACTCCTAACCTTCTCCATAAGTTGACCCAAAACATCGACCTATCAAAGTGAGACAAAATGGGAAAAGCAGATTCCATTGCTTAATTCTCCTAGAAGCTTTGAACCTTTTAGTATCCTCTTGGTCTCCCACTTGCAAAAGTTGAAACTGTGATCTGCATGATCTTTGTCCCATTCCGTAAAGACTTAGTTGTGCTTATATGTTCCATTATTCACATCTTCTATTGCTATAGAAACTCCAATATGCATCACAAGTGTTTTCAGAATCCGTTTTGAAACCCAATCCCCTCTTGTTTCTTCACCCTCAAGTCCAACACCCCATTAACATAGTTGCACCAAAAACAAGGTCTAATATGTCTTCCTTTAACAAAACTTCCTTGTGATTTTTGAGCGGTGTTAATAGATTGCAAATAACCATGGTTCAATCAAGTGTCAGTTCTAGTAGTGTTGAAAGCTAAATTTCCTTTCACATTTGATTTCTGAACGAAGGTAATTTCACCAAAATTGCTTCTTTGATGAAGCTCGGAAAGTTTCATACAACTTGAGTTTCTTTCAGAAGCAATTGAATGTCTTTAACAAGGTAAGATATAAGTCTCTCTTATAGGGAGGCTTGACAAGTAATTTCTTTGGGGAGAGACGAAATATTAGCTAGAAGGTTTTATATAGTGCTTAAGGTAGAATCTTGAGATTTCTAATTTTTTGTGGAAGGGAACTTGTGGATTTTCTAATTATTGCCGCTTACATTACTACAAGCCCAACATGCTTTTTCAGTTCACAAATCATTTAGCCAGACTGATCTTAAAATAGCCTCTAGAAAATGCAATTCAATAGGGTAGGTCAATCTTTCAAAGTACTTAGTTTAACTTACCTATTAGTAAGTCCTAGAAGCCACACCAGTGTAGTTAAAAATGGGCCAATTTTTCTATATTATGTAACTTTTATGACTTAGTTCATGTTAATTTGACCTGCCTGTCGATTTGGCATAATTATGTTGCTGGGTTCTCGATAGCAATTATATTCATATGTGATTACGATTCGCAGTGACGCTTGCGGTCCGTGGCAAGAGAAGAAAAAGTCTACTGCATTAGTGAATTATCTTTTCACCATACTTATATTGTTCAGGCTGCATCCAACCTATTGATTTCTTAAGTTAGCATAATAAATCTACTATTTATTGATTTTATTACCTACTTGTTAAAGTTCGTTGTTTCAGAAGCTTCAGTCTTGGTTTCAACTCCCTGATGGGAAGTGGGAGCTGGGGAAGATCCTGTCAACTTCAGGGACTGAATCCCTCATAGCACTGGCTGGGGAGAAAGTAAGCAAACTTCTTTTTTATTTTTCTTTGTGATACGACAATCATTCATTATCGTTGGACCTTTTGTTTTCCGATTTTAGGTTTTAAAGGTGAATTCTGAAGCTCTTGTACCTGCAAATCCTGATATACTCGACGGTGTGGATGATCTCATGCAACTAAGTTATTTAAATGAGCCATCAGTGTTGTACAATCTTCAGTATAGATATGACGGAGACATGATATATGTGAGTATCTATTTTCATGATGGATATATTTCACATTTTCTTCTTAAATCCTGTAGTTTGTCTAATATATTTTTGGTTTGTACCCTTGTGTTCTAGACGAAAGCCGGGCCAGTTTTGGTTGCCATTAATCCCTTTAAGAAAGTTCCATTGTATGGAAATGATTACATTGAAGCATATAAGCGTAAATCCATTGAGAACCCACATGTATATGCCATCACAGATACAGCCATCCGGGAGATGATTCGAGGTGGTTTTGAGTTTTCATTTTAATCTTTTAGATTGTTTCTTAAAGCAAAACTTTTTGTTTAGGTAGCATTCTTACACTATTCCTTGTTTATCCTCCAGATGAAGTAAATCAATCTATTGTTATAAGGTCAGTTGAGCACATTTCTTTAGTCTTCATTATCTATGTTCTCTTGTCATTTTTGTCTCCCTTTGTGAAATAGTTCAATTTAATATATGTGTGTGTGTGTGTAGGTTTTCCATGATTCTTACGGGTTTTAATTGGATATTTACACTGTAATTTATGCCGTATTCTACGAGTTTTCTTTATAAAATTGCAGTAATGTCACTTGTGGCCGACTAAGAAGCATTAGCACTTCCAGCAAGGCAGCATGTCTTTGTCGGACACATTGTGCATTAGTGTAAATAACAGCCGTCCTCTTCATTTTTTCATGGGCTTTTAATATTCTTCTATATTTTGGATTGTGTATTCAACATTTTCTAATTGACTCGTATTGTTAGATTTAGTGTAGATAATCCAATTGAAGGATTAGGATTAGAAACAATTCTTAGCCTACACCCTGTTAAAATGTGGACGGTAGAAAGCGTCCTGAAAACAGAATGAAAGATAACAAGTCAATTAGTGCTGGACACATGTCCAAATGCACTCGAGTGAACTTAGAATTTGTGACAGTAAAGAATACTGTATTCATGTCCTAGATGCATAGGGATGACAAGATCGTCAGGATAAAGTATCCTTGTGTTGTACGCCTTGCAAGGTTCTTGTTTGATATAAGAGTTTGATTTTATTTTACTGAAGTAACATTTTCTTTTTTAATTTACTTTTTTCACTCAAATATGGTTCTTGAGATGAATATATATATATATATAATTATATATATAGTTCTTCAGATAAATATCATGCAAAGGAAAATTCTTTTGAAAAGAATTAATTATTAGGGATATACATCATGAAGTCTTGTACTGTTGTAAACCTCATTTATGCAAGTGCCTTGCTCATCTAAAGTTTATTTGTGTTCAGTGGTGAAAGTGGAGCAGGGAAGACGGAGACAGCAAAGATAGCCATGCAATATTTGGCGGCACTTGGAGGTGGTAGTGGAATAGAATATGAAATATTGAAAACCAATCCAATTTTGGAAGCCTTTGGTAATGCAAAAACATCGAGGAATGATAACTCAAGTCGTTTTGTAAGTCACTTTCGATTCACTCTGTATACGGGTTTCTTCTTTGCTAAGGGAATCTTCTATCTGGAAATGAGGTTCTGAAGTTGTGGCCTCTTCATTTGCATGTAATGATAATTTAAATGAACCTGTCTACAGGGAAAACTGATTGAAATCCACTTCAGTGAAACTGGAAAAATTTCGGGTGCCAAGATTCAAACTTGTAAGGAGCATCTACCATTGGGTTCTTGCATTGAAATTGATATTGCCCATTTATTGCTCCGACATTATAAAGACTAACTTAATTATGTTAATTGTATTTTGCTTCTGCCACCGGTGATTCTCAATTCTTCACAGTTTTACTTGAAAAGGTATGTCTTTAATCCTCTTGCTGTTATTTCCGTTTATTTGTTCTTCCTAGTACAACTTGCTAATGCAACTTTTACTGAACAGTCTAGAGTTGTCCAATGTGCTGAGGGAGAAAGGTCGTATCATTCATTTTATCAGCTGTGTGCAGGAGCTCCTCCTACTCTTAGAGGTATCTATTGCCTTAATTCTTTTTTGTAACTTTTTATGTTTTTTCTTTATGCATATCATTTGTAGTTTTAAGGCTAATTTACCAAGGTGGTACAGTCGCTAAAACAACTTAAGGCAACTAAGGCTCAATGCACTGTTATCAGTCTGTCTATCTTCTGGAATTTTCCCTTGCTGTCATCAATACGACGAGTGCATTTCCATGGGTTTACACCTCTCTCAATCATGTTCCATTTGGTCCTTCATTCTTGTCTTCTTCCCTCTCCTCTCCGCCAAACAGATCACAATTGTGAATCTGTTTGTATTTTGTTAATTTCGAAATATATTTAAGGGGTTCAAATTGGGCAAATCTGGAAAGTGGATCTTTGACAAATGATAATACTTTAATGTTACAGCAAAAAGTCTGGCCCATAAAGGTCCTGAGAACTTCTGAATTTATGTTTAACAATGCAATGCCAACATTTTGTATATCCTAAAATTCCTGGAAGCTTATAATTTGCGGACGTTTCTGCTTGATTGAGTGGAACTGACCGATGGAGGATCTAAATTCTGTCTGATAGGGTTAATTGCTGTTGAAGAGCATGATGTACATTGTTGGCCCACTACCTAACAAGTAATAGCTTAAACTTTTGGGAAAGATGGTTCCTAACATAGTATCAGAGCTCAGGTTCTGCAAGGTTTCGGGTTCGAATCCTCCCGCTTGCATTTGTTTTCCCCTTTGTGTTTGTGCAGTATGCACGTTGTTGTTTGTGTACAAAGTGCACCTTTGGTTTGGTTTGTCTCTCCACGTGCAAGTGGGGGTCACACGTGAGGGGGAGTGTTGAAGAGCACGATATACATTGTTGGCCCACTACCTAACAGCTTAAGCTTTTGGGAGAGATGGTTCCTAACAATTGCATTGAAACTTTTGTAACTTCGAGAAGCCTTTATCTTAATGGAATTGTCGATGGGGATGACAATATAGAAGGAGGTGCTGGTTATGAACAAACCATTATGGTTTATGGATAGGAAGTCTGATGATTTGGCAGTGAGGTTTATAGTTCTGGAGATCTCTGCTGCTGGTGGTGACAGTTGTGGAGGTATTAACAATATGGTGGCAGTATTTTGTGAACTGTAGTTGCAGCGGTGATGGCAATTTTAGTAGATGACGTTAGCAACAAGAGTGATGGCAAAAGTTATGAATTGCAATGAAGGTGTAAATAAGATGGTCGCTTAGGTGGTATTCGGTTGATTGGTGGTGATCCAGTGGTGGTGGAGGTTGCAGCAGTATGGCTATTGTAGGTTGTTGTATGGTGAAAAGGGGGAAGGTGGCTGTGAAATGATATCTGCATTATCTGTATTTGGTGACCTTTAATGTTCTCCTTCAGTTGATATATGTTTGTGGTCGAAACTACTACTAATTTTTTTTTTGTTAGAACAGATGATAGACAACATTGGTGCGTTAGACTTGATTGCGTGACAGGGAAACTGAATGGATATGGTTTATTTGTGAGGATTTTTTGGTCTATGAATACAACCTTTTGGATGTATATATGATATTTTGCTAGAAATAGAAGGTGAAAGGTTACGCTTGGTAATAGTGTCAACTTTCCACCCTTTTCTTCTATAAACTGGAAATAAGACATACAACTCCGTAATGTCGTTAGCGAGAATGTGTCTGGTGATCTAAGTTGAAGTTTAAATAAAAATTGAAACAAAGAAAGCAGAATTTAAAAAATAAGGTCCCTTGGGGTTTTGCCAGATTTTCATTTGTTGAAGAATGCTCTGTGTTACAATACTGTTTAAAGTAAGTAATCTTTTGAAAATATTAGAAAGCCTATAATTGTCAGTCTCTTATTCATTGGAGTTGGAAAATAATATTAAGGAATACAATAGATTAAGTTTATTTTTGATAATAAGTTGCAGAGAAATAGGACACACCATCATCTTCTTATGGGTTATTAATATCTTTTGAGTCCAGTATTAGACTAATAGGTATATTCACTATTAGATATTGCTTGGGGATGGCTCATATTCCGGAATAATTTCCTCTTGTCCGGTGCCCGTGTGCTTGGTATAATCTCATGTATTACTGTGGTGCTGGTTTGATGTGGACATGGTCCATATTCCTGAATACATTTCATCTCTTGTATATTTGTCAATGGTTTCTTTATATCCAACCATGCCTTTGAAACTAAATAAGTTTCGGTAGCCACTTAATGTCTCAATTGCAGTAATAGAAAGTCGGCATAGATTTTGTTTTGATGAATAAAGATGGTTTATCATTTTTTGTCTTGATGCAGTCTCCTGGTATATGTGTATTTATACATTTGGAAGTTACATATCCCGTCCAATGTCCACAACTCTTAACTCTTCAACCTTTGTTTTTGTTGCTTCGAATGCAGAGAAATTGAATTTGAAGACTGCAAATGAGTATAAATATTTGAGGCAAAGCAATTGCTATACAATATCTGGGGTTGATGATGCTGAACAATTTCGTGTTGTAATGGTACTTCATTCCTCTTTTTCTTATGAACCAATACCATCTAGTATCCAAAAGAAGTAATTCAGGAAGGTTAGCAAAAATCATCTGCAAATGAACATCCCTTCACTGTTTCTTCTTATCCAGGAAGCTCTTGATATTGTTCATGTCAGTAAGGAGGACCAAGAGAGTGTATTTGCAATGCTTGCTGCCGTACTGTGGTTAGGGAATGTCTCCTTTACAGTGGTCGATAATGAAAACCACGTTGAACCTGTGGCTGATGAAGGTAACATTATTCCAGGACCAAGCTCATTATTTTTGGATTGTCTCTACAGATTTATTGACCTTTTATATATATTTGGTTGGATGTTTAACCCACTGAAGAGGTGACCGTTCCTCTTCAGTCAGTGTTTTAAAGGCTATAGGTGTTTGCTTAATCAAGTTGAATTAATGCATCTATCACTAACTAATATAGTGAATTTTATATTTATGAAAATTCACATAACTTGTATGGATCACATGTTTCTTCTCTTTGCTTTATGTACTTTGCTTATCCCACACAAGTTTTGGATATTCAACTCTCAGGTCTAATCAATGTTGCTAATTTGATCGGGTGTAATATTGAGGAGCTAAATCTAGCATTGTCGACTCGGAAAATGAGAGTAGGAAAGGATAACATTGTTCAAAAGCTGACCTTAACTCAGGTATGAATAACTTCTTGAAAATGTAGTTGTGGCAATTTTCATTATGGTATCCGTGAACTAGGGAATCTGTTGGTGCCTTTATGCTTAATTTTGAATTCTGCCATTCTTGTAGGCCATTGACACAAGGGATGCTTTGGCAAAATCAATCTATTCTTGTTTGTTTGATTGGCTGGTAGAACAAATCAATAAGTCACTTGCAGTAGGCAAACGTCGTACTGGAAGATCTATCGGCATTCTTGATATCTATGGCTTTGAATCATTTGATGTATGTTATTATTATTGTTCTTGTACTCTGTTGATCTTTGTGCGTCACTTCTCATCTTTAGCAATATATTAGTGACCTTTTTCCCCTCCCTTTTCTAGAGAAATAGTTTTGAGCAGTTCTGCATAAACTACGCAAATGAGAGATTGCAGCAGCACTTCAATCGTCACTTATTTAAGTTGGAGCAGGAGGTAACTACTGCACATTGTCTCTTATGTTTATATAATTATACGTTTAACATTCTGCTATACATTTAGCTCATAGATCAATGTCTAATGCATCTGTATCATCTGATGAGGGGTTGAAAGTTTGAAACTCTTTACCGTTTGAAATCTAGGAGTTTCTTCCCAAGTCCAGAAACCCTTCCTTCGGGGAAGGCTCTTTGGGAAAATTGGGGAGGGCCACCCCTATTTGTGTTTGCTCATTTATATTTCTTAACAGCATAACACTCTCTAATCCTTATGCAGATATATTATTGGTGTCATTAGTATTGCCATCAGGTATCTGGTATAATTTGATAGCTTGGTCTTGGTTTTTCAATAAATATGTTGTTGGTGTTGGTTAAGCAATTTTTCAAGCCAGACAGCCGAAGCAAAGTTAAACCTGCCATCTTGGTTATGCTAATTGTTGGTCCCTATCTTCGTTTACTTCTATTGGTCAACTTGAGTTTTCCTACTAATTTTGGATTTGGGTGATGTTGAAGTCAGTGGCGGTTGACTTCTTTCTGGCTATAACGACCTAGGGTAGTTTGATGTTGTTATCTCTACCTGCATAATTTACATTATTGAACTTCATGCCTTGGAAATTCTTCTGAAGATGTTCCATTTTGTACTGTAAACCTGGCCTATGTATAATGATAATGTAATTTCTCGTTTAGGAATATATCCAAGACGGCATTGACTGGCAAAAAGTAGATTTTGAAGACAACCAAGGCTGCCTAAATCTTTTCGAAAAGGTATGTAGCTTATTGATGTATTGTTTCATTGTAATATCTTGTTTCATCTTTACTTCGCATGATAAAGCTTGCCCTTTGATTTCTGGCCTTGGAGGTGGGCTTTTCTCACCTCCCGCCTTATGTTTTCTTATTTATCTACAGCTTTGTCGTTCCCTAATTGGGTCTAGAGTTTCATAAAAAAATCGCAACCTGTATTATTTAACATTGTGCTGTGTTAACGTGGTAATAACAGATCTTTGTTTCTTGTCATATGTGGCGATCTAACTGTGGTAGTTTTGCTTTTTGTTGGAGAAGATATATGCATGTACTGTACAGGGTAACATGCAGAAAACCCTTGAACTATCTAAGAACAATTTGCAAATACCCCCTTATATGTTATACCGAACATATTTTTGTCTCGCTAAATATGGTTTTAGTAGTGCCTAAGGGGGACGCAAATACGTGCGTGGGGGTATGTAATAGTTCGAGTAAATACTATCAATGGCCACTGAACTATCGGCCAATTTTATCAATAGCCACTGAACTTCATTTTGTTAAAATCGGACCATTAAACTTTTAAAAAGTGCTACCATTAACCACTCCGTCAAATCTCACCGTTAAAAATTAATGGAGCCATCTCATGTGTTAAAAACTAGGGGCATTTAAGTCATTTTGCTTCTTTTTTTCTTTTCCCTTTTGCCTTCTCTTTTCTTTCTTTCTTCTCCCTTTTTCCTTTCCTTTTCTTTCTTCTCCTTCCTCTTCCGAGCTGCTGCTTCTTCTTCTTCTTCTTCTTCTTCTTCTTCTTCTTCTTCTTCTTCCGTCCCCACCCCTCATCTTTGCCACCACCGCTGGCGTACCCCCCCCACCCCTCATCGCCATCACCGTCCCCACGGTGGACTCCTCCTCGCCTCACCGTTGCACCACCGCCACAACCACTATCGGAACCACCAGTACCGGGTCCTCTGTTTAGAGGAATCCTAGCCCTTTTTCCAAAATCCTTTGTTTGTGTGTGTATGGAGGAGAGGAGATAGAAAGAGAAAATTAGCAGAGAGAAATTTTCGCAGTAGCTCGGAAGAGGAAGAGAAATTTTCTCAGTAGCTCGGAAAATTAGCAGAGAAAATTGGCAGTAGCTCGGAAGAAGAAGAAGAAGAAGGAGAAGAAGCAGGTCGGAAGAGGAAGAAGAAGGAGAAGAAAGAAAGGAAAAAAGGGAGAAGAAAGAAAGAAAAGAAAAGGGAAAAGAAAAAAAAATCAAAATGATTTGGTGTATTTTGTTGTTCTTTGATTTTGTCAAAGAGGGAAAGGCAAAGAAGAAGAATGGCGAAGAAGGAGAAGAAGGGCAGAAGGAAGAAGGAAGAAGAAAAGAAAAGGGAAAAGAGAAAAGAGAAAAAAAAAGGAAAAAGACCAAAATACCCCTAACATTTCAAGTAATAATGATTCCCGCCAATAATGATTCCCGCCAAAAACTAACGGTGAGATTTAACGGAGTGGCCATTGGTAGTACGTTTTAATAGTTTAATGGTCCGATTGTAACAAAATAAAGTATAGTGGCCACTGGTAGAATTTGCCAATAGTTCAGTGGCCATTGATGGTATTACTCTAATAGTTTAGAGGGCATTTTCTACTGTTGCAATAGTGATTTCAAGTAACTTATTGTAATTTATCCCATATAACATTGATGCAAACAATTGTAACCTCGCAGAAGTTGTACCGGAATTTACGCTGTATGTGGTAATTGTTTTCAGTTTTGGTCGGGGTGAAATTTAGGTGACCCAAACCCAAACCGAATTTAAAAGTTCGGTTTCGATTTCTAAATCTTCCAAACCCAAACTTGAACCAAACTTTTCGGTTCAGTTTTGGTTTGGCTTTATTCGGTTTTCATATATATTTTTTGTAAAAATAAATAAATTGTAAGGCAACATTTATTTTTGTCAGAAAAATAATAACTATATGCTTGCTCCTACTTATTTTGGACAGAAAAAATATTAACTCTTACATTTAGAATATAGCTCCAATATTCATTAAAGCTCAAAGAGTTGGGTCTCTCACTAGAGTTTGTAAATTTTAGGAACATACAATTTTAGATAGTGAAGGAATTTTATTTTCGAATCATATATTTAATGATTTGGTTTGGTTCAGTTCGGTTTTGCACTAGCACACCCCAAACCCGAACCAAACATATTTGGTTTCTGTTTCTTTGTTTTGGTTTTTTTTTTTTGGGTTCAGTTTTTAACAGATCTAAACGGTTTGGTCGTTCGTTTTCGGGTTTGCCACAACTTCCCTATGTGATATTATGCCAAGGTTCTCTATTTATTCATAATCAGCATTGCATAAAAGTTTCTCAGCCAGTTCGTGAAGCATGCATAGAAGTTTCTTTTCACACTTACTTTTTCCTATTGTTGGGATACAACAGAATAAGTTTGCACTAAACAGTGAAAATTACATCTTTAATCTTTTTTATGCACTTGTATCATTTACAAATTGCGTGTAAATGTGCATATAATTGATGCACTTGTGTTTGTCCTGCAGAAACCATTGGGATTATTGTCTCTGTTAGATGAGGAGTCCACCTTTCCAAACGGCACAGATATGACATTTGCCGATAAGCTCAAGCAGCATCTGAATAGTAATTCATGTTTTAGAGGAGAACGAGGCAAAGCTTTTGCCGTGTCCCATTATGCAGGGGAAGTATGTACCTGTTCACTTCATCTTTCTCATTAGAATTGCTTAATCTCTGTTTTTATTTCTCTTTGGCCAGGAGATAAATCCTTGTGGGGCCATTTGGTGTACTTCCACTATTGCACCAATTGGCACATGCACTTGTTAGATCATTTTTGCTGCTACATGCTATAAATGTCTGTTCCATGAAGGATAAAAGAAAATCCAGTTACATGTTATTTTTGTTTGAGTTTTGCTGTTCAAAAGTTTGATAACTCCACTTCCTCCGCCAGGTTATGTATGATACAACTGGGTTTCTAGAGAAGAATCGGGATCTACTTCACATGGATTCCATTCAACTTCTGTCTTCATGCACGTGCCACCTTCCACAGACATTTGCATCCAACTTGCGTACTCAATCTGAGAAGCCTGTTGTTGGTCCATTATATAAATCAGGAGGAGCAGATTCCCAAAAACTGAGTGTTGCAATGAAGTTTAAGGTAACATTCACTTCTTTGTTGTCAAAGATGACCTAGGAATTTCTGTTGATCACTGCAATAAGTATAGCACAGGTACCTGACATGGGCCATCTGGACATTGGGCATTAGTTTCACATCTATGTAGTGGGATGCTTACTTGATTGACAATGCTTATGCCGTTAAGAATATTAAATGGGTGCTATGACCCGTCTTTTTAAATATCAACAAACTCCCAAGGTTGTAATTCTCAGGTTCAACTTAAGCCACTTCAATATGGATTATCATTAAAGGTCCAAACTCCAAAGCATAAAGGCGTGCGTGGGCGCACATTGATGCACCTTGAAAAAAAAAAAAGCCTCAAAGCTTATTACAAACAGCGTTTTGTATGGTAGGCTTACACTTTGTGGTTGAGGCTACGCCTAGGCGTGTGAGGCTTAAGCCTTCCGTGCTTTTTTTTCCCCTCCCAATACCAAAAAGACGTAGTTTCTGTGCAAATAAAAAAAAAAGGAAAAGAAAAAGATAAGTTTCAATTTGAAACCCAAAGTCTAAACACGCCGTTTGAGCGTTAAACCAATTGCGGAAGAAGTTAAGAACGAACAGAGAGAGAGATAGAAGAGGTTTCAGACGGCAGACTGAGGAGGAGAGATTATGGTCTTAGTGAAAATAAATACACTAAGGTTTTTAGTGATATGATCTGTGAGGACGGTTTTGTCCTTGGTTTGGTTGGCTTAATACTTAGTAAAAAGCCCCCAAAATCTTGTAAATTGTGGACTCAAAAAGTCCAGATCCAATCTCGATTCATTAATGGGCCATTTATCCAAAATAATGACATGACCCCTAAGTTATCTTTATTAGCAATTTATCCCTTAAACTAAAGAATATAACTGTAAGATGACATTTTTAAAACTATCTTTATGTCTGTATTGAATATTTATTTATTTTTTAATATAAAATTAATTTGCATGAAGGCTTACACCTCGCCTCTGGACAAGCAAATGCCTAGGCTTGTGCCTTCGCCTTTTAAAACATTGGGTGAAAGTAATGTCAGTGCCTATTGTTTGTGAAAAGGACTAACAGGAATCCATGATCCTCTTTTTGTGGTTTTTATTAGGGTTTTTCTACTCTAGTTCTGGGCATGCATTGCAGAACTCCAACACAGGAATATTTCATTACTAAGATATACAATTTTATGTTACCTTTTCTGCATTTAGTTGAAATTTTATACGCTGCTAACCTCGAGACAAAGATTATTGTAATTACTTTGCACAGTGAGGGAGACCTTTTTAATACACCGATGGCATTCCATGAGTGATGCAATTATGGGTTTTCTAGTTCTAAATATTGACATTTGAAGGTTGCTAATTTTGAGTTATTGTAGAGCTATCCTTTTAGCATTGAGTTAGCTTGTGTAGCTTACCATATTCATTTCTTTTGTTGTTCTGTGTAGGGGCAATTGTTCCAATTAATGCAACAATTAGAGAATACAACAACACATTTCATACGTTGTATTAAACCCAACAACTTCCAATCTCCTGGTATGTATGACCAAGGACTTGTGTTGCAGCAGCTAAGATGTTGTGGAGTCCTAGAAGTAGTTCGAATATCAAGATCTGGATTCCCTACAAGGATGTCTCATCAGAAGTTTGCCAGAAGGTATGATTTTATGCTCCCACTTTCGTCTGTGTACATGGTATACTTTTCATAAAGTCTCAGTAAATTTAGTAATTTAATTTCACCCCCTATCTTGTGATTCCTGCATTAGGTATGGGTTTCTTCTACTAGACCATGTTGCATCACAAGATCCACTCAGTGTTTCTGTTGCAATTCTTCATCAGTTCAATATTCTCCCCGAGATGTATCAAGTTGGCTACACAAAGTTGTTTTTTCGTACTGGACAGGTGAGACGCGTATTTATGACCTCTTTTTGTTTCTCCCTCCCTTCTCTCCCCACATTTCCTGGACTTGTATACTGTAACTAAGTGTATCATTGTGATGCTTTTATTGATCGCCAATAGATTGGGGTTCTTGAGGACACAAGAAATCGCACCCTCCGTGGCATCTTACGTGTTCAAAGCTGCTTTAGAGGCCACAAAGCTCGCCATTACCTCAAGGAGCTAAGAAGAGGACTTACCACTCTTCAATCATGTAAGTGTAATTTTTCAGCTTCTATTTTGAACTTTTTTATTTAGAAGCTTAAGATGAAACCTATCTCAGAAGTTATGGGAGAATGACTTTTCAAAATACTTTTTCCAGTTGCTCGTGGTGAGAAAACTAGAAAAGAGTATGCAATCCTACTACAGAGACATCGAGCAGCTATTACTATCCAAAAACAGATCAAAGGCAGGGTTTGCATGAAGAAGTTCAAGAACGTTTATGATGCATCAACTTTGGTGCAAGCAGGTAATAATTTTGATTTCTATTCTAGCTAGCCCTGTTCCTTCAGATGCTTTAGCCTTTAGACATGATTTTATGGAGAATCTGGCAAAGGGCTAGGTTTGGCCAGTTTATGGCCATCTTCTGGCTTGGTTCCAGTGCCGAACTCACCCACCACCCTGCTATAAGAATGTAAGAAGATTAAATCCCCTTATTTAAGTCGGGTTTGCATGTTACAGAGAACTTAAATTCTGATAATAAATCCCCCTTTAACTATGAAATTATTGCAGTTTACACAATTAACCTTGGGTATCTGGATGAGGATTTTTTTTACAAATAACTTAATTCCACATCCAAACACCCGTAATCCCAATTTCAAACATGTTGTCTTGCTATCAAACACTACAAAAGCAACCCTGGAAAGAAAATCCTTTCTTTCCCTTACTCTTCTTGACAAGTTATGTCTGTTTTGACTGTATGCTGTTTGATACTTGTACTTCTTCATCATACCGAACGTGCTCTTTTTCAGTTATTCGCGGCTGGTTGGTCAGAAGATGCTCAGCAGACATAGGATTACTACAATTTGGAGCCAAAAAGGTACTTTTTGACTCTACTGGCCATTCCTTGTTCAATGATTATGTTAACGTTCTTTAATATTTAAATATGTACTCAATTTGCATCTATTAAAAATATTGAGTGGATCATTCATATCTGATACAAAACTACGTAGAAAACTTGGTCATCTTTCACGGGCTGTATATACTATTCCTACTGCGTGTTATGTGGCTATTTAACACAATACTTTAATGTGGCACACTCAATGTGTGTATAATATTGTACCTGGTTTTTCTTAATACTTCAATTTTTTTGGAAGTATTTTAAAACTAAATCATGTTTGATCAAGTGGTTAAGTTGCATGTGCTTAGAGTAAAAGTTACATGTTCAAATCCTGCTAAAACTATTGTTTATTTTTCTAAATTAAGGAAGGGTAATTTCGAAATTTCAAGTTCATACGAGAAGTTTCTCGTGCTTTCACCCCCTATTTCTTTTCCTTCCAATATAACAACGTGTTCCCAAACAGGGTAATGAATCGGACGAGGTACTGGTGAAGTCATCATTCCTCGCTGAGCTACAACGCCGAGTCCTTAAAGCCGAGGCCGGTTTGAGAGAGAAAGAGGAGGAAAATGACATCCTCCACCAACGGCTCCAACAATACGATAACCGTTGGTCTGAATACGAGCTGAAAATGAAATCCATGGAAGAAGTGTGGCAGAAACAAATGAGATCACTGCAATCAAGCCTCTCCATCGCAAAGAAAAGCCTAGCCCTCGACAACTCCGAGAGGAACTCCGATGCATCAGTAAACGCAAACGATGACCCGAGCTGGGAAACGGGCAGTAATTGCCGGCCCCATGATAGCAACGGGGCTACTAGGCCAATGAATGCAGGCCTGAGTGTCATTAGCCGATTGGCCGAAGAGTTTGAGCAGAGGAGCCAAGTTTTTGGGGATGATGCCAAGTTCTTGGTAGAGGTGAAGTCAGGTCAGCTCGAGGCGAGCTTGAATCCTGACCGAGAACTTAGAAGGTTGAAACAGATGTTTGAAACATGGAAGAAGGATTACGGGGCTAGGCTGAGGGAGACAAAGGTAATTTTGAACAAGCTAGGGAGTGAAGAAGGAGGGGGTAGTAGCGACAAGATGAAAAAGAAATGGTGGGGCAGATTGAACAGCAGCTCGAGGATAAATTAAAATTTATATATATATATAGGTTACAATTATCTCGTTGTCTGATGTTTTGGGCCTCAAGAGTGTTTTTCGCCACGGAGAAGGTATGTTGCAGAGCCTAGTAATTGAGATGTATAGCATTTTTATCTATCTATATGTTGAAAGTGGAGATTCATTGGCAAGATTTAAGGTTATATTTGCTAGTATCTGAAGAATGTCACTTGTTGAAAGTTGAGGTGTTAATTTTTGATGGTACTGTTTCTTTTCCCGTGAAATGCATTCGTTTCATGATATACATATGCTTGTGGGTTGGGAACTTGAAATCTTAATGAACAACTTAATATTATTACTTCACTTTTTGGGGTAGTTCATTGGCAACAAGTTGATAAGCAATTTGATTACGATTTGTTGGGTAATTTTTATTCAGTTTCATTGCCATATGCTTCTTGTGAACGAAGAAAAAGCCCGTTTTCAGTTGTTTTCTAAGTATACAATTTGAACTGAAATAATGGTTTACAGTATCGGCCAAAATTGAGACAAAATGGTGGATGTCGAACCAATATTGTGTCACAATGCAGTTAAATATTGTTATTTTAGTGAATTTCGATATTTTGCCTAAACTGATAAGAACCGAGTTGACTTGGTATAAGTGGAAAAAAAATTGATTTAATCCAAAAAAAAAAAACTGGTGTTCAAAGGCTGAAACGTAAGTGACTAAAGTCAAAAAATACGAAAAAACAAAAGCTGTTGGAGTGTTGGACACAGGCCGGAAGCCTAGAAGTGACTACAATTAGGGTGTGTTTAATTGGTAACATTTTCCACGGAAAATGAGCATTTTTCACTTGATTAGACAACTTAAGGTGTTTGATTGCATTTTTTTTCTAGACAATTCAATTCCCACTTTTACCTCACACATGTTCATTTTCAAGGCAATTGAGAAAAATGTTTTCTTTGGGGGGGGGGGGGGGGGGGGGGGGGTGGGTTTTGTTTTTCATGCTTGGGCACGGTTTACGAGACAAGGTTTTTACCATTTTCTATATTAAAAATGTCATAACTTAAAATATAAAATTCAAAATAATATAAAAATTTAATATTTAAAATATACTAATCAATATCAATTAAACAAGATCCGTCATGACTATATAATTATGTAAAAAAAAATATCAATAATTTTTTCTACATTAAAAATGCCATAATATAATAAATATTTTTCGGGTAGAAAACTAAGGCAATCAAACACACTGCACTACATTTTTCATGCAACTCAATTCTAGGCAATTCAATTGCCCGTAACTTATTTTCTTTCCATGCAAGTTCCATACTTGCAATCAAACGCACCCTTAGATATTCCCACTAGTGGTGTTAGGGGTGGAGCATACAATCTTAATAACCAACATGATGTTGGTATGTCTTAGGCAAAAGAGATAATAATTATTATGCCGCACAAAACACAAATTACGGATATTAATTGGGAAATAAGTGAGCAGTGTAGACATTTAGTATATTTAACTAGGTTCACTACTTGTGATGAGTATTTTAGTGGTTACTTGAAGATTCATCATGATATATTCTATAATCACTTTCATAATAACCACCACGAATAGTAATTTTATGATTTGATCCTCCACTACTCGTACAATCTTATGCATAATGTCTATAATCAGATCCAAAACTATAACTACCTTTGCTGCCTCTAGAGATGCTAGGTTGACGACTATCCTAATTATAGTTGTATTTATGTCTATCGTAATAATGTTGGTCTAAGTTTAAACCAGTGAATGATAGCTTCAGGGACAAATCTACTGTGGGCCTAGGGGGGCACATGCCCCCTCAACTTTTGTAATAACACATTGGTTCCATTATATTTTGTAAAATAAAGAAATGCCCCCCTAAATATGCTATCAAAATCCAAAATTTTGTGGAAGACAATATGTAATATTGGGTTTAAATTTTTTTTAATCAATATTTAAATTATATATTTATAATCATGAGAAATTATTTACTTAATAATGTCTAATGCCACTCCTCAACAAAATTTCTAGTTTCCTCCCTAGATAGTTTAGGCTATCAATTAGGATAGCATAAAATAGTAGTATTGCTATTCATGGTGGTTATTATGAGAGTGATCATGATGAATATTCAAGAAACAACAAATATCAAGGATTTGGGTATTATCTTCATTGTGGCCAACCAAATTTTATTGATTACGAGTCATTTAACCATTTATCTCAGCTTCACCCACTAGCAAAAATTCCTAACATCCTCTATATCTCATTCCTCACAGCAAGAGGCTTATCTGAAATCATATTTGTGATATTGTACTTCATAAGATTATATTGTTATCTATTTATTGAACCATAATGTAATATTATATTACCAAGTATGCCAGGCCAACAAATATTTGTGTCTCGATGTAGACTACATAATTTGTACTAGATGATAGTATTATGCTTATTTAATTGATTTATCTTATTAATCTCATATTTTAAAAAAAATTCATATTTGTTTTATAATTTTTTGAGCCTTTTAAATAGTAAATCGATGCTATTGTCGAAATTGAATTAAAAATTGAGTAGCTCAGTCGGTCCCCAAAATCACCACTTTAAACCATGAGAAATCCTTGCTATTTTTGTCTTTTTTTTATTTTTTATTTTTTTGTGTGTGTTAAAAACAATAACGCACTTGGCCAAAAATAGACCGAAACTTACAAAATTCTGCGGTTTATTTGGAATTATAAACTTACACTTTTATGTAAAGTAACCCACCTGCATTGAATTTGGTTACTTGTAAAATATGTGATATGTAGTGTATGTGCAAGATAATCCAGAGTTACAAAACTAAAAGCAAAATTTTCCTTAGAATTCTAAATATAGCAAACGAGACATCATGAATAAAACTCACACGAGGTTTACGATAGCAATTATTTATATTAACCTAAATTAAGAAATTATTTTAATTGGTCAGTGAACTAGACATATAATAAATAGAATTTACAACAATTTATTAAGAATCAATGTGCAGATAAAACAGGCTCTGAAGGACAAAATGCACAAATAAAAAATATCATTATGATTTTACTAGAAATTAGATAGAAGGTCTTATTACACATTAATTTTTACCAAAAATCCAATGAATAATATTTTTTTGAATGAAGGGTCTATTTTTAATTGGTAATTAGTGTAAGATGCCTATTTTGTTTTATATTTTAAACGAAGGTATTTGAATAAATTTAAATATCATTTAATTAATAAAAACATGTTATATATTACCTAAATTACCCTTTATGAAATTTGCACAAAAAATATGGACTGCAAAGTTCATATTGCAGTGAAATATGGACTGCAATATAAACTTTGCGTTAGAAATATGGACTGCAAAGTTCATATTGTAGTAAAACATGGACTGCAAAGTTCATATTGCAGTCCATATTTTAATGCATATTGATATTTTTTAGTTTATTTTAAGGGTTGAGATGTCATTTTATAATAAAAAAAGACACATGTCATATTATCAATAAAATAAAAAATAAATTCTTTATTTATAAAAAAATTATTCTTTAGTTTTAGTGTGAAAATCTTTATCTAATAAGAAATTTTTTTTTAATTGTCCCATGATTTTAAGGGGGACTGCGGTACAATTGTGGACTGCGATACGCCACTTAGCGGCAGTCGCATAAATAATAAAGTCATCTGTATGACCGACTGATAAACACGAAGGCACGGCAGCCTTGGGGCAAATCTTCTTCCTCTCGTCTTTCTTGTTCCAGTTCTCCCTCCTGAAACTTTCATTCATTCATTCAATACATTATAATAATAATAATGTTGAGTGGCTCTCGCTTAACCCACCACTTGCGAGAATTCAACCACCACCAATTAGGGTTCACTCTTTGCTGTGCCAAAACCGTCCACCTTTCCTATTTCATGCTCAATCCACCTCCCGTTGCATTTTCAATCAACAGTTTCAAAAATTCTTCTTCTTCTTCTTCCTCCTCGTCCTCATCGTCAAATTTGGATTTTGGAAGCTCTCTTGTTGGCTGCATTCAGTCCAATTCTCCTCGCGGAGGCGAAATCCCTATTCATCCCGATACTTTCAGGTTGCCCTCGTCTTCCAATCTGTAATTGCTCTTTTCTTTGTTTCCTTAGAAAATGCTCCATTTATTGTTTACTGCCCTGTTGTAGTGGTTTCCTCAATATGGGAAAGGGTGAAAGTTGGAATTTTTCCCCACAGATATAATGTGAAATTGGTTAAACACTTCCGAGATTATATTATCAATTACCTCCATTCCAAAGAGTTCACTATCCTTTTTGAAGACCAATTCTCTTTTGAGACATAACTAACCAATGCACCAAATGTTATGATAGTTATCAACTTCTATTCTTAACAGTTGATTATGTTGAAACTAGTGTACGCTTAGAAAAATGTAGAAAGATAAACATGGACTCGTAGTTTGGGATTCAAGGAGCAATGCCCGATAAGTATGTTTATTCTACTCATTTTATTTTGTCACAAATTTGTACATTCGACTAGACTTGGGTATTTTTGCGGGATGCATCAACAATGGAGTATTGAGATGTTGGTTTAAGAGAATCTCATCTTTTCTATTATTCCTTCATTATATTTGTCACTTCTAGAGTGCACATTCATTAAAACATTCTACACACATCACAAATCAATGTTGTAGAATTTGCACGTCCTGTCTTTTATATTGTGCTTTTCCAAATGAGTCATGAGCTTATTATTTATGTATCTGATTTTTTTCTTTGTACAAAGCCGCCAAGAAGATGATCGCGAGCCTCCATCCGAACAATTGTCCTCTATTGCAGGTTCCATCCTAATCATTTCGTTAATCCTTTTATGCTTGTAAATATACACACACATAAATTAATAAGTAGGCACCAAATGTACAAGAATACAAAGCCAACAATGAAAAGCTTTCCAAAACTCAAAGATGGTGTAATTGACAACCTTAAAAAAAACGCTTAGTATCAAATTCCCTCATGTCTCCTATTGACATTTCACTGTCTTCAAATGTTTTGTCTTTTTCTCTCCAGTCATATGCTATGGGAAATCACAGCGCAATTGTTTACATCATACGACTTCAGATTTTAGCAAAAATAAGCTTTTGTGCGTGTTCCATGAATCCATATTCAAAAGATAGAATGTTCCTACGTTTATTTGAGGAGTATGTTTAACCCGTAAAAGTGCCATTAGCATGTAAGACCCACTAGCTTGAAACCACAATGCTTCAAACTCGTTAATGCTTGGCTCTATGTTAATATTTAGTTATATGGGTTTCATCATTACTGTAGATTGCACTCAATCATGTCATTCCCGCCTTAACTGTATATTTAGTGCCAAGATGAATTCTAGTCCTATTTGCGGTTGATAACACATTCTCCCCCAAATAACAACCTTGCAACATGCGAGTACCTAAAATGGATTTCTTGCAGCCTATCATGAGTACTTCTAGCACTCTTGCATGTCATATAGTAATCAAAATTGTATCTTGTCTGTTTACCCTCTAGTGCCATGTGGAGTTATCTCAAATGATGTTATTTTCTTAAAAGGTACTGAAGTCAGAGTGGGAATCAAAATTTGAGACATAGTTCTATTAAGTTTAGAACTTGAGTCAAAATTTGACACTTGTTGGACAAAGTTTTTTTGGAATGTTTGATCTCTCTCTCTCTCTCTCTCTCTCTCTCTTAATTGACTATTTCATAATTGAAATCTTGATGATATGTGGCAGAGTTTATATGACACATGATTTGTCAAACATCTTGTCCTGTATGCCTTTTCAAAACAGCATAAAATTGTGATTTATACGTTTTTCCTGTTTGTCAATGCATGCTTTATGCCATTCTGGCATGCTTTTTACCTTTTGCCTTAGCTATAGGAAGACCTTGCCATCTTAAATAAATATGGTTTCTGGCCGCTAAAGTTAAATTTCACAGGGATGTGCTAGTCACATAACATTTTTCTTTTAATTTTGGATAGGTACCTAACAAAAACGGGGTTAAATGTTCATTTTCAATTGTTCAAGGGATGTTACTGCAAACTTTTAAACTACCGTGGCCAAGTGCCAAAAATTGAAGTGGTTTAAGGTAATCTACTCCCTATTTAGCTAGTAAGTCTAGGGATTTTGTTCATCCAGACAAATGTCAGGAGTTTTCAAAAAGGGAGTTTAACTTCTAGAATTAGGATTATGTAAAGATTGTGAACAGTTTATTTTGTTCAATAGAGATCAGCTTACAGAATTTTAAGAACGATGCTTTTTTATGTGATGCAACCCTAGTTCTTGGTGTGATGGCCATGGGAAGATGCCTAGAGTTTATTTTAGTCTTTTTGTGTACCCCAGCACAAGCAAAGTTAAAAATCAAGAGACTGCTCTTCCATCATTCACCATCCAAAATTTCCTGATGCTTGAAAAGTAAACTCCTGAATTTACTCATGCCAATCATGGAATATATATCTTTTAATGTATGTCCTTCGCTAATCATCATGGATGGAATGCCATAATGAATTTAGATGTCTGCTTGGTGAATGTATTACTTTTGGGACATAATAATGTATGTCCTTTGCCAATCAGATGCTGATTGGGCAGGCTATCCGTCCGATAGACGCTCAACCACTGGATATTGCATTTTTGTTGGGGGTAATCTTGTGTCATGGAAGAGCAAGAAACAATCCGTTGTGGCTCTATCCACTGCTGACACAGAATATCGAGCCATGGCTAAAGCAACATGTGAGTTCATTTGGCTAAAACAATTACTCCTGGAGCTAAAGCTTATGGAGGTTCAGCAGATGAAGTTAATATGTGATAATCAAGCTGCTTTCCATATTGCCTCTAATCCTGTCGTTCATGAAAGGACCAAGCATATAGAGATTGACTACCACTTTATTCGCGAGAAGATTCTTTCAGGGGACATTGCTACTGGTTATGTTAAGTTAAATGACCAACTAGCAGATATATTTACAAAGTCTCTCACGAGTCCTCGGGTCAATTATATCTGTAACAAGCTCGGAACATACAATTTGTATGCTCCAGCTTGAGGGGGAGTGTTAAATATTATATATAGATATTAGCTGTACATTCCTAGATTAGATAGTTTCCTAATTTAAGTAGTTGACTAGAATAGTGATTGCTACTGTATAAATACATACTCTCCTATTGTGAATAATATAACAATTCTTCTCACAATCTCTCATAATCTTTACAATTTGTTTAGTCATAACAAGTAAACTTATAATTTCTTGGTCTTCATTTCACCAGGAGGGATAGTAGCTTTAGGAAAGTTTGACGCCCTTCACATCGGTCATCGTGAACTGGCAATCCAAGCCGCGAAGGTTGGGGTCCCATTTCTTTTATCTTTTGTTGGCATGGCTGAAGTGCTTGGCTGGGATCCTAGGTATGATTTTGTTATGCTGTTTCTTTCTTTCCCTCTCATTCATGGTAAAACCAAAAAATAAAACATTGGGAATTGAATTTGGCGGCAGAGAAGAGGAACAAAGGCAAGGGTAGTATCTGCACATAGTGCAATATGTTCATCCTTGCGTGTTATATTGAATTTTCGAGTATGATCAAATTTAATAAATAGTTTGACAGTTAATGTTGAACCCATTATGATGTGAATCATTTCTAACAGGGCTCCTATAGTTGCCAAATGTGACCGCAAACGGATTTTCTCCTCTTGGGCTCCATACTGTGGAGAAATGACTCCCAAAGAATTTGAAGTTGATTTTTCAAAAGTTCGGTATCTCTCTCCACGAGAATTTGTTGAGAAGTTATCGAACGAGCTTGGAGTACGTGGTGTAGTAGCGGGTACATGAGTTTAGTAGTTTCATTGCTGTTGCTTCTGTTGTTCTTATCTGTTAGGATTTTTTTACTTTGCCCCCTGTAATTAAAGCAAAATTAGACTTAACCCCCCAACCCCAAAGTTATGACCCCCAGTTTTCATAATCACTTGACTTTGACTTAACCCCCCATTTTTATGTAATTCTTTGAGATTCCCCCATATGCAAGAGGCAAAGTCTAATGATTATGAAAACTGTGGAGTGAGTCTAATTTCACATATAAAAAAGGGGGGCAAAGTCAAAAAAGCCCTATTTGTTACTACTGATGGTTGATTTTCACGAACTCCACAACTATTTTCATGGTAGGCAAAAACTACCGATTTGGATTTAGAGCGGCTGGTGACGCATCAGAGCTGGTGCGACTGTGCAAGGAGTATGGTTTAGGAGCATACATAATAAATTCTGTAATGGACAGGTATCAAGATTCTAGAGAAATGGGCCCAAGTGATACGAAAGAGCAAGGACAGGTGTCATCTACTCGAGTTCGCCATGCTCTTGCCAGGGGAGATATGAAATACGTGTCTGAACTTTTGGGTCGCCAACATCGTCTCATATTAATTGCAAAAGAGAAGGAAGGATTTACCACAAATAGAAATAGGGTGTCGGCCCCAAGGTCTTGTTTGTTAAATCTTCCACCTAAGGTGGGTCGATATGAGAACTGTTCTCTTCTGACTGGTGGTGCTTATAGTGTTGTACCATGCAGAGTACTCATTGATACTACACATATTCATTTAGAATTGGATGAGACAGATGTTTGTATTAACAATACTTCTCAAGAATTTCAGTTCTTGGGTATCGACTTTGGTGATTCGGGATCTTAATGGTATTTAAATTTGTGCATTTTCATTTCATTTCAGTAAAATGATTCCTGGATTGTGAGCTCATCCTTGTCAGAAATACGAGTAGATAATTCTTTTGCAGTTTATGCTTGCCTACTAATATATTTCGTTTTTGCTGTTTCAAGTTTAAAAAAATGAAAAAGCTGATTCTCTAAACTACATAATACTTAATATGTTATGGGTTAATATCACGAGGTTGATATATGGCTGGCCTTCTTGGTGTGGCTGACGATAAAAACCGCCTTTCTCTGTGAACCTGCCAAAGTTGGAATCTATGTTCTAAAATGGTGATGCAGAACATATTCATGAATACCCTTCTTTCTGTTTTGATATGACATATAAGCATATATTTTTTATATTAATGAACTATGCCATCCTATCAAAACAAAGATACATGCATTTATAAGCTGTTTAGTTCATTAATATGTTTGATATTAGTGACTACGACATAAGCATTTATATGCGTAAGAATTCTGCTTCAGTTTAGTTGTTACAGGTCGGGGAATCCAGAATAGGACGGCCAGCGAGCCCTTGGCGATTGAGCTCACCGAGGGAGTTTAGGGATGGGAAATACCCAACAGAGCACCGCCAGTAAGAGTGTATTCTTGTCAGTATTTTACACTGATATCCGTGCCTGCACATACATACACATATCCGTACTGCATATTTTAGGTGTACATTGAGTTTATCTCGTGACTGAATGAAAAGTTCAGAATCCTCTGTGTACACTTTCTATGGGCAAGAGTCAGATCTTTGGACTTTGACGTGGCTGGATTTAGGTCTGAGTTAAAGGATATCATGGCATGTTTAATTCTAAGTGATGTTGTAAAGTTGTAATTTTTTTGTCTAGTTTAGTTCGCTACTACACATGGGAGAATATGTTGGAAAATGTCCGGATACTCACTCCCCTTACATACGTCCGAGGAAAAGCAATAGAATATAAATAATTAAATTTAATGGTGGTCAAACTAACTTCTCTTTAGGTTATAGGGGAGTATGTCTTAATCAGAAAATCTTTTTCTGTCTGCTCCTTTAACAATGAAAGTAAGTAAACGAAAAAAGGGTTACCTTTAGCATGGTAAATTACTGACATGGTTTGTTTTCTTGTCTTGTGGGAAAATTGAGCTAATTCCTCGAAGGTGAACTACTGAGATTGTCATAATAACTGGAGAGATCATAAGCTCCCTTCAAAATTTGTATTTATGAATTTAAAGATTACTTTGAGAACCCTAAGATGGGTCTTTCTGGCCAAAGTGCTTGTGAACTTTAAATTATATCAAAGTTGGATCTAGCTTATTATGAGATGTGATTATGCACTCCGTTATTCGGAATGGGAAATTCCGAACCACTTTGCTCCCCAGTAGACTATCATGGGTAACTTTCTTATTTTTTTAAATGGTGGGATATACAAATGGGAGTAACCCTCCCAGGTTAATAATCCCTTGCAGGGATTTGAGAAACTGCCTCAAATGGGTTTGTACTTGTCTCTGGCAGACTAAGCCTGCTTGTCCATCACTCTCAAGCCTTTCTGTAAGACTTGCCTTCGCTCCCTTTAAACATTTGTTTGTTCACTATTCGTAAGGGATTAATTTTGAAGTGTGTTTGTTTAACTATCATGTATAGCATTGATAATTCAAATTAAAATTGAGATTTTCTCTGAGGCCATTTGTGAGAAATTCTTGTGATGGTGCAAACAAAAACCCAACTTTGATTAACTGGAAATTTTCAGGTCAAAATCAACACAGATGGGAGCAACGTAGATAATCCAGGTCCTACTCTTGTGAGGGACAAGCACAAGGCACAAGGCATACGGGGTTTATGCAAAATTGAAGTTGCTGTCCTCATTGAAGGAAGAGATTTGGGTCATTAGGAGATGAATCGTTCTCACTCGGACATGGGAGAGATTCCAGGTCCAAGTTTCACTAAGAGAAAGTTTGGGGTGGGATTTTCTTGTTTGTAGTTAAGGGGAGAGAGATTTAGATCTCCCTTTTCTCAAAAAAATTAAAATAAAATATGAGTGGAAGAATACCGCCCCTCTCAAGTGGCAGTGAGACTTATCAATCAATACGAGAAGAATCAAGCACCCATATATATAAAGCTCTCATTGAAGATTGCCTAATCAAAATGCACGATCGACCATACTCTGAGAGAATGAAAAGCACATCGGCTAAAATGGAAGGCTGGGGGGGACTTTGAAGTGCTGAACTTTTGAGGGATCCTCCAATTGCAGTGAAGGAGCTTGTGCATTTGGTTTTGCCTACTGCAGGCATATAGCCATTTTTTTTGTTTTGCTTTCTGTTGTAAAAGAAAAACCAGCAGCTGATCATGTTACGAACATTTTTTTTCACTCAGGAAATTAAACATAGTTCCTCCAACCACCTTAAAAATTGCTCTTATTCCAACAAGAAATTAGAGATAATCCGTGTGAGTAAATATAAGAAATTGCTTCGTCTTACACAATCAAAGTTGGTCAATTGACACGCAAGAAATCATACATAAGGTAAATAATTGCCTTTTTGAGAGATAAAGTGGATTTCAACTTCTTTTGAGGAGTTTGGTGCACTCCTTTTTTAACAGCCAAAACAGTAATATTATGACCTACCCAGATCGAGAAAATTTCGGGTTCGAATCTCACTCAAGATGGAGAGAGTTTCTTTCTTAGTTGTGAAAGAAAAAGACTTAAACCTTGAAAAAAAAAACAGACATATTATGACCGGTCCTTTTAATGGATTTCACTTTTATTTTATTTGTCTTCCTCTCTGATTTATAACAAGTGCTTAAGGTCCAGTTTTCCCTCTGTTTTTTTCCCCTTCTCTGGGAGGGTGGGATGGATTCATATCCATCACTTCTTTAATAGATTTTTTTAATATGAAATGAAAGTATAATGAGGCCAGAATGCCAACAAGATTACAGCCCATCTAAATACTACATTTGCATTAGCATTTTCACCTCCCCCTTTTTCCTTTTTGGTAGTTTTATTGTCAAAACATATATAACTTCTGCTCATGCAAAATTTTACAATAAAAGCTTAACATACAAACACTCGATACTAAATTTGCATTCGCATTTTCACCTTTCCCTTTTCCTCATACACTTGTCAATGATTATCCCACAATGCATTTTCCGTTGCCTTGAGAGGCAGTGCAATAGACTATGATTTGCCAATTAACCAAGAAATCAAACAAACTAAAACATGAATTGGTGAAATTTACTCGCAAAATGTTATCCCAATCAAGCTCTTCGCCAGTTCACATCAATCACTTGTCAAATAACAATAAGCCTCATACGCATTTGGCAGCATAACTCAGACAATTTTCAGAACAAGTGCATGGGCGACAAGTAACCCTAGCTTTGCAGATTCTCTTGTACTATGAATTTGACTAAGCTTATGGCCATTCCTGCAAATAGTAGGACCCCACCCACATGGAGGACCTGCACTTATGAATGATAGGAGTTCAGAGGAGCCTTAAAAGGTTCAAGATTCTATTCCCCTCCACCACAAGTCTAAACATCTTTCATCTATCTTGCAAAGTACTTGAGTTTTCATTTGGTCAACAAATTTTGTTTCAATTTAGTAGAAACTGCAATGACCCTAGTGTCGTGGTCAGGACACTATATGTGCTCCGGTGTAGCTACACATTGTGCGTGTTCGTCCCACATCGCCTTGGTGAGATTAACTGATATGCTATATATGTGTGGTCACTAAATTTTTATAGCCTTAGGGCGAAAAGCAAAACCTAGCAAGTTCGAGAATATATTATCAAAGCATAGTTTCCCTTTTAATTCAATATCACTAGCTTATCCACGTGTGAAACATGCTATTCGGCAAACATAATACTGGATATGTCACACTAAAATACCTCAGACTGCGACGAGTATTAAATATAGATGTCTAATGCATTAGATTTATTGTCCGATAAGAAATAATGCGCATGCATTTCAATACGTTCAATGTACCAGAAAATTAGTGCTTGGATTGTGAGACTTTCTGATTTGGAAGGAGCAAAATTGATTGATAACCACTACCAAATTCTAGACTAATATAAGCAATATTTTCATAGAAACGGGAGACAAAAATTTACACTGTTGGGCTTAAGAATAAAGAGAGGAGACATATGTGAGTGTCATTGCCTACATAAATTATCACCTCAAAAATGAGGTGATGTGGAGTAAAACTCAAACAAGAAAGATGGGAAGCAAATACCCATGTAAGAACTAAGTAGAGGCCCCATTCTTTTCCTTCCTTTTTCTTCACTTCTCTTGGCAAAAGATATCATTGGAATGTCATCAGGAATTCACTTCTCTCTAAATCTTCATGATCAACGGCAAAAAAAAGAAAATGCCACTTCATCGTGTTATAATGATGACTACTTCAACCACGTTTTACTTTTTCGAATTCTAACTCATCTAAAAAGCCTTTTTCAATATTCCCTCTCTGTTCAAAAGGAACACCAAGAACCGATAAAGACCGTGAATACTCATTACTCTGTCAAACTTCCCCCTTTTTCTTTTCCCTTCCAAAAATTGTGTATAATACAACGGCAAGACTAATTGTCTACGGGTCTAGCCTTTTCATTCGACCAGGAAAGTGATTAAAGAACTCCGGTTGCCCATCCTCCATAGAGTGATTAAAGGGTGCTTTACGCTTCCTAAAAGCAGCCTCCACATTCTGACTTTCACCCTTAAAATTCCACCCACTTCTGGAGAAACCAAAGGGATCATTAGCAGTCTCCATGGGAAAGAACGAAAACACCTTGTTTTGAGGGGGCAATAGATTGCATATCCTATCCCTGTCTTGACAACTGCTAGAACCAATATTAGCAGTACTCGAGCATGGTTCTGAAGACATACCCAACCTCAAGGATAAGTCACATGCTGCAAGATCAGGTGCCTTCTCTTGGTTGTCTCTCAAATGTGCTTCGGTGATTCTGTTTGAAGCATTTTCTTCACCCCTGTGAGAGGAGAACAAGTTTTGCAAGCAACCCATTTGAGCAGGCTCGGTGATCAATGGGAAAATTGGTCTGCCAACAATTATATTGTTTGAGTTTGTTTGGGTTTGGAAGCCCGACTGGAAGGGTTCGGGTTGAACATGGGTGCCCGTATACAAGGGATAAACACGACCCACATTCACTGACACGCTACTTTCCGCTGAGATGAAGTGGTTACTTCTGGGAGAAGGAAATTTCTCGTATGGCGAAAGAAAACTGCCAGAAGTTGAGGAGATATTTTTATTCTGCTGCATTGCATGTCTGTTTGATTCTGATACCGAATGAGTCAAGTTCATGGGAGTAGGTCTCTCAAAGATGGACTGATTGGGAGGATGGAATGATAATGTGGTATTTTGTTGTTCGTTGACTGCACCATCCAAATTTTTCGTAGCTACAGATGCGGATTCTTGATTTCTTGAGCTGAGGTAAGTTCTTGGATTACTATGTCTTTGGCTTCGAGATGCTCTTACAGGAACACAACCCAGATTAAGTGCAGCTGAACATCATGAGGAAGTGGGGATAAAGAGACATAAAAAGTATAAATGAAACCTATTGATGCAAACTATAGCTAACAACAAATGACTTTGAACACAAAGTATGATGCAAGAATGAACTGATTTATGAAGATAACCTAGTAACAATACTAGGCAGCAGCAGCAGCAGCAGCAAATAGAGTTGCACAATTTTGTAGTTGAATTCAAGAATGTGAAATTGAACAATGATTTGGAATGGGTACCTTCAACACAAGGCGGCAGCAGCTCTCCAGTTTCAGTACTCTCATCTCTCCGAATTATCGTATTAATGGCATCACTAACTCGGTCCCATAGTGTTTCAAGATCCATGTACTCAGCCTAACCAATGAAAATTTTGCCAACATAAATAAAGGTAAAAACAAGTACAGAGCATTTAATCCAATAAACAAAAACCCAAGTCATTAATGTATGACAGAGACCTCAGAATTGGCTTTGGAGTACATGATTTCCTCAGCTTTCAACACTACACACGGAAGCTTCTCTTGCCATTCTCTGTTCTTTTTAGTAGCAGGTTTATGACTTCCATGGACGACCCTGATCAAACACTTGGTGGGCATTTTAGAAACAAACCAACAAGAAAAAGATTTGACACATAGTTAAAATCAGCCAAAAAAAAAATACCTAAAAATCTGTTGAATGATTGAACCTCTCATGGGTTGGTGCCTATCACTGTGCCAAGCCCTTCTCACGCACTCGTAAGGTCTTGGGCCTGGCCTAGGCATCTTCAAATCAACCCCTCAAAATATTCACACACACAGAGGGAGTGTAAACAGAGAAATCCGGGAAATCTTCTTTACAAACAAAAGAAAACAATTCCCTACATGGGTATTGAAATTTGAAGTGTGCCCTTGCTTTTCCTTTCCCCCAATTTGAAAACCCCAGTTGCAATCGCACTTTTTTTTCTATTCTATTCTAGAGAGAGAGAGAGAGAGAGAAAGAGAGTGGGGTTCAATAATCTAGTAATTTGACAAACCCCACCATCTCAAAAGAACTGTCTCCATAAATGCTTATTTTCTTTCCCGGGAGCAAAAATGGGGCCAAAGATAATGGGAGGGGCTTTACCCACCAATTGTAATAGAGAGAAGTAGGGGTGGGGGGCTGCTCTTCATTTGTCTTCGGGGGATGTGTAGAGGGAGCTTAAAAGCTTTTAGTTGGAGAGGCATTTTCAGGACATTAAAGGCCTTCTCTCTGCTGTCTACATTCACTAAAAAGGAGGAATCTTTTTTTATATTGAGCTTTCATTTCCATTGTTCTCATATGCCAATGGTATGGGCAATGGCCCCCCATCACTTGAGCACTATATATATAGTACATTGAACTCATTTGTAGCCTTGTGGAAAGAAACAAACAAGATTTATCCACTCCTCTTTTACAAGGAAAAGGATTAACGCGTACTATTCTACTTACTGTTCACGTACATAATGAGTCATAAGTTAAATTTATTTATTTATTTATTTATTTATATAAACAATAAAGCCTTTATGCATATTAAATAGGTAACACATTCTCACACAGATGATTATTATTTCTATTTTATGGTATATTTAACATGTATTCTTAAAATATCTCTAATGGACTTAGTTACGCATAAGATCACCTCTATCAAGTTATATGAAAATTTTCATCCGTTTAACCTTGAAATGGAAGGTGTTAGGAAAAATGGGTAATGGAGAGAGGATACAACTCCATCTCGCATGCAACCATTAAATGGATAAAAATGAAATGCCACGCAAATCGACAAGGAACAGAAAAAATGCTCTTAAATGCAATTGTCAATAATAATTATCATGTTTACATAGCAAAAATGAGAATATAAATTATGAGATTGACCTTCTACTTTTAAACGGTCTCTTAAACAATCTTTTATTGTCACGTCTTCATTTATGTATAACTACTTTCTTTTTCAAGTTTTTAAATAATTTAACTTTTATTTTATGAATTAGTTTTCAATAAAAAAAATGTATTGTTGAAAAGTATGAATCAAGACCTATTGAACAAGATTCATATTGTATATAAATTTATGAATTTTGTGATAAACAATCTTTTAGCCAATAGCATTAGAGATACTTTTTTGGGGGGTGATATTTGCACCCTCTTATTTTATCATCAACACCCCTTAAAGATTTTACTAATATTAAAATAAAATTTTATTCCCATCACCCTCCTATTTCATTTTTTTTTACCCAATGGTTAAAGCAACTAACTATTGTAATTAACTTAATCAAATCAATTAATTAACTTTTGAATAAGAAATCCCTCACCACCCTTCACCACTTCCTTTCCCAAGAAAAGACTTATTCTCTTGCACCTTCCATCTTCACCCACCAAAAATCCCATTTTGAACAAGAAATCAAGCACTAACAATATTACTTTAAATGATAAAGCATAAAAAATCATGGGTAGTGAGTCTAATGATATAGAAATTGAGGAAATGAACAAGGTCAAAGATGGTGGTGATGTGAGGACAAAGACAAAAATGGTGCTACATATAATGATTTAAAAGATAAATATAGGTCAAAAGAGGTATATTTATTTTATTGTTACCTTATCTTTGTGCATTTTAATCCTCAGTTGATGAATATTGCAAAACCAAAGTTTAAAAGTTTATAAAAAAAACATAGCTAAATAGAGTTGTGATATTTGAACCCAACAAGTACTCGCCCCATATTGGTCAAGTGTTATGCACATCACTCATCCCACACTGGCCAAGTGTTATGCATATCACTTGTCCCACATTGGCTGAGTATATTTCTGAAAGAATCTTGAATCGAAGTACCAAACTTTTGGTTTTTTGAACCCAGCAAGTACAAAGTTTAAGATGGCTAAGTGCTATACAAAGAACTCGTTCCATATATTTTGGCCTAGTATATGTTGCTTCAATAATCTTAAATTGAAGTATATTTAACGAATCAATCTGTAAAATCTTATCTAAAATGCGCTGATAGTTAGGTATAATACGCTAACATGTATAACGAGTCTATATGAACACACTCATCCATAATGAGTTGAGTCATTGAAATTTTTCGGATAATTTATTACTTATATAATTGGAATATTTCAGGACCCAAATTGCCTTGATTTTTTCATATGGAATAATATTTCTCTTCTTTAAAAATTTATTTCATTACAATTCAATTACAAGCAATTACTAAAGTTAATGGGGATTATCATTATACTGAGCATATCAATGAAGAAGAGGGTCATAAAGCTCTTAATCCCGATGTTAATCAACAGCCTATGGAAATAGAGCCTCTTTTTCAAATGAAATGTTTTGACTTTAATTTGGATGTCGACGAAGGTTATAATCTCAATGATAAAGTACCTATTAATCCAAGTTATGGTGACCAATCATTTCATCTTAGTGTCTCAACTGGTCGCCATAGTTTAGATTTAATAGAGTATAACCATAATTCACCAAAACCTATTGACGTGACTCGTGTGTTTATAACGAATAAAATAAGTATAACGAGTATTTGAGTCATAATTTTGTAGTACTTATTTTCTTAGAAGATTTAAACCACTAACATTTCATAATTTTGGATTTTGTAGATATTTGAATATCGGCATGCTCTGGTATATCAGTAAGTAAAGAAAATGAGATCAACACTACAATCGTGGCCAAAAAATCAGACCACGGTACTAGTAAAAGAAGGCCAAAGCTTTTTTAGGTTATAAAATAAAAGGTAAATATCGCAATAACCGTAAAGAAGAGAAAAAATGAACTAAAGTGCGATATTGCTAGAAGGAAATATAATTGTCCATTTTCAATTCGTGGTTTGAATCTCAGTGGGGATCGATGAAAGGTACATGTCATATGCGGAGTTCATAATCATGAGTTACCAAAAATTTTAATGAGGCATCAAATGCAAAAATATTGATCAAGCATGTGAATAAGTTTTTTAATAAAATGACAATTGCCAAAATAAAATCAAAAGATATTCCTTATTAAATCAAAGGTCATATTGACCGAATAACAATTCACCGATCCCACAAGTTATGGGCATGCGGAATAGGCTTCGAATCGAAAAGCGACCGCTTAACACGAAGCTTAAACTTAGATGTATAAAGAAATTGGTAATTGTGGGGTAAAATCAAAAGACCCACCAATCATAAATAATGATTATGATTGGACAGTCTTTTGTGTATATGTATCTCTCATTTAATTTATTGCGAAGTTTAACTCTTATGTAATTTTTGTGAGGATGCAGCTCTCACGTAATTTTTTGTGAAGATGTAACTATCATTTAAGTCTTTATGAAGCAAATGAAGAAATGACTGTCTATGTTTTTTTGTCATTACAAGTCATGTGTCATTACAATATGTAACTCTCATGAAACTCTCATATTTGGGTTTGTTTGGCCTCAGTTATTGGTCAAGTATTAGATGTTCAATGTCGAGTGAGTTTCAATGAATACATTTTTCTTATAATGCCGAGTAATACCATACTCACTCACAAAAAATTGGTCAAGTTTATCTCAAAAAATGGATAGATGCCTAAGTTATTGTTCAAGTGCCAGATGCTTAATGTCGAGCGAATACCATTAAGAATACTCTCCCTATAATGGTCGAGTACTAGCACATTCACTCACCATAAATTAGCTGAGTATATCTCAAAAATAGGTTGTGGCCTAAGTTATTGTTCAAGTTTCAGGTGCTTAATGTGAATTGAGTACTAATGAAGATAGTTTCCCTATAAAAGCCAACAATATTCACTCACCATAAATTAGCCAAGTATATCTAAAAAAAGGTAGTAGCCTAAGTTATTGTTTAAGTACCAGATGCTTAATGTGGAACGAATACTAATGAAAATAATCTCCTTATAATGACCGAGTATTACCAGATTCATTCACCATAAATTAGCTGAGTTTATTTTAAAAAAAAAGCAGTTGCCTAAGTTACTGTTCAAATACCGGATGCTCAATGTGAAGCAAGTACCAATGAACATATTCTCCCTATAACGGCCGATTATGACCATATTCACTCACAAAAAATTATTCTAAGTTTATCTCAAAAAATGGGTAATGGCCTAAGTTATTATTTAAGTACCAAATGCGTAATGTAGAGCGAGTACCAATGAAGATACTCTCCATATAATGGCCAACCATGACCATATTCACTCACCAATAATTGTTCGAGTATGACCTAGAGATGATTAAATAACCCACTATTTTTATTAACATCCATGGACTAATATTCAGCTTAAACTGCCAAATAAACCAATTGGATATGAGTAGTTATTATTTCAATCACTATATCAAAGCAACATTAATTACTATTTCAAACACCATGTTAAAACAGATAATAAACACCATTTGAAGCACCAAGTATTAAAGTAAAAACATGTCCCAAACACTAAACTACTAAAATACCAAAAATCATAGCATTTAAACATTCACTAAATGTTGAAGTACAAACATTAAACTACTTAACATCAAAACATAATGGTATTAACTAATTAAACATCTAAACATTCACCAAACTACTTTTTCAACTTCTTTGACAAAGGTTTGCCCTTTGCCAATGGTTTTCGTTTTACCCTCGTTTTGGATGAAGTTGTTGCAAGGGTAGATGGAGTTATAGTTACTGTTGCAGGGGTGGATGTGGTTTGCATGAAGAATTCGGGCCTCTTCTTTCTCTTACACTCTTGTTCGATTTTCTTATCTATGATTTTAGCGAATAAAATAATATTATATACCCTATTAGCCACAAGAATTATGTCATACACTTGGGTATCCCTGTGAGAATCCGGACCCACGACCCAAAATTGTCATCTTCTTTTATTTTGAAAGAAAACTTGTTTTGTAGAGTCGTCAGTTCTGTTTTACAATAAAACAAACGAAAGATCGTACAAAAGATAATTTGAAACCAAACTATCTTTCATATGTTTGAAACCAGAGATTTATTTGATAACTTGTTTCGTTAGGGTTCGGGAACTACGTTACGAATTGAAAAAGTGTTAGGCACCCAATTCACCTTTCCGGTCTCTTAATGGATTATGTATTTAATTCCTATCTTGCAAGTAGTTTGAATAGTTTTTAAAATAGTCCTTTTCGGATAAATTTAATTTAAAATTGTATTTTAAAATCAGACTCGAGCTTTGCAAGCGCCTATGTATTCATTCGAATAATGAAATCAGAGTCTCGTAGTTTCATTTGTTGGAAAACTATTTTTGTATTTTGTTTTGTTTTGAAAACGTGTCAAAACAAATTTTAGTTTTCTTGTAAAACTCAGAAAAGACTAATTTTGAAAGTAATGAACTTCTTTGTAAGTTATCTAACTTTCTGTATTAAAATTCGTATTTAAATATGGTATTAAAATTCAGGAGAGTTATAGAGAAATGTACCTAATGCGCTTGAAGAAAAACGAGGACCGCTTGCTTGTTCCTTTCTCACTTTAGAACTTTCTCTCTCTAAAAACTTTATTTCTCTCTAATTCTCTCTCTAAAACTTTATCTCTTTAGAAATTCTCTCTAAAAAGACTCTCTAATAATCTTAACAGAGTTTCTCCTTTCTAAAAACTCTATTGAGTGTTGATAATCCTAAATGAGACCTCAAGGGTCCTATTTATAGAGAATTTTTTTACTAAAAAAGCTCTAAAATAGGCCAGTCGCAAGGGGTAGCCGCAGGGGGTGCGGCTAGGACCTGCGATTGGAGCGTGCGGCTAGGACCTGCAGTTGGAGCCCAGCCGTACGGCTGGTAGGTAGCCATGCGGTTGAGGGCTGTAGTTGGGGTCTAGCCATACGGCTGGCAGGTAGTTGTGCGGTTGGGGGGTTGCGGCTGGCACGTCAAAAGTGCCCTGAAACAACTAAAAACTCAATTTTTTCTAATAGGGCGCTGCCCCGCGACCTAACCAGGCAGGTCAATCCCTCATCCTAATAAACGAAGCGGTAACATTGGTCGTATCAGACTCCGGACAGATTTAAAGTCAAAGTCTTTCCTAATAGTCTTCTACATGCATGATGACTCAAGACCTAATGTGAGATGCTTGTTTTATAAAAGACCAGTGTTCACAAGAGAGTCGTGAATTGGGGTGTTCACAATCACCGCCAAAAGGAGCTCCATGTAGTAATGCTAGTGCATTAATAAACCCTTCATGCTACAATAACACAATTTAGATAACCAAATAAAAAAAGTATGAATATGAAGCATTGATAAAGGAATATAATTTTAATTAGGCATGTAAAATCTTTACCAATATAAAGCAAAATTTGGAAAAATTTGTTTTATATCCGCATGTGGTGCTGCTTTATGCAATTAGGTAATTGTAGTAATTTGCATTATTGTCCTTTATATAATATTGTTGCTTTTAAAACTTTTGGGGTAATGTGATCGATGTCCATATGGAACTTACATGAATTTATTGCAGGGCTTTGGGTTTTCAACTAAATGAAGAGGTAACATTTCTTTCATACTCAAGATGTGATTGCATGTAGTGTTTGTACACCGAAAAAACTTGAGCATGCTTATGGGCACAAGCATTATGTATTAATAGGTTATGGACATGTCGATATGCCAAATTTCAAAATATTAAGACGTGACAAGAATATGGCGATACAAAAACTTTTTTGATAATTTATTTTTTTTAGTGTAAGAATAAAATAAGTAGTGTATTAAGGACTATTCCATCATAAATATTATGCCATTTTAGCAGGAGTCTTGCACCTTAAAATACATACAAATAGTTTAAGAGGTAGAAACACACGAAGTTAAACGCTAAGTCTATCAATTAAAAGGGCTTAAACTGTGATTCCAAAATAACAGAAAAACTCTCCGTCTCAAATTAAGAAATTCAATTTATGAAATAAAAAACACCACGAACAATTAGTATGTTAATTATGCCCAAAAACGTGGATGGATTATATATTAACTAAGAAATTCAAATTATGAAATTTGAAAAATCAAGTAAGAAACTCAAATTATGAATTCAAACCACAAACATATATTGAAACATTAATAACTCCATCCATATGATGGTTAATTACAGAGTATACGACATTGGTTGAGAGACTTTATCGCTAATAAATTCCAAATCAAATATATACAAAGCTATAACCACAAATTATAATAACCCTAAATCAGAACAACAAAATATAATTTTAGGTTATAATTCTAATGTATCATTAAAAAATGGGAGAGATGAGTTTACTTTGTGTGTGTGCTTGCTTTAGAGATGAACTCGTAATGAGGGATGATGAATGGACACGGACACGACGAACGACATATGATAGAGAGATAGAAAGATGAGTGAGGCAACGACCAAAGAGAAGGAGAAAGCGCAATGAGACAAAGAGAAGAAAACGTACAGGGGTGGGGTGAACAGTTACGGTCCATTTAGATTAAAGGGGAAGGATGTAAGAAAATGGTTAATTATGAGATAAATGAATGGAATAAAAAAGCATGAAATTAGTTTATTTTAATTGTTGTTTGGATAGTTAATGATGGATAAGAATGGAGATAATGAATCATGTTTAGATAGAAAGTGCTAGAAAAGGAAACGAAAGGTATGTGATTTAATATAATGTTAACAAATTAAGTTTAAATTTGGAATAAGGTGAGTAATTCATTAAAAAAAATTCATTTACTTCACAACCCTCCCAATATTGGAAAGAAACAAAATAAAGAAATAGAGAGAATTGACATTCCCTTCGTCTCCTCTACACCCCATAAATCTATCAAAAAGAGTGAAATGTAATCATTCCTCTGTTTTTCCTTTTCTTTTCATTCCCTCAATCCAAATGAATGGTTAAGGCACGATATGAGGGGGAGTGCTTTGTTTTAATTCTATTTTTTATTTATATATTTTAACTTTAAAACTAATGAACTTAATTACGTTTTTAAATCAGGGGTGGTGGGGTGGAGTGGGGTGTTTACGATGAAATATTAAAAGTAAAGGAATGTAAGGAATAATAAAGGGTGTTAGTGATAACATAAGAGGATACAAATATCACCCTCTACTTTTTAAGAGTTGTCCATCAAGAATTTTTTTTTATTCTACATAGAAAAGACGTGCTTTCATATTTATGGTTGAAGGTATTCAATCTATTTTTGTATTGAAGATATTCTTGGGGCACAAGTTAACAATTTTCATAATTATACGCTATTTATCTATGTCCCTTTTTTATATTTTTGTACATAATAACACTAATAATTTGCAAAAATAAATAAATTATATAGCAGTGGTATTTGAAAATTTAAAAAAGGAAAATAAATAAATTTTATTTGATACGTAAAGACAAACACAAACCTTGATTTTAAAAATCATTATAATTAATCAAAAAATACTTAACAATTTACAAAGTCAAATTAGATTAATTTGCAAAAAAGAATAATTAATAGAAATTTTGATTTGATTTAAAAAAATTCATTTATTTAACGCAATGATATTATAATAGTGACGTATTGATTTGTATAGAGAAAAACAAACTTTAATACTTGAAAAATGAAAATTGTGGGGAATCGTAAAGTGTTTCTGTATTGGTTGAAAATTTATAAAATATAGACGTACATGTGACACACTACGTTAATAAAGACTTTTGTAAAATAAAAATATCCATTATTAATTGGTGGGCAGTGGATGGTTATACACTTATACTTCAATTTGTTAAGGAAACTTAAAAGGTGTATGGTTATACATATTTTAATTAATTGATAATCACTGGATTTAAGTTATTAATTGATGGTCGGGCTTAAGCATTAGAGGTTTAAGTTATTAATTGGTACTTGGACTTAAGTGTTTAAAAGTAAAAAATAGACCACTTAAAAATCAACAAGTTTTATTTTAACAACAAAAAAATGCCTAACATTTACGGCACCGCACAATGTTCATATATATATATATATATATTTTTTATATCATGAGGTGTTTGGGCCAATTTTTCCCGCATTTTAATTAACCCTTATGAATTTTAGTTTATTACTGGTTGTAATTGCTTTGCTATTGCCGGAGATTGACCTAGAAAGATTTCAGTCGATCCCAGAGTATGAGCCTAGCGGCTATAGCTTGTGGTAATATATATATATATATATATATATTTAATACAAAACACTTTTAACAAAAAATAATAAACACGTAAGTAGGCTCAAAATAATTGGGGGCCCAAGTATACTGGAGGCCTTAGGCGGCGGTCTGTACTCGGGGGGCAATCCTAAATTGCTCAAACCACCACATATGTGGTATAATGATTAGAAATAACCTAGTAACAATTTTTAAAATACTTATATGCAGAAAAGTGGATTTAATTTTTTTTAATGGAAGGTGTGGGCAAATTTAAATCCCTAATTAGACTAGATTAGCTATAATTAAAAAAAGAAAAAAAATGGGTTGAGTTACAATTTTGGTAGGCCCGTAACTAGATCCACCCTTGCACCCGGATCTCGAGTCTCATATGAGATTATGGTTGTTTAGGTATAGAGTAAAAGGCCAATAGTATAAGGATACTACTGGGACAACTTTGAGGTCAACTTGGCGTTGCCAAAATCGATTTTCGAAATCGTCAAAATAATGCTTGGTCAACGGCAGTCACACACCGAGAGCGAGATTTAGTTGAAATGTGCAAAAGCTGTCCTAGACATCTCGTGGGGTAAACCCTTGAACCAAAAAAGAAGAAGTAGCTGTCCGTTTGGATTAGGGGAGGTAACGGAAAATAAATAGTTAATTAGGAATGAAAGGAATATAATGAAATGAATGAATTTAACTTTATTATTATTTGGATAGTTAAGGAGAGAAAATGAATAGAATTAAAAACTGTTTATATTGATAACAAATTATTGATAAATTTTAAATTATAGGTAATAATTTATTAAAATATTTTTTTGGCCTCATAATCTTTTTCATATTAAAAAAAATTAAATAAAAAAAACTGACAATCTCTCTCATTCTCTTATAAAATCTAAATAAATAATTAATTTATATTCGTTCTCTTTTTATTATTATTTCTTGACATTCTTCGAGTAAGACTTTGTTAACCCTCTTTTAAAAAAGAGTATGATAATTTTTGTATTTAATTAGTAGATATAATAAAAAGTGCAAGACTCACTAAATTATTTTATTATATTCACTAATTAAATATAAGAATAATCATAATTTTTTTTTTTAAAGATGATTAATAAAGTCTTACTCCGCAAGAGCCCATGACCAATTTTGAACGCTATCAAACACATTAACGCCAACCGCGTGAATTTCAACAATTTTCCTTTATTAATTAATGTTTGTGACCTTTTTAATAAACAAAAAGAACGCGGGAGGGAGGAAGGGAGCGAGAATTGAGGAGTCTCTTTTCTTCTCTCTTCCCAAAAGATGGGCATCAAACATTATTATTAATTATATTAGAAGAGGAAACTAGGAAAGAATCAATAAACTTTTCTATCATTTATTCTTTCCTTTTCCAGGTCAGTCGCTGTTTCTTCTTTAATCTTTTCCATTTATCTTCTGTTTATTAGGTAATGGCAGGATCTTCTGGTTTCTCACTTTTTTTTTTTTTTTTTTTATTTATCTATGATCTCACTTTGAATATTTAGATTGTAATGTTAAAGTTTTTTTTTCCCTCCCCCTGTTCTAGGTTTTCTTGCAGATCTCTAATCTGAAATTAACTTCTTAGTTTGCCCATTAAAATCTTGATTTGATTTGATAATTTATCTCAAAGAGTTTATTTTCCTTGGGACTTCCCCCTTTGTTATCTTCTTCTTCTTCTTCTACTTTTAGAGGTCCATGTTAAATGTTTACTTTGTTTAGGTATTTTTCCTTTTTAACCAATTATGCCCCTTCCCCATTGTCCTTTGCTACAATTTCAAGAAAATAATGGGTAAGGGCAATCTTGTCTTTTCCGGTATGGTCGGCTAGCTTTTGACAGGATGCCCATGCTTATGGAGAAGGGTCATAATATCATTTTCTCGCCCACAAATTAAATATTTGAAATCCCCACAAATAAATAAATAAAAATCACACGGAGAAGACCAAAATAAGCTTTCGCGGGTTTAATATTTTCTAGTACAAAAAGTCTGATTTCATTGGGTTTATGACCTATACATTGTTTGCTTATTCGTTAATGTTGTATTTATTTATCTTAAGCATGGGTTTTCAATTGTTTATTCACTTCTTTACTGTTTAAGATCCTGAATTCTGAAAATTGGATGTGTTTCTCGTTCCTAATTCAATTGCAGGAGGTGCTTGGGAGCATAAGGGCTTGTGGAAGTTTATTAGAGCTTTTGTCGGGCTGTCAATATAATTGACAGCCCGATTTTCTTCTTCAGATCTAATTCTAACCCCACAATAGGTGAGACATGTTATCAATCAGCTTGGTCAATACCCAGTTTGATTTAGTTGTCAAATTTATTTGTTCACTATGCATCTCTTCACCTATAATGCCTACAAATTGTGCAGGTGGTGCTCCTTCTAGCTTTCCGCTTTATGTGGGTGTTTAATTATTGGGTTCAACTATATTTAATTAGTCTTCCAGTTGTTGTGGATGAAGGTTGGTTTTATATTGGTATGAGAGATTATAATCTTGTTCACCGTCATGGGTTCCTTATCAGGAATCCTTCAAAGACCGGTTGTTGCTGCCTCTGTCGTTGCCATTGCTTCTCTTTCTGCTGAACTTCATGACAAATTGCGGCCCTCCAGACCGTTCGATACTTCTTCCGTAGACCAACCAAATTCTTTAATTTGTTCTACAGAAACCAACTCATCATGGGTGTCTCACATATCAGTTTCCAAGCTTACTAACTTATCTTTTGTGACCAGAATTAGGGTACCTGTTCCTAATTTAACCCATATTCCCAATACGGGTCACAATTTTGTTCCTAACAATTTGTATTTGTCTGTCGCCTCCTCTCCTGTTCTGCTCGACTTGTATCAATCAGCCAAGTTGGCTAAAGTTCCAAAGCCAACTACGTACCCACATAGTATCCCTCTCTCTTCGTCATCCTCGGAAGTTGTGTACAGATGGCATTTGCCGGATCCAAGTTCCATTGATATAACCGGGAGTTCTGATTGTTCATTGGCAAAGTCTAGGACTGTCGTGGTTTTGCTCGGATGGTTGGGTTCAAAGCAGAGGCATCTTGCGAAATACGCAGATTGGTATACTTCTAGAGGGTTTCATGTGATCACTTTTACCTTTCCAATGGCTGAGATTCTTAGTTACCAGGTTGGTGGGAAAGCTGAAGAGCACATAGACTCGCTGGTGAACCATTTGGTTGAATGGTTGGAAGAAGAGTACGGGAAAAATTTGGTGTTTCACAGTTTTAGCAATACAGGATGGTTAACGTATGATTTCTTGGACCTCCTTTTGATCAGTATGACCTCTTATGTGTTCTTTGTGAAACCCTTGATCTCTTATGTGTTTGGTATTTGTCTATAGATATGGAGCTATTTTAGAGAAATTTCAGAAGCAGGATCATACTTTAATGGGGAGGATTAAGGGCTGCATAGTGGATTCTGCTCCAGTTGCAGCCCCTGACCCTCAGGTAAATTTGCTCTGGTTTCTGTTATATATCTTTTTTATCGACATTATCAGCAAGATACTCTGTTCTGGAACATTATGCTGTTAGCAACATTATACTTCAATAGTTTTACTGTTTCAAGTTTTTATATTAAGCTCTTTTGACAATGCTTTCTCTCCTCTTTTAACACTCACCGGCAAGACCTTCTGTTTGGTGTTTCAAATTTTAATGACTTTGACCATTGCATGCGGCAGAATGTCCAAGAATTATGTACAATTTTTTATTTTTTTTGGAGGGAGGAGGGTGGGGGGATTTCTAATTTTTAACTCAATCCTTTGACTTAACCTGCCGTTTTTACTTAATTTTTTGAGATTCACCGATGTGTAGGGCACAAAGTCTAAAGATTATGAAAACAGCGGGTAAGTCTAGTTTCACATATAAAACGAGGGTAAAGTGGTAAGAAAGCAGGAAAGAAGACCTATGAAATTTCTCCTTTCTTCTACTTAGGTTTGGGCTTCAGGTTTTTCCGCGGCTTTTCTGAAAAAGCAAAGTGTTGCGACAAAAGGGGATGGGGCTGCAAATGTACCAGGTGTGCAAGCATCAAGTGGGGCCAGAACTGTGGTGGAAGCCAGACCAGCCATAACTGAAGCAGCTTTGCAACTAGTGTTGGAGAAGTTCTTTAAGGTGGTTTTGAATCTTCCTTCCGTAAATAGGTGAGATGACCTCTTTAAGCCAAAAATGATCAAGAAGTTACTTTAGGATTACACTCATTAAGCTAAAAATTCTCACCCCCCCTTTCCCCTTCTCCCTCTCTAAAATTACAGGAGGCTATCTGATGTGGTGGGGCAGTTGAAAACGGGGCAACCAAGGTGCCCGCAGTTATACATATATAGCTCAGCGGACAAAGTAATACCAGCAGGGTATGTGGAAATGTTCATACAGGAGCAGCAAAAGAGTGGACATGAGGTCAGGGCCTGCAACTTTATCTCTACACCCCACGTCGATCATTTCCGCCATCATCCCCACTTGTATTCCTCTCAGCTCACCCATTTCTTGGAGGATTGTGTGCTTACTGGTTGCAAATCCACCTCTTAGTATACATACACACATGAACTTTGATTCTTTTATCCATAAAATTTCATAGATATACATGTCATAATATTTATTCAGTGGTATAGTATGATCTTCGAATACAAGGCGAGGAATGAGATTAGCTTCTTTTTCCCCCTTTTGCAGTGGAAATGAAACAAATATTCTTTTTGTACCTACTTGTTTACAAGAGATAGAAGTTGGTGCAAATGCACAACAGGCCTTTTACTCGCTCCCTGTGAACTTTGTTACCTTTGTGTTGTCTCGTTTGGTTCAATTCCTTGGGAGATCATTTTGGTCTTTTGATTGTTTGAAAAAATTGAAAATCTATCGGTACGATCTAATTTATGTTTTTCTGGTAACTTTGAATTCTTCTCAACTAAATTAAAGAAACCAACAGAACTTCAAAAAAAGGAATGGGAAATCTTAGGCCCCAAGGGACTTTTAGTAAGTTGTTGCAATAATTGTAACAATTGCGAGCAATGAATTAAGTGGTATGTGTTCGATTGACTTGGCAGAATGAATGAAATAAGAACCGATTGATTGGTGAAAGTATGGATTGATACTACTACTTAAAATTATCAGTGGTGCATTGAATTTGTTATCTGAGGATTTCACAAAAACCTTCTTTCAAAATCTCATTGTAGACGAGCAACATTACTCAGACGCCTATTACTCCGAAGAATGCAACAAGGTGAATGAAGATTTGTGAGGAAACTTGGAACGTGACCATGGCTAAACTAAGGCATGATTTTTATTGCGCAAACTATTGCAGACCTGTTACGTAAGATTGCTAAAAACAAATAATTCGTTGGGGAAAGAACTGTGGTTTACTTGGATAATATTGAAGTCTCAATTTGATTGGCAAAAGTGAGAAAGTTATTGTAGATAAAACCCAAAAGTAAATAGAAATCGCTTCAATCTAACAACAAATAAAATAAGGTAATTTAGTGTTATAAACATAGATCTTGGGGAAGATCAGTGTAATTTCCTCAGGTTAACTACAGGAAGATGTTATAGAGTTGCCAAATCATCCATATTTTTCCAAGACAAGAAATAACCAATTTTCAAAATACTAATAACCCTAGTTCAAGCTTCGGCTGCACTTGCAGCAGTTGTGTGTCCCCAATATAATAGTGTTATAATAGTGTAGGTTTCACTTAGAGAGAGATTAATAAACCAAACTCATTGCAAAGCCTGCAAAAAAATGATCCAAACTACTCAAAAATAGCCAAACAAATGTTCAAAGTCGACGAAAAATCTCGGCATACAACTTTTCCATCCAACACTACAGAAGGAATGAAAAACTAAAACCCTGTCTGACCCCTAACCGCAGCCACAGCTGCCTATACAGATGCCCACACTTCCTACTACAATGACATTCAAATACATTGAGATGAATAAAAACGAGTGTCTCATTATACGCACTTGTGTTTGCATAACACGCGTATATTTTATTCCTGCTTAAAAATGCAAAGAACCCATTATCCCCCAAAACAAGCATATAAGTTATCTAGTCAACCATCCTCCTGTACATTTGTGCGTGTAAGCCACAAGTTTCACCTATGACCAGGCGTGTGAGGCATCATCGGGTACGTCACGGGACCAACACCGTATGCCATGTGTGCTGGCAGTGGAAGATTCACGGGGGTGCCTAACGCTGAAACAAGGGAGCCCACTGGTTGCCCGATGGTGGTTCCACCATAGATGCCGTCAACATCGGGAGCTGGCTGGGATTGAGGGGGATGTTTGCTTGATTTTCCAGATGAAACTCCTGTGGAAGAGCCATTTGTCTGGCCTGTGATTGGTCCTTGAGGCACTGATATGTCACCGTTGTTAACGCTAGTTATGTCGTGAATGCTCGATCGCCTCCTATCTTTGTTCATGGAGTTTAAGCGGATAAAGTACTTTTGTGCGTGGCTAGCCACTTGCGTGGGTGTTCTTGTCACTACAAAGTTTCGGGATATACTTCTCCAATCTCCTTTCCCATATTTGTCCAAACCGAGAAGAAATAATCTGTTTCGAAAGAGGGGTGAAAATAACAAATCAATTAAAGTAGTAGGTGTATCTTGAACAGGAAACTGGGCACTTAATTTATAACACGTAGAAAAGGAACAGTGGATTCTTAATGCTGAATGTAAGTCTCTTCAGCATTAAGAGGTAGAAATAGTATTTGTTTTCTCCCCTCTTTATCCTGAATTAGATTGAAATTCAGCATTTAGTGCTAAGAAGCAACTCTCTGCTGAATGCTTAATTTAATTGGAATTAAATCTTATTCTAATGGTGCACCTATTCCTTCTATTCATTAAGTATTGATGTATATAATATTAAGGGTAAGATATAAAATGTAGCAAACACATTTTTCAAAGGCTCCATTTAGTTTTAATTAAGCATTCAGTATTCCACATTCAAAGGCTAAACAACAAACGATTAATCTGAGAATGACGAAGTAATACACTACAATAGTAAACAATGTTAGATACAAAGGCAACTTGGTGTCCTAATTTACTCAACAATCATTTACAGATATCCAAGAAGACAATAAAGAGTTTGATTCTAAACTCAGTTATAGTGACAAGAATACACACCGTAAGTTATGCAACCAACATCCAAAGCATATTACATTATTAGTATGTTAAAAAAGGACCCACTAATCACTAAACTAATGGAACAGTAACCTATATTGGACAAGTGTAATAATCAATTGAATCTAACCACATTAGAAAGCCATAATAAACTATAACCATAACCAACCTGTGCTCATCCTCTGTCCAAGCAAGTCCCTTACGCCGTTCTTGATCCGACCTTGAACCCTTGATGGAATCACTATTAAAGTTTCCCAAATTGCCACCTTTCTTGCCAATTCCTTCATCACCCACACGGGAATTATATCTAGGCAGAGGCACAGAACCGGATTCAATCCGGTTAACATCATCGACTAATAGCTCATAGTGATGTTTAATCTCTTCTAAGGATTTGCCTCCAACATCACCAAGAATTTTCTCCCATCTATCTAAAGAATCCTCAGGATATGTAGCCAAAGCATTCTCAAATGCCTTGTCCTCCTCTCTACTCCATTCACGGCCATTCTCCGGTACATCAGCCGTCATTTTTATGCAATTCTTTCACCCAAAGAAATCAAAAAATTCTCTATCTAACCAAGAAAGCTAGTATAAAATCTAAGATAAAAGTCCCAAATTTTCAATATCATGGAAGTTCTTTAAAAAGTTCTTGAAATTGGGGTCTCAATTATTTGAGGGTACAAGAGAAAAGTTGTTGATTAGTTGAATTGTGGGAAACAGATTTGTCAGAACAGAGAGGTAAGCAAGAATAGAAACAAAAGACCCCAAAATAGGCAAGTGGGCTGCACCAGTGACCACCTCTCCAATAAATATCTCTAAAAACTGAACATGCTGATGAATTTAATGATATTTCTGATACACAATATGTACTAAAATTGGACAGTGGTGTGAATGGTGACCCTATTGATGAAGAAAAAGGAACAAGTTCAGTTAGAGGCATGAGGGTCAGATGAAAATTATAAATATCAAAGAGGTGCAATAAATGTTTAGTTTGAAACAAAGGGGAAAAACCCATTCACTGTGAAGGTGAATTCAATTCGATGGTAATTTGGGTTTTTGATTGTGAGATCTTTGACAAATGCAAGAAAACAAAGTGGAATGACCCAGAAGTCTAAAATGGATAAAAATGAGTGTTAAAATTGCCATTTTTGATCCAGCAACAAAACAATAACCAAAAGCCCTTATTAATAACAACAGTTTTGACATCACCAGGCCGGCAGGCCCACAGATGAACGTATTTCTCTAAAAAAACCTTACTGTATTAAAATCTCTACTTTTTTGGCCATCTCCTTCTTGTTTGTTCTTTTCTGCTCAGTAAAGAGACTGTAAAAGCACTATATCTATATGACTCTCAGGATGTATTTGATGTGCCGGATTAGAGAGTCGAATAAAATTGTTTAATCACATTCGAACGGGATAAAATAATCCCACCTCTCAAGTGGAATTTGTTAATGCCTCTCTCGGTGGGATAAGAAGGTTAAATGGAATAAATAATCCGCCCGAATATTCAATTCCGACGAATACCAAACATGGGGTAGGATAAAGTTATCATATTATGCCCTCTTATCATACGCGTCAAACGCAGCCTCAATGGCTAATGCAAAAAACAACAACAGATTTAGAATCTAATGAAGCTAAATGAGGAAACGGTTTCAAATTTTGATTAATTTTAACTGCAATTGAGCGAGCGGATTAGCTTGGCGATAAAAGCGTTGATCTCAGCTAGGGTGGAAAAGATTTCGTTGTAATAAATAAAATGAAGAGATTACGGGAAAAAAAATTGCGGTTTGCAACTAAATGCAATGGTAAAACTTAAAAGGGTGATTTTATTTTTTTCGGCCCAATATTTTACAGTTAATCCACTCTTAAATGATGAATATTTTAAACAAATTTTTATAATATTACTTTTTTTAAAATTTATAATTATATCCACCAATTAAAATTAATTTATAATAATAACAATTTAGATTCCATTTTAATTAAGATTCCTAATCCAAATATAATTCATTTTAATTTATTTCATATTTACCTTTAAAGAATTTTCGAACGGTTTTAAGGTTAGGGTTTAATGATCATTGTGCATGAATTGATTTCAAAATAATTGAATATCGATTAATTTATCAGTACGTATTTTGTTTGACAAAAAATACAAACCATAATATCATAACGTAATTTAAGCATACAACAATAAAAAAAAATTGCTAACGAGAGAATTGAATAATACTTTACAACACAGAAAACTTTACAGTAGAATGATTAACACGACATTAAAAGTTGAGAAAGAACTAGGTATTAATGTTGAAGCCGGTTTATTTCCATCGTCATTAGCAAAGACTGCATGTTCAATGGTGTGCTCTTTTTTTGTTTTGCTTATGAATTTATACTTGAGATTATATTCTTATTTGAAATCTGGTAGAAGAACTTAATTCCAGACACGACATTACATACTGTTGTAGGACTTGAGTTAATATCTAATACCAAATCCAAAACTAATTTGTTGTCCTAAAATAATAATTGTATTTTTTTATTTATTTTAAATTTAAGAGAATCAGTTATGATTTTTTTTAGGATCTTGAGGTATCCACCCCGAAGGAATTGATTATTTTGAAAACTTTATCGATGTTACAACCGATTAAAAGTGATATCAATGATGTACCGATGCAAGAAGTGTTGCAATCGGTTAAAACTTTATGCGTTTTTAAGATATATACACATATTTATCAATTATTAATATAAACCCTAGATGAATAATATAAAAATAAAGTTTTAGGATTTGTGATGAAGAAGACGAAGACAGCGAGCATGTTCCTTTTAGATATGGTGCCTAACTTGTGAGGAATGATGAGACAGTGGGAAAAGAAGAAAAAATGAGAAAATGAATTAGGGGTGTAATACCCCCATAATGTAATTAATGTAAATTAGATACATATTAATATCAATTAAGTGAAATTTTTGAGGAGTTTAGAAATTTTGGTTGAGGATGGACCAAATTGTAAAGTTGTAAAAGTTCAGGGTTAAAATAATAAAGTTATGAAACTTTAGGGTTAAATATCATAATTTGACAAAAGTTATATTTTTTTTAAAACAACCGACCTAGCCTTGATGAACTAAGAGCTCCTGCATTTTCATCCTTTCATTTTTCACATTTGTAGCACAGAGAGATCAGGAAGAAAAAAGATATTAGGTACGAAACTTTCTCTTTATAAATTGGTTATTAAAATTCCGTTAAATCGAGTCGAGCCTTAAGAAAAAATTGTTCTATACGTCGAGGGCTACGCAGGGGTGTAAGAATTTTAGAGTTGTGCTGGTCGGAGTTCGGGTATCAACTCAAATTTCATTCTTTGGAGTTTAATATTTTGAAATAGGGGTTTAATTATTTTTAAAACCTGATAATATGATTTTATTCTATATAAATCATTATATTTTAATTGTCTTTATTTTAAGAATTATTATATGATGAGGATGATGATGTTTTGTGATTTATAAAGCCATGTATATGTTATTTAAATCAAGATATGCCATTATACTTGATATATTTGTATTATTTGATATACATGAGATACCCCTTAGATGTATAAATATTGCATATTTATTAAATTAATTAATTAATGAATTATATTCATTAAGGAACATGTATAGAGATTTGTTGTGGTTATATGGCATAAGTTGTTTCGAATATTCATTTATTTGTATATTATGCATACTGTGTATCGTTATTTTGTCAACCGGATTCTTAAAGACCTTTCAGCAAGCTCGAACTATTTTTATGGCCTATCATATGGGCATATATCTTGTATTTATGGTGCCGAAAGCTTCTTATATCTGTTGTATCATTATGGGACGTGATATGATCCCGTGATGGGTTCGATTATGATTGTTATTATGACCCTTCGATGATGAAGGGAATATGTATTGACTAGTACTTGTCGATGTGAAAATAAGTAAGGCTCGGTACTCTTGGGTTGAAAATCCTTAAACCCCCGGAGGACAACAATGAGGTCGGCTGTCTAGAGCCAGCGGTGAGTAGTCCGAAAATTTAAACCTTAGCAAAGCACTTCTGATTCTGTGATATGACATGGATGGACATGTAGTACAATTCTATTATGATATGATGGTGATCTTTTATGGGACGGATGATGTTATATTGTGATTATGTTCGATTTATTCTCTGGGGCGGTCATGCCCGTTCTTCTTCTTATGATTATGGTTCGACACAGCTTCGGTATCTCTTGGGGGTGGTCAGGCCCATTGTTATTATTATTATTATTATTATTATTATTCGGTTCGGTCTCAGTATTCTCTCGATATAATGGTTGACACAAAAGAGTTAACCTGCATATGCACATGCATGCATTGTTTTACTGGTTGAGTTATGATTTATGATTAAATAGTTAATTACGTTTTGTACGTAATATTGCCTGTTATACTCCCTACTGAGTTGTGAGCTCACCCCGTTTTATGCAAACAAATTCAGATATCCAAGAGACGGATAAAACAGAAGAAGCGACTGAGTCGGGAACGAAGCAGATGACCTCTGATACCGACTCATTTTTATTGTGTAAGTGTGTACATGGCAAGCCACGACTAGCCTAAGTTGTTTACTTTATAATACATGTTAACGTAGTGTGTATGCCTCTCGGATTCTATGTATGTGTATAAATGTATATTACACTCATGTTTTATATTATCGCCCACAACATGAGTATTAGGATTGTTTATTGCAGGCTATGTGATTTTCTTGGATTTATTGTTTCATTATTTATTTTAGACATACTTTAACTCATCTAAGGTGGGTTAGTAACGTTCCAGGTCTTAATTACAAGTGTTATTCTACTAATTAAGGTGGGGGTGTTAAAAGGGGACAGTGGGGAAAGTAGGAAGAGGAACGAGTATGTGAAGGAAAGAAAGACAATGGGTATCTGTAAGTGAAAAAGATAGAAGAAGACCGTAAAAATTTGAATTAGAAGTAAAGGTTTAATTTTTGCTTTTGTTATTTTACTTTAAAGTTAATTAAGATTTATCCATTACTTAATAATATTATGATCTAACTTTTTAAAGTGGATGTACTTATTAATCATGTGATATTAAATTATTATTCAAAATAATATTTATAAAATTAAATTAATAATTTTTTTGTCACTCTATCTACGCTCGCAGATTAACTTAATAGGTAGTGTGTATTAACTTAACAGCGCAAATTAATTGAAAGATATAGCAGATAGAAACAAAATCACCCATGGTAAAAATCCAAAAGGACAAGAAAATCTAGTAAAAGAAGGGAGCCATTTATTCTTCTTAGTCTTTGCTGCTTAATAATAAATAGAACCTCTTAGATATATATATGTTTGTGTTTTTCAAAATCCAACTCTTTCCCTAGTTTCACACTATTTAAAGCATGGTACCGCAATATCAATATTTAAACTAGAAATTAGGTATAAGGGCTTATTATACATTGATTTTTACCAAAAATTCAATGAATAATATTTTTTTGAATGAAGGGCCTATTTTTAATTGGTAATAGTGTAAGAGGCCTATTTTGTTTTATATTTTAAATGAATGTATTTCAACAAATTTAAATATCATTTAATTAATAAAAACATGTTATGTATTACCTAAATTACCCCTTTTTATGAAATTTACACAAAAAATATGGACTGCAAAGTTCATATTGCAGTAAAATATGAACTGCAAAGTTCATATTACAGTGAAATATGGACTGCAATATGAACTTTGCACTAAAAATATGGACTGCAAAGTTTACATTGCAGTAAAATATGGACTGCAATATGAACTTTGCACTAAAAATATCGACTGCAAAGTTCACATTGCAGTGAAATATGGACTGCAAAGTTCATATTACAGTGAAATATGAAGTGCAAAGTTAATATTGGAGTCCATATTTTAATGCATATTGGTATTTTTTAGTTTATTTTAAGGGTTGTGATGTCATTTTATAATGAAAAAAAAAAGACACATGTCATATTATCAATAAAATAAAAAATAGGCCCTTTATTTAAAAAAAAAAATATTCCTTGGCTTTAGTGTGAAAATCTTTCTCTAATAAGCCCTTTTTTTTAATTGCCCCATATTTAAATCCGTCACAAATGCATGTAGAGTGTCCAAAAAGATGGTTAGTTACTAAATTTCATATTGCATTGCTTAGACTAGCTAGTTATTTGGAGCACTGAATGCAGAAAGCCATATATATATTATTGGCTATGCATAAAGATTTTGACAGTTTACCCGATTCTTAAAAATAAAAAACACTCGAAGTTTCATAACTCTAGTGATGACAGGTTGCATAAGCTAGGGTCACTAGATTCCAAACCTCGCTTTGGCAATTTCTTCCTTGAATTATTCTCCCTCGTTATCTGTGACGTTTTTAATAAAAATGATAGCAATAGGGGTGGGGGTGGGGGTGGGGTGGGGTGTAAAAAGATGAAAAGAAAAAAAAAAGAGTAGCAGCTTAATATAGTGACAATCAAATTTGTAAACAAAGTTACCAACTCAAAAGACCCAGCAAAGGCAAAGCACTTAAATGGAGAACTAAAACATGATGAATTAAACCCTGCATATATATATATATATAGTTGAAACAAATTGCGGATACGGGATACCCAGAACCAAGCAACACCGAAAGCAATAACCAACCCAACTTCTTTTTCTTTTCTTTTGAGAGAAGAAACCAACCCAATTAAAAAGAATCTTGGGATGCCAAAAATCCCCCAGAAAAATGGTGAAAGTTTCGAGAAGCTACGTTGATTAGTTTTTTTAAATACAGTATCAAAATATAAAGCTCCGCTCTAAGGAGGAGTGAATTCCTTTTTTGGTTAAAAATAAAAAAAGGATGTTCAACTTAATTTGAAGGATAAAGGAATAAAATGTCGGAGGAAATTTGGCAGGCTAATTTTTTATCAAAAATTTCATTATAGAAATGGTTGCAATGAAAAATGGTCAAATGCATTTTTGGATGTTGAAAATTGTGATAATCATCTCACCTATTTCAAGATTAAATTTTTTTAGAAATGATTCACCCGCATGAAGACCATCTTCATGAAATTTAGTTTAAAATTGTCTTAATTTATTTTTCAAAAATGAACAGTCTTCTCTTTTTTCTTAAAGACATAAAGTGTCCTAGTTGTTTAGCGTGTACTAATACATAAAGATTAGGGAAGGACTAAGTGGAGCCTAACTAGTTGCAACAAATTGATTTTCCAAAAAAGGACCCTCCTCAAGTTGCTCATGAAAACTTAAATCTGCGTAGACCCATTAATACCTGACACAAAAAACATGTATTTACACACACACATATCTATATAGAGAGAGAGTAAAAGAGGTTGAATTTATTTACTTGATGAACCCAATTTAGTGGGGGCAATAGAAAAACAACAAAACCAGTAACAGTAGAGATGTCAGGATCATGAGATAACAATGATGCAGTGCAGTTGCAGGGATTTAAAATAGTTTTAATTTTTAAATGAAAAACAAAAGTCTTAAAAAAATAAAAAATTTAAAGATGTGTGGTCAGAAGTACAGTGTGTATGTGTATGAATGATTCACATGTGAATCATCGCCTTTTCTGTTCTGCTTCCATCATCAGTATGAAGGAAATCACGCATGTTTTCAAGCTTTCTCTCCTCTTTTCACTTAAATTGATTGATTTTGAATTGAATCCATTCCATTCGATAAAAATTCGACCCAACATTTTTTGTGATACAATATATGGTTACAACTAATGTTCGATCTCAGGAGATGAAAAAAGAAACCAAGTTCCCAAAGATCAATTCGAGATAACAAGGTAGAAAGACGACCTCTTTTTCAATCTAGCTGCGCCCCAAAGTGTTATTATTAGATAATTTTATTGTTGTCATTCACTTTTTCTTTCAATTTACGTAACACACACCCGTACTTGAAAAAATTGTTACATTCAATTTCCTTACTGATTAGTTCCAGGAATAAATATATACATATATATATATAAAAGCTTATCAATTTAACTTTACCTTTATAAAAATTAAATAAGATGACCTTTATAAATACCTGAAATAGCATACTCTAACTATGTGATGTAACATAATTGGTAATTGACTGTTTTTCTAAGAAGAACGATATTGAATCTCACTTAACAACTTTTACACATGTAATGTGACAGATGCTATTCCAGCAATCTTAAATTAGTAAATTTACATAAAAAGGTTGCCTCACAAGGTCTCATTCTTTCACCTAAACTCAAATTGTATCCGTAAAACTATAAATTTTCTCTTCAACAAAGAATAATAACTCAAACCAAAACCAAGGCTTAAAACAAAGGTATAACACTTAAGCAAGTAGTACAACATTTAGTATACCAATTGCTACTATAACTGAATCCAAAAGGCAGCTCCAAGCCAAGAACAAAATTGTCCCTACTCCCTCTAAGCTGCAGCTTGGGCAAGCTCTTCAGCAGAAGTTGCTGCCTCCAAATCCAGGGGCTGCAAGCATTTTTAAAACAAGGTTATCCACAAATCAATTTCGCATAAATAATCTTGTGAACAATCATTGTAAAGAATGCATGTACCAGATGTCATGATGTTTGAACAAGCTTTGATTTCAATCATTGATTACAAGTCTTTTTCTCTTAAACGGATTGGGTTTTAAGTAGCGGCTCTAAATTCATTTTCATGGTTCAGCAAGAATATTCATGCAAGGGCCAATTCAGATACTTACCGCAGCTAACTCGTCTTCATGCTTTGGAATAAAAGCAGTATCAACTTTTCCATTTTTGAAGTCCTGTGTGACAGAGATGCATATAAAGCAAATGTAAATATACAGACATTTCCGTTCACACCCATATATATATGTAAGGATTTTTCCAATCATGAACACAAATTAAATAATGTCGAAGATTTGCCTACCTCAACCTCAAGTATAAGTTTATGGTATTCGATTGTAGTGGGAACCCCTGCACAATTTTAGTTATCAGAATCACTCACTATCTTGAGGATTATAAGAGTGGCATCAATTAAGAAAAATACAAGAAATTCTTTTTTCCCCTCTTTTTCCATGTTTTCCTTCCAATTACATGAAAAAGTGTAAAGATTTAAAATATATATATTTGCATAAAGTACTAAAAAATAACCAAGAAGTCAAAATAAAGGGTTAGAAGGCCACTTGCTCCCTTGAAAGGAACGAATTCTTGCTCTTTCCGGAGTTAAGTATAACAAAAAATTTATGCAAAGCATTAATCTAAACTATGATCTTAATTGAATTATGATGCACCAACCTCTAATAATAGTCTCATCAAGAGCCCTTTTCATGCGTTCAATTGCCTTCTGTCTTGTTGGAGCCCATACAATAAGCTGATATAAGATGGGCAGATAATAAGAACAATTCAAAATTAACTGGTATGGTTAACAACAAAAATATATCTTAAATTAATGACATAGATTATCTTTTTTTCTGGGCATGAGGTTGGGGGGAGCTTTATCAAAAACTAAACAGAATATTGCAAACTAGACAACTTTTTCGTATATTGCAAATATTGTATACATAGCAATCACGATTGATTAAAAAAATCTTACATGATTTAGTCAAACATTTTCATCACATCTAGATGATGCCCATGTGCTTTCACTTCAACCTTTTCAGTTTCTCTATTCTATTGAAACTAGTCATTTTGCAAGTGCGTTGCACATGAATATGCAACGACTAATAAATTTATGAGTTATATTAATTATAATTCCATATATGTTAAAAAAACAATTGTACAAATTAAACTGTTCTTCAAAAATATTTAAACTTGAATTAGAAACAATTATACATGAAGGTTATGATTTGAAAAAAAAAAGGTAAGGGTACATAACAAACTGGAAATAAAACCATGGCGGGAGCATATCTCATACGGATTACTATTCACGGACCATCCGAACGGATTGGTCCGTTTGGCACGCTTCCCGATGCAATTTTTCGATGAAATTTGGTGGGGATGTTCTTCAATGTGTGTAGAACATCTCCACCAAATTTCATCGAAAAATTCAATCGGGAAGTGGGTTAACTACATGATTGAAAAATATTGGATTTTATATATCCATTTTTGGACCAATATTTTTCAATCATGTAGTTAACCCACTTCCCGATTGAATTTTTCGATGAAATTTGGTGGAGATGTTCTACACACATTGAAGAACATCCCCACCAAATTTCATCGAAAAATTCCATCGGGAAGCGTGCCAAACGGACCAATCCGTACGGATGGTCCGTGAACAGTAATCCGCATGAGATATTTGCCCATGCTTTATATGTAGCATATTTTTACGGCTGAGCCCCAATCTACTTTAACAAATAGAGTTACCCTCTAGTTCTTGTAATATTTTGGATGTTAGTTTCTAGCGTTCAATTTTAACACCTTAGATGTATAAGACAATTCTAACGTTCAAAGTCACAAAAACAAAAACAAAAACAAAAAATTGTTCTTCAAAGAAGATGAAAGCATTTATGGTATATATTTTGAGTACAACAGAAGTTAAATACGGTTTTAATAGATTTTGTTGTGTATTAAAACACCATAAAAATATTAGTTGATTCTTTTGTGTTGGTAAGATCTTTTTTTTTTCTCATATTTAACTTAGTTATTTTAGCATATTCCAAGACTAAATTGATTGGTGTGCAAATTTACTCTTATACTAAAATAAACAAATTTATGGTTTAGAGTAAATGCGAGTTTAAATTATCTAATGTATGTACCTCAACATATATGACTCAATGACAAGTTTAAAGTTAGAGAACTTATCCTTGTATCATGCAAAAAGACAAACTTAATCGCGAAATAATTGGAGAAAAATTACCTAAAGTGAATCAGTTAAGAATAAAGTATTCTATTGTTATTGCTTTTTGGTTAAAATGCAACTCTATTTGGTTTTTAGTTAAGAATATTTATTCTCCTCAACCCAATTTGAGGTCTACTTAAGACTCTCAGTCTTCCTTTCACTTTGTAACTATTATTAATATCAGTTAGATATTCACTCCTATTCTCGTATAAGACTCTTGGTCGCGGGCAGAATTAGAAGGGGAGCCACTTGGGCTGTAGCCCACCCCCCAAAAAATACTACTAGCACCTGTATAAAAGGTAGCCTAACCCACTAACATTTAGTATGCCTATTAACCAATACCCATTGTCCTAATATTTAGCATTTCTATTACCCAATACCCATTAGGCCATTATCCATTGCTTGTGAGCCATTGAAAGTAAGTAATATTATATAGTATGAAATTTTATTGATTAATATTTTCTTAACTTGCATTTTCTTCTTGTTATAGGGATTGAAATTCACAAGAGGTTATACCTAATTTTAATGTCTTTTCGTCTTTAGGTGTAGAAATTTTATCACTGTTCATTGTTTGTTATATTAATCTTTTATTCTCTAAGAACTCCCATCAATGTAGTCTTTAATTCCCCTAGTTTAGTCATTAAATCTAACATGTATTTTAATTAATTTCCTAGTGTATTTTGGAACCCAATCTTAAGTTTTGAAATTAAAATTTGGGCAAAAATTAACCCATACATTTTCAAGCCAAACACACCATTAATTTTGGAATTTATTATGCTTAGAAAGGCGAAAAGAATAATTTTTCGTTACAAATATTTTCCTCCGGATTTTTTTTAACAAAGTTTCCTTTTATTACCAACCCACCCCATAGTAAAATCCGGGATCCGTCCTTGCTCTTGGTCTTGGTATCCTTTCCACGTTATTCTATTTATTTTTTCTATTTTCAAAGTTATTTGATTGTAGTATAAAATATCAAAATTATTTTTGTGTACGTGATCAACATTCCTTTGTCTTTTTTTTTTTTTCTTTTTTGAATTATAATATCTATCATTTAGTTCATATGTTTATTTTTTTGCACAAATGATGAATTAGATTATGCCAAAAAATTAATTAATTTGTGATTATATTTATGTCAATTACATTTTAGTAGTAGTAGTAGTAGTAATAATTGTTATAAAATAATAATATTATTATACTATATAATAATACAAATTATTTGTTTAGTTCCACTATTTAACTAATGCGTAAACTCCACAACATAACGTACATTAGAATATTAAATAAATTAGGATTTTATGGTCCAAATATAGTACATTGTAAGTAGTAGAATTATAATGGGCTAATAATAATATTAAAACGTAGATTTGTAAGAATCCTAATATAAATAGAATATATTGTTGGTATTCAGATGTTTATTTATAAGTTTTTTATTTTAGAATCCTAATGGAAGTAGAATAGAAATTAGTGGTACTTTAAATATGAAAATTATGTGATTTCCTAAAATATATTCAAATTAAAAAGACCAAATAGAATCCGATTGAATGTCTAATTAACTGTGGGTACTTTACTTTAATAATTAGTATAGGATAAAAATTCCTAATCAACTGATAAAAGTTCAAAACACATTTAGATATCAACAATAAATTGGGATTTTAAACATTGTTAGTCGTAGAATTATAATGGGTTGATAATAAAATTAAAACGGTGATTTGTAAGAATCCTAATATAAATTGACTATATTATTGATATTTATAATTTTTTTTATAAAGTTTCTATAGTAGAATCCTAATGGAAGTGTAACAGTAATTAGTGGTACTTTAAATATAAAAATTATGTTATTTCCTAGAATATATTTAGATTAAAAATAGCAAATAGAATCTGATTGAATGTCTAATTAACTCTGGGTACTTTTAATTTAATAATTAGTATATGATAAGAATTCCTAACCAATTGATAAAGGTGCAAAACACTTTTAGTGTAATTCAACCCACCTCGTTCACACTTTTACAATTAGTAACCTCATTCACACTTTTATAATGGGTGCTGGTAAAAGCACCCTGATATTTCAATTTAAACACCCTTTTTATTAAAAAGGGTAATTCATATAGTTAGATATGAAGTTTTGAAGACACCCTAATTGAGAAGTCAACCCACGATTTTTTTTCTTTATCCTAGCGTCTCTTTTTCGTTTTCTTTTTGGTTCATCGTTGCGCCTCTTTTTCGTCAACATCAAGTCAATACGACTTCGTAATGTAAAATATTCTTCTTCACTTCTTTACATTATATATATATATATAATATTTGTGTGTTGTCTTGTATATATATTCATAGTGTTATATATTTTATTTTCTGTTCTCTCTCATAGACTCCAAAAAGGTTTACATGCATCTAAATTACCCCTTTCCAATGTACCCCTTTACTGCATGCCAAAAGCGAAATACATGCTTCTAGACTTGAAGCCAAATATTCTAAAATACTTTTCTCCATTAGCCCTTTTTTCCTTTGTTCCTATACTGAAAGAAGGATTTGCACAGTAGGAGAATCTTTGAAATTGCGTGCATGTTTTCCTTCGTTTCTTTTAGTATATTGGAATTAATTCAACGAGAAAAGGACAACAAATCTAAGATATTGAGATAGTTCTTCTTGGTGAGACACATCTCCAATGTTCTCACTCTTCACTTATTCACAAAATTAACCCACTCCATTGGTAAAAATTAGAGCAATCCGTAGGAAATAAATCAGAAATTTCAAAACCACAAATATTTGATGCCAAATTTAAGAAGCAAATTTGCAAGGTAGAAAGACGTGATCTATAGACTCAACCGTTTCATACACCGAGATGGAGATAAGTACATGTTTTGTTTTAAGAATGTGTTTATCATTAAGGTGCCTTAACTATTCGTGTGCTCTCAAAAATTTAAAATTAAAATATGGGTGCTTAAAAAATGGGTGTTTAAATTGAATTTGAAGGGTGCTTTTACCAGCACCCTTTTATAATTAGTATAGAATACATTTATAGAAGAACTTTAGGAGAAGGCCAAATGGCATTCTTTCTAAAGCCAAGTGTAGACACAAGCTACATTCACATTTAACTTGTTATTATTGTTTGTCAAATGTTTTTCCTACTTCTTTGGTCATTAATTTCATTCACTTTATTACAGTCAAAAGGAAACCCCTCATACGACAGCATAAAATAGTATTATCAACAAAACACTACTATAAACTGTGCTTGAACCATTTCACAAAGCCAGTCCAGGCCCTGATAAATAATTGCAGCATTAGGTTGTAACCCACCTCAGAAACTTCAGCCAACCAAACCCCTTTGTACGACTATTAAACTGATTATAAGAAAATTAAATAAGAAATCTCTAAAACATTCTCTGCGTAACAAAGTTGATATGGTGGTTTAAGTTCTTTATTTAGAAGAAGAAAACTAACCTTTCCAAGTAGGGAATCATAGCTTGGTGGAACCACGTAATCAGGATAAATATGGCTATCCATTCTCACAAATGCACCTCCAGCTGGCAAGTATGCTGTTATTCTCCCTAATATTCCATACGGACACCAAATGTGAGCTTCTACCAAACGGGTTGGAAAACCTCTGTTTTAAGCAAATAAATAGGAGCTTCTTAATGCCCATTTGGCTTAAAAACAGAGGTTCTCCACAAATCTTTGCTTTCTTAAGTAAAAGACAGCAGGGCTCCATAAGTACGCAAATGAGATAAATCTGATCTCATATAGTATCAGAGGGAGGTGAAAGTAACACTTTTTGGACATTCCAGAAGAAAGTAAAAACATGCATGCACACAATGTCAATACAAGCATACCTGGACCAGGTCTGAAATTTTTGAAAGCGTCTTCAGCATTAATACGGCATTCAATTGAATGTCCTCTAAGCACAATATCTTCCTGTAGATAAGAAGAGAAGAAACTAGGGAATGAATATAACATAAAGTGTTTTATCCTAAGAGTAACCTAAATAACCCTAGTCTGTACCTGTTTGTACCGGAGTTTCTCTCCCATAGCTACCCGGATTTGTTCTTCAATCAGGTCAACAGAATATATCATTTCTGTCACGGGATGCTCCACCTACATTTTTGGTCAAACATGAAAACCGTGGTTACAAATTCCAGAATAAAAAAAAACAGGTCAAGTATTTCTAAAAGAGTCTAGAGCATTAGCTGGTGCTTCTCACCTGGATCCTGGTGTTCATTTCCATGAAGTAAAAGGACCCTCTTTCATCCAAAAGGAACTCGACAGTTCCCACACCAATGTAACCTATAGATGCTGCTGCTGCAACCGCTGCATCACCCATTGCTTTCCTCAACTCAGGGGTTAATGCAGGGGAAGGTGCTTCTTCCAGCAATTTCTGGTTCCTTCTCTGCATAATAAAGTCATTTTTCAACAGAATTACTTCAATGAGCTAGGTATTCATATTCCCATTAAAGTAAACATAAAAATATTCCCACTGCTTATAATCTGGTAAGCAAGACTTAAACAAGATATGGGCAACTATATATACCTGAATACTGCAGTCACGCTCTCCAAAGTGAACAACATTACCAAACTTGTCAGCAAGAACCTGTAAAGCCATTTAATATGATAGAGGTGAATCAGAACATAGCAAACCAAGTTACCTGCTATAGGTTGCACAGAAAACAATGGCACTGCCAAGTACATTTGACACCTACTTTAAACTTCTTGGCATGTCATAAATAATACAATCATATTGGGACGAAATGCTGACATAGATGCAGTAGAATGTTAAACTCGTCTATTAATATTAGAAAAAAGTAAAGACAAGTATGTGGAAGCAGATGTTATGCATGTTTTGTCAAGATTCCTCATGAAAGAAGCATCCAAAGACGGAAAGCGGTTTAGAATACATCCCGGATATTATGGTGTGCTAAGCACATGTGGATTTATCTCTCCAACCAAAATTTCAAGTCAGGTATGCCTGTAAGGAGGTAAAAATCATGATGCTGGAGAAAACCTTAAAAACAGTCAACAATTACCTGGAACTCAATGTGCCTTGGATTTTGAACGTATTTCTCCAGATAAACACCATCATTTCCAAATGCAGCTGCAGCCTCACTCTTAGCTTGCTGTAAACAACACAAACCGAACTTCATTAAGACAGCTTCAGCTTATCTCGTATAGGTCACACAAATTCCTGGAAACTACTACTTATTTACTGTAGCATTAGCTATCTACATTGTTGTAGTTCTATCGAACTAGTTACATAATATATCCCTTTATGGAACCAAGAGATCTCAAAACCCTTATTTTCAAGTTTATAGGTGATAAATAATATTCAAAACGTACAACTCCACGAAGAGGGGCACCTGCAATAACTTCACAAACTCATCAGGCTCTTTAGCAAGACGCATTCCACGTCCTCCACCGCCAGCTGTTGCCTTCAAAGAACAAAATAACAATAATAAGTTACTCTCAATCTCTTTTTTTCTTCTAAGACAACGTGTCTATACAATATATTAACTTGCAGCCATTGGGGATAAAAGAGAAAATCTTTTGAACAACCACATAACTCGGAAGTGTTCATTTCTTTGCCCATTTATTCTCCACATCCAAACAGGGTACTAAGAAATACAACAAAGTTTCAATATTCTGAAAGCTTTTAATTGTCAGGGGTATGAGAATGGTTACCTTAATCATCACAGGGAAGCCAATCTCAGCAGCAAGCCTGACAGCTTCTTCTGTGCTCTGTTAGGAAAACAATTTTCGTTTATAAACATCAAGCAATCGCAAATATGATATTTGATTTTATAAGGGATTTAACATCATTATGCCTTGACACAAAACTATACCCGTAAAAGTCCCTCACTTCCAGGAACAGTTGGAACACCAGCATTCTTCATCGTTTCTCTGGCGGTGGCTTTGTCACCCATTACACGTATACTGCTGGGCTGTAAAATTGTGTGCTTGGAATCTCAAAAAGGTTTTCTTGAAAAAGAAATTTTCAAAGATGACAGTAATTATTCAACAACAAATCTTGGTCATCAAATACACAAGAAAAATCTTGATTTGAACATTCATCATTAAGCGTGTACAAGAGAAAGGGAAGATCACACCACAATCTGCATAAATAATAATCTTGATCTGAAGTACTTACATTTGGCCCAATAAAGTTGATACTATGCTCTCCACACATTTCAACAAAAACTGCATTTTCAGCTAGGAAACCATATCCAGGATGAAGCATTGTACAGCTACTGCTCAAAGCAGCAGAAAGGACATTTGGGACCACTAAATACCTGTAAGCAGACAAAGAAAGGTGTAAATCAGTATCAACCATATACTAGGAACTAAGAAGGGGATTATTTAAACACTGTTCTACTTTCATGGGGAAAAGTGCTATAGAAAAAGGTTAAGGTCAAGCAGTAATTTCATTTGACATACTACATATCATTATGTTGTCTATTGTAGAAACAACTGTACCAGGTAAAAGTGGTGGCTGGTGCAAGGAGCAAGGATGTAGATCAAGACAACCTAAATTACAGCAAGTGTGCACTAGCAAATAAAAGGGGAATTTGTGAAGAGGGGAAAAATGGAACCATACCGTGTGGTCATATTAACAAATCTTAAAGCACTTCTGATGGTCTAACCAAATATGCATAATCAAAAGTTGCCACACCAGCATTTGACTATTCATTTAATGGTTGCTCAGATAGCAAATCTAAGCAACACAACAGTCACTTTCGCTCAATAAACAAAAGTGCGGGCCCTCCATTTTGATTGGAAAAAGTCTCAAATTTGAACTTCCCACAAAAAGATAAGGTGAGGACAAGAGAGAGAATGTGGAGCTTTGTTATTTTTCTCTTTTGGTATAAAAATAATGGGGCAAACTTTCATTATAAGAAAATGATGTTAGTTTTGATTATTGAAGGCCATAAATGTGATTATTGGGTAAGAAGTGCTAAAATACAAATTTGATTTTTGGGTAAGAATTGCTAAAATTTAGTTATGCCACTGAAGAAGTTATTTTGACTCTGTTTTAAATTTAGCAATCTTTGGGTGCATTTGATTTCAAAGTTGGAAAATGATTGAAATACAACTACTCTTAATGGTAATTTCGAAAATGAGAAGAATGATATGGTTACTTTTTTGGTTCTCCATGGATTCCAATTCTTTGGACGGTGGGTAAGAAACCTTTTCCATAAGAAAAGATTGAGAACAGGTCACCAAATCACTCTTTTTTTCAACCTCATAAAAATCAATTATTTTTCCAGGCATTTTCCAACTTCGCAATCAAACAGGCCCTTAGAGATTTGATTAGACCATTGGAGATGCCCTTACAATACAAGGATAGCAATTAGTTGAGCATATAATAAAAGGGACCAACTTGTAAGAAATTATCCAGATTACACTTGTAATTTTTATTTGTGCTTTACTGTATATTATGATGATAATGCAATAACAACAAAAATAAAGTAAATCAATAACTCAAGAAGAAGAAGATGAAGAGATATACACGCGGAGAAATCATGGTGACTTACGATTGACTACTTGGTGCTTCACCTATGCAAACCGATTCATCGGCCATTTTCACATGAAGTGCATCCTTATCTATGGTTGAATAAACTGCAACACAAGGTATACCCATCTCATGAGCGGTTCGAATCACACGAACAGCAATTTCTCCTCTGTTTGCAACCAAAATTTTTTCAGCACGACATGTAACGTTGAGAACTCCCCCACGTTTTCCCTCTTTATGAATAACTTTAGAGGCCTGAGTTCTCTGCTTCGGGAAGTGAACCTGACTTCCCACCATAAAGCTAGACCGAGAACTCCTAATTCCACCAGCTCTTGTTACGAATAATCCCTTGCACTAAAAATAAGAGCCATTCAACTCATTTTAAGTAAAGCAAGAATGCAGTCAAGAGAAAAGAAAAATGCACAGAAGGTTGATCTGCCTCGTATGGGAAGTCAAATATGGTCATTGTAAGTTGTAACAAAACCCAGATGAGATAAGTGCAGTAAGGTTTTCAAGGCAACTATTGAAACATACAGAAAAAATGGTCAGTCATATAACAAATCTATCGTATGATCTGTCTCAAGACTATACACCAACTTAACCTTCAAACACAAGTGATACTTTGAAAGGTCCTGGAATCTGGAGTGCAATTTCAATGTAACTTAACCGTGTCACTCAGATGCAATAGACCCTTTTTTTGATGCACTAAAAATTGTGAGTCTTTTGTCAAACTCACAAAACTATTATCAAATTTCGTTCCTATTTCATTTAAATTATTGTGGAAATGTTGAGAAAACCCACATTTTTAGTTTCTAGGCAGACGCCTTACCTTCAGCGTTAGAACATGTTTATGTAAACATGCTAACATTAGAGCACGTAAAGGTCTGCTTGCAACACTAGTGCTTGTTCATTATAGTTGAGCTGATTGAATTTGTTTTAAAATTTAAAAAACTAACATGAAATATCCGGAAAAAATATAAAACCCAAGAAACTCAAAATCCTTAAAGAATGTTTCACGTCACGATATACATTACTTGCAAGATTAAGAACAAGTCAATTCTTTTACAAAAAAGTGGGCATTCATTCTCAGCCATCCGACAACTAACTTCTTCCGTAGCTTTTTCACGCTACATGGGCCTAGCAAAATTTTGGTGGGCTAACATCCTCAACAGTGCTTATGTTGATGTATTGAATTAACACAAGCTATCATTAAGAATCAGTGAAAACGTTTTAAACTCGCATGTTGATATATTGTGGGTGATATAAAGTTAGTGCCACATTGCAGCCTGGCTTCTAACGCTTAATGCTGAATAGAACTTTTGAAAAATACGTTTTATTTTTCATCAAAATAGCCATCTGGAGATATACTTTTTGTTTGACGTTATCTGGTTCTGATCATTATATGAAATTTTACAAATATACCCTTATTAATATAACATAAGTTAGCGCCTCATCAATTAAAGAATATGGCAAGATTGTAAGAAGAATTATTAAAATCAAGCCTTAATATTTAGCAGGAGCTTGCCTTTTAATGATGAATGTTGATTTTTAATCAAATTCAGCGTTAAGATGGGAAAAACAACAGTAATTACTATTGCCAAAGCAGAATTTTTATTGCCAGAGGTCCAGACAGGTGCATAGCTTATATATATATATATATATATATAAGCTTGTAGTTCAAGCACAATACTCATTGCTCTGGCAATAGCAATTGCGAAAACGAAGGAGAAAGAGGTGAGAAGCTTACAGGAGCAGGGTATACAGATTTGCTGCAAAACGTCATGGCAGCCGAGTCCATCTTCAGATCAAATGTGCGACCTGAGGAAAACAAAAAAGAAGATTTTGGGGATACTTAATAAAACTTAAAGAAATAGAAATTGGTGATTAGAAATTATGGTTATGGTTAGATCTAGTAGATGGAGGGAGTGTAAGATGAACAATTTACCTGTGGAAATGTGAATGAATCAGCTACGGAGGTTAGGTTTTGAGGAAGGTAGAGTGGTTCGTCTGTGAGAGGAAGAGTGTGAAGAAAATGGAGGAGATTGTCGATGAAAACGAGGGTATGGAAGATTGAATGCTCCGCCCAAGTTGATAGTAGGAGCGATTAGTTGTAAACTTGGTGATTATATGTTTTAATCATACTTAACTTAAGCATCCCATAACTCCTCATTATTTCTAATAACCAGTAGCCCAACCAAAAGGTATTGTGAGCGCGCCCGGTATATGCTATACAGCATTTCATAATTGTAATTATTTTATTTTATTTATTTAATGTAGTTATTTTTATTGCGATATTTTATAATTATAATTATTTTATTTAATATACTTATTTTTATTGCGATGGTGAAAATTAAGTGCTTAAGAGAGAGAAATTGAGTAGGAAATTGGGTAAATGAATTTTCTACTCAATTTCTCTCCAGCTTTGTCTTTCTAGAATTCTTTATTTAAAATTTAGAATTCTTATAATGAGTTTTTCTTCTTCAATTTATAGTATAAAATTGAGATTATAATGCTCCATAAGGGTTACAAAAAAAGAATAAAACTCGATAACTACTTTAGTACTTTACAGGTATTCTTATGCTCATTTACACATTGGCACAACCATCTCGGCACTTGATTATGTAAACACAACAATCTCAGTAGAACTAAGTTTAGTTGGCGAGAGGGTGTTTACTCGACATACGGCCCACTACATGTTCTTGCTTGGTTTTCTCTCGGACTCATGGAGATAGACCAACTTAGGACCGTGGGCTTAGTGGTGGATTTGGCCCAATACATTCTTAAATTTTTTGGGCTCCCTCACACCTAGAATGTGAGATTATTTTATGGTGTCTCAATGAGATCAAATATTTTATTAAAGTTTTTCTTCAATGCTTCAATCACATCAATAAAGTTTTCTTTTCTTTTTTTTTCCTTAATATAATCTATAATTTTGCAACACAAAACTTTTATAATACAAGCAATAGTTCCACTTAATAATAATAAGTGGACACACGAAAAACACACAACCCACAACAACAAATTGTGGAGTTACCAAAGATTTCCGGTAACTACGGCCATGCTGCTTTTTTCTTTTACAAGTTTTTTTCTTATTTATTTATTTAAAACATTTTATACCGACATAGGTGCGAGTTAGTTTAGCATTTTTAACTATAGTCATAATTCAAACACATTTATTTATTTTGGTAAAACTTTAAATGCCACGTAACCATGCATTAATAAGAAAGAAAAATGTTCTTGATGCAACCATTAATAATAATCATAAAGATATTCTTAATGTTGCGTCATTTTTTTGTTCAAATTTTTTATACTTTCGAAAATTTGATTGTTATTTTATAACGAATTTGCATAAAAATTAATGGTTATTACTAAGAATTAATATGAAGACATAGTAAACAAAATCCATATTACATGTATATATTTTTTTAATTATATTTACAGACATTTTCATGGACAATACCTTATGATATTAAAAAGATATCTCTTAGACAATATCCTAAAAATGCATGTATTTTTTTGTCTACCAAATTTTCAAGCTTTTAATTTTTATTTTTATAATGTTGCTTTTTATAGAGATGATATTGATTAAAAAATACGAATCAAGATATACTCAAAAAAATCTATATTACGTATAAAGTTTACTAAATTTTTATTGAAAACATATTAACATGTGCGCAAAGACAAGATGTTAAGATAATATATGAATGAACGTGAAAACCACCCTTCATAATCTATAACTTAAAAAATTACAGGATGACTTAATGTTGGGATTTAAAAAAGTGACTTACATGATGGTATATGTTTAGTGATTGGTAGGTACGTATATAGAAGAAACACTGTCATCACCATCATCATTTTGAATTATAATCACGAGCGACTTTGGAATTATTGATAACATAATAGATGTTGCGACCTTATTTATTATTGTTGACCTTGAAGGTCTTAATCTTATTTTGATAATAACAATAAATCAATCATGTGTAATTTAACATGTTCTTGATATAAGATTATAGATTTCTTATTTGGAAAATCAAGAATAGCATGATTGCTCTAAAGAAGCTTGACAAGGATCATTCAATCATTATTCGATCAAGTCAACGAAGCATTGGACTAGCAAGAAGATCAAGATCTAGGATCACATGCAAAAGCTTCAAGGGAAAAGCTTCAAAGGAAGAATCAATTTGAAGAAACTATTCAAAGCATTCAAAGACTCATATATTCGGTAATTGAGTGTATGCTTAGGATTGATGTAAAGTTTCTTAATTGATTGATTATATAGCTCATATATATTGTAATATCATTCTTAGATTGATCAAAATCAGTTTGAATCGAAAATCATTTCAAAACATCATTCTTATAAAAACCGGTTTTGAAATAAATTCTTGATAAATTCATATGAATGAATTTTGTGACAAAAACTATATTGGAAGTCTTAGAAATCTATTTTTGACATTCCCCAAGCATTAAAATCAATTTTGGAGTCAAAATACAAAAGTTGGATTTTTGCACAAAACCTCTCCCTGCCAGAGCAATGTAGTCGACTACATGAATTTTCTGGGAGTCGACTACATGAGGTAGTCGACTACATGGGGACCAGGGGAGTCGACTCACCTTGGAAAATATAGCCGTTGGAGATTTCTTGCAAGCCTAGTTTTGTGCATCAATCACCATCAACCACCCCAAACGGCTCTATTGTTTCCCAAACTATTTATATGACTTCTAAGACTCATTTTACATAACTTGAATCACTCTTATACTCTCTACTTCATCTATCTTCATTATTCAAAGATTCAAGAAATTGTTTTTGATCAATCATCTTTTAATTGAGCTATATCATATTGATCATTCAAGATAACTCTAGTGTGAGCTTAAATTGTATTCTTCAAACACTTGAGAGTTGTTATTCATTGGTGTGAGTCACCAAACAATTTGTATTAAATTGTGAGAGGTAAATCTCATAGGAAAAACAAGAAGGTAAATTCTTGTTTAGAAATTGTGAGAGGTAAATCTCACAAGGTTAGCAAGAGAGAGTTTCTTGTGTGAATATTGTGGTCTAGCAATATTTGTAAAGAGTGTGCGAGAGGATACACTTGTAGTGGTTTGATCTTCACCCGGAAGGAGATTGTTTTTAGTGGAAATTCTCGGGGAACTAACCGAGCGCGGATTATGGTTTGGTAAACCAAAACCGTGTGGACAAAAAGCCTTGGACTTCAAATCGGTTCAATCTTTCTAACTCAATCTCTTTATTTACTTTCTATATTATTGTTTGCTTGAGATTGTTTATTTGCTTGATTGTTTATTTGATTGCATTCCTTGATAAATTGGTTTAGTAAATTTGTTTTACTTAAACGTTTTTCGAAAAGTTTTTTAAATTCCGCATTAAACATTTTAAACCCTATTCACCCCCCCTCTAGGGTTGAAATCCGACCAACAATTGGTATCAGAGGTTGTACTCTTGTTTTGATTTCACAATCTTAGAGCCCTCGATCATGTCTTATTTTCAAGGAACCGGCCTTTCCGAAGGTGCTTCTATTTATAGGCCACCATTATTTGATGGCAAAAACTATAGCTATTGGAAAAATCGTATGTGCACATTTTTACAAGCTAACGATTTTGAACAATGGAAGGTTACACTTGTTGGACCTTATGAGATTACAAAAACCGATGAAAGGGGAAATGTTGTTCCCAAGCCAATTTCCGAATACAACGAGCATGACATTAGAAAAGTTCAATTCAATGCTAAAGCTTTAAATTCATTACATTGTGCATTGTCTATGGATGAATACAATAAAATCTCTAGTTGTAAAACCGCAAAAGAGATTTGGGACAAACTTGAAGTTGCCCATGAAGGAACCTCACAAGTCAAGGAGGACAACATTAATATACTTGTCCATGACTATGAGTTATTTAAAATGGAGCCTAACGAATCTCTTGTTTCCATGTATAGTAGGTTCTCCATTATTACTAACGCTTTGGATCTTCTTGGCAAGATCTATTCCAATGAAGACAAAATACGAAAGATTCTTAGAATTCTTCCCAAGAAGTGGAGGCCTAAGGTGACGGCTATACAAGAAGCTAAGAATCTCAAGACATTGAGCATGGATGAACTATTGGGTTCATTAAAAACCCATGAGAAGGAGTTGGCTAGAGAAGAAGGAGAAGAGAGAGCTAATCCAATGACAATTTTTGCCTTAAAGCAAAACGAAGGAAAAGATGGAAAAGGCTCAACTAAAGGAGATAGAGACATGGCACTTCTCTCTAGGAAATTTGAAAAATTCCTAGCAAAGAAGAAGTACTCCCAAGGGAAGCTTGACAACAATCCCTCATTCTCAAAGAATTACAATGATAGATCAACTAATCCAAAAGTTGATAATGAGGAAAGAAAATGTTTTCATTGTCAAAAACCGGGACACTACAAGTCAAATTGTCCGGTTAGAAAAGAGGAGAAAAGAGAGAAGAAAGCAAAGAGGGAAGAGCTATACAAAAGATTAAAGCATGCTCTCAAAGAAATTTCAAGCGAATCGGAAGAAGAAGAATCCGATATCGAGCCAAGTGATGAAGAGACGGCCGACCTTTGCCTTATGGCAAAAGATGGAAGGGCATACAAATCCTTGCCTCATCGATGAAGCACTCATGGCGTCTACCATTTTCTCTCCGTGGCCTTGGCCTTTTTTGATGTTGCCATAGGGGGAGAAAATGTGTGTTGGTGGCAATCAATGTTGGTAAGACTATTAATTGCTTTATGTCTTTCACATTGATACTTGTTTTCTTCTGAAAACCTTATTTGAGATCAAAATTATTTTATTGGTTTAAAACTATCTCAAATGTTTGCAATGCTTTTAATAATCATTTATTTTATCTATGCATAAATTGAGGGGGAGCATATATCATTTATTCATATGCTATTTATGCTTGTTATTGAAAACACACATTAATTTATTGTCATCATCAAAAAGGGGGAGATTGTTGACCTTGAAGGTCTTAATCTTATTTTGATAATAACAATAAATCAATCATGTGTAATTTAACATGTTCTTGATATAAGATTATAGATTTCTTATTTGGAAAATCAAGAATAGCATGATTGCTCTAAAGAAGCTTGACAAGGATCATTCAATCATTATTCGATCAAGTCAACGAAGCATTGGACTAGCAAGAAGATCAAGATCTAGGATCACATGCAAAAGCTTCAAGGGAAAAGCTTCAAAGGAAGAATCAATTTGAAGAAACTATTCAAAGCATTCAAAGACTCATATATTCGGTAATTGAGTGTATGCTTAGGATTGATGTAAAGTTTCTTAATTGATTGATTATATAGCTCATATATATTGTAATATCATTCTTAGATTGATCAAAATCAGTTTGAATCGAAAATCATTTCAAAACATCATTCTTATAAAAACCGGTTTTGAAATAAATTCTTGATAAATTCATATGAATGAATTTTGTGACAAAAACTATATTGGAAGTCTTAGAAATCTATTTTTGACATTCCCCAAGCATTAAAATCAATTTTGGAGTCAAAATACAAAAGTTGGATTTTTGCACAAAACCTCTCCCTGCCAGAGCAATGTAGTCGACTACATGAATTTTCTGGGAGTCGACTACATGAGGTAGTCGACTACATGGGGACCAGGGGAGTCGACTCACCTTGGAAAATATAGCCGTTGGAGATTTCTTGCAAGCCTAGTTTTGTGCATCAATCACCATCAACCACCCCAAACGGCTCTATTGTTTCCCAAACTATTTATATGACTTCTAAGACTCATTTTACATAACTTGAATCACTCTTATACTCTCTACTTCATCTATCTTCATTATTCAAAGATTCAAGAAATTGTTTTTGATCAATCATCTTTTAATTGAGCTATATCATATTGATCATTCAAGATAACTCTAGTGTGAGCTTAAATTGTATTCTTCAAACACTTGAGAGTTGTTATTCATTGGTGTGAGTCACCAAACAATTTGTATTAAATTGTGAGAGGTAAATCTCATAGGAAAAACAAGAAGGTAAATTCTTGTTTAGAAATTGTGAGAGGTAAATCTCACAAGGTTAGCAAGAGAGAGTTTCTTGTGTGAATATTGTGGTCTAGCAATATTTGTAAAGAGTGTGCGAGAGGATACACTTGTAGTGGTTTGATCTTCACCCGGAAGGAGATTGTTTTTAGTGGAAATTCTCGGGGAACTAACCGAGCGCGGATTATGGTTTGGTAAACCAAAACCGTGTGGACAAAAAGCCTTGGACTTCAAATCGGTTCAATCTTTCTAACTCAATCTCTTTATTTACTTTCTATATTATTGTTTGCTTGAGATTGTTTATTTGCTTGATTGTTTATTTGATTGCATTCCTTGATAAATTGGTTTAGTAAATTTGTTTTACTTAAACGTTTTTCGAAAAGTTTTTTAAATTCCGCATTAAACATTTTAAACCCTATTCACCCCCCCTCTAGGGTTGAAATCCGACCAACAATTATATATCTATATTATTATATAAAGTCAAAATTGATGAAATTATGCTATATTTTTAAATTGCCTACTTTAACTACAAATGTCAGATAAGTTAAACCTATACTTGTTATCAAGCCACTTATCATTTTTGTTTTAGTTTTTAGTTTAAATTAAATATATTGAAATTACACACATATCCCACATACATATTACTATGTTAGTCTAGTATATGTGTATATATACACACATTTGTTAGTTATTAATATGTGTACATAATTACTATGGTGAAGTTAATGCATTCTTAACCCCAAGGGGTTGGTCCAGCGGGCAAGGGCCTGGACGTGTGGTTAGGTGCACGTCGCATGTTCGAACCCCCGCATCAGTGGCCACAGCAACAGCGGATTAGTCTCACAGGTAGTGTCAGTGCCGGTAGCTGTGGCAACTGCACCATCATGTAAATATTGAGAGAGAGGGAGTACCATTTCTCTTACCAAGGATTCAAGTACAGTGAAGTGTTCTTAAGACTAATCTATTTAATGGTACTTCCTGTGAGGAAGAATTGAATTATCCAATTTAAAGATCAAACCTTTTAAGCTCCCCACTATCCTTTGATGGAGGAATTTTTTTTCTACTTAAACAAATTAGATAATTTTCCACATCCTAACTTATATTGTGAGATTTGATTATCAAGTCGCTCTTCCATCTCTCAACTTTGTTCCATTTCTCTCAGTTCCCTTTTCCTTTTTGCAAATACGCTGAGAACTTTACAAGTCCATAAGAGCACTCAATTTTATGTATTTGCCCATTTCCTTTTACTTCAGGCAAAGAGATACTGACAAACAGGGGCGGAGGGAGAGAATGAAAAAAAATCCCCGAGTATTTGGGTTTTCTTTGGATAGTGCGGAAAGTAAGGGGGCGTGCATAATAAGAAAGATTGGTTGTGGCGAGGGGCCACGGTGGGATATGCTTTAAGTGTTCGGGGCAAAGTCTTATAATTGCAAGGTAAGTGAAGTAGTTGGTTAAGGGGGCGTACGCGTGATAAAATGTATAAGTTTAAGGTAAAGTTTTGTATTTTTTTGTAATTATGAATACAAAAAAGAATAGATTATTATAATTTTTGTTTTTACGACTATCGACTATGAAGATATTATTTAGTATTTTTAAAATATGAAATTTTGAAGGGGAATATTGTAGTTAGATGTGTAATTCTGATTTATGACATATAAGATGTTATGTATTTTAATATAATATTTTGATTTTTGGTCTTATTATAATATATGCAAAAATAAATTGTTAAATCTATTAATTTTAACCCCTCGTGAACTTAATTCCTAAGTCTGTTTCTCTTGACAAAGATGGTGAGTTAAAGAGATCTGACGAAGACAAGTCTGACATCATTTTTCTCTATTGACTTTGGAAGTTGCTCATAATATTATGAATAACTTAAATATCACTTGCCTCCCGCATAACTACTCTGTTCTTAATGAATTTCATCCATCGGAGCATTACTATGCTAAACAACATGGATATTATATGATATCATACGTATTTTTTGACATAAGACTAAGAGCATCCACAATAGTTTAAATCTGTAAGATAAACTTTACATATAATACTGTGTTTTATATCAACAAAAAAGTAAACTCAAGTTTGACTAAGTTTATTATCATACATACACTCAATCCATTTGAAGTCCCAAACCCAAACGGACACCAAGTATCCCTTTGGAACCATTTGACTATGTTACTTCTTTTTCCGCATAGCATATATAACTGAATCTTGATGATACAGCTTTCTGCAATTTCTTGTTTCGGATCATGGACATTTGACTATGTTAGTTGGATAACTCACTTAGCAGAGGCGGCTTTAACTAGTTGTAGATTGCTTGCAAAGCAAAGCTTTTCAAGGATTTTTTTTTTCCACTCTACTTCTTTTTTGTTTAAGTGCTCGTTTGGTTTGTTCTTCGAATTCTAAATCGGTAAATTTACACTAAGAGTTTTTATAATTAATGCTGACAGGTTAAATCATAAGTAAACTTTCTGTGTAAAATTACTATTTTAAATTCTAGGAAGAAACAAAAATTCAGAACAAACGAGCACAAATCTTTTTATAGAACACAGTAATATTGAAAAGTTAGTTTGGATATGGTTTAGGGTGTTGAAAAAAGCACCGCAAAATTACCTTGATTTACTGGGACATTCTTAATTATGAGAAAATAGTTCATGCAATGGTTTGTAATTACAAGCCAGTGATAATCAACAATGCATTATTACTGTCATTCTTTAACCCTGATCATCATCATGTAAGGGTCATTGAAGCAATAGCATAACTAGATTCATTCAACCGCAGAAAAGATCAAATTGTAGGCCATCACATGACAAATATAGATTCAATTTTGCAACTATTTTGAACCAAACATCGAACTTCATGTTCATGTTCATCATCAGCTAATAAACGAAGGAAAGAATCATTTCCGCTTTCCCTTTTTCTTCTTACTATCCACTCTATCTTCATCGTCGCTTTGATCAGTATCATCTTCACCATCGCTATGATCAGTATCGGACGGAGGAGAGGGATCGAGGCGAGCAGCGTCCACGGCCCACCTAATCAACTTCTCAACCTCATCTTCATCATCATCATCATCGCCATCCTCGAATTTCTTCTGCTGCTCGTTCAAAGAAGGAGAAGGAGAAGAAGAATGAGCGGGAATAGAGCTCTTAAGAGCGGTAAATCGAGCAAACAAGTCATCTCCTCCTTGAGGATTGTAGTCCGAATTGAGATTAAGATCAGTGGGTACTGATGAAATTGATGGTGGGGGATTTGGTAGTTGTGGATTTGGGTTGGATTTTGAAGAAGGTTTTGGTTTGGATCTTAGAGCTTGGAAGCGACGGTCGAGATCTGGATCGATTATGGTGGAGGAAGAGCCGCGTGACATGTGGGAATTGACGCTGAGCTTGAGGAGCATGGAGTCCTCTGCGGCTCGCAAAAGCTCTTCCACTTCATCTTCTGCTTTCTCTGTCTTCTTCTTCCTTCCGCTCATTTCTCCTCCTCCTACTCCGTTATTCGTTGCTTTTGCCGAGTGCGTCGATTCCCCTCTATGCTTTCGTTGTGTTGGTCATAGGAAAAGAGACGAGAGATTACAAATTATTTGTTTTTTAAAATTATAAAAAGAATGAAAGGAATTGTTAATCCTTTATTTACGTTGTTTTTTTTAAGGAAAGAAAATTCCTTTAATTAATTCTTATTTTAAATTTAATCATAATTCTATTTTTACCTATTCAAATAATAATAAAATTAAATTTATTTATTTTCAGTACATTCATTCATCTCCTAATTGACCAATTTTTATTCTTTTCCCTCTTAATTATTCCATTTCCATTTATTCTCCTCAATTTAAACTAAGGGTGTTTTCGGTTTTAATCGGGGTAAAAACTAAGATACCTCAAACACAAACAAAATATAAAAATTTAGTTTCGGTTCTTAAATCTTTTAAAAACCCAAACTTAAACCAAACTTTTCAGTTTGGTTTTGACATATGTTTTTTTTCCTAAATCAATTTAATGTAACAAATACTAATAGTAATGTAAGATTGATTTATATTCAAATTAAAGTCATATTTTTTTATAAGCAATGAGCAAATACATAGATGCCATATTTTCTATTTGATTACTATTTTATTTGTATATTTATAAGAATAAAACACATTAAATAAGATAATGAATTATCTTATCATCATGTATATGATAAAAAAATTCTTAGCATTATGCAGTTAATTCAATAATAAGGGCACGCATTAATAATTTTTTTTAAGATGATCATAGTATATAATTAATAAGGAACATATTATTATAAAATGTCATGTTTTTGTATTATAAAATAATTAATGTATGCCGTTAGAATATATATTAACATCTTTTTATTTTCTTATACACAATTCGGTTCAGTTCGATTCGGTTTAGTTCAGTTTTGGACTATTTTTCCCTAAATCCAAACCAAACTATTTGATTTCGATTTAGTTTTCTCATTTTTCGTTTCAATTTTTTCGGTTCGGGGTTTTACAAATCCGTATTGATTGGTTCTATTCATTCGATCGATTTTTAGATTGGCCTTAACAACCCTAATCCAAATAGAGTGTAGGAGAGTTCATTTCCCTTTTTTATTCGGAAGTTTAACAAGAAGGCGAATGTAACAAACTATCTTATGTGTTTGTGAGTGGAAAGGAAAATAAGATAATATTATCTTTTATAAATTTATTATGTATTTTAAGGATAAAATAGTTAATACATTAAACCTTCATTAAAAAACATTTCTCTTATTTCCGATTTTGAGATAAAGTTTTAATTAATTTTCTTTCCCTTCTCTCGTACTCTCTTAATAAAAATCTTTCAAACAAGGGAACGAGTCAACTTTCTCTCATTTTTTTTCCAAATTGAAACTCCTAAATATATGGTTAATCTTTTCTTTGAACTTACGGTACATGCAAAATTATACCTAATAATTTTTTTAAGAATAAACTATAAATTTTGATTACATGGCACAGATATATTAATGTTATATATTGTCATGAGTTGGAACCTTAGTTAATAATATTTTCTTTATAATATATTTTTTTATAATTAAATAGGTACATTAAAACTAACTTATTGCTTAATATATATTATAAATATTTCATTGGGCCAATTATAGAGTTGAGGAAAATAAGACAAACCATTATAGTGTGAAGGGTTAGGGTTCGAACTGTGGCATAGGTGCATAGAATGCAAACTTCAAATCTTCATTATCATATGACACGGGGTGAGTGGAATTAATACTCTGCATTTGTCTTGTTATCTCTCTCTCTCTCTCTCTCTCTCTCTCTCTCTCTCTCTCTCTCTCTCTCACACACACACACACACAGCTTGAGTGAAGTTATGGGCGACACTTGAATTTTGAATCTTCACACTAGGACTAAGTTTTTAACTATTACAACGAACAACTCCATATATTTGGTGTATTAAATGTCAAAAACTATAGATTCAATTTGGCACAGACCAAGCATGTAAACATGTTCGAATGGTGATGGTTACCAAAAATATTACATATAACCTTTGTTTGTTAAAATGATAAGGGGGGGGAGGGGATAAATTCATATCTAAAATGCTAAAAAAAGATAAATGTTAAAAAATATATGTGCAATTTGATTTTGTGAAAATTAATTAGCCACAAATTAAAAAATTAAAATTATGAAACAAGGAAATAAATACACAAACAAAATAACTATAGAAAACTTATTGGATTTCAATCGAAACGAATGTTGGATATTGTATCTTTAAAATAGTTTCACCCTCGCCATGGTATTCATGAATTCATGGACACTATCTCCCAAGATACAACGATCACACGAACTTAAGTAGCACTCCAATAAGCACGCACTGACGAATCAACGATTATTGTACTCTTGTACTTTAATTGAAGGACATGAAAAGACAAAGTTGGAATCATATAATGAAAAGGGGCACCTAAGAAAAAGATGGAAATTCTATCTTAAAAGTAAATGGTCTATAGGGATATATATAGATTTTATTTTATCTATTCACAAGAAACACGTTTCTTCAAAAGAGACACGGTTACTCACAAGATAGACCTTTTAAAGTCTAGGAACACAACTTTAATGAAAGGACGAAACCTTTAATCTTAAAATTTATTTTTTACTTGTAAATAAATTATTAATTTTAATTAATAATTTCCAAACATGAGTAAAAATAAGAATGATGGGGAGTTACTAGAAAAGAAAGATAAAGATTGAACAAAAAAGACGCATAAGAGTACAACAAAACATTTTAAGCATTAGGATATATAACTTTTGGCCTTGAATATTCCCTAGTGAAAGACTATCAGATTCATTGGTCGAATTTGTGGATTAATTTCTGCATTAAACTATAAACCATTTATGTAAATTAAGACAACATGCTTCACATATAAAACTTCTTTGTAACCATCAGTTCTCACTTTTTTTTTGTATTTTTTTTTTCCATTTTGGCCTTGAACAACTCTTGATTTCATTAGTGCTTTATAAAATCTAGCTTCTTCTTTTTTTTTTTTTACTAATTATAATAAAAGTGGCCACTTTTTACACTCTCATAAGTGACTTTTATGAATAGCAACATGCTACACCCACTTGGAATTTCCTAAGTACATAAGTTGTGAAAACTGTAGCTTATTTTAAGAAATTGTAGGCATCACTAAAATATCATAGGAATGGGTGGAGATAATTATCTCAGGTACAGAAAATTATCTTCCCGATGCATTGTTGGCAAAACACACAAAATTCGATTTTTCCTTCTAACTTAGATCTTGGGATCTCCATAGCTAAATAGGGTGAGATGTCTTCTTATTTTTGACTTTTTCTATGGAAACAATTTATTTAGAGGTTGAAGAAGATTATTTTTTTTTCACAAAAAGTAATGAATGATGGAAGACATCTCATAAAAATGATCATGAGATAGAGAGCATGTCATCGCATTCCTCAACCTATTTTTCAACTTCTCTCACAAATCAAGTGTTATTCTTTTTCATTTTTCATATTGTTATCAAATGAAGTTAAAATGTTGAATACTAAGAGTATTTCCAAAGTTATAATCCAAAATAGCAATTATAATCAATTTTAACAATGTTCGTTAAAAATACTACCTCAATGGCCTAATCAGGTTTTAGCAACCCTTTAGCCAATAACCAAATCAAATTTTATAATCAAAATGAGAAACTCATTAATTCTATTGGCTAAAAGATAATATTTTTAAATATAGATAATATTTCCCCCTTTTTTTAAAAAAAATTCAAATTGGTTAATTTGTGGTTAATTAATATAATGGGCTTTACAAATTTGGTTATTGAGAAAAAAATAACCATCGAAAAGGCTTGTATTGTTAACTTTAACAATTTACTAAATGGATAATCAAAAGTCATTTTGATTATTCAGTTTTAGTTATTCTATTAGAAATGCACTAAGGTATCGTTTAGTTTACGGATTTTAGTACTCGGGAAAGGAAAGTCGTTCATTTCCTTTGTTTGGTAAATACAAATTTCGGAAACACTTTTCCGAGAGAGGGGAAAGTAGGGGGTAAAATCATTCATCTCAAAACACATGGGATTGATTTTCCCATGTGATTTTCAAGCATTTATTACAAAAAATTTGGACAATAATATCCATATATAAATACTTTCCATACTTTACCAAATACAAAAAAGGAAATTGGACAAGAAATTTAATTTCCACCTTCATGGGAAAGAAAAGGGAATTGATTTTCCTTCCGTGAACGAAACGAGACCTAAAAGATTGAACTCTGACCTCTAAATACTGAATAAATGAGATTTACAATTTTAATCTTGTTATTATAATATATACATCAATAATCAATGAATAAAAAGAATGATACCATTGGAGGTGGAGATGGTGGTTATATATATATACATACATATATATATATATAATGTATAAGATGTTTAATTTAATATTGAGTGGGAATTAAAAAAATCAAAATTTTTGATCCATATTATCAATAGAAAGACTTGAACATATATTTTAAAAAAATCAAACCGGCTTTCTTTTGAACCAATTTAAAAACTGTTTAATTAAATTAACAAAAATACCCTTAACTAAAAAATTAGACGGAAGGGTCAAAATAAAATTCTCTCAATAATTTATGTATAAGACTTTTTAAATTTAAAAGATAAAGTGAAATGTAATTAATAGTTCAACTGTTATTAGAATAATTTACTCCCAAACTAACCACACAAGACTTGTCTCCTAATACTTGAATTTTTTTGAAGTGAAAAAAACAAACGGTATTTCTATTTATTACATTAATGTCTCGTTTGGTTCAAGATTTAAACCATTCCGGGAATGCTATATTCCATTCCGAAACGATTCCCGCGTTTGGTTCAAGTTTTAAGTTAGGAATAAATGATTCCAGGAACAAGCCTTTTCCCCCAAGTTCTCCCATTTAAATCATATGGAATAAACCATTACCAATAGACATCTTTTTTAATTTTTCATGTTAGGACCAAAATAACACTCTTCCTTATGAATAAATAATTCTTTTCCATCCGTGTATGAAAATATTGTTTGAAACTATTTTTTTTTAGTTAGGCTGCTGCACAAAAATGATAAAAAAAAAAAAATTGGAACTTTTTATATTCTTTTTTCCTATTGTATTTTTTTTTTAATTACAAAAATTGTAATTTTTGTAGGATAGTTATTAGCTAGGCATGTGTAATTTTTGTAATTTATTATAGTAATTGTCTCTTTTGAAAAATTAGTATGTGATGTCTTCTCATCTTATAAAAAGAAGGGTATTTTTGTAATTGAAACTTTATTCCATTCCTATTCCCGGTTGAACCAAACATCGGCATGGCATCCTAGATGACAGGAAAGAAACATTCCAGGAATCAAGCATGCCCATTCCATTCCCAAAACTCGAACCAAACAAGCCCTAAAAGGGTAAAAATAAACAATACCTAATTGTATTTAAGCATTTTTTGAATCAAGATTAATTTTTTTAGCTGCCAATAATTTTGAAGTAGGGTTTTGCACAACTGGCTTACTTAAAAAGAAAGGGCAAATTGTAATTAAAATGACAAGGTAAAAAGGGAAAAAAAAAAAAAAAAAAAGCATAACAAAACCCTATTTGAGTACCCGCAAAAATGGGTGGGAGAAGAGGAGCTAGCTTCCCCGATCAGTCCGGCTGATCTCGTTGAGGCCGCCACTGTCCAACTATCGCCGACTACACGCCGCCGTGAGACACCTTCTTTCTGTAGGTTTATTTACATATACTTTTCTATAGGGACATACTTGCTTGTTTTCTTCTTTTCCGTTCTCTCCTCTATATTTGGTTCTTATTCCCTGTTGTACAATTTTGTTAACATTTCCCCCTTCCACGTTCTTTTGACCACGCGAAAATTAGGCGCCTTTACCTTCCCTGAAGAAAGAATGCTAATCAAAACCCTATATTCCTACGTTGAAAACCAAATTGCACGAACTCGACGTTATTTCTGGTTATCAAATGCGGTCATTTTTTTAAAAGTTAATATATTTGTTGTTGTTGGGGATTTTCCTCTATACAACCGAGCTTGAGAGTAATTCACTAATTCTGGAGTTGTATATGATTACTTCTACGGGGACACAGTCAGGGGACACTGTCCGTCATGAGTATAATTTACACAAAGACTGCAACTGACCAATGCACAAGTGACACATCAAGCATATCTTCAGATTGTGTCTCCCAAGAGTTATTGGTTGTAAAATTTATTATTGACAGATTTTGCAGAGCAAAAATCCCTAGTTAAGCACTGAAGATCAGAAATGTATTCGATAGTTCGAGCTCGGCTTTTGTCAAACACTCTGAAGAATGCCCGCTGCTTTTGTTCGAGCGTCTCTGTGAATCCTTCAAAAGAATCGATTGCCTCCGCCTCATCTCTCCTAGGTGGTCAAACTTTGCCACCGCCCAATTCGCCTCCGCCTCCACAACCTCTGAGTAGCAGAACCGAGAAGAAACCATGGAATTTTCTCAAGTATGGTCTTGTTGCAGCACTCACTGGAGGCTTTGCAACAGCTGGGTATGCCACCTATGGTACGTGTCCACTCCACTCCACTCTGCCTCCACCGCCACCTCATTGTAGTCGGTTGATTTTGCTTTGCCCCCTAAATTTCATATTTGTTTGATTACTTTGGTATTTGAATTATATTTACATTTTGGTACCTGTAACAGCATATGCTTTCGTATTGCCAGGGTGTTGGGGTGGGGATGGTGGTGTTTGCATCTTTATATATGCGTACCCTGGAACATTGGTCACAAATGCTTGTATAAATCCTTTAGAATTGCATGATTTTAGACCAACTATAGATGGCCTGAAACCTGAGTGAAGGCTGCCCAAAACGAGGCTAAGAACATAGCTGTAACTCATAGAAGGTAATTAATTGAGATGCAACTGTCCTTAAAACTTTCATTGATGGAGGTTATTTTTGAAGGAAATGTTGTGAAGGGACAAGGTTTGTGGCAATTATGCCAGCATCATATTGACTACTTTGGATGGAACTAAATAACAGGATTTAGGGAAAGGAGGAAAGGAAAGAGTTGACATAGAAAGTGTAAGCTACTTGGCATCGCTATACGTGACCTTTTTAATAGCATTTGAAGGTAGGTAACTACTATGCATCAGTGTTTTCAAAAGCGTCACTGGGCGCGCGTCTCAATGCGTGCATTACTGCGCCTTGAAAGGATTTTCGCCTAAAAGCTTCTTACGAACTGTGTTTTGCATATTAGGCGCAAGCCTTTTGAATGAAGCTCACGCATTTTGGTTGAGGCATACGCCTTTTACGCCTAGGCGTTTAAGGCTTAAGCTTTTTGTGTTTTTTTTTCCCATCGTTTCTATGCAATTAAAAAAAAATTATGATAAACAGAGGCTGGAGGAGAGAGGGAGGGAATATATACATACTATTGTTGTTAATTGTGTGGTTAAGAGGAGGAGATGCAGAGGCGGAGGAGGAGCATGAGGAAGACGAAGGCTGGAGTGTGAAGTGCTGGAGTGCAAGAATTGCTGAGGAGAAGAAAATGGAGGCTGGAGTGCAAGAGTGGCCGAGGAGATGAAATGGAGGCTCGACGAGGAGATGAAAGCTTGGGTTTTTAACCCAAAGGCATTTTGAATGACGATTTTATCCCTAGTGGGAGTGTTAAAGGGACAACATTGTCCTCAATCTAACTGAAAACTTAAATAAAATAGGCATTTTGACCCCTTAAACTACAACAGAGCCCTAAGTTATTTTTATTTAACACTTTACCCCTTGAACTAAAAAATCTGAAAATAAGGATTTTTTTTATGCTTCTATTAATTATTATTATTAGTTTTTTTAATATAAAAAAGCTTTGCACGAAAGGCTTACGCCTTGTCGCATTAAGTCTTATGCCTCGCCTCTGGACAGGTAAACGCTTAGGCTTACGCCTTTGCCTTTTAAAACATTACTATGCATAACTGGAGGGAAATAATAAAGCGAGACACGACAACTTTGAGAGGACTGGTTGGTCTGCGTTATTTGCTTATCATTAGTTAACATTTCATATTTCTATTTATGTGTTGGTTGGAGTTTTGGAATGTGAGGTCCGAAATTGAGAAGAAAATGGCTATGCCTTGACATTCATTTATTCATACCAGAAACTGATATTCTCCTTGCATGCTGTTTGAAAATAAGTAATTTATCTTCTCTTTTGTTTTTTTCAAAAACTGAAAACAGTTGCTCCTTATCTGCAGCATACACTACAGATGAGATCGACGAGAAGACAAAGGCTTTGCGTGCATCTGCAAATTATAACACAGAGGATGATGCTTCTGCTGTCAATGTGAGTATGATTTGTCATTCTGTTGTTTTATTGTGAATTGCACACACTAATTATGTTTTTTTTTCCTGGCAGAATCATCATGATGGTTCTATTTAGTTTTTACGACATAATCAATATACCAAATCTTACAATGAAAAATATTTTGTGTCCTTGAGCATTTTTTTCAAAAAATAAAAAAGGAAGGTCTAAGGCTTCCTTCTTACTACAAAATACAAATAACAAAGAAACCTTCCTTGCTTCGGGTGAGACCCGAACCCAGGATCCCCCGGATCTGGGTGGGTGCCTTTATCACTAGGCTAACCCACTTGCTCAAAATTAAGATTATTTTGCCACTGAGAAGAGTTCGTTATTCTGATTTATTGCTCAACAATCTCTTAGTTGGAGATAGCGGTCCACTGCACAAACAATTCTAGTTTTAAAACTTGTTTGTTTTAGGATTTGAACCCTGGTTAGTAAATAATTTACACTTATTCTTTAACCACGAAACCAATTTTCCTTAAAAAGTATCAACGGCATAGTGGGGCTCTTAATTTGAGACATAGGGAGTATATAAATGTCACCACAAAAGATCTTTGTAGCGGCGAACCAGGAACACCGTTACTATGCTAGAGACGTCTTGGCAGTACCGCTGCAGTATGGAAATGGAGAACACTTATATTAACCTATAGACAAGTGAGAATTGGACTTGCAACCTACCTTAATTTGACACCACCCCCAACTAAACGCTTGAGAGTTAAATACAATTCCTTTGTATCCTATCGCTAGACCGTTCTTTGTGCATGTGTGTCGTCTGAGTTCATTGAGTTTGATGCCTTATATAAAATAAATAGTACTTGTTTGATGGTTTGGAAGGATAAGGAAACTGATGACAATGTTTCATTACCAAACATTTATGCAGAAATTTCAAGCTTTGCTACAGTCAGCCGCAATGGCCGGTAATTTTGAACTGTTCTGAATATGTATTGCTAATTGAAAATTTGCTCCTTTTATGTTGTCACCGTATTTGTAATGTCACTGCCATCATGTTTTTATTACCAGTAATGCCTATTGTAATGATCTACTTTGGTTTTCCAGTGCCTGCCAAGTTAGTCGAACTTTACATAGATCTGAGGAGGTCAAGTGAAGAACATGTTCGAGTATGTATGTGTAGTTGTTTAGAATCACTGTCATCTTATGAATCACTTCAATTTTATTTGATTATTTCTCTATGTTTTTGCATTATTTTGTTTCGTTTTAGGGGTTTACCGAGCCATCCTCAGAGAAGCTTCTCCCGGATTTGCATCCCATGGAGCAGCATGTGTTTACGCTAGTTTTGGATCTTAATGAGACATTGTTATTCTCGGATTGGAAGGTGAAAACTGTTCTATTAGTTAGCAATTTAGAATGGCATTGCTCAAGTATTTGATCTTCCTTTTTTCTTTTTGGGTTTTTTCTTCTTTTTTTTTTGTGGGGGGGTGGGGGGGGGGGGTTCACATATTAATCATTAATGACACCTTTTTGTCTTTTATTTATTTGTGTGTAGCGAGAAAGAGGCTGGCGAACATTTAAAAGACCTGGAGTTGATGACTTTTTAGAACATCTAGCTCAATTTTATGAAATTGTAGTGTATTCTGACCAGCTGAATATGGTATCTTTCCTTTTCCCTCTCTATGCTGTTACCAGTTTTCCAATTCTGTTGTCACTGAGTTTCCAGCCTTTTTTGACACGTGCAGTATGTTGATCCTACTGTTGATAGATTGGACCCAAAGCATTGCGTAAGGTATAGACTATCAAGGGCTGCGACTAAATATCAAAACGGGAAGCATTATAGAGTAAGTTGTTACTTTTGTACTAAATATTATACAAAACTCCCTTCAAGCTATGGTTTGAACTAGATGGTATTGAGGAAATGCATTACCTTATGTGGAGATTGTAAACCTTTTCTTATAGTTGTTGTATGATACATCATATTTTCTGATTTTACTAGTACTTTTTATTATTTGTGTGGCAACGGGGTTATAGGCACCTATTTAACAATACTTGGATTACTTGTATTAAACAGAGATCTTGTAAATAAAATGTGTTCTGTGTGTAAATAAATTGCGGTGTCTCCTTGCAGGACCTCTCAGTTCTTAATAGGGATCCCTCTAGGATTCTTTATGTGAGTGGTAACGCTCTAGAAAGTAGCCTTCAGGCAGAGAACTGTGTACCAATACAGCCATGGAAGGGCGAAGCAGAAGATACTCAGCTTTTGGACCTTATCCCATTTCTTGAGTGTAAGCATCCTACTATTACCAGATTATGCTTATAACAAGATTGTATAACTATGTTTTTTCTTATTCTACAGTTTGATGTTTGAATTTATGAATTGGATTGTTTGTTGATTGCAGATGTTGCCCGACATAGACCTGCTGATATTCGACCTGTGCTAGCTTCCTATCAGGGGCGTGATATAGCCAAAGAGTTCATTGAACGCTCTAAAGAACATCAAAAGTAAGTTTGTTCCCACTATTGGTATTTTCTTACAGTTTTTGGGCGCAATGGTACAGAAATTCAAGCGGCCTAAAGCAATTTCTTCTTTTTTACAGCCCTAACTATTTGGTTGGTTCTGTACTGTTTTGTACTAGGTATTTCCCTTGCTGGACAGCACGATTAGATGACACACATTAGAATTTTAATTAAAGGAGGTTAATTTTATTCACAACAAAACTAGAATTATGGTTGAGAATAAAAGTGGTAAACAATAATTGTTAGAGGTCACTGAATGCAAAAACAGATGCCCAATGCCCAAGTATTTAGAGAAATTTATTCTTATAGAAAAGTTTATGCAAAAAATCACACTGCAAAATATCTGAGTATTATCCTGTACAAAAATCTACGTGCGATTTATGAAATTATTAGGGTCATTCGGACTTAGTTAGTACCATACTTGTTGAAATTAGACTTAGATATATATATATATATATATTAATATTTAAAGTTTCACTTTTCATAAATGTAGTTGCTCTTTTGTGAAAAACACAGAAAAAGAACATTGAAACAAAGGAGGATTAGGAGGAAAATCACTAGAGCCATTGGGCCGTCTGGTTATTGATTTGACCTTTTTACACGTATATTTAATTCAAATGTTGACAAGGAAGAAAAAAAGAAACCCATGAGATACACATGTCAGGTTTGTGCCAATATGTTATGGGTGTGTTCGAACTACTTTCCATGGGAAATCCGGATGCCACATTTTCCATTTTATAAATGTTCTTTTGCATATATCTTTTGCAAGAAATCAATTCCGTGGTAAAGCTTGCTTTAGCCTAATCTTTATCAGCTCTCAAAACCCCCAAAAAAACCTCATGAAAATCAAACACCCTAGAGTTTGAAGTTTGGATACTTGTGTGCTGTTGCTGATATTTACACCGTTATGTCTATGATGTAGGAGAATGCAGGGGCAAAAGCAGCAAGGCCGGCTCTGGCGACGCTGAGAGAATCAGTCTGTTGAAATTATGGCATTCGCATATTTATACAAGGAAGATCGGTTACATATAAAGGCTCGGTAATTTTTTTTTCCTACATCATTTTTACCACAAGTGAGAAATCTGTTAGTTTAATGAAACATTCCCTATCTGCCACTGATAGGCCTTGGCAAGTATTTTTAATTTTCCTCCCAGCCCATAAAATGGACGTTTGTTACACATTTTTTCTTGATTATTGTAATGGAAATTTTGGCTACAGCAAGTTTAAAAATTGCTGATAATTTGATTACTGACCTTTGTAACTCTGCTGAATAATGTACAACATAAATGCCATCTAGGCACAAAAGAGAAACAGGGTTTAGGGATATGGGTCGTTTTTCATACAGAGATTTCTAGGGGGTGTGTGATTGAATTCTGTTTCTTCTTTTGTGATTTTAAATTGCGTTATTGTGTTGAGAGGTATTGTATTTTTGTAGGAAATATGGTGCAATGGAATGTGATTAGTTATTTGTGCTCTTTCTATTTCAATAGTATTTTTGTGTGTGATTACCGTATAGACCTATAAGAACATGTTCCTCCTCGTGAAGGTTCAAGTTGGAGTCCTCCAGCGTCGGGTATATCTAATAATGTGTTGCTTATAAACGTCATGAATAGTAAACATATGTAATATGATACGTCAATTATGTTCAAAAGGAAAATTGATTTGACATGGATTTAAGTCAGCTTTCTAAAAAATTTAGATACAGTAAACGATTACTCATAATTTATAGCTGTGACCAATACTTTATTAGTTTTTAGCAATTTTTTAAAACACGTTAAGGCGGACATTGAGCGCGTATGGGGACTTGTCGTCTAGGCTAGACGGCTGATTTAATATTACAAAGTATTAAATTTTATTTTTGAAAAAGAATAAAATATATTAAGAATTGGTTAAATGATTATTTCTCATAATTTAGTTATGAAAATAATGATTTTTAAATAAGAAGGCGTGAGATGATATTTTTGGAACACTGGTTTTTAGACCATATAAAACATACATTGAATTGAGTTGATTAAAAAGGGGGGGTCTTACCCATCATTTTTTTTTTGATACGGTAAATACCAAACAAAAAACTAGTAAAAGCTTTCCGCCATTTAACAAACCCGAACCACCATCCCTCCTCTTTATTCTACAGCTATGGCTGGAATTGTTTGGCTTAACTTATGGATGAATGGGTTAGGCGAATGAGAATACTCATATTGAAAATTGTTTAAGATTTGCTCTTCCTTCGCATACCCAGCGCCACGACGGCCGCGATCCACCATTGCAGCCATAGCTTCGTTGAAGAGTCATCAACAGATTCAACTATATCCTAAATCTTGAAATACATCATCTCATTCCTTTATATATATATATATATATATTATCTATGTAGTAGAGATCTTAAAACCTAAATTTTATTTTTTTGATAGCACAATTTCCCATTAATAATCACTCAATTTCATTCGTTAGTTTCTCGGTATTTTTTTTTCTAGTGACAACTCAAGGGAATTATGTTCTTGAAAAGAGCCATCAAAATATTGTTTTCACCCCAATAATTTGTTGAAAAATATCCATGAGAAAAGATAATATGGTGGATGGCGGATTGAGAAGATAATATAGTATTAACTTACCAATTTGAGGACGGACCCTATTAGTTTATTGGTTTCGGGCAAATTTTATGCCAAACCTTTAGCTTTCCCCCGTCTACCGTTCTACTACTTTTTATTTTTCTACTATTATAATTTATTTATTTTTATTTTTCCTACTTTTTTTTTGGTCCCTATGGTTTGCGAGGGGAAGGCTGATTGTCTCTAGCTAACGCCGGTTTTTACTTTCTATTTTTGTTTGACCAATCAGAACAGTTCTTGATCTAAAAGTAAAAAACAATTGGGTTTCCTACTTTTAAACGAGTTAAAACACAATTAAACGATATTTTGAGTATTCTTCTCATTTATAACAACTCTAAATTTTTTATTTTTTTTAAAAAAATTAATAAGTTATTTTCTTATAGACAAGTTGTTATGGGCGAATGCATTAGATTGCAGAGTTTTTTTGAAAAGAATCCAGATAAAGTTTTAAGTACAGGATATTCCTAAACCAACTAGAACTAGAAATGGGTTTTCCTAATTCAGTTCGGTAAATTAAAAAAAATTAAATTGATACAATTTGCTTCACTAGTGAATGCATAGACACTTGGTCTGCACATCAAGTGGTAAAAGTTCTCTATATTTCGAGTTCTTTTGCCCCTTTTCCTTTACTAATTCGAATCCAAGTGTATCTATAACAACAATTAATTAGTGTACAGTTCGTAACAAAGATACTGTATTCAGCCATAAGCATTAGGGGTTGTGACCCTAATTTCTTATCAACTGAATCATCCCTCTGACATCTATTAAACGTTGAAGGTTATTACAAGTTGGGATCGACATCTATTAGCGAAGGAGCCAAATTTGCGCAAAGGTACCTTTTTTTTTTCTCCTTTCGATTGTATTAAGGTTTTATTTTGACTAATATAAAATTTGTATAAAGATTTTTTTATTTTTTCAATAGGAAGAAGTAACTATCTTCTTTTTTTACTAGAATAAAATAAACAACCTCTAATTCTAATATTCAAATTAGGGACCTCCTAGACTAGGATGAGCGCCTTAATTAATATAATATTGTGTTTTGTGAGTGCAACTTAATTCAATTCAATTCAATTTTCTTTTTCTTTTTCTTTTTCTGAAAGAAATTTTGATTAGTACTAGTTCAATTCATCAATTGTGTTCTAGCAATTTCCTCGAAGTTTTTTTATGTCCTTTCGCAGTATAGACACGTAAAACTTACTATATATTTCAATTTTCTTAATATGATTTTTATGGTTTAAAGTGATTTCGATATACTACTTCCTTTCTTTCAAACAAAAAGTGCATCTTTTTTTCTCTGAGGAGAATAAAAAGTGCATCTTTTATACTTAAATAATGGCTTAATGACATATTTGACTAACTAACTTTATCACTTTTTCAATTTGGTCACTATTTATTTTTATCTAAAAACCCACTGAACTTTCAATAACGTTTCAATTTGACCAAATCCTTTAACACCGTTAATTAGAGTTAACGAAAAATATAAATTGGATATGAAGAAGTCCACGTGGCATCTACGTGGACAAATACGATGGCAAAAACCATCATGTGAGGCACACGTGTGAGGTTCTCCTCCTTAATTAATATGCTCAACGGCTATAATCAAAGAATTACTGTTTTATATACGATCGAAAATTGGGGGAAAGTTGTGTAAATAAAAAATTGTTGATTCTTCAAAATTGGTATACATGATTGCTACTATATGTTTTTTCGAGTTTTTTGTTGATAAAATCTTTTTTAGTAGATTTTGATTTAGGTAAGTCTAGGGTTTAAATTGAAGGAATGACAGTTGAGTTTTATGGAAAAAAATATGCATAATTTTCCTTCATCAAAACAGAGCTCTTCGTTTGAATGAGGATAACCTCACACGTGCGTCTCACGTGATGGTTTTTGCCATCTCATCTATCCACATGGATGCCACATGAACTCCTTAATGTCTAACTCAATTTTTCCGTTAACTCTAATTAACGGTGTTAAGTAGTTGGGTTAAATTGAAACATTATTGGGAGTTCAATGCGTTTTTAGACAAAAAAAAAGAAAAGAGTTTAGTGACCAAATTGAAAAAAGTGATAAAATTCTCAAATATGTCATTAAGCCGTATTGAAAAATATTATGAGTTTCTTAATTTGAGTAATAGGTAATCCAGGAAATTTAAGTCCGGCAAAATTGTTTATGTTTTGCTTTTAGTATCGCACTTTCAGTACTAGATTCGGTGGCACAATTTGATATGAGTGCAATATGCTATTAGTAATTTTTGACATTATGGATTTTCAAAATATATAATACTGGAACCTTATTAAAAAAAAGAAATAAAAATTTCGTCTGTGGTTAATTATAACTTCGATCAGTTGGATTTGTTTCATGACGAGAATTGTAGAACTAAAACTGAGGCCACCTTAATTACACTAAAATTCAATCAATTCATTGGCTCGATCTTGTTTGATCTTCGCTTTGTAAAACGAACATAAATTCAAACTAAGAATTTTTTTTTATCACTTGCTGTGCTTATATTTGGCAGTTCTTGAAACTATTACATTACTGTTTTGGCTTTGGCTTTATTGATTATCTTATGATTATTGCTTTACACATTATGTTTCTAATACTATGTTCCCTTTCTTGTTTAGATACTAAACTGGAAATGAGAATTACTGTTGAAACGGAAATGGACGATGAGGATTGCATAACCCAAAATGACGCCACGGCGAAGAAGAATGACAATATTATGAGTTACAATGGCAGGGTACCACAAAAGTTCTGCTTTGACATCGCCAAAGGACTACACGATGACGATGCGACTTGCAATGGCGTTGTGCCAAAAAAGGATGAGGAACCCACATTTAGCAGTGGCGTTCCCTCAAAAATGGACGAGGATATTGTGATCAACGATGGCACGGTCACAGTGCTACAGAAGTCCTACTTCGACTTTTTCAAAGGACTAGAGGATGATGGTGAGGATGTTACAACTTACAGTGGCGCCATGGCGAAAAAGTCGAATTTGGATCTCGAAAGAATAGATGATGAGAATAATGTGACTAACAATGGTGCAGTGCCAAAAGAGTCCAATTCGGGCAATTTTGAATATATGGTAGATGAGGATGTCGCGACTTATGATGGGATCACAATAAAAAAATCTGATCTAGACTCTCTACAAGACGCCAATTACTTAAGTGACAACGTTATAGGATTCTATTTCAGCTACCTCTCTTCTACCATTCAATCCACGGACATATTTTTGGTTTCGCCTTCTCTTTCATTTTTACTTGCAACACTCCCCCCCTTCGACGAAAGCTACAAAGCCCTCATTGAGCCTCTCAAATTACCCGAAAAACAGCTCATAATTTTCACGGTCAATGATGGACAAGGAATCCATTGGAGCTTGCTTGTCTATCATAGAGGCACAAACACATTCATCCATCATGACAGCATTAGGGGGCAACATAGATCCTACGCGTACAACTTCTATGAAACGGTGAAGCAGTTTGTGGGTCGATCCATTTGTAGTTCATTATTTGGACCCCCGTCATTGGGTGCTAAAATCATGATCGATAAAAGGAAGAAGAAGAAGAAGATGATGAAAAAGAAATACACTGCTAAGAGTAATTATATTATGAGTACTATTTTCGAAGTGGAATACCTAGCACGTGACGATGGTCCACTATTTCATGACGCGTGTTTTACGCCGCAACAGAGTAATACTTGCGATTGTGGTCTATTTGTGATGGCAATTGCTAGGGCTATTTGCGATTGGTACTTAAATGGGCCAAGAAAAAGAGATGAACTTTGGTTCTCTGATTTAAAGAAGACGATTGATCCTGCTTCTGTTGAGTTGGGAATGCGCGGTGAAGTTTTTAAGCTCATTGAAGACCTAAGGAATGGCACATTGGCTCAACCACCCGCATAATTGTGGCGCGTAATTGATCTATTCACACATAGAAAAGAACATTATTTTTGTATGTAAATTTTTTGATCGCGATTACTGGTACATATGATTCTTTAGTTTATTGAAAACGCGTCTTTACTTTTAATGTTCTTTATGCGTCTAATATTACTTTTAAATAACTAGAAATTAACTTGTGTTAAGTTACTAGGGACCTTATCTGTCTTGTGTACTCCCAACTCTAATTTTTTTGTCCACGCCAATTTGATTGGTAGCATTGTATTATATAATTCTATTAATTCTGCGAACTTGTTTCAATATCATCTCCATATCTTAATCATCTTTCATATATATATATATATATATATCCCACAAAAATCATGCTGCAATTCGGATGACGTACCAATAGTGTTAATTAGCACATAATTGCATAATTTAAGCCTTAAATTATGACAGATATTTATCTCTGAAAAGGAGTTTTAAATTTGATTATCGTAGTTTTATAAGTATTGCGCGGTGCTTTACGATGTTTTCAATCTAAGCTTGTTTTATATGCATGCTAAGTAAGCTGATTATGTATATTTTAAATGTTATGATACAAAATAGATGAGCTAAGCCGCCATTAATTTTTTTTTTTTTTTTTTTGGTGAACAACCCAATGGGCCGTGCTTAATTAATCTTTGATTCATGCAATCTTTGATACGAAACGCCATTAATTATAGTGTTTAAAAATAGGATCATTTCATTCATGCAATCTTTTACTTTTCAACTAACCTTTCCACCAACTGAATTATAAATTAAGAGAAGAATAAAGGTCCGTGCTTAATTAATCTTTGATAAATTTAATTAGTTCTTTATAATAATGCAGAGGCACTTCTTTCAAAGTAAATAATTGATGAATTTTGCATTCTTGGATTCATAGTAATTAACCTTCGTATATATTATCGCCATTGCATTAGATTCGCGCAATATATAGACTAGAGTTAAGTTGGTTGGACTTGAACAGGAAGAAATGCTACGTAGCCAAAAAATATCTTTAAAGTTGTAATCCAATTAAATTTGCACACTTTGAAGTATGTGCGTATGTAAGAGAGAGATAATGATAGTAACAGGTTAAAAGCTACTTTTAAGTTGTACTTTTAAATTTTTTTCCAAGTTATATTACGTTGCTCGGTTATAAATTTTAAAAGAATGAGTGATACTCAAAAGTTTTGAGCGAATAATGACCAATGGCACATTTCTGCCAATCTTAATATATTACAAACATTGGAGGCCGGTTATGGAGGTTAAAAATATATGTAATTCGTACTATCAAAAATTGGAGTGGTTGTGTGTTGAGAGTAATATTTTGCAACATAAAATTGCATTCTTTGTAGTAGTGAGGAATTTGTTTGCTACTACACACATCATCGCTCGCCAAATACGATTATAATGGCAAATATTACTTTTTCTCCTAAATTGTGCTGAAATACATATTTCTGTGATAGTTAATACTAAAAATATAAATCTGTGTAGTCTCCGTTTCTTTTGATCACGAGTCCATAAAAAAAATGAATAAATAATTGGTAGCTAGAATAGGTTTTGGTCCAACTTATTGTATTGGATGGCCTCGATCATGATTGTGTCACACAAAGTTGTTGGGTTTAGGAGAGAGCATGTTGGGTGATGATTATGCATGTTCGAAAAGTATATATATATATATATATATATTTATTTATTTTACTCATCTTAAAAATAAAATTCAAAAATGGTGTTTTAATAAATTTTTTATCTTTTATTATTTATTTTTTCGGATTCTAGTGTAACTATGGGTTTAAATTATAACTTTAAGAATAATTTTTAATTAAATTGCGTAATATTTTTTAGAGTGTCTATAGCATTCAAGAAATTGTGTGATATTATGTAATGTCTATTTCACATGATGCGTATTCTTGGAGTGTCATGCCTCTACCTACTCTGAGAAAGTAAAAATCATGCTAAATACTACTCAATCATCCACATGCGCACAATAAAAATCAGGACCAGTAGGAGATGGCCGGGCCGAAGCGTTTGGGTGGAACGGCCCACTATATTATTATTAATGATGTATATATAATGCTCGCTTTAAGTGTTTATTTACTTCATTCTAATAATCTTTACATTGAAAATTTGATTCCCATTAACTCCTAATTTAACTACTTGATACGAACTAATGAAGTATAATATTTTTTTTATGTGAAATTACTAATTTAAGATTTCATGAACGAACCAAAACTTGAACCAAACAAATAATACATAATACATGAATAACTTAATTCATCAAATAATGAGGTAAACATGCACGATTAATATATATATATATATATATATGTATGTATGTCAGATAATTGAGTTGGTTTTCTTAAATTGATAAATAAGTTGAATCATTTACTCATTGTTATAGAATTAGTTTTAGAAAGAGGAGGGCGTGGGCAAAGAGAAGCGCTATACTCATCAATACAGTTATATGTCTTATACAATTCTTATAAAATTTAATCAATGTACATTTATCTCTTATATAATTTGAATTAGAAGCTCGTCAGCATAAGATTTTTGTGGGTTAAGAGCAAGGGTGCTAGTAAAAGCACCCTAATATTTTAATTTAAACACCCTTCTTATAAAAAAAGGGCAATTCATATAGTTAGATATGAGTTTTGAATTAAGGCACCCTAGTTGAGAAGTCAGCCCACGATATATTTTTTCTTTTATTGTAGCGTCTCTTCTTCGTTTTCTTTTTGCTTTATCGCTGCATCTCTTTTTCGTTAACATCAAATCAACACGACTTCGTAAGGTAAGACATTTTTCTTCACTTCTTGACATTATATATATATATATATATGTGTGTGTGTGTGTGTGTGTTGTCTTGTATATATATCGAGATTGTTATGTATTTTATTTTATGTTATCTCATAAACTCTAAAAAGGTTTACATGCATCTAACTTCAATACCTAATCAATTTACCAAATTAAGCTTATTTTGAAATAACCCCACGTATGTATTGTCATTTTTTTTCCTTCCAACTTCTTCTTGCAATGTGATTTTTCACCTTGTACTTAAAATTGTTCCAGGGAAGATATATTTACTCTCTTTACAAAGGACCCCTTTACTACATGCCAAAAGCTAAATGCATGCCTTTAGACTTGAAGCCAAACAATCTAAAATAGTTTTTCCGTTTGCCCTTTTTTTCTTTAAATCTATATGGAAAGAAAAATTTGCACAGTAGGAAATTAAGTGCTTAATTAGAATTTGAATCTTTGAAATTGTGTGCGTGTTTCCTTCGTCTCTTTTAGTAGATTGGAATTAATTCAACAAGAAAAGGATAACAAATCCAAGATATTAAGATAGTTCTAGTTGGTGAGACACACCTCCAATGTTCTCACTCTTCACTTATTCACAAAATTAACCCACTCCATTAGTAAAACTTAGAGCAATCTGCAGGAAATAAACCTCAAATTCCAAAACCACAAATATTTGATACCAAATTTAAGATGCAAATTTGCAACATAGAAAGATGTGATCTATAGACTCAATCGTTTTATACACCGAGATGGAGATACGTACATGTATTGTTTGAAGAATATGTTTATCACTAGAGTGCCTTAATTGTACGTGTGCTTTTAAAAATTTAAAATTAAAATATGGGTGCCTAAAAAATGGGAGTTTAAATTGAATTTGTAGGGTACTTTTACCAGCACCCTAAGAGCAAATACGTACTTAACAAGCTTTAGCCTTAACTTGAGAGAGATAGGTAGTGAGATTTGAACTTCACCCTTATGTAGGTGTAGGGGATTTCATCAATTAGTTGTGTATATTCGTCAATTTAGGGACTAGTCCATATACATATTGTTTTTAATAATAAAATTTTGTTACTAAAAATATTTTTTTAATAATCAAATTTTATTGTTAAAAATCAATCTGTTTACGAATTGGTCCGCGTGAGAAAATCAATCCCAGCATAACATATGTATGTATGTATATGTGTGTTATGTGTACATACGCACTAATGCAAAAATAAAGCAGAGCAGAGCAGGTTCTTAGCTTCTTTGGGTAAAAAAGTGGCGTCCGTGTTAAAAAGAAATAAAGCAGATTACTTTTGCTGACTCCTATTGCAAATAAACTCGTTACTAATTACATATTGTTTGTCTGTAGCTAAAAGTATATCACCAGGTTTCCTTTGGAAAGCTAATGTTTATATATATATATATATATCGGGAAGTAACTCTTATCAAATGTACTATTATTTATTTAAAAATTAATTTAAATTTTAATCACATAGTTTTTATTTTTATATTTTAATTACCACCCCTTATTATATAAATATAAAGTGGCTAGCTATTTGTGTATTTGTATTACAAAAAAAAATGTTGTTGCAAAACTAACCAATGTTTCTTTCCAACCTTTACAAAGAATTATGATTTTAGTTGAGGGAAAAGTGTATAAAGAATACGATGTAAATAAGTATATATTGCAATATGTAAAAGAGTTCAGTTGGATTTGGGAAATCTCTAATTAGCTTCTCGTCCGGAGGCGAGAGGGTTTTTTTTTCTTGTTATTTGTTGAAATAAAAAAAATATTGTTGAAAATTCAATAAACAGTCCAAATTAATTGGAATTGATCAACTATATTAACACGACGTAAATTTAATCATACATTGAGATATGTAAGTCGTGTACAATTTTGTTAGTTGTATCAACATAGCTCAAATATGATGTGGCACAAAATTGAACAATAAAATGCATTCTTTTGGCTAGCTTTGTTACGAGAAAAAGGAGTTATTTTTTATTAATTGATTATTTATATTAAATGTATCTATGAGTTGTATATTATATTCTAATAACATTCACTTGATCGATCTATTATAATCTATACTTTTTATAGGTTAAAGCACCATTCAAATCAAGAAACTGTATAAGATATATATGCAGAACTATACACCTTTGTCCTTGTTATGAAGGAATTAAGCAAAAGCCTATAAAGTTAGTGGGCACCCCCCATAATCTATAATAGCATTGGTATAATTCAAAAGTAATTATATATTCCTAATTAAAGGTTTAATTTATGCTTAATTTTTTCAAAAAATAAATGTAAGTCATGGACTGACTGACCATTGCTTAGCTCATTCTCATTTTTCTATTTTTTTTTTTGACTCACCGGAATTCAGGGACGGCCGGGCCAGCCCATGAACTTTCTCAACAGTAGCAATGAATTTAAACACACACACACACACATATATATATATATATATATTATACTAGATTTTTTAGCGCATGTAATATATATTTTATTTTAATATAATAATTTAAAAAAAAAAATTAAAAAAATTGATAGTTAGTGCAATAGTTAAGAACCTTTATTATCTTGCGAGGATTGAAATCTCGTTTGTTTGTACTATAATGCAAATTTCTTTTGAAAATGAAAGCCGGTAAGAACAAAATTAAAAAAATCCAAAAACTTAACATAGATATAATGACGCTGAAATGTCTTCTTTCTTTACAAAATTTATTTGTAAATATTAAAGTGTGAGGAAAAGTTTGTTGTGTATGCTTAAAGTATCTAAATATAATTTTGGTAAAAAATAAATAAATAATCAAGAAGAGTTGTTAATTAACTACTAGGACACAAGATCTTTTATGAAATAATATTATGCAATTTCTTATCCATTGTACATGCATCAAATTTGTCATATTTTAATACATATTATATAATACAAGTAGTGTGATAGTAGATATTTTTTATCACAAGATATGGTAGATACATTTTTAAATTAATTTATTTATAAGCTTCGGGTTGATAATTTAACTTTTTAATTATATTTACATAATGTTAAAAAGACCAACTATTCAATTTGAGATTTTTTTTCATAATTTAAACTATACATTTATTTTAATTTTTTAAGCAATATGTTTGTGAGTATTCATTATGATGTGGGCATGAATATCATAATAAGTTACATCACATTATTATTTACCACAAATAAAAAAAAATCAAATGCATATCATATTCATGATATATTATCATATATATATATATATATATTTATATATATTGTTTCTGTAAAAATAAATAAAAATCTCATGGGCTAGTATTAAATCAATTTACTGATGAGAGCATTCCAAACTTTTACAAAATAAATGATGCATTGCATAATTATAATTTATCCATATTATAAATAAAGCTAAAACTTATTTCAATCGCATGAAATTATGTTAGACTTTTTTATTTCTAATTTTAACATTATCGTTATGCGTTTGTCATTATAAATGTGAATCATACCTCGTCACATGTACAACTAATCTAGTAATGTAAAAAACGCTAGAAAGTTGGGAGATATATTAATTACATGAAATCATGATTCACACTTGTCTATAGAAATTAAATGAACTAGTTGGTCAAAACACTTTGGCTAGCATAAACTTGATTTACGATAAGATCATAATTAGTTTGATGAAGAAATATAAATAGAATGTTTGACTGTGCTTTTCCCTACAGACAAACACAAAACACTCCCAGGGAAAAAAGGTCTTCTCATTTGTCCTCACTAATTATGAGAAAGAGATACTTTCATTTTAATTTAATTTAATTATCTCTGTCTTAAATGAGAAACAATATTCATTTTAGAATCCAAGGCAGCAAACAGAAAATATTGTTTTAAATAATTAACATAATTGGTCTTATTTTTATTAAGAGATAATATTCGTTAATATGGTTAAAATTCAACCTACTGCTAGCTAGAATTAAGAAGCGAGCTTTGTTGAATATTGAATCTTAGTCTTTTAACTTTTGATGATATTTCATTTTGAGATTACATTTGTTTTTTGTTCTCTAATTGAAGTGTTACTCAAACTGTAATTAAAATTGTCAAATAATATACATTCAACATTTATAATTAAATAAATACATGCAATTTAAACAATAACTATTCAAATGATTTAAGAAGAAAAAAAAAAGGCTAACACATCTTTCATAAGTCTATTCAGCATTAATACTCAAAATTCAACCTTCAGAGTCTTAAAAAGCAATGGCAAGTAGTAATGCTGAATGGGAAGTTATTTGACATTAAAAAGTAAAACCAATATTTGGTTTTACTTTTCTTATAGATTGCTAAATTTGAATAAATTTCAATTTTAACTTTTAAGAAGCAAACCTCTACGAATGTAACTAATTTTAATAATAGTAGATAAAATACAAAGAAAAGGAAATAGTAAGTCATCTTTTAATGCGTATGCAGGCGTTATTTTGTGCATATATAAATATAATTTAAAATGGAAAAAATAAAATATAAAATAATTTTTGGTTTAATTGTGAAAGCCTTTTAATTTTAAACTTAAAGTTGCATGTTCGAATCTCATAAATTTGATGTCATGTGTGACAACTAAAACTTTCGATTTAATATAATTAGATGCTCAGCATGCGACATATTTGCGCATGCTCTTTTTCTAAAAATATTTAAATTAACTAGAAAATATTATTTAAAAAACGAAGTAGTCAAATGGCAAAGATTCTATTCTTTAACTCAGAGATTGCGAATTAGGATCCTATCAAATAAATTTTCATTGAATAACATTAACACGTCTTTTTTCAGAAAAAAAAAATTAACACATCGGTAAAATAAGTAAAATATTTAAAGACGGTGAATATATTTCATTTTGGTATCTGACAAACACTTTTCCACCCAACTACAAGTACATGAATGTGAACACTCTCTGCTGTGGTCACCACCCCCTTCAAAAAGAGAATGAAAAGCGAAAAAAAAACCATTGCCCATCAGTTAAAACAAGCAAAGGGCGATAGACAACTCCCCCTCTCATTTTCTCAATCAAACCAAAAATATTATAAACAATCTATCTATAATACTCAGAACTTAAGAAATATAAAATTTGTGGTGTAACTTCAATAATATTTCAAAACCACAACTAGAAATAAATATAAATATAATTAAATTATTCATCTTTTTACTCTTTTAAATTATACAGCGGTTAATACGTAATACAATTTCATTTAAACTACTATTTTTATTATATTATAGTTTTAGGATCTGTATAGTATATATGTAAAACAAACAGGCAAAATGGAGAAAACCCATCACTCAATTATTTCTCTCTTTTCTCTCTCATCCCAAAATTCAACGCACATAAATACCCCCTTCATCCCACCCAAAAACTTCACTTCCACCAAAACAAAAAAAAAAAAAAAAAAAAACACATACCAAAACAACAATGCTAGTCCCCTTACAAACACTAGCACTTGTACTGGTGGTCGTGACGACGGCAGTGCTACCCTTTTCATCACCTGCTGCAGTCGCCACCACCGCTGCAGCTAATATCTCCGCCGGCAGCATCCACCCGATAGCACATCCCAATTTCCAACACTTGAATGTAAGAGAAACCATTGCCCTCACTAAAGCATTTGAGGCCCAAAGTATAGACCTCAATGAAATTGATAATGGCAATTGGGATCTCAAGCTACTTCACAGAGATAAATTACCCCTCACCCATTTCCCCAATCATCGCCACCGCCTCGAAGCCCGCATCAAGAGGGACAAAAACAGGGTCTCAGCCTTGCTTCGCCGCCTAAGTGCCGGCGGCGCGGTTAACGCCACCACGGGCGGCGGCGGAGGAGTAAATTATGAGGTGGAGGATTTCGGGTCAGATGTGGTTTCGGGTATGGACCAAGGCAGTGGGGAATATTTTGTTAGGATTGGTGTTGGTAGTCCACCAAGGAGCCAATACGTGGTTATCGACTCTGGTAGTGATATTGTGTGGGTCCAGTGTCAACCTTGTAAACAGTGCTACACTCAATCCGACCCAGTATTTGACCCGGCAAACTCCGCCTCATTTTCCGGAGTATCCTGTAGCTCCACGGTCTGTACCCGCCTCGATAACCCGGGTTGCCACACGGGTCGGTGCGGGTATGAGGTCTCCTACGGGGACGGGTCGTACACAAAAGGCACCCTAGCCCTCGAGACCCTAACATTTGGTGACACCGTGGTCCATAACGTGGCCATCGGGTGTGGCCATAGGAACCGGGGCATGTTCGTTGGAGCCGCGGGGTTATTGGGTCTCGGAGGAGGATCCATGTCACTTGTGGGACAATTGAGCGGGCAAACGGGTAACGCGTTTAGTTACTGTCTAGTGAGCCGGGGCTCCACCTCAGCAGGGTCATTGGTATTTGGACGTGGAGCATTGCCTGTGGGTGCTGCGTGGGTTCCACTCGTTCGTAACCCGCGGGCCCCGAGTTTCTACTATATCGGACTTTCTGGTGTGGGGGTTGGAGGGACCCGTCTCCCGATACCCGAGGACGTTTTTAGGTTAACCCAATTCGGCGATGGAGGGGTGGTGATGGACACGGGTACGGCTGTGACTAGACTCCCCACAACCGCTTATGTGGCGTTTCGAGACGCTTTTATTGCAGAAACCGGGAATCTTCCTCGGACCTCGCCCGTTTCGATATTCGATACATGTTATAATCTAAATGGGTTTGTTACGGTTCGGGTCCCTACTGTGTCGTTTTATTTCTCAGGCGGGCCGATCTTAACCCTACCGGCCGGGAACTTTCTAATTCCGGTGGATGAAATGGGGACTTTCTGTTTTGCATTTGCTCCAACTCCTTCCGGACTATCCATAATAGGAAATATCCAGCAAGAGGGGATCCAGATTTCTTTTGATGGAGCAAATGGGTTTGTGGGATTTGGGCCCAATGTTTGCTAAAGAGTAATTTGAAATAAATTTTGGCATTGCATTTGTACTAGTTATATTGCATGAGAAATAGATAATCATGTGGCTATTGTTCGTAGCTGTAGGTAAATATGAGACCATAATGGTATATGTAATGGTTATTGTTTGTGAAAGGAGAGTGGTATGTGTAATTATACCGTTTTTATATCAATCGATTCAATATGATTAATTTTATTTCTTCCGAATGTATGTACAATACTATATCAATCAAATTAATTGGTTAATTTCATAGTCAAATGACATGCTAGAAAGGGTTATATCAATCCATATTAGTTTTGAATAGATGTTGCATATTGACTACTTTTTGATGCACCTTTTGTCGCAGCTTCTGAGCATCTAAATTTGATCTTTTAATTCGGAACTAAGACTTTAAAAGTCACTAAAATAACTTAATATCATTGCATAAATGATAAAAATGTGTTTTTTAATCTCGATTTACTCTTATGATAGAGAGAGAGTTCAGAACCAAGTAGGTGCGAACAAAAGCAAGAATTGGTGAGTCAAAGCATTCCTCCTATATATAGGAGATCGGCATGCTGTCAAAACTCAAAAGTAACCCTATAAAAGATCTTTTTACTTTGGGGCATTGTAGCAAAATGAGAGAGGGTCCAATTAGGAGAACCCTTTCCTTAACACCCCCCCCCCCCCCCCCCCCCCCAAACCCAAGCTTCTCTTTATCTCCGGCAAGTAACACATTGTATTTGTCTGCTGTTAAATATTAATTAAGTTAATCCATATAACGTATATGTTATTTATTTATCGAGCGCAAACTAATTATCATAGTACATAATTTGTGCTGAAATTTACTAAGAAGCGAATAAGAATCATCCCACCCTGCCATCTATTCCGTGCTAAGCCTTGCACCTCCCTTTGTATCCCCACTAACCTATGGATAAGAAATCTCTTCTGATATCGACAGTCATTAATTCCCAATTCATAGAAAAGGGCAATCTTACTTATATCAACCCATTCTTGTGTGAGGTACAGATGAAAAAGCGTCTACCCAATTTTTTTATTTGTAGCAAATTAGAGAAGACGATAAGATGATTAAGAAAGACAAAACAATAAGATTTATTAATACATAAATTCTAAATTTGTTTATATATATATATAATTTTGAAATGACTAGCATTGATAGTCTGACTAATAATAAACAGGGTTACCCATCAATTGATGGCTGAAATGACACTCGGAAAAAAGGAAAAAAGAAAACGAAAGAAAGAAGGAAAGAAGGAAAGAAAAACCATGCACATAGGCCAATAACAACTTTATTTTTTTCAATTTGCCCACATTGAGAGATTCCTTTGCATAAGAAGATAAGAGACGGAAGTAAAATGATGTTGCATCATGCATAGGGAGCCACCATCTTACACTGAGCATGTGAAGCTATCAGTAATTATAAATAAGGGCTTTGGTACCCCCCCTCCCCCTCCTTCTTTCTCTAATGCATTCAACCTCTCCCTTTTACAAAAGCTATTTGCTTTTTTCTTTTTCTCAAATTGGAGAGAGATTGATTAGAGAGAGAAAAACGCACAATTTTGTAAACCCTTTTCCCATAATTAATGTCTATTGACTTAATGCAAAATGTGGTTTTCTAAACAGTAATTAAATATCATGTTTATGTCAAAATTAACCTTTAGGCTACCTCGGGTTTTGTGATTATTACTTTAGTGGGCCCTAGATTTGTCCATGAAAGCCTGGTGAAAGGAAGGGAATCGATATAAAGCAAAATGTTGTTGTTCTTGATTAGAGACATTTGGGGATATACTTGTCCCTGCACATGTATTTTGAATTATAGGCACGTCTACGTGCATATCCCAAACATAACCTTTTCTTCTTTTACATTGTGTTGTGCTAAATGAGGTTCCGCACACATGATACTAATGCTGTTATGCGTGTTACTAGTACGTCTAGTAAGAAAGAGTATTTTTACATTGACATAAATAAATAATATAAAAAATTAAATATTAATATATCAATTATTCATTAATTTTAATGAATTGTAATAAAATTCTTTTAATTAATACATGTTTATTACATTTAATATGTCGTGTATTTATGTCTACCGAGAATTATTCGGCATAAATAGTAGAGAAGTTATCAAGATGGATCTAAATTAATAAGTAAAATTAGCATATCTTATTTATGTTTTAAGTTCTTGTGACGATAACCACATTTAAACAATAAAAAACATTAATAAATTAAGTTCTTGTGCCAAAAATATGATTTAGTCTCCGTTTGATAGCAATATGGACAATGATAAGAAAAATAAATAATTTAGATAAAAAGATGGAAATAAGTTGAAAGATATGATGAGATACTCTCAATCTCATACTTATTTTTGTGAATATATGTCATATATTCTCCTTTTATGTTTTATGAGAAAAAAAATTTCTTCGCCACCACCCAAAAAAAGAAAAAAACTTTCATAAAAAAAACCAAAAGGCAAAAGTAAATATCACCACATCTTTCAACTTATTTTCCATCTTCTCACAAACCTACATTGTTTTTCTTACTATTTTCCATCTTCGTATCAAACAAAACCTTAGTGTTAAAAAATGTTAAAAGAGTTGTATTTCCTTTGTAAACAAAATTAATGTATCAAATCTTAACCATTGAGTAAAATACCAACGCCAAAGTAGCATTCACAAAACGTGTTTCTTGAAATGTTGCAATCACAACCAAACACAAGCCGGTTTTGCTAACAAGAAGTTAAAAATTGAAAAACAGAAAGAAAGACTACTCGGAATCAAAATGAGAAGAAAAGAACGGGTCAAACCACGCACTTGACAAGAACGAAATCTAATAATCTCTGTGTAATTCATTTCCGACGAATTTCTTGCTATGATAATATATAAATCACTGTTGATCCAAAAATGACAGAAGTCAAAAGGATATTCACAATATATAAATATTAAATGGAAACTAAGCTTTGATATACATTAAGTATCTAATTGCTATTTTATGACTCATCCAAAGAAAGAGAATGCCAATTCACCGTATGACAGAGAACTGGTAAAAAAATTACCGCATAAGGTGGAAAATCACCCCTAACCAAATGGATATTTTCTTCTACTCTTTTTAACATTTCAGAATTTACTTCTAAAATACTCTCCATCTATAGACATACTGTATAAAGAGCACGCAAGGTTGCGAATATCTCCGTCTCTAGAGCATAAATAGATATTTTAAATCTTCAACAGTGAGTCGAGTTGCTGAGCCCCCAGTATAATCTTCACCGAAAGCAGATGCAACCATTTTCCTCTTCTCTTCCTGCACATATAACAACATAAAAGACTGAAGAAGTCTAGGAGAAAGAATTAACTACACGGATCAAAAACAATAAAAAAAAATGAAAATGTCAGTGGATGGGCAGGGCATATGCCCATATGGGTGGCATTGGTCCGGGCTTGGTCGGATCTAATTCATTCTGCGTATTCATTGTTTATAGCTCCTCTAGATTGATGACAATCACCTTAGAGGAGAGTTGGAGAAAATCTGGACCGTTAGAGAAGGTTGTTGCATGCTAGGTGTCAGGTTAGCTTCACCTTACTCTGTTGAAAAGGAGTTTAAAATTCGATGGTTCAAATTCTATGGGCACTCAACGGAATCTACTACCCATTAACAAACCGAACCAGTTTGAGGATAAACACGACCTCTCTGTCATTATAGGGTGCCCAACCCATGCTTATGTTCTGCATCAGTTGGTATCAGCTTATGCTATGATCGGTAGACAAAAAGACCATTTTTATGTTCATCACTGATCAATGATCTGAGGCTCTTCCTCATTATTGTTTTCACCGTGAGAGAATATCAGTACTAAGAAGCCAATTGGTACTTCTAAACGGCCAATTAGCAAAAGAGATGGGAATTGGTTACTTGAGATTGAGAAGAACTTTTATAAAGAACACCCCATCTCTCCCTTTAATTCTACGAGTATGAGAAGCTTCTGCAACCTTCTTCTCAAAACGAGTATTCAAGGACACAACATGGTCATTGGTGAGTGAGTGAGTGAGTGAGTGTACATTAACATCCATAGCCAGCCCCGAGGTGTGCAGGATGCATGATCGCACAGGGTCCTGGTTATAATACATGTTTCTGTAACTCATGCAAGGGGGCCAATATTTTATACAATGCATTAAAAGTATGTTGTATATAGGAAAGGCACCCCAATTTCAATTTTTGTACAATACCCTATATATCTTGGGGTCGGCACTATTAACGTCCCCAATTTATTAGTGTCGAGGATACTAAAGGATAATGTAATGCGAATAAAATGTAGAAAGCTAAAACAATGTAAACTAAAGTGCCAGACATACCTGGAGATTTAGAATGCGCTCTTCAACTGTGTCTTTAATAGTGATCCGTGATACAGTGACCGGACGAGTCTGTCCGATTCTATGGGCTCGGTCAACAGCCTGATCTTCAGTGGTTGGATTCCACCAAAGATCCAATAGGATCACATGAGAGGCAGCAACCATGTTTAGACCAAGGTTACCGGCTTTCAGTGACATCAGCATAACAGTAACCTGTAATTTACATTGATACAAAAAATAAATATAAGGAAAAGATTAAGCAGTAAGTAATTGTTTGGAACGTGGATATAGTGCAGCAAAGTATTTAAAAGTATTGAACCCTATCCATACAAATAAATAGAAGCACTAAATGCACTATCAAGTAATTTTGGTAGGGGACTAACTTATTAACCAATATACTCCCTCCATGCCAAATTAAGAGTCCATGTTTGACTTGCAAAATTTTTAAGAATGCACTAATTTCATCACAATCAATGGTATATAATAAAACTTCATTCCTATCGTCAGTTTTTGATTATGTTTAGAAATAGAAAGTGGACCCTTAATTAGGGTCTAGGGACATCCAAAATGGAATAGTGGACTCCTAATTTAGGATGGAGAGAGTACTTTCTAAGTATAGGCCAAATCTAGAAACTGAAAATTGCTTTCACATTTCTAAGAGAGGAGACCAACCTCTGGATCGGTGTTAAATTCTCCAACAGCCATGTCTCTTGCACCCAGATTCATTGTACCATCAAGCCTCCTGTAGTTTAGACAAGTCTTCTTCAACGAAACTTCAACCAAGTCCAACATTCTAGTCCACTGGGAGAAGACAATAGCTTTTATCGGTCCTTCCAAATTATGTAGTTCTTGACTTGGACTCACTGATTTACAATGTGATTGAAGAATCTCGAGAGCAATTTTGATTTTTGAAGAATTATAATCATTCTGCAGAACTAAATAATTCTCATTATCGGATGAACTAGAGGGATTATCATCAAGATCTTCGTCAGATATACAACTCCTTAAGGTAGCTTTTGAAAATAGAAAATCAGCGGCAAGTTGTTCTTTGCATTTAGATGTAGGACACGTATTGTCATCTCCTGTTAAGTATTCTGATACACACTGATAGCAAAAAATATGCCCACACATACTACTAATGACCGCATCTTCAGGTGGATCCTGAGAAGACATCACATACAAAAAATATAAAATTACAACAGAGAGAGAGAGAGAGAGAGAGAGAGTGAGTGAAGGTAGATGATAACTCACCCCACAAACACGGCATATTGGCAAGGAAGTTTCTAGCAGATTCAGTAAATTGAGCAGCATATCTCGAGGGAGTCTCTTTGCCGTCTGCATAGAGGCTCTTCCAGCTGTGTCAGAATTGAAACCTTTAACTAGCAGCGGGTGGTCACAAGCCTGGCGAAGGCGCAGAAGCATCAATAGAATATTTGCATAATTTTGATTTACGGTGCCGGCAGCTGCATATGCCTGCAAAAACTAGGAGTTTAGAAATCCAAGACATAATAAAGCATAGATAAAACCAATAAACGCAGATTGTTGAAAAATAGATTTTATCAATAGACATCTCAAAACCATGAATCTGCTGCCTCTGTCAAAGAAAAAAGTCGTTAAGGTAAAATAGATTTATCCAAAAAAATGTTTACTGATGGAGAAAATAATGCATTTAATGAAAAGTACCTTGAATTGCGTACGGGAATCAGTTTCTAGTTTGGAATAGAAAGCCCGCTCCTTGGCCGAGAAGTCCACCTTATCCAAATGTATTGTTTTTGGTGGTAAGTTAATTATAGGCTCCCCGTCAATTAATGTCCCTTGGTCACAAAATAGTAATATGATAAGCACCATTAAAGCAATTCGACTTAAAACTCAAGATCTACCAAATGAATGTCCGTCGGGAATTTAAATTACAAATTAGGTATAGCACATTTGATTTATTGGACATATGTTTCTTGGCACGTATAGTCACATTATGGATCAAAACACAAATGATGAACTAACTAAATCAGTTATCACACTTCTCCCCAAAAGCACCCTTCCCATCAAAAACATGGCAATCAAAATCAAAAGAAAAAGAAAAAGAAAGCTACCTTTCGTTCGACGAAGCATTATAGCCCTTAACACAGCTTGAAGCTTCTTGTATCCTTGACTTGAATCTCTGGATATTGGATGCTTTATTGCATTGCAAAATGATTTATAGGAAGCATATGGATCATATCGCAAAAATCTAAAGTAGCTAAACAATTCCTCAATTGCATTCTGTATCGGAGTTCCAGATAGGCACCACCTTCTTTTTGCTCGAAGGCCACAGCAGGCTCTAGCCACCTGTGTTCTGTGGTTCTTTATCGTTTGAGCTTCATCTAATATCACCCTATGCCAACCCACTTTTGCAAGGGTCCCAGAAGCACAGTCCATAGCAAAATTATCAATTCCATTTCTACCCTTCTTCCTTTTCTTGCTCACATTAGACGCCTTCTTCTGTTTCTTAGAGAAAGCCGAAGTTAATCCGTACCTCTCACCATTTTTCCTATCATCATCATCATTATTGTCTGCCAAAGGTTGCTTTGGAACTTCATTTGTCACAATAGCATACGTTGTGAGAACCACGTCATATGATGCTAGCTCAATGGGATCCTTAGTCCTATTGCTTCCATGATAGATTAATACAGAAAGTTTAGCTTCATTAGCTACTTTATCTTTTAGCTCCCGAGCCCATTGTCGAAGAACAGAGGCAGGACACACAACCAATGTACCTGCCGCGGGCCTTGGTGTACAGAAACTTCCAGACAGCTTTCTTTCATCAACAGAAGAAGTGACTTTATCATCATCATCCTCCAAATTCAATGCTTCAGTTGTTTCATTGCACTGATCTTCTAGTTTTGCTTTTGACTGTAAGTACCTTTGCATCTGTATGAGGGCAATCATTGAGATGGTCTTACCAAGGCCCTGTGAAATAATAGCACATTAAGTCTACCTAGAATCACATACGTATCCCAATCAGAAGATTATAGAAGAAAACAATAATGAGGTCAAATTTACTAGTAATAACTAACCTGATCATCAGCCAAAATTCCACCCAAACAATGCAGACTTACTGTTTCCTTCTGAAGCAACCACGCCAATGCAATTTTCTGAAAGATATGAAAATTAAGCTTAATCGTTAATCAGATTGTTAGATTGGGTATAAAATAACAAAAATGGAAAAAAATGTATAAATTTGTTAAGAAACGCTACTAAATAATGTGAGAGAGAGAAATATGATTACAATGCCATTGACCCAAATAAAATATAAATTATTTCTAATAAAATTAATTAACAAACAGATTTAACAGAATTTTGTGGCAAAACTGGGTCACAAGTGAAATCAAAATGCGTTGTGATTCTCAATTCAATATTGGTAAAATTATAAAATTTAGTACACCATGCTTAGTTTAGATCTTATACACACACATGCTTAGTTTAGATCTTATACACACTTCAGAATCTTCAGAGTAATGCAATGAACCAAATCATATTAAATCGTATTGTATATTGTTCAAGTCACATTTTAAATTGTAATATCAGTATGATTCAAAGTCTGTACCAATATAGCTACGAATCATGAATTTTAGCACATATCAATCATCAATAGCAAAACTTTAACAACTGCCCATGGAACCACAAAGTCTGCATACTAATGAAACAACATAATCAAGGTAGATAGAAATAACCTGGTGTCTTAAAAGAGAGACTGACAAAAGACCATCTGGCAAAGAAGCTTCCACTTTAGGTTGGTTAAGATCCTGAAAAAAATAAGAAGAGAACACACTAAATGGAAAACTGTCCAATACTTCACTAGAGGTAGAAACTGAATGAAACTTTGACAGACCAACATTCATCCAAGAATCAAGATCAGTATTCATGTAACATAATAGCTCCTATGGTGCTAAATACTTGTACAAAGTCATGTGTACCACTGGACATTTGGACCACTTTCAGATATCTGTTTCAACTGTTCATTAGTTAAAGAATAGAGAGGATAGTTCAGTCTAAAAATGAACAGAACTGCATACAATATTACTTTAGCGTTTTAACATTTTTGTGCACGTAGACTTATTAATTCTTTTAAACAACAAAACAAAAGCATATGTATTTTTTTATCTATTGGCGGAATAAGTGATGATCCAATGGTTCTGGAAGCTAAAGGGGATATCTGAGAGATGGCAAAGATTTGTTGAAGAGGTCAATAAGATAATACTCAGAAAATATAGTACATGAACAAAGATAAAACTACAGACCTACAGTCTAAACAAATTAATTTAGTCTAGTCATACGAATAGAACAAAAAAACGCAGATCTCATTTATGAAATACCCAAAAATGGAAAACAGAAACAATTATAAAATGAACAGCGAAGATTACCTGTAATGCTGCTTGATAAACTAGCCTTTCATCATGTTCACTCGCCCTTTCTTCAGCTACCCCAGAACGATAAACATGATCACTTGAATTAACATACTGTGCAGTTGAAACGGGCCTTGCGTGCATTGAGGATGGGGGTAATATCCCACTACCGACTTTCTCATACATAATTACTTCATCGTCACTGTCCCCACCAAAATGGTCTTTGTTGTAGTCTGTCCCACTATTTAATTTTGACCATCGAGGATAGAAAGTGTCTGCATGAGTTTCATGCATCTCACTGCTGCCCACATTCTCTAAAGGATTGCTTGACCTGGCACTGAGCACAGATGGCTGAAGATGTGTTTGAAGGTTCCTTTTCAGAGGCAGTTGAAATGAATGCTTTCCATAACCTGTGCCAAATACATTTGATGGTCAATAATCTGGCAAAAAATAATTCAATGTCGAATTTTGTGTTGGGTAACCCACATTACCATTCCCTGTATAATAATTAGAATTATCCTCGTGGGCAATATGCGTATTTGATATTCTAAGATCACCGCTAGAACTGGGCTGCATCTGGATTTTAGCCAGTGTATGGTGGTTAAAACTTGATGAGTTGCCATTTGAAGGAACACTTTGAGCTGGTCCACCCTGACCTATAAAGTAGATCACAGGCTATATAATTGATAATACAAATAGATTTCACAAAGCATGGGAATTTACTTTAAATCACTTATATTTACCCATCAAACATGGTCCATGTGTAGCCGCCACCCATGAGGGAAGATTCCTACGCTTAGTCAAAGTAGCAGATTCCCTTGCAGTTGATGCATCTGGCTCTATATCATCGTCTATATCCCAAACATCAAAATCGCTGTCTGATGAACTAATATCTATTGGATTCATTGCAGCCATTACAGTTGAACTATGATTTTCCATTTTGGCAACAAACTTGAAGGAGCTACTAATGGTGAATCCTAACTGCAATTGAATATCATGAACTCAATAGGTAATGATGCCACAGTATAACTGAATATTCTAAGGGTCTAACAGACCACCCTGACACCAAATATTTTCACCCACCGAGACTGCACAATTTTTCGAAATAAGCTGCTAGACAATCCACTCAACAAAGTGCAACAATTCCCAAAAGATTCAATTAAACAATGAAGAAGATCCGCATAATCAAACATCTAAACACATAGCAAATGCACTTCAATACCCCAGGAGAATTATATCAAAGGACCGGTTCAAAATGTAATCAGTGTTCGAATTCAGTCCTTTCTGTTTAGAAAATTAACTATTTTGTGTTTGAATTATGAAAATTGCCCAATTAATGAACTCTTAACGTTCTTTTTAGAAGCCAAGACTAATTTTTACTTCCTATATTTTTAAAAATAAATATTTTGCATTATGTCTTCCATTGCTCATACATTTAGGCTTGCTTGTTTTATAGTCCTATTAAGTTTAGGAGTTTGGTCTACTTTGTATTAGATTTCTAAAGTCGAACCAAGTAGCACTAGAAGTAGCTCTAGAACCCTCTTATAAAAGGATTTGAAGGAATCATAATTGTAATGAATTCTTCCGAGCAGGATCATATATGGAGCCACAACTTTTGCTGATGGAGTAAGGTTGGACCCAGTGTATCCACGTACATGTTGTGCCCAGTAATTGTGCTTTTTCCAGTGTTGATTCATTATGTTGATTTCATACCTCTACCATAAGGTCCTGTCGTAACAAACTGGTACTAAGACGATAACAAATTGGTACCATAGTGTTGATTCATTCTATCGGTTTTATAATGCACTCAAAAGGTCCTGCGATAACAAACTGGCATCAGATATAACAAACTGGAATCAAGGCGCTCCACCTAGGGCTTTTTGGAACACTAAGTGCTCATTTGGTTCGAGTTTTAATTCATTCATGGAATTCTAAAATAGTAAATTCACACTAGAAGTCTCTTATAGTTCTATGTCAAGAGGTGGAAGCATAAGTTGATCAGGCTCAAACTTTCCACGTAAAATTACCATTTTGGACTCCAAGAACGAACCAACACCCAAACCAAACAAGCATTGAATGTTATCGCAGTGGGGAATTTAGCATGCAGTGAAGAGGACGCTAATTGAACTGGAAAATTCTTGAATTCAGAATCTAACAGAAAAAGTATCGACAGCAAGTGCACATGCACATCATCATTGAAATTAAAAAACAGAACTACATAATAATAAAAGCACAATATTCAGTTTGCAAGCATGTATCACAAAGTTTACCCTAAAGATGCAACAAAGAATTTTTCCAAGATGATAGACCATCCTCTTACAAACTTATTAAGGTCTAACGGTCTAAGTAATTCGAAAATTGGGGTACAATCACATATGGTATACAAATATATAAATGCATTAAATACATAATTTTTTCGCACCTAGTGTTTGTCGCCGACACTGATTAGTGTTTCTTCTCCTCCTTATTATTATAATAATTCTGAGAATGCCCTAATCGCGATCGGATCAAGGGTTTGCTGTGGCTTAGTTACAGAGAAGTTTGAACTGTAATCTTCAAAATTGTGCCTAGGTTTTGCTTTTATCTTTTGTGAGGAGGACTTGGAATTGGAAACTGCCAAGAACTAGAATTGTATTCAACGAAAAGCAAAATAATACTAATAATCGAATTTTCAAATTTTGCGGAATGCCAAAAACCCGTCCTGAGCAAATTCCAGGTATTTTAAGAAGTGCCGCGCGTGATTCCTACGTATACTAAATTTACTGTCCATTAGAGCATCCACATCAGAATATGGTAAATGACTAAATTTACTTTACCTCATATTACAGTGAAAAAATTTAAACGAGTAAAATATGGTTGATAGGATAGAAAATGATTTTAGAACATCTCCAAGAGACTTTTTACTTGGAGTATGCTTTCTATAATAACTAGCTAAATTAATAGATTTATATTTTAATAAATTATGTAAAATTTTAAAATAGAGTAGAGAGTGTTGTTATGCTCTCTAGATTTGGAGAGTCAATTTGACTCTCTACTTATTATTTTTTTATTAAAATAAAAATTATATGTCAACAATTATATTTTAATGGTTCTATTATCTTTCCTTCTTGTAGTTTTTTTTTAATATAGAAAATCTCATGCAGGAAGAAAAAATGCTAGCCTTCTATTTTTTTGAATATGGAGTCTTTAATAATAAATAAATAAATTTGTAAATAATTTATAGAAAATAAAAAAAATTGATTATTTTATGGAAGGGATCATACTATAATTTTTAGTTAGTGGTTTTGATTTATTTTAGTTTATTGTTTAATTTTAATTAATGTATAATAAAGTTGCAGTAACTTTGGTTATATTTAAGTTGGCATGATAAATAGAAGAAATATTAAAAATAACCAAATAATGTCAAATAAATGCTAATAAAATAAAACAATAGAGAGCATTGTTGGACTAACTATGTAAACAAAGCTCTCTATTCTAAAAGATGCTCTCTAATTTAAAGAAGATGCTCTCTAAACTAGAAAGCATTGTTGGAGATGCTCTAAATTTATTATTCTCTTAAACTTTACCTTATATGAGTGCAAGTCACTCGTATGAAAATATCTCTTCTTTTTTTTGTGTTTTTTATAAAATAGACATACCCCATACGAGTAAACCTCACTCGTATGGGAATTTCCTTTTTTTTTAAAACAAAATACATCATACAAGTTTCAGTTGTATGAGAATTTTCCTTCTTTTTAAAAATAAAAATAAAAAAGCAATACCCCATACGAGTAAGTCTCACTCGTATGGAGATTTTTCCTTTTTGCTACCCCTTTCACTGTGGCCTGAGATAGAAGTTAGTAAACCAAAAAATAAATTCACCCTAAATTTTAGTCTATCCGCTATGCATGCTCTTACAAATAAAAAAATGAAAATGCCATACAAGTAAGGAAACTTGTATAGTGTTTTTTTTTGTCATCAAAATTTAGTTATTTAGTAAGTTTGTTCATTTTCTACCTCACTATACTAAATTTGTCTATTATGTTATCTCCGTTACATGTAAAGTTATAGTAAATTTATCATCCTCACTATAGATGCTATAAAGGGTAGATGAGTAAATTTACTAAATTCAAAGGTAAAAGAAAAAAAAAATTGAGAACATTAAAAGAGTGTTACTATTATTTAACGAATTATGTTTATTATGAAATTAATGTATAATTTTAAAAATACAAAATACAATTTTTTAAAATAGTATTATATTTAAAAAAATATATACTTCAATAATATGAATAGTCTATTTAAGAATACGTTGATGGTAAGTTTACAGAGGTTGCATGTGTTCATGACATGTCCACGTTACAATCTAATTGAGGGAATTAAAGTTTTAAATGCATGTTTTGGTTAAGCTTGTCGAAGTTATTTATGGCAAGTCAAATGACGCATTTTTTATATAATTCTTTCTGTCTAACTTATAAATTAAAATGAACAAATACTTAGAAAAACAATGGCTCAGATGCAGGGACGTACGTAGGATTTTTCTTGAAGGGGTACATATTTAAAAGACTGTAAAAATAATCCTACTTCATAAATCATCATTCATAAAATATGCATATTACAAACATATATATGTAAATATATGAGTAAAATGAAAAATTACATTCATAGGTATAATAGGCATTTTTTAAAAAACTTTATTTGAAAAAAATATATTCACAAGCTTAATCGTTGAGAATTATTTATCCATCTTTACCTCACAAGATCAAAGATAAACATTAAGAATCCGTTTGATAACCTGATGAAAAAGGAAAATAGTTGACTTTTGTAAAAAGTTGAAAAACAAGTTGAGACATATGGCAAGATGTTTTCCTACTTTGTGATTTTTTTCGTGGAAATTTTTTCCTTTGGTGATTGAGAAAGAAAAAAAAATCACAAAAAATAATGAAGGGTGAAAGATATCTATTCATAAAAATGAGTATAAAATGAAAAGTATCTCATCGTATGCCTCAATTTATTTTCCAACTTCTTACGTAAATCAAGTGTTTTTCTTGTTACACCAAGCCTAAACGTTTAAGAAATTTTAGAAGTAAATAATGTTTCACCTATAGCCAAAATAATTTTTGGTACGGTGTCTCATTTACAAAAATCTTAATTAATTATTAAAAGGATAATGCCATATTTAAATATTAGAATTAATTGTTTCCGTATTTACAATAATGAATCGAACGTTGATAAAAACTACTCATTTTGTTTCAAATAAATAGTGGCAATTTTCTTTTACATGCAGACTCATTAGAGTCTCATTTTCTTTTTTGCACATAATAATATATCAACAATAATAAAAAAAATAATTAATAAGTTGTAATCGTGAGATTAAATTGAATAAGTGTTAGTATACTTTTAATTTGAGATGAAACGAATAGTATATTTAATTTATGGTCAAAACCATCCTATTATTAATTATAAATACCAAACATAAAATATTTTTAATTAATATAAATATATATATATGAAAAAAAATCCAAAAATTGATACCCCTCGGACTTAAGTGTGTACGTCCCTGCTCAGATGTAAAAGCACATACCTATCTAGATAAAAGTCATAGATTCAAATGTTTCTTATAATACTGCTAACACATTGATGTTCACAAAAAAAAATTAGGATGTCTAAAAACAACACCAAATAAATTTTGTTTTCACATCCTTTTTAAAAGTAACTTAAATCACACACCTTCACATTTTAAACTAATAATAATAATAATAATAATAATAATAATAATAATAATAATAATAATAATAATAATAATAAAGATCGTCTGTGAAAGCAAGTGCAAAGGGAAACATGGTGACAAGCACAAAAGGGGCGACTGAACAAGTATCTGAATAATGAAAAAGAGAAAATTCAATATTAATGATAAAAGATGAAAATTGTAAGACATATGAATTGGGTTCTTTAACAGATATTTTTTTTACTAGGGGTTCTTTAACAGATAATTGAGAGGTTCAAAATGGAATTCATGTATCAATAAATGCACCATTTGGATGGGTTTTTTATGTTCATTGTTATATGTTTTTCTGTCTTATTGGTATTTTCTCTTTAATATCCTCCCATTTTTTTAAGATTTAATCTTTATTACAAGACCCTTTGATGTAGTATATTTTTTTATAATGTTTGTAAGCTTTCGGAAACAATCCTTCGTTATATTTTTATTCGTGGCTTAACTTGCTTCTTATTAATTACAATATATTTTTATTTTTTTAAAAAATATGTTTGGTATAATTGTTGGCACGAGAAATGTCCTCTAGCGAAGGAGTTTGAGCCTAGAATCATTTACGATGCAGCTAGCTATGACAGTAGCAGATTAGCTGATTATATATTGGTGCAGGAATATAGGTTTATCCCATGTCAACCTCAGTTAATATGGATAGAATTGTGAGGAATCTCCCCGCTTTGAATAATAATATGAGTGATACAGTTGAGCTTTCACCACTGCATCAGTTAAAGAAGTGATTATAAGACATGGGAATATATATTGTTGATTGGTATAAGGAGGTGTTGCTTAAGGGCAACATAAAGAATATGTTAGGTAAAAATAAAGGAATATATCTACATTTATGGATAGATTTCCGCAGGGGTATGGGTTTGGGGGGGGGGGGGGGGGATGTGGATGTGTTTGCCTTGGATTGGACTAGAATAAAGCTACTTTTGCATTGGAATTATTATCTTAATCTAGCCCAATCCTATTGGGTTGCCCGGGCCGCGCTTATAGCCTAGCCCAATACTCCTTTGATAAGCGCATGTTAATGTAACCCAAAAGAGAAAAAATTCCTGACAAACTAGTATAGGACTTTGCCATTTAAATATATAAACATGAGACATTGATTTAATAAATTAGTGATGTGATATTTATTTCTCTTATAATATATATATATTTTAACTCTCCTCCCATGAGTAGTAGGGTTGTAATACTTTGTACTAGGGGTGGCAAAATGAACCAACCCGCCGGGTTACCGAACCAATCCAATCCGTTTGGAACGGTTTCGGGGTGGTTTTTTTAGACCGGTTCAGTTTCGGGTTTTAAAAAAAAAATCGTTGCGGGTTTGATTTTGATTTTTTTCTTCTAAAAACCACCCCGAATATATATATATATAAATAAAGGTGATTTACATTTTGACTCCCATTTATTTACGCCTATTCCATTTTGGCACCTAAAGTTTGCATTAATTACCCTTTGACACCTATTTGGACGGATTATGTCTAGTCAAAAAGTCAAATCATTAAATTCTTTTTCAATACCAAAAATACCCATGTGGCTGAATTTAAATGAAAATCAAACCATTTTCACAATGCCATATCTCACTCGATTCACGTCCAAATAATGCGATCCACATATGGTTGAAAATCTCTTGCAATATAAATTATGAATACATTAATAATATTCAATAATAATAAATTTAATTGCCTCGAAATTTCTGCCAAAGTTGACAAAAAAAAAACACTTTTTTCAAAAAAAAGTTTCACGAAGCCATTTTTACAAGGTCATATCTCACTCGATTCACGTCCAAATGATGCGATTCACATATGGTTGAAAAGATCTTGTAACATAAATTATAAATACAGTAATAATATTCAATAATAAAAAATCTAATTGCTTCGAAATTGCTGTCAAAGTTGACAAAAAATCACTTTTTTCAAAAAAAAATTCACGAAGCCATTTTCACAAGGCCATATCTCACTCGATTCATGTCCAAATAATGCGATCCACATATGGTTGGAAAACTCTTGCAACATAGATTGTAAAAACATTAACAATATTCAATAATAAGCAATCTAATTTCCTCTAAATTGCTGCCAAATTTGACAAAAAAACTCACTTTTTTTTTTGATAAAAATCACTTTTTTCAAAAAAAAAAATTCACAAACTCATTTTCACAAGGCCATATCTCACTCAATTCACGTCCAAATGATATGATTCACATATGGTTGAAAAGATCTTGCAACATAGATTATGAACACCTTACTAATATTCAATAATAAGCAATCTTATTGTTTCGAAATTGCTGCCAAAGTTAACAAAAAACTCATTTTTTTTTGATAAAAAATCCACGAAGCCATTTTCACAAGGCCATATCTCACTCGATTCAGGACTAAATGATGCGATCCACATATGATTGAAAATCTATTGCAACATAGATTATAAGTACACTAATAATATTCAATAATAAGCAATTTAAATGCCTCAAAATAGCTTCCAAAGTTGATTAAAAAATTACTTTTTTTAAAAAAAAGTTTCACAAACGTATTACTGAATATTATTAATGTATTCATAATCTATGTTGCAAGAGCTTTCGAACCATATGTGAATCGCATCATTTGGACGTGAATCGAGTGAGATATGGCCTTGTGAAAATGGCTTCGTGGATTTTTTATAAAAAAAAAACGAGTTTTTTTGTCAACTTTGGCAGCAATTTAGATGCAATTATATTACATATTATTGAATATTATTAATGTGTTCATAATCTATGTTGCAAGAGCTTTTCGACCATATGTCGATCGCATCATTTGGATGTGAATCGAATGAGATATGGCCTTGTGAAAATGAGTTCGTGAAACTTTTTTTTGAAAAACATGAGTTTTTTGTCAACTTTGGAAGCAATTTAGAGGAAATTAAATTTCTTATTATTGAATATTATTAATGTGATCATAATCTATGTTGCAAGAGATTTCCGACCATATATGGATCGCATCATTTAGACGTGAATCGAGTGAGATATGACCTTGTGAAAATGAGTTCGTGAAACTTTTTTTTGAAAAAAGTGATTTTTTATCAAAAAAAAGTGAGTTTTTGTCAAATTTGGCAGCAATTAAGAGGAAATTAAATTGCTTATTATTGAATACTATTAATGTTTTCACAATCTATATTACAAGATCTTTCCAACCATATGTGGATCCCATCATTTAGACGTGAATCAAGTGAGATATGGCCTTGTGAAAATGGCTTTGTAAAACTTTTTTTTGAAAAAAGTGATTTTTTGTCAACTTTGGAAGCAATTTCGAGGAAATTAGATTTCTTATTATTGAATATTATTAATGTATTTATAATTTATGTTGCAAAATCTTTCTAACCATATGTGGATCGCATTATTTGGACATGAATCGAGTGAGATATGGCCTTGTGAAAATGGCTTCGTGAAACTTTTTTTTGAAAAAAGTGATTTTTTGTCAACTTTGGCAGCAATTTCAAGGCAATTAAATTTATTATTATTGAATATTATTAATGTATTCATAATTTATGTTGCAAGAGCTTTCCAACCATATGTGGATCACATCATTTGAACGTAAATCGAGTGAGATATGGCTTTGTAAAAATGGCTTAATTTTCATTTAAATTCAACCACAAGGTATTTTTGGTATTGAAAAAGAATTTAACAGTTTGACTTTTTGACTTGATGGAATCCGTCCAAATGGGTGTCAAAAGGTAATTACTGCAAACTTTGGGTGCCAAAGTGGAATAGGGGTAAATAAATGGAAGTCAAAAGGTAAATCACACTATAAATAATATATAAAAATATATATTATTTTTGAAGAATGGATACTTAATTTGTTTGAAGTTTAATTGTGTGTTTAGATTTAATATATAAAATTTATTTTTAGTTTAAAATAATAGTTATTCGGGGCGGGGCGGGCCGACCCGACCAACCTGTAATCCGTATATTCGAGGTGGGCGGGGCGGGGCGGTTCGAATTAGTTAACCGTAAATTAATTCGGATTGGTTTCGGTTTTAAAAAAAAAAAACCTTGCAGTTTCAGTTCGAGACAAAAAAATACTGTTCAGTTTCGGGTTTAAGCGAAACCGCCCTGTTGCCATTCCAACTTTGTACATGCAAGATCTGAAATTTAAACCAACAAGCTCCAAATGTATGCTTACACGCTTACGTATTATAAAAAGGCTTAATGACATATTTAACTAACAAATTTTATCATTTTTTTTTTCAATTTAGTCACAAATTTATTTTATTTTTGTCTAAAAAACCACTGAACTCCCAATAATGTTTCAATTTAACCCAACTATTTAACACCGTTAATTAGAGTTAACGGAAAATATGAGTTGAATATTAATGAGTAGGGTTGCACATGGTTCAAATGGATCGGTTTACTGGTTAAACCAATACCAAACCAATCTAATTGATTTAATTTTTTTGTACCCAGTCCTAACCAACTATCCAAAAAAAAATAGATTGGCTCATTTGTTATAAATAAAATTTAATTAAAATAATTTTAATGTTACATAGAAGTAAGATATTAATACATATTACCAGTGAGTCAACACATGATACATTTATTTTGTGGCTTCACACTAAACTTTTTACGTTAATTGTCTATTTTAAACTTACTAACCTATTGTATGATAATGTATAGTGAGTTTAAAAGGTATTTAAGTAGATAGGAAATGAAACCTTTTGAATTTGATTAGGACTATAGTGACGCACATGCATACTAAATAATATATTAAAGACTAAATAATGCACATACTAAATATAAATATGTATATATATGGTTTCGGATTGGTTCGGTTAATTTAAAAGCTAAACCTAGAACCCATCCAATCCAAACAGTTTTTAAAATAATCAATCCAAACCAATCCAATTAATTTTATAAACGAAACCAATCCAATAATTACGGATCGGTTATGTTTTTCGATTTGCCCAAAATAGTGTGCACCCCTTTTAATGAGTCCATGTGGCACCCACGTGGATAGATAAGATGACAAAAACCATCACGTGACATGCACGTGTGAAGTTATCCCCATTCAAACTAAAAGTTCTGTTTTGATGAAGGAAAAATATGTGGACTTTTTTCCACAAAACTCAACCGTCGTGCCCTCAATTTTGACCACAAACTCACCTAAATCAAAATCTGTTGAAGAAGACGATCATCAACAAAACTCGAAAAAACATATTGAAGTGATCATGCATACTAGTTTTGAGGAAGAATCAACAATTTTTGATTTACACAACTTTCTACCAATTTTATGTTGTATATAAAACACTAATTTTACAATTATAGCCATTGAGGACATTAATTATGGAAGAAAACCTCACACGTGCGTCTCACATAATGGTTTTTGCCATCTCATCTGTCTACGTGGATGCCATATATGTGGGATTCCATAATGTTCGACTCATATTTTTTATTAACTATAATTAATGGCGTTAAAGGTTTTAGTTAAATTGAAATGTTATTGAAAGTTCAATGAGTTTCTAGACATAAATAAAATAAAAATTAATGATCAAATTGAAAAAAGTGATAAAATTTAGGGGCAATTAAAAAAAATGGCTTATTAGAGAAAGATTTTCACACTAAAGCCAAGGAATAATTTTTTTTTAAATAAAGGGCCTATTTTTTATTTTATTGATAATATGACATGTATCTTTTTTTTTTATTATAAAATGACATCCAAACCCTTAAAATAAACTAAAAAATACCAATATGCATTAACATATGAACTACAATATGAACTTTGCAGTCTATATTTCACTGCAATATGAACTTTGCAGTCCATATTTCATTGCAATATGAACTTTGCAGTCCATATTTCACTGCAATGTGAACTTTGCAGTCCATATTTCACTGCAATGTGAACTTTGCAGTCGATATTTTTAGTGCAAAGTTCATATCGCAGTCCATATTTTACTGCAATGTGAACTTTGCAGTCCATATTTTTATTGCAAAGTTCATATTGCAGTCCATATTTCACTGCAATATGAACTTTGCAGTTCATATTTTTTGTGCAAATTTCATAAAAGGGGTAATTTAGGTAATACATAACATGTTTTTATTAATTAAATGATATTTAAATTTATTCAAATACATTCATTTAAAATATAAAACAAAATAGGCCTCTTACATTAATTACCAATTAAAAATAGGCCCTTCATTCAAAAAAATATTATTCATTGGATTTTTGGTAAAAATCAATGTATAATAAGCCCTTCTACCTAATTTCTAGTAAAATTTATTAGTGAAATATGTCATTAAGCCTTGTATTTAATACTAAAGACTCGTATTTAATACTAAAGACTCGGCTGTTGACCAGTTACATGCATTTTATTTATTTTATATCGTCAATTTTATTCTTTTTACATCTAGTATTCCTTGTATTTAATACTAAAGACTCGTTTCTTCTTGCTAGAGCACATCCCTTTTACTTCTTGGGCCAATTAATGCTCAGTATGATGTTTGAGTTTCGCTGTTTTCTCTCAATACATATAATATATGAGAGAAATCGTAAATCCAATACCAATATCTCTCCTACATAAAATCAACATGCTATCCAACTTCCCTAGAAGTTGCTTTCCCATTTTGTTCCACAAGTTTTTCTCGAAAATAACATAAAAGGTTAACAATTCAATTACGTACTTAAACAATGTGGTTTGGATGTTGCTCGTATCAATAATAATAATAACATGCACCTAGAGAGAAAGTACTCTTGCAAAGTTTAAGATAACATTTATTCAAGATTTGAATCTTGCCGACTATACGAAATATGTGTTTATATAAAGTATATTTGTTGCAAAGTTTAAGAGAACATCCACTCGAGTTATTGTGACTACATACGCCTTCTCTCTTAAACACTTGAATAATTCCAATCACTTTTACTCAAAATAATTTTTAATGAAAACTTATTTCCAATAAAAAAAAGAAAGAAAAAGAATATATATATAGTATTTCATAATGTAACGAGTAGTCCAAGGTAAAGATCCTTGCAAAGCAAGACTAAAAATCTTTGAATTGGAATATAAAAATACAGAGAGAGGATATACCCGTGAGAGGGTGAAATAACACTTGGGTACTGTTTGTCAACGACTCTGTTTAGTTTTGATCTGATCCGCATTTAATGAAAAGGAGAGGGCCTCTTTGTGTTTGTTGTGTTGTGTTATAGTTTGTCCCTTTGGGAAGAGGCCAACTCTACTTTTTCTATTTCTTTGCTTTTGCCTTTTTCCGTTATTAACTCCATATTGACAAAAATAACTATTCTTTTTACAATTCCTCTTTCTGCCTCTCTACAGCGACCTTTCATTCCATATTTAATGCCAAACCTACATGCAACGTACAACCATATGCTTTAATTGCCCAACTTTCCTAATTATTTTTACAATCATAAACCACTCAATAATGGGATCATTGTCTCCCCCTCTCTCTCCCTCTCTACATTACCTGTGGATTTTTAATTTTTTGATTGACTAATAACATTTTTAAGAAGTTCTTCACGAGTTGCAATCACTCCTACTTAAATTAAGAAGTTAAATTTTTAACGTTCTCGTCAGATCATATTAAGTCTCGGAACGGTAATGGTTTTGCTCGGAATATTCAAATATTAAATAGTAGTGGTTCAGTATTTGCTTTAATTCTATATATAACCATTTGAGTTCTCTTTTAAAATGGTTAACCTAAATTATAAATTTAATCATAGTACATATACATACCAAGTATATTCCCATCACATTTAGGAGTGTTTTTTGTGTTTTAATCAGAGTAGAACTTAGGATACCCCATACTCAATCCAAATGTACAAATTCGATTTTGACTTTCAAATCTTCTAAACCCAAACTCGAACCAAACTTTCCGATTCAATTTTATAACATAACTGTGGGATACTAATAGCGATATAAGATTGATTTAGATTCTAATTATAGTTCATGGTTTTCTAGAAACAATGAGCAAATATATAGAAACCATATTTTCTATTTTATTTCTACATTTACATGAATAAAATAGAATAAAATGATGAATTATCTTATCATCATGCATACGATAAAAAAAAATCTTAGCATTATGTAGTTAATTCAATAATAAAAATACGCATTAATGCTTTTTATTATTATTATTATTATGATTATTATTATTAACTAATAGAAAATATATTCTTATAAAAGTCTCTATTTTTTTATCGTAATATACTTAACGTGTATCCTTATGATATATATTAACATCTTTTCATTTTTTCTTATACATAATTCAGTTTGGTTTGGTTCTTGGAATAGCTAGCCCTGAACCTAAACTAAACTATTCGGTTTTCTTGATTTCATTTTTGATTTTTTTTCAATTTGAGATTTTACGGATTGATTTGGTCGGTTTTTGAATTGACATTAATAGTTTAACACCCCTAATTACATTACCAATAGTAGATATTTTTTATTGTTACATTGTTTATCACTTTTTACAACAAATTGAATAGCGAGCAAAAAGTTGTTCTTCAATTTGTAAAGTGGTTTCGAATAACTTCTTGGAAAGCACAAAGATAATGTGACTAGAATATTTTTTTATTGTTTTACATATTAAACTTTTAAAAAGTCTCTTGACAATATTCTAAGTTATTAGATTATATAATCTATGAAAAAATATATTAATCAATATATGATTTAATTAAAATAATAAGCAATGCACCTCCAAACATATAAATTAATCTCCTCCAAACATATAAATTAATCTAATAGTTTTATTATATAATTCAACGCATCTATCATTACTGCTTTAAGTAGATTTCACTTGGTTGTTCAATCTCAACTTTGTCTCTTTGGATTCCTTTATGTGCAGACTGTCGAAATGGACACAAGATTCTTGATTTTCGTATCTTCATTTCTTTTAGTTCTACTCCAAAACCTAATCCATGCCACTCAAATCAACACCTTTTACTTTTAAAATATCTCAAACTAATAACCCTATTTTTCTAAAAATATAATAAATTTATAATAAAAACTATAACTTAAACTTATCAAAAGCTAACATCGATAGACATATTAAAAAACTTGGTTAAAATAAGCAGATTTACGAATAAATCTTTTGGGGGTATTACTGCCATCTTTAAAATGACGAACTTTTAAACATTTGAGATCACTAAACATACTTGATTCAAGAAAAAAATTTGAGTCAGTTTAAAATTATGCCAAATGTTTCTTTAAATTACGTGTTTAAGATTATTTAACACATGTAAATGACAATTTTTAATTGTTTATGTTACTTCTCTACCACCGTGATAATAAAAGGTTGAAATAAAAATAACAAAACTGTATAATTTTTCTGTAATTGAAGTTAAATAAATTTACACATATACAAGATGATAGAATAACAATCAATGGATTAAATTGTAATTTACATCATAAAAAAAAATCCTCAGCCCAAGAAGTGTTTAAAAAATGGAGGGTTAAAGATGGAAATATGAAAATGAAAGGGACAGCACGATGTTTTACCAATTGCCGCTGGGGCGTGGTCCATGTCCATTGGCGTCGGACATAATCTCTGCTGGATTCTTTCTCTCATAAAAAAGCTGGCTCGGCGATTCACACGCCATTTAATTTACGGAATGTGAGCTGCCCTAGGCAAGAGCAAGACACAGCCTAGCTAGCTTCCTCCTCAATCCCAATTCAGCCACTACCTTTCTGATCTCAAATGCTTTGGTTTTTGGCTAGTCAAGTAAAAAGGTTCACTCTATTTAAATAATTAAACTCTTTTTTTTTTTTTTTTTTAGAACATTAAGGTGATGTTTTGAGTTGAATTTTTTAAATTTGGTGTTTGGTAGAATTTAGAAGTATATTGAAAAGTGAATTTGATTTTTATTTGAATTTTTTTCAATCAACTAAAAAATTTAATAATTTTTTTTCAAAAATCGTCACAGTGGGTCTTATTTTATAGATTTCGACGAGTAGGTTTCAAATATATATTTTTTATCTAATTTTGATTTTTGGATTTAAAGTTATATTGTTTTTAAAAAAAATTAGAGAGAAAAACTAGAGTGAAATAAATTTTGGGAAGTGTAAAAGTAAAATTGATTTTTAAGTTGAGTTTTTAAAATTTGGAAAATAGTTAGCTACCAAACAAGGAAGCCATGATTGGTTGAAATTTTAAAACATGCTTTTTAGATAAGTTTTTGGGAAGTGTGAAAGTATGTGGAAAAGTAAACTTAATTTTTGTAGAGTTTTTCTCAATCAATTCAAAAAAACTCATGAAAAAAATTCAAAAAATAGTCACAATGGATCTTATTTTATATATCTCAATGAGTAGGTTTCAAATATATCTATTTTTTTTTATCTAATTCCGATTTTTAAATTTAAAGTTATAGTGTTTTAAAAAATTTATGACAGAGAAAATAAAGTGAAGTGAATTTTAGAAACTGTGAAGTAAAATTGACTTTTTGATAGAAATTTTAAAAACTTGATTTTAAAATCTCAACCAAGCATCATCTTTTCACTTTACAATTTGTACTAAAACAGTAATGTTAAGTAAAAAAAAAACCTCAAATACATAAACAACTTATAATCATTAAGGTAAAAGCTCATAATAGAGTTTTGTTTTTATTAACAATAGAATTTGACAAATTAATAGACCAATTAATATTCATACAAGTTAAATATTAGAAATGACAGCCGAGTTTGAACCCTTGCACGGTTGCACCTCATCTCTTTCCCCTCGTCTCGTAATTCGAATTTTAAATGTATGCATAAATTGTATAAGAAAAAATTATTTATATAAGTCAATAAAAATACCGGAAAAGAAAAAAGTGGTCTTGCACGTCATGAAAAAACAATTATTCTCCGGTCTTTCAAGGATTGTGAGAGTATATAGAAAAATAATAATATGAGAAAATATAATTTCAATATTTACTATAATTCAAGTATTTACTACGAGTATTATGTATGTCATGTTTAATTTGTTACATTACGTTATTAACAAAAGGCAATGAGATTAACACACACTCTATTTATCTGTAAGACCCTTTTAACGTTAATTTTTTATTATTAACACCCCACCCCTTTAATAACATTAACTAATACGTGATTAAATAAATAATTGTTATCTAATTAAAAAAAAAACTTGAATTCAAAATGACACCAGTAGTCTGTCACTTCCCTCTTCGTTCTTCTTCACGAGGATAACAACACAACTGAAAAACCCTTCCTAGGGGGGTTAAGGTTAATCCGAAAACTGATTTATAAAACCTCAAACCAAAAAAAAATTAAAAAAAACGAAAAAATCAAAACGAAACCAAATAGTTTGGTTTGGATTCGGGACTAGCTAGTTCAAAATTAAAACGAACCGAACTAAACTGAATTATGTATAAGAAAATAAAATATGTTAATATATATTATAAGTGTACATGTTAAATATACTAGGATACAAAACAAATGGACTTTTATAAGAATATGTTATTTATTAATTGCATGTTGGGATTCTTTTAGGAATCCAGTAAATCTTTATTCATGGCAGAACTTTGTTTTGACGTGCTGTGTGCACCGGCCAAATCAAAAACTCTCATTTATTCTTCTTAAAAAATAGATTTAATGGATACTTGTTAATAATATATGGTGGAACTTTATTTTTAACCAATAACAAAAAAATTGGAGGGGAAAAGAGAATGAACGACTAGAATGAGAAAGAATATTAACAAGTATCCATTAGATCTATTTTTTTTCTCATTCTATAATGAGATTGTGATGTAAGTGGCGTGATTTGTTTTTTTGAATTGTAGAAAAAAAATTGTATAATGGACTCAATGAAGTATAGTGTTTTTTAAACTAGTATGTGTTAATTAGTCTTAAAATTAAATATAAAGTGTTAAGAATATTAAGAAGATATAAAATACATTTATAGAATGTTAAAAAGTAAAATAATACGTATTAATAATAATTTCGAATAAAATAGAACGAATACTATTATGTCATCCATATGTCACACATGTATCCAGTCTTTCCGAATATAAGCTTGATTCAAAACCTTTTCAGCCTTTTGAAGACAACTCATTGTGACCACAATATCATGGATTGGGGGATCAATTCATAGTACTACCACCACCCCAAAAGTCCCAGAGAGACAGACCACTACAACGTACCCCACGCTACCCCACACCCCTAACCAAATATTTTTTTTCTAATTCCACAAAAATGTTTTTTCACTCATTAAATTTAGAACTAATTTCCTAACTTTATTATGTCACAAGTGATAACTGTTTTGTATATGCGAGAATTTAAACTCAGAAACATATACGAAATATTTGTCCCAACAATATTTAATAATAAATAAATAAATGGAGCACATATCAGAGCATTCATATTGTAATTATAAAACTTAGAGTCAAATTTAAAATTTATTTACTAAGTTTTAAGAGTGTACACAACAGATATAGAATATATATATATATAACCTTATACTAACAAACTTTTCTCGTATCAATTTTAAGCTAAATAAAAAAAAAAAATGCTTCATACGAGTGAAACTCAGTCATATGAGCCATACGAGTAAACCACATTCGTATGAAGTATTTTTTTATTTTTTTTGTTAACTCTTTCTTACGCTGTGTGGTACATAATTTTCATAAATTATATTTTTGACCCTAAAATTTTATAACTCATATGAATTCTTTTTTAAAGATAAAATATATTTATATAGTTTGTTTTCAACAAAAAAAATCTATTAAGTTCTAATTTTAAATGAATGATTCCAAAATTACTCTACCACATCCAATATTTACTTCAACACCCATGAGAAAATGTTGCAAATAAACGAGTAAAAATAATGACAAAAGTTTGGTTTTATAGATGAAAAAAGAATGGTACTTAAAAAACAAAAAATTGGCTTGAAATTTAAACTTTTTATATATTTACAATTTCACCCCCAAAAGTTAACACCATCCAATGATTATCCAACAAACAAACAAACAAATTTTTGGAATAATTATATATATATATATATAATTTTATATAGTGTGTTTCACTTGTATAAATCATACAAATGAGCAACGCTCATATGTTTTTTTTTTATTTTTTAAATCTTAATACGAGTTTCACACAATTATACAAATAATATAAATAAACAAGAGTATATACGTGTAAAATTTAAGCAAATAGTAAATTTATATATTAAATTTCTATCCGAGAGGGCTGCCCAGTGTGGGTGGGTGCTCTTATAGTTAATAGTTACCCTAAAACCATACCAAACCTAATCCTCCCCTGTTTGATAGACAGAGTGGCGTAGACAGCACAACCAGCTTTTCTCAGCCCTCTGCACCTACACCCCCTTGCACACTTTACAAAAAAGCACCCCCTTTCCCTCTGCAGTAGACCCCCACCCCCCGAAAATTCTCCCTCCTTAAATCACCCACCTCTCTGTTTCCTCTGCAATTAATTGAGTGTTTTTTTGCTTTGTGGGAATTGTAGAAAATAGTGGGAAAACATGGGGGTTGTGGTGATTGAGGTATATTGTGAGCCAAATTTGGTGTTTGAGTATGGGAAGAAAAAGGTGAGGAGCATGTTTTGGAGGGTTAGAGCAGAGGTGAAGAAACAGTTGGTGAAGAAGAAGCAGAGGCAACTCAGGTTCAGCTTCCACTATGACCCTTTCAGCTATGCTCTCAACTTTGACAATGGTGATTTTGGGTTCCTCTGCTAACTGTTTTTAGAATAAATAAGCCCATTTTGAAGGGCAATAACTAATTAGTAGTGGTAGATTAATCAATCTTAGAAAATGGGTCATTCTCTTTACTTCACTCTCTCTATCTCTGTTTTCTTCTGGCATTTTTGGTATAGGATAGTTGATGAAAAACAGAGAGTATCTAGTATATGTAATTAGAGTGGAATTTGGTTTGGAAAAAAGACCCATATATATATATTTGTATTTTTGTTTAGGATCTTCTTCTATAACTGAAATGCAGAATGCTCATGAGTTGGGTTAATCTTCAGAAATATATGGTTGATTATGCTTTTCTTTTATTGTGGCGTGATGATAATGTTGATATAGCTCTCGATGAGATTTGTTAAAAATCTGGTCAGTTTTTGCACTTAATAATGGATCATGTATAGAGAGATCTTGTTAATTTTTGCACTTAATTATGGGTCATGAATGATGAACTATTCCTTTTTGGCTTGTTTGGTTCGGGAATTCAATTCTTTTGTCTTATAAGTTCCTATTAGTTTGTTTGTTTGTTTTTATTTTTTTAAAATTTTATTTTAAAAAAAAATTTTGTGTGTGTTTGGTAAAACATAGTAAGTATAAGAAATATCATTTAATTTCTCTTCCCGTATTTAATTGGTATATAAAAAAAGTAAAAATAGATGGATGTTTCAATAATATCTTTATATTTTAAAATAAAAACATCATAAAAATGGGTGAATTTGGCAATGATTTGAGCAAAATAATAGTTCAAAACAATGTGGTCCCAAACTTTTGAATTTTCTTTGTATGCATAGGCTTGAATAATTTTATTAAGTGCAGTAAAACGGTTCCTGGTTTTGAGCACTATTGTGACAAATACCGTGTTTTGATGGCATTTCTTTTATTATGTGAAAAATATATTCTATATATTGTAACTTCAAACTTTTGGTATGCAGTATATTTATGTTGTTTAATAAAAATGTGTACTCCCCCAAAAATATTATTTTCTAATTTCGTCCCTGGTTTAAAATGATGTGTTTGGAGAGATCGGAAGGTCTCATTTGATTTACGGAAAGAAAATCAATTCTCTTGTTTTTTTCGTGGAGATGGGAAACTAAAGTTCCTGTTAAGTTTTTTTTTTCTTGTGTTTGGTAAAGGATTGAAAGTATTTAAGTATGTGTATTGTTTTTCAAAATTTTTGTAATAAATGCTAAAAAATCGCAAGGAAAATTAATCTTATGAATTTTGAGATGAATGACTTTAGTTCTTATTTTTTTTTCTGTCAAAAAAGTGTTTCCGCAATTTGTACTTATCAAATAAAAAAAAAGAATACACAAATCTGTGAACAAAACGAGACTCAATAGTGGTTTGATTACGCAAATTTTAGGACATCTTCCTACCAAAATAAGAACATTTGTTAACATTTTTTCTGCCATCGCTTTGGTTATGATGATATTAAACATTTAATGTTTGTTGAAAAAATTGTACTAACTTTAGAATGAACCATGTGGTTTATACTTTACATATTCACTAAACTGAAAGTCCCAATATTCAAGTCTCCTCCACACACTCCTCCGTCTCTCGAACAAAGCCTCTACCCGATGTGTAAAAAGAGAAAACTTTAATATTCCTTTTATCGGTCGCAAACATCATGCCTTCTTTTTATATCCCGTGAAATAATGAACGTGTATATGTATATACACGGTTCCTTTTCTTAAGGATTATCTTCGAATTAACCAACTTAAAAGATGGCTTATTTTAAAAGATAAATAGGAGAATATTTTTATGAAATTTGATGGAGATGATATTTGTAAGTAGACAATAACCACCAAATTTCATCATAAAACTCAAATAGGAAGTTAGTTAATTGAACATCTCAAATTTCAATGTCCAAAAATAATACATACATATATATATATATATATATATTATTGTTTAGCTAACCTACTTTCTTATTGAGTTTTTTGAGGGAGTTCTTAAATATACCCCTATAATTCGTCTTTTCACCTTACCAAAATTCAACGTTAAAGTTAATCTTAAGTTAAAAAGTAGCGTAAAATCCTTTTTTCTCACCCCGCTTTCTATATTTTGAAAAAATCGCCACTAATTTATCTTCTCACCTACTTAAATTTTTTAAAATTACAAATTAATTAAAAAAATCCATTATTTCCAACAAATAAACATTTATTATTTTCACTTAATTACATATATCTCATAAAAGTAAGCTTATAATAAGTATCCTCATAATTTTATATAGAGTGCTAGATTTTTATTTATACTTGCACTGGCACGATAACATTTTCAATGATGCATGTTTTTCTTAATTTATTTAATATTTTTATTTGTGCATGTATGAAGAACTCAATAAAACTCATGTTAAGTTATTTAATGTGAAAGTTAAAGAAAGGTAATGTTAACATATACTCCCTCCGTCCCAATTTAATTGTCCACTATTCAATTTATAGATGTTCTAAAATAGTTGTCAACTTCCCATATTTAGTATGTCATTAATTATAACAATTTTTTATTTTCAATATTACCTTTTAAACTATCCCTGCTTTTTTTATTTTGAGTTCCGCCACCTTTTTTTATTGGAAGAAAAGTAAATGACATATTTGGAAATAAGTATTTTCTCTTAGAGTAATCATTATGTCTCTTTAATTTTTAATTTTTCAAAGTGTGACAATTAAATTGGGATGGAGGGACTACCTAATATGTCATAAATAATAAAAAAAAATTATGTATTGTATGTTTTGCTTTTATTGTTTCAATATTTAAATTCTTAAAATTACTTGTAAAAAAAATTGAAAAAGGAAATAGTTTGGTAAGCAAATTTATATCATTTTAATATTTTATAAGGAAATTGTTTTCTTGTGTCTCCAGAAAATTAAATATTATATAAATCAAAAGTAACAAAATATTTGAATAAATGATTTATTTTAATGAAAACTATTTTATTTTTTCAATTCATTTTTTCCCTTTTCACGAAAGATAACATATATTTACATACAACAAAATAATCTTTTAATGTTTTTGGTGTAATAAATTAAGTCTTATATTTACTTATTTCATAAAGATAAAAATAAAATTTGTAAATAAATTTGAAATATGAAGTAATAACAATTTAAGAATAATGAATAGTAAAATAATATATAAAATATCTTATAATTACTAAAACTATATTTATGAGAATTAACATTTTGTATATTGGAGGTACTATTTAGATGAAATTTTAATAAATTTTATTAAGAACGATGTAAATTTTATTTATTATGTTTTATATTAATAAAAAAATAATATTATTTAATGTTTTTACTTTTAGTGACGAAATTTTATCGTCCCTGTATTGTTTCAGTAAACTCACCCCATCACTGGAGTGAAGTGCATGCTTTTTTAAAAGTTTGATGGGGTGAGAAGAAAGTCTTCTCACACTGGGGTGAGAAAACTGATTTTGTGGGTATATTTAAGAAAACCCTTTTTTGATCAAATTTGATAAAGATAATTTTTTCACTATGAAGATCATATCCACTAAATTTTATAAAAAAATTAGAGTAAACAGCCTATTTGGCCACTAAACTTTCAGTTTTGTACCACTTCGCCCACTTAACTTTAAAACGCACCACTTTAACCATCAAAACTTTTTAGCGAGTGCCGTATTGCCCATTCCGTCCAATTGAGGTGTTAAAAGTGACGGAATTTAGCCATGTGCCTAGCACATGACTTAATTTAAAGTCAATATGGTCATTTGTCCATTTCATCCTTTTTTATTTCATAAGCACATGCAATGGCTGACTTAGGAGTAGTGGAAGATTTAATTCCGGTTCAATTTCCCCTCAATTTTAACCAATTTCTTTAGCCTAAATCCAAAATCTTAATACCCAACACCGAGATCATCACCACGTCAATAAACCTTCCTAAATTTCTTTGCCCTATATATTAGTTGACTCAAATTAAAACCCAATTCCATAACCACCACCGCCATCATCATCATCGTCCTCATCAGATCCATAATCCAAATTCGTGAATAAACATTAAGAACCCTAAATATCCCATTCCCACAATCTTTAGCACTAAACCTTAAAGGCCCAGAATTATGAACCAAAGTATCACCATCAAGAACTTTTTTAACACTCTTTGAATCAAACCTAGGTGGTAATTGTAAAGAATTATGATCAATTTTTATTTTTAGGTAAAGCCACCCATTACCTCCATTAGTATCCATGGCGTCCATGGACTTGAAGAAGAACAAAAAAGACAAGAATCGATTGGGGTAGGAGAGGGCCATTTGCTTCTCGGCCTGGTAACGCTGGCGGAACTTCTCCATCTAGCTTAGCCGCATCGTCCTCATCGAATAGAGTCACTGGTTGCTTAAGGAACCGGAGGCAGATTATTACCTCCTGTTTCGAAATATTTAGAGTGTCAATTTTTTGTCTGTCTGTCAGGGCTAAGGAAGATGATGAAGCAGATTCAGATTTGGAGTTAGGGTTAGAGTTGAAGTGGTGGTGGTGATTTTATTGTCAAATGACCAAATTGCCCTTAAATTAAGTCATGTGCTAGGCACATGGCTAAATTTTGTCACTTTTAACACCTCAATTGGACGGAATGAGCAATACGGCACTCGTTAAAAAGTTTGATGGTTACAGTGGTGCGTTTTAAAGTTAAGTGGGCAAAGTGGTATAAAACCAAAAGTTGAGTGGCCAAATGGGTTGTTTACTAAAAAAATTATTCTCTTTACCCCCTCAAAATAGAAGGTCCTTAAGATAGTTAACTTTATATATATATATATTATATTACTTGCACATGTGATATATGTGTTATTCAGATATATCTAATTCAAATAAAAATATAAAGTAAAGATGTTAAGTAGTATAATGGTTAAATAACAAATCATTTTGTGAAAGCTCCAAAGTTTAAATTCTATTGCAAACATGATTTTTAATTAAAAAAGAGACCGCATGGGTAAAAAATGAATCACAAAAGTTTGACATAGTTAGGCGGTTGAATTGAGACTTAACTTTATAATATATATATATATATATATTATAAAAAGTTATAGGTGATTATTTTAGACAACAAAAAAGAGATTCATTTGGTGAAGTTGTCAAATGTCCAACATTGTGGCATGTATTTTTCAAATGTGTTAGTATAAGCACCATAAAAAACTAATTTGAACGCCCGTTATTTAAGCATATATACTTGTTAAATCTGCATAAAGCACTCATAACAATTAAAGCACCCTAAGAAGCATGTCAATTTTTCTTTCTTTTTTTAGCCCAGAACATTCCTAGGTATGCAACTAAATGGCAACATGATTATGCACTTAATTAATTGATTATCCTTCTTTGGCAAGTCTTCTAACTCAATATTCATTCTAAATACAACAAGCAAAAGTTACTGAAATTTGTGTGTTTTCTCGTCTTCCTTAGAAATCAAGTTAAGAAATAACATCGTGTTGTAAAATTTTAACACGAGTATTTGATTCTCTTGGCATTAGCTCCCATTTTTCTTTATCTCTTTCCTCATCTCTCTTTTTTTTGCAAACAAAAAAGGAATTGAATTCCCATACATTTTTTTTTGAGAAATCTTTCTTATATGTAAAAAAGTTTTATGTTATGAGAGTTTCAGATCAATGTAAAAAAGGATTTTATCAAAATTATAGTAGGTTAAAACATAAAACACATGTTCATTTGTTCATAGTGTTGTAGTAATTAAAACACATTATTAAAGATTCAAGAAATTTAAACTATTTAACTTTAGTACATTTGTAAATATAAAATATATATATTTATTTTGTACAAAAATATAATCAAATCATGGGCTGTAGAAGAGTGAAGGATAGATACTCAGCAATAAAGACCTTGATTTGAATATGGGTGCTTTTAAGAGAGGTACATATATAATATAACAAGTGATTTTTTTTTTCCTTTTAAACATGCATTAAAATTGATTGTTAAACATGCATTAAAATTGATTGTTAAAAGTTTTTTTATTAGCATCAATTTTTTAATTAAGTCAAAAGTGTAATATAGATAAAATATCCATTCTTTAATATAATTAATAGAGAATTTCCTTTGCCTCCCATTAGTCACGTAAGATAAGGACATGTGCATAATCGTGGAGCTAGGGGAACAATTTGGGTTTCGTTTTGTGCTTTACATGTCGACAAAGATAGATAGGCACGAGATCGGGTTATTTATACTATTAAGAGAGAGGGGGGGGGGGGGGGGGGATAATTTTGACATTGATTTTCTGTTTTTTTGGTATAATTTTTATTTTGAATCAAATATTTGGTTGCGAAATTATTTTATTTATAATTGTTTTAGTTTAAAAATAAAATAAAATAATGATGTGATTTTTTTCTGCTCGAACTTGTATGATAGTTATAAATTATGTAATTTCAACTATATATTTTTATGTTTTTTTATTTAATGTATTAGGTATTAACTAGAGTTTATTACTTTATATACTAATTCATTTTTGCAACAAATTGTTCAAATTAAATAATTTACGAATTAAACAAAAATACCAACCTTACCATCTCTAGCACCTCCTCTGCCTCTCTCTCCTGCTCCTCACTCTCCGCCAACCAGGGGCGGAGCTATGCAGGGTCTAGGTGGGGCCATAGCCCTATCCGGACTTTTGGCAAGTTTGTTTAGAGTTTTTGTGCCTCTGTGCGTGTGGGAAATTAGGGTGGGTTGTGTATTAAGGCCCTAGAGTTTATTAGACGGTGAATAATTAATAGGCAGTAGGCTAACGAATTTGTTTTGGCTCTATTTGTCTTTGTATTTTTGCATACTTTGCAAGCCTCTTATTGTTTTTCAATATTAATTTATAATTTATTTGCTTCTTAGATTGTTAATATATTTGTTTGTTAGTTATTATTTATTAATGTTGATTTGCTATATATTTTTTTTTGAATATTAAATTTTAGTAATTGTTTTAAATTTTTCAGAATAGAATGGAGAAACATTTTAGTAAAGTAGGAGTAAATTCTATTTCTCGAAATGTTGGTTCGAGTTCTATTCTAAATCTGAATCAACATTTTCAAAGTCGATTCCACTCCGTCAAATATATGTGCTTTCGCTCGAATGTTGATTCTAATCTCCAAATAGTATTTGCAAAAAATTTTGTTGTGTTATTAGTTTGGCCCCCCCTGAACAAAATTTCTGGCTCCGCCACTGCCGCCAACCACCATTACCATCATCATCTATGCCCCGCCTCTCTCTGGCAACTATCTTTCGTCCCTGAAAAAAAATTGAGAGAGCTTGGATCCTTTCGTTTAGCACCAAAAATAATTTCCCAAAAAAATCAGCAAGATCATAATACCAAATAAATTAGTTTAACACTAAACAAAAAAAAACAGAGATATCATAATAATAATTTGTTTAACAACCAAACAAATTCCAAAAGCAACAAAATCCCTTCATTTAATATCAAACAAATTCCAAAAGCGTAGCAACAAGTCCCATCGTTTAACACCAAACAATGATGAAAGTCAATGATTTGGTTATTCAAAACTCCTGTTAGTTTTTTTATTTTTCTGATTTTCCAATTTTGGTGTCAGGTATCTATTTCACGCAAAGAATAAAAATTATTGTAGCGTAAATAATAAAAATCGAACTATACTAACAAGTATAATAAGGCGTTTGACTGTTATATTACTTATTATTATTATTAGAGCCTTTTGTATTTCGTCTGGAAAATTCAAATTGTTTTGCTCTTAACTCACTACATTTGGAAAATTAGTAATCGATCCAAATGAATGGATAATTACTAAATATGCATTTTATAAATGATTTTATTATTTGTTTTCTTTTATATTTTTTCCATCTTATCCTTTTTAAAATTTTAAAATTTAAATTTATTGTTCACCTAAAATTATATTTAGTTGTTATTAGAATATATATCTTTTAGGGATTTATATGCTTTTAAATTCAAAATTTAAAAGATTAAATTTTAAAATTCGTAAATGTAACTACAAGTGATAACTTTTTGTAATTTTTAATTGGCATAGGATAAATATATATTAAAAAAATTAAGAAGTTGACTTGCAGTAATATCAAAAATTAAATTTGGAGCACCTACAAGATATATTAAACGTAAATATTACTCATTGTACTAAAAAAATAGAATCATATCAAAAAGAGACCACACAAGTAAAACTAAAAATATAGCCATATTAAAAATATCAAATATTAAAACTTGGAGCATCTAGAAGACATCTTAATAGTAAATATTACATATATTTAATCACAAACACAGTCATATTAAAAAAAGTACACAATCAAAAATAAAAATACAGTTATATTAAAAAAGAAATTACATAAGTCAAAAAAAAAATACAACCATATTAAAAAAGACATTATACAAGTGAAACACAGCCATATTAAAACGACATTGCACAAGTAAAATTAAAAACATAGTTGTATTAAATATATCAAGATTAAGGATGTTAAATATGAAATAATATAAAAAAATAAAGATGGGTTCAAAAGAGTAAGAAGAAGGAATTTACTGACTATATAATGAATGTTCAAACAATTATTATTTGACATCAAATAGAGTATTACCAATGATTCCTTGGATTATATATTGCATGATCGCAATAATACACAAATTCACAATAAAATTTTTGTATATCTCATATTTTTTCACGTACATTAGACTTTGACGTTGTTGATTGATCTCGTAAAGATATTTTTTTAATGCAATGTTCGTCTTCGTAATAAAGGGTATGCGTTACCATAATTAGGGATCAATCTTCAAATTGTCCATAAAATAAATGAAAAACAGTCTCTAGAGAGAAATGTAGACTTTAATTCATTTGTATTATTATTTAATTAATTTTAAAAGGAATCTTGGTAGAGATATAGATATGCATTTGTCATAAATATCTATTATTAATTGTATTAGATGTAATGATAAATATTATAAAGGTAACAAATATCTATTATTAATTATATTATATATTGTCTAAAAATAAAGGCGATAAGAATCTTATCATTTAATAAGGATAATTTAATCAGATTAATCTTAAAAAAGTTAGAATATTGAAAAAGAAAATTATTTATGAATTTTGGCTAAATAAAAACAATTGGGTTAAATCCTAAAAACTAAGCTATACACTAATTTTGTAAATGTAATAGGTTTGAGTAAAAATACCTTAAAATTTTGGGACAAATCCTAATTTACTATTATTATTACTCCTTTTTAATATATATAATATTTTTTTCTTAATACTATTTTATCGGAAGGGCAAACTCAGTGGTAGCAAAAAGCCAAAAATGGTCTAAAAAGTAAGAACTTGCAATGGCCCAATCTACATTGGATAATCATGGGCCGTTAAAAATGGGCACAGGCCTAGGGTTTGGATTTCTCTACTCACTCTCTCCTTGCTCCGCACCTTCAGAAGTCGTTTGAGCAGGTATCGCAATCTCGTAGTTGGGAGGGAAAGTTTAGGCTTTCGATTCGATTGTTGATCTCGATAAGGTTTGTATTGTGTAAATTGACAAACAGAACAGTTGCAACCTGAATTATTTGTTTCAAACACCATTCTTCACTCTTAAGTCGTAATTCCTATTCTTGGTGGTTTACAGCTCTACATCTACTTACTATCAATACTTCAAATTCATGGTCATTGATGTTATCGAATCACGCATTTATTTAAGATTAGCTCGTAATTTCACTATCTCCACTTTTACGATCCCTAGTTATTGTGTCAGAAGAGATTTTTGTACAATGAATGAATTTGATGTTGAAAAGAATTTATCACCGATCCCCAACCTAAGATGTTCATCTTCAAGTGTTCAATCAACACCAGAAATCGAAAAAAAGTACGTTCATCGCGTTTACGATGCAATTGCTCCCCATTTTAGTGCAACTCGATTCGCTAAGTGGCCAAAAGTGGCAACTTTTTTGAATTCATTGCCTTTAGGGTCACTTGTATTGGATGCAGGCTGTGGAAATGGGAAATATTTGGGATTAAACCCTAATTGTTTCTTCATAGGTTGCGATATAAGTGCTCCGCTTATCGGTATATGTGCCGATAGAGGGCATGAAGTTTTGGTTGCAGATGCTGTAATTCTTCCGTATAGAACTGGATATGGTGATGCAGCGATATCGATTGCTGTTTTACATCACTTGAGTACAGAGAGTAGGAGGAAGAAAGCAATAGATGAATTGATCAGAGTTGTTAAAAAGGGTGGTCTTGTTTTGATTACAGTTTGGGCTGTTGAACAAGAAGATAGATCATTGCTTAACAAATGGACTCCACTTACCCACAAGTATTTCGAGGAGTGGATAGGACCTGGTAGCCCCCGGGTTCGTAGCCCTTCGCCCTTTACCCTAGGAAGCATACCAGAAGGTGACGTCGGTGGGTTTGAAGACCAACCACAAGATTTGAGGGGTAGTGTGAAGGTACCAGAAGAAACGATGGAGTTGAATTCTCATAGCGAAGAGTCTACAATGGGTGCTGATAATGGAGAGAACCAACAGGAGTATTTTGTGCCTTGGCACTTACCTTATCATCGCGCTGAAGTGAGTGGTGCTTCTTCTTCTGCTGTTGCAAATGGTTTGGCTAAGAAAGATGATAAGAAGGGAGCAGTAGTTTACAACAGATATTACCATGTGTTCAGTGAAGGCGAACTTGAAAGGTAATGCTTTATTTTATATATATAGAGGATTTTCATTTGTATATTGGTATGTGTTTTCCCTAGAATTTCCTTTTTAGTATGTGGTGTTTATATGTGCCGGATTTACTTGAATTTTGCTTTCTTCTTGACTGCTGTTTTAGTTGCCTTATAACTATATATGTACAATTGTGGGAATTTTGTTGCTGAATTGTCTGCCTCTTGAAATTAGCAAGGGTGGCTGGTAGATGTAGTCGTTCGAGAACTTGTATGGCTTTTTAGAGAGAGGTGTGGAGTTTGCTTGTACCAGTTGAAGGCCTTGTAAAAATGAAATGGATCGATATAAGATAAGTTGAAAAGTTATGCTCCCAAAAGAATAAATAAAATCATAATTAACCATGAATTATGAACTGATCTATAGCTGGGCATTCTACATATTAAATCTCTTGACTGTAGTACAGGAATTGGTTCTAATTTGTGGAAGGGGAAGGGGAAAAAAAGAGGAGGGTGGAATGACTTTGCAGATATCAATTTGAAAATGAAGAGACAAAAATCTATTTGCCCCCAGAAAGCTAGAAAAAGGAGTCAAACTCGATGTCATATTCTTTGAATGTCCTGAAGTGAATGAATTGGAAAACATAGAGATAATTGAGAGTTTGAGACCACTCTTTATTGAACGTAAATAAATCTTTCCCTTGAAGCCAATGCCAGTTTCCTTCCTTTCCTACTCCTAGATCATCCATCACTATGTCTGTATCAGGCTTGACTGCTTGAGTAATGAAAGACTTCTATCTCTAACATGTGTTGAATGGAGTTGGTGAGTTATAGACTTTCTATTATAGGGTACTTCCTCAACTTTCTTATTTTCCCTCCTGCAATCATCTACCAACGTCTTTAGCTGACCATTCTAACTTATTTTTTTGTTGTGCGTCCACAATGGCATGCTTTCATTATAACATATACGTTTTGTTTTCCTTTTCTCACTCCCGCTATGTGCAGGTTAGTGTCGGGTATGGAAGGTGCAGTTATCGTTGATCGATTTTATGACAAATCAAACTGGTGCATTATTCTTCAGAAGACATTGTGAAAAACCAGACCTGCAGGCACATACTGGTTCAAGCTGGTTCAGTATTGGTGGGTCCACCCCTTCCCTTGCGGTTGATGCAAACGTTTTGGTTTATGAAGCCTTGGAGTCACAAGGAGATTACCTGGCACATTGTTAGGTCTCTCTGCCTCTGCTTCTTCCTCTTTCTCGGTGTCCATCAGACTTGTTATGTCACCTGTGCATTTCTCCTTTTTATTGGAGGAATGCATTTCAATGCAATTTTGTTGATTTTCAGTTATTCCTGAAATTATGTTATAATCATCTCTTTTGTTATCCGTGCTACCCCTTAAACGAAAGCCTACATGCATGTGTGAAGTGTCACCGTGTATGCTGATTAGGGGAGCAAGCGAAAATGATAGGGAGCAGATACCATACCATACTGCCCTGTGTTAGTATTTGTTTACTAATGAATTATTTAAATTCTTGAGTGTTCTTTGCGGATGGTAAATAAAATTATCTGTGCATGTTTATGCTTAATGTAGCGCAATTCTCTTAATATCTGAATCCATAGTACTTATCTAAATGGGAAGTCTAATAAAAATTTGAATCCCGCTTACTAAATTTCATGACAATATTTATTGGCTAAATACATGCAAAAATGTTAACATTTGCTCAAGAGTTAGTGTTGACCTAGAAGGTCTTAATCTTATTTTGATAATAATAATAACTTAATCATGTGTAATTTAATGTGTTTTTTGAAATAAGTTTTGGTTCATTAAGTTGGAAATTTAAGAAAAGTATGGTTTTACAAAGGAAGAATGTCACATAGACCCAAAAGATATTCAAAGTGACGTGGACATATTTAAAATGACATGACATCCTAGTTAGTCTAAAAGATGAATATTTATAGTCTTTATTTCAACACATTCAAAAGTTTCAAGAAAATTCAAATGAAGATCAAGTTGAAGAAATATATCAAACCATTTGAAAACTTGTTAATTCACAATTAAATGAGTGCGTAAGATTTATGTACAATTTCTTTATTGATAATATATATATATATAGCTCAAATATGTTTATGCATCATTCATAAATTGAATTCAACAAAAAGTTTGAAAATGATTTTCCTTGAAAAATAACTATTTCATAAACCGGTTTTCAAAATAAATTCATAATAAATTTAAACGAATTATTTTTGAGTTCTTACAAAAATAAGTGTCTTAGAAACATGCTTGCAATATTTTTCAACCATTAAAATTGATTTTGGATTAAAATTGTGAAAGTCTAAATTTTGGGATTTCAGCATGTTGGACAGTGTCCATCAATTGATTGATGAGCTTTACTTAGTTGACTGATTGTCATCAGTAGATTGATACTTTAGAATATAGCCGTTGAACTTTTTATTTTTAACTTATTTCAAGGTAACAACTCTACTAAATCTAAAAAACGACTATATAATTTTTTGGACTATGTATTGGAAGTCCAAGACACAACTTAATTAACTTGAATCATCATACAAACTATTTATTCATCTATTTACAATATTCAAAAATTCAAGCATTTGCATTAATCATATCATTCATATTGAAACTAAAATTATTAATCAATCTTTATGATTTTAGAACCAATAAAGGAGTCGTTGTAATCTAATGGTGTATTTATTGTCTTCATATAAGAACGTTCCACGTTCTATTAATTCCTAGGTTTCTTTGTTGTATTGGCAGATTTATTTGTAATTGAGGTTCCACTTTATACACTCGGACAACTTCTTCCTTTGCAGTCTCATCAAAAAAGTAAAGAATAGAGCCCAAATGATTGGAACAAATTATTTTTCGGACTGCTAGTTTGGTAATTGCAAATTTAGTTACAGGCAACTGTTGAATTTGATATTGATTGATAACGGATTTATTTACAGGTATCACTTCCTCTGTTTCAAATTTTAAAGCTAACCATTCAAAATTCGACTCTTTATTAAAACATTGACAAACATTCATTTAATCATGTGAAATACATTCTCGCCCGTAATATTTTCTCTAATTAACAACTTGGTCTCTTAGTGTTAATAAAAGTTGAACTTTTCATCTAATCATGTCAAATATGTACTCATCCGATTCAAATAAGCCATTTTTAAATAAAGTGAAATTGGCTTTCTCACTTTTATGTAATGATACTAATTTTAATTTAATCAATGAAACGTTATTTATTTATTTATTTATTTATAATTATAATTAGATTTAGGACGTTGTTTAAGTTTAAAAGAAGTCCCGCTAAACATTCAAAAAATATGGCTTGCATGTATCTTAGAGGACCATTGTGAATTATGAAATGAATATCGTCATTAATCATTATTATATTGGAGTAAGTGTTGGAATATTGTAGTTTCTTATTTTTGGGCAATGTTGGAATTTGAACATTCGAATTACTAAACATTTATCCCATAAATCAAAATAATTTCATAATTAAATTAAACTGTAAATCTATATAAATTTGATGTAACTAAATATAGCTTAGTATCTCGATCAAAATCAATTCTTACTTGTACAATCTCTATATATAAATTATAATTATAAAATCATGCATGGAATAGTAACCCAAAATGACTTTACTACTTTGTTCATTGTGAAAGTACCTTGTAATTAAGGCGAATTTGCCAAAAGACACGTTCAATATTCATAATAATAATAAAATAAATTCAAAGAAATAATATTTGTTTAAAGATACACTTAATTTAAAAAGCAAATAAATTTTTGGAATCTATTATTCGAAATAAAACATTCAATATCCTGAAGGAAAAAAATTTCAATATTCATAACCCATAATAGACGGAAGAAAGAAAAATTAATAAAAAACAATTTGTTTGTTCCATTAACGACATAATTTTTTTGGGGTGAAACTAAATTTATTTAAATAAAAAGAAAAGACAATGTTAATTATTTTCACTCGTTTGGCGCCGATTATTTTTTTGTTGAAATTTTTATAAAAAAAAAAACTTTGAAAATAGGGCCGCCCAACGGGCCATAAAGAGTAGGTTATTGCAATTGAGCGCCCACACGAGACAAGTGAAACGAAAATGGGGATGAGAGGGCGGGAAAATGAACAAGTTAAAGGATCCGCGTGAAATATTTGGAAACCGCTTCAAAATAAAAATCGATTGATTCATTCATAAATTTTAATTCCAATTGTTTTCCCGCGGTGGCGCCAACCATTTCCTCTTCTTCTTCTTAAATTAAATTCCCCTCTTCTCATTTCTCCCTCAAAACACATCTATCTCTCTGTTTCACTTGTGCGTAGAAGAATAATTAGCGTGATTGTGTTGAGAAATGGCGGGTGGTGGGGCATCCAAGTCGTCGAATACACCCAGAGTAAGAAAGAGGGTTGAAGCCGACACTGGTTCCGTCGATTCTTCTTCAATCACACCTTCTCCTTCTCTCAAGCGTGCTAAAGATGGCAGTGCTTTTGTCCGATGGTATTTTTATACGTCAATCCTTTTCTTTCTTTCTTTTTCATATATTATGGCAATACTATTTTTAGTTTCTTTGTTGTTGGTAGCAGTATTTGCGTTTACACCTTTAGAGTATTCCTTTTCAATTGATTTTGTTCCTCTTGTTCTGATTTAGCAAATTTATTTGGGTCTTTTACGATCTGGTTCTTGAATTGAAAGTTTTGAAGGATGCGGTCCGTAGATAGTATTTGTCACGGTATTTGTTTATTTCTTGTGGATATATATAGAATTTATATTTGGGGTTAGGAATTTTGGGTTTTGGCCTGTTGGGGTTTAAAGTTTACTATCCCCTTGTTAGCTTCTCTTTGCAACTTGTAGTTGAATAATGAAATCTGTTTTTGTTAAATCTGAAATGTGCAGTGAAGGATGCAACAAAAATGTACCTGTGGCGTTGGTTAGCATGCATGATTGTGGCTTTGAAGCTAGAATAAAAATGAACTTGGGTATATACTCTGGTTTTTTAAGCTCATATTGTAGATCTACCTGTTTTAGCCTTTTCTGTCTATTTGTTGGATTATAATGATGATTACAAGTAAATTTATCTTACCTTTCTCTCTTTGTTGCTTATGAGTTGTTGATGTAATGATTCTTACAGAGGCCCAGGTTATGGAAATGCCAACTGAGGTCAAGAAAAAATCTGTTGAGAGGTAATTTTTTCAACCCTTGTTTGCCTTTTTTATTGTGTGCAGTTTCACCTTGTTTAATCTGAAATTTTCAATCAGTTGTGATGCTGTTGTTTTCTTCCTGATTATTTTTTTCATACACCAATACAGGCGGAAGCCATCGTCAAGCAAGGGGAAAAAGGCTACAAAATCAAAAGATCCAAACAAGCCAAAACGCCCCCCAACTGCTTTCTTCTTGTTCATGTATTGTCTCTCTCTCTCTATATATATATGTGTGTGTGTATGTATTTAAATTGTAGTTTATCTTTGTGAGGGTATATTTTAATACCATTTCTTTTGGACCAGGGATGAATTTAGGAAAACCTTCAAGGAAGCTAACCCAGACAATAAGAGTGTTTCTGTGGTAAAGTTCAAACACACTTGTTTCTGTTTCTAGTTTGGTAGCTGTTTTCTTGCTTAATGTATAATTTTTATCAAAATTAGGTTGCAAAAGAAGGCGGAGTGAAGTGGAAGTCCATGTCTGATGAAGTGAGTGACAATCAACATTCCATGTTCCTATTAAATAAACTTTTGCTTATCTTTGTTCTTCGAGTAACCTTTTAAACTTCATTTGCTTCAATAGGAGAAGCAGCCTTTTGTGGATAAAGCTGCAGAGCTGAAAGCAGAACATGGGAAGGCAAAAGAAACTAACAATGATGATGAAACTGAAGATGTTAGTCTCTCTTTAATAACTAATTTAGTCTTACAATTATGAAATGTTTGTTTTATTACCTTAAGTGATCAAGGGTGGGTTTCAAATTTTTTGTTGTTGTGATTCCCAGGGAGGAGCTTCACAAGATGAAGAGGCTACAACAGAGAAACACGCAGAGATTGAGACCGTATCTGATGATGAATAGGATTAGCAGTGTTTAGATTTGAATGCATTCTAGTATTGAATCTTTTTTAGTCTCAATCGTTTTGGTAATCTTGTAAATTCTGAATGCAGTTCAGCCTTTTAAGTTTATTAGAGATGTTGGCACTTTGTTAAAGTCCTTTAAGCTATGAAGTTTATCATAGTTCTCTCTCTATCTACAATGTGTTACTCTTATCATTATTTTAAATAGCAATTTTGGTTTACTTAATATATGTGTCGCATTTTGTTAGGCTGTGTGAAATGGTATTCTGCTATGTGATTCAAAATCTATTACATTAAAGCATATATTGGAGAAATGCTTGACATCTCTTGTACTGGAATCTTTAATGCTTCACCATTTGTAATGGACAAATGGTCTTTTCTTACATAATTTGATAGTGTAATTTAAAACCACGAAGATTGGAATCATAGAAAGAAAAGAATCCTTTTCTTTATCATTGAAAATGAAGGTTTCTTCATTCTCACCAATGAGATAACACTATTGTTATCTTTGGCAGAACAGCCTAGGAATTTGAAAAAAAACATAATTTCTATCCTTCATTTCACATGGTCGCCATGAAATGAAGTACATAGATCCTTCTGTCAACTGAGTCAGCATTTTACTGTCCCATCTTTCCCTTACACGGTGGCAAGGGCTTGCTACATAAGCACAGATTGTGTGCATAAGCAGCTGCAGGGAAAACATTAAATGGTCTCCCTTGCGGTATCTCTCCGCACAATTCGTTTGCCCTAAAACTTGCATGCCTTAATTTTTTTATCCCCAACAAGCTCCCTGGTATTCTCCCTGTAATCCCATTGATGGACAAATCCAACCATTGCAACTCCAACAACAGCCCTAAACTTGTGGGGATAGTCCCTCTTATTTGGTTCCTTGAAATGTCCAGCCTTTCAAGTTGAATCAAATTTGAAATTGAACTAGGTATCTGCCCTCCAATCTTGTTGCTTCCTATGTTAAGCACTTTTAAGTTCAACCCTTTGGTGAACTCGGGTATACTACCTGAGATTTGGTTGTTTGATAAGTCAATTGCCTCCAAAAAGTTGCTTGTGCTGCTATTTAGTATCCTTGAGAGAGACCCAAAAAGCAGATTCGAATGAAGATCGAGGGACGAAAGCCCGTCGGGTAATGTGATTCTTGAAATGTCTGTCTTCAATTGGTTGTTTGAAATCTTGACCTTTTGCAAGCTTGATGTCTTTGCAAATATATTTAAAAACCCATCTGTAAAATGGTTATCTGAGAGGTCTAAGGAGGTCAAAGAATTGTGCTTTGTCAGGTTGGGTAGGGTTCCTCCAAGATTACAGCCTGCTAGGTGGACTTCAGAGAGTTCTCTGCTTGTGATCCATTGGGGCACTGTCCCTAAACTGAGCTTGTTGTAGGACAGGTCTATTGACAACAGAGAAGGGATGCCCTTGGAAAGGGCAATTGGGAGGGGATCCGAAAGGGCATTTCTTGATAAGTTGAGTTTCCACAAGTTCTGTAACTGTGAAATAGATACCGGGATTTGACCTGAAAGTTGATTAGAACTCAGTGAAAGAGTGGTGAGAGATTTTAGTGACCCAATCTGGGCTGGAATTCTTCCTGTGAAGTGATTATTGTTTAGGGACAAGTCCAAAAGATTGGTTAAAAAGCACAAAGAATTGGGTATCAGGCCTGAAAATTGGTTATTGGAGAGATCAAGAAGTGCCAGTTTATGAAACTGCCCTAAGAAATCTGGAAGGTGCCCGGATAACAAATTATAGCTAAGATCAAGATTCTCTAAATTGATGAAGTTTCTGAATGATAGTGGTATAGGACCTGAAAGAGAGTTTCTTGCCAAATTGAGATTGATAAGGTTCTTGAAATTCCCTAAGCTGGGAGGGATTTGCCCAGTCAAATGATTGCCACCGAGTATGAGGGACCTTAACAAGGGCAACTGACCTAAACTTGATGGGATGTTGCCTTCAATGGAATTGTCTTCTAGGATGAGTTGAGTGAGCTGAGTTAGATTTGAGAAGCTTTGAGGGATTGTACCAGCAATCCTCTTCATCCCACTAATCACCAAAGTCTCCAAGAAGTGTAAACTACCCAAAGAAGGGGACAGGATGCCCTTCATGTATATGGCACTGTCCTTATCAGAGGGTCCTTGCAACACTAACCCAGTAACCCTCCCTGTAGCTGGGTTACACTGAACACCTTCCCAACCTTCACAACAGTCTCTACCTGTCCATGAAGAGAGAATGAATGTAGTGTCCTTAAAGATTCTGGCTTTGAAACCAAGAAGAGCAACTCTGTCAGCCTCTGAGCATGCTGCTGGTGCTTGTACCTTCTGGGCTAGGGTTTGTGAATACGGATCACAGAATGAAAGAATGAGTAAGAACTTGAAAACCCACATCAAACTCTGCATTTTGGGAAATGGGTTTGGATCTGAATTGGCAAATCTGCAGAAAAAGTAAGTGGGATATATTTTTTTGAAGTGGTGTTTAGGATCTGAGTAAAGGAATAAAGAAGTAATATTTTAGTTTGCTTCTTTACATAAACAATGTGGAAAGCTTCACGTAGACAGGAAGGTTCAATGATGAAATTGACAGAGAAGAACAATGATATGGTTTGAAAATCTGAACAAACAATCCCGTATTTATAGTAACAATAGTAAAAATTGGGACTTAATTGAGGTGAAAAGGAAGAGTAAGGAATTTTCAGTTTTGATGGGTTGAATTTAAATGGATTCACATGGTAAATTTGTGACCGTTTGATAAATCACGAGGACTCTGAATAACAATTTGAACGTTGGAGCGCACCACATTCAAAATTTTCTCTCCATAAAAAACCTTTTTTGAAAGAAAAATCAAACCTGATTTGTATTCATGGTCCCCAGACTTCCCGAGTCCTGGTAATCATTTCTTAATGTTTGGTTTGAAAACATCGAGTCTATCGTGAGATGAAATGTCTACCTTGGTGGCTGCAATATAGTACATTACTGTATATATGTTCTATTCTATTAAGCAAGAAGGAGATTTAATATAGTTAACGTATGGTGCGCATATCAAATTATTCTTAATTGATTCAAAATGTTAATACTGCTCCCAGTAAGATTTATGTGTAAATCTTTTATTATGAGCGTATGTGCTTTTAATCACTCTACCAAACTCTATCACTTGATTTGAAAAAGGTTTTACCTAGATACTTATCATTAAAAATTTGCGACTACAATATTTCACGTGTATTGAGTCCAGTTCAAGTTTTATTGTGTTGGTAAATTTATACAAAACATATTTCCCTGAAAGAATGTGTTTCATCACATGGTATTAACGCGGTATATTTGAAACAATGATAAATTGAGTTTCATCACTGCGTGTATACATTAATCAAAGGAGGAAGGACGTAATTTTGTAGTAATTTATTAACTCTGCTATTTTGTAATTTATTTCTCTCCACAAAGAAGTAAATAAAAAAGAGTAAATTATAGTGAAGCAATGGAGGAAGGACGAAGTTAAATACAATAATACAAGTACTAGTTAACTGGGGGGGGGGGGGGGGGGGGGGGGGGGGGAAACCATAACCAATTGATATGATGTTCCATCTCAAAGGATTTCACAACGGTCATAATTATTAACTTTTCTTAATTTGGAAGTTTGCTTGCTTTTTTCTCAACAAGTACAAACCGATCCGGCAGAAATTTAACCACATTAACCAGCAAACTTCATGTGATAAAGTAAATTTCAACATGGCTGGAGCTTGAGAGCCTGTAAATCTTTAAATATTTCATTGATTTGGGTTTTGTTTGGTTTGTTTAAAACTTAAAATAACAAAAAAAATATTATTTTTAGTGTAAAAGAGTTTTACATGTAAATAAAAACATTTGTACTTGTTTTATTGATGTACAAAATAATGTAAACAAAATTACACTATTTTCTTGTGTAGGTTTCTATTTACAGTGACAATTAATTTAACTACTGTATTTGTTTCAAATTGATAGTTTTATTTTAGTTTTAAATGTAAGTTTGTTTGGTTGTATAAATTGTCTAAATTTTATAAACTATTTTATTGTAAATTGACAAATCATAATTTTTTTTATAATAGCTTTAAGTGTAGGTTCGTTTAGAATTTTGTAATTTTGAATTGTCCAATTCATAAATTAAAGTACAACCAAACAAATAATTCTGTTAAAATTGGAATTAGAACTAATTTAGGCATAAGACATTGTTTGAGGATTAGTTATATAACTTCTTTTAAGAGAAAAAAAATAATTAAAACTGAACTTGATTTGATCTGAATGGTCCACCATATATATATATATATAGGTGATATAGTGGACCTCAATTTGGTAATGACTTGTGGTTTCATATTAGTTTTAGCTAATGACAACTTAATTAACAACTTATGTTTGTCTTATATACCTAATTATATTATTATACAAACCTTTTTTTAATCGAATCTGATTGTAGAGTTTAGTGGGCCAATATGGACAAACTGTGGGACCAAAATCTCAACGGTCCTGATCTCTCTCATTGTTTGAGCTTAATTTGCTTCATGGACTGGACAACAGAATGAAGATGGCCCTATTTCATCATAATGCAAATAGACAAATAGTGATGCAATAAGTTAATGATGAACTTGTCCTTTGATTTTTTTGTCACCAATTTTTCAATCATCAAAAAGGTAAAGATCTAGCTCAATTTGAAAGTCCAAAATTTGAGTATTGGCAAAGTGTAAACAATATTTCTTACAATTATAATCGAGTTAATGTAACATTTCCTCCCCCTTATCTTGAGATAATAGTATAGAAGGTTAAAGAAAAATAGTGTTCGATTCATAGTGTTGTATAATATTTTTTCATAGATGATATATTATTTCATCACTTTCAAATTTAGAGTTAAGATTTTTAAGAACATCTCATTATAAAAATCTCAATTTGATATATAGAAATAAATAAATAAGATCATAAATCTAGATGGAACGATAAATTACGATTCATTTTCGTATCACAAATTTTTAGTAACGGTGCAAAATATTTACTATTGTTCTATTCTTCTATATTTATAAAAATTAATTGATTAATAATTTTAAATTAATTTGTGAAGAACGGTTGCATATATATGGTGCGTGATTGATTGATGCGTTTGGTGGCGTCGATAGCGGAGGAAAATTGAATAAGAAAATGACACTAATATGAAAAGTGGGGTCTATATCACACACATATATTATATAATTTGACTTTAGGTGGGCAATATATTAATTTAATTGGTATATAAACATGCATGGGAGCATTGCTTTCAGGTTTCCCCAATGCGAACGTAGAAGCATAGATTATTTATAATGATAATGCATAAAATAGTATGTTAATTTTACGTATCAATTTATTTTTATATAAAATTTAAAGTTTTAAAAAATATGTTTTAATGATATATTTTTAAATTTTGTGTAAAAAATTAAAAAGACCAATAAGATAGGGACAAAATATTAAATATATTTGATATGATTTTTTATTAATTTTTTTTATGAATAATTTTATAATCACAGTAGATTTTATTTTATTCGTCTTGAGTAGTATATTTTAACTCTATAATTTTTATTAAAATTCATATTTTGTATTAAAAATTATCACAATTTAAAGATTGTATAAAGAGAAAGCTAATATAGCGGTGTAAATAGGTTGTGTGGTATACTTTTACTGTTTTACATAAATCATACGTGTCCAAGTATATTAAAAGAGTGTTGAAGGCAATTTTTATTTTATTTTATAATTTTTTTTTTACAATTTTTGTATATTTTACACAAAACAAAAATTTTACACTACTGTTAGAGATACTCTTAACTTGTGGCTATAGCCTCATTTATGTGAGTGTGTGTACAAGTATATGCAGCTAAACATTACATTACAAACCCACTCTCTTTGCAAACAATGTTTAAAGACAAATTTGTTATGGTTAGGTCCCAAATGGAAAAGATGGTGTTTATTTTTACCTTTTGATGGTGTTAAATGAATATTTATTTAATATTAAAAGATATGATTATTGTTTGTGTTGTGACTTTTTAATGCTAAATTGAAATATAATTTGACATTAAGAAACAAGCCCTTTGATGAATCCAAAGTGCATAAGATCTTAATGAAATTTATTTGCACATAATGTCAAATAAAAATTATACATTTCGGAGCTTCATTTAAGCGAAAAGTGAACACATTTTATTAAAGATTCATCCAGTGTTAAGCATTCGAAATTAAACATCATTCAACAAAAAGAAAGAAAGAAGGAAAAGAAAAGGAGACGAGGCAAATTTAGAAACTTCTGTTTGTGCCCAAAATGTCTAGTTTCTTAATTAATGAAGAGAAATGTAAGAATGAGTTGGAAATGCACATGGGAGGCAAGTACTTTTAAGTATTGTAGTGTGTACTATTGTCTTTTTGCCAAAAAGGAAGAAGAAAACACGAAAATAAAGATATTTTCGTGCCCGTGAGTTTTATTTGTAAATGTTGCATTTCGGAACAGTTGGCGATCCGGAGCATTAACGAGTCTTTAGAGAGGTTTAAGTTCACGGATTTGAGGAATCAGAAAAGAAAAGTCTTTCATTTTCTTTATTTGGTAAGTACAAATTTCGAAAATATTTTCTCAATAGAAGGAAAAGTATGGGATAAAATCATTTATCTCAAAATCATGAGATTGATTTTCACATGTGATTTCCAAGTATTTATTAGAAAATTTTTGGACAATAATACCCTTACATAAATACTTTCTATACTTTACCAAACACAAGAAAGAAATCTTACAAGAAATTTATTTTTCTACCTCTATAGAAAAGACGAGAATTGATTTTCCTTCCGTGAACCAAATAAGGTCTAAAAGTCACGAAGATACAAATTCTAACCTTATTTTAAAAAACCATTTTCTTGTAAACTTTAACACGATTGTTGTCTTCCACTTTAAGAAAAACATTGGTTAAAAAACAATTGGATATCATCCTTCAACTGTTTTTGAAAATCAATTCTATTATAAAATGCCTTATATGAATCGCATTCAGTCCATCCCAAATTGAAGTCTTTATTTAATGGTCTTAGTATAAAAGTCGAGACAAATCCCAAATATATTAAATAAAATTTAGGGTAATAATATTAGCATTCTACAAACATATTTTGGTACTCCAAAATTATTCTTAATGACACTTTGTATGGATATTTTGAAACACTTTCAATCACTAAAGATGATTTTAAAGTGTTAAGTATTTTTATGGAGTTCTAATATCATTACCATATATTTTATTCTTAACAGTTAATTTCGTTGAATTAGTTATTAAAAAAGTGCATAAACCAAATAAAAACTATTAATTTGTGTGTGTAAGAGAGAGAATATGCTTAGAGACATTTAATTTTAACATCTGACTACTGACTGCTATTAAGGATCCAAAGTTAATATTAGTAGAGCAAGTTAGAATAGTTGGGAGAGGCACCCATACGAACTCAATCTCAAGTTAGAATCTCTCCGGAAATGTTTTGGGAGGGATTTTTGTTGTTGTAGTAAAAGAGAGACTTAAATCTCCCTTTTGAAATTAAAAAATAAAGTTAATATTAGTATTAATTTTACGTCTCCTTAATATAAAGTTCCACATTCAGCAACAATATAAGAGCCAAATCGAATCACTGCTAATATTGAATGCCTAATCGTAATGAAATATTGTCCTAAACCCAAGTCCGAAGCTAGTGCTCAGGTTTAAACATTCAGTAAGAACGGGTTATTCTTATATCAACTGAGCACTCTGCAAAGCTCTTTTAACAAAAATATAAAAAATTATTAGGAGTCAAATGCACCTAAACCGAACCAGCAAGACGAGTTAGATTTCTGCTAGCAGCACTAGCAATTAGCAAGAAAAGAGAAAAAAAAAAAGGTAACTAATAAATTGGATCATACAAGGCCAACCAGCAGAAGATTACCCATCCGTTATAAAGGTACAAAAGTTCTCCATACAATCTCATACCTGAAGCAAGAAACTTCCATAACAGCAGTAAGTACGGCAAGCACCAACCTGACAACCTCAAGTACATTCGATTTCTCAAAATCCTCAACTGTCAAATAAGAAGAAAGAGAAAAAAGTTTGGCTAACACCGGGTAGCAAAATAAAAGCGAAGGGCAGGGAGGTTAATTAGGAGCAAGAAAGAAAGGTCACGAAAAGCAGTGGAACAAAGTCATTAAGAAGGAAGGAAAGGGAAGAAATAAGGAATGCAACACCACCATACTACCAAGAAGCCGGAAAAGATGGATCAAGAAAGAAGGAAGAACAGGAAAACGAAGAAAGAAAGAACAATAAGGAAAACTGGCGAACAAAATTATTGAGCACCCAGCCAAACCTGTCTGAAGTTTGCATGTCAGCACGAACAGTAAAAAAATGCACCATTGGAATCTTTCATAAGTAAGGTTCTCTTGATAGAAGTAAAAGGAAAGGATCAGTGCTTGATTCACCCAACATTCATCATAATGCTCAAGTTTGCAAAAGTCATCACTCATGTCTGACATTGAGTTATAACCATATTTGTTTTTGTTTCATGAATTTGACTAAATTACAGGTCTGCATTATTATTTGAATTTGAGCTTCCAAGAAATTATCTGCACTTGTGGCACCACATGTTCCTAGTGCGTACTCGTACATTTATAATTGTAAGTTCATTCATATATATGCCCACACATATATGTGCATAGGGGCTAGGCCACTGCCTACACAATTATACATAACAATGGATTAACCATGTCTAGAATATTATTCACTCTTGCATCCTAAAATATGCACTTAATTGAAAGACAATTCAAGTTGACACCATGGCAAACCTTTATGCAATTACTAGAACATTGCTGCCAGCATGAAAACTATTAACAAGTGTAGTGTAGTTTTACCTCACGAGGCCCAAGTTTAGGATGCCCCAACCAGTCTGTGGCCAAGATTTCTCCTTTGCCTTCATGACCAAAACCCTAGTCCAAGCAATCCACCCTTCCCAAGACATCCTCTTGTCCCAAGGGCTCCCCCACTCCAATATGAGCCTCAGGCCTGTCTCAGCTTCTCTCTCAGCCTCCTCAAAACTCCCTTTGCTCAAACAAATCTGACCCAACACCACATGTGGTTCCCCAACAAATGGGTTCTTCTCAATACACCGCCTCAGCCTCTCCTCAGCCCCATCCAACCCTCTCTTGCCCACTTCACAAACACCTTCCCAATACAACTCTCTTGCAAGAATCTGATCCCCTGCATCCAAAACCTTAGTGCAGTTCTCAAAAACTGGTGGAATCACTAGTTCAATCTCTTCATCTCTCCCTTTTAATGCCTCAAGATTACCACCCCTTTTCATTTCTTCCATAAATATCTCCTCTTCTCTCACTATCAGAGAGTAAAGGGCACCCATTCTTGATATGGAATTCATCCATAGACCAGGCTTTCCATCCCCAGGCCATAAAGCATCTGCAGAATTGTTCCCCGAGAACTCGAGACGGCCATTTGTGTTCTCAAATAAAACATCCTGAAACCCAAAGATTTGATCACTAAAATCAGCCATGGTCATCATAAGAAACATCGCAACAATTCTTCGCGAAATGTGTATATCTTCTCCAGTTCTTATATGCTTCACTTTGATTCCATTAGCAGGAAGAATAGACTGAACGTTCTTCCTCCATTCCTCTTCTCCATCAAAACCCCCCATCTCCTTGGCGTTTTTCAGCGAAATCTCTGAGACCTGTTGTATCACCAATATTAGTGAAACAATTGAAAACAATTAAGAATATTATTAATACTAGTTAGTTACAATTAGAATGAGGTTAGCTGAGTAGGAGCATGTGCAGGGTAGAGAAGAGCATGGTGCATATGAAGGAAGATTCTAGATTTAGACTGAGGTATAAATATCCTCCATTTCTTGTATTGAGAAGGCAATGAGAAATATTTATTTGGCTTGATTAGGCTATGTTACGTTCTTTCTTAGAATAGAGAGGAAAGCGTAGATCCTTTCTAAACTCTCAATTTCTTCCCTTCTCTGTATTGTTTTCCTTCCATTACTTATTGCAAATTAGGACAGTCCTCTTAAATTTGAATTTAGGTGTTTGTTTTAGTTAAAAATTTAGATGCGTTTGATAAAGCAACTGAAAACTGAAACAAAAAAAACTGTTTGTTTAGTTCTGAAAACTGTATCTTAAAAAATGTTATTTGTTTGAACATAATACATTTGAATTTGAATGATTTTTTTTAATACGACAATTCTGCCCTTATTAAGTATTTTGAAAAGGGTATTTTAAGTTTTGAAGATGGTAAAATAGGTACTTTACAATAGGGTATTTTAAATTTTCAGATTTAAGTGGCTAATTTGTCCCTTAAAATTTTTTGATGCAAATTTTCGGTTTTAAGTGGCGAACCGCTTAATTTTTTTTTGGCAAACAAACAACCCCTTAATGTGCCTCAAAATCGTTAAGAGGCTCTTTGAATGGCCAAATTTAGACACTAGAGGCGAGTTAAGGTGTTTGTTTTAATTAAAAACTCATATGCAGCCTCTTAATATGATTAATGAAGTTTGAATTGTCACGTAATACTATTTTTGTCTTTAATAATCAAACTAACATGTTTATGTCTATTCAGATATAGTGACAAAAGATTGAAATATTAGACTAATGATTCGACAAGTAAAGTCACCTTGAGGTGTTCAACGAGTTGCTCGTCAGAGTACTTGAACAAAAGATCATCATGAATAAGCGACTGCCTCGGAACAATACAAAATAGGTGAATCAAGCGCTCGGCAGCCTCACCGACATGATTACTGACGGTATCCCGGCCGGTGGAAGGATCGAAGATGGCGAGATTAACATAGGAATTGGAGTAAGCGGAGTGGAAGAGTCCGCAGAGGCAAACAGGTTCTTGTGCTTTCCAGAGCTTGAGAATTCGGTAGATGTCGATGAGGTGGTCGAGGAAGCTGCCATGCTTGTGCCAGCACTCACCGGCGCCGACGGAGCGTAGAACGGCTACGAGGGAAGGGAGCTTTGGGTGGACCGATTCGAGCTCGCCGCGGAGGAAGGGGCGGGCTGATTCCAAGAGTGACTGGTCGTTGTGAGGGGGCGGTGGTGTGGAGAGTGGAGTTGGCATGGTTGGTTGGTTGGTTGTTCGTTCACTGAGGAGTGATTGATCAGATTGATTTTGTTTATTAATGTTGAAGAAGAAGAAGAAGAAGAAGAAGAAGAAAAGGGCAGATGGGACTGTACGTATATGGAATTATGGATACAAACAGAAAGGATCAGTGTCGGTTGTTGGAGATAAGGATTCACCTTAGGTTTAGGTGAACGCTTAACGACACATTCACCTACGGGTGTTAAAAGTAAATTTGAAAATCGATCGAACGAATCAAATAAATTTGAATTGATATGCAAAATCTTGAACAAAAGAAAAACCGAAATCCGAAATAAGAAAACGGAAAAGTTTAGTTCGGGTTTGGAGTAAATTAATCTAAAATTGAACTAAACCGAACTAAATTGAATTATGTATAAAAAAAAAATGTTAATATATATTAAAGGGCACACGTTAATTATACTATAATACAAAAAATATGACCTTTTATATAAATATATTTCTTATTAATTGCATATTATGATAATCTTAAAAAAAATAGTCATTAACGCGCATCTTTATTATTTAATTAACTACACAATGCTAAGATTTTTTTTATCACATACATGATAGAAAGATAATTCATCATTTTATTTAATGTGTTTCATTCTTATAAATGTACAAATAAAATTGTAATTAAATATAAAACATGGTATTTATATGTTGCTCTTTGTTTCTAAAAAATCATGACTTTAATTTGAGTATGAATCATTCTTACATTACTATTAGTATTACATTTTTATGTTAAATTGATTTAAAAAAAATAATAATATGTCAAAACCGAATAAAAAAGTTTGGTTCGAGTTTGGATTTCAAAGATTTAGAAACCGAAACCGAATTGAATCGAATCGAAACTGAATTTTTATATTTGGTTTGGGTTTGGGGTACCTTACTTTCTACCCCGACCAAAATCAAAAACAACCCTAGATACACCACCGGTCATTATCCGGTTAAAATAATAACAAATCAATTAAAAAATAATTTTTACCTATTTTGTTTATTCATAATTTTAATTATTCACTCATTTTGTTTTAATCAATTTTTTTTTTGAAACAAATTATCTATATAACAAGAATTATTGGGTTGTATTGTGTCACGTGATAATGAACTAAGTTGTACACAAATATAAAAAACTCACCCCATAACTTATCGTGTATGTATACCTTAAACATGTGTTTAAAATATGGTAAAATTTCACACTTATATTTGTTAAAAAGTCGACTAATGAACAACCATATCATTAAATACAATTTTAGAGTGCTCAAATAAATGAGCAAATTGCATTTATTCATATCGTAATTAGAATATACATATTTATATTGATGCAATATTATTTCATATTTGAATCATATATCTATTCATCATATTAGTTACATTACCAAAAAAATTCATTAAATACAATTTGCTTTTGCATTTTTAATGTGTCGTATTAGAATATACATATTTATATTGATGCAATATTATTTCATATTTGAATCATATATCTATTCATCATATTAGTGACATTACTAACAAAAAAATTATTTATTTTGCTTTAATGATATTTTTAACATTTATTTAAAAAATAAAAAAAAGCTTATTTAACCCGATCTATTAAGCCAGGTCCAAAAATAGCCCGTTTGAGTAAGCCCATGGGTAATTTATGGGTATACCTTTGACCAGTCAAGCCGAGCCTGAAAAGGCAGGTGAGCTTTAAAAAGCCCGGTCGGGTAGGCTCGACTCAACCACCGAGGCCCAATTCTCTTCATTTGTATTTTTAATACAAAAGCGCTTTTATCGTAGGTGGATGTTGTACACACCCCACCATTTACTTGAATTTTCTTCTTGGGCACATAACAATAAGCGACAAAGCACATACTAATTGCATATGTGTTGAGTTAATATATTTTTTTGGGTACTAGGTATGTGTCTTTTCACTCATTCCATATACAACAAGGAGGTAAAACCAAGCAAATGTTAGTGTGTTAGCAGCATCCATATCGTTTGAAGTAGTGATTCGTGTTTTTGCCTAACATGACACGGCCCAATTTGACAAGAAAAACGAGAACACGAACACAACACGACACAAAGTCATATTATTTTTAGCTAACACAAGCATGCCACTACCCTACAAATATGATTACAATTTTTCATTCTAATAGATACATCCTAACACTAGTAAAAAACGAAATTTTTTTATATCTTATTTGTATACGACTAGTTACAATCTACATGGCATATATTAAATTTCGTGTCAATTTTGTTCCAAAATTTAGACCTGAACACAATAGAATATCGTGTTGAAAACTCTAGACATGAAAATGACACGAACACGATTTTTTTTTGTCAATTTCATGTTGATTTTGTTTCATGACTTTTTTCATATTATTTCTAAAATTGCCACCCCTACTTATCATACAAATAATGCTACTGAAAGATCAATGGAAAATTATATCTTTCTAACTTTGTCATAGTTATTTTGAAAATGTATAATTTATTAATGCATCTAATTTAAAATATATAACTCATTAATGCATCCGGTATGAATAACACTAGACGAAGATAATAAATATTTGTTCAAGATAAATAAATGCAAATAGTGAAAACATTAGATTTATTTAATTGTTAAAATTTTGAGGTATGTAGCTTATAGTTAAATCTAAGCACTGTTGGCATATTTATGAATATTTACCCACAAACTACTTGCTTTCACTCCCGCTCTCACTACCACTCCCACCAACTGCACTACTTCATTTACCACTCCATTTTAATATACATGATTATTGAAGTACGAGCCTAATCCTCCTCCTCCTCCTCCTCCTCCTCCTTATATCTTCTCAACAATGGTTTATAAAATTTTACATTTTATTAATAATTAATTAATAATTAATTCTGGTACCTTCCTTTTCTATGGTTTCTAAAATTTTACATTCATTTAACCCTTAATGCAACACCGGGTAAGTCTTCTTCTTCTTCTTCTTTTCTTCTTCTTCTCAACAATGGTTTTTATGCATTACTCATTAGTCCCTTACAAGCCTCCTTGTATCATATTTTAAAGCTCTCGGGACCTTACATCGCCCTTTAAAAAGGAGTATTAATTTCGGTTCTCTATTTCATCCACTTTCTCGATAAGTATTCTGGACTATATTTTTAGCTCTCGGGACCTTACCGGTCCTTAAACCAGTATTTTGAATAATTTTGTTTAGACATAGGATGAAATTCATCAAATTGCTCGGTCTAGGACCGACAGCCGTTGTCCTGACAATATAATCAAATTACTTCGTGAAAACCGAATAAGTGCTTAAATTTCGGTTTTCCGTAATTGAGGAACCTGTTGATAATTTCTAATTCGTTTTGTTGGTGCACAATTTTTTTTTGACCATATTTTAAGATTGAACACTAACATAAATAAGACACGTAACGTAAACATTTGGTTTGTTCAAATGGCGAAAAACTTCCACTTGTATATGGAGAGAGCCGCACTGGTTGCAAATGCAATATCCTCATCTTAAAAGGTTTAATTTGTGACAATTAAAAATGGAGATTTTGTGTGTTTTTGTGAGTTACTTTTGATATTTTTGAGTTGGCTTTTGAAAGGGATTGAATGAGATAGAATGGTTAATTAAATCTGAATTTTTGTTTATATGTGGTAAAAATCATAGAGAGAAGAAGATTATATAGGAACTTATATGTAGAAATATATATTTGAGGGCACTTAAGTGTAAAAAAAATTAAAACTTTTAATAAACTAAACCCATGAAGCTCTTTTTTCTCACTTTAATTTCTTCTCTCACCGGTTCTCTCTCCTCCTAACCATCTCTCTTTCTTGGTTGAAGCAAGTAGTTTGTGGGGTGGAAATAGCACCTCCACTCCTCCATGCCGTCGTTGCTCCACCTCCGTTCTCTTGCTGTTTATTTCTCCACCACAAGTTCCTCCACTCCTAAGTAATATTTCTAGATCTACTTTTCAAAATTAGGGATTATATTATTTCTTGATTAGTTGTATTTCTTTATTAATTGCATAATATTAAATGTATATCTTGAATCCACAATATTGATTATTTGATTAATTGTTAAAGGGAGGTATTTTGTAATTTAGGTCTAAACTCCTAATTTTAAATATTAGTTATATTGTTGATTAATTACATAATTTTAATTATATTATTAACTAATTTACTGATATTAGTTGATTTAGATCTTAACCCTAATTGCAATACTTGCAAAATATGAAAAACCGTAGAATGTTATTGTAATTTCTTGTTATTGTTTGCATTCACTATTTTAATTGTATGAACTATTATTATTAATACTATTATATTTGCATTAAAATTTTAATATTTTAAATATTATTTGGTGTGATTTGAATTTCGCCCCCATTTAGTCCAAATCTCGACTCCGCCACTGGTTTTGAGTCCCAGGATTTACATTCGAGTAATATAATATGCTTAACAGCTTAAGCTAAGCATATTTGCGCTTAAAAAATATCTGAATATACTCACACCCAAGACACGTACTTTAAAAATTGTAATGCAATAAATCCTTCACATCCTTAAAGAAAACAATATTTACCATCCTGATATTGTACAAGGTAGTTTTAATTATTACAATTGCATATATAAGATAAGATGATGTTGATAAAGAAGTGGAGCAAACAGATCAACTTATTTATTTATAAATACAGAGTATATTTATTATATATATAAAAGAGGCTAATCCAAACAGTACTCGAAATGAACGAACACGTACAGCTAGCAAACTTAATTGACAGCACATCGATCTCGGTTTCTGCAAACCCGATCGAGCCAGTAACCTATATATATAGCTAACGCATCACCAAATTAAAGATGGAGATGGAAATTAAGTTCTCTCTCTCTCTCTCTATATATATATATATAATCAATCAATTAACACACTTGTATGTATGATCTTCGTATTAATTAATTAGATATATATATAGAGAGAGAAAAGAAAAGAAAAGCAGCCATAACATTACCTTACCTTCCTTCCATCCCGCCATAACAATATATATAGATTCCTTCACAAACAAACAGAAAATAAATAAAAAAATTACGTCCCAAATGAGATAAAGACTGCAAATTAATGTAAAACAAACTAAAGTAAGACTTCAAGAACAAAATTCATAGTAAGTAAAATGGGGATACCTTATTATTTGATCATTGGAATTGTGACAAGCTTTCATAGTAGAACCCAAATGGCGAAAATTGCAAGTAGTGGATGATGTTGGGGATGTGTCGAACCTTTGGGCGATCAATGCTTTCTTCCCCACGTATGCGCTCTAGGAGTTCAGTCGAAACACGATCCAATTCTAATAGTTCAAGATGAGTAAGATGCTCAATACCACTGGGCAACATCTTCAATTGCGTGCACTTTTTGAAGCTCAGTTTTAGGAGGCCCGGCATCACTCCCTCGTTTATTATTATCTCCTTCAGTTGAGGTAGCTTCTTAAACCGCAAATCCTTAAGCTTACTAAACCCTGCAGAGAAGCATAACTGGTTCCCTTCACATGCATCATTAAGCACAAGTTTTGTCAAATTGGGCAGTGCTTGGAGGTGCGTGATTAAATCTTCGCTCAATTTAGACTGAATCAAATGCAAACTCAGAAGGTTTTGAAGCCATCCAAACCACTGTGGAACACCATCCAATTTTCCCACTAAAACCATTTTTCCAAGGCAGGGAGGAGCCCAAGGCAGAGCATTAATTCGCAAGTACTCCTCATTAGCTACCTTCAAGAATAATTGGCGAAGGAGGTTCATCCTTTGGATTGAAATGCACAAATCCTCCTCATCTGCTTCTCTCAAGTTTGTTATCCCAATCCTTGTAAGCTGAGTCATGTCCTTTAGTTGCTTCAGCAAGGCTGGTTCTGCTTCGACACAATCAAGCACCTGCAGGTTGTTTAGCTTGCTAATACTTGATGGCACTGGCCACGGTGCACCGGCCATACTTAGATGTCGCAATTTGAGCAACTTTGTTATCCCAGTAGGTAACACTTGTATTTCTGTGGCTCCAGTTCTCAAGGTTTGTAGATTGCTCAATCTTCCAATCGATTTAGGAAGTTCCTTCACAAGAGTGCTCTCCAAGTTCAAGTACCGCAAATTAAATAGATCAACTATGTTATCAGGTAAATTCGTGATCGGTATGTCTTCCAGATCCAATACTCTCAGCAGTCTAAAGCTAGATGGCAATGTATAAACAAAAGGAGGTATTATACCTGCAATAAACACAGAGAGAGAGCGAAGTTGCGACATAAGGTGATTGCAGTCTAAAGCTAGATGGCAATGTATAATCAAAAGGAGGTATTATACCTGCAATAAACACAAAGAGAGAGCGAAGTTGTGACATACGGTCATTAGCTGGTGTTACTAATTCTTCGGTGGCACTTAATTGAATTGACAAGCGGCGTGCTCTACTAATCTCCTCTTCACTTGCTTCTTGTCCATCAGATACAGTACATAAGTTCTCTTCTTTTGATCTTAAAAGAGCAAGTTCCCTCATAAGGTCGTGCATTTTTAAAACTTTTGGCCTTCCTACATGGTTCCTTCTTACAACTTGAAGCATGTTTCTGTGCACGAGTTCCATAAGGTAGCCATCTGCTACTTGTTCTGGAGTTCTTGTTGCTCTCTGTTGATGATGATCCGCCACAAACCCTTCCGCCATCCAAAGTCTAATGACCCTCTTCCGTTTGATGAAATAATCTTCTGGAAATATACAACAATACAAAAAGCAGCACTTGTGTTGGAATGGCAAATCAATGAAGCTGCGCAACAAAATGCTCTTCACTAGGTCATCTTTGCTCAACTCTTGATTCAACCCATGGTTAATTGCAATCCAGTCATCCACTTGTTTTCTTGAAGACATTAAACCGCCCAAAGCCAAAATTGCTAGAGGTAGTCCTCCGCATTTAGCAACCAATTGTGGTGCTACGGCTTGGAGCTCTTCGGGGCAAGATTTATTTGGGTTAGTTGAAAATGCTTTCAAGCAAAAGAGGTTCCATGCTTCACTCGGTTCCAATGGTTTAACACGATGAACATAGCTTTTCCATACAAGAAAAGATGAAGCTACTTGTTCTTTTCGAGTTGTGAGGATGACCCGGCTTCCAAGTCCCTCATCTGGTAGTGCGACATTGATATCGTCCCAGAGGTTATTTGTCCACACATCATCAAACACAACCACGTACCTTCTTGGGCGTAAGTAATCCAGAAGAATCTCGAGCAGCTCTTTGAATGTCTTGGAACTCAAATCCACAGGAACATTATTATTCTCCTTACGAGAACTGTAGAATTCCTTAATCATCCTTTTGAGTAAGTCCTCAACGACGTATCTTTCAGAGACAGTGATCCAAGCATAGCAATGAAAATGCTGCTTGACTGCGTGGGTGTTGTAGACTTTGGAAACCAGGGTAGTCTTACCAGAACCACCCATCCCAACCACAGAAATGGAAGTGAGTCCTAATCCTCCTTGTGTCAACCACTCCACTAATTGGCGAGTGTCATCTTCTATCCCCACAAGATGGTCATCTTTGGCGAAGACAAGAGCCTCACTCAGGTTCTGCAGTCGTCGTCTTTGGCCATCATCATCAGCACGGCGAGAGCTTGTTCCTTCGATGTGAGAGACGCCATAGCGTTGGCTTCTCTCGGGAATGGACTTGATCTTCTTATTGATGGCCTGTAACTTTGTGGCCACTCGGTGCTTGACCCATAGATTCTTAGGAATGCGAATCATTTGATAGAGAGGCTTAAGGAATTTGCCCCCCTCCTTGGGATAAGGCTTATTCATGTGATAGATGAACTCTTCCATGATATCTTCAACAGGGTAGCACATGTCTCTTACGTCTGCCACCCACGCCTTCTCAACTCCGGAAAGGTCTGTCTTTGTATCAGCATCCTCTAGAAATAATCGCATGCTCGTCAATTCTCGCTTGAGTTCATCAAGCTCATCGCGAACACCTCCTATCAGCAACACTTCACTTTCTAGGATCGAAGCTACCTTGCCAATCAACAGGTCTAGTGCAACTGAGGCCATGACTTGCTCCCTCGATCTGCATGTATTAATTGTATATATAAACACATTTAATTTTTGTCAATTTTAATTATATTTGATTCAACATACATACATACATGCATATATGCATGTATGGGATTATTTATTAACGCCAGCTAGATTATACAAAAATTTGCACACAAGATTCGATCATATTTGATTGGTTAAAAAAACTGGGACATATCGAGAAAACTAGTTAAAAAAAATGGAGATTAAGGCAATTGGTTCAAACCTTTCCTTGACCTTTTACTTTCCATTTTTTTAGCTAGATTATACAAAAATTTGCACACAAGATTCGATCCTATTTGATTGGTTAAAAAAACTGGGACATATCGAGAAAACTAGTTAAAAAAATGGAGATTAAGGCAATTGGTTCAAACCTTTCCTTGACCTTTTACTTTCCATTTTTTTTTCTTTTTATATAAAAAATAAAATAAAAGAAAGAACATAAACATTTTAGGTCTAATCCTCTGACTCCAACTGCCTCAAATTATCCACGATTTTTTTTTTGATAAGTCTCAATTTAGTCTCATTTAATTCTTTTGTAGAATATATTCAATTATTACAACTAATTACTAGGCATAACCCATGCCATCCGACATGGTGGAAAAAAGAAGTGTAGTTCAAGGAAATCAAAAAGTATGCATGCAAGAAAATAGTTGAATCCTAAAATAAGAAAATATAAGGTTCGATTTGCTAGCATCACGGAGAATAATAGAAAAAATAATTTATTTGTGTGGAAAGTTATAAAATCAGTTAAAACATGTGGTGAAATTAACTCTGATGGTGTCAAAATCTAGAACATATAATTGATGACCGACCAATCAATGAATAATAGTGAATTTGAGGTTTAACAATGGATTGTAACTGTGAACAGTGATTGTGAACAGTACCACCGTATATGTGAACAGTGATTGTGAACAGTACCAATGTGTATATGAACAGTGATTGTGAACAGAACCACCGCGTATGTGAACAGTGATTGTGAACAGAACCACTGTATATGTGAACAGTGACTGTGAACAGTATATGTGAACAGTGACTGTGAACAGTACCACCGTATATGTGAACAGTGACTGTGAACAGTACCGACAGAAACTGATTAAAAATGAAGATGAACACGAGACATTTTTTATTAAGGTAGGTTCCCCCGGTAGCGCTTATGCTAATCCGGCAGTACGTCCTCCTTTTGTGTGTGCTTGCTTTGTATTAGCTCAAAGGCAATCAATTTGGATGATAATACAAGCTACCAATCTCTCTCTCTCTTCCTATAATTTCCTTAATTCTATTTATAAGTATAGAATTATGATTACAAATATTTCAACAGAATAAATAATAAACTGTGTGGGAGAGAGAGCGTATAAAGGTGATTGGTATTTTTTGGGGTATGAAAAAAGAGAGTATAAGACCCTCGAAAATTGGCTTGTATTTATATTGCCAATGGCTTTATATCTCTTAGAAGAGATGAATGGATATTGGGAGAGAAGGAATAGATGTTTTTTGGTGTGGTTTGAATGAATGAATGAGTGGGATATTTATAGGTAAAAAATGAAGGGCAAAAAGGTAAATTTGTGTAATGTATATGATGTGTATATTTAGGTCACATGTATTCTAGAATGTAGATGATGTGTATGCTTAGGTTACATGTATTCTAGAATGTACATGATGTGTATGCTTAGGTCACATAGGTAAAAATGGTATTTTACTGGAGGTAAAAGTGTTGAATTACCTTTGTAGGCCAATGATAAAATTAGTATTTAACCCCATCAAACTCTTAACTCTTATGGTCCGTTTGATAATAACATAAAAAATAAAAATAGTTGATTTTTGTGAGAAGTTGGAAAACAACTCAAGACATATGGTGATATGTCTTTTTCTTTTGTGGGTTTTTCCATGGAGAAATTTTCTTTGTTGGTAGAGGAAGAAAAAAAATTCACAAAAAATAATGGAAGATGAAAGACATCTACACATAAAAATCAGTATGGGATGGAGGACATCACATGCCTAAATTATTTTCCAACTTCTTATCCAAATCAACTGTTTTTTATTTTCATTTTTCACATTGTTATCAAATAGAGTTTTAATTTATGACTTTTTCCATGGAAATTTTTTCTTTGGGTTGAGGAAGAATTTTTTTCCAATATATATAATAGATATAAAAATGACCATGAGATAATGTTCATCTCACCATATACCTCAACTTATTTTTCACACAAATCTATTAATTTTCTATTATTTTTCATATTGTTCCTATAAAAATGACCATGAGATGAAGAGCCTAATTGCGATAATTGTATTTTAGAAAAACTCTCAAGATGAGTAGACAAATTAAATTGAAGTAACAATATAAAAAAATAATAAAAAAAAATACATAATTAAAAAATGACTCAATTAATATAACAACGTATAACATGCAAGAGAGATTTATGGTTCAAATTCCCTTTTGTTACTATTAAAAATTACCTTTTCTTACACGCTTGTAGTTCAATCCCCTAGTAACAAGAGAGATTTATGGTTCAAATTCCCCTTACTCCTTTCGCTCTCCGTCAAATCAAACTTAAGGTGCATCTATGCATGCAATATTATGTATAAAAAAAATCAAAAAATTTATCTTTTATTATATTTTAGACGTATCAAGTATTAAGTGTACTACAAATTAAATTCTAACACCGATAGTTTTTCCAAAATAGAAAGAAAGAGTTGAAATGAAAACGTAAATTAATTATACCTTGTGGTGATGGAAAATTGAGTTTACGATAGTCTTTGAGCCCTAGAGATTGCAGAAAGGAATACGATCGATCTTGAGAAGCAAATGCGGAAATTAATGGGAATACTCACCGGATCACATCTTTTAAATTTTTCTTCCTTCTCTGAGGGATCAAATGTAATTTAAATTGAAGATGCTCTTTCTTTATATCTAACCTCACCAAAAAGAAAAAGAAGAAAATTTTAAAAGCAGAAAATGCACATAATAATATGAAGAAAAAGTATTGGACATGGTTTATTGGCGGGGTTAGGTATAAAGAAAGAGCATCTCCAAATTAATTAAAAAAAAGATAGTTGCTTTAATTTCTTATCAAAAAAAAGAAAAGAAAAGGAAGATGTTATCCAACCCATAAGTTTTGTTTTTTCCATTGCCTCAATCAAAGAATAATCCTATCCAATGTAATAGCATCTCTAATGTAGCATGATATATAATATTGAGAAAAAGTATTGGACATGTTTGTTGTAAATTTGACATCATGACAATAACGCTTTGATAACAAAATTATTTGGTTCTTTTATAATTACCTAAGCTACCCTTCCTGCATTCAAAAAAGTCTCAGCCAGCCATTGCTTCAGATCTGTATTGAATAAATTATACCAAGTCATCGTTACAACAATATATTGTTCGTACCGTAATTACAAATGAATTTAAAATCTTTGGGGAAATTTTTTTGGATGTATATTACAAATGAATTAATTCTAAACTCAGTCTACAGAAACAGTACGTAGAGCCCATAGTTTCTTACCCGTTAAAAGTCGTGATAGCACAAATTAAATTGGGTAAAAGAGAGAAGGCTAGAGGTAAAACACTTGTTTAATTTCCAAAGTTAAAAAGAAGAGACCTATTATATATAAAAGCTAGGCTCTTGAATATTAACTGAGAATGCACATTTAAAAGGCTCTTAAAGGTTAAAGCATTGTCCATTTACCAAAATGAAAGAAGAAGAAGAAGAAGAAGAAGAAGAAGAAGAAGAAGAAGAAGAATATCAGGAATGTTAACAATTTTAAGTTTTGGGAATATATATTCAGATTCATATTCATCTTCATATATATAATAATATTAGACTAATTGTTTCAAGCTTCGTTAATATTTGCATCTTCCATATGTCAATTAAGATTTAAACCTTAATTAAAGCAAAGAATTGAATCCATATGAACTTAAACCAACCGATTGGCGACTAGATTAATTATTTGTCTACCCATATCAAGAATGCACACCAATTCGTCAAATTAATGAGCTCCAAGAATGCATACAACAAAGAAACAAAAGTTTGACGTGGGAGGGCTTCCTCAAAAAGTTGTACGTTTAGGAATAATCCAAGGATCTCAATCCTAAACAAATTGCACCAAACATCTATATATATTTTCTTCTTTTTGTCTCTTTTTTTTTTTTAATTTATTTATAGTAAAGGGAATACTGCTTCCAAAATTTGAGATGTCGGCTGGGTGTTTTCAAACGATTAAAAGGCTAGTTGCTACATTTGATTCCTTCATTTTTGGGGCATACAATTGATCGATCATGAATACTTCAAGTCTTATGAACTTCGATTTTAAGTGTAAAGAGTTATGCTCGAGCCACGAACTGTACATATTTGACCGGTCAAAAACTAGAACTTACAAGCAACTAGTTAGGATTATTTAATTGTACATTAGACCAATTTAATAATTACACCCGTATAACATTCACTCGAATATAATATATATACGGAGTTTTTAAGTTTAGATAGCAGAGTTTATAATTCACACAAAGTAAGAAACAAGCGCAAATACTACACGACTTTCAGTAAAATCATTATAATAGTTTAGTCAATTAGTCCCCTTTGTTTTGGAAGCCCTTTCTGGCTATCTATTTCTACATCTCCCTTTTTCTTTCTTACAAACACCACCCCACCCCACAAAAAACCCCAACACCACCCCTTCCATTGTTAAGGCATTTTGTAAGTAAGAAGGGGTGAAAGCACTCTGCCTAAATAGTAAACTCATGTAATAAATAAGATAATACTAGCTGGATGAGTGAATAGATTGACCTTGAAGCAACAACGGTTAATTACTCTTGCTATAAAACAAGCTTGTATTAGAGATTTGGGGAAGATTGACCTTATTTTAAATTATGATTAAGACTTTAGGTCAAAAATAGGAAAAATATTTAAATTATGATATAAATTATTACAACGAAGAGGACCGACATAAATAAGGAATACATTAATACCTAAATATAAAATATAGGTACAAGGGATTTGGGGAAGTTTGTCATTTATTTATATAAATTATATACTTAATCTAAGATATTTATATTTATATATGTTAACACTACTAATAGAAATTTCTATACTAGAAATATAAATTGAAAAAAATTCTTTTTAATGAGAGTTTCTATATGCAATTTCGTTTGATATGGTAAGTGAGTCACATGAAAAATTGATATCATCATTTTTATTATCCTACATAGCAAAATTAATTGGAACCTGCGAACATCTTAATCAGCCAAATTAATTCTATGTCTAAAAATAGGGTGCCAGCTCAAATAGAAAAATAAGACAGAGATGAAACTATTGGAGAAACTTTATTTAAAAAAATTATATTAACATAATTATATTGTCAAATATATATAAATCTATTACAAGTGCCATGAATAAAAATAAAGATATAAAAAACACAATTAGAGATGTCTGTCCTCAGTCCGAATGTTAGTAAATCTAAATAATAGTTAGATTTTTAGCTTTCCACTCCACATTTACAATATTCTGTAGTTTGTGAACTATAACAAACTGTAAAAGAATTTTGATAATCTATATTATTATATATAAAAATAAGAATAATTTAAGTATTTTTCCTATTTTTTTATGAAGACAAATACGCTCCTTGATTTTAAACAAAAGATTTTAAGATTTAGATTAAATAAAACAGTATAAGCCCATATATTTTTTGTATTTGTATTCCAAATAAATTCAAACTCCACTTTGTTCGGTTAAAATAATTAAATAAATATTTTAAGCTAGATTTATATTAAATAAAATAGTATAAGACTATAAGTGTATAACCCCAAATATTTTTATATTACTATTAGTATTCCAAATAAATTTAAACTCTACTTTATTTAGTTAAAATAACTAAATAAGTTAGAGTTTGTGTTGAATTAGATATTTTGTATAAGACTGCTATATAACTTTTTAGTAAACTTTTCGAGAACGAAGCTATTTAATAGATTGTATTAAAATTATAAAGCTTTTAGGTCGGTAAAAAAATCAAATAAATTTTGCACTTGATATTATGTTACTACGTTTTGTTTATTTGTTATTTTTTTTTTCATACTAATTATTATTCAATTCTTAGTATATGAATAGATTCGATGATCTTTATCAAGTACTAAACCACGTGCAACGCACGTGCACAATTATTAAATGGCAAAATTAAGAACAATTTACATTGAATGTTGTATATGTAATTCAAAATGATATTTTTTTAAAAAAATGTTGTTTATTTTGCCTTGCTTTGAATACCGAATATATGATATCTACAAATTTTACCCTTATTACCAAGAATATACAAACATGTCATGAATAGGATAGGACAAGGATAGACGCGCTACTGAAATAAAATTTATAATACTTGCATTAAATTTTTGGAAAATAATTGTCTAAAAGACCTTAAGTTTCATTAAAACTTACAATCAAATATCAGCCACATATTTAATTAAAGATAAATATTACTAAATTTTAACCTATCTTTATCATTATTAATATTTTAATCCATGCAAAATAATAAATTCCATATATTTTAAATAATTATTTCTTATTCTTTCATTAATCAATTAAATTAGTAATTTTGACCAAAAAAAATTAAAATTAAACATTAAAATATTGATCAAGTATTTTTTTTAAAATATTTCAAATTAAAAATCTAATATTTTTTTTAATGTCTAAAACTATAAGTATTTTATTTTTTTTATTTGTAAATAAACACTTCACCAAACTTTATAAGGAAACAAGTTATAGTTTTCGCAATGCAATTAGCCTATTTTAATAGTTTTAATATTTTAAAGCCTTTTTTTTATAAATATAAAAAATATATTATATACTTAAGCATATCCTATTTCTAATTGGTAATGAAAAAATCTAATTTAACATTGATACAAATGTCACATTGTTAAGTGTAAAAGTTCAATTTTTTTGGATATCTCAAACTGAGTATCTAAAGTTTAGCATAAAATTCACTTAACCTCTTTTAATACTTTAATAAATTTAAAGTCGGATAAATCTTAAAAAGATATATTATATACTTGAACATATCCTATTTCTAATTGGTAATACATAATTTAATTTAACAATGATACAAATGTCAAATAGATGGATTTGTAAAAGACAAAAAAAAATAGCCTTAATTTTGTAATGATGAATTTAATGATAGTAGATTTTTTTTTTCAAAACTAAACACATAATTTGAATAAGAATGTGTATCCTTCTTAGATTTGTGGTTAGCAATTATCTGTAAGTTTAAACAATGTCTTTTATACTAGCAAAGTCTTTACATTTTCAACACCAACACTGCCTCTTAAATAATTAATTTTAATCCAATAAAACATTGAAATTTGAGAGGTGACAAAATAGGCACCGTTTTTATTTAAAACAAACACCACAATAATTTCGAAGTATTTTGCAAAACTACAAATTAGGTAGAAGGTTTTACTACACATTAATTTTTACCAAAACTCCAATGAATAATATTTTTTTGAATGAAGGGCCTATTTTTAATTGGTAATTAGTGTAAGAGGCTTATTTTATTTTATATTTTAAATGAAGGTATTTGAATAAATTTAAATATCATTTAATTAATAAAAACATGTTATATATTACCTAAATTACCCACTCTTTATGAAATTTGCACAAAAAATATGAATATTGCAAGGAAATATGGACTGCAATATGAACTTTGCACTAGAAATATGAATTGCAAAGTTCACATTGCAGTAAAATATGGACTGCAATATGAACTTCGCACCAAAAATATGGACTGCAAAGTTCATATTGCAGTGAAATATAAACTGTAAAGTTCATATTGCAATCCATATTTTAATGCATATTCGTATTTTTTAGTTTATTTTAAGGGTTGTGATGTCATTTTATAATAATAAAAAAAACACAGGTCATATTATTAATAAAATAAAAAATAGGCACTTTATTTACAAAAAAATTATCCATTGGCTTTAGTGTGAAAATCTTTCTCTAATAAGACCTTTTTTTTAATTGTCCCTTTGCAAAATAGTAGAGTTTTCCACAAATTGAATAGTTCAATAGATAATTGACGCTCATGTTCAGATACTTTTTTAGCAATTTGCACCTTAGCCCCGAAAGAATTATTTATCGACTTAGATTTTTTTTAATTTTTTTTTAAACATGCCGTAGGCTGATATACATGTTAGACCACGGGTGAGGAAGAAGGGAAACGAGTACTTGTGGATCAAACAGTGGTGGAGCCAACAAAAAATTTTAGGTGGGGCAAAAAATTTTTTTAAGCCAAATCAAATTCAATAGTTATATTTCTATGCTAAATTTTTATTAAAATACTTCTCCATTCTATTTTGATATTTTGGAAAAGTTAAAAATGATATACTAAAATTAATTATATATTTTGAAATATTTTTATTAACTCAATATTCAACCTACTATAACCAACAAACACATATATTAATTTATCAAATAACAATTTAATAAGCAAATTAACCTCAATAATCAAATTTAATATTAATATTTAACAATCTAAGAAGCAAATCAACATTAAAACACCTAATTCTTAATATTCAAAAATTTAAAACAAAATGTATAAGATTATAAAAAAGAAATCTAAATTAAAATACCGGAATAAATGAAGAATGAAGACAGAGAGAAGAACTACTAAGTACTGCCTGCTGCTTGAAAAAAAAAATTGAACGGAAGAAGCTCACAATAAAGACCGAATGAAAAAGGAGGGAAAGGGGAGAAGAAGGAAACAAAACAGCCGCTCGCTGTTGCTGGCTCCTCACTGTTTTAAATCTTATAACCTAACTTAATATATAATACAAATTTAAACCTTTAACTTATAACGCTAATTACACGTAGGGGGCCGCCCAAACCTTTGCAACTTCACAAACCACCCCCCACCCCCCAAAACCTTTGCCCAGAACCTTCGCCCACGCTTTACACTCTCACCCTATATTACAACACAAGCCCTTCATCTTATAAGCCTAACCCCACACGGCACTCTCGTCTATAATTACACATTGGCCCCTCATCTTTTCTTTCTCACACAAAACCCCCATACTCTCTAAAAATTTTTCAAAAGTCCAGGTGAGCCTGGACCCCACGTGCCTCCGCCCTGGGATCAAACATGGACAAGAGGTGAGAAAACCACATGCATCGCGACAATTCTAACACACCAAGTGAACTTCATTCTTCTTTTTTTTTGGGTTCAAGAGAAAATTCCGTGTCTGAACTACATAATAGAATTCTGTAAAACTGCAATTCATCCGTTCACAATTTTATATAACAAAAAATTCTAATATCCATAAATCTCTTTTAAGTATTGAATAGCCAACCCAATCATCGACTTACATGACCACACTACAGCAACTATTTTCTAGGTTCTAATGTTTCAAATGCATGAAATTCTCTTCCTAGATCGAGTCCATAAACCTGTTCGTATGAGTGACATAATAAACAGTTCCAATCACGAATTTGAGTAAATTGATTTCCTTATGATTTGAATATAGGTGCATCCAAACGATAATGTGTGTAAGATCTGGCTTACAACCATAGCCGCAATCACTTCTGACCTGAGCTGAGGGCAGGAACCATGTTTAAAGCATCTATTATGAAAGTGTAGGTGAATGCGTCTTCTTGGAGCTTCTCGAACCTACACAAAAACGATAATAAATTAATCAGAGGATTAAATATAAGAAAAATATCGGACCACTTTTTTTTTTTTTTTTGGAGACAAACTCCATTACAGTACATAGTTTTTGTTTCTAAAGTCTTTCATGACTCATAAAAAAAAGAGTAGGTACCAAAAAGAAATAAAGAAACCCGTATAATCAATACTACCAGCATTCTTTAGAGTTTAGACCACCTTTTTTGTTGCCTAGTCGATAGTTCACAAGAACATATCAATCAAGCATTTCAAGCAAAAACCATCCATTTGCCATGCCAAACTCATTCATTTTCATAGCGAACCTCAAAAGAGTTAGTTCGCCAGTTTCCCATTTTTCACACTCAACTACTCGATCAAAACTGGAGTGCATATACTCTACTGACTCTTGTCATTAGATGATTCATATGCAAAGGAAAACAACATATCCGTCACCACCCACCACAATACATAATTTACATGTTAATTAAAAGCTATGAAGTATAGACTTGACACGCAACGTGTGTTTCGACACGACACGCAATTTTTCCAACATGTAGGACACGACACATGAGGGGGACACGTTCTTAATTAATTAATTATATATGCAATAAACATTGTAAATATTTAAGAATTCAATAAAATGAAACTAGATTGCATTAATAACCCAAATACTCAAAACATGATCACTAAATTGTTCCATAATTAAAGTATCAAAAAGCATACATAAACTAAATTATTCCATAGAATGATAGAAAGTAAAAGGAGAATATAAAAAGTGGCTTAGTTGCCTCATCCTCAGTTGATGTTGCAATGAAGAAACACTAGGAATAGTAACCATCTAAATCAATTATCAAGTCTTAGAGACTATAATTAAATTCAAGTGTCGGAGAGAGTATCGGAGAGTGTCAAAGTGTCTGACAAGTGTCGAGCCCAACACGTGGCCTCTAAGAGAGTGTCCGTGCTTCTTATATTAAAAGGGAAATCTGAGATTTGGTACACTAGAATGAAAATACTTACAAAAGGTAGGTATAAAAAATCACTAACGAGAAAGAATAGTCGCATCTCTAAAGCTGGCTTGTAAAAATTTGGGGTTGTGGTAACATTCTCAAAAGTGTAAACAAACAAAAGTGTCACCAAATATCATTTTGCAGTTTGGAGTGCCTCTTCTGAGTTTGTAATCACCATACCCACACTTCTATTTCATAAATACTTGTATTATATCTGCCTAGACTAACAAGTTTTAATATTACATTTTGTTATAATGACATCATAAGAAGTACGATAATGCAATAATAACTCTTCTCAAAGGACCTTGTACAGAGTTCTAATGATTTTCTGCTCTACTCTATTATTCCACTGGAAATAATCTTTTAAGTGTGAGACATAGGTCTCCATCTCCCATAACCTTCCATTTCCTTGATTAGCACTTCAATTAGACAATTAACACAGGAGACATGTAATGGATGAAAATGATAAGAGTACTTAAAAGCAAAAAGTAATTAGCTCTTGCAAAATTTTCAGCCCAACTCAGAATAAGATCATTAGTATTATTACCTTCCAGACTTTGAAAAATGCCCTGCTCCAAGTTCGCATTTGAATAAAAGTAAATTATCATCAGTCTTCATTTCTCTCAACTTTGCTACAAACTTCGCAGGTTCCGAGTACATAACTCGCGGATCTGTCAGAATACATAAGTTTTAATTTAACACTCAAAAGGCCCAACCTCCGATGTGGTATAATGCTTTTCCCTTGAAAAAGGTTACTCAGCAGAGTTCTAAGTGCCAACTTTTCACAAAACGTCACTGTGATCATAGCTTTTAAATATTAAGAAACTTAAATACTCTTTGAGAAGTACAACTTCGCACTTACCATTTAAACCAGCTGTAACAAGAATAGCCGGATAATTTTCTGCCTTAATCTGTTAAAATAAAGCTATACTTCAGTTTATATGACACTTAACTTTCAGAACTTTAACAACTAAGAAGATGTTAAACGATCCACATGGAGCAAAGTGAGGGTCACAGTTGCCTTGCTGGATAGTGAGGAACTTTTGAACAAACTGAAAGAAAAGAGTTATTGGGTGCTCACATTGTCAACAGGGGAGTATGACTTCATATAGAAATAAAACTCTTCTTTGCGAGGATCACCCCATTCCTGCAGCAACAACAGAAGTCAGCACCAATGAAAACCTCTTCTAAGTGAAGCTCATAAAAGAAATATTTAATTTCCACTTCAAATGAAATCACTAGTTTTATATATCAGCATCCACAGTTATTTTTTCTTCTTGAGAACAAGAGAGCTTATAATTGTCAATTTTGAAGTAGGGACCAAGTTGAGATGGTTCAGGCAGATGTGCCAAAAACCCTAATATTCTGACATTTCTAATTGAATAGGTATGAATTATGTAAACAATGGTGGCGGGTGTGTTGTGTTGAGACTTGAGAGAGAGAGAACCTCCCACTCTGAAGTTGTAAGTGGAATAGTTGGATCAAGCATTGTAGTCAAAACATCTACAAAAGGTACTCCAGCTACAGCGGCCTTAAATAAATCAGGTCGCATATTGAGAACAGCACCAACAAGTAATCCCCCTGCACTTCTTCCATGAATGCATAGTTTTTCCTTTGAGCAGTATTTCTTCTCTATCAGAAACTCCGCACAAGCAATAAAATCTGTAAAAGTATTTTTCTTCTTCAACAATTTCCCATTTTCATACCATTGCCTGCCCATTTCTCCACCCCCACGAATGTGGGCAATTGTGAAAATGAAGCCTCGATCTAACAAAGACAACCTCGAAGCCTTGAAACTGGGATCTATGCACACCTATAGGAAAAATGACAAAGAAGTTTGCAGCATTATCAATGTAAAAGCTTATACACTCAAGTCAGGCATGGACTAAAATGTTGGGATAACTACAATAACCTATTCTGAGCTTTGTGTTTATTACAGTGGGAAATACAGTGACCTACCCTGACTTTTGTTTTCAATAACAATGACCTCGCATATGTTCATGAAAATTTCTTTGTATTTTCTCAATTATTTCACATAGAAATACCTCTTTACATGTTGAGATTGTCGCTCATGCGTAATATGGACTGAAATTGGAAAATCCAACACTGGTGAAGTCGCTGTTATTTTCAAAACACATGGGATGTAAATGTAATAGACCCAAAACTTGAGTGAGGTCATTGTTGTTTTTTTTTTTTTTTTTTTTTTTTTTAAAAAAAAAAAAAAAGAGTTCTAAGTCCCTCCCACCCCATGAGTCGAACCCTTGACCTCAAGGCAAGGGTGGAGGTTGCCTAACACTGGGCCAACCCCTCTCCTCAGGTCATTGTTGTTATCCCTATAACTTTTTAGGAAATCTTTGGAAGCTGGGACATTTGCCACATCAATTTCCTTACTCGGACAGCAGCCAGCAGAAATGATTCTCTTTTTCCCTTTCATGGATGATACTGTTTTATTAAATTTATGTGTATATCAGTGATTCAAAGGCTTAAGCCTTTACGCCTCAATTCTCGCCGTAGGCTGCTTTTCTAAAAGTGCGCATTAACTAGAGCCTGCTGCACTTCAGGTTTGTGCTTTTCACACCTTTTTTACAAACCATAAGCTTTTATGCCTATTATGCTTGTGATTATTTTGTTCTAAGTATTACATGTATATATAGTTTGTTTAGCTGCGAATTCATGCTGGTTGCTGCTATATAATTGAAGTTTTTCACCCTCAACTTAAACATTGCTATGGCTTCATCTTTGTTGATGATATATATTGCCACTTTCATGTTATCACTGATGTATATTCTCTTATTGTTATCAGAAAAGATAAGCAAGAAGGATCGGACATATTGCTGATATAGTGATATATATGTACATATTTATACATATAAACATATTGCTGCTAATTTAATGTTGCTTGCTTTTTTGAAAAATGATTATGTTATTGTTATTTATTTTTAGTTTTAGTTTTGGATGTGCTGTTCCTTATTTCTTATTATTTTAGTCCAATAGATGTCACGCATGAAAGGTTTGTTGGGGCTTACACCTCAAATTTCAACAAGAAAATGCTCAACCTATGCAATTACATTTTAAGGCATTGATATATAGTTCCCCACCTCAAATTAATGGTCCCACTTTCCTTTCTGACATGTCCCAAATAAGAGTCACACTTCCTTTTTCGGGACCTAATCGATGTACCAAATTTGAAAATATAACATAAGTTGTAAGTTGAAATTAGTACTTTTAATGAAGTATCAAAATGTCAAATTGAGACTTTATTTGAGACCGAGGGTGTACGTATTTAACAAGTATAGGCATCATCAGTTGGACTAGCTTCCATAAAAATTTAAAATCAACTTTTGCTAAACCAGATGATTGAAGAGGCACGTCCCTTAGGAACATGGCTGTAGTTACACAAACAGAATAGAAGTTCAGACTGCTCTTGTGATGTGAGTATGTGACATTAATTTTTTGTATAAGACTTCTATTACCTCATAGGAACCATAACCGTATAGCACTAATGGATCAGACCCGTCAAGCTTGACAAGATTCTTTCGATAGACAATTGATATAGGAATTTGAACACCATCTGGTGCTGTGGCCCATTTCCTTTCAGTTACATAATATGATGCATCATATCCTCCCAATACCTGAGCAATTAATAGACATCAATAAAGTTCATTTTCAGATTTGATTGTACAAGGTAGAACATAATTAACATTGCCAGATTGCAAGTTGACATGAAGTCAACTTCTGAACATATCAACAAGTTGTATAGTTCACATGGTATCAACACCCATCCTTTCAGAATAATGTGAATAGTTCAACCGCCCCCAAAGGAGATTCTCAAATCCCTCAAGGATAGTGAATGGGAGGGCTACCTCATTTGTGCAGCTAATTTATAATTCTGAAAAAGTCTTAGTCTATTCCTTGACTATAGTTTTTTTAAAAGAAAGAAAGAAAGAAATTCAACTTCTGAAATGTATATCTTTACCTTTCAATCATTATGAAGTTCCGGGTCCTACTCGATTATCTACATTTCAATTTGAAAATTAAGGAAATAAAGTGAATGAAGTTGCAGATTTATAATAATCCTTACTCCTTTTTCAAGCCAGATGCATGACATAGAAGAAACAATGATACTTTCACATATGATCTTATAAACTTAATAAAAGGAATACCTTCATTATGCAATCCAGACACCCTTTTGAACACTTCGTAAAATTATTGGACTGATAATGATTATGATTAGTGGCTTAGTGCGATAAAAATATGGGAACAGATAGTTCCAGAAGGTGAACACGTGAACAATAAGAAATAATAACCACAATTAAAACAAAATAAGTTAATTATTAAAAAGGATGAATAGTTCATGGGCGAATCCAAAACAAGAAGAAAGAACACTCGTACCAAATCCAAATAAAGCATGGGCTTCAACATAGGCATTTATAAGTACACACAATCGAACCGTTAAAAATAATTGAAACTTCTCATTTAACTTACTGTTTCAATCTTCTTCAGCACTGAAATTCCTGTGTTCATATCATAATCATATTCGGAGAGAGGAGTCCTCATTGAGCTGTAAGAAAACCTTAAAACACTGGAAGAAAATTGTGATTCTGATGGATCCACGGAATAGACGGGATCAATAAAATCAACTGCCCGAGCACCTTGAAGACTTTCAAGGGGTTCTTCTATGGCTGGAAGGCGATATACATTTACTCTGGGTAGACCATCCTCACGCTCATATACAACGAGGTGATCACTAAAAAGTTGAATGTCCTGAATCTTTACACTGGACAAAATGTCATTGAACATCACTAGAAGTCGTAACTTGGAGGGCAGAACAGTTATCTACAACTAATATAAAGAAATGGATTTGCAAAAGGATTATGATTAGTGTACAAAATAGCCACGTCACCCATTAAATTTTACTGAATTGAGCAATAACCTAAAGATGGAAGAGTATGACAGTCTGCCCCATGGCCATTTTAATCTTCCTTGGATTATTGAACCAAAGTAACATCACAATAAATGCCAGCTTATAGAGGAACTAACAGGTGTAACCAACAATATGTTTTTTCACTAGAATGCACATGAGGAAAGTGTTTCAGGAAATGTATCTGTAAGGTCATACTAGCATTTACAGCGTTGCAATCCAGGATTAACAAGTGCAACCAGAATTGAGTGAAATTTGACTTTTAAGCTAAAAACATGTTTCATGTTATTATAATTCATAATGTAGCTCATCAAGTTAGTATGGTTCAGTTCTTAGAACTTCTGTAGAGTTCAGATGGTAGCATTTCCCTTCTCATAGACCAGCAGTCACAGCGAAATTCCAATAAATAGACCAGTTTTCCCATGGAAAACAAGAGCGACAGAGCCAACTTGTGGATATGCAATGGTTATGACATCAAACTTGAATAACATATGCTGATATCCATGCTCAATCATTTAGTATCAATCAATATCAGGTGAAAACAAGACAACTTCTAGAAATGAAGAAACAAAATCACATAACTCTGAAAAAGAAGTTGGCAAATTGAGTAGAAATTGCTTCAGATATTGAGAAAAATGAAGGAAGCATTATTATCACTGTCGGTTCTACACAATAAGGTTATTTCTATGATTGTATCACTATTGCCAATTCAGATTGTATATCTCATGCAGGAGAGAATTATTGATTGAGATAACATCTTTTAGGTTTACGAGTAACTATTGCAAGTCCTTTGTCTCGCACAAGATGCTAATTCTATATGGGTTTCCGCTTTTATGCTTATCATTTATCTTAGCTCATTAGTGAGCAAACAGCGATCCAGTGATAATACCTTTCACGATGAGGAAGAAGAACTGTGGTTGCAGATATATTGTTCAGTGGACAGGCTAGTAATTCTGAATTAAAAAACTCATCACTTCTCCGCTTAATGAAAAAATGATTTCCGCGATGGCTGGCTGATGTGTCAATTCCATCCAAACGAGGTGTCAAAACCATAAGCCCTCTTTCAGGCTTTGAAATGTCAAGATAGAAGATGAACCTCGTAATTTTACTTTCTGATCCTACAAATATATACTTCTTGCTCTCAGAAATCTCGAGATCTACAGAAAACATGTCATCCTTTTCATGATAAAGGCAAGAGTCCATTGATTGATCTGTTCCTAACTTATGTAACCACACCTATTACAATTGAAAAAGACAACCAAAAAGATTTTAGTTTCCATAAAGAAAAGAAAAGTAAAGTAAGAGCAAGTACATTATCTCCTTTAGAAGGCAAGCAAGCTAGACATAAATCAAACATTTCTCTGTTGTGAACAAGATGTTCATATATATTACATACTAGCAGATGCATGTTCTGCAAATTAGTACGAGTCCTCCCAAAAGTTTAGAGAAACAAAACGACTCCTGTTATAGTATATAGATGAAACTGAAACTATATGGTAGATCATTGCGCATAAAGTTGAAGGTTTTGGCTTGAGACTTGAGAGGATCACAGACTACTGTCTTGCAAGAAATCGCTATTGCAGTCTGGGCAGAGTTCCCAAACCCCTTTGAGGGGTAATCCAGCCAACAGATAAAAGGCCAAGCAACTCTAGAATTCATCAGCTCATGCAAGGCAGTTTTTGAAGGTAAACTACTACCATCGTAAGAATAGAAGTAACCTCTGACTCAATAAGCCAATTTCACATCTTAGAAAATAGTAAATAACAGTTGGAAGTGAGGAAGAGTGAATTAATTGTGACCTGTAAGGCAAACAAAGAGATATTAATTCTCAAATACACGACAACATCATGAAAAATCATACTTTGTCTGGCCGTAGGATCTCATCCATTGTGATGTAAACCAAGGAGTCGTCACCTGCCCACTCCAAACCATATGTTGCACCAACTAGAGGCTTCCCCACTGGTGCTTGGTTCTCAGCATCAACGACGTGGACAGTATAGATCTCATCTCCTTTAGTGTCTTCCGCAAATGCTATTAACTTGTGATTTGGACTAGGCTGGATATGAAAAAGAAAATCAGAGAGATAAGAGTGCCAAAGATGGACAAACGGCTGAAGGGGGCAATCTCATAACATTAACTAAAGAAAGCACAACAAAGAAGTTGGTCTTACTTTAAAAGAACCAATGCTGTAGTACGCATGGTCTTGAGCCTTAATATTCTCATCCAGGATAACATGCTCAGGAGGAGCATCAGGACCAGTTGACATGATATCATGCACAGTTGGTGGAGCCGCATCACTCTTGTCGTTGGACACAAGGCGTCGACAGTGCTGAACATATTCCTTGCCCTCCAAAGTCCTTTTATAGTAGTAGTAAGGTCCTCTGCGTATAGGTGCAGAGATATCATCCTCTTTGATTCTTCCTCTTATCTCGGCATATATTTGATCTTCCAAATGTTTTGTCCCTGAAAAAAGAAGCCAAATGGTTATAACCTCATCCACTCAAAAACAAGGATCTAGTGAGGCTTGAGATATTCAATATGACCATATATTACTGACTAGATAAGTTCTTTATCACAAAGTAAAGAAAGAGTTGATCCTCCATATGTTAATTGCGTCTCTTCTCGTTAATTTATGAATAAAATTCATTCATAAAACTATAAAAGTGTCAGCCAGTTAGAGTTGCACTGATACAACATAAGCTAAATAGAATGGTATAAAGCAAAGGTTGTCAGTCCGTATGAGATTATCCATAGAAGTCCAACAAAGAGTATGACCAAGCCAAGGTTGTCAACCATAAACAAACTTCACAAAATTTTGATTCCATCCGTTCCAAACAAACTCATTGACATTTTATTTTTTAAATCCGTGGGTCATTGACATATATTATGACTATGTCTTTCTAATTTCCCTAACCAAGCAGATGATTTGTTATTAACCCCTGCCATCTTCTATATGAAGTTTTTTTTCTTCAAAAGAAGATGCGAGCCTGGTGACCCTACAGAGGTGAGAATATTCCCAAAAACAGTTCTTTTTCCTGTTAATATAATATTTTAAAGCACGTCTTTTTCCTTGTTAATATAATGTTTTTGTAATTAGTGATCTTTCTATGCTTTAACAGAATACATTCTACATCTGTGCAAATATAATATAACTTTGATGTATGCCTTTTTGTGGTATTAATCATCAGTTTGGGATATTTCAGTGGATCTACCGTGTATGGAAAGATCAAGTCGAACTATGAAGTCTACTTGGTCTTGTATGACTCATCATTACTCCTCCAGTGTGATGAAAATTACTCTAGAATAGAGTATGAACCTGGAACATTGATTTAAAACATAGATTGCTCAAATTCATTTAGTAGTTGTTGCCTCTAGCGTGGACTCATTTCAAATATAAAATAATGCCAAAACGTCTAATTTTGAATCATCTACGCAACTAATAGCTCAAAAGACTAAACAAGAGAACCAGAACATATATTCAAAACGTAGAACAGAACATTCTATATGAGAGACATAATTTTTACCAGATATGATGAAATCGGCATAAGAGTTCTATTGTCGGAGGTGAGAGAATTGTCGCGTAGCCAATAGTATGACTTTGTAATTAGTTATCTTCCTATGCTTTAACAAAAATGCATTGTACGTGAATGCAATGCAATATAACTTCGATATATGCATTTTAGTGGTATCAATCATCAGTTAGGGATATTTTCAGTGGATCTACTAAGTATGTTCGAGTCGAACTATCGAAGTCTCTGCAGCCTAGTATAACTCACCTTTGCTAGTTACTACTCTTCACCTTGAATTGTCTATTCAACTAATAACTCAAAATAGTAAACACGCGAACAATTAACAACATATATGAACATATAATCAAAATGTAGAATAGAACGGGCCAATGAAAGAGGTGACTTTTACCAGACATGACGAAATCAGTGTAAGAGTTCTCCTGTCGGAGGTGAGATAGGACCTCGGGATTGGAGCGACAATCGTCGCGAAGCCAGTAGTAATTGTCGATCCTTTTATCGCCGAACATCTCCATCTCGTGCTTCACCTTCTTGGCCACCGGCGGGACCTTGGACGGCGCCGTTTCGGTGATCGTAGTCATGGCTGATGATGAAGAAACGGAGGAGTATGAGGTGTTATTGGAGTTGAAGGAAGAGGAAGGGGAAGGTTTGGTTGTTGCGCGAGGGGGAAGAGATTTTGGGAGGCGTGTGAGTCCACTGACGCTTGGGCTGTGGCGGAAATAGTGAAGCATCCTTTCTTTTTACTAAATACTATTTAAATTTGGAAACCACTTTAACTATTTTTGGAAAGGCTTGATTACCTTCGCACGTGATGTGATGCGATGTGAAACTCGCATTTATATAATTTCACCATTTGAGCAGCATCGTAAACATTACCATAGGCAATTCTAACATTCCTCTGGTGTTATTTTTGGATAAATTATAAAGTCATCTTTGTTGAAGAAGCTCTGCAATCTTTTTTTATATTAATTATTTTAAGAATTTTAAATTTGTGCTTTTATTTGATAATTGTTGGTGTTTGGAGACTCCCATTCTTCTTCCATATTTGAGTATAAATTTGGAAACTCCTCAAAGGATAAATTTGAGAAAGGATTGTACTTGTTTTTTAGTAGTCAATATTTGAATATTTTTGCCTAAATTCAATCTTAGTCTACACTACTTTTCTTGATCTAAAAAATCTTTAATCTTGTTATGATAATAATAATAATATATTAATTTCGTATAATTTAACATGTGTTTTGAATTAAGTATAGTCACCCTTTAAATCATTATCTTATGTGGAACAATACTTACCGAAATTGACAATCTAAACCAAGATCACTCATCCACAAGTACACAACTCACAAATGCATGTCTCACATGACATCATTGATCAAGAAGTAATGACATACATTCTATTAAAGATCAAGTCAAAAGAACAAGCAAATAATCAAATAAACGAACCAAGCATTCACTATTTGTTATATCGCAAATTGAGTGGGAGCTTAGATTTATTGTAAAGTTTCTTATTTAATCATTCTAAATATCTCAAATATTATTATACATCATTTATAGATTGACTCCAACAAGCTTAGAATTGAATCTTTTTGAAAACATCACTTTTCATAAACCAATTTTCAAAATAAATGCATATGAATGATTTTTAAGTTCAAACGAAAATAAGTGTCTTGGAAACATGTTTTCAACATCTTTCGAGCATTGAAATTGATTTTTCAATTTTAAAGATTTTGGCCTGATTGACAGATGCCATCAGTCGACTGGTGGGGCTTGCGAGCCTTGCTCAATCAGCTTATGTATCAGAATATAGTTGTTAATTTTTTATTTTTACCACTCTTTGAAGAAAACTCTATACCTACCCTCCAAAATGGTCATATACTATTTGAGACTATATATAAGACACCTAAGATACATTTAAACTTTCTTGAATCACTATTTCATTTATCTATACTTCTATCATCAATATCCAAAGAGTAAACTACCATAATGACCCTTAAACTATTGGCTTAATGTCATTTTGACCCTTAAACTAAAAAACGCTCCATTTTAGTTTTTAAACTATTAGTGAGTGTCACTTTAGCCATCCTATTCAAATTTTCTATTAAGTTGGACGTAAATAAAGGGCATTTTTGTCATTTTAATTATTTTTTAAAAATATAATTTTAGTTAGATTTTATATTAAAAAAATTACTAAAAAAACAAAACCAACATCACCATCTTCTTCTATTTAAACCCTCATATTTTCTCTCTCATACACACACATATATATATGTTATATACATACATAACATCTTCTATCTCTACCACCACCGCCATCATACATACATACATACATACATCTATATATATATATATATATGTTTGTGTTATATACCAAAAGCTATAACCCTCACATTCTTGATAGCCCTAATTAACCATCTTAAATTTATGGCAATCGAGGCCCTCACCCATCTTGACCTCTTCAAACACCCACCCAAAGATGACGATTACAATAATAATAGTAATTCTAGATGAAATAATTACATCTTTATCTTAGACAGATCCTCACCCTCTTTCGTCCCCCATCCCTGTCCACATCCACGTCGTCACCGCGTCCATCAAGTTCGTCTCCCTGTCTTGCCCTACTTCCATCTAACCCCCATAATAACCTAATTCGACAGTGACAACTTGTGCACTGTCTGCTTAGATTGCATCCATCCCCTGGATGAGATCAGAGAGCTATTTAATTTCAGCAAAATATTTACCTATACATGCATAACATCTTCTTATCTCTCTAAACCCTAAAAAACATAATCATATGGTAAGATCCATGGGGTTTTAATTTTGGGTTTCAATTTGAAGTGCAAAGTAGAGCTTCGGGGTTCAATTTGGGTTTTGATTTAAAATAGTATTTGTTGATATAGTAAAAAAAATAAAGAATGATGGAGGTGGAAATGGAAGTATAAGGATGGTGGTGGAGGTATAAGGACGATAGTGATGGATTTTAAAAAAATAAACTTTTTGATCAAAAAAGCTTTAAACTAATGCAAAAAAAAACAAGTTTTTTCTTGAACCAATTTAAAAGAATATCTAACTAAAACATTTTCAATTAAAATGACAAAAATTGCCCCCATTTCCATCTAACTTAGCATAAAATTTGGACGAGAAGGCTAAAGTGACACTCGTTAATATTTTAAAGGCTAAAGTGAAGCGTTTTTCAGTTTAAGGGCCAAAATGAAATTAGGCTATTAGTTTAAGGGCCATTAGGGTAATTTACTCATTTTCAAAAGATTCAAGTTATTGTTTAATCAATCAATTATTATTTTAAGCTTTAAATCGTAATTAAATTTGATGACTCTAGTGTGACCTTCATATTTTATCCTTGTATACACTTGAGAGTTATTATACATTAGTTGCATCACCAAAACAAATTGTCTTCATCAGGTTTTTCTTATTGTTGAGCAAGAGTGTTCCTTGTGTAAGTGTATAGATGAGATTGTACTTGTAAAAGGTTTGATTTTCACTCATAAGAAAATCGGTTAATAAAACTTCTCGGAAGAAAACTACTCGGACACGGACATATGATCTAAACAACCGAACTGCGAGAACAAAATGTCATTGGCTCATTTGGTTCTATTTTCCTAAACTTAAGTTCTTTATTTAATAGTATCTATCTTATTACTTAATCTTATGTTTGACTGTTTTGTTATTTCTTTGATATATATATATTTTGCTAAAGTTTTATTACTTAAACATATTTTTGAAACTATTTTAATTTCGCATTTATTTTTAAAAACCATATTCAACCCCCTCTAAAATTATTATTTGACCTACAATTACGATATTCCAATGCATTTAATTTATAATTTTAAATAAATTCGAAACTTTGAATGATTAAGAAAATAATTATTTACATAGATTATGTTGGAATTATACCGAGCATGTGCAAAATTATATTAACATAAAACATTATAGATTTAGATTTTGACTTCATATTCTATAATTTAGATTAATCTTTTACTTTTTTCAGAATGATTGATGAATGGCTCTATTAATAGGGTTATAGCTAGCTCATCCCGTATTACTTCTAGTTTGTGATGCCCGGACTCAACTCAAAATAGATACGCCTTATATTTTCAAACTTAGGCATATTTTATTATAGATTTTAGGCCTTATTTTAGGCAACTCGTACAAATGCATATGATTAATTTTAAAGTATATTTAAAACCTTTGAATGCATATCAGAGGTTTGATACTTCTGACAATTTATTTAGTTTCATTTTATAAAATACTTTTGAATTATGTTTGGGCGCTGGATGTGCTACCTAAAATTCGGAACTTTCTTTGGAGAATGTTAGCAGGATGCCTTCCAACAAGATCAGCGCTTCGATCTCGACACGTAGATGTGGAAGATCACTGCCCTCGTTGCAATTCCATAACATAAAACGATTTTCATATCTTTATTAATTGTCCTGTTCTTAGCTCAGTTTAGAACAAAGTTGAGGTTAATATTATTGCTATTGTTGCTGATAATATAGTTCAATGGTGGAATTATTTAGCTAGCAGATTTACGAAATCGCAGGTGGAACATGTCGCTGCAATTTTATGGACAAACTGGAGCAGCCGAAATGATCTTATTTGGTCAAACAAATCAAATTCGGCGCAAATGGTAATTCATAAATCAGGGCTCGTGTTGGCAGAATGGCGGTTAGCAAACGAAGTTATTGTTCCTCACAATGTAGTGTGCATAGATACTGCAGCAATTTCGCGTGGCAGCAATAAAAAATGGGAAATTCCTTCGCCAAAATGGTCAAGTGCAACATTGACGCAGTGTTATTTTCTTATCCTTTTAAAATGAGTTTCGGTGGAGTGATTCGAGACGTAGCAAGGGGATTTATCGCAGCATGTCAGGGGTCAATCAATGGCCGTTTTAGCCCGCTGCTCGTTGAAGCTATCGGGCTCCGTGAAGTTCTAAGCTGGCTCAAAAACAGAAGCGTTGGTAATTGTATTATTGAGCTAGATTCTCAATTTTTAGTTCATGCTGTTAATTGTTTAGTCGAGGATTCTCGAGTGTATATTTCATTGTTGATAATTGTAAAGCCTTGATGGAGGCGATCATTAATTCTTCGGTTATATTTGTTTATAAGATCAGCGAATGCAGTGGCTGATTCTATAGCTAGAGTAGCTCGTTCCATGTCTGGTCTGAAGGAGTGGGATCTGTCTTGCCCTTCGTTTATTTTAGATGTTTTGTAAGCTGATTTGATCTAATAATTATCGTTCTTGATTTAAAAAAAACTACATGTTATATTTTCCTAACATGAGCTTAAAAATACGTGTTTACACATTTTAAGTGAGACAACTACGCCTGTCAACAGATCTAATATGAATCATATTAGGTTGAATACAAATCCATTTATAAAAAAGTTATCGAATTGGATCTTATATCGGATCACTAGAATATTGATCCATATCCAATTTGTTTGGAACGGATTATATCCAATCAATCTAAAATTTTAATTATGTAATAATTAGCTTGAAAATGTATAAGAAGTAATGAAATTAATATAAAAGTTAAGCCTTATGACATTCAAAATTCTTTTTTTTTCTTGTAAATAGAAACTTATGTAATGTTATTTAGGTTATTTGAATGATTTTTTAAGAATAATAATAATAAGGTGGTAAATGTCACGGGGTAATTCTCTTTTTTCGTTAGAGGCTTACCACAAACAACCAGCAAATATAGGCACACATAACAATTCAGATTATAAGAACAAGCAATTACAGGGACAACACTCCCAAACCTTTTCTATTGCTTCAATAGTTTACAAGGAATACACAAATCTCACAATTTGTCTCACTAGCCAAACACACTTGGCTGAGACACAATTATATGCCTGTAGTTGACAACCCCAACTGCCTAAGAATTTAAATTCAAAAGACAAGAAACCAACACAATTGCAAGGTGGTTTTGTCCACACAAAACCACCTTGTCTAATTCAAAGACAATAAAACCAACACAACTACTAGGTAGTTTTGTCCACACAAAACTACCTTATCCTGTGCCAAGCATGTGCAAGGGAGTTTCCCTTTTCCCAATCAGACAACCAACTGCCCACAAGTAGTTAGCTTCATCAGCTGCCTATCCTTGCATCAAAACGACGTAGTTTTGGTCTTCTTTCGAATTCCCACAAATTCAAGTCATGAGCCACTTATGACTTAGGCAACATTAAGCCCACAATGTAACTCTAGTAACCCACGTGCTGTGTCGGACACCTACACTTAGCCCGCATGGGGACTGCATGCCACAGTTCACACCAGCTCCCTATAATACCACTTAATGGAATATCCAAAGTGCAGGTCTCATAAGTTGCTGCAACCCAAGTGCTCACGCACTTGGCTGATTTCTTGAACGGAGCCTAATTGCTCGCACAAAAAGCATCCAAATTCCTGCACCCCTTATTTCTACCGGACATGCCTTGGCAATGGTGCAACCAAGTCATGCCAACTCCAACCCCAACTACTTAGGGTCTAACAGTACACCACTAGGGTTCGCTTAGTGGTTAAAACTTGCTCCGAACTAACAAGAGGTCTCGAGTTTGATTCTCGATCCGACATGGATATACTTGAAAAGAAATAAAAATAATAGTAATAATAATAATAAGGTGGTATACATAAATAATGAAAATTTTAAGCATATATGCGTGTCTTTGATAAAATTGCAAACGGATCGAATCAATGTGTATCTATATCTAATTTGTTAATCAAATACTTAATGGGTTTGAACTGAATTTGAATACACAGATCAAAAAATTTCATCCATATCCGATTAAACAGATTGGATTCAAGTATTAATTCAATTTATTAAAAAGCCTATAGTTGAACCCTTTAATAGCTTCTTCTTCTTCTTTTTTTCTCTATCGCAACGCTTTATTCGATGAGCCATTTAATATTCGAATTTGGCCTAAATTTCAATTCAAATTCTAATTTAAATGAATACAAAAAAGCATAAAGAGATGATGATAATAATAATAATAATAATAATAATAATAATAATAACAACAACGGAAAAAAGGCTATAATAAAACCTAACTCTCTCCTACAAAAAAGAAAGAAAAAAGGAAACCCAACTTTGTTCAAAGTGCGAATGGTCACGGTGGTCTAGAAGTGCTGCTGGATTTGCCTGCACCTTATCGAGTATCGACCCAAATTTTGCCTTTTATGCTTTTCTTCTTTCGGGAGTAATTTCTACCGAATCCGATATAGCCACAGCAAAGGATAGAAAGAAGAGAGGAGAAAAGAAAGCAAAGCAAAGCCGTTAAGATAAAATTTAATTGGGGATTGATTATTATTATCTTCGATCGAATATGAGAGGGGAGGAGGATATGGATATGGGTTCCTCTACTTCGGCACCCATCGATTCCTCCAATATTGGTTTTAAGGTCAGGACTTTTCCCTTTTACCTAATCTCTCTTCTATATATACATATATAATAGCCCTAATTTTCTCCCTCTTTTTTTGTTCTGTAATGTGAATTCTGAAGTTTCGTTTGTGGGTTTTGTAGATGCTTAAGAAGCACGGTTGGAAAGAAGGAACCGGTCTTGGCGTCTCTGAACAGGTTCCCTTCCCCTCTCTCTCTCGCGTGCGCAAAAAAAAAACAACTAATTTTCATTTGTTGTTTTCATTATGGTATGAATATTATGCTCACTCTATTGTGAATAGCACAGGCAATTTGCGTGTTGAAATTGTTTTTGTAATCTGGTCTATATGAATTAAAGCGGTAATACGTGCTAATAGGTAGGGAAATCTTGTTACTACTCCTTCTGTCTCAAATTTATGCTCCCACTTTGATTTTAGTACTTTTTTAAAAAACGCTATTTTCAACAAAATTAATGGTCTAGAATACAATTTATTTTTCTAGGTACATTGATTAATGATTACGTCCAAAAAGGAAATGGGACTAGTAATTTGAGACCAAGGGACTACTACCCATTATTGATTAGAGTTTGAGTTGTGTTATATTCTTTTATATAGTTTAGTATCACATGATCATATCCCGTGTTTAAACTTAAAGCAGGCTGCTTTTGTTTTCACTTTTCTAGCTGGAGGGGTCTAAATAGGGATTTGGAGGCAATCTTAGAAGTCATAACATGAATTCCCATGAAAACAGTGAAACAAGTTATTAATGCCTTGGATGGTTCTATGGCATGGCATGAGAGGACATACACTTGGCATCCTATTACTACAATTCTGATTTGAAATAAGGTTGGCGATTATGGGATTTAGATACTATTTATTTAGGCATCTGAAACACATTCACTGGTGGAACTTGGACTATTGTATGTTAACATTTGTGAAGTACTGGAATATTGATATGAGAACATGTTGATCAAGTATTTAGTAGCCATTCTTTGTTGTATATACCTAGTTCAAGAATATGAATGTCAATACTTATTATCCAACACCCCATGCGTTGGTGTATGTTACATATTTACATCTAGTTGAAGATGAAATTTATGTATCAATTTCTGGTGTTGAACAGGGTAGACTGGAGCCTATACAGGCATACCTGAAGAAAAATAAGCGAGGGCTGGGAGCAGACAGGGTAAAGAAGAAAACACCAGAGCTCGCAGAAAAGCTTGATGCTGATGGAACGTCTGACAAAGTAAGTTTTTCATTTGCTATTGCTTTTAAACAAAAACCTGGCATTTTATTTGTGTTATTTGTTACTTTGTTTTTTGGAGTAACAGTGTGTATTCCAACTTTCCAAGACCCTGAGCAATTTTTTTCTGTTTATCAATCTGGTATTTTGTTTGTGGAGTATGTGAGCAATATTCAACATCTTTGAGGCTCTGAGAATCTTGTTTGTTTTATACTCCCCTGCCCTCAAATTAAGAGTCCTGTTATCCTTCTTTTGCATTTTTTAAGAAACACTGACTTCAACCTAATCAGTGGTCAAGAATGAAACTAACTTGCCATTTGTAAAGATTTGGTACATTGATTTTGTCACAAAAGGGAAACGGGACTCTTAAAGTGAGACGTCACAAAAGATTTGGTAAATTTAGTGATCTTTTGCGAGGACTGTCTGGTGTTACTAAAGCTAAACAATCCATTTCAAAGAAATACAATCCAGTTTAGGCCTTTCTCCCTCAGTCCTCAACATCAGTCGTAATTTGTTTTTGAGTTGTATTTGTACTTGACAACACAAGAAGAAAGAATAGCGCACAGACATGAGACGACTTTGCGTTAGATTTATCAAACTCGAGTTATTCAAAAATTACACGGCAATAAACACGATAGAGAATTTTGAGTCCTAATTGACACCCTTAGTACAAGTAAATTGGAATATTTCCTATAATTTAGACATGACTAGATATGATTAACACGATATAGATCCAATTTCGTATCAAATTCATGTCATAATCTCACAAGCGAAATGACAAGACCTCATGTCAAAAATTTTAGGCACGAATACTTGATCTGTATTTTATTGCTTCAGTCTAAAATTGCCACCCTTAACCATCAGCAAGTTACTAGCAGGTCGTACAAATAAGACAAAACCCCTTTGAATCTTTGAACATATCGAGAGATCTTACTCTCACTCTCTCTCTCTCTCACACACACACACACACACTCACTCTTGGGCGCACGTACGTAATTTGATCTGAACTGTTGTTTTAATCATTGTCTAAGACTTGATTGAAATTTGAAAGGGCTGTTCGTTTTTGCTATATTTATTTTCCAAAATTTGCAATGAATGATATGCTTCTTTTTCAATGTAGTCCTTAAACCTTCATGTTTTCTCACATATTCCGTTCTTGCCAATGATGATTGTCACAGTCGCCTGCTAGGAAAAAAGTGAAGAGAGTCTCTAAAAGAATGAAGAAGATGGAAGAGATCGAAAAGCATTTGCAAGAGAAGGAGTTTGAGCGAGCTTTTTTTAGGGAATTCTGGCCGGATAATGTTTAACCGTTGTGTTGTTTTCTTGTAGCTTGTAAATTTGATTGCAGTTTGTGGTTAATTTGTAGATAGTTGGAAAGAGGGATTCAAGAAATTAATTGACGAAGTAGCTTTTTGCATGATATAAGAATCAGATTTTGTTTAATATATACAGAGCGTTGTATTCAACGCTGCTACATATATTTTTGTGGTTCTCTTTGCTCGTTAATAATTAAGAAAGCGATTTACCGCTCGGTAATTGAAGATAGAAACCACAATTGACAAATTTAAATCACCATGAACGACCAAGTACTTTTTACACAACTGACGTTTTTCTAGCATTAGGATGTATACATATTTTTCTGGTAAGGGAAATTAGCAGAAAAAATCCCTGGCACCTACTTGAAATTAAAACAACTAAATTACAATGACTACATTCGAACGTACAATATAAAAAATACACCTAGAGTACCATGTAGCAGTACTTTTGAGCCGATGATAACATGCTTTAGACACAATGATATTGGCATTCTTCCCTAGTATCCATGCATGGCGCTTTATTATTGGCACGGGTCTACCACATGGTACACGGGCGGTACTAGAAACCTCCAACACAAATGGTTTATGCCACTGAGAGAGCTGCAACTAATAGAGGATTACTTCCCGACATCCAAATGGTTCATTTTGTTTTTTAGGGTTCTCGGGCAACATACACTGTCAGATTTATATATACATGTTCTTGTTTGTTGTTGCCACGTTCATCAATTCCTTTTCTTGTCATCCCTTTTCTTGTCATCAAGTCTGATTAGCTGAACAGGAGCAGCAGGTATCCTGAACCACCATTCTCTCACCCGCCTCAGCCACCTGTCACTGCTGTCTTTCCTCAGCGGCAACTCCCTCGTGAACGCCTCCACAAAAACTGCAAGTATGAAGTACTTCAGAGGCACAAATGCAAATGCCACCGCGAAGAATACCAATAAGAGGGCAATCTTGTCTGTTGCCTGAAGATGAAAACCAAACAAGTCAATATACATAGTTGACATAAACAAAAAGCATCTTCTCATAGAGCACAATGATGAGAACTACAATTTTAACGTGCCGAATATATGACTAGCATATTTTTATAACATGATCTGCAGCAAGATAGAAAGGAAAATAATGATTCACCCGATAAGTTACTTGACTTATCTATCAGTGCTTTGACCATTGTGGATTCCAATAGTCACAGGTAACAATAATGTGGTATAATCATTGAAACCGAGAGTACAAGTCTCAAAGCACTATGTCAGATAACAAGTACGCTCTGTGAAATTCGATCTAAGGTTTAATTGGTTCTCACTCTACTGGCCTTCCAAGGGAGGAAAGAGGCCAATTTCGGTCATTCAGGATTCATATTTAATAAATTTCCTTTTCAAATGAGTACAAGCATGTTTACTAATATGAATGCTGCGTAGTAGAGTGAATACCTGAGGAAGTGCCGCAAATAGAAGAGCTCTTACTTTGAGCAGAATAATGTTACCACTTTGAATTAGAGCTTCAACTTGAGAGATAGCTTCCTGTAATGTCAGCAGCTGCTCTACTGCATTTCGATTTGGGGGAGCTGTTATCTTGTATGCTTCCAGTGGCCGCCCTTTGTTGGCATGCCTACGCCACAGCATCATAATTGCAAGTAATACAAATATGGACGGCAACACATACTTGATCCATCCCCTAAAATTCATAATTAACTATTTCAATAAGACACTAAATCAAGCATTATAGAAGTCGAATACAATGCGTTTAGTAGAAGTTTATAATTTAGCATATCCGGCTCCATTTGATTGTAAAGATGGAAAAGAAAAATAAATTTAATTAGTTTGTGTGAAAAGATAGAACATAAGGTGAGAGATGTTGCTTATTTTATGAGTAGATATCCTCTATCATTCTATATTTTTTGTGAAAATTTTTTCCTCACTACTAAGCAAAGAAAATTTCTTCATAGAAAAACTTAAAAATCAAGAGGATATCATCCATATCACAAAACTTATTTTCTATATTTTCACCAAAACTAACTCAATTTATTTTCATTTTCCACCTTGCAATCAAACGGAGCCTCCTTGTTACAATTTTATCAGTATGTTAATGCATCACTTTATATACTTTTGCTGGAACATATCAATATTAGAGCGTGAAATTTTATGCTTAAAATACTCGGGTGTCAAGTTCCTTTTCCACCAAATACAATAAATAAAACTTCAGTCAAATGCAAGTTACCTAAATATGGTATAGCTGACCAAGATCAAAAACACTGTTGACTTTGTACGGTCTTCCCATGAGGCCAGAACTTGAATACGGTTACATGACTCTATAAGTGGGAAAAGCAACTCCTGTGAAAGGTGAAAAGACAAACTTGTCAACCTAAGGAATAAAGCATAAAATTGTTGAGCTTTTGAACAGCATAGCTAAATTCACTGCAAAATTAAGGATAATGCTCGATGAATGTGTATATGTTACTGAAAAATTAATCTTTGAGCAATTTATCAGAATTTTTTTTTCTGGGCATAAAAGACCCAAGCAAACAGGAAATTTTCAAAATTAACCTTCATAACAGCTAGATTTGTATCAATACCCTCCACTTTGACTTGGTCAACAGTTGCTTGTGCAGCTTCAGCCCTGCCTATGTCCCTTTTCGACTGATTCACTGCCAATTCCAAAGGATTTGTTTCACCAACACAAATATCTCCCACTGGATCTTTTACCTCTTCATCCGCACTAACATCTTTTCTTGTGATAATTTTTAGTCTACAGAGTGTCAATAGTGAAAACGGGAGCACCGTCTGCCTTTTTCCATTGGGAGATGAAGCTGAACCTCGCCTGGTGGAGCTAGCATTCAACAAGGCCAAGCGGCTTGCTAAGGTTTCCAGTATCTTATCCCCCCGAGGAAGACTTTCAGCTAAGTTAAAACATAGTAGTGTCTTGTAGTGGGACGAGAATATGTGAAAGGCTTCTCTCACTGCACGGTACCGGAAGATACCTAGGGTTGCCCTAGCAAGGGCTTCGGTTTGCTGAATTTCATTAAGATTATACTTCCTAATGAACTTGTGAGCATGTAGGATCTCAAGGCAAATATCCAACCAATAGTCCCGTCTTGAATTGCCTTTAAATTCAGGGAACTCCAAATAGATAGGCTCGGCCCTGTGCAAGATTGAAGTCAAAAGGCTATCTCAAGTTGTGTTCTATAAGCAAATTTTCAAACGAACAATAGGAATAGAAAGCATACATAAGTGTGGACTTGTAAAAGACGGCTTTATCAAATAGGCGAGCACCCAGTGGTCCAGTCAATTCAGGCTTTATGACCTGCTTCAAATCTGCTTCCAAATCATATCTTACAGCTTTGTCATACAAACTTACTCCCAGAGATTCGAAGTATAGTGCATGATTAGTCAGTGTCAATCGTCCTGTCGAAAAATGAAAACATAGACCTAATTACAACAAAGTTTCATACTAAGAGGCGAATGAATCTGACTGACCTATTAATCGGGATTCCCTATTTTGTTATGGTTTGTCATATCAGTATATCCATATCCTGTCCTGTTTCTGTCCATGCTTCATATATAATTTACATATCATTGAAAAGTTAGAAGAGAAAAAGAAATCGACCCCAGGAAAGGATTCCTTTACCAAAAACAAGTGTTTAGTGCAAAAGATTTTATTCCAGTAACAAGTAACTTAACTTCATCAAAAGCCAAATTCCTTTCACACCAAATGCACCACAAAGGACATAATGGGTCACGACCTGGATGGATATACCAACTCAACAAAGCTTTATCCCATGAACATCATTTACAAGGAACTTTTATTATTTTTTGTGGATATATTTCTCAATTTTAAGAAGGGTATTTGGAAAACAGCTGTCGAAAATTCCATTAGTTAAGTGGCTAGACTAATAAACCCTGAATATATAAAGCCAAGACTTTAAGAGTACAAAGCTCCACAACATTACTCAAATCAAATTTTAAAGGAACCACCTAGACTTTTTGCCGAAAACCTGAATATACACCAAAAAAATTTCCCAAAAATAAAAGAACTACCTAGACTCTTTTTTTTTATCATAAATTAATTTCTTGATTAGAGCAAAAGTGTGAAATCCGAAGTCTTAGTTTTAGGCTTCTACAGAGGGTTGGCCTATGATTACTACAGAATCATCTTGGTGATGTACTGATAGATACCTGATGATACGTTGTCAAATTTGACTAGTCAATCCCAATTAAGATAAATAACTCATAAAAGAGCGATAATGATGCTTCTGATACAAAAAAGGAAAAAAAACAGCTATAATGCTGCTTCTGATTAGGAAAAAAGAGCTATAATGTTGCTAGAAAACATCAAGAACAGCCAGATATCACAAACTTTTGATCAACCTTCAAGGACAAACACTGACTCACCAGGCCATGCAGACATTCCAACATGTTGCAGAACTGGCTGTGTCGGAACAGCACCATCAATATCTAAAATGATCTCTCCTTCAGCGAGCTGATTGTTGGATATCAATTGAGGGCCAAATGTATTATTCGTAGATTTGATCACCCTGAACCAAAAGTAGGAGCCAATTACTGAAAAACTAGTAAGAACTCTCCAATATTTTCTTTTATTCTCCAAATGGGACCTTTTGTCATTAGTATAACCGGCTTTTAAAGTTCACTAGTCTAAAAGGAAACAAATCATATCTCTCATATTAATATGAATAATTTCTAACAATTAAAACGCATTGAACCAATGTATTATGGTTCATATTCCAACTGGAGATGCACTGAACCACAGTGAGAATCTCAATAGGAACGGGTAAGTTGCATTGAACTCTGCCCCGTCAAAGACTTATTTTCTGCTCATCCTCTATTACAGTATTAGTAATTCTTGAATGGGAATTTCTAGCATGCATGAAGAATAATGAAACACGTAGAATCAAGTAAAATTCATGTAAGGTAGATAAAAACATACGATCTTTTAATGCCTGATCAAAGGTTCTTCAAAGCGCATCTAGGAGTCTTAATAGAGGCCTGAATGCCTGATGCGTGATGATTTTAGTTCTGTACTTAAAAACATAATTATGACCAGAAACAGGGAAAAAGAATCCCAAATAAGTAGGCATGTGTATAGATTATAGAGTTGAACATTCACTCATTTACTTTGATTATGCAAAATAGTTCCACCAACAAAAATAATTGGACTTCTACAGTTTTTGTATAGACCAAATAGGTGAAGCATACTTATCAAGGCCCCGAAGGTACTTGTCATATATAAGAAAATGAAGCCGATGGCCAGAAGAAGTAGTGAGAGCTTCGAAAAGATTGTGAACAGTGATTATATCTGCAACAATAGCACAGGCAGGAGCAATTCGTGCAAAAGCCTCAGGACCAACAGTTTTCTTGTCATCAACCTGATAATGAAAATGATATGAATGAGAATACATATTATTGTTAATGTTCCTTTATGATCCCGAAGTTATGAATGAACAGAAAGACAACCTGAACAGCCATATTCGTGGAATTAGAATAGAATAATGACCACCCATCCTCATCCTCCACTTCTTGACTACTGCAAGAAGCAGTTTCCTGTGATTTGGGGCGGGAAACAGCATTGCCACAGATCAAATTGTTGAAATTTCAAACAAATAATCAAGAAAAGATGCCAAAATCTACACTGATATATTTATCTGACAAAAAAAAAATTTTTTTTTTCCAATTTTGCGATTACTCATTGGTTAGAATAGATTTTGATAAGGATGAATTTGATAATTGGTATGGACCCCATATTATAACCAATACATGTTGGAAACATAAAATATGTCAGATATATATATCCCTCAAGATTATTGTATTGACGTGTAACAATAATAGCACATCCCAGAAATATGCATAGCCATTAAAAAAGGATGGCAGTGAGGTCTTACACTGTCTAGAGATGGGTTCTCGACACCCGGCACCTCCCACGCAAGCATCATGTCATACGTCAAAATACGGAAGTTCTTGTCACTCAAATAGTCTGGTCGCTCAGTTATCCGATGTATCGCTTTGTATGAGCAGAATTCCAACAAGTTCCTTGCATAATTTGAAGGTTGCTTAGCAGTATTAGGTAGCTCCGTGTCAAAACGATGTTGTAATTCATCAACAGAGACTTCAAGGATCCTGCGATATCATGAAAACCAAGGCTTGAAAATTGATGAGAACTAGGGGGAAATTTTCCCGTTGAAATAGAAGTTAAACTGTAATGATCACCCAACCAGAATAATGAATGATTATGAAATGTGAAAATACACATTCAACTAATGAGGCATCCTTCCTAGGAAGAAAAGAAGGAAACTATTGTCTCTGAACGAATCACACATAGAGATGTTGATAACACACAGCGTGACAGTTTCTGTGATCCTTTGTGGAACCTTCAAGGGGAAATGTATTTTCCCTATATGTCTTCGCAAAGACCTTGATGCAGGAAAGAAATTGATTGGCTGAAAAATTACGATAGGCTTCAGTCTAACCCAACACTGTGTGCCTTATCAAAGTTAAGAAAAAAAAAATTCTGCTAAAAGGAAATTGTCACTGGTCTTGTTTCAACTTTTATTAATTACTAAGAGTCTAGTCGTTTTGGTTATATTATTTCAAGCATTTTAATCTTTTTGCTAATCAGTCGCAGTTCCTGGTACTGGTCAAAGTAGCCAAGTCCCATAAATAAAGTTGAAAACCTCTAAATCAAGACAAGTGGACGAGTGAGATATTTGTGTATGGGTTGGATTGAAAATTGAAACCTAGCGAAGGCAAAAGCAACAGTATCTCTCTCTTTGCCTCTCTCATTCAACATTCTTAACTCCCTCCATCTCAAATTGTTAGTCCCACGTTCATTTTCGGTATTTCTCGAATTTATAATCTCATTTCCTTTTTGAGACATAATCAATGTACTGAATCTCGCAATAGAAAGTAAGTTGTATTCTTGACCATTGATTAGGTTGAAATTAGTAATCCCTTCAAAAGTGCCAAAGTCAAAGAGAGACCATCAATTTGAGTCAGAGGTGCACCTCAGGTCTTGATGCAAAACAGAAAAAGTACTAGTGCAAGTTATCATTTGGATTCATTGAACCAACATATAAACCCAAGACCGCCCTATTACACGTCCCTGCCTATGTTCCATTGCAAACTTCTACACATTAACCCCTGAAATGGATCTCCACGAACATCTGATCCTTCCTTTCCCAGTTAAAGGCCCTCTAAATGCCAATTCATTTGACAGCATTCGTATCATATTCAACACCAAGCCAGCAAAATGGCAAGGGATCAAGAAACTATGGTGATATTCTTTATCCAAAGAAAGGGGGTTTTGCACTATAGTCGTCCACTCTACGCTAGCCCCAGAGTATAAACTTGTAAGGGAGTTATACGAAGTATAATAGGAACTTCCTGTAAAATGCTTGCCCACAACTTAACAAATAAAGCACATTATTTGGTCTAGAATTGGTGACTTAAGCATTGGATGTTTTCCAAAATAAGCATTCTTAGGTATGTAAATTCAATATTAGATATCTATTCCAACCTTTATTTCTATTATTAACAGTTGTGATTTGAGAATAGTAACAGCATTAGGTGCATCTTTCGATATTCCAAATCATTTTAAGAACAATCAAGGGTGTGAAAATACAATGCACACACAACAAGTATAGGATACACGATCTCTGATGAACAGCAAATATATCAACTTTATAAATAAATCACCAACATCTAGCCAATGTGTTCAACATCATAATCCATAAAGTTGTAGGTTAACCCTACTATTACTGATTGGCATGACTCTTTTACAGAAAATGATGTTGACAGAGTCACAGAACTATGAAGTGCCATAGCAAATTACTCAATTTGTTTATTATTGTTGCACTTAACAATTTGGTTATATATATATATATCTGATAGGTTTCCTAAAAGTTGAAATGAACAAATTGGTAAAATGGCCACTATGGATGTTGGTCCTATCAAACCTAGGGAACAATGTATAGTTACATACCCACCTTCTGCATGCATTAGATTGAGTGGAAGGAAATTGATTGCACCAAGAAAAATCCCCGTATATATATATTTTTGGTTTATACCAAGCAGTGTCTTTAGACCACACTCGCTGCTGCTCACAGAATAATTTTGCAATCACCGGAGTTTGACCTGGGAGTTCCCGGTCGACCCCGAACTGAACACAGGGTAGTACCCGCCGGGCTCTAATGGTTATTTTTAGTATATATGTAACTTCGATATAAGGGTACCGGTTGTTTTTCATTATCCTCTTTTCCCAGTTGATGAAAAGAAGCATAACACTTTGGCAAGAGGTTTCTCACACGAAACCTCCCCCATATCCAAAATATATTTAAGTATTTTTGTTCTTCCACCCCACATCTCAATTCCCTTGCGAATTGAGAACAATTTAAAAATGGTAAGTTTATTAGCACTAGGACATAAAAAAAGGGGGGGCTTGTAGGAGTCCCGTCACCATCAACATACCACACCCAACATTTATTGATTATCCAGCCCTAATTTACCCTCTCGTAACAATTTGTATAAATGAGGGAAGGAAAAAAAACGAACAGAAGCATCAAAATATATGTATAAAAGGGAATTAGTACTTGGAACAGCGAGAGATAACGGAATTGGCGAGAAGAGAGAGATTAGGGATGGCTTTTGGGGAGTTGTTAGCGGAAGCGGCAGCAGCTTCACCGTCAACATTATTATCAGTCTTCTTGTTTTTGTTAATGGAGAAAAAGGATTTCAACATCACCCAACTGTTATTGTTGTTGGAGTTATTCTCCTGTTGGCGTCGATCAGACATTGACGATGTCTCATTCTCCATTTAATTTTCTGGATTGATTTGGAAAGGGAAATTAGATTTCTGGTGTTATTCGGACAATCGGACATATATCTATGACGAACAGAATAAATGGAATGGGGATCCGTTATGCGGTGCCTACTGTTGCAGTGCCACGTAGAGGAATGAATTGTAATGTACTTGAGGTAGCCGATCAGCGGCTGTTCTCTCACTTGTTTTTTAGGAATATATATTAGCATAATTATTTGTGTTATTTTGTACTAAATAAATTATATTTTTTTAAAATTAATGGTTTTAAAACTTTAATATATTATAATTATTTATTTAAACACCCAATTTAAAATCACCAGCAAGTGGCCTAGTGGTATCACACTAGGATAAGCATTGAGTTCAACTAAAAGCACCCCGGGTCGAATTCTATAATTTTTCGCGAACATGGATTAGTCGAGATACTTAAAATCTGGCTGGAATATCATGTGGTACTAAAATGTATCTAGGCAAAAAACACACACACCCAATTTAGCATAAAATTGAGTTTGTCAAAAAATGGACTTGGCTCTCTTAATTATTCTTCCGATTCAATTTTCTTTCAATAGAGTTCATTTTAAGAGTTTTTCTTTTTTAAAAAAAAAATATATTATCATTAATGATAGAGTTTAGATATTACAACGAGAATAAAGAAGTGTTTCAAAAAACTTACTGATGTCACAAAGATATAAACCACATCAACCAAGTGTTTGTAGAAAAAACTTTTAAAAGAGAGTAGGGGGGGGACATCAAAAATAATATCCATAGGGCACACTCGAAACAGAAAAACACAACTAAAAGAAGCCTTGCAAAAGAGTTTTCATCCACACGAAAATGCCAACGAATGAGTAAGAACAAATCTTCATAATTTTGAGTCAAATTTTCACCTAAAGGAGTATATTTGCCCATCTCTACTCTAATCCATGCTGCTTGAGACATGCCTCCATATCTAATAGGAATGAGACAAAAACTCTTACAAAATAAGATACGAAAACCTCATAAATTCGAAAAAATGTCCAAAGACACTCAAACATATATGCATTATTATATATAATAGATAATGGTAAAGGAAAATGGGTTTCTTCCCTCCACCTACCACGGGAGGAGAAGGGGATAAGAGAAGAGAGAATAGGAGGGACTAGAATTTTTTGAAAGAGAGAAACTTGGATGTTTCATTTAAAGAGTTAAATAGATAAGAAAGATTATAGAATATAGGGAAAATAATCTTTATAATGAATAAATTATCTCCATAAAAGTTTATAAAAAAGATTCAATTTAAAAATGGTTAAGATGATCTTTTAAACTTTCAATGAATGAAAATGAACGTATACTAAATTTTTTACTCACCCACTTCTTTTAGTGGGTATGTCCTCCTTTTGAAATAAAAAGTAATGAACAAAATTGTAGAATACTAAATTTTCAATTCAAAAATAAATAAATTCGTTTCTATAAAATTTCAAATGAATTATTTAAATTAGTCAAACAAATAAATTTAGAATTCTAATATAATTCTAAATGAAAACTGTATACAATCCAAGTAATAGTACTATAACTCTATGGCATTGCAATTCTTGAGATTGTTCTTTTCACACAAATAAATTTAGAATTCCAATATAATTCTAAATTAAAATTGTATACAATTCAAACAATAGAACTCTAACTCTATGGGATTGCATTTTTCACGTGATTTGAGAGGTGGGATTTGAAGATTTTTTGTGATTTCTCCAATTTAAGGTGTTCTTTTTGAATTTTTGACCAGATTCGTAACTTCTGTGAGGTTTTGAAAACTTGCGGTTTGTGGTATTTTAAAATCTCATAAATTTGGTGTATTTCATAGAACCTTACGTAGGATTGAAGAGTTTGAATTCAATAAAACTCAATATTTTTCTCTTTAATCCGGAAATATTTATTAGCACGTTTTCTCAGAATCAAATACACCAATGAATAATATAGTTCATGAATAATGTGGTCGGTGACGCAGAAGGAAGTTAAAGCTGCTCTCTCGGCTCAGTTGGGAGACTCTCATGAGGGTGACGCGAAGCAAAGCTTGCTTATTCATCTCTTTGGTCAGCGAATTATGTAGTTCATAGTATAGTTAGGGCGACAAAATTCTATTTTTGACTACATGTAATGATCTTTGATATAAATGATTAATCAAAAAAAAAAATACACCAATGAATAAGTTAGACTTAAACCCAACCTCCCCTAGCTACTTTTTAAATTTGCAAAATAAATTAAAAATCGTATCATATCAACACATTCTCGCTCACAATCTTAAAATTCGATCAAGTGATAAATTAAACTTTACTATGTTCGTTCGGGGAGGACAATGAGTAAACACTTTAAAGAAATACTAAAGTCTTTTCTTGCATTAAACAAAGATTACATGAAATCACCGAATGAGATTATAGAGACGGAAGACGATCACAGGTGGGCATGGTTTAAGGTAAGTAAATATAGTTTTAGTTTTATGTATGAATATTTGCGTTAATATATACTTATAAGAGTTATCTTTATGAAAAATTTAAGATTGCGTTTGACATGTATGATAAGATGTGGAGTTGTTTTATTCTGTTCGAATGGAATTAAATAATTCTATCCGATTCTCTAATCCGACGCGTTAAACAAAGAATTGCATTGAAGCTTTAGCTGGAACACAAGTGCTAATAACAGTTCCATTTGTGGATCAAGGTTGATATCGAAATAGAAAGCAAGATATCATTACCAATGTTTTGGAAGTATGTGATCCAAATGCCAACCTCAAGGTGAACTAGGCAAGAGCCCAGGGGCCTAAAGTTGGGGAGGCCCTTACTTTTTACATACTGTATAGTTTAGTTGCTCAATTGAAGGACACAGGAAGGGTGAAATGTCAAAGAATTCTAAAAGAGAACAAAAGCCTGTGAAATCTCTCTATTCCTCTTACATCTCTTTTTCACACGTTCATTCACTCACAATCACAGTACAACCAGTTTCCTCCCTTTAAAATGTCTACAGTCAAAATTTTATTTTATTTTCATGCGCACAAGTCAAGACTAATGATAGTTAATTTTTTATTACTTTACCACATTTATGTGTAACCTAGATTCAAGGTTTTTTTTGATTAAAGATTCAAGGTTTAATATTACATTTGTTGTCATAGTTTAGCTTTCAATGTTTAACAATATTGTACTTCATGAAATTTTTTATTCTTACATAGTGATTTATATAAAAAATATATATATTAAAAGAATCGGATGAGTTTATTCAATTCCAAATAATGAGCCACAACATTACTTTCTCTTCGGGAATAACTCAAATTAATTGTCTCATTTCCTTTTTGGGATATAATCGATATATCAAATCTTACAGTAGAAAATAAGTTGTACAATTAAATGTTGATTAAGTCCATATTAGTATTTTCTAAATAGTATTGAAGTTAATTAAAGTGAGACAATCAATCTGAGACATCCTGAAAATAAAGTGGGACTGTCGATTAGAGACGTCTAAAAAGGAAATTTCGTTAAGTGAAAATGATTATCAAATTTGAGATGTATAATTATGATTTTATAACAAGCTCGGAAAAAGTGTAGCTTTATATTTTTATAACTATATTTTTAATTGTAATAAAAGCATTAATACATCAACATAATAATATATCATGACATACAAAATTTCGCCTAGCTAGGGCCCCAATTAACCATGGGCCATCTCTAGCTGTGCCTAGTTGGGAGGGTTTTGCCTGAGATTCTAGAGTTTTACAAAATGCACTTACAAGATGCAACCCTTTAGCCATTCGGTATTGATTGCATACGTTATTGGTAAAATACTATCTAAGAAAAATATTAAAAAATTACATTTGTTTTTTTCTTTTAGGTAAATATTATTTAGTTAATTTTGGGTATACAAAGGGTCTCTTTCTTGCTCCTTATCGAGGGGTACGCTACCATCTTAAGGAGTGGGCTTCAAGTAACAGTGCCCTAAGTAATTATAAACAACTATCCAACCTTCGTCACTCATCAGCAAGAAATGTGATTGAACGACCATATAGACTGTTGAAAAAACGATGGGCTATTTTACTAACTGTTTCATTTTTTCATGTGGATAGTCATGTTAAAAACTATAAGTGCGTGTTGTATTCTTCATAATTGTATATATAATGAGCAACATTGTGAGAACCAATTTGACCAACGAAAAAGTTGAGGCTGATGAGGCATTTTCCTTTTGAACTTGAGCATATTTGAAAATGACGACATATCAATTTCAACGAGAAACCTATGACCAATGAGATAGAACTGAAAATTTGCAATTCCTCTTTTAACAGTGAAATGGTAATGTGTTTCTACTGGCTTGAATTTTTCGCTTTTGTATCCACATACTAAACGCTTGGAATTTTTTTCTTCTAAAAGAATAGCGATCCAATATTCATCACTTGCGTCAGTTTGAAGAATCTTCTTTCCATCTAAAAGGATATATAACGGCAGGGGTTTTACAATGAGGGCTTTAAGAGCTTTAACTGACTGAGAATGGGTAGAATTCTATGAAGGATGATTTTTCTGGAGAATTTTGGATAGTGGGGCTGTATGGGTTGACAACTTGGGTAAGAAGTCCTATATGTAATTGACAATGCCAAAGAATTGCTGGATCTGTTTAACGGAGGTGAGTTCATCTGGGAACTTCAGTAATTCCTGGGAGACATGGGGTTGGAGCTGGTATTTTCCATCACAGATTGTCATTCCAAGAAAATCAATCTTCGTTGGAGCGATGATCATTTTTTTTCTGAGAGCATAACACTTTTCTATTTGACAATTGAATGGAATTGGCTAAGCAAATGGGAATGCCAGATTTCATCTGGTGAATACAGGAGAATGCCATCTATGTAGATGAGCGCATTCGCAAGCAAAGGTTAAAAGATTTAGATTATGGCCTTTTGGAAACATGAGGGAGCCTTTTTTAAACTAAATGGCATAACAGTCCATTGGAAATAGTGATTGGGTATGCAAAACGCTGTTTTTGGCTTGTCTTTTTAATGGATTTCTAATTGTCAAAATCCTGCTTTGAAATTAAACTTGAAAAAAACCTTTGCATTGGAGAGGTGTTGGAGACTTCTTTTGAGGGAGTGAAAATTTATTACTTGCAAGAAACTGATTTAACGGTTGGTAATTGATGACAAGTCGTAATTTTTCTCTAACTTGTTCTAATATTTTGTTGACATGGAATGCTTCACATACCCAAGGAGAGGAAGTTGGTTCAATTCGACGTTGGCTTTGTAAGGAGTCAAGTTCTTTGATGGCGACAGCATAATGGTCTGGATTTATTCTCGAGTGGCTTGCTTTAGTGGGTTTAACGTCTTCATTTTTCTTAAAAGGAAGATAAATGAAGAAGTCAGGGTTTTGCCAAAGCGAGTTGGAACATTTCTGAAGAAACTGATGATGGGATTCTGCACACGAGGTAGAAATGATATCTTGCTTGATGTTTTCAAAGGAAATGGGTGGAGTGGCTGGAGTTTCAATGGTTGCCGAAAAGGCTTCAGTAAGGTAAAAGTTTGGAACTGAGGTTCAAGGGAGGTGATAACTTTTGTAACCTAATCATTCTTTGACCAACGAAGATTAGGAATCTTGTGGATCAAATCAAAGTTGCCAGCCATCAAGCTTATGGAACAAAATTCTTCCCAGGATGTGTTCTTCACCATCAAGCTTATGGAACAAAGTTGCTAGCCATCTTCTAAAGGGTTATCGAGGTAGAATACTTGCCGAGCCCAAGCAGAAATTCTGAAGAACAAAACATTGTGTGTAATATCGAAACAAATTTAGGGGTTTGTTGGATGGATCCGATCATCAATTATTTGCGAGATGGGTTATTGCTTGAAGACGAAGGGGAGGCTTATAGAATTCAAGCCCAAGTAAGCAGGTATTGGTTATCACTCGAGCAGAAGTTATACAAGAGATCTTTCTCTAGGCCGTATCTTAAATGCGTTCATCCGAGACTAGTTTCAAGCACCCTTTATGAGTTGCACGAAGGAAGTTGTAGGAGCCATACCGGCGGCCGATCATTGGCTCATCGGGCCAGGTTGCAAGGTTATTGGTGGTCGTTCATGCAGAAAGATGATGTGGAATATGCCAAGAAATGCAACAAATGTTAGAAACATGCCCCCATGGTACACCAACATGTGACAATCCTACATTAGATTGTTAGCCTTTGGTCTTTTACTATGTGGGGTTTAGATATCACGAGCCCCTTTCTCGGGGACCGAGTAACAAAAAGTTCCATTTTGTTTACACAAATTACTTTACTAAATGAGTGGAGGTAGTCCCTTTGGCGAACATCACAAAATTTAATGTCCAAACTTTCTTATGAAAGAATATTATTACTCGGTTTGGTATCCTAAGAATGCTTGTTTTCGATAATGGGGCACATTTTAAGAATTAAATGATCGAGCAATTTTGCAACTCTTTTGGGATAATACAACATTTCTCTAATGTCTCATACCCCCAAGGAAATAGATTGGCTATTGCATCAAACAAAGTTATTCTGGACGGCCTGAAAAAGAGATTAGAAGAAAGGAAGGGAAGATGGGAGCAGGAGCTGTCCTTAGTGTTTTGGGCTTTCCGTACAACGCCCTGCCGATCAACTGGCGATACACCCTATTCCTTAACCTATAGAACCAAAGTGATAATTCCCTTGGAGGTTGGTTTACCCACCCTAAGGACAACTCAAGTTGAAGTTGGGAATAATAAATAAGCTTTAGATCGAAGAAGCACTAGATTTCACTGAATCCCAAAGACAAACTGCCACAGTCCATTTAGTGAACTACCATAATACTTTAGGCCAAATATTACAAAGCGCATACAAAGCTTAGGGAGTTTAAAGTCAGAAATTAGTTTTGAGAAAGGTGCTTGGCACTGCAGTTCAGCCTAGTCACGGGAAATTCAGGCAGAATTGGGAAAACACTTACATGATAACGTTGGCAGTGGGACTGGGTCCTACCATTTACAGGATATGGAGGGATGATCAGTTCCTAATCCATGGAATATAGCTAACTTGAGGAACTACTATCACTAAGTGTAAATTTGAAGATTCAAATATGTTTGTACAATTGGTTCAGATTAATGAAATGAATTTATGTTTGAAACTCAACTATTGCAATTTACTTAAGACCTTTATCCATTAAAGATAGTTTTTCTAAAAAGACCTTGCTTGGCAAGGCAAACAATCTATTAAGACCTTTATCCATTAAAGACAGCTTTTTCTAATAATACCTTGCTCGACAAGGTAAACAAATTATTAAGACCTTTATTTATTAAAGACAGTTCTTCTAAGAAGACCTTGCTTGACAAGACTAACAATTTATTAAGACCTTTATCCATTAAAGGCAGTTTTTCTAACAAGACCTTACTCTGCAAGGCGAGTAATAAGTTAATACCTTTATACATTAAAGGCAATTTTTTTTAATAAGACCTTGCTCGACAATCCAATTGATTTATTAAGACCTTTATCCATTAAAGGCAGTTTTTTTAACAAGACCTTGCTCGGCAAGGTGAGTATTAATTTAAGACCTTTATTCATTAAAGACAAATTTTTTTAATATGACTTTGCTCGACAAGGTGAGTAATAAGTTAAGACCTTTATTCATTAAAGACAAATTTTTTTAATAAGACTTTGCTCGGTAAAGCAATTGATTTGTTGATACCTTTAAAGACTAGTTTTCCGATAAGTTGCTCGACAAGGAAATTTGTTATAATCCCTTATTATTAAAGCTTGATTTTGTTTAAGACCATTTTTTTTTATTAAGGGGCAGTATATCTTAATTGTCTTGGCCAAGTTTGATACTCATTCAATTTGTTGAATAGAAATTAATAATTTATTCATCAAATGAAAATCACAACACAAGAGAAATAGAAAAATAAGGACATGTTCTTCATTAATTCAAAAACATGTACATATGGAGATGCTTCATGGCTCAGTTACAATGTAACTTGCTGTTGCAAAGAGCAGATACAGTACAACCAAAAGAAAACGAAAAAGAAAGAGAAATATAAAGAGAATGAGGACAAAGAAAGAAAACAAAATGGAGAACAATGATGAGAGAAAACAAAAATACAAAAAAAAGGAAAAAAATAAATGGGAGGATGGAGAGGAAGTAGAGAAAGAGAGAATGATGTGATGGAAGTTGAGTTTGAGAGGGGAAGGACACGATGATATCATTTCTTATCTGCCACCTCTCATACTCCACCTCTAAGTTTGTCTCTCTCTTCAACTATTGTCAGTTTGTCACAAAGTTCTCCTTTAGGCGATTATACCGCTTGGCCAAGTGGCATAGCGGCCTTTCAGGTGTCGATATCTCCTTCTCAGGTAGTGAGGCCTTTTGCCATGGAGGCAACATCCTCCTCCAATCTGTCGACTCTCTTGTTGAGGGCTCCCAAGTCGGTGGCATGGGAAGCAGTGTCAGACATGATCGTATCAATGTTAGCCATTTTAAATCTTATGTCACTGGTGTGTTTTATTTTAAATTAAAGTGGTGAAGATGATGATTGTGGACAAAGCCACTCACTTTATATGGGGCTTGAAGTACCTGGGCATTAATGGCAAGGCATTGATAATGGGAGAAGTCGTATTGCCCCACGAAATGCCAATGTGCCCCTTGGGAACCGACGCATCATAAGGGCAGGAGTTACATATTGAAATGTCGTTCCAACCATATCATGCCACATGGCATTGTCATGAAAACATTGAACCTTTTTATACTTGCTAGCTGAACATGTTATGTGAACAAGCTAATTGTTGGGCGTTTGAACACTTTTAATTTTTAAATGAGGGGCAGAACAATAGAAAAAAAGTTTATTTAACTGTTTACACAATTAAAAATTCAAAGTATGAGTTAACAAGCGACATCATTCATCAGCAAAGGATAATAGAAGATTCACAAATTACAAAAACAACAATGATGATCGGATCAAGCATTTATACTAAAAGAAAACGCAATTAAAGAGTACAAAAGTTCCATTAATGTGATGGAAGGAATACATAAGTAAAGTCCGAATAGAGGAAATACAAAAAAAAGATAGGATCTAAGAGACTAGGGACATTGGGATTAACAGATGAGGTGTCCACGGGGTTATCAGCAGCCAACACAAGTGGGTTACCACCACCACCAATGTTTTCTTCACTAGCATCCAAAATAGTACCAACATTATCCTGATCGTCGTCGTGAACCTCAATCGCGACTTCAGTTTCTTGATTGGTTAGCTTCTCCACAAGCTTTCTCATTTCGTGCTACGCAAGGAGATTGAGCTGGTCTAAGGCAAAGTTATAGGCCTTTTGGAACTCCTTGGCCAAAACCTCAATGACTTGATCGATACAAGATTCCACCCCTTTATTCATCCAATTCTCCTCTAATGAAAGAAGGAAGTCGTTTGGCTTTTTAAACTTTTGCTCTGCCAGTTTTCGAGCATCTTTCTCGGTTTTGAGATCGGTTTTAGCTTGTCGAACCTGGCATGAAGCTTCTCATTTTCCTTAGTCCTAAGCTCTAAGGCACCCTGGAATGTGCGCATGTCTTTTAAGCATTTTCCCTCGCCTTCTTCATTTAAAGGCCCTTCTACTTCAACTTATTAACATTCTACCTCTCCACCACCAAGTTAAAGTCGAGCTGTTCAGATTGATCAATCATTTCTCCTCTAGCTTATGAAAGTTAATGGTAGACTGCAAAAAAGAATTTAGATTAATATCAACGGAAATGAGAGTGATGGATAACGACATTGCTATATATATCTTGATCAGGCTGTGAAATGCTCGGCTGCACAGACTACTCTCTGAAAGGCTCATGGCTTTCTCCTTATCGGCGGGCAGCTGGGCATCTCTCATGTGATTGGATGCCAAGCTAGCAGATTCCAAGGCCGAATCTTTCATGGTCACTGACTGCTCATCGTGGAAGAAAGACAGTTCAAAAAGCTCAGCCTCCCCAAGAACTTTTTTTATTTGATAGGAAGATTGGGGATATTTGTTCTTTGGAGTCCCAACTAGCTCGACCTCAGTTAGGATGACACCGACCCTTACAACCTCCAAGAAAGGAGATTGAGCTCTATCCTTTGACCCCGACAGAAGGACTCCAGATTTGTCAGCTCCTTGACGGGCAGAGGCTGACTTTGGGGGCATGTCCTTAGTCAATGGCATGGTCAAACGAAGCCTTTTGGAAGTAGGATCTCCCCATTGTTTGTTAGGGGCCTAACCCTTTTTTTGGAGATTGCATCAATAAAGTTGCTGATTGGTATTTGATCTTGGTCAAATTCAGTTTTTTCATTCCCTTGTGTTTGCCGATTAGATGTTGAGGCTTAGCCTTTTTCAAAATCTGTTTATTGATCGACCAACCTAAAACGACGATTAGTCAAAGACTGATCGGGGTCTGGCTTAAAGTTCTTCCTAGACTTCACCTTCGCTTTAGACTTTTTGAAGGGAACTGGGGGTTCTTCCCCCCTCAGTGCTGTGTGAAAGTTAAGGAATTTATAGGGTCGGTTTTTATTCAGGAACATTGGAATGGGTTGCCTTATATCCCTAGCTATGCTAATGGCTAGCCTTTCTTAAAGTTTGGGTCTCCCCGAATTATTGGAACAACGGCCTAATCGGAAGCTCTCCCTTTATTCGTCTGTTGGAATTTGTAAATTCTCTGTCGATTATGTAAATGTTCTAAATTTTATACTTTTTGAATAGAGCGTATTTTTGGCAAAAAGTCCACTATGGCATGTTTGCGTATCGTATGAGCTGGTTTACCACTCTAGGATGAAGAGATTGACTAATCAAAATGTTACCACCGTCGAGGCTAGCGACAATGTTTATATGTTCTATTTTGACGTCAAATTTTAAGGGCCGATTGAATTTGTCCAAATCTCCTGTATAAACAAAAATATATGGGTTAGATTTATACAAATAAAACACCAAATGAATGGAACGAACAATTTTGAAATACACCAGGTCCGAAAGCTCTTCAGGGAACTGGCTTGTAAATAAAGTTTGGGCTCAATGTCTCTGATCAGAATGATAGCATCTAAATCGGACCCTTTATGAGAATCAGGCAAAGCTAAAACGAGACTAGGGGCATTATGCCTGGCTTTCAAACTGTAGTCGTATTCCTTATTTGTAAGAATGTAGCAATACCTAAGTTGGCCTAAGCCCAGTTAGGTGCCATGGTTTTCATTGAGTTTCTCTATACCACAAATAATCCTAACAGCATTAGGAGAAAGTTGCCTTAAAGTCGGGTTATATTTTCTAGGGAAAGTTACCATAAGGGGACCCAATAGCAACCTAAATCCACACTCCCTGAACATGGATATATGAACAGAATACTCATTACGGGCGAATTTATAGTCTTCAGCAAATGGATTTTCCTCCTCGCCTAACGTTCTCCAACTAATCCCTTTCGGGGCATATGTTCTTGCGAACTCAGCCTTTTGTTCATATATTATAAGTTTGAATCTACCCATTTTGTAAAAGAAATTAAAAGTACGACCACACGAAGATGAAGAATTTCTTTAAAAGTAAACCCAGAAGAAGGGAACAAATGAAGAATCGATGCTAGAGACTTACTTGATAGACGAAACCACTGAGAGAAAAGAAGAATCGGGTACCAAAAATTGATGAAGGATTGTTTGAGTTCTCACACAAGACGCAGACTCAGACGAATTCGAGTGGGATCTCCAATTACAGAAAAGGTTAGTGAAAGCTCTAGTATAAGAATACACGTAGAGGAGAACTAAAGATTTTGGATGGGGTTAAGTAGTTTTTCGTCCTTTCAAAAATTTTATGTCGTATTGGGAATCGAGGTTTAATGATGGAATGCATTTAATATGCAGACCCCACCAAGACATCTCTCTTATTTTTTGAATGCACGATTAACCAATCTGATGACCGACAGCTGGCCTAGTGAGTAGGCACAACTGTGAACCATCAAGCTTTATGCAGAAGAAGTGTGTCCTATTTTTTATATTCTGGATGGTCGGATATATGCAGATATGAAAGTGCGCTATCCGAATAATGTTTCTTTTTGAAACTAAGCACCTGATTCCAATTGGCCGGATTCAGATGCTTGGGGGCAATTGTGGGAGGATAATTTAGTAAATGTGCCTCAGTTAGAGCCCAGTCCCAACTCATAGGCAGTGGGCTAGCTTTTGGATTAAGTCCTTTAGTTGGCTGCGATGACTTCACACTGAACAACATTAGGTTTCGTACTGATCGAACAACAAAAGATTAATACAGTAATCACCTATTGGATTGAGGATAACAGGTAACTGAGCTGGAAGATAAACAATGTGAAATAACCACTTCTGTTAATGTGAATAAGGTTATGAACACCTGTAATCTTAGAGTAGTGATCAAGTTTACCCTTTATAGTAATTTCTCAGTACACCAAACCCTAAGGTGACCCTATCCAAATTGTATAAATAGGACAAGGGGAACTTATAGCAGGGGATCAACCAATTCCTTAGTACACAGAACTCATATGTATTCTCTTTCTAGAAAGCTTAACTATGTCTACTGTAAACATGCTCATTCAAGCCATTAGAGCTTAGTGAATAATACCACCATACACTCAGGGTTGATGCACTACCGGATTGGGTATAAAAGCCACCGGAGGAACCTACCCTCACAAACAAAAAATCTCTTCTTATTATTGTTATTTTACTGTTCATTCTCGTCACATTTGTTAAATCTGGTTATCGACACTACCGGCTTGGGGTGATTCCATCTTATCTGGGCTCAGTTAGATTTACAACTCCCACAATACTACCATATAAAGCCTAAAATAAAAATTTCAAAACCACCTAGTTATACTTGAGCTTCTAATAGTTTGATGACCTTAGTAAGATGACTATTATTTGATGACCCTACTAAGATGACTAAGGTATGAGTTTTGTCCTACATAGTGTGAAGAAATAAGAGGTTAAAATTATTATGATTTGAAAATGTGTACACCCCCAACCCATGATCCCCTTAAATAACTGATAACCACATAATCTAACTTTTGAGAACTGCCATCCTATTTTATAGTAGTTTTTTCGATACTTTTTACATAGTATGGTTTTGTTTCTATTTGAAATTTTAATATTTTTTAGGAATGCTATGTTAGATTGATTTACGTACTATTGTGGTCTAATAATACAAAAACTCTATAATTAATAAGTTTTCCTTTATTTCCCAGATGCTACTATTTTTTAGGACTACTAAGCCACACACATTTACACGTTAACCAGAAATAATAATAAAGACCAATTAAACCTACAAGATTGACACAATAAAGATTTCTTATAACACAAATGAGGAAAGATCAATTACAAAAAATGTACTAAAATAGCATATATCATTAAAATTGAGATGACCAAGGGATGCTTGGTTTGATATTTTCCAATGATGTAAATTACAAAATATTTTATATGTCTCTTCACTTATAACTCGTACTCAAATACTTTTTTTTTTCAAAAAAGGAATGGTTTAATTTAATTCTTTTCATTTTACTACCACAACAATATTTGGGTCTCACAATGTAAATTTCTACAAGGGCATGTTTGGCGCACGGTATAAAAGGCAGGATATGATAAAATTATCATGTCTGGTGTTTAGTGTTAATGGCAGGTAGAATAAGTTTATCTTATCTTGCATGTGTTTGGTGTTAGAAGGGATAAGATAAAATTATCCCACGAATTAAAATGCTAGATGAATTTATACCCCTTAGAGGAGGTATTATTTTATTCGGTGCCTTTTATTTTATCACATGCTTTGTGTATTTATTTGGAAGTATTTAGTCCAGTATTACAAAGTATTCTAATTGCTTTAAAGCAATAATTCATTATTGAGTTCAAGGTGTTATGCTAATCTGAAAGTACTCAAGTGTAGATATATAATGAAATGAACGTCCTACCATTAACTTTAAAAAACCAATATCCAACATGTCTTAAACATCTGTTCAAAAAAAATTCTTAAACAAAGCAGTAATATGTATCAAAAGTATGTAGATACGATTGGTTCTAAATACCAAATTAAACTTTGAGTTTTTATTGAAAAATATAGAAAAACAGGCCGCAATTTTATTTAGTAGTCTAAAAAAGGAAAAATGCATATGAAAAAACTAAAAATATATAGCTCAAATATATCTAAAAATTTAAATTAACTTCAATTGATTTTTAGAAAAAAAAAACTTCAACTGCTTCTGAGAAAAGAAAAAAAAATTAGTCCCAACTGTCAGTCATTGAAACTACCTATAGCAAAATACATTTGAAAACAATATTTGTTACGAAGGGTATAAAAGACAATTTAGTAATAAACATAAAACTTTCATTTTTAAAAATAAAGCCTTAACAATCAAATACTATGAAAAACAATAAAAAATTAACTTGGGTCTTCAAAACTATAAAAACGCAAACTAAGGTAGTGTTAACTAGTTTTCTCTATGCATTATAAGTTGTAAATGATAGAAAAAATGAACGAACTAATTAAAAATAGTAGTAACATATGTATATAACTCGAAATTCCTAGGCCTCTCAAATAATTTGTGTCTTCTTGACATAGAATCAAATATTTTGTGTGTAACATGCAAGATTTATTACATCATGTCAATAACAAAATTTCTTAGAATGAATTACCTTTAAGAAAACAATATAATAAATAAGAGGCACAAACATAAAACATGTAATTTTTGTCAGTGGAGAAAAAACTAAACAAAAACAGACTAAAAGTTGCTTCAATCAATTACACAATTACCTTTGAGATTGAAACCTCTTCTTCAGTACATGTACAACCACCGTGCATTAGTATACCTACAACACCTACAAAAAGAGATGCAAACCATAAATTAACAAATGAATTTCAATTAATTACTATTTCTACATTATCTTGAAAATATACTAACAAAGAAACTGCAAGTTGAAATAGAAATTAGTATCAACTGAGCAAAATATGTAACTATGTGAGTTTATCTCTTCAAACTATTTAAGGGTAAATGAATTAACACTTGACCAAAAAAATATCTTTAAATGATTAGATGCTTAGTTGACACAAATGAAAGAGCATTTATAGCATAATAATTTGTTTAAGATAATGCCATACTTAAAAAATTATAACAAATGTTAGAGCATTTTTTTTCAGCCTATGAAGTATGAAAAATAAATAAGACAGTATTGCCATCCATTGGATTTCCTGTGAGTGAGAAATCTCCATGTACAAAAGGATTTAAAAGGGCCAAATAAACTTGGGATCATCTTAAATCTTATATTATTTTGTGTTTACATGCAAATCTGTTGTTCTTTTATCATTTTCAAGCACTTAAAAGGAATATGAAAATCTGTTAAAAATTTCACAAAAAGTCAATATAAAATAATTACAAAGATATACATGCAATCTTAGAATTGATCAACTATTCTAAAAAGAAATAAGAGCATGTATTGTTGTTCTCTAGATTTTATTGTAACCATCGAAGTTGCATGTGTCTACTGGCTATAAAATAAGTATATACTCTCTTTTGAAGTTAAATCACTTACATATTGAACGGAAGATGGCGAAACTAACTAATTAAATAATTAGTAACTAAATCAGAAGAAGTAAAGAAGAATGAAAAGGAATTATCAATTTAAATATTAACTTTAGAAAAACAGATGAGGGACACCAAAAAAGCTAGAAGTAGATGAACTGCAAAACATAAACTTAATGCAAGAAGCAAAACCCTAATTAAATATATGAGAGGTGAGGAAAATAAAGGAACCACACAGTGTGAAGGATAGAAACGGGAAGAAAATAAGTCGAATTAAGTTAGAGAAAAGGCGTATAACTGTATAATTAATTGGAGAATGCATGGTATTGCCTAAGTTTAATTTAGAAGTGGAATATTTATTGCACCATAATTAACAGGGGAGAAAAGAAGACTTCCTCCGTTTTACTTATAGATTAATTAAAGCTTCATTACATTTCATTACAATCTACCCATATATCTGAGTCTTATAACTATTATATAAATCATCTAAGTTAACATATATCTTTGCCTTAGTGTAGTTCTTCTTTGAAGCAATGGAAATATATTTCTCTAAACATTCAAAGCTATTTGATAAGTGCCCAAAATTGTTAATTAAACCCGCAAAAAATATTTTGTTATAATATAATTAATGCTTAAATTATAGAGGATTAATATTTATTTTGTCTTTTTGTAGGGAAGAAGAAAATTATAATAAAAAGCCTAAAAAGGTGGAAGAAGTCTACTGAAGATCAAAAAGGAAGATAAAAAAAAAAGAATATTCCAATTCAATATTCTCTCCTAATTCGAATACAACTCATTTTTCCCTCTCTTAATTAAAATCCTAATTGAACTCAAAGTTGTTATTTCTTCTGCAATTCTAGTTTCTTAAACCTTGTAAACTTCTATCTCTCATTCATATATATAGACCCACTCTCTACACCTAAAGAGATAGAAGAAAAATAGATAGAAAAAAATATATAGAAAAAATAGATAGAGAAAATAGTTAGAATATATATATTATTAGAGAGAGAAAATCCTCTATATACTAGTTGCCGTGCGGCCGAAGTATTGAAAGAGAAGAAGTGGACAGCGTAAAGCCGTGCGGCACACGCCAGTTCGAACATCATAAACAAGGACGCCTTCTAATTTTCTTTCTAATTTTTCATAGTTTGTATTTAAGTACTTTAGTTTTAATTTTAATGATGAATTATTATTTTATTTTAATGTGTTCTTTATTTAATATGCTTGGCTAAACTCTCTCCCAAAGGAGAGAGATGAAACTGCCATGGATGTAATGAGCTTAATTTAATTATAATTGATCTTTAATTATTCGTCCCGATTAAAATAAATTTTGAAATTACCATTACTATAACGTGTGTTTTCTTTTTAGTACTTTAATTGTTTTTAAAATAAAGAAATGATCTCTTGTGATCATTAATTTGGGGGATACAGGCGATACCTATTTTTATTTACATTAGTTTTAAAGAAAGAATGATGGTGATTTTGAATTTGTTTATATAGTAGGGATGAATGTTAAAAATATAATTAGATACCTTTTTTGTTTATATACATGGTGGTGGATTCTTTTTCCTTCGGATTTCTTATTATTGATTACTTGCGTGCTTAATTTAATTTAATTAGTTTAGTTTAATTTTTAGTTTCTTAGTTAAAATAATTTCAAAAAATCAAATTTTAAAACTGTTTTAATTTGGTTCCTAAAATATTGGATTTCGACAAACTCTCCTACTTTTGAAGTATAACTTGGATTTGGATTGACTCCTACTTATTCATTATACTAGTTTAATTATTTTATACAAAAGTAGGGTTTTATTGTATTTAAGTTTGGAATTAAGCAACGATAAATTATTTATAAAAATTCCCTTTAAATCATTGGCGCCATTGCCGATTTCAGGTTTCATAATTTTCAAGGAAGTTTGAAAAAATCCTATATAGATTTTAGACCCTCTCCCTCCCTCCCTATTTCTTTAAAAAAAAAGAAAAAAAAAGAACATTTATTCTGATTTTCGTTTTTTATTAAGAAAGAAACATTATTCTGAAAAAAAAAAATTATTAATCCTACACTGCTGGGAAAAAAAAAATTAATCGTATAGTTACAAAAAAACAGTTTTATTATTATTTTTGTTTTCTGTTTTTACTTCAAAAGTTAAATCTGTCAAAAAGAAAAAAAAAAAAGAAAAAAAGTGCACTGCTTTGGTATCTGAAAAAAAAATAGAACCGTGCTTTGTTTTCTTAAAGCCGTTGCATTGATTGGACCACTTTCATAATACTAATTAAAAAATTTTAAGTGCTCGGTTTTATTATTAAACAAAAAGAGTTTTATTTTTATTTTTGTTTTCTTTTAAAATTAAATCTGAAAAAAAAAAAGAGAGTTTTATTCTGATTTTCGTTTTTTTTAATTATTAAAATAAATATATTCTGAAAAAACAGAAAAAAAAACAGTTTTATTATTATTATTTTTGTTTTCTGTTTTTACTTCAAAAGTTTAATCTGAAAAAAAAAATTATTCTGAAAAAACAAAAGCAGAAAGTTTGAAAAAAAAACCAGAATAAAATACAGAAAGTTTTATTAAAAAAAAGTTTGAATTATTCTTTTATTCTTCTGAAAAAAAAAACAGTTCTAAAAAAAATTATTAAAAAAGTATTTCTGAGGAAAAAAAAACTGAAAGTTCAATAAAAAATAAATAAATAAAAATTCCATCATTATTTATTTTATTTGTTCTTGCCTTTAGGTTAGATAACTTAGACGCTTTGCACTTATGCTCCTATTTTATTTTATTTTATTTTTATTTACATCTTTATTTGCTTATATTTAATTTGGCATTTGCATTAATATATTAGTTAAGTGCAACTTTCCTATCAAGATAAGGATTGGATTTCATCACCAATTCTTGCCCACCTAGGTTAAAAACCACACTGCACTTGTTAAACTCGAGCTTTAAATTTATTAATCTAAAATTAATTAGACAGTGCAAGATACTTGTTGGCCACTCCGATGAGTACCTTTTTAATTTAGCAACGCCTAGGTAAGTTCTGTCAAAACGGCAGCTTGCTGTCGAAGGTAACTGAGTTTTAAGTGGGACCGTTTGTGACCCTTCCAGTATTTTCTGGGAACTTAACCGGTTGTTAGATTGGAAACCTTAACTGGTAAGTTTACAATTTTATCGATAAGAGTAGGACAAGCCTAGATCATTAATTATTTTAAAATTCTCAGCCCTCACTACATTCATTGCTTAATTACATTGCCTTTAGGATTTGCTTACAACTAGGATAATGCATAGTTTATGCAACTTAGAAGTGATCGAATAATTAGAAAATAATTAATCTTTCCACCTGAAAATCTCACAATGGCTAATAATCGCACATTAAATGACTATTTCGCTCCTGTCACTGCTGAGCCTCCTATGTGCATCACCCTTCCAACCACTAATGTAGCTCAATTCGAAATTAGACCTGCCACCATTAACATGCTACCTAAGTTTCATGGCCTTGATAGTGAACAACCATACATTCACTTAGGGAAATTCCTTACAATTTGTAGCACTTTTAAGAACCAACACTTAGATGATGATGGTGTCAAGCTTATATTATTTCCTTTATCCTTAGAAGATAAGGCAGCCTCGTGGTTGAACTCTCTTCCTCCTAATTCAATCACAACATGGGAACACATAGCTATAAAGTTTATGTCTAAATTTTACCATATGCAAAAGATTGAATCAATGAGAGATGTTATTAGCACATTTAAGGGTAAAGTAGATGAGGAATTCCATGAGACATGGGAGTGTTTTCATGATTTATTAATCGAATGTCCACACCATGGTTTTGATAAAGCGAGTCTTGTCCATTTTTTCTATAAGGGTCTTTCCCCAATGAATCGTACAATGATTGAATCCATGCATAAAGGAAAAATTGAAGACCAAACTCCTGATCAAGCCTATACATTTTTAGAAGAATTAGCTGAGAATGCACAAAACTGGAATAATAGTAGCGAATACATGTCTCGTAATGAATATACTTCAATTAAGAAACCTGGCATGTATGAAATTAAAACTGACCCAGACCTAAAATCTGTCATAGAGAGTCTATCTACTGGTGTTCAAAACTTAAGTAAGAAATTTGATGCATTTACTATCTCGACTAGAAACAACCCGAGCCCAATTTTAAATGTCAGTAACCCATGTGGGTTGTGCTCTAGCTTTGATCATACTACTCAAGCCTGTCCTTTTTATCGCTCTAATTTTGATGCACACGTGTGTGCATTTAATACTTTTGGCAAACATACTGCAAATACTTTTTGCAATAGATACTACCCTGATATGCGATTTCACCCAAATTTTTCTTGGAGTCAAAATGTTTCTTCACAACAAAAAAACTTATGTGGTCCACCAAGTTTTCAAGGTTCCCAAAATGGGCCAGTCCCTCAACAGGCCGGACCAATGGTCCCTCAACAACAGTTCTTCCAACATCAAGTCAACCATAATAGGGAGATAGTTCCTGACCCTGTGCGAAATTACAATGCTCTAGTCCCATCTACTAATAATTCACTTAACGTTGAAGACACTTTTAAAATGCAAGCAATGACCATAGAACAATCCACTAAACAAACAAATCAGAGGATGCAAAAGTTAAAAAATAATATTGACATTTTAGCTAAGAGTCAATTTCAATTCCAACAAACTGTTTAGAGTCAATTAAGCCAACTCACCTCTGCCTTAGCTGAAAGACAAAAAGGTTCCCTACCAAGCCAACCTGAGCCAAATCCAAAAGGTATAACAACATTTAATGTAGGAGCTAATGTGTCTAATTTAGAACATCAACCTGAACAGGCTAATGTTGTCAATGCACTTCAATCCGATGATACAATTAAACAACAGCGAGATCAAGAAAACATTGAGCTCCTGGATAATAAGTCACAACAAGCTGAGAAGAAAGAAAATGAAAATGAAGAAACTAGGACCAATTTACCTAAAACTAATAAAAATGATCAAGCTGTAGGTCCTAAAATTGACAGTACCCCAAAAGAAATGATTCCACGTGCTCCTTTTCCATCTAGACTAATCAACAATAAAAAGGATTCTCAATACAGTAAAATTTTAGATGTCTTTCAAAATCTTCAAATTAATATCCCATTTTTTACTGCCATAAATCAAATTCCTTCCTATGCTAAATTTATTAAAGATATAGTCAAAAGAAAAATTAGTGTTCCCAAAGAAGCCTTCATAGCCCAGCACTGCACCTCCTTTTTACAAAACCAAGCTGTGATTAAATACAAAGATCCAGGTAGTCCAATTGTCAAATGTAAAATAGGAGAAAATTTTGAGGAACAAGCTTTATTAGATTTAGGAGCCAGTGTGAACCTACTTCCTTATTCCGTTTATCAACAATTGGGGTTAGGTGATTTGAAAAAAACCGACGTCAGGTTAAGTCTAGCGAACCGATCTATCAAAATTCCTAGGGGTATAATAGAAGATGTCATCATAAAAGTTATAGAATTTTATTATCCTGTCAATTTCATCGTCCTTGATACCCACCTTACCCAAGGTAAGCATATTCTTATCATCTTAGGCCGACCTTTCCTAGCCACGGCTAATGCTCTAATAAATTGTCGAAATGGTAATATGACCTTAATATTTGGGAACATGAAGGTTGAGGTTAACGTTTTCAACCTCATGAAACAACCCGATGATGTTGAATCCGTAGAAGAACTTTGCCTTATAGAGTCATTCGTGTCACAAACATTTAATTCAACTCACTCAAAAGACCATCTTCTCCATTGCTTAACACATTTCGAGTTCGACATAGGTGAAAATAACATCATTAATAAGGTTAATACCTTACTAGACCCTATTCCAATACTCGAAACGTCGAATTACATTACTAATTTTGAACCATTACCTTTGTATGTGCCTCATAAGAAAGAAGCCCCTAAGTTAAAGTTGAAGCCTTTACCCGAGAACTTGAAATACGCCTTTTTAGGTCCATCAGAAACTCTACCTGTAGTGGTTGCATTTGATTTAACTGCTAACCATGAAGAAAAATTACTTAATGTTCTTAGGAAAAATAAAGAAGCTATAAGGTGGTCCATAGATGATATAAAAGGGATTAGTCCCTTAGTGGTTCAACATAAAATTCATTTAGAAGAGATGCTAAACCTTCTAGGTAACCTCAGAGAAAACTTAACCCCAACATGAAAAAAAGTAATCCAAGCCGAGGTAATTAAACTTCTTGATGCCGGAATTATATATCCTATATCAGATAGTCAGTGGGTTGGCCCAATTCAAGTAGTCCTAAAAAAGTCTGAAATCACAGTGGTACCAAACGAGAAAAATGAACTAATACCAACACGTGTCCAAATAGGGTGGCGAGTGTGTATTGACTATCGAAAACTTAATAGTGTAACTAGGAAAGACCACTTTCCCTTGCCTTTTGTTGACCAAATGTTAGAAAAAATTGCTGGCCAAGCCTTATACTGTTTCTTATATGGTTATTCCGGATATAATTAAATTCCAATTCACCCTGATGACCAAGATAAGACCAGGTTCACTTGTCCATTTGGGATATTTGCTTATCGTCGTATGCCCTTTGGTCTTTGTAATGCTCCTGCTACATTTCAGCGATGGATGATGAGTATTTTTAGTGACATGGTAGAAAAAATTTTCTTGAAGTTTTCATGGATGACTTCTCTGTATTTGGCTCATCATTTAATCAGTGTTTATATCATCTATCTCTAGTCTTAAAACGTTGTCGTGAGACTAACTTAGTTCTTAACTGGGAGAAATGTCATTTTATGGTAAATAAGAGCATTGTCCTAGGTCATTTAGTCTCTAGTAAGGGTATAGAGGTTGACAAGGCAAAAGTTGAACTTATTTCTAATCTACCTGTTCCTAAGTCAGTTAAAGATATTCATGCTTTCCTAGGTCATGCAGGTTTCTATAGAAGTTTCATAAAAGATTTTAGCAAAATAGTAAGGCCCTTAATTAACTTATTAGGAAAGGATATCCCATTTATCTTTGATGATGCTTGTCATTCTGCTTTTGAGAAATTAAAAATTGCTCTTACTACTGTACCCATTATTCGATCACCTAACTGGAATCTACCTTTTGAAATCATGTGTGATGCGTTAGATTACGCCATAGGAGCTGTTTTAGGACAAAGAGTGGATAAGTTACCTTACGTAATTTATTATGCTAGTAAAACATTGAATGAGGCACAACAAAATTACTCCACCACAGAGAAAGAATTGTTGGCTGTAGTCTTTTCTCCAAATAAGTTTCGCTCCTACTTAATAGGATTTAAAGTCATCATTTTTATCGATCATTCTGCTATTCGACATCTTCTTTCAAAGAAAGATTTTAAGCCTCGTCTCATACGATGGATCCTTTTACTTCAAGAATTCGACCTTGAAATCCGTGACAAAGTTGGAAAAGAAAATGTCGTCGCTGACCATTTATCTCGTTTAGTAATTGAGTCCATAGGAGATTACATTCCAATTTTTGAAACCTTTCCTGATGAACAAATACTTGAAATCTCTCAAGTACCCTGGTACGCTGACATAGTTAATTATCTTATGACCAACCAACTACCTTCTTATTGGTCTAAACCTGATAGGGACAAATTCTTAGCCAAAGTGAAATAATATTATTGGGATGACCCCTATTTGTTTAAATATTGTCAAGACCAAATCATTCGTAGGTGTCTCCCCGAACCCGAGCAAGAGTCTGTTATTTCTTTTTGTCATGACCAGGCCTATGGTGGTCGTTTTAGTGCGAGACGAACCGCTGCAAAAATTTTGCAGTTAGGATTTTATTGGCCTACTATTTTTAAAGACACTCATAATTATTGTGTAGCTTGTCCTCGATCTCAACACTTAGGTAAAATAACTAAGAGAAATGAATGGCCTCAACAACCAATCTTAATAGTTAAAATTTTTGACGTATGGGGTATTGATTTCATAGGTCCCTTCCCAAATTCTCACGGTTTTACCTACATTCTCCTAGCTGTTGACTATGTGTCAAAATAGGTTGAAGCTATAGCAACTAAGAAAGCTGACCATAGAGTTGTCGTTAATTTCTTAAAAGATACCATACTTCCTAGGTTTGGTATACCTCGAGCTATAATTAGTGATAATGGAACCCATTTTTGTAATAAGGTGTTTGCAAGTTTAATGATTAAATATGGGATTACTCACAAGGTAGCCCTGGAATATCATCCCCAAACCAATGGTCAAACTGAAGCATCTAATAGGGAAATTAAACATATTTTGGAAACAACTATTAATACTTTAAGAAAAGATTGGGCAATTCGACTTTCAGATGCTTTGTGGGCCTACCGCACTGCATATAAAACTCCAATAGGAATGTCTCCCTATAGACTAGTATATGGTAAGGCATGTTATCTTCCTGTTGAACTAGAGCATCAAGCCTATTGGGCCATTAAAACTATGAATTTTGTAATAGATAAAGCGGATGAACAACGAAAATTCCAACTTAATGAGTTAGAGGAAATACGTAATGATGCTTATGAAAGTTCTAAAATTTACAAAGCAAAAACTAAAATAGAACATGACAAGTGCATTTTAATAAAAAAGTTTTTTCCAAGGCAAAAAGTTCTTCTTTATAACTCTCGGTTAGAGTTATTTCCTGGTAAACTAAGGTCACGTTAGTCTGGACCCTATATTGTTCACAACGTGTCGTGCCATGGTGCTATAGAAGTCCAAGATCCTAAGAATGGACACATTTTGAAAGTTAATGCTCAGCGTTTAAAACCATTTTTAGAACTTCAAACTAGAGCAATCGAAGAAACATTACTTGTTGATCTTGTGTACCATGAATAGATTATATTTTATTATTATTTGAATTTTCTTTTTGCCTAGTATATTTTTTTCAACTTGATTCGCCTGGTTGAAGGCGTTAAACTTAGCGCTCATGGGAGGCAACCCATTTGGTGTGTTTAAATTACCCATCTTTCTCAGCATTTTCCATTTATTTTCACTCTATTTAGGGGTGTTCTTGTTTAAATACTGAGGACAGTGTTCGTTTTTTTTAGAGGTGGGAAAGTTTTCAAAAATGCAAATTCATTTTTTGAAAATATTAAAATAGAGTCGTTTTGGTTAAGTACCCTATCTATGATATAAATGAATTTACCGATAACCCACCTTATGAATGCTTAGAATTGTTATTGTCTAACTCTAAGTTTAGTTTGTTACTCGAATATATATGAATCTAGACATTGCACTACGAGCTTTATTCAAAATATTTTTTTAATTGCACAAACAGTCGTCTAGTGTAATATAATGTAAATTGAAAAGTAATCGAGTTTCTAAGGAGCTAGAGAAATAACAGTGGAGACTTAATAACCCTGTGAGACTTTGAGCCATTCATCATTTGTAGAGGGTATATACGCAAACTCGGAGTCATAAGATGACTCAACTATTTTTCATACCATATTAAGTCGTTGCATAGTCTCATTATTCTCTTTCATATTTTGATTGATTACTAAGAATGAAATCTCTTTCGAGTTAAGAGAAACATAGGCCTTGTAGTTTATTTGAGACGTGATCATCATGCTGACTCATAGAGAGGATAATAGGCCTTCTTTCTTTTCCACAATAAGTCTTCAACCGTCATATATATTTATTGCTAGTAGTCCTTCGAGCCTGTAAAAAAATAACCTTTTCTTTGTTTACCTATATTCCCAAAACCCCAATTATTTTTGAGAGGTTAGGAAGATTATGAAAGAAGAAAAGGAATGGAACAAGCTAAAGCGAAAAAAATGAATGAATGGAAGAAAAGAAAAATATGTGAAAAAAAATATATAATGAGAAAGAAAGAAATAATGAAAATAGAAGATGTATGAAAAATGAAAAGAAGAAGAGAATGACTGCAATGTTTGAAGTGAATGAGAAAATTCAAAGTTGAATGAAGTATATATTCATATTATTCCCTACTAAAGTGATATTAAAGACCCTACCTTCTCAAAGATAATTATTCCTTATGCCCATATTTAACCCGCATGTTAACCCGATAAAGTCCTATTTGATCTATGGTTAGGTATGGTAGGATGTGGAGAATAGATGAGAAGGTGCTATGGTGGGTAACTCGACATTCTGAAATGAAGTAATTAATATTCCTTCCATGAGACTAAATATTCATTCATATGCGTTTTTTCTAATTAGTATGTGAGCTATTTGAATTTGAAATCCTTCTCACATACAAGAGAGATATTAATAACCAAATTCAGAGTATTATTTTTTTCAAGAGAATACATCCAGTGAGATTTGGAGTCGAAACAACTTTTTCAAAGGCAATGTATTAATTCCTTTACTTGGATATGGAAAGTTATATTAGATTGGCTGTCCACACATGCACACTTCTTTTTTGAGCTTGTTCTGCAATGTTTGTTTTTATATCATTTTAGTAGCTCACTACATATGGTGAATTGGACATTGCCGATTCTTGCCTTTCATAAAGGTAGGTGGCGAGGAATTTTTTGAGAAAAAAATAAGGGAAAAATCAAAATTGATTTCTATTTTTATAAAGTTTGGGGACGTCTTTATTGCAAACCCTCACGAGGCTATAACTCATCCACTTTAGTAACTTAGTGGTTTAAGGCCTTATTGCATACAGTAAATGCAATCGAGAGTAACCAGCGAAAGTGGTACACCTGAGTAGAATAGGATTTTATTTTTTTAAGTTTTTTATTTTGGTCACTTATCTATGTTTGATACTTTATGTTTGCTCGAGGACTAGCAAAAGGTTGTTTGGGGGTAGTTTGATAAGTGCCCAAAATTGTTAATTAAACTCGCAAATAATATTTTGTTATAATATAATTAATGCATAAATTATGGAGGATTAATATTTATTTTGTCTTTTTGTAGGGAAGAAGAAAATTATAATAAAAAGCCTAAAAAGGTGGAAGAAGTCTACTGAAGATCAAAAAGGAAGATAAAAAAGAAAGAATATTCCAATTCAATATTCTCTCCTAATTCAAATACAACTCGTTTTTCTCTCTCTTAATTAAAATTCTAATTGAACTCAAAGTTGTTATTTCTTCTACAATTCTAGTTTCCTAAACCTTATAAGCTTCTATCTTTCATTCCTATATATAAACCCACTCTCTACACCTAAAGCGATAGAAGAAAAATAGATAAAGAAAATATATAGAAAAAATAAATAGAGGAAATAGTTAGAATATATATATTATTAGAGAGTTCTAGAGAGAGAAAATCCTTCATATACTAGTTGCCGTGCGGCCGAAGTATTGAAGGAGAAGAAGTGGACAGCGTAAAGCCGTGCGGCACACGCCAGTTCAAGAATCATAAACAGGAACGCTTTCTAGTTTTCTTTCTAATTTTTCATAGTTTGTATTTAAGTACTTTAGTTTTAATTTTAATGATGAATTATTATTTTATTTTAATGTGTTCTTTATTTAATATGCTTGGCTAAACTCTCTCCCAAAGGAGATGGATGAAACCTCCATGGATGTAATGGGCTTAATTTAATTCTAATTGATCTTTAATTATTCGTCCCGAATTAAAATAAATTTTGAAATTACCATTACTATAATGTGTGTTTTCTTTCTAGTACTTTAATTGTTTTTAAAATAAAGAAATGATCTCTTGTGATCACCAATTTAGGGGATACAGGCGATGCCTATTTTTATTTACATTAGTTTTAAAGAAAGAATGATGGTGATTTTGAATTTGTTTATATAGTAGGGATGAATGTTAAAAATATAATTAGATGCCTTTTTTGTTTATATCCATGGTGGTGGATTCTTTTTCCTTGGGATTTCTTATTATTGATTACTTGCATGCTTAATTTAATTTAATTAGTTTAGTTTAATTTTTAGTTTCTTAGTTAAAATAATTTCAAAAAATCAAAATTTTAAAACTGTTTTAATTTGGTTCCTAAAATATTAGATTTCGACAAACTCTCCTACTTTTGAGGTATAACTTGGATTTGGATTGACTCCTACTTATTCATTATACTAGTTTAATTATTTTATACAAAAGTAGGGTTTTATTGTATTTAAGTGCGGAATTAAGCAACGATAAATTATTTATAAAAATTCCCCTTAAATCACTATTACATAAACAAAATTGCCAAAACCGTGGCTTCTTGTGCCTGTGAGTATTTTTCTTGAATATTCACAATCATTAGGACAAATGGTTGCTTTCTAATGGCAGTCTTTCACCAAGTGATTGCTTTGTTCATATTGAAAATAATTTGTTGTAGTTGATGATGTATTAAAAGTTGATCTAGTAGCTTCCTTCATGGCATCTTCCAACAAAATCCATGTTTGGTATTGGCATTATAAGTATTTATTCCCATAACTTCCCTTTTATTAAGATGTATGCATTTGATCAAGCCTTCACACACACCTTTCTTGCATTTGTTGTATACCCATTTACATTCATATGTTGAATGTCAATGCATTTCACACATCTAGCATTTTAGAATTTTGAAATTATTTTGGTCACCTCCCATTTTTTTTCTTTATGTTTCTTTTGCAATTGTTCCTTTATAATGGTATTATTGCATTTAATTGGTGTTGATATAAATGGTAATGGACAAACCTTTTATATAGGATAAATGGTAGTAATATGACAATGGTCATATGCTTTGATATTAAATAAGGGTACTTTAGTCTCAAAAAAATTAAGTTAATAATAAATGTTGGTTGACTCACATAATGGTGTAAAATGATAAATACAATTACCAGAAATTTTAGTACCTAAAGCCCAATTTTGTTAAATCAGTGGTACCCTAAATTCAAGTGACCCTAATGATAAACCAGTGAGAAGAAAGAAGATTTGGGAAACTGTTAAACCTAGTTCCTTCCTCCTTAGGCATCTATAGTGCAGGGTAAGTAAGGGACTCACATATAGGATAAATGGTAGTAATATGACAACGATCATATGCTTTGATATTAAATAAGGGTACTTTAGTCTAAAAAAAATTAAGTTAATAATAAATGTTGGTTGACTCACATAATGGTGTAAAATGATAAATACAATTACCAGAAATTTTAGTACCTAAAGCCCAATTTCATTAAATCAGTGGTACCCTAAATTCAAGTGACCCTAATGATAAACCAGTGAGAAGAAAGAAGATTTGGGAAACTGTTAAACTTAGTTCCTTCCTCCTTATGGATCTATAGTGTAGGGTAAGTAAGGGATAAAGTTAGATGTTTTTTTTTTTAAAGAAAAAGGGGGGGAGTGGGGAGTTTAATACTAATATCCCTTTTTTGTTCAATACTAATTGGAGAAGAAAAATTATTATTTTTTGTTCAAGATTAATACCATTAATAATTTTGACAAATTTAATTAATACGCATACATGCATGTGCAATTTTTCAAAATAATTATAAAGGTAAAAGTGTAAATTTTAAAAATTTAGGAGAGGAGGAATTGTCCCCCTTTGTTATCATGTAGCTTAGGCACCGAGTAAAATTAATGAGTAGATTTATAAATTTAGCTTTAAACTCAAAACAAAATTATACTGCATATAGTAAAAAATAAATAATCATACAAGTAAAGTCACTCGTTTGATAAAAAATATTAATTCGAGTAAAAGTGAAATCGTATGTGAAAAAAAAATGATATCGAACGAGCAAGGCCCACCACTCATATGAGTTGAACAAGTAAACCTCAGTCGTTAAGCTAAATATGAACATGAACATGAACATGAACATGAGCAACAGAAAAAGAAGATGGACGGCACAGTTGGTATTGACAGAAAGCTCTTCGCTGAAGCAACTTTTGTTTTGTTCCTTAGCAAGATATATTCTTTTTCTTTTTAAAAGCAAAGCTATTTACAGAAAGCAAAGCTTTGGTACGGAAATGCCAAACAATTATGCCACACTCGTTTCACTAAGGGGGCACCACCTGCAATATATCGAAAGCTTTCTTCTTTTTCATAGATGGTAAGAGCATTTTTAACAGTACTATATATTTAGACTTTGTATAAAACATTTAAGCTTTAACGGTCTTTTAAATTTAAGTTTTCTATAAAATGAATACGTAAAATACAACTTAAGTTTATAATGTTACGTCAATTTTTTCTCTCCTCAATTTTTATAAAACTTTAAAATTTAATAATTTTTTAATACAAAACATATATTTTAATAAAAAAATATATATATATTTAAAATCTAGTTACCAAGACCAATAACTTAAAATTCGTTGTTATTATTATACTATGTACGTATATCAAAATTCATGAAAAAATAACTAAATATTGCATAAAATGACATATGTTGGTGTAAAAATCCAAAACATACATTTTTAACCATAGAGTCAAATATTTCGTAGTTTTTTATGATGGGCCGGTAAAGAGAATGACACATGACAGGAGGAAATCAGACTGAATCACAAAGAAGATTTTGGAGAGGAGGTTTGCCCTTTTTTAGGTAAGGACTAATTCACCTTCGTGAAAGAGCTCAGAGCTTGGTGGTGTTTTATAATAAAACTGTCAGCTCCAACTCCAATTACAGATAAGGTTGTTTCTCTGGCTAGCCTAATTATCAAAACAAGTACTACTTGAATCTCCCCCTTAATAAATTATCTGCTCTTTAAGTCTGTGAGCTCTGTTACGCTTATTAGAATTGTTGGATACAAACATGAAATATTGAAAATAAATTAATCTTTTGATTTTAACATATATGTCCCCTCTCTCCATTATGTATGTATTTTCATGAAAAATATGGTTGGAGAACAATTTTTTTTAAAAGTCTTCTCTAAACATACAAGTAAACTTGGGGCTTTTTAGAGTTACCCTCCTATTTATAATATGAAATTATAGTTGCCGCACTATTTTCAAAATTATTTGACTTAACCCCTTAGATTTTAACGGATATCTAACGCAGTCTAAATTTTTAACAAGTTGACCATGTTGCCATCATCTTCACCTTCCATCTCCTCCCTTTCATTTCTACACTTGTGAACCCTAATTTCCCCATCAAATTGAACCCACACCCTTTAAAATCGAAATTTGGATTCAAACATTAACATTATCCCCTTCATTTGTCTTTCTTTGAAAATCAAAATATCTAAACACTACTACAAAATTCATAAAAACATGTCCCCATTCCGCTCATATGTAATCTTCTCCAACGTTCATCCCTCTCTATCTCTATCTCGTTCTATAGTTCACCCATTAGATTGTCTATATAAATTAAATACGCACACCCTAATTATGTTTTCTCTTTTAATAATATATATGTGTGTATGTTCTTTACCCAAATCGTCTTAATCTCTCTAATAATATAGACAAACGCTATGCATAAAGAAAGTGCACGTAAGTTGAGATTGTTAGTAAATTAGGGCAGTAATCATGCATCGCATACACTAATTTACGCATTCAAACTATGATTATGCACATAAAATCGACAGATCATACCTTAATCGAGATTTGATGTCAATGAAACGAACATGGTTGATCCTTCTGTTGTTTTCTTAGCGTGAAAACAACGCCTCTAATGCACACACAAAATGAGATCTTGCTTGGTGTCTAGCGCCCTCTAGGGTTCTCTCTGCTACATTTTCTCTTTCACTACAAAGGTTCCTTTTATAAGGGAACCCTAGTGAGAACCCTAAGCAACAAACGAATGGGCCCAAGTCCAACTGGCCCGTTTTAATTCGTTTTGATCCAACTCGTTTTGGTGTGCACCCTGTAGGTTTTAACTCTTTGGCCGTACAATAAAACGTTTTATATACGAACATAAGCGGTTTCCTAGTAAAACATTACTATTTCAAAGGGTATAAAGGTCAAAAACGACACAACCTTAAATTGATATTTCACACATTAACTCCTTTTGTCAATGTATCTGATTGAACACAAGATAGGCAAGTTCATTCTTGTATAGTTCATCTTTATTTCTTGATTCTAAGTATAATTAATCAAAACAAATGACTCTCATTTGTGCATGGCCTCAAATATTATACACTTATCAAGGGGCCCAACGATATCTCTCTCAATATATGAGAGTGACAAATCCCATCTTGATCAACCACATACCTCTACATAGTTCATAGATGCTCGGTCATCATCTTTATAATTACTCGGTCAAGAGCAACGTTTGATATGCCTGAATGCTATCCCTATGTTGGTAACCATGGCACCAGGTCTGAGGATAATACGATATCACAAATGGGGAACATACTGATGACATTATTAACACTCCTCGCAGTGTCCCCAAAGCGGGTCAGTCCAAACTTTGTTCCCTAACAATATATATGTCAGCTTGATATCTCCATATCCATGACTTGTGAACATAGTCTCAGCTGACCCATACTAATCATTATATCAATGTGATCTAGGTTATTGTCATGATTAGGGAATAAACAATATTATTATTCTACTAATAATATAGACTTGATGAACGTATTAATAAATATTATTTACAAGAGATTATAAAGTAAAATAAATAAACTTTATTAATAAAAAAAGATAAGATATCCAAGTACAAATCATAATCTATGAATAGTCCTAGGACATATCTCTTTCAGAGATTTCTGTAGAACCCATTTTAAGTTCCGAGTTAAAGTTCCCACCATGCACCATTGACGAGGTCTCTAATCTGCAATTTTGAAAGCAAAACTAAACTAAAGATAACTATGTGTATTAGTGGTTATTGCAAAAGGTACGTGTGTCTTGTGCTCTTGTAGAATATGATAATAACAACGAGGGGATTTAATCAACAAGAAGAAGAATAGAGAGAAAATTAAAGACCTATCCCTGAAAGTGAATTCAATAACATATTATGGACAGAGGATCATATATATTCATAATTGAGAGTGAAATTGATGTAATATCTTTAATTTTTAGGGCACAATCAACATATAAAAAGGTAATTTAATTTGGTGGTCAATTTGGTGAACGGAGGATTTAAATGGGTTGATGGTAGGTATGGTTTAGGGAGAGAAAATTATTACGGTTTACATTAGTATATAAGTACAAAGAGTAGTTGGAGAAGAATGACAAACTAGTAAAAGAGTATTTTATTTTAATAGTTTGCAGACACCTTTAAAATTTAAAAATTAAGCCAAAAGAATATGAAAATATGAGATAACTCATAACTCATAAGGGGCACTTCCAAAAAGTCCATAGAACTAACCAACGGAAAGTTTGTCCACTTTTATTTTTCCTCAAATTTTCCCTTAACTAAAAACAATAAGGAATTGATTCGTTTTCGGTCTCTTCCCATTGACATGCTATTTTTTTTTAATATATATCTTCCCTCTTTATTTGCAAAATCACAGTTCGCATACACCCAATGAACCAAAATCGTATCTCTCTCCCTAAACCACCATGACAATCAGCATTAAAAGCTTCGAGTTGCCTTATTATTCTTACGCCCTCTACGACGTTACTTTCTTCGACGACACAATCAAAACCCTAGTCACCCACACCCCCTGCCTTGTCGACACATGGATCTCCGACATCAAGCACCTCCACCGCCAACGCCTCCACCACCTTACCGTGGGCCTCGACATTGAATGGCTCCCCAATTCCTACCGCAACCAAGTCCCCAACCCCCCGGCCACTCTACAGCTCTGTGTCGGCCGTAATTGCCTCATCTTTCAACTCCTCTTCGCCCCTGAAATCCCCCAATCCCTCAAAAACTTCCTCGCGGACAACAATAACACCTTCGTCGGCGTTGAGATCGACCCGGACGTGGAGAAGCTCCGCAATTCGTACGGGCTGGAGGTGCAGAACACCGTGGATCTTCGAGGCCTAGCCGCGGATTGGACAGGGAAGGACTGGATCGGGTCGAGGGGGTTGGTTAATATAGCGAAAGAGGTTCTGGGGAAGGATTTTGCGAAGCCGAAGAAGGTCAGTCGGAGCAATTGGGCGGCTGATTGGCTTAGCCTTGTTCAGATACAGTACGCTTGTGTCGATGCTTTTGTTTCTTTTGAAATTGGTAAGAAATTGAAAGCCTTTAAATCAAGGGCGGAACCGGCAGAAGACGGAGCGAGTTACAAGCACAGAGCAAAATTTTAAAATACCTAATAATACTATTAAAAAAATTAATATAAGTTCACCTCTTTGTTAAATTTTAGCCTATTCTTCAATCTCAGTTTCAAAAATTATAAGCCCACTAATTTATATAACTCTCTTAAATTTATATAATTCACTATATTGTTATATTTTTAAATTTCTTTTTTATAATTTTTTTATCTATTATTATTAACTCACTTTTCGAAAAGAATTCTAGAAATGCACCAAGATTTAAGGATTTGAACTCTGTGTTCGATCAACTTCAAGTATTTTCTGGTGAACTGATCATGTTTTTCGATTTGTTGATTTTGTGGAATTACGTGTTGTTGAAGTCTGTATGTACGTGTCTATTTTAACAGAAAGTGTGACCCAAGAATGTACGAATTAAGCTGCGGATGGAGCTAGCTTTTGTACGAATTTATATTTATGTAAGGTTGTCAGATCGACTATAGCTTTATCTGCCTTAATTAGTAAACAAGGCATCTTTAATTTGTTGTTTCATGAAATTGCTTTCTACAGAATTTGTTTAATTTCATGAAATTGCTTTTTAAAGAATTATTGTTTTGGCTAGAATACAGAATGTTTAAGTTACATCGGTGTACGATTAAAAAGTTTTATATCCTATGCATAACTTCTCCTTTTTTTTGAGATTCATAATTTATCGATTACATGGTTATTAGATAAGATCTTTTTATTGTATTTATCAAATATGCAACACGTGTTTATCAAGCATGTAAGGTTTAAAATCAATCAAATATGTGTAACCATTCAATCAATATGTTTGATTTTTATAAGGCTCATAATTTACTATATAACATGATTATAACATGATTATGATAAGAGACATTTACATCTTCGATTAATTTGATTTTTTGCATGCATCTTCAATATATAATAATCATCAAATTCAAGAATTAAGATTGATGGATTATGAAGTTGAGAAAAAGTCAGATGAGGACTTCTGCATCTCCGATTAATTTGAATTTTTACATGCGTCTTCAATATATAATAATTATTTAATTCAACGGTTAGATTGATGTTATTGACGGGTGTAAAGCTATTTTATTTTACACCAAGCATAATTTAAACCTTCCATGGCTATAATAGATCCCTCGTTTAATGTATATTAAAAACTAGTCATAACCTTAACAAAAAAACACACATTTTAATGTATTAATCATCCCATCGTTTATTTTTAATACCTTTTTAGGGTTGGTGGACCGTTTAATTTGGTAAACGGGAAATGAAAAGAAAAGTGCAGGAAGGTTAGTTTTACTGCGTCTTTTGTGAATTTGATTTGTAGTAAAGTATTTTCATAACTTTCCTACAACTTTCTCGTAAAAAAATTTTGTGAGAAAATATAATACATTTCGAGATAAATGTAAACACTTCACAGCAAGGGAGAACTTAATTATGCTGGGACCAAGGGTACGTGCGAGGTGTGCCCCTTGGGAATTTTTTGCCTATAGAGTGAGTAAACGGCACAAGAGATATGTATGTTACTTGCATATATAATTAAAGAAAAAATGATAAAAAAGAAAAGATGATCGGGAAATAATACTTCTTTAAAATAAATGCCAATTTTTTTAATATATTTTAAAAATAAAAATTTGTTTATCAATTGTGTTTTAAAATGAGGGGTTTGACCAAAATTATAGTCCGTGCAAATTTAACTTTGAAATTCAAAAAATTTAATGCAAATTTGTTTTGTATGATGAGTTTATATTTTTTAACAAATATATTTTTTTGTGTCGCTCATATAACCCTAAAATATCGCCAAATACACACCAATACATAGTAATGTATTATAAAATAAGGAGCGCAAACTTAACTTTGCATAAGCCAAAAAAATTATCATGTATGTTTTATTAATAAATGGGTTTTAATTTGTAACTTGTTAAAATAACTCTAAGGTATTGTCAATTAAATACTTAGACAAAGTAATCTCTTAAAAAAATATAGTGCAAACTTAATTTTACACGATATCATAAAATATTAAAATTCAAAAATCTACTACAAAACTAACGTTGCACTCCTTTTGGAATTTGGTCAAATATAAGCCTTTAATTTATAAAAATATTATTTTCTAATTCTTTTGCAAAAATATTTTTCAAATAAATCCTATTTTCCAGTATCCCACTGTCTTTGAATATAGAAAAATACTATATATTATATGATCATTTTAATTATGTTTACATGATATTAAAAAAACTAATCGTTCAATATGAGATTTTTTTTATAACTGAAACGATTTATTTTGATTTTTTTAAGTAATATAGGGTGCGTTTAGTGAGCCGGCTAAAGAAGTAGGATAGGACAAGAAGTCGAAATTAGTCGAATATGAATTATGTGGAATAAGATAAGAAAGGAATCAGTCGGATAAGGATTAAGCTAGATCGGACAGGTCACATACTAGTCAGATAAAGATTTAATAAACTTTGTATTTGATAGATTTCCGGATTATAAGTCCAGATATTATGTAACACAACTCACTTTTCTTTTAAAAATACTTGCAATTTTAATTGTTGTCCACAATTTTATTTTATTTTTGATAATGCGATTCTCCTATTCATAAGTAAATTTCGTAAAAACTCTTATGGGATAAAAGTTATATATTACATACGATATTTACGAATTAGGCATTAAGTATAATTTCAAATTCTAATGTTACTTTTATTTTTTTCATAAAATTAAAGTTTCTTATAAATAGATTCATTTAATAAAAGAAAAATAAAAATAACATATTATACAAGAAATAAATTTTATTAGTTGAGTTACTATGATTTTGGATGATCGAAAATGTTTCTTAATTAATTATATTATCTAAAGGGCGTAAAGAAAAATATCGAAATAAAAATAGAGTAATTAAAAATTTATTTTCATATTCATTTTGTTATCCTGCAACTACGGGATAAAATAATACCACCTATAGGGGTGGTATATTTTTATCATGTTCTAATGAGATAAAATGATAATTAATCCTGAGTGTAATCCAGTCCCGTATTACACCAAATGCGAGATAGGATAAATATTTCTTATCCACCCTTGTGCCTAACACATGATAAGATTTGTTTATCCTATCATTTCTAACAATAAACACTAGATATGATTAATTAATCCAATCATACTTCTAATCTCGCGCGACAAACACATCCATAAAGTATTTAATATCGTGTGGGCATGCATACTATAATAAGTTATACCACACCATTATGTACCACAAATTAGTAAGCATTTCAAGTACTTATCATATTGATCATCGTATATATAGTTAATATAATAATATTTGATGGATCATCACCCTTAACTAATACAAAAATGTATAAATTTAGAAAGGTATCCACCATAATCTGTGGTGCGATGTACCTATCATTCCGTTACTCTATATTATACTAGGGTAATGCCCGTGCCCAAGGACATTGTACGGCATAAAAAATAATATTTTATAATAATTTTGACAAAAATTATTAAGGATTTGGGAGTTAGATGAAATGGAAAAATAATATAATTAAAGACAAAAAGATAATGTTACATGAATTCCAACTTTACAAATTGTACATTTGAGTGTTACATAAAAAACATTATAATTGAAAAGGACAAAGTCAAAATTTTAATTGAAATCATAAAAGTTGGTGGCAATTACATTCTAGCAATTTATAAGAGAAAAAACATTATTTATATTTTTAGAGATATGAATTGCATTACTAATTATTGTTTATTTTAAAAATAGATATGAATTCTAAAATTTTTCGAATTCTTTTTTACTCTTGGGGGGTTAGGATAATTGAGATATGGGTAGATTTTCTAACCACATGTGCATGTTTGATTTGTAGGAGTTTTATTTTTCTTTTCTTACCACGTAGTCATATATAAGTGTACTTCTACTATAAAAATTTAAAATAAATTATTTTTAACTCAAGATTCTAAATCTTTTTTACACATGGGGGTTAAAATAGTTAAGATAGATATGGGTTTTTCTACCCCACGTGTAAGTGAACTTCATTGTCTTTTCCTTTCATGTGATCAACCACCAAATATATCAATTTATCGTTAGTATAATTTTATTTTATTTTTTTTGTTCTTCGTATTATTAATACTTCCTAAATCTGTTGTCTTTGCCAGGTTGAAATTCAAGCCATCATTCAGAGTAGTAAGTTTATCCAAAGCCAAATTACAGTTGAAATAACCCATCTTCAAGAGATGATTTACCATTATAACTCTTAAATTGTTGTTAGAATATATACATGTGTCATTATTCTTCTTCAAACCATTAGCTTTATTTGTACTTCAACAAATTTTAAAATTAACATACCTTAAGTAAAAGAGATCCATCCCCACCACTACTAAACCCATTAAATAGGAGGGTATGGCCATGGCTAGTAATTGATTAAAGTTTAAACATAAAAAAATGGAGTTCAGATAGGGGATGCACGAAAGACTTGATGTGTGTGTGTGTGTGTGTGAGAGAGAGAGAGAGAGAGAATGAGTTGAGAGGAGGACCCATAAATTTTAGGAAAAATAAAAATATCGTGTTGAAAGAAGAAAAATTATTAACCATTAGATCTTGCAGAGGTAGCTCTAGCTGTTAGAAAAAAAAATTCAGTGGTCATTTTGATAAATAATAACTATGCTCTATTTTGTATTATAGATATCTAATTGCATGAAGTTAAAAAATTTGGTTTACTTACTTTGAAATTAAAAAACTGCCAGATCCGTAATTGCATTTATTAAAATAGTAGTATTTAATATCAAATAACAATACTTGAGCCGTGTGAGCCTTACAAAATTAATATTTATTGACCACTACTCCAGGTTTCTGCACGTGTTGTTCGGCACGGTGATATATATATTTGATAATATCTCCAACTTTGGTTGTGTTTAATTATTTCTAAATGTTGCAGAAGTGCAAGACATTGTTTAATTATTTCTAAATGTTGCAGAAGTGCAAGACAGTGTGTTTGGATTAAAACTATAAATAAATATTTTACTCAATTACACAATTTCGCTAACCAAATATTTTGACTTCTTTTATATTTTGAATTACGTGACACACATGACTACAGTATATAAATTTTAACACAACTCATTAATGCAATTCAAAGTTAATGGGTTATTGGGTTAGCATGTTTTGGTCAAATTCAAGTCGGGAACTAACTAACATGTTTAATGAATAGATCGTATCGAGTTAGTATAGATAATATGATTAACCTGAAATTGACATGTTTAAACTTAGTTAGACATGTGAAACAATTCTTATTTATTTGGGTAATGATATTAGTACTGTACAAAAAATACTTTAACACTTTAATATCATCTTTAATGACTAAAAAATGTCCTAAAAAAATCATATAAAATATCACTAAAAATAATGTTAAATTGTTAGAATATTTTTGTGAATGGCTAACATCATTATCTTTATTATGTAATTTACTTTAAAATGCTTATTTGACGCACAATTTAATTATATTAATTTATTGATATCGGAAAACATAAATATTATATTAATACTTGACCAGCTGCCGCCACGCACCGCGAGCGGGGATTAGTCAAGGTACGCGAAAGCTGCCTAGATACCAAGGGAGGTAACCCTCGAATCAAAAAAATAATCATGTTAATTATAATACTATTAATTTGTATCCCGATTTACACGCAAATATATTTAGCCAACTCACATCTCTCTCTTGTTTTCCTCTCTCTCCCTTTCTTTCTCCTTATCTTTATGTGTAGCACAATCAAATTTTAAAAATTATTTTTTTTAAAAAAAATCAAGTAAAATTTTTTAGAATGAGGATCTTTAAATTCAAAACTCAACACACACATTAACTTCACATAAAATTCTTTGATTGAAAATTCAGCCATCAAAACCCAAGAAATTTACAAATTAAAGGGAGAGTTTTGTGAAGAGAATAAAATTTTAAAGAATGATTTAGAGAGAGAAAGAGAGAGGGGATATTGATGAAGATTATGAGAGAGAATTATGTTAAACATATGTCCGAACTTTAGAGAGAAAGAGTTGTGTTGTAGGTCATAGTGAAAAAAAAATTGACCTAGATAAATTCTACACCACTGAATTTGTTGGAATCACTTATAGCTGCACGATTAAAAAGTCAGTAGCCAATGTTATGATATAGATTATTATTATTATTATTATTATTATTATTATTATTATTATTATTATTATTATTATTATTATTATTATTATTATTATTATTTTCCTTTTCAGCATAGGTGAAAAAGTGAGTCAAATTATGATTATTTTTCAACTAAATATAAATTTTAGTGGAATAATATTTAGATTTAGAAATCAATTTCCTTGTATTTTTTAAGCAAACACAAAATTACTGATTATTCGTAATATGTCTGTTTCTTAAATGGATTTATATATGTAAGAATATGAATTATTTGACTTTATTTAAGAATGATTATATTCTAGTTAACTATTACGGTTCCTTTATGTAGGAATATTATGTCATTAGAAAATGACTCTTTCTTTGATTATGTATATTTATGACTTTTCCATGAAACACAATTTATAATGAATAATAATATGTATGCCAATGTTCAATTTGACTTGAAGTCAATTTTAATTTGAAATATTTTTTTAATTTGAATTTCAAAATGTAAAGTCTATAATAATTATCCTAGTTAATCTATGTTGGGCTAATTTTTAGGAGTAATTTATTTTTGAAAATAAAGTAGTCAAAAGGATAACATTAGAAAAGAACAAAAAGGAATAAAAATAATAAAAATAATTTTAAAATATAGAATATCAATTATCTATAACTTTGGGCCGAAAACTAATTATGAAAATGAGGTGAGCCAAATATCAAACAATTCAAAAATCTTGAATAAAGTAGTTTGAATATTATTTTTACACCTAAAAAAATGTCACTCATCTAAATTAAAAACGATTACACCTAAATCTCGATAATACACCACACAAATATAATCCAAATTGACCTATTGACATGTCTAGCTACATGATATTCACGCAAAGTAAAAAATGATTGAAAAAAAAAAGATTACCTACCTATGGCACGAAGTAGGTAGGAATTAACCTCGTTCTTTTTTATTCATTTTCTCACTCAAAAATTGTAACTTACCAAAATTAACTGAAATAAAAATTTACAACATTAATACAAAAATTGATTAAGACAATATTGTAAGGAACATATTGTAAACTGTTAATTCATGAATTTGAGCTTGCACATCATAAATTATGACTTTTGGATTTATTAGATAAAAACTTATTTTACCCTAAGTAATCGTAAAGAGTTTTTGAACTGGAGTTGAAAGTATAAAATAAATAAAGAAAGAAGATGAAGTAGCTTTTAATTAAGCAAAAAAAATGAAAAACTTGAACTGTATTTACGATTTTTGAAAAGTGAAAAGTGAATTTAATTTTTGTAAGAGTATTTTCAACCAATTTAAAAAAACTCATGAAAGAAATTCAAAAAATAGTCACAATGGATCTTATTTTATAGATCTCGATGAGTAGGTTTCAATTTTATTTTATTTTTTTTATCTAATTTCGATTTCTGAATTTAAAGTTATGTTGTTTTAAAAAAATTATGAGAGAGAAAATAAAGTGAAGTGAATTTTGGAAAGTGTGAAATACAATTGATTTTTTTGATAAAAATTATAAAAACTTAACCAAACACCACATTAATAATTGTTGATTAGAGAGAGAATAAATAAAATAAAAAGATGCCACCTAAGACAGTGGTCACATCAACTACCTTAATTTGTATTATAGATATATAAGGAGCATTTCTTACACGGACCAATTCTTACGGATTGGTCCAAATAAAAGCGCGTGTGTTTCACTTAAAAAGCCCTAGTCTCTCTCTCTGTAAAGAAAAGGATGTCTTTCTTCTCTCCCTTCGTTCCTTTGTTCTTTCTTCTCTCTCTTCATTCTTCTATTTCTTCTATCTTCATTCAATCCTCTCTTTCTTCTCCTCTTTTTCGATTGTATATAACATTTATTTCCATTGTCAGATTAACAAGGACCCATATAACATTTTTTTCCTATTTAACACTATTGTACTTAGATACAAGAAAAGCACCGTGTTAATTTCCATTAACAGAAATGAGCATTGAAGATGGTTGATAAACTGATTAATGTTATAAAACAATTCTGCAAAATTACAAAACTAGTTTTACTTTCCTCCTCTATTTTTCCCCCCTCAAGTTTTCACAAAATCCAAGTCCAAACAAAAAGAGATAATGGGTTTTATCAATCAACTAACAGAGTAATATAGGAAAAAATTTCCAAGAAAACAAAATCTTTGGTGAATAGATATACTACGAGAAAATGTAAGGCCTAAGCTTCTATGAAAAATTCACGTTAAAAGAAATATAATTTGAATTACAAAAACAAGACATCATTTCAGATTCTAAAAGTTTAACAGGATGAAAAAAAAAGTGTCTAATAATTGGGAACCAAAAAGATTAATTCCTCAATCAATGACAAAGCAATAAAAAAAACACTTGATATGGAATAAAAGGAGAAGAAAAGATTAAAGAAAAAAAGATACATGCATACCTAGATGATAAAGGAAATGCGAGGGGATGAAAGGGGGGTTGAAAAGAAGAAGAATAAGAAGAAGAAAAAGATTGGGGGAAATATTAATGGAGCTTGGATATTTGGTATTTTTGGATTTGCCATCAGAAAAGAGAAGAAGAAAGGGAGGATCGAATGAAGATAGAAGAAAGAGATGAGTGAAGAGAGAGAGAAGAAATATCAGAGGAACGAAGAGAAAGAAGATGGACATCCTTTTCTTTACGGAGAGAGAGAGAGAGATAGTGGGGCTTTTTGAGTGAAAAGCACGCGCCTTTATTTGGACCAATCAGCACAGATTGGTCCGTGTAAGAAATGCTCCATACATATATATATATATATATATTTTAAAACAAAAGATTGAGCAACAACACACCCTTACAATCTTCAATCGATCTAAGCCTTTTTTTCCATCATAAGAAATGCATACTGGGTTTCTATGAAACCAAACCCCACATGTTTAATTACACAGGAAACAACTGGGACGAAAAAGTTAAAGTTCAAAAAGATCAAGTAATTGACACATTTATATATTTTCGTGTTTTTTTTTTCAAATTCGAGATGTTCCTATACCATTCACCCTAACAGGTGACCAGTAGTAAATAAGCCATTGGATCACCTTCGACAGAAATAACCCAAATTTGCGGAAATGATTATTGACCGACTTGTTGATTATGAGCCTTCAATGTAAGTTGCTTCCTTGTGTGCTCTCGGAGTTTAGTGACAATTTTGGTTAAATACTAGAATTGCCCTTTGTTCAGCGTGTCACAATCTTAAGACTCTTATGTGATAGGCCTAGAAAGAGAACGAGAGTTTGTGTTTTTTAGAGGAGGCATATGATAAAATAGCCTTGAGAGTTTTTGTCATAAAGTGTATTAGTATATATATGAACTACCTAGGGTTAAGTTATATATATATATAGACTAATTGAGCCGACATTAAGTAGGCAGACCCACTGCACTCGAGTCAAGCCCATGCAATATATTAACAATTTTCAAGTGAAAGATTCAATGTTCAAATCACAACTCTTCATTCTCTTCCGAATCAAGTCTCCATCCGTTGTTATGTATTAAATGTGTAGCAAGTATCTCTAATAACTTTTTATGTAAATTCATCTATCTCACGTATCATAATTCTTTTAAGGAAAATGCATATGTATTTAAAAATATTATCGTGAGAATAGAAAATTTCTATTCAAACAAGTTTGTAATTGATTTAAGAGGGAAAAGCATAAAGAAGATTGCGAGAGATAAAAGATAAATACAAGTTAGAAAGGTAATAAGGTATAGTACAAAGGTTTGATGTTTGTGTAAAATAAATATTAGAATATAGTTAGAATGAATGAATGAATATATATTTTTTAAGAGAAGTAGAATCAAGTAAAGTAAGAGATCATATTTATGGCTCATTTGGTTCAAGATTTAAATCACTCTGGGAATGCTAAATTCCATTCTGAAACGATTTTTCCCGCGTTTGGTTCAAGTTTTAAGTCAAGAATAAATGATTCCATGAACAAACCTTTTCTCCCAAGTTTTTTCGTTTAAATCATAAGGAATAAATTATTACCAATGGGCATCTTTTTTAAAATTTTTCATGTTAGGACTAAAATAACTCTCTTCCTCGTGAATAAATAATTCTTTTTCCATCCGTGTATGAAAATATTGTTTGAAACTTTTTTTTAATTACACTGCTGCACAAAAATGAAAAAAAAAATATTTGGAACTTTTTTCTTTTCTTTTTTCCTGTTAGTAATTTTTTTTAATTACAAAAATTATAATTTTTGTAGGATAGTTATTAGCTAGGCATGTGTAATTTTTTTAATATATTATAGTAATTATCTCATTTGAAAAATTAGTAGAAGATGTTTCTCATCTTATAAAAAGAATGGTATTTTTGTAATTGATACTTTATTCCATTCATATTCCCAGTTGAAACAAATATCGGCATGACATCCTAGATGTCAGGAAAAAAACTTTCCAAGAATCAAGTATGCTCATTCCATTCTCAAAACTCGAACCAAACGAGCCCTTAGGTTTTTTTTTTCTTTTTCTTGCAGAGATAAAGTGTTCCGGCAGTTTACATGCATTTTGAATAGTTTTTTCTCAACTTAGTCAACAACATTTTTTTAATTTTTTTTTGTGTTTTTGGAAACCAGGACAAATTATTTAAATCAAAAGTAAAATTTATAAGACAACGTACCTTTTGTTCTAAAAAATTTCTTGTGGTCAAACTTTCTTAAGCCTTGTGACATGGCTGAAATTTGCCACTTGAGTGATCCCGTGGTTTGTGGTTATATTTATTATTTATTTATGGATCATATTAAGGTATATTTTAAGAGTATATATTATGCACTTATAAATAATAAAAAATTAAATTATAATATATATTAAATTAAATATAAATTTTCATGCAAATAAATATTTTTTTTATTTATAGTACGATTAACACATGCTCTAAAAACATTTGTTATCATTTTCTTTTATTTATTTAGCGCACGCCAAAAATTGTTTAGTAAATTTCGCAAATTGGTCCTTCTTACTTACCGTACAGCCGAGCCGACGACACAGCGCCCCGTCTGGCTTCTAAAATGGCATCGAGAATCTCTACCCCTCCACCGGAGATTCTAGGCAGATCCGCCACCACTAATCAAAGAGTCAGCGAAAACAGGGTACGAATGGCAGTAAAAGCCCTTCTCAAATGGAAAAAACTCCAACAATCAAACAACACCCAACTCTTCCCAGAACAAGAACAAGACGAAGATTTCATCTTCCTCCTCTTAACCCTAAAAAAGATACCCCCTAAATCCCTCTCTAACCCTCTCAAAATCCCCCTCCCTCACTCCCTTCAATCCTCACTCTCCGAACTCTGCCTCATCATCGACGACCGCCAAAAATCCAACTCCAAGTCCAAAATCACCTCCGATGCCGCCCAAAAGAAGATCAAATCTGAAGATATCCCCATCACCAAGGTTCGGTTTTCACCCCTCCATAATTAGGCCACAACTACACTGATTAATTAATTAATTAATTAATGATGCGCTATTATAGGTAGTGACACACATAATGTGGTATCAATGTACTCATTGATTGTTATCACTTCACCCGCTCACTAACGCACTGATGTCACTATCCCAATCCTGGTACCTCTAGAATTATTTAGGTCTTGATTCCATAGGGAAGAATTGAAGAAAAGGAGAGTTTAGAAAGGATTTGCAGAATGCCTCTGCACATAAGAGGGCTATACTTACTCAACTAAGCAATTCAATTGTAACTAATTTCTATCAATAGTATTTCCTATTTATTTATTTGTTTTATTAATATTGCGGATACAACAGGTTCTCAAGCTCTCGAAGCTCAAATCCGATTACAAATCATTTGAAGCGAAGAGGAAACTGTACGATTCATACCACATGTTTTTTGCTGATAGGCGACTTGTTCCCTTGCTCCCTAAGCTTTTGGGAAAGCAATTCTTCAAGAAGAAGAGGAAAGTTCCATTGCCAGTGGATTTGTTGCATATCAATTGGAAGGAGCAGATAGAGAGGGCTTGTTCCTCGGCTTTATTGTGTTTGAGTACAGGGACTTGTAGTGTGGTGAGAGTAGGAAAGGTTTCGATGGAGAGTAGTGAAATTGTGGAAAATGTCATTGCGGCCATTGATGGGGTTGTTGAGGTGGTGCCAAAGAGGTGGGCTGGTGTGAGGTCGTTTCACTTGAAGTTTTCAGAGTCATTGGCTTTGCCCATATATCAAGCATTGCCTGATATGAGTTTGAAGATTGAGGGAGTAAAGAAAACTGAGGGGGGACTAAAGAAGATATGAGTAAAGACGAAAATGTTGGCCAAAAAAAGGGATTGAAGAAGGGGAGAATTCATGATGTTCAGTATATGGATGCTGAAGATCAGGATGAAGGTGATGGTGATAATAAAAGTGAAGATGATGACATGGGTGCTGCTGAAGTAAAGAAGAGAAGGGGTGGAGACCTGGTTATGAGTGGTGAGAAAAGGGCAAAAAAATTGGGCATATTGAAGAAAGATGTTTTGGTGGTGAAGGCTAAATAGTTAGTAGAATGATGCGTTTTGAATTGCCCTTTGTGCAAGCTACTTTGAGATAGTGGCATTGGTTAGTTAGTTCGTTGCTGTTTGAACTCCTATAGCAGATTTTTTCTCAATGGTGGTTTTAATTTTGTTCTTTAGATCTTCTGGTAATAGTAAATTATCAATTTTAAAGAGTTTAAATGTTGTTTTTAATCTTGCTTTGCTAATTGACAATGGATTGAACTTCGAATCAGTGTGTTTCACTTCTCTTGGTGCTTAAGATATCCATGAGTCCTTGTGTAGAACTCAAAATTCAGTGCAATACTTGTTTAAATAGCATTGAACTGCTGCTTTATTCTTTGAAAGTTTAATATGAAAAACTATACTTGCTCCACACAATGAATGCCCAAAGTTTCTCATGGTGACTTATCATTATCAATGACTGCAGGAAGATGATTGATTTACATTACTTATCCGTCCCTGGAATGCTTGAACATTTGGGATGGTTAATTTCTGTTTTTAGATGTTTCTGCTTATACGGAGTTTGTGAGCCAATATCAATAATTGACAACTTTTCTAGCTACAAACTTGAGTACATGTGTTTAGGGCTGTAAACGAGCCAAGTGTAGCTGAAATCTACGTTGTTCAAGCTTGGTTCATAAAAGTTATCGAGCTTTAAAATGTTAATAGTTATAGCCTTATAGGCTTGGAGTATTTATGAGCTTATTGAGTTAAGCTCAATAAATTGAAGAGTTCCAAATTATGTTCAAGCTTGATTTGTTTCTCTCATGAACCAAGCCTCTAACCAAGCCAAGCTCAAGTAGTTTGGTTTGTTTTACAGCCCTAAATGTGTGTGCACTAAACAAAATGCTTAACCAATCCAAACATTTGGGTTTCATTAGGATGATTTGTTTTTGATCTATTGACTTCGTCCGAATTGGCTGTTTGAGCCTAGGCTTTTAAAGATGCTTTGATGAGAGTTAGAATTGGGCTAAGCTAAGGGTTAAGAGGGATGGAAGCATAATTTCATAAGCAGTAGTAGGATTTGTTTTTTCTGAGGTTTGAATGGAACTTATCTAAACTTCCTTAAGAAAGATTGTTTGCTGACTGGGTTTTGATGTAGAATAAATAGCGGACATGTACTTAACTACACTGGATCGTCGTAAGCCCGCCTGGCCCAAAAAGCGACGAGACTAGAATTGCGTGGGGCCTGGCTAATTTGACCCGAAACAGCCCAGAGAAATCAAGTCATTGCCTTTGGCGGTGATGCACGTCGTTTTTTGGTCAAATTCCTTCGTTTAGGCCTCTGAATCCGCACTTTTACTATTTAAGGCAAGTTTTAATGACTCAATAAGTCGAGTTTGGAAAGTCGGATTTGACTTCCGTCAAATCCCGATCCTTGACATCAACACAACACAGCAAGATCCCATGATTTATGCGATTTTCTATTTTAGGCAGTTTTTTCGAATTTGTTTCCTTTCTTACATTTGTCTCCACTTATTAGAGGATTTCATTGTAATCGTTGAAGGCAGACTATCCTTTAATAAAATTTGAGTGTTTTTTTTTATATTGTGAGGTTATATCCCTTTCATAGCTTTCTGCTACGTCAATGATCCAAGTGTTACAGAAATATTGACATCAGAAGTTGGGTTTCGGATCCTGATGGACATTGAATCCAAATATGTGATGATTATACCTAGGTTACCAGTTCTCCAGAAGTTCAATCTGTTAAATTGAGGGAGTTTCCTTGGTCTTTACTCGTTCTCTAGAAGCTCATACTATCTTCTCTGCAGAAGAGCAACTTCAAAAAGCCTTGTCTTCAAACCTTTGTGTCATGTTCTTCCTTGTATATATTGGTTAGTATTCTTGTAATAAAATCTGTTTCTTAAAAATGAAGGAATTGCGATTGCTTGCTGATCATGTTGTTTAATTTCTACATATATCATATTTATGTTCTGAATTCTTTCGTTTGCTATTTTATCATCCATGGTGAAGCAATAAAGCATAGTATCTACTTGAAATTTCAATAGGTTGTGAATTCTGCAGTATAAAAGCTTGAAGTTTCTTCCTCAAATATTAATGTTTCAATTGTTGAAATTATATTTCTACTTGTGTGTTTTGTTTTTGGGGCGTTGGTAGCACCAACTGGTCCACTAGTGGAGCATTTTCAATCACAAAAATGATGCAGCCAATAGATGTTTCGTAGCCAGAAACTGGAGGTGGTGGCGAATATGGAGCCTTTAAATGATTCTTTGCTATTGATCCGGGCTTAGCTCAAATAGTTGAAAGTGTAAATATTTACAATAATGGTGCAGCCAATAGATCTTTGTTAGCCAGAAACTGGACGTTGTGGCGAAGATGGAGCCTTTAAATGATTCTTTGCTATTGATCCGGGCTTAGCTCAAATAGTTGAAAGTGGAAATATTTACAAAAATGGTGCAGCCAGTAGATCTTTCTTAGCCAGAAACTGGAGGTTGTGGCGAAGATGGAGCCTTTAAATGATTCTTTGCTATTGATCCAGGCTTAGCTCAAATAGTTAAAAGTGGAAATATTTACAGAGGATGCTCAGGATAGCCTTGTCCCTGCCCCATCTACCTTTTCGAACCTTGCGATCTTTTTTTGTTTCTTTTCTTAGTACAAGTGATGGATAAGGATCGAGTGTTCGAGGGTGATACAGTGGATGACTCAAACCGCTGCCTTCTTAAAACTTACAAAGCATTTCAACGTACTGCACAAACCCTAATTATTTGATCCATTGAATCGATTGTATAAAGACAAATGACTCATTAACAAAGTTACAACTGAAAATAAATATTGTAACAGTGCTGTGATGATGTATGGAAAATGAAAACGTATCCTAATTTTTTCAATAGTGTGTCTGATTGCATATATTCTTCCCGTCCTATAAACTAAAATCTCCTTTTGGTTGTTCGAGCATTTAACAACACTAACTTAAGCGCATAAAACAGTCTAGAATAAAGTCAATTTTCAACTGAAAATATTTTTAACCCCAAGGGGTTGGCCTAGCGGAGGCAGGCCTGGATGTGTGGTGAGGCGCACGTCGCAGGTTTGATCCCCCGCGGGGCTAGCCATTACCCATGGAGCACGGGCCGACTCTTAAGCCGCCTTGTGCAGCGGTGGCCTGTATGGGGATTAGTCGGACCGAAGGTGCGGATACCCTGGGGCATGGCAAAAAAAAAAAAAAAAAATTGTAAATATTTTCCATTAAATAAAATAATTTGTGGTTATTTGTTGGATAGTTGAGACATCATTTGCTTTTCTTTTTAGCGTTTCTCTCTTTTCCCAGAAAACATGAAAAACCTTCTAAAGTTACGAGGATAATGTCAATGACAGGTGGCCCTGGAGGAGGGTTGGTAAAACAACCGTCGATGGCTCAAAAATTAAGTGAAGTACTAATATTTTATTTGTTTATATATATATATTGAAAAAGATTAAAAAAGAAAAAAAGCCTTTCTAACTAATAATACAAATTCCATGGAAAACCCCCCAGGTTTTCAAAGTTCAAATGGCGTATAAAGGAACGACATATTCAACTTTTTTTCATTCTTTCTTCCTCTATTCAATCTTGAATATTCTCAAATTATAAGAGAGTTAAAGGGGTATCAATATTTTTTTTCGTTCATTCATATTGATTTCAAAACAATAAAAGAGAATCATAAATCTAATTTTAGTATTTTTTTGCAGGTTATTTGCAATTGTAATGCGTTTTTGGTAGCATATAAACTCTTTTTATTGAAGTTAAAAGAATTTACTTTTTTAATATAAAAAAATTACTATACTTATTTATAAGATAGCACCATTTAAAATTTTGCCCAACATAAAAAATAGCCGAAACCACCCTGATGTTAATTAATCAAAATGTTTTTCATTTTTTCGTTTTGCAAAATCAATCCCTCCCACAGCCACATTTACAAGTACATGCACATCCTTAGTTTAAGACGAGGAAACATTTTTCCTTCTTCTTTTTTTTTTTTAACACAGGGCGGTGTTTGGATCAATTTTTGCGTATGTCGACTAATTCTATTTCGCTGCTTAGATCATACTCGCTGCTGGCTAGAGAATATTTTTGCAACCACCGAAATTTGACATAAAGAGCTTCCAATCGATCCCAAACAAAAAATATTATGTCTTTAAATGCTCAATCACGTAATTTTCTGTCAAAATAACTTTTGCTTGTCACAATAAATGTAAAAATAAAAGCAAAAGGTTAGTTAATGCATCTACATGTGGATGATCACAGGTCAAGTACCATGTATATTGTATCCTCCTCCCATCCTTTTGTACTTGGCTTAAAAATAGTCTTTCGTTTCTTCAAAATACTTACATTATTAAATGTGGTACTTGTAGCTCATAACACTCGAATTATAACTACTAAGTACTGAAAAGCTTGTAGAAAAATATACTATTTCCATTTTAAATTAAAACTTTATCATTTGTTATTATAATTTTTATTTTTGAAATGTTCTAAATTAAAAGTTTCCTTCTTTTCTAAAACTTTATCAACACATTAAAACTTAAGTTTTATTCTAAAATATAAATTATAATGAATTAGTGTATTGGATGAGAAAGAAATGTTAAATCTAGAATCTTAATTAAGGGGAGAGAAAGAAAAAGGTACTTATTGAGTAGAACAAATAGCTGTGTGGACCCAAATTGAAGCCCATATTATATTCTCCCCTGGGCCGTACACGACTACTGGTCCCAATAGACCGACCGTGAGTCAAAACGAGCTCATCATTCCACAGTGTCCGCATTAATTTGGGCCCTTCAACTTCAAAACTCCCCATATTAATTAAAAACTTCAAAAATACCAAATGAATTCATGGTACTCATTTCAACACTTTCTTTGCCTTTTTTTTTTTTAAAAATAAAATAAAATATAGTCATTTTTATAATAAAAATAATATTTATTGAATGATATACATTCAAAGAAACAAATAAACATATTTTTCAACGTCATTCTTCAAATTCTTAATTCATATATTTATATTCGTAAAAGAAAAGAAAAGAAAAGAAAAGAAAAGGAGGCCACACCTAGTCTTTCACTTCGCCACAGTTTTTAGAAAAACAAAAATGAAAAGAGCAGCGCGGGGGCGTATTTTAGAGAGAGAACATCGAAGGGCGTTTATAATATACTCAAGGTGCGCATAACACACTCCGCCTCCCTCCTCGTGATTCGCGCAATCCAAAACCCCTACTTAAACCCACAGTCACACAGTAGAGAGAGAGATAGAGAGAGAGAGTATTTGGCCTCTTTCGCTCTGTTCTTAAAGCTTTTTAACAGAGTGAAAGACTTACAAAAACCTGTTTTTTTGAATATACCTTCTTCTGTATATATATATATATAAAGCAACGAAGCTAGGGTTTAAAATGTCCCTTGCGCATCTTGCTCAGGCTCAGGACAGTGGCATTGCTTCCTTTAAGATGCTTTCTCTCCCCCAAGGTAGCACAAAAGCCTCTCTAATCTCATATCACTCTTTCTATTGGTTTTCTTTTGATCAAAAGTTTTTGTGTCTGTTGTGTTGGCGATTTGTTTATGTATTTGTTCGTGATGCCTTTTACTTCTTACTCTAGCATTTATGATGGTGCGTGATGTGTTTGTATTTTATAATGGTGCGTAATGTGTTGGTATTAGATGCGTTTGGAATTTGATTAAATGTTGATGCAAGGTATACGGATTAAAAAGGTGATGTTTTTCTAGAGAGTATCCTTAGTTAGAATAGAGCTATATAACATGGAGGATGAACTAGGGCTTTCTGATATGGTCATGTGTATGGTTTTAGTTGCCCGTTTTGTTTGGATTAATGAGTAGAGAGTTTCTAATAGAGTAGTTCCAGATAGACTCAATATTGGGGAGTAGTGACTCAAAGGATGTGGCATAAGTGCATTGGTTCGTTGGTGAGGTCTGCACTCTTATCACTTTGGCGCTTTTTTAAGTCCCAATCCCAAGTCCCTCTAGAATTATTATGTATAACAACGGGGGTAGGTACATAATTTTAAGTAAGGTAATAGTTGTAGCAAATAACCGTAATTTTAAGTAAGGTAATAGTTGTAGCAAATAACCGACTGTTAATTTTCTTTCCCAGTAAATGTTGTGATATTAACTATAGTGACCAACTACTTTGCAATCTTTAAGCCTTTCCATTATTCAATTTTGTTTGGTTGTTGTAATAGTTGAATTACTGTAATTAGGAATTTGTTGTCCGGTTTGCTTGGGCTTTTTTTGGTTTCTTGGGTTATCGAGGCAAACGCTTGTGGACAACTAGAGTGGTCCTTAGATTGGTAACAGAAATGGGAATATGGGGATGCAAGCCCCTCTGTTTTTGATGTGGTCCTTATGAGAGAGAGGGAGGGAGGGAAGGAGAGAAAGAGACACTGGGGCCATTGAATTAATCTATGGTCCACACCGAGAAGCGTGTCATCAGATTTACTTTCTTATTTGGTACTTGCAAAAGTGAAACTGTTGGTTTAAATGATATCTTTTATTAGCTTGCTCAGCATTTTTTCTCTACAAAACAAATAATAATTGAACTGCTCAGATGCAGTTTAAAATTAAAATGATTTTGGTTTGGACAGAATATAGTACCACACATACAATGGGATGTTGATTCATATTATTAGGTACAGGCTTTAAGTAGTTGAGTGTTATTTTTGAGACTTTGAAGTTGAACTGATGATTTTTGTCTAATTACCTAATGTTCCTTCATATTATTGTACATAAGAGGATTAAGATAGAGTTGTCTAATAAAGAGGCTGCATTTAGAAATTGCATAGATTAATTTCCTTTCTATTTCAAACCCACAAGACTTCTTTGGAGTAAGGTATTCAGGGAGTTGGAGATGGTGGGAAGTTTTCTAAGAAGTTGGTACGAGTGTCATGGAGATGCATGGTCTTCACCTTGGGTGGGTATTGGAGGGAATTAATTTAGAACTTTTGACAATGAAGTGGAGAAGCTAAAGACTTCGGAAAGATTTGAACTTTTCGCATTTGCATTGACATTGGCAGTGGCATCGACGTCAAAATCTTAAATTGGAGAGGGATCATTTCCTACTTTGGGTGCAATTGTTTCACTCTTGTTCTCTTGACTTTTCTTCCATTTCTATTTTCCAGATTCTTCTTCCTGGAATTCTTTTTCGGTGGTCTACCAATCTTACTTTCTGCTCTCCTTTATTTTGTTAAAATTATTCTAGTTCTTGGTTAAAAGAATGCCAAATTGCCAATCATTTCTGAAATATGGGGGTATATTTATGTACGCCTGTGTAAGAGTGGGTATTTCAGTAGAAGAGAAATGTAGGTGGTTAAAGCTATTCTATTAAATATTTAAACATCTTATTGAAAAACTAAAGGAAGAAAGGAATAGACAAATCTGGAAACATTCCAAAAGGCCAAAAGTAGAAAATTATAAGAAAACAACATAAAGAAAGTTCGTGAGAGACAGGGATAGATGCACAGATACATTGACCAAACAACGGAAAGACTATGTACATTGAAAATTAGCGTCTTGTTTTTATTATATGTTAGTTCATGATATAAACTCTATTGAACCTTTAATTCTGTTTCAGCCGTTGAAGGAAAGCTCTTTGAAGAGAACAAAGATGGTAGGGGGAACTTAGTTGAGAATCAGAGGATAGACGGGTCTCTGTTTCTATGTATCTTGTTGGAGTATTCTACAGAATTAGTTTATCTAGGGAGATTTAGGACTCATAATTGAAAGGCATGGTTTTGGCCAAAAGCTTGGTTGTCTATCTTTTTTTTAATCAGTTCCGATTTTGGATGGGGAAAGAGAATACTTTATTTAAAAGGTAAAAAAATAATAATAGGAGTCGATAGTTGACAAGGAAAACAGCTAATTAACGTTGAGGTGAGTCATGGCTCATGACAAGTCCAACTTGTTCTCTTTCCTTTTATAGATACGGGCAATAGTGTCAAAACAGTTAGTATTGAAACCAAGTCAATTTGATACTAAGTAAGAGGGGTTTATGTGTTGGAAGCCTAGTGTAAAAAAAAAAAAAATTCCTTGCCGGTGAGTGGTTTCAGTGCTTCCTTCATGACCAAATTCCCATGGCATAAGTTGCTTATAGTAGGTAATGTCCTCAGATGAATGGGTGGGATGTACTGGGAATATTGGTGTTGATGCTATTAACCCAGGTCCATTGAAATCGTCTCGAAAGTAGTTCTTCCATTTTAACTTGTCTTTTGGGAAGATCTTTGGGTTGGAGATACTTGTCCAGTACTTGGCCTTGGTTGAATTGTCTTTCCTTGCACTATATGATGTTCTCAACTTCTCATCATTGGATTCAAGGATTTAGGGTTTAGGGTCAATTGTTTGGGATGCTAGAAGGGCTTTGAGTCAAATTTCTTTTCATAGTCTTAAGGATGGGATGGAGTCTGGTTTTTTAACAGGCTTGTGAGGTCATTGTAGTCAAAGTTGTACCTAGGTGTAAGAATCCATGAGGTATTAATGTATTATGAAACTTTCTCAGTAGATAAAACAGTGTAGAATTTTATTTTTTTGCTGTAAACAGAAGAGGCAAGAAGACAGAAACATGCAGTATTGTAGTAATCTCAAATCAATTTATATACTGAATTCAATTTTCTTTCTTTGCTTGTGGGGTTGTGTTTGAATTATTAAGGTGTTTTTCTTGTTATTGACTACTTGAAATGTCGGATAACTTCTGCTGGTAAACTTATTTAAATTCTTGAATATAATGTGTGTTAGTTGCTTTTTTATATGATTCTCTTCCTCAAGGAAAACAATTGTTTGAGTTTAATAGCAACAAGAAATTCGATCCTGACATTGTAGAAGTTATGCAGAAAAGAAAGAATGTGTTAATGGGATTTTGTTATTTTTCTGTCTTTATTGACTTTTTCTTTGATTTGTCTCATTAAATCCATTACAGCTGGACGACCATGGTTACCTTATCCATTGATTTTGTTACTAAATAGGGTATAACATGGAATTCATACAAATCTATAACTGTGGCATCCTTTTGGATATCTACTTTTGCCCAATTTAAAAGAGCATCAGCCATTTATTCTCTTAGAACTGGAAAGCGCAATTGAGTTGTTCATTCAGGATATCAGTTTCTATCAAAAGAAGAGCATTCAACATCATCTTCATCGAAAGCTGAAGTTTGTTGTTGCATATATTGCAAATTGCAATCCGTCTTGTTTTATTACTTTTAGTAAATTGTCCCCTATCAAATAAATAAAATAAAAAGAAGACATAATTCAGTAAAAAATAGAAAACCAATGCTTCCATTAGAGACCATGTACCATTTAACCACCACTGCATTCCTCTCGTGTAACTGGCATTACATGCATTGCATGTGCACCGACAAGTATTTTCCTATTCATGTTAAGAAACTAAATTCTAATCAAAAAAGGTAAACAGGTAAAATTTTATTACCTTACCCAAACTGCGATTCCTGATTCTAATAAAACGGGTAGTACTTGACACAAGAAATGACATAATAAAAAACCCTAAAGGCGGCCCTAGGGGCTGCCGCCCCTTTTTCTGTCATTACCTTGTTCCATGTATCCACCATTTGCATATTATTTCCCCTTCTGCAGAGAAGGTGGTTTGAGCTTTACGTTAAACAACGGTACTAGCTATTGTATGCAGATCTTTGCCTTTTCAATTCTGCTTTTTATTAATTTGAATCAATGCAGAGCCATTTTGTACATAAACCTTATATTGATTTAACATTTACCTGAATTTCTATAATTGCAGATCCAGAAATAGCAGTGGAGCACCAGGAATTTTGCATTGCTCGGCATTCGCGCATCTGTCCCCTGCTTTGGAAAATGTGAACTGCTAAGGGTCATCAAGAGGGAGTGGGGAATGAAGCCATCGGTCCGCAGATCATAATCTGTGTTCATTTCTTGTATCATATTTTGCCATTTTCCAGTAATAGGGATTCACAGATGTAGTAATTATTGGGCAGTATTTTGTTATTTTTGGGTAAAATTTTCACATCTATAGTGCTTGATATGAGTTTTGTGTCTGTATCCATTACTAGACTAGGATTCACCTCTCATTTTTCCTTGTGAGTTCATGTTGAGTTCTACAGCTGGAAATAAGAGGTATTAATTGCATCCTACTTTTATTGGATTCGAAATATCTGCTCCGTTCGTTTGATAGGCCATCTTGGATCTGAACATTTTGAGAAGAAAAAAAAACCCATCAATCATTGAAAGTTTGATGTTTTTTGATACTAAAAATTCATATTTTGGACGTTAGTTTTTAAAATGCAGTTCAGCTGTGTTTGCATTGCAAATTTGTGAAAGGATTTGAATTTCTTGTTTTTGTTTGGATCAATGGAAATTGTCTTTTAATTTAAAAAGTAGTAAGGAAGTGAACGGTATGTTCTGAATTTGCCCAAAATAATTGTTTCTGGCTGGAACTCATGTTTTTGATGTTCTTTGCAAGAAAATAAAAATAAATTGTTTGAATGTTGTGTTTTACTTGGATGTTCAGAGCTGTTCTATTATTTGAATGTTGACGTTATGTCATTCTTCATTTTAATTCATCAGTTTGCAAGTACCATATATCCACAACCACAAAATGCTACCATTTCAACTAGTAATGTGCACGTTCCAAATCCGAACCTCGGTTCAATCTTTGGAACATATTCTGGGATAGGACTGATGTTATTGATTAGGAAATATTAGGTATTCTACTTTATTTATTTCGTTCATGTACTATATCATTTTTGTCCTGTACTCAAGCCCATTATATTTATATTTACTAGAGTTCTACCCGTGCGATGCACGGGTGAATTGAACAAAATCCTATTTAGTTTAACAGAAAAATAAACGGTATAAAAATATAATATTTTTTATGATAATAAGGACCACAATTGAAAAACTAATAAGATCTCAAACTTAATAGCATTCCTAATGTTTAGGGTTTATTGATGTGATGTTTTTGTAAAAATTCAATCTACTTCTTTGGTCTTTAAAATGAAGGCTACTATGCCAAAATTTACAACAAAGATAGTGAACGTGATGAAAGTAGAAAGGTTATACAAATCTCATTGTGGTCCAATAATTCTGTCTTAGGTAGTCAAATTAGTCCTTTTCACTCTTCTCTTTTTTTTTTCTTATTTCAATGTATTGCTCTATAATTATTTGCTCACTACAGCCAATCAAAAGTATTGCACATATCTAAGATATATTGTTTAAATTGTATGTGACAGGTTGAGAATGAATGCACATGTGGTATAACATAATTTTTTTTTGAAGGATACTATAACTTTTATTAGATTTAAATTTTTATAAGGTTTTGACAGTTGATGAACTATTTCTTTTTTATCTATTTGTTTGGGAATTAAAGATGCAAGTTCTTCAAATGAATTACAATAATGATACTACAAAAGATATCATAAAGACTACCATAAAGTACTTTGAAGAGAATGCTGATGCTATGAAGATACAAACTTTCGAAAGAAAATAATCAAAAGTAGTTATCCTTTCTCAATAATCAAATGATATGATTGGCTCACTTTTCACTCCCATTCAAATTGTCCATAAAACATAATTAGTTATTTACAATTTTTAGTTAGAGGAATAAAATAATAATAGTGAAAACTTATATTGTTTAACTTTAACAACCACTCAAATAGATAATAATTTCTCATGACTAACGTGAGCAAAATAGAAGTAGAAATACAAAGAAAGAAAAGAGAAGTACTTGATAATGGCGGATGTAGAATAGGCATGGAGAAGTAAAAATCAATTCTCATTTATAAAATTATACCATTAAACTTATCTAGAAATTGAAGATGTTTAATTTAACAGGAGAAGATGTGGTGATGAGAATCTAGAACAAAATGTGAAAAGACAACTAAAAAGTGTTCATTTAACACAAAAAGCAATAAGTTATTTACTAAGAAAGTATTAAATATAAAGGTACTTGTATTCAATGGCTTACAAAGAGGTCATTTTACTTTAGTAGTAATAAATGAGATATAAATACATAGTTCATAAAAAATTGACATGTGTACGTATTGTTAAAATGGGCTCCACTTTCATATAGTTTTAATAGATATTTACATATATAATATATTTTCATTTTCATTTCCCTATGTGTGTGTATATTTATGGACATATGAAATTATATTTTATTTTCACGGGTTTATAAGATTACACTAGATTTTGATATAGTGAATGGGTAAATATATAACTTGTTTATTGTCATGATATTTAATATTTTGATATAAGTAATCTTGTTTGGGATATACCAGAAAAAAATAGTGCATTGAGGCCAATTTTTTTTTTATTATTATTTTTTTAAATGTTGTCAAGAAAATTATTGATTTTGTTAGAAATTTATTCATAAATTTTAAGTTCACCTCTCTCACGAAACCTGGATCCACCCTTGGCCACCAAATCAACCGCTCCACCCTCCTGTGCTCGCAATCCACGTTTACCTCACGTAATAGATGAACTGTGAGTTTTCTATTTGCTGTCTCAAATATATTCAATAAGTTGTGTTATAGTGTGTTAGAGATCGAGAGCTTGGTAAAAAAAAAATTCAATTGAGAGTAGCAATAGATTAACAAGGCTGCCTCCAAGTCGACAATTTGCTAGTTATTTATTACACACTACATATGAGCCAAATCAGTGTTAGTATAAACAAAAAAAAAAAGTGCTCAGGCCATCACTATTCACTAACAAAAAATGAGAGCCAAACTTACTTAAGAGTATATCCAGTGAAAATACATACACAAGTTAGGATTTTAAACCAGAGTTAGGAATTAATCACAGGATTTACACCATCATTAGAATTTTAAAATAAGGTTTAAACGAATCAGTAATGAAAGTAATATTGTGGTTATTATTATTTTATAGTTGCAACCATGAGAATGGAGACGAAGTGGAAGTAACCGAATGGGTGGGAGCGTGGTGAGGGTGGTGGAGGAGGGGTCAAGGTGGACGTAGCCTAGGTGATGAAGAAAGGGAAGGAAAGTAAGTGGAGTGCTCAATGAGAGTGTTACTGAGTAAAAAATATTAGTTAGTGAAATATAATTGAAGGCGCATAACTATATAAAATGTGAGTGGTAAATAGCACCCACCATAATTTTTGTGTACTTTCTTCGAGTAAAGGTTAAAATGACCATTCACTAAAATTCACTGATGCAATAAAAGTTGTGAGTCCCTATTATATTAATGGGTCAATAAATTAGAATAAAAGATTATATTAACCTCACTTTAAACTCTGGCACGACCTGCAATAATTTATCTTAATGAAACACTGGCTTGACTTCACACAGATCAAAATTAGCAAAAAAAAAAAAAAGAAAAAAACGCAACATTAAAAAATGGAAGAGAGAAAACTATTTACAATTTATGTGATTTGCTAGCATGAAATATTCGAGACCATATCAAATTTAAAATTGTAATGATTTTCAAGTTTAGTTTGCCATTTTAATCTATGTGGTTATATTCTAATTTTAAGGACGGTGTTATTTACATCCGCATATTTTTCACAAACACCCATTCTCACAAACACTCTTAAGGTAAATTTTTAATCACTAACATTCCTCTAAGACTCGCCTAATAAGAGGTGAGTGCAATCACACACAGTCGCCCCACTTGGAAAGAGTTTGTTTGTAAGAACACGCCTAACATGAAACAATATATTACTGGAGTGTTTTTCAAATAAGGCTCGCATAATAAGAGGTGAATACACTTATATAAATTTAGTTCACGTGAGGAGCGTGTGTTGCTACTCACGTAACCTCAGGCAATGGAGGGAGAATTTGTGATAAATAAGGGGGGATTAAAATGTGTTTTTTGTTAAATTTTGGAAGGGAGTGTTTGTGACATATTTGGGGGTGTAAATAACACCACCCAATTTTAATGTGAATCTTATTAGGCATATAAGAGAAATAAAAGAAATTAATTATTTTATTTCAAAATTTGATATAAAATGTTAGTCATTATTTTAATATATTTTGCATTATTTTGTTAAACTTATCGTATTACAATTTGTATTATGATTCATTTCAATTAAAAGATTATGTTAAGTCAAACATGAGACGATGTGCCTATAATTGTATAGAAAAACAGATATAAATATTATCTCAATTTGAAAAATCCGGTAGGATAAAGATATAAATAGTTGAACGTATTATTCGAAAGAATTTTACAAGAATTTGAATTGTAAATTTAAAAAATAATAAAAATATTAAATAGCTTCATATCCCTTCTTTTTTTTAATATCAATTTGGATCCACGTATAAAGCCACGTCAGCATTCGACAAGATAAATTAACGGAGGTAGTATCAGGGTATCAATTATATTACTTCAGGGTTTAACATGAAACTTCTGAAACTTTAGGAATATGAATAAGATTTGGTCAAACTTTGGGGTTTATTACGTATATTTCCCTATTGAAATTGAAATTGAAATATATATCCGACACGACGGACCAAAAGTGCTTTTGAGCTGAGGCCGGCACCGCTGCAACTTCTCCTCCCCCACCGGCACACCTCCGCCGTCGTGCCCAACACAAAATATCAAGGAGGACAAAGACACTCACAACTTCACTCTCCCCTAGAAACAATCATGAACACCGCTGCTACTGCATACTCTTCTTCATCCACTTACTGTGCAGCTCCTTCCTCTTCCCCATTTCTCCCAATGCTAAGAAGAAGAATCACGAACACCGCCACTTCTACTACTACTAGTATCAACAACACTTCTTCATTCTCCAATGCCATATTCACCCCCAAGCCCTTATCTCTCTCATCCAATTCCCCCAGTCGATTGGTTTTCGCCGCTGCGGCAGCCAAGGGTACGAATTCGGACCCTAGCAAGAAGAATAAGAAGAAGGAAGAGGTAATTATCCAAGAGGAAACAGAAGAAGTAGAAGAAGAGGAAGATTTGCCTTGGATACAGGAGAAGGCATTGGATTTGGTGGAGTTCACTGGCTCAGTTACCCATGCCCTTCCTGGCCCTAGGGTTGGCCAGACCTCCTTTCCTTGGGTTCTCGCCCTTCCTTTGGCTTATGTTGGTGTATCATTCGTAATCGCGTTTGTTAAGACTGTTAGAAAGTTCAACTCTCCTAAAGAGAAACGCCGCAAATTGGTAAAATTCTCCTTCTCAATCTCTCTGTTTTTTGTTGTTGTTTTCAATTTTCTCACATTGTTGTATTCAACTTCAACATGGTGTTCAAAGATGTTTCAGTCTCCTGTATTTCGTCCGGCAGTAATCCTAGAGAAACATATACAGCTGGCATACCTAATGTACCAATAATCCTAGAGGGACATATATTGCTAACATAAAACTGTGACATATCTAATGTGTTTACAATGTATTGGCGGTTAGAAAGGTGGAGCATATATAATACTGTTTATCAGAGTTCATTATAGCCAACTAGTAATCACCGGATTTTATATGTCATTGATTAATGTTAAATAAATATGTCCATGTAGAAGTAGTCTTTCCTCCTGTGGTATTGATCTCGGCCGGTCCCAATTAGGGTTCTTATTGCATTCTTGTTTGTGCGTGCTGTTTGAGCTATGTTCCTACAAAATTGAACTCCTACTCTTCTCAAGCTTTTAAGTTCACTTATGGTGTACCAACTCTTTGACGAGTTTTGTTGATTTTTGCTAATTGATATACTTAAGTCGCACTGAAAAATTTATAAAACATGCTTATCTCCCTACATATGTTGTGTAATCACTAGTCACTTAGTTAATGTTTTTTACTTGTTGTTTGATGGGGGTGCCTAGAAGTGGAATATTTGGAGATGCAGTACCCATGAGAAGAGGATAGGCACTTCAATCCCAAAATTTTCTAAGCGAGTGGTTAGAGATGCTTCCTAGTATCTGGTTAGTAAAAGAAATGAGTATTGCCACACTCCTTCACGTCCTAATGATTTAATCTTACTTTCCCCCTCATTCTCACTAATCTAAGTACTAATCTTCATTTATGCATTATTTTGCTTAACCATTTAGGACCTTACTGAACTTGTTTATAGTGACTCGCTGCCTAATTGGAGGTAACTTTTGCAGGTCAATAAGAATGCTGCTCTATGCAAATCAATTGATGATTTGTTTGAAAAGGGAAGTGATGGAATACAAGAATCAGCTTTGAAGGAACTGATGCAAAAGGTCAGACGCATGCTATAATACTTCTAACTTCATTTTTCTTATTCCTGATTGATTGGCTCTGACATGTGCTTTTATGCTAAGGATTGTCTGGGTCAACCTCATCTCTCTTTTTGTGATTGCTTATTTGTTTGCTTACTGAAATTGTTTTGACTCTTTACTGTGTTATCAAGGAAACAACTGTCTAGAATATAGATCATTTTTTTGGAGGTAATGCTATTGATCAGTATAATGAAAACAAAAATCATTAATTTAGAAAAACAGACGGATGGTTCATTTTTCTTGTTGAGTCCATTGCAATCACTTGAAAATTGAGAACCTGCTGCTTGATAAAGTCTATTTTCCTTAGATATTTTCCTTTAGTGAGTCAATTTGAGAAGCACTCCTTTGGAAAACATTGATGTTAAACTTGCTCGGGGACTGGGAGAGGTTTGCTTCAAGTAAGATGATGTAATGAATGTTACATTTTTATTGTGACCTTGGATGATAAAAAAGTAATCTTTTATTTTCCTTGCGTTTTGTCAAAGCAGGCCGTATTGTAATTGGGTAGAAGAATGCCTTTTGCTCTGGGTTTATGGCTTACCATTTAGATATTCCAATTGTTTTCAGATAGAAAATTACATGTATAGGACCAGTAAAAGATATATTAGAAGCTACTAAAGATCCTTAATTTTGTTTTCTTTTTCTCTTGGGGATTTTTTTTTTCTTTTGTGGGGGTGGTGGCCGAGATAGGTGTGGGTGGGTGTTGAAGCACGTCTTTCATCACCATAACAACAGTTCTCTAGCCTTATGCTTTGACCATCCAAACATGTACCATAGTTCAAGATGGTTGGAAACGCCTTGTCATGTTCTGCTCTTCTATCAAGAATCTCGTTCTAAAATCATACAATGCATATTTCCTAGTTTTAAAAAATTATATGATCTTTAATTCTGTTCTCCTTTCTCATCATCGTTTGTGCCCCTTTCATGAATTTACTGTTTCCCTTATCTTAGTCAACATTTGTTAGGCAACTGTTAGAGTTTGATATGTGGTTTATGCATATTCAGACAGATTTTGGCATGGAGGAGATTTTGCGCAAATACATCCGTTATGCATTCAACGAAAAGCCATTTAACCCAGAATTGGTTTCAAATCTGATCCAACTAAGAAAAGCATCTAAGTTGGGTGATTCTCAAGTTGCTGAAATTCTGAACGATATATCAAGGCGGATTGTGAAAGACAAAGGTAATTCATTTACAGCTTACAAGAGGCTAATTATGAGTCATCGGACAAACTTTGAGACCAGATACACCAACTAGGAAGTAAAATCTTGGATTTATTGAAAATTTCAAACTTACGGGTTTGATTTGAATATCAGCAATTAATCCTTGTAATGAATCCCGTTTATAGTTTCGCTCAGCAAACCCTTTTTTAGGCCCAGAATGAGAAGTACTTAAATACTAAAGATATGATATATTCTTGAATGAGTTTAGCCATGTAAAGTTCTTTTTAATAGATTACAGTTTTAGTTTGTAGTATACTATTAGATGTTGACATTTTTTGCTGGTGCATTTCAGGTCCGGTTGTTATGGATATGTCAGGATATTCTGAAAAGGGTTTCAAGAGAAAACTTGCTGTGCAGGCTCTTTTCGGAAAGGTTTATTATCTATCTGAGGTAAGAGGGTACTTGAATTGTGTGTTCTTTTCAATTGTTGTATGTTGCATTTTGTTACTACATGAGTATGCAGTTCTTTCAAGCTACTCTTTCTACTAAAGATTATTTTCTAACCTGTAGATTGAATCATGGGAAATTCTCATTCATCAGTAAATAAATGTCAAAACATTGAAATAGTTGCCATGAAAAAAAAGTTGAAAAATATTTTTCAGCTAAATATCTTATGCGGGCCAGTATGAAGTTGCTAGTTAAAGGCAAATCTATCACTTGCTGTGAAGTTTCTGAATATTATTATTTATTACTGGTGGTGAACCCTAATTTTAGCCATCTTATTGCGCATAGTCTTTGTTCTTAATTTAACTTTTATCCTCGGCCTCAAATTAGGAGTCCCTATTTGATAGCATGTTTTTAAGAAAATCACTAATTTCAGCACATTCTATGGTTAAGAGTAAAACTTACTTACTATCATGGAACTTTTAGTATATTGATTATGTCCTAAAAAGAAACAAGACTTTACCTTGGGACTTCAAAAAGGGAAAGGAGGACTCCTAATTCGGGAGATGAGGTTTATAATGACCACATAGAGCTCAATCACCAAAGTCAAAGTAAAAGCTCCGTTTGATAACAACATAGAAAATGAAAATAAATTTGATTTGTGTGAGAAGTTGGAAAATAAGTTGAGACATGTGATGAGATGCTCTCCATCTCATGGTCATTTTTATGAGTAGATATCCTTCGTCATTCACTATCTTTTGTGGAAAAAATTACTTCCTCAACCCCTAAAGAATTTGTTTTTTCCATGGAAAAAGTAAGAAGATATCTCACTGCATGCCTCTACTTATTTTTCAACCTCTAGCAAATCAAGTGTTTTCTTTTCATTTTCCATGTTGTTATCAAAAGGAGCCTAAGTTTTTTCAGCTACTTGTTGCTAATTTCATTTGTTTAGTTTCAAGACTCAAATTACCATCATCAGTGCAATATATTTAGCTTAGCTTTCTATTATGTTATCTGCTATTCTGCTAGTAATGATGGTTAAGCTGATTTATCTTGTTAGTTTGAACTTACTCTTTGATTTTAAGTTATTATTTCCTATATTTTATCGTGCTGGTGATTCGGTTTTTATATTTTTACCTTTGTCAATCAGCTGCCAGAGTTCTGTTCAAAGGATAGCTCCCTAATTGTGAAGGAAATATTTGGTGTAGCAGAGTAAGCCTCTTTTTTGTACTTTCAAAGCCAAGTATCTTCAAATTTTATCTATAATGTCAAAATATTTAAAATTTTCTTCTTTATTAAAAAAATTATCAGTGAAGATGCGGAAAAGCTTAGGGTACATGCTGTTTCAGAAGGTGGGGATTTGGATTCACTAAAGAAGATGGTTGATGGTGATTCAGATTCCGAAGATTCAAGTGGTGGCTCATCCACGTCCCCCCTTGATTCACAATAAGCATTGGGTGTAGTGTTCAGTTGTAGCGAAAGGAAATTTTTATTATATTACCCCTTGAAAATGGTTTGAAAGTATACTTACATACTGTACTTTCTTTTAGCAATGTTCTTTTAAGACTGTAAAAGCTTTGAGAAAATTTTCGAGTATTTTTTTTTTTCAATTTTTGTTGAAGGAACAAGCTGTGGTTTGTTGGGTATCGCTATGCAAATGGATGTACTTTGGTGTTTTCACTGCAGAAGAACATGTTTCGGTCACAGTTGAGTGGAAATAAATTACTAGTGTCTCTATAGTCCAACTCATGAATGTTGATAATTTGTGTGGCTTAAGAGCATTTCCAAACGCTTTTGTAAAATGTAAAACATTGACATCATGCAAAGGTTTTTGAAATGATACTTTTGGATGTTCTTGGTGCAGTGTATTTGGTACAAATTGTGATTTACATTTCAAATATACACAAAGTTTACCAATCATAAATGTACAATGCACAGGAAGTGGCTTCTTTTTCATGGTGAGCAAAGTTTCAATGATTGTGCAAGCTTGTTCAATTGACAAATGGTTATTATGGACTAACAAAAAAGGGTAACATCACATTTTTTATTCTTACAAATCAGAAGCAAAAAAGGCAAAAAATAAAATACAGAATAACTAAATGAAGGACCTATCTCTTAAACAACTCGTTACCCTTTCCTTATGGAGGCATTTTTTAGATAAATCAAGATGCAAAATGCAATTGCATAAGACCTAAAATAGGATAATCTATAAGGGAATACAAGTATTGTTATGGTGATTTGAAAAAAGTGAAAAGCATAATCTTCCTAAAGCTTGGGATTCGCCTTTTGTTGTTCTACTGACCAACTAGGAAGCTTTATTTTGTGTTCTTGAGTTGGCCTTTTCTCCTTCTCGACTTCATCGTCCTCCAAAACATCCTTGGAAAATGCACCCGGGTTAGCTTTAATACAACTCTGCAAAGCCACAAACGGATGCACACAGTCTGATCCCTACAAAGGGAAAAAAAATAAAGTTATCAATGAACTCATGATATTTAGAGATATTAGAGTAGTTGCCGGTAGGTCATAGGCATGTAAAAACTATGCCAGCTTTAATGGTAGAGGGTAAAATTAAAACCTGAAACATATATATCATTGAACTTGTGGCAAGTTTATACTCCACTTCCTTTCGACAACATACCAACTTGAGTCACATTTCTAGAATCAATGTACCAAACTCCCAATAATCAAATTATTTACAGATTAGACTTCTGCTGAAAGGTGTGAAAGTTAAATAGCTCTTAATTCGGGGTGGAGTGAGTTTCTTTTGTGGCTGATTACAGAAGACTATACTCAACCCTCGAGGATCAATGAATGGGGACATTGATGACATTAAAACTATGAATATATAGACAGATATATGTAAGGATCAACTACATTGTTTATGAAATGCTTCTTAAAACCACCACTTTGAAAAATGATTACCTTTTCTTCAGCAGTGCTCTTGAGAAAACAAAGGAAAGCTTCCGAAAATGGGGTGCCGCATGGGCCCTTACGCAAGTCAGCTATGCAAGGACAGTCTAAGGCTCTCTGAGCCTTTTCGTCAATAGACTAAAGTGGAGATAACTCAATTTAATCAGGACAAAAAATATATACAAAAGATCAGTTCAAAAAAAGAACAATTTAAGACTTCAAGTGTACCAACCGCATTCTCATCTTCCTCGCCGAATGCTGCTGCTTCTGCAAATGCAAAATATCAAAGTTTATCAAATATTGCATTGATTTCTTCTACAACTTGCTTACAGCTTGGCGAAAGCTATTAGCAACAGAATATATATAATATATATATTGAGAGAAAGAGAGTACATACAAATATACAAAAAGGAAAGAAACGTCAAAATAGGGGAAAATAACCGGATTGACTATCTAATCTTATGAATGCAGACTTTGAAGTTAAGAATATACTTACAATGTGAATGGGAATCTTGTAACATTGTTTTAACTTTTAAGTTAGCATTGTCTAATGATTTCCAAAAACAAGTTTCTAATATATCTTTACTTTCTGGGAAAAAAGAATCAATATCTTCATCTTCAATGTATCCCGTACCGTGGGGACATAGATAACTGCCTGGCCTAACAGTTGGAACGGCCATGATCCCATCTTCAACTTAAACGCAGATTACTCCAATGAAAATCTCAAGATTGACCTAATTTGCATCGTTGCTGCTAATAATGAAGAAGGTGAGGGAACTACCAGAGGAGAAGAATTCAACCTAATCACTCCCCATGTTTATCGTATATTGTGCTGAATTAAAATGAATCAGCAATATAATGTATAAGTCATTTGATAATCTCTAGTTCTGTAGAATTCCACTCTATGCCTCTATCAATAAATATCTCAAAGCTACATAATGAGATGAGAACCATCAAAAGATCACATGAAATCCATTAAAGGTGTAAAGTCATCGGTCTACAATACATGCTGTGTAAGTAATAACTAATGTAAAGGCAGTACCAGATTTAATGGGTTTATCAAGAACCAAGATTTTGCTACATTTTAGTACACTGCACCAAAAACCCTAGCAAAAGTTTGGAACTAATGAGAGTGAAAAAGGGTTTATGCTTATCATTGAATTTAATCATTAAGTGCATGAAGGGAATTGTTTGACGAGATATACAAAATGTGAATTAGAAAATGAAATAACAAAACTAGTAGATAATATATACTAGTTGTAACCCATGTCAAATGCACGGTTCTAAAGTTATCTTTAATCTTAGCACACAATTCTTTTATCCCTTATACATACAAATTTATTTCAAGATTAAAAAACCGGGACCCTTTATTATGTAGATAATAAATCAGACAATATATAAATAATAAAGTGTAGAGAGAGAGAGAAAGAGACAGAGGAGAAACCAGCAATCAATGAGTCCATTGACGGTGGCTGTGAATTGTTGTTGTCAGCCGCCGCTGAAGAGTGACCGCTTTGATCATCTGCGGCAGTAACATCAGCGCTTTGGCTCTCAACTTGTCCCATTTTTCACATATATATATATATATATATGCGTGTGTATCTATGTATGTATGTATATATAGATATATTTATGTACTGCGGGAGCAATGAATTCGGGGAAGAAAAGGAAACTTCCAAGGAAAATAAGAAATCGAGGGAGATGGGAGGAAAGCCTGGAAGGAGACTTTGGCGACTCATTCGGGTCGGGTTATTCCACAGCCGTCATTGACTGGATCTTTTTAATTGTAATCTTTTTGTAAATCTAGCTTTAATTTTACAAATCTAACTTTTAAGCACGTTTGGTGTTTGTTTGTTTTTTTCATCTGACAGAAGCTGTGATTTAATAATATAACTCCTTTATTTATATAATTTTATAATTATCGCAAAAAAAAAAGATTGACACGTAACCATTATAGTTCTAACATTGGTTATTACTTTCTACTCATGTGATTTTGGGTTTTATTTTATATTTCCGGTTGCAATATCGGAATTAAGACTAAATATTTTATTTGGTTAGTTTTTGCTTTCTTTGGTAATGTTTAGTTGATATTTTGAGTTGGGTTTTTAAGTTAAATTTTTTAAATATGGTGTTAGTAAAATTTGAAAATATGTTGGAAAGTAAATTTTGTTTTTGTTTGAATTTTTTTTAACCAACTAAAAAAACTCATAAAAAAAATTCAAAAAATTCACAATGAATCTTATTTTGTAGATCTCAAGGAATATGTTTCAAATATATATATTTTTTTTATCTAATTTTGATTTTTGGATTTAAAGTTATGGTGTTTTAAAAGAATTTTTAAAAGGAGAAAGTAAAGTGAAATAAATTTTAGAAAATATAAAAGTAAAATTGATTTTAAGTTAAGTTTTTAAAATTTTGAAAAATAAAACACCCACCAAACAGGCCCTTTGTGTTTGACTTTTCACATCTACTTTTGCATAGACACAAAATAGGGACACAAATTGAAAACACACTTAAGTGGCAATCCACTTCATCTCCATTCGTTCCTCACTCCCTCTCCTTACCCTTCTTCCATCAAATAGAAGGCACCACCATCTTTAGTAGTGGTGAGTCATACTCAATCAACTTTTTTTTATAAAGGAAATTATTCCGCGGACAACATCTTCGACAACAGGACATCACATCTCCGACGCTTAACAATCTTAGCAGCAGCATTTTCAAAATGCTTCGGATGCTTTGTGTTGACCTAAAAGGCCATTAATCCTATTTTAATAATAACAATAAGTTAATCACATGTATTTAACGCGTGTATTAAATGCATCTAGCTTACATTGTTAAATAAGCATCATTGATCTCCCAAAGCTTCTCAAGGACCAAAAACCGACATTTTTATTAGGATTATCATCCTTCTATAAGAACTAGGGGTGTTGTCAGAAATCCGAAAACCGACCGACCGAACCGAACCGATCCGCTGTGATCCGAATTTATCCGAACCGAAAAAAAAACCGAAACCGAAATCAAAAACCGAAACCGACTGATTCGGTTCGGTTCGGTCCGGGTATCGGTTTCCCCGAGATTGCCCCGAAATAACCGAATGTTAAAAAAAAAAAAAAACTGCTTGCTTTAAACGGTGCCGTTTAGGATAAAAAAAGGTGAAAAAATGCAAAAACCCTACTAGTTCAATAGACAGCACTACAGCAGTTCTTTCACAGTTTCACTTCTTCTCACTTTTCTCCCATCTCTATTCTCTCTGCCGCAAGCCGCAATACCCACACCGCTTCAGATCAGCGTCTCTCTCTTTCTCATTTCTCAAGACCGCCGCCCGCCGCACAGCTCCTCACCGGCTCCCCCTCGCACAGCGCCTCACCCCCAATACCTTAAAATAAGGTTTTTTTTTCTCTAAATCTCAGATCTGCTTTTTAATATTTTTTTTCATTGTTTTCTTTAAAAAACCTTCAAATTCTCATTCTTTAGTGGCTTAGTTTATGTGTGTATATGTGTATATGTAAGTGTGTTTATATGTATATATATATTCTATGTTTTTTACACTTTTTTTTATCGTAAATTCATAATTATATGGATTATTGCTATTAATATGTTTATATAACTGTATAATACGTGTGTATAACTATATGTATGCTGTTAATTTAGGATTATTGCTGTTGATTTGTGTATGTATAGGGATATATATATATATATATATATAAGTAATCAATGAGTTTTGTCATCTAACGAGTTTTGGATTTTGTGTCATCATTATTTGCTTAGATTTATTGTATATATATATGTGTGCGCGCAAATTTGTGTTGAAGGCATATATACCAGGCTTCTCATACTTTTTTTTTGATGAATTTATTTTTTTTCTAAAGATACATATTTAAATTTTTTGATAAAATTTGGTATATGTGATATCGATGATGAATAGACTATTTTCACCTAATTAATTTCATTCAAAAATTCAATCATAAAGTGGATATATCATCAAAAATTCAATCATAAAGTGGATATATACTTTTTAAATGTAGAAATATCAAAGAATACCATGTTATCGGCAAAGGATAGAAGATAAAGAGATGCAAATGGTTGAAATTAAAGACTAAAGATGATGCCGTGTCATTATTGAATATTTTCGGGTTGTTTGTATTTTGTAGACTATTGTCATAGATTGTATTGAATGTTTGTAAACTCTTTTATGGACTTTTGAATATTTATGGATTGTTTTATGAACTTTTAAATGCTTGTTATGGATTGTTGAATATTTTTTGGATATTTTATAAGTAATTTATGCAGTTTTTTCGGTATTATTCAGTGCTGTTTTTGTGCAAGTTTAAGGTAATTTTGTGCTGTTTTTTCAGTGCAGTTTTTAAGGCAATTTTAGTGCAGTTTTTGTGCAGTTTTGGTGCTGTTTTTGTGTTGTTTTCATGCTGTTTTTTTTGCCAGTTTTATTAAGTTTCAGTGTAGGTTGTAAGGCAATTTAGTGCTGTTTTTTAATAGTGCAGTTTTTAAGGCAATTTTAGTGCAGTTTGTGTGTAGTTTGGAGCTGTTTTTTTTGCAGTTTTCAGTCCAGAATATTTTGGATATTTTATAAGTAGATTTAGTGTTTTATTTAACGCGTGTATTAAATTTTAGTGCTGTTTTTTCAGTGCTGTTTTCTAGCAATTTTAGTGCAGTTTTGGTGCTGTTTTTTGTTAATGCTGTTTTTTTTGCAGTTTTATTGCAGTTTCAGTGTAGGTCGTAAGGCAATTTGAGCGCTATTTTTCAGTGCCGTTTTTAAGGCAATTTTAGTTCAGTTTGTGTGTAGTTTTGGTGCAGTTTGGAGCTGTTTTTTTTTTGTAGTTTTACTGCAGATTATACTGTTTTTTGCATGTAGTTTTTAAGGCAATCTCGGTGATGTTTTTCTTTTTTAATGTTGTTTTTAACTAAAGTGTTATCAATATAAAACAAAACCGAATGAGACCGAACCGGACCGAAACCGAATAATTTGGGGAGGGTTTGGGTTCCATAGATAAGAAAACCGAAACCGAACCGAACCGAAACCGAACTATAAAATTTGGGGAGGGTTTGGGGTACCCCAATCTTTACCCCGACCGAAACCGAAAACACCCCTAATAAGAACTGTTCAATCCACACATGAATTTATCGCAATGCTATAAAGGATCAAAAATGGAAAGATTTGTGCATTCAAGAGAAAAAATAAAGAAACTAATCAAGCATTTTGAAGGCTCGCAAATTCATTAATTGAGTTAGTGCTTAGATTCTATATAATGTTTCTTTATTAATCAATAACAATAGCTTAAACATGTTTGTGCATTATTCGTTGATTCAAAACATACATTCTAATGAAGTTTAAAATGAACTTCCTTGTATAACAACATTTTCACAAACCGGTTTTCCAAATGATTCATAACTTATTCATACGGTTATTTTAATGTTCAAAACTAATTCCAACATGGTTAAAATCATCTTTAGTACACTCCCTAAAATTTTTGAGGTTTAAGTCCTCATTGTTAGGCAGAACCATGCAGTTGACTACATGGATCTTGATAGAGTCGACTACACTATGTAGTTGACTACGGGGTGGTTAATGGAATTTACTACACTGCCAAAATTATCCATTGGGAAGTTGGTACATGTCTTGTTTTAACACATAACTCTAGATAATAACTTCAAACGGCCATATTATTTGAGGTGCTATTTATTAGAGGTTGGTAGAGACATTTTAACACTCTTTAATCATCATACAAACTTATTATTCATCTATTTACAATGTTTAAGAATTTAAATCTTTACGTTGATCATATAATTCATCTTTGACCTAAAACTATTGATCAATCTTGATAACTCTATAGTGAACTTCATTTGTTATTTTTAAAACACTTGAGAGTTATTATACATTGGTGTGTATTATCAAACAAATCTTATTCATTCATTCATTTGTGAGAGGTTTTATCATAGTATAGCAAGAGTGAATCTTGTGAGAGTGCGGTGAGAAGAATTACACTTGTATTGAGGTTTAATTTTCACCCATAAGAAAATCATTTAATAAAACTTTTCAGGGAAATTATTCGAGCACGAATGTATGGTCTAAACAACCGAACTGCGTGAATAAAACATCTTGATTTCTTACGGTTCCATCTTTCTAAATTCAATCTCTTTATTTATCATTGTGATTTGTTTTTGAGTTTATATTTCTTGACATATTACTTTGACTTATTATTAAATGTTTATTGACTAAATATTTTTTAAATAAAAATTATTTCAAAAACCCTATTCACCCCCTCTAGGGTTATCATCCATTCATCACCGAGAACAATGTTAATCCGATGCAGAACTAGTAGCTGACTGCCACAGACTTGATCGCCGAAGAGAAATGAACTGTTCGATGTCGTGAGTTTATGGCGGTAGTGGCTGCAACTTTATCAAAGCCAATGCTTCGCAGGAAATGGGCATGGAGAGAAAGAGTGTGTGTTTTATAAAATGATGATGGAAGACGGATGGGAGAAACAATTAATGTTGCTTGCATCTTAGAAAAAGAAAAACAATTTTTTTTCTCACATGGCAATGCCAGTTAAAAGTGTCCTCAAAATTAAGTGTCCCTATAATATTAACTTTTAACTTTTAAGTTCTGTTTTTAGCTAAAACAAATAAATTTAATTATCTTTGAACATTGCATTTATTCAAATTCAATATTAAAATGTTAAAACAAACATAGTCTTGGACTTTTGGAAATAAATTGTTGGGTTTGTAAATATTTGTAAAGTAGATGTTACATTTTGCTTTATAATACATATTATGCCTTGTAAAGTAAAAGAAGATTACCAATTTGAGATAGAGGGAAACTTAATTTTAAAAAAATGTCAGATCACAAATAGTACAATAAAAATTTAACACACAAAAAAATGCATTTAATTTGTTAATAATGAAAACCAACAATTACTCACTTAAATCAATTGTAGTGTCACTATTCCCACTCTAATCTAATATTTTAAGCACACTAAAATCTATAAAAAAAAATGCTTTTAAAGATGGTGTTACAATATTATATATAAATTAGGGACTTTTTTTAAAAGAACAAATCTATTACTCTCTTTCTAACCAAAGATAACTTATTTTTAAGATTCGTTTTGATGGTGCAAATTATTAATTCAATTTACTCCGCTAACCTCGAGCTAACACGTGGTCGTCCACGTCAGCTATCGGGCCTGTTTATGTACAAGGAGCTCGGAGAAGCCCTATTATAACTTTGTAAGAAGGATAGAGCCCTTTAAATGCTGAGTACCCGCTCAAGGGTCAATTACGTACGATAAATTGTGAGGCTCGAGCTCTAGAGCTCTCTCGACGAACTCCGAAGCTCTCTCTTTCTCTCTCTCGCCCAACCACTCTACCAGAATGGTTAGCGAAGGCATGGGCGACTGTCATCTGCTTTACAGAGCGCGCTAAACTCCCCTCACCTTCATTAAATGCACACTCACCGCATTTAATGCACCAGAATTCATAGAGAAGTAAGGTCAGAGTTAGTACTGATCGAAGCATGGCCTTAGACCTGCTCTCAGAGATCTGGCCACACATCTCCTCCAGTCATACATATACAGGAGGCATTTACTTCTCCTAATAACCAAGTTATCATCAAGTTTCAATTAGGAAGAATTAGAGAGAAACAAAAGAAACAGTTTACAAATAAGCACAAAAAGACGGAGGTAGAACTCGGTACTTTGCTTCGGGGTTCCTCAGTTAGAGAGACTAAACTATCATTAGCTCAGTCATCCTCTTATTGTAAGATTAAGAAAATAGAATAGCTATAGAGACTTTTGTGAATTTGTAACACTTGTTAGTTTACTATTAATACAAAGCAAATCAAGCTCCATAGCTCCATTCCACGGGGGAGAACTAACTCGTATCTTCATACGAGGCTAACCTCCTTTTATAAATCCTTAACTCTCTTAAATTTAGCACATTTACCTTTATTGTTCCTATCATTTGTCATAACCATTTAACTGTGTAGTCTAAAATACCCTTCCCAATTTTTAGCACCAACAAGTTTGAATGACAACTTTTTAATCAATGAACAAAATGTATTTTAATTTATATGAGTAAACTATCTTAATGGCCCTTAAACTATTGGCCTAATGTCACTTTCGCGACTAAACTAAAAAACGCGCCTACTTTGGCTCTTAAACTATTAATGAATGTCACTTTAGCCCTTCCCTCTACATTTTATGTTAAGTTGGACGGAAATATGGAACATTTTTGTCATTTTTTTAAAAATAAATTTAATTATATTTTTTATTAAAAAAATATTAAAAAGTAAAATATAAAAAAAAAACTTATTCTTTTTTCAGCCCTTTTGTCAATATCTTATTATTCTCTCTCTACCACCACCACTACCACCATCACCATCTTCTTCTCGTAGTTGCCACGCCGACGTGGTGGCATTGATTGGAATGAAAACTCATTTGACTTTTCATCCTCCTCTGACGAGTTCATTAAAATCCTTTAGTTAAAGCCACAAAAGCCATGAGCTATATTGACCTGCCCGACAAAGCAGAGCCGGAAATGCTAGGCTCCAATGAGTTTTTACGCAAGTTTCACCACGCACTCCTCGAGACTCATCTCAAAGAGGGCGCACTTATCTGCCCGGAGATCGGGAGAAGATTTCTCGTTAATAATTGAAGGGGATTCCTAATATGTTACTTCACGATGATGAGGTTTCATTTTGTTTTAAGTCGTGTGGTGGTTTAGAGAATTGAAGATTTTAGGATTTTTATAAAATGAAGTGAAATTTATGCTTTATGTTAAGGGTATTTTGCAGATCTTCTTTGTTTTAGTATGGTCTTTATATATAATTTTCATTTTTATTATAAGACTCAATTTGGATAATCTTTCATTTTTATAGGGAGATTGATTTTCGATATTGTGATCTTCTCCCAGTGATTGAAATGAAGAGCTAGAGTTTAATACCTTTTGGATATGGATCTTAATATAATATGTAGATTGTAAATATATGTATACGTATATGTGATGTTTGTATGTAAGTATATGTATATATATGTGTGTGATGGTTTTTTAAAAAAACCAAACTTTTTTATTTAAAAGAGCTTTAAACCAATGTTTTTTTTTTAAAAAAATGGTTTTTTCTTAAACCAATTTAAAAAATATCTAACTAAAATATTTTCAATTGAAATGACAAAAAGGCACCTCATTCCATCCAACTTAGCGGAAAATGTGAACAGAAGGGATCAAAGTGACACTCGCTAATAATTCAAAAGCTAAAGTGGCGCGTTTTTTAGTTTAGTGGCCAAAGTGATACTGAGCTAATAGTTCAAGGGTTGTTAGGGTAGTTTACTCTTAATTTATTAAAAATAAAATATAAAGTAATTCCCAAAAAGTATCCTTATTAAAGATAAACAACAAATGCTAAAATTAAAATAATAAATGTTGGTCGGAAAACAACCCCAGAGGGGGGGTGAATAGGATTTTAAAAACTTAATGCGGAATAAAAACATTTTTAAAATATTTAAGCAAAGCAACAATATCAAAGAAATAATCAATTTTAAGTAATCAATCACAAGACAAGAAAATAAGCAATCTCAAAATGCAAGCAATAATATAGCAATAAAAAGAGAGCTTGAGTTTAGAAAGATTAAACCAATTTGAAGCTTAAGACTTTTTGTCCTCACAGTTCAGTTTCCTAAACCATATGTCCTCGTTTGGTTAGTTCCCCGAAATTTTCACTATTCAATCTTCTTCGGGTGAAAATTCAAAGCTCAATACAAATATTGCTATGCACACAACACTCACAATGTAGCTATACCCTACTACACTTTTTACAAGATATGTTATCTTGCTCTACAAATAGACAAACTCTCTTTTGAAATGAAAGAATGAATTATTTGTGGTGATACACACCAATACAATAACTCTCAAGTGTATTTGAAGATTAAAAATGAAGCTCACACTAGAGTTATCAAGATTGATCAAAATATATAGCTCAAAAGATAAAAGATTGATCAAAATGTGTTCTTGAATCTTTGTATATTTGAATATATGAATAATAAAGTATTAGAATGATTAAAGGTATGTTAAAACATGTCTAAGACCTCATATATATAGCTTGCAAATTCTATATGGCCGTTAGGGATGATTAAGAAAGGTTTTAGTTCAAAGGTATACATTTTCAAATTTTCCAACAGCTAGTTTGGACAAAAAATTTAAATTTGTTTTGATAATTTCTCCGAATCTGACCATTGGATCATGCTCAAATTTTAGTCAAAATTGCTAAGAAGATTTTGTCTAACTACTATAAAAATTTCAAAATGATCGGAGTCCGGAAAAGGCCTCCATCTTACCGTTAGATCAAAACTGTGTGAAAATTAAACGAATTTTAAATGTAAAATAAAAATATTTTTGCAATTTAACAATTTAATTCCAAATACAATTCTAATGATTTGTGAACATCAAAGATATGTTGCTAAAATACCAATTTTTATTATAGCTTAATATATGGATCATTTAAAATTAATATGAATTTATTTTGAAACTCGATATTTGTAAAATGATGTTTTTCAAATAAATTCAATTTCAAGCTTGTTTGAATCAATCTTTAAAAGATGCATGAATACGTTTGAGCTATAAAGGATTTGATCAAAAAAATAACTTTACATAAATCTTCAGCACTCACTCAATTACTGAATTAACGAGTCTTCGAATGCTTTGATTTGTTTCTCCGGATTGATCTTCATTTAAAGCTTTTTCCTTGAAACTTTTCATATAGTCTTTTGATTCATTTGTGCTTCATAATTTGCATTGAGAGATTTGATTCTTCTTTGTCTTATCTAATGATCGAATAGTGAAAGAGTGATCATCGTCATATTTTTCTTGAATTTTTCAAGTAAATGAACTATATACTTATATCAAGAAACATGTTAAGTTACACATGATTGATTTATTGTTATTATCAAAATAAGATTAAAGACCTTAGGTCAACAATAAAATTAAATGTAAATAATAAAAAACTCTAATTCAAACTAGATAACTTAAATATAAATTTCAAATTTGAAAACACAAGTAACCGAAATGTTATAAAAAAAATCAACCAAGAAGATAAGAATATTTTTAAAACGTACCAGCTAGTATAAGCTCATGTAGTCATAGTAGTGGATAAACAATCTTATGTTCAATATGTCTGATAACCAATTAATAAGGATAGGCAAGACATATTTGTGAGAATCCGCAAATGCGACCCCCGGATTCTCGTTCCCATCCTTGGGCGTCTGAAACGTCGGAACGGATCCTGTCGCTCCATTTGCTTCGATCGGTGTTGATAATTCATATCGGGTGTCATTCTATCCTATTTCTAGATGCAAGAGGGTTCGTTCAGAGTCGACAGTACGTTTTACAAGAAAACGGACAAAATGGTTTGTGTAAGAGAAAATGTTACAGATAAGTCTTTCTTTACACATTTGTCTGCAAAACTAAGATTCTATAGGGTTCGGAAACTATATTACGGTTTGGGAAGGTGTTAAGCACCCATTCCGCCCTTTCGGTCTCTAGTGGTCTTATACGTTTATTTTATGTTGAAAAACTTGGATGTTTTTACTGACAGTCTACTACTTTCCAAGTGAAAAAACCCTAATTTCTGGGAAAAAAGCGGGGAAAGGGATAAAAACCTTTGTGTTCCGAGATCTGATGTTTTTATTATTGAAAGATGTAAATACAAATGACAAAACCTTTAATTTTGAAAGAGTGTCCCGTATTATTTCCTCAGATAATGACGGTTTTCTCGTGTTGTGATTACTTTTGTAAAAGTTCGGATCTTGTGTCGGGACTAATTTAATATAGAACTAAAACTCTTTGAGGGGAGTTTTATCAGACACGTCGCAGTCTATAGAAAAGACAGGATATGTTGATTTTAATTCCTAGATAAGTCTTATCAGTCCGGGTTTTGAAAACATAATTTTATCCGGATGATAATGTACTTATACTTCTGATTTTGGAAATGATTTTATCGAGGTCTTTCGTTTTGAAAACGGTAAACTACTTTGTAACTTGGCAATAAGTTTATTCAAATAAAACGTGGACTAAACAACATGAGTAAAACAAGTACACAAATATATAATTTAAATACTATAAGAGATTTTCTTTACCTTCCCGACGAGAATAATAATAATAAGAAAGAAAGTAGAATGCGGCAGAGAGATCTCTGGCGATAATGATCTTTTTCTTCTTCAGATATTTCTGAGAATGCGATTTCAGAGACGGGACACGTCGAGTGTCGGGAATAGATTCGATAATTCTTCAAAAATAAGATTATAACAGAAAATACTTGACGAAAGACTAGAAAGTCAGATATAAGCCAATAATTCTCCAAATCCAAGCTGCTGTCTTGAATCCTTGGGGGTGTTGGCCTATTTATAGTGGTGCGAAGAGTATGTCGTGTGACACTTCCCCAAAAGGGGCATATGTCGCGCGACAAACGGCTGAAGTGATGTTTCTGACAGGCTGATTTGTCAGAGAGTGGATGGTCGGGGTCAGAGGTGTTTGTCGTGCGACAAAGGAGTGATTGTCGCGCGACATATCAGTGATTATCGCGCGACATACTGATATGTCATGCGACAATCCCACTTAAAAATAGGTTTGTTCGCCAACAAACCCTTTCGGGGTAGTTTCGGATGCTCGAGTGGGTCCCGGACTCCAAAAACAGTAGTTCTCGAAGGTTGTTGGGGTTCTTGCGGGGGTCACGAATCGGGGTGTCTACAGACTCTCTCGACTCAAGCTTTTTGCTTGCAAGGAATTGAGGCTACTGGAAGAGACCATGATTCATGGCTCCCGCAAGAACTCTAAGGAAGTGTGCGTATGCGAAAAGTGTTCGTGAGTGCCTCTAGAGAGGGCTTTGTGTTTGGTTTTGCCTCCGGAGAGGGCTTTTGTTACCTTATCGCCTCTTTCGAGGACTTTTATTTGCTCCACTTGCCTCAGATGGGAGGACTACCTTTGCTTCATTTAGCCTCAGATGAGAGGACTACCTTTTGTTCTACTTTGCGCCTCAGGTGGGAGGACTACCATTGCTACATCGTGTACCTCTCTGGGAGGGCTTTTGATCTTCTCGCCTCAGGTGGGAAGACTACCATTGCTACACTGTGCCTATCTGGGAGGGCTTTTGATCTTCTCGCCTCAGGTGGGAGGACTACCATTGCTACACTGTGCCTTTCTGGGAGGGCTTTTGATCATCTCGCCTCAAGTGGGAGGACTACCATTGCTACACTGTGCCTCTCTGGGAGGGCTTTTGATCCTCTCGCCTCAGGTGGGAGGACTACCATTGCTACACTGTGCCTCTCTGGGAGGGCTTTTGATCTTATCGCCTCAGGTGGGAGGACTACCATTGCTACATTGTGCCTCTCTGGGAGGGCTTTTGATCTTCTCGCCTCAAGTGGGAGGACTACCATTGCTACACTGTGCCTCTCTGAGAGGGCTTTTGATCTTCTCGCCTCAGGTGGGAGGACTACCATTGCTACACTGTGCCTCTCTGGAAGGGCTTTGGATCTTCTCGCCTCAGGTGAGAGGACTACCATTGCTACACTGTGCCTTTCTGGGATGGCTTTTGATCCTCTCGCCTCAGGTGGGATGATTACCATTGCTACACTGTGCCTCTCTGGGAGGGCTTTTGATCTTCTCGTCTTCAGGTGGGAGGACTACCATTGCTACACTGTGCCTCTCTGGGAGGGCTTTGGATCTTCTCGCCTCAGGTGGGAGGACTACCATTGCTATACCGTGCCTCTCTGGGAGGGCTTCGCTCTGTAAAAGGAAAAAAAATTGCCTCTAGGAGGGCTTTTGTGAGTATTTATGCCTCTGGCGAGGGCTTGTGTTGTACCCTGGTGAATTTGTTTGTTGTCTCTCTTAGACTGCTAGAGTGAGAGAGGGAAATTTAACGAAGGTAAAAAGAGCTTCTCGGGGTTTTTTCTTTTTCTGAATGTCCGTTTTCCTGTATCTTTCTGAACTTTACTCTCATGTTTTCCTCGAGTGAGGATACTTCTCGCAGAAGACAATTTTCGGATTTCTTTTGCTCTCCGTAGAGTGACGGTTCGAGGTTTTCCAAACCATCTCTTCTGTATTGTGCTGAAAAGAAAATTTATTTGAAAGTTCAATCTCTGATCTCTGTTTTCTCCTTAGTTTTCTCTTTTGGTGGGCCCATATCATTTTCTGTTTTTCGATGCCCTTATTTCTTCCTCTTTTGGGAAAGACTTTTTCTGGCCTTCTCTGTTTTTGATCATGAGTCTTTTTATCCCTTTGTCGTGATTAAGAGCCTTACTCACCCAAAACGAAAACCTGAGCCGGTTTTGGCCTAGCTGTCACTTTTGGTGTGGCTCTCCCTGTCACTCTGCATTTCTGTTTCTCTCTCTCGCTCTGGGCGCTCATGCGGGCTCTTTCTCTTTTCTACTCTTTTAATTTTTTCTTATTCCTGTCTTATCTTGATATTTTTCTCTTTCTCATTGATGGTCTTCGTCCTTCTTGGGAGATCAGAGACTACTTTAACTGTTGTTTTCCGTCCTCGCTTTTTCAGATAGATGATTTGGAAGTTCTCCTCGAATTTTCATCCTGGGTGCGCGGTTTTTAGCAATTTTTTCGAAAACTGCTTCTCTGAAGACCCCTGCAGGAGATAAAATGAGACAAAGGTCAAAAAATCAGGGGAGGGGTAAATGTGTCGACTCGACACTTCAGTGTGGGGGCTCTTTGTCGCGCGACAAACAGCTTCACTATATAAGTCCCTTGCTGAGTTCATTCCACCTCATTCTCTCATTTCTCTTTCTAGCTCTCTTTCTCTCTTCTCTCAAGCGCGGAAGTCCTGTCGCTTTCTGAATTTTTCGATTTTCTCCCTACTCTCTATATACACAGATGGATCTCGCACAGCCGGATCGACTCGAGGGTGATCAGGAGGAGGTCACTTTTACCGACGCTCAGGGTGTTCTCCGTTGCAATCCTCATCATGACGACTGGGAGGACCTTGATTGGTATGGTGAGGACGGGGTGGACTGCGGTGGGGTGGTGGTCTACCGAGACGTTACCCGGGCTGCTCCAGTTCCGGATGTTCCGTGGCTCTTGATGGAGCCTGTTTCTCACGAGATCCGTCGACGGTCTCTGGTATGTCTTCTTTTCGTGTTTTTATCTGTTTTATTATTTATGTCGTTTCCTACATGTATTTTGAACAATGTTAGTATGCATGTCTGCCTAGAAATAACGTCCGATTTGGCGAACACATACTTTTACCTGCGATACCTCTTAGGTTTTTAGAAAACTACATAATGTACCCTCATAACTCCATAACTCCATAACTCTCATAATTACACCCAAGTACCCTCAGTTTTGGAAAATTATAAAATTTACCCTTATAACCCTATAACTCTCATAATTACACCAAAGTACCCTCAGGTTTGGAAAATTACATAATTTACCCTTATAACCCTATAACTCTCATAATTACATCAAAGTACCCTCAGGTTTGGAAAATTACATAATTTACCCGTATAACCCTATATCTCTCATATTTACACCAAAGTACCCTCAGTTTTGGAAAATTACAAAATTTACCCTTATAACCCTATAACTCTCATAATTACACCAAAGTACCCTCAAATTTGGAAAATTACATAATTTACCCTTATAACCCTATAACTCTCATAATTACACCAAAGTACCATCAGGTTTAGAAAATTACATAATTTACCCGTATAATCCTATATCTCTCATATTTACACCAAAGTACCCTCAGTTTTGGTAATTTACCTACTAATAACCCTATATCTCTCATAATTACACCAAAGTACCCTCAAGTTTGGAAAATTACAATAATATAACATAATTTACCCTCTTACATAATTTACCCCTATAATCCTATATCTCTCATAATTTACACCAAAGTACCCTCAGGTTTGGAAAATTACATAATTTACCCGTATAACCCTATATCTCTCATATTTACACCAAAGTACCCTCAGTTTTAGAAAATTACATAATTTATCCCTATAACCCTACATCTCTCATAATTATACCAAAGTACCCTCAGGTTTGGAAAATTACATAATTTACCCCTATACCCTATATCTCTCATAATTACATCAAAGTACCCTCAGGTTTCTCATATTTTTGCTTTGTCTGCAGTGGGTCGGTCGAGGTTGGGGTTCTCTCAACACTATTTCCTCAGAGTGGCGACAGGCACTGGCCCTTGTCCAGGAGTTACTCCTTGCGACTCCATTTGGTTCTTTCTTCGATGCCCTCCCGGAGCGGGTATCTAGAACGGCTGTGTTGGTGTCGGCTCTGGCCTGTCATTGGTGGGACATCACTCATACCTTCCACTGGAGCTGGGGGGAGATAACGATGACCCCCCTCAATTTATTTGCTTTGACCGGGTTTCCTTAGGGGGTTCCTATACAGATCGATGTCCCCTTGCATCTGACGGCAGAGGGTATTGTTGGCGCACTAGGGTGGTGTCCTGAGCGACGGAGTTTGGGTGATATGATTTCTCGAGCTGTTTTAGTCACACGCTTGGCGACAGAGAGAGCCAGATTAGTTGCTTCAGGGGTGCCGATGACCCTCCAGGAGGCGCGTCAGTATGCCCGCGTCCTTTTCTTACTGACGTTTCATGATTTGTTCGAGACCCGTGGGGGGGACCCGACCCGACCCATCTCTGGTGGCTGCCCTATCTCCGGGATTTTAGTATTATGTTTGACTACGACTGGGGTGGTTTTATTCTTGCCGTCCTTTATGATGCTATGGACTAGGTTTCTCGCCATCTAGCCTTGAACCTCAAGGGCTTTTCTTTGCTGTGGGAGGTATATACTTGTGTCTATTATTTTTTCTTTAGTCTTTATATATTATATGTTTGTTTGTTTGCTGATATTCTTTATGTCTACTCTTCAGAGTTGGTTCGTGGCTTATACCCGTCTGGGTCATGCCCAGGTGGATCTCCTCGTTGAGAATGAGGATCAGTTCCCCTTTCTCCGTCGATTTATCGCGGGGAACTACAGGGCTCCCTATGTATACTGGACTCGGAAAACCGGAGTTGCTGCCGTCCATGACCTACTGGAGGAACATGTAAATATCTTAGTATTCTTTTTTTAAAAATAGATAAATGGTAAATAAAATATAAATAACTGAAGATAAAAATTTGTTTCTTGTTCAGATTGAGTGGGCCCCCTGGGGTGATTTGGGTCTCCACTTTGGATATGGCCGTGCTCTACTGCCTCGAGGACCAGGCGGCTTATCAGGGATGAGTACGGCCTCCACTTCTACTTGGGCGAGAGAGTTATTCGCCAGCATACACCGGCCCAGTGGTCTAGAGTTCCTTCATTCCCGCCAGTTCTGATGAGGCAGACGGGCGAGATCGATCCGGTGACGGTGCAGGCGTTGGTTGACGGACTCGATTTTCAGACATTCACCGAGGAGGGAGATTATGCTGTCTTCGCTGCCCGTTACTTGACGAGGGAGCCGAAGGGGACTCGAGGACGGGTCTTCTATGAGAGGTACCGAGCATTGGGAGGTGATCCCCACTACATACGAGGACAGACTCATTTGTCCCGAATAGTTCCCGGTAAGCTGCCGCCTGTCCCCGATCAGAGGGACAACATTTTGGACTCCGATGATGATGACCCTGAAGGAGAGAGGGACGTCCCTGCTGGTGCTGAAGGAGGCGATGATAGGCCTGAGGGAGGTGATGATAGACCTGAGGGCGGTGAGGGAGGTGGGACAGCGGCTGTTCCAGAACAACCTCCTCAGACGACGCCTAGAGAGGAGCAGCCTGCTGAGGGTTTTGAGTTCCCCACCGGTCTGTCGGTATCCCCGGGGGTAATTTTTGATGCTGCGGAGGCTGTTGAAAGAGAGGGAGCAGCCTTTTCTAAGCGATCCTCGGAGCCTGCTGACCTTGGAGTCGACTATGAGCAGTTTGGGCGGACCCCTCCTGCTGCTGCAACTACTCCTTCTAGCGGGGTCCCTCCTCTAAAAGCGACGACCGTTGTGGATCCTTCGGGTGTTCGTACTTAAGCTACACTGACTCCACTTTTGTCGGTTGTTATGGGCCCTTCGGCTCGATCCCCAGGTATCGGGGGTTCTTCTTCCCAGCCTCCTCTGTTCCCGATCCGTGAGAAGGGTGGGTCCACTTCTGTTGCTATACCGGTGGGTTTGTCTGTTCATCCGATAGACCTGCCGCCTTTTCCCCAGGATATCTCTTATGTTGGCGCCAGTCTACGTCGATATACGGTGCCTGAGTATCCTCTTCCTGAGGATACGTTCGACTACTTAGGGGGTCGCCCTGATGATGAGGTACATGCTTCCTTCCATATCCCTTCATATTCATATTTATTTATTTTAACTGTGCTGATTCTTTTTTCTTTTCTTTTACAGCGAGTGAGCGTGCGTGTAGCGGATTTGAGAGCTTGGCATTCCCAGTATCTCTACAGCTGGAACTTGCTCTATTACGTTGGTCGGGACCCCACGATATACATGCGAGACTATCAGAGGGCGATTGATGTTTTCCTGCGAGCAGACGATCCTTTGTCTTCTTCTCGTGCTCGGACGGAGTCCCGGAGGAGCACTAGTCGGACTTCTAGGCGATCTCGGTCCTCGGTTATTCGCCCCACGGCACAGGTCCAGTTGACGGGGCCTTCTCAGGCAGTAGTCCCTCCTACTCAGGGCGTCCCAGTGGTTGACCTTACTCCTGAGGAGGGCTCGGGTGATAGTGGGAACGTGTCAAAGCGCGCTCGAGTAGATTAGCTTTTCTTTCTTGCACTTTTTGTTAGTTTAAAACAGATATGTAGTTTTATAAAGTATAGACAAACATTTATTTTTAGCATTTTTTTAGTCTTTTTGGAAACTGTTTTTGTTAGATTTATAAAACTCTTATTTGTAGTGATGATGATTTTTTTATTTTCTGCTTGCGTTTGTGACAATAGTTTATTTATAACTTATATACATCTATACACAAACTTTAGGGGAGCTAGGAATCATACCGTGTGATATGGAAGTTTTTTAGGTCTCATGCAAAAGAACAAAGTAAGTACAGTGCATACAAAAGGTGGTTCTTTTAGCAAGAATGACTCTTACGTGTAAGAAAGGCAAAAAGCATGGTATAGAAAATAGGATTGTCGCGTGACAATCCCTCCTGAATATGGGTTTGTCGCGCGAAAAATAGGTACAGAGCCTTCATTTTTGCTATAAATACACCCATCTTCATTCCTTCATCCTCACACCTTTCTTAAAATGTCTTTTTATCGCACAAATTCTGATTTTTCTTATGTTGAAACCCGAGATGCTCTGATATCTTATGAGAATGGTTTGAACTTTGGTGCTTTTAGCCCTTTAGCGGGCTGGTGCCATCGTCTTGTAGATTTTTCTTTTCTGTTAGGTGCTTTGTATTTCTAGAGTCCTGCGGATCATCTTTTTCGTTTTGGACTAGATGAGCTATGTCCGACTTATGAGGAGTTTTTCTTGCTATTGCGTTCTGACGTCCGTTTCCCGATGGCAGTTTCTATAGAAGAAATTAGTCATTGAGATATGCTGATTGTCTTGTTAGCCATTTCCCAAACGGCATGTGATGGTTTTATTATCGACGGGCTTTTTGACCTTCATAAAATGGTGAGGTTCTTTCATCGCTACGAAGAGATAGCTTCTTATAGTGTGGGGCGTACTGCGGCGGCCTTGATTTATCTTGTTTCTGATATGTTACTCGTGACGGGCTCTTCTCGTGTTGATCCGACTATTCTGAGTCTGATTTACCATACTAGGAACGGGGAGTCTATAGTGCCGATCGTTCTTGCAGAGACTCTGAACCGCCTAGATGATCTTCAAAGGGGAGCCTCACCCCTTTTCAAGAGAATCCATCGTTTGCTATACATGTGGCTGTTGGAGCGTTTCCGGTCGGTGGGTTTTAACGGGGCGCTTGACAACCCGACTCACTTTTTCCGTCGTCCCCTCTTTGGTGCTTTGACCATGTCTTCCTCTGATTGGACGGTGTGGTTTTCGGAGAACTTTAGAGCTATCCGGTGGAACATTCCTTGGTGGAAGCTGAGGGCGATGGTGCTTAGTACAGGTGGTCAGAACTATTTTTTCGTCTCCGTGGGCTCTGGTTTACCTCCTTTTATCTCCCAGGACGTCTTCTTTGGCAGTTCAACGTTCCTCAGGACATTCCCATTGGTCTGAACAACTTCTTCTTTGAGTCTAAATTTGTGACCCCGCATGTTTTTTTATCGGTAGAGAGAATGTGGCGTGCTCGACTGACTCGTCGGTTCAACTATGCCCGTTTCGGTATTACCAGGCCCCTCCGGGCTGACATCATTTGTTCTCGTTGGGGGTCTTTGGAAGGGGAGCTAATTGATGATCCCTTCCAAATGGAGTGGTTCCGATTTATGGACTCCGAGCCTACAGAGGAGAGTATTGTCTTTGTGTACCATATCCTTGATGAGGCTCGAATTGACTTGGCTACCGAGGATCCTGCTTGGCCAACCCCTAGGGATTAGGTTTTTTCCTATGTTGTATCTCCTTTGTAACTTTTGGTATTCTGAACCACCTTAATAATATACGAGGGACTGTTTTATGGGAAATAAATTTCTTTACAAAGTTTAAACCGGGCCTGAAGTCACTTCTTAGGTTGCTTACGTTCTCCTTTTTGATTTTTCAAAAACACAAATTCGAGTTGGGGCTCAGGTTTACGTAGTTCTTATCTATACATGTTACATCTATTGGTAATACTTCTTCAGTCGATCCAAGTTGACTAGTGAATGCAGTAACTGTCCGTCTAAGTCAGTGAGCATAGCGGCACCCCCTGTATCAATCTCTTTGACGATGTATAGCCCTGTCCACTTTTGCCCGAACTTCCCTCTTGGGTGTCTGACTGGCTTTCAAATTTCTTTTAACACGATGTTGTTCTCATTGATACCCCGCGTCTTAACTCTCTGGTTAAATGCTCGAGCAATTCTCTTCTGATACTTTTGGTGGTGGTATGCGGCTTTCAATCTCTTTTCATCTAGTAGGGCCAGCTCGTTATAACGTGCCTGGACCCACTCTAGTTCATTGACTTATTTCTCTAGCGTTACTCTGAGAGAGAGGACCTCTAACTCAACAGGGAGGACTGCTTCCATCCTGTATGTAAGTGAAAATGGGGTGGCCCCGGTGGAGACTCTCTCGGTGGTGCGTACCCCCACAATGCATATGGTAATTTCTCGGGCCAGTCTCGACAAGTGTCGGTCATCTTGCTTATGATACTCTTCAAATTCTTGTTGGAAGCCTCTACTGCCCCATTGGTTTGCGGTCTATACGGCGAAGATCTGTGTCAGGTGATACCGTATTCTTTCATGATTGTATTGGCCTCTCATTCGAAGTGAGTGCCGTTGTCTGAGATGATCTCATATGGGACCCCATATCGGCAGATGATATTCCTCCTGATCATTCGGGCAACTTTCCTAGCGTCAAGGGTTTGGAAAGATTCGGCTTCTACCTATTTGGTGAAGTAGTCGATGGCCACTAGTATGAACTCATGCCCGTTGCTAGCTTTGGGCGAAATCTTCCCAATGACGTCGATTCCCTAGGTTGCGAAAGGCCAGAGAGCAGTCATATTGTACAACTCTTTTGGAGGAAGTTTTTGAGATTTAGCGTAGATTTGGCACTTGTGACAACGGCGTACGTGGTTAACGCAGTCGTTCTACAGGGTAGACTAGTAATATCCTTGCCTGATAATTTTACGGGAAAGTGTATGACCACTCATATGAGGCCCACAGTCGCCCCCATGTATCTGATCAATTATTTTGACAGATTCTTCTTCAGTGAGACATTGGAGATGAGCTTCATCGTAGTTCCTTTTATATAGTCTCCCGGCGCAAAAGTACGAATCTTGATGCTAATCTTCTGAGCGTAACTCGTGTTTTCTTGTCCACTTGCTCAAGATACTGATGATTTTTCAACAAGTTTCAGATGTCTTAAAACCAAGTGGTTGAGTCCCCATTCTCTTCATTCTCTACCTCAAGGGCCATGCAGTGTGCTGGTCCTGATCTTCTTTGCACTGTAAGAGTTATCTCTTCCATCCCCTCCGGGATATCGATCATAGATGCCAGGGTTGCTAGTGCGTCAGCAAAATTGTTTTGTGACCTAGGGACATAGTAAAACTCTGAATGCTCAAACCTTCCTGCGACATCCTCCAGTCGGGTGAGGTAAGGGACTAATTTCTCATCTCTGATCTTCCATTCCTTCAGAACTTGGTGGACCACTAATGCTGAATCTTCCGTACACTTGTATTCTCCTTATACCCCTTTGGAGTGCGATCTCTAATCTAATTATACAAGCTTCATATTCGGCCATGTTGTTGGTGCAGAAGAAATCTAGACGATACGATACTGGGGAGTGGGTTTGGTCTGGAGAGACTAACAGGATGCATATTCCGTTCCCGTTTCGGTTGGCGGTCCCGTCAAAGTATAATTTTCAGTCTTCATTGATCTCAACATTCATGATAGTTTCGTCTGGGAATTCGACTTCTTCTAGCATGTCCCCCAATATTGGATTATGGGCCAGGTAATCAGCTATAATCTTGCCTTTGACTGCCTTCTGGGTCATGTAGGTGATGTCAAATTCGAAGAGCAAGAATAACTATTTTGCCATACGGTTCGAGAGAGCTGGTTTCTCGAAGAGGTATTTCAACGGATCAATTCGTGATGCCAGGATGACCGGAAAAACCAGCATGTAGTGCCATAATTTATGTGTTACCCAGACGAGAGCGGTGCATGATTTTTCTAATGGCGTGTAGTTTATCTCAAATGGGGACAATTTTTTGCTAATGTAGTAGATGGCATGTTCTTTCTGTGTATTGGTCAGATGTTAGGCTAGCATGGCTCCTGCAGCTGAATCAATGACGATCAGGTATAGAATTAGTGGTAGTCCAGCCTATGGTGGGGCTAACACTGGAGGTTTAGAGAGGTAGTCTTTTATTCTATCAAAAGCTTCCTGGTACTGATCATCCCATTTTCCTGGTGAAGACTTCCTCAGGAGTTTAAAAATATGTTCGCAAGTCTGAGTAAGCTGAGAGATGAACATACTAATGTACTGCAAATTACCAAAAAATCCCCGGAATTCCTTCTCGGTACGAGGCTCAGGCATGTCTCGGATAGCTCGAACTTTGGCAGGGTCTACCTCGATTCCCTTTTTACTGATGACATAGCCTAGGAACTTTCCTTTAGTTACCCCGAACACGCATTTCTGCGGATTGAGTCTCATCTGATACTGGCGGAGCCGGTTAAAAAAGGCTTGCAAGGCTGGTACATGGCCTTCCCTCTCTTTTGACTTGATTATCATGTCGTCCACATACACCTCTACTTCTTTGTGAATCATGTCGTGAAAGATAGTTGTTGCTGCCCTCTGATATGTTGCTCCGGCATTCTTCAGTTGGAATGGCATAACGGTGTAGCAGTATGTCCCCCACGGTGTGATGAATACTATTTTCTCTTGGTGATCCAGGTGCATCTTGATCTGATTATACCCGGCGAAACCATCTACAAATGACTTCAGGGCATGGTTGGCGGTATTATCCACTATCAAATCAATGTTGGGTAATGAGAAATCGTCTTTCGGGCAAGCTTTATTGAGATCTCGGTAATCTACGCACATGCGGACTTTCCCATTTGCTTTTGGGATGGGTACAATGTTGGCTAACCATGAAGGGTACTCGATCACCCGCAAGAACCCCACATTTAGTTGTTTCATCACTTCTTCTTTCACTTTCAGGGACCATTCTGGCGTAAGTTTTCTCAACTTCTGCTTGACGGGCCTAAATTTCGGCTTGGTGTGTATCTCGTGCATGACTATCTGGCTGTTCAAGCCTGGCATATCTGCATATGACCAGGCGAAGACATCTACGTACTATTTCAGAGTTTGTGTGAATTCCTCTCTTTCTGTCTCACTTAGACTTGCCTTAATACGGACCTCTTTCCTTTCCTTTTCCGTCCCGAGATTAATTACAAGAGTGTCTCCTTCCTCGCTCTGTATACGATGCTTGTCCCGTTCAGGGTGTTCGTTTAGTCTTTCCAACTCCATATAAGCAATTACAGAATTAACATCAACAGGATAACGCAAAACAAAGTCTTCTTCTTTGATAATAGTGCTTACAGGTACAAGTTTAAAAAGTAAATCTAGGAGTGACTCCTCCCTAGCCTTACCCTCACTCTTATCTCTCACCCTTATAATTTCACTCTTTCCCCCATTTTCTTGGTAATACGGATCAACATGTATCAAGTGTACAGGGTCGTCTCTTGGTTTGTCATCCCCTAGAGCCATGATGTCGAAGAGATCTCCGATCAGTTCTTCCTCTTCATCTTTCTTGTCCTCATTTTCTTCTTTTGGACCGATTGTTAACTTGGTGGAAAAGCTGTGTATAGTGTTTTTCTTGAGAAAAAGGTCCTCTTCATAGAAGATTTCCCATCCTGGAAGGTTATCTCCATCGCTGTTTCTCCAAGGCTCCTGAAAGCCGCAAAAGGGGAAGTCCTCTCATTCCTTAACGAAAAACCCATTCAGAGAGCTAAAACTTGGATACTGATGCCCTCGGCCCATTTTCTCTTGGTTGTCCTCTTCGGTGCGTTGGTACCCCAACCCTTCTCTTTCATGCCTCGTTACCGGTTCTAAGGCCTGAAGTAACCCTGGCTGTCACATTCCCAGACTGGACCCAGGTAAATATTTTATCATTCTCAGCATATTTGTGATCTTTGTGCTGAGACCGGGAATATTATCAGGGAGTAGATACTCGATTCTCTGGGTGGTGAGAGCTTGTACTTGAGGCTCGTAAAAAAAGCCTCCCAACTATATGCCCTGGCTCCCTATGCCCAAAACAGGTAATTCCAGATCCGCCAAGGTCCTTTCAGGATCTCATTGGATGGTGATTATATTATCCTCGAACGGTATCTTGATCGTTTGGTGTAAGGAGGAGGGGACTGCTCCTATGTCATGTAGCCATGCTCTTCCCAACAGGAGGTTAAAACTGGAGGGAATGTATATGATTTGGAAGTCGGCTGGAAAGTTTCCGGGACCGACCATGAGATCTAGTTTTAGAGAGCCCAGAACGGCCCTTTTGGTGTTGTTATAGGCTTTAACAGTCACAGCTAACGGAGAAAATTTTGAGTCTAAGATACCTAGGCATCTGGCGGTCTTCAGGGGACAAACGTTTATAGTTGACCCGTTGTCGATGAGGACCTGCGGCAGGATTTTTTCTCGGGTCCGGACAGTAATATGGAGGGCCAGACTGTGTTTCCTTCCCAATGGAGAAAAGTCTTTATCTAAAAATGACAGACTTCTTTAGATTGTGAGGGACCCGATCATGTTGGGCAGTTGTTTTGGTGTGGAATCTGGTGATACGACGGCCTCATCTAGGAGTTTGATGAAAGCGGTCCTGTGAGGTTTGGAGGCAACTAGGAGGCCCCAAATGGTGATGTGTGCCTGGGTTTTCTTCAACTGTTCCAGTACCCGATCTTATCATATTTCCTTAGGAGGAGGTGATTTCTTGGCGTCCATCGGAGGTGGCTGATATACCCTTCCTGAACGGGTAATTTGTTGTATCCAAATGAATGCTGGGTCTGACCCCTCTAAGGCTTCCAATGACTCTGATTCTGCCGACCAACTGAAAGTTTTGGGGGAGGTTTCTGTCATAGAGATTGTCTCCTTGGGAAGGCCTCGGGGCTTCCATGGTTATTTCTTTTTATCTTGGGTCCATCATATCCCAGATTTTCTGGGATTGGTTTTGATTGTGAGCGGTTGTGGGATCCCCTGATTGGCATTTCCTAACCCCTGCCCGAGTAGGAAGTTCATTTTAGCCATCCATTGGTCGATTATCGGATTGAGGTCTGGGGCCACTTGAGCCTTTGGTGGCAGCACAACTGGTGACTTGTAGGCTGGGTCATCCCGGATGAGTCCCACGGGATCAAAACTTTTTTCATCAGTGGTTAAGGCGTTAATTCTCGCAGGTGGAGCATGGTTGGGAAGGGGGTTGTTGGTAACATTGGGCCCGCCGGGTGCGGGGATGGTTTCGGCTTCAATGAGGTCCTGAATACGATGGCGAAGAGCCAAGCAGCGTTCCGTGTTATGGCCCGTTGCTTGATGGTATGCACAGTTCTCATTCATTCTCCAGGTGCTGGGAATAGGGTTTGGTGGGGGCGCGGGTTGAGTGGAGTGATCAGTCCGGCCTTTCGGAGTAGTTCCAGGCTTTTAACTAGGGTAGTGGGAAAGGTGCAGAAGTTTCTCCTTTTCTTGGCCTCGGTGCTTGAAGAATCTCCTTGTGCAGGCCAACTCATCGGAGGGGCTTGTTGTGACTGTTGGAAGGGGTTTTGTTGATAGGGGTATGAGCTTAGTTGATTCACGACTGGAGTGGCTGTCTTTCTCCCAGTGTATGAGGCTTTCTTGGTATCAGTCTCTGCCTTCTTGGCCAATTCTTCCTCTACTTGTGACCCCATATTCAACAGGGCTCTGAAGTGTAGGAATACATGCTTTCCCATGCAACTCAGTACAGCTGGGATAAAATTCTTCTGTATGATCTCCAACTGCTCTTCTTCATCAGGTCGTTTGGACATTTGGGAGGCCATCTCTCTCCAGCGTGTGACGAAATTGCTGAAGCTTTCTTTCTCGCCTTGCTTGGCCATTTTCAGGTGTTTACGGGTAATTTTCAAATCCTCGTTGGACCCGTATTTGGTCATGAACTCCTTGACGATATCTCTCTAAGTTTTTGTGTGGTGTCTCTCCAAATCAAAAAACCATCTCAGGGAGGCCCCCGTGAGAGTCATGTGAAAGACTTGAGCCAATTCCGGCTCTTCATAACCGAACACTTGCATAGATCTGATGTATGATTGAAAGTGAGTTTTCGGGGGTGTGGTTCCTGTGAATTTGGTGATGGAATGGGGTTTGAATTCTTGAGGTAATCTTGCTTCTGGGTAGAGGGAGAATGCATTTATATTTGTGATATCGTCTGCCCCTTTTATCAGAGAAATCCCTCTTTGCAGAACCTTCATCTGCTCTTTCAGTTTCTTCATTTATTCACTCTCTCTTGAAACCTCATCGGGTTGTTCCCGAGCTATAATCGATTCTGTATACACTGCCTGAAGTCGGTTGATGTCTGGATACTCATTAGGAGGGGCTACTGGGGCCGGTGGTGAAATAGGTCTCGCGGGGACTTGTTGCCATGGCTGGTATTGGGGATCAAGGCATTGCTGAGGTTGCGGCCAGATAATGGGTGGCTCTTGTTATTGGTAAGTGGGGCCTGAATCCGGGACCCATTGATTTTAGTTGTTGGGATCGGTCTGAACGGGACCGGGTGGGATAGGACCCGTTTGTGGTTGATTGGTTCTTTGAACTGAGGGAAGTACTTACGATGACTGCCCTTGATCTCGATTCGGTGGTAGTCGTTCAAACCCCGGTGGTGCGGCCCGTCCGGCTAATAACTCTTCTACTTGGACTCGGGTTTTCTGTTGCTCGTTTGTGAGGCTTGCTAGATTCATGCTGACGGTCATTAACAAACGGCGCATTTTGGCTAAAGTTGGCTGAACTGTAGACGCCTCGGCTAGGCTCTGATCTGTCTCTTGATTCTCGCGTCCATCGGCCATTTCAAGTGTGCTTGGTCTTACTAGTTTTTCGGTATGATCTCGACCGGCCCAACCTTTCAGACTGTCGTTGTTTATGGCTGTAGACGAAACCACGTGGCGAAGATGAAGGAAGACTACGATATAACTCGATTTTTGCCAAAAGAACCACTAAAAATTGCCGAGAAAATACTCGGGTTTTAAAAAGGTGTTGTAAAGTAAGCCGTAGGGTGGTACATCCCCTACGGCTGTTTGACAAGTGTTTTAGCCGACTCGATCTTATATGCAGCGCAGGTGTATGAACGGTTAAGGCTTCAGGTTCCCTCCTATTTGGCAAGACCTTGCGATATACCCCAGGGGCGGGTACGTGCAAGAGTCTTTTGATATACTTCCCGGATACGTGAGTGTTCTCATCACTCGATATACCTCGGGGGCGTACTTGGCCAAGGAGAGTGAAAGTAAATGCTTTCGGTTTATGTTGGCCCAAGCAAGCCAACTCCCTACTCACTTATAATACTTCCGAGGGTTTGGGATAAATTCACATTCGTAGAACCAATGCATGATTTGTGAAAGTGTGTGCAAAGTTCGAAAGGTTGATTTCACAGATATCATTATCTTTATTACGTATTTTTGAAAAACTCCCATTTTTAGAAAAAAGTTTCTTCTCAATCAATTAACACAAGTAGGGAAAACAGTAAAAGCAGATATTCAACCAATAAACAAAAAGTCCACATATAAGAGTCTAGTTTTCTAAAGTCCCCAGCGGAGTCGCCACTGTGAGAATCCGCAAATGCGACCCCCGGGTTCTCGTTCCCATCCTTGGGCTTCTGAAACGTCAGAACGGATCCCGTCGCTCCATTTGCTTCGATCGGTGTTGATAATTCATATCGGGTGTCTCTCTATCCTATTTCTAGATGCAAGAGGGTTCGTTCAGAGTCACCAGTACGTTTTACAAGAAAACGGACAAAATAGTTTGTATAAGAGGAAAGGCTACAGATAAGCCTTTCTTTACACATTTGTTTGCAAAACCATGATTCTATAGGGTTCGAAAACTATATTACGGTTTGGGAAGGTGTTAAGCACCCATTCCGCCCTTTCGGTCTCTAGTTGTCTTATACGTTTATTTTATGTTGAAAAACTTGGATGCTTTTACTGACAGTCTACTACTTTCCAAGTGAAAAAACCCTAATTTCTGGGAAAAAGCGGGGAAAGGGATAAAAACCTTTGTGTTTCGAGATCCGATGTTTTTATTATTGAAAGATGTAAATACAAATGATAAAACCTTTTATTTTGAAAGAGTGTCCCGTATTATTTCCTCAGATAATGACGGTTTTCTCGTGTTGTGATTACTTTTGTAAAAGTTCGGATCTTGTGTCGGGACTAATTTAATATGGAACTAAAACTCTTTGAGGGGAGTTTTATCAGACACGTCGCAGTCTATAGAAAAGACAGGATATGTTGATTTTAATTCCTAGATAAGTCTTATCAGTCCGGGTTTTGAAAACAGAATTTTATCCGGATAATAATGTACTTATACTTCTGATTTTGGAAATGATTTTATCGAGGTCTTTCGTTTTGAAAACGGTAGACTACTTTGTAACTTGGCAATAAGTTTATTCAAATAAAACGTGGACTAAACAACAGGAGTAAAACAAATTCACAAATATATAATTTAAATACTAGAAGAGATTTTCTTTACCTTCCCGACGAGAACAATAATAATAAGAAAGAAAGTACAATGCGGCAGAGAGATCTCTGGCGATAATGATCTTTTCCTTCTTCAGATATTTCTGAGAATGCGATTCCAGAAACGGGACACGTCGAGTATCGGGAATAGATTCGATAATTCTTCATAAATAAGAATATAACAGAAAATACTTGACGAAAGACTAGAAAGTCAGATATAAGCCAATAATTCTCCAAATCCAAGCTGCTGTCTTGAATCCTTGGGGGTGTTGGCCTATTTATAGTGGTGGGAAGAGTATGTCGCGCGACACTTCCCCAAAAGGGGCATATGTCGCGCGATAATGTGTCATATGTCGTGCGACAAACGGCTGAAGTGATGTTTCTGACAGACTGATTTTTCAGAGAGTGGATGGTCGGGGTCAGAGGTGTTTGTCGTGCGACAAAGGAGTGATTGTCGCACGACATATCAGTGATTGTCGCGCGACATACTGATATGTCGTGCGACAATCCCACTTAAAAATAGGTTTGTTGGCCAACAAACCCTTTCGGGGTAGTTTCGGGTGCTCGGGTGAGTCCCGGACTCTAAAAACAGTAGTTCTCAAAGGTCGTTAGGGTTCTTGCGGGGGTCACGGATCGGGGTGTCTACAATATTGTTAATTAATAATAAAGAATATCCATATGAACGAAATAGCTTGCAAAAACAAAACAGTCATGAACACAATGAGTAAAGATAATATAATTAATAACAAATAAAACTACATCATCAAAAAATTATATGAATGGACCAATCCACCTGATAAGCACTGTACCTAATGAATCGAATACTAAAAAATGTTTCTTTTTAAAATAAGGAAGAGACAATTGGAGATCTTTCACCATAATTTGAATGGAACGGCATGGCTGATAGTAGTTAAATTCGAATAAAAACCTCAAAATCTTGATAAAACCTCCATCTTTAACTTCGTATAGAAATGATGCAGTTATACAAACAAGTCTTTAATATTTAAAACAAAAATAAAATAAAAAGAATAAAATGATGAAATGGCGAGGTGCACTATTTAATTAGGAGATGAGTGGCATATTGCATGTGACGCAAGTGTATTCATAATTGGTGCACCATTAAATGGAATAACCTCGCTAAAGTAAATTGCCTTGGCCATGATTTGAACACATGACTTGTTGCAAGACTATAATAGGAGCATGCCATTTGGGCTAAGTCGCATTCAATAATAATCTTTAACTTCAAATTTCTTATCCATCCACGCTAAAATATGATCCTTCGGCGTACTGTTCATATATATTTTCATTGTAACTTTATGTTCCAATATCTTATTAATACAAGGTTTTTGCCTACACATAGTTAACTCAAATGACATCTTCTTTGTTTGGGGCTGCTTCATTGACTTATCTTGAACATGTGCATTCACTTTATTCATGATTGGGCTTGGAATTTGTGTTGGATTCAATTGTTGAGCTCAATTTGGTTTTGAATTAGTCAACAATTGCTCACTTTGACGATTTTGGCTCCAAATTCGCACTTTTGTCACTTTTAACCCCTAAGAAAAGATAAATTGCACTAGAAACAATCATACTATTCAATTTCATGATTAAAACTCAAATCTCAACAACCAGATAACTAGAGTTATATTCATGCATATTTAGCCACTTAAATAGGTGTAAAAATGTAATATTTTGGCTCATTTAGTTGTCTACATTCACAAATCTACAAAGGGCAGATATGATGCTTAAGTTAGCAAATTGTCTGATAAAAATATTTTAAAAGACATAATTGCAATCACACAAAATTAGTCTAATAAATATTGTTTAGTATTATGTTGCATACACTTGAATAATACATGTCTAGTTATGAAGTATGATAAACTATAATATGATTGATAGCACTATAGATAGGAAATCGCCTATATGTCTGACACAATTAGTGTGAAACATGAAAGTGCGACTACATTATGTAATGGACAATGTGTCTAATCATAAATGACAAAATAACATGTTTGATATCATATTGCATACGGTGAAATAATGTGTCTAGAGGTGAACAATTGAAACATATAATATGTTTAATATAAGAATATGACATAATTGGTGTAAAACATAAAGGTGCCACCACACTATGTAATGTACAATATGTTTGACATTAATTAATGGAATAATATGTTTAATATTGTATTGCATATGGTGGAATAATATGTTTACCCAACGTCTGCATATCTAGCGGAACAATTGTGGAAGGAACTCTATCACATCATAACCATAATTGATCAACAACGAGATAATGGGCAAAATTACAAAGATGCAATATAGTAAAATGAAGGACATAATATAATTAAAAAAATGATTAATAAAAATTAAATTTTTTGTCATTAATTAAAAAGTTGTCTTTTAAACTAAATACTTTAAACATGTATCATTTATTATAACCGCCATTTATATATTATCATTTTTTACTATTTTCTATATCAATTATTGCCAATTTATTAAGAGTATGGTTATTCCATTAAAAAAAAAAATATTGTAGCATTCTACGGTTTTATCGCAATTTTTCAAAAAGTGTGCTTAAGAATACATAAAAGAATATATTTCTAAAAGTTATAGTAAAGTACAGCTACAATACTAGTATAGTTGAAATTGGGGGTTAAGTTTCATCAACCATGCATAGTTGATAGTATTCCTGCATCGAAATTATTATAATAAAATAATTTGAGTATTTAATTAAAATGTTAATAGCCAATACTATATATTAATTTGGGTGGTAATAATAATACTGTACCACCCTTGCACAGATGTTCAAACTGCTGCCACGTAACTTGGTTAGACAACTTATCCCTTTCTCGTCTCCTCCTACCATTGCTCCATATTAACAGTTCGTTTAAATCAAGAGAATATGAAGGAAATGGATGGAAAAAAGAGGAATAATTATATTTCACTCGTTGGGATATGTTCACGAGCGAGTTGAGAGGAAATGGAGATAGTGCAAGGGAATCTCATATATTCTTTTATTTTCTTTCCTTCTAATATTAGGAGAACCGGAAGGGAAAAAAAGTTTTTAATGAATTATTCACTTTATTCTAAATTTGACCTAATTTGTTAACAATATATTAAATAACGTTCCTTTCCTTTTTTTTTTTATACTTTTTATCCATCCAAAAAAGATTTATTTTCATTCAATTATTTTTCATCCTTAACTATTCAAATAATAATCAAATTAAACTCATTCATTTTATCCTATTCCATTCATTTCCCTTTTAATGGTTCTTTTTATCTCTCCTATTCAATTCAAAGGACAATAAAAGAAATTAGGGTGTGTTTGATTGGCTTTTTTTTTTCCATGAAAAATACCCATTTTCCACTTGATTTGATAATTTAAGGTGTTTGATTGCCTTTTCTTTTAGGGAAAATATTTTCCTAATTTTGCTCATATGCTCACATTTTCCACCATTTTCTTGGGGGGGGGGGGGGGGTTGTATTTATTTTTCAGGCAATTGCATATTTTTTTGAGACAAAATTTACCCATTTTCTACGTTAAAAATGTTGTAACTTAAAATACAAAATTCAAAATTTAATATTTAAAATCTACTAATCAAGATCAATTAAACAATATCCATCATGATTATAGAATTATGTAAAAAAAAAATACCCATAATTTTTTTTTACATTAAAAATGCCATAATACAACCAATATTTTTCAAGTAAAAAATTAAGGCAATTAAATACATTTAATTGACATTTTCCATACAACTCAATTTTAGGTAATTCAATTGTCTGAAACTTATTTTCTGTTCATACATATTTTATTATTGTAATCAAATGCACCCTTAGTGTTTATTTTTGTATAACAACACAAAATCACTGTTGATTAAAAAAAAGTTTTAAAATCACGACATAAAGAAATCTATAAAATAAAATATAGCAAGTATGCAGCACATTTCATACATCTCCACGAGGTGCTGTGTATATATATATATTATTACTTTGGGCGCTTTTTGGGTTTGGGTTTGGGTCTGTCTCCTCTTCTCTCCTTATAGTCGGTCCTTTCTCCTTACGCATTCTTTCTTCTAAATCTCTCTTTCTAAATCCGAACCACCAAAAACTGGGTTATTATAATATCCTCAATCTATCTTCGGTATTGCTTTCGCACTTCTTGATCTTTTACTTTCACTATAATATATGTACTCCAATTTTGTTTTTGGAAGAACTGGGTGCCTTTATTTTGAATCTTGTTCAGTTTTAGTTTCCATTTGATGCACCTTTTGTTGTTATTCTGTTCTATTTTGCTGTTCCTGATTCTGATTTAGGGTTTATTGCTTTTTGATAATCATTTTCTGTAGTTATTACCACCCTTGTGAAAATGACTGTTTGTCTAATGTGAAAGTGACGCATTTAATGCTTACGATAGCACTGAAATTGTTCCCCCATTTGTGTTTCTTTTCATTTGAGAATTGTAGTATTTGTTGCCCCCCAGTCTCATACATTTTGTCTCTAGATTTCTTTTTATTTCTTGCACTGGAAAGTGGATTTGGGAATGGTTGATTATGATTGGATAGAGATGATTCTCTTGAGAATTAACATAGAAGTTTGTAATAGTCTTTTGTTTCGCCATTCCTCTAATGTATCTATAATTCGATGTTTATAATCGTCATTTGTACGCTGCTTCTCTTGCTTGATGTGTGTGTTATCCAATCAAACCACTTTTTGATGTTTGGTCTGTGATAAACATTTGTAGTAAGGTTTGACTATAATCTTGGAATTGTTTTTTGTTCTCAGTGATTCACTTTTGCTAGTTTTTATAATAGCTCTGCATTTTGCAACACCTTTTTTTCAGTTATGGTTATCATATCAATGAATAGTCCTTTTACTAATCAATCCAGAGGGCAAGTTGATGGATTTCATAATTTATAACTTTCCTGCTCCATACAGAACATACATGGGCTAAGTTGTGCATTTCATGGGAGTTATAGAGGAGGAAAGTGAACCACCCTTGAAACGAGCAAAAGTTCCTTCAGGTGAGTTGAACGAATTGGTGGACGAGGGGTCTACCACAGTGCCCGTATCTAGCTCTTTGGGAGAGTCAATGGCTAGGCCACTTCACTCCCAAGGAGATGGAGAAGAAATGGTTGGTTTGAAAGGAGTTATCAAGAAACAGGAGTTCATCAAAATCATTACTAGGGCACTGTACTCTCTCGGTTATGATAAAACTGGTGCCCTTCTTGAAGAAGAATCAGGGATACCTTTACACTCATCAGCGATAACCTTATTCACGCAGCAAATTCTTGATGCAAAATGGGATGAAAGTTTGGCTACTTTGCATCAAATTGGCCTTTTGGACGAAGCAATATTGAAATCAGCATCTTTCTTGATACTAGAACAGAAATTCTTAGATCTCCTAAAAGAGGAAAAGCTTATCTCTGCTTTAGCAACTCTGAGGAATGAAATTGTGCCTCTCTCCATCAATATTGGCAGAGTCCATGAACTTGCGTCCTTCATTATATTGCCTTCGCAGTGCGTGGAAAGTGGGCTTTACAAATATGGTGACAGCTCGAGGTCGAGTTTTTTAGAGAAGTTGCGGAAGTTGCTTCCAGCGGCAGTGATGATACCCGAAAGAAGATTAGAGCATCTAGTTGAACAGGCTCTTGACGTGCAGAGAGATGCTTGCGTGTTTCACAACACTTTAGACAGTGAAATGTCATTGTACTCAGATCATCAGTGTGGAAGAAATCAGATTCCTTCTCAAACATTGCAGGTTAATAATCTGTTACTAGTTGAAGGTGTTCCTTTGATTCTTATACAGTTTATTCCATTTCCATTTCCCTCCCTCTCTCTCTCTCTCTGATGACTCTGATTTTGTTGTGGAACATGCAAAAGAAAACATGATGGTGTGTTTTGTAAAGGCTTTGTTGTCAACCTGTTATTTTTTCCTTTTTCATTTTTACGAAATAATTCAACGGTTCTTAGAAATTTTAATGTTAGGTAGTGCCTTTGCATCATCATCATCTGAATTTCCTTTTGCTTTAGACTCGTTCACTGCTGCTATTTCTGTTTGGTTTCTAATGGACAAAAGTATAGAACTTTTGCAGCACTAGCAAAACAAGGTCCATATGTCAAAGGGAGACAGTGTGGAGGAGGTTCGCCTTTGGCTGCTTTTAACTGTTAGATTATATTTCGCAGTGGTTAAAATTTGATCCCTAGTGCTATTATCGGATCCCAACCCCACATCCATAGAGTTCAGTTGCTAGTGTCAATTTCACTTTGTTGGTCATTTTGTACGGCCAGTTATAAGCTTAATAACTTAACATTTTTATTCACTAGTGATGAAAGACATAGTCACAATATTATGTTTCCTTGCATTTTCATTTTCTCCCTTGGGAAAACAGAATTCAGGATAAGAGAACTAAAATAGGCCTCTATCTAATATCTTGTAATAGAGACTGAAAGTGGAGCCAAAGGGATCATCTTGTCCCATCCCAAACACTATAATGGGACACAAGTACCATGTCAGCTTCTAAGGCCATCTCCAGTGGCTTGTCTATGAGGGTCTCTATGGATGATAGACAAGCAAATAATGAAAAAAAAACTCTCCAGTGGTTTGTCTAGGCCATTTTGAATATGACATGGCAAAGTAATCATATCCACATTGTGTAGTCTCATACACATGTGGATATGATGCTGCACTAAGAAATGGGACCAACAACTCTCACCACTCTCTTTATATATATATATATATAACATGATGCCAACTAAATATACAATGTGTAAAGGCAAATAACATGAACATTTTACCTATGAGCTCTAGCTCACTTAGTATCACTACCCACCTTTCACAAGAGTGGGTGTGGTTGGAACCCCGTCAGGAGAAGTTTCAAAATTCCCTTTAGGGGATGGCTACCCCTAGTTGTGTAGCTCAATTGCATTCTTAGTAAAATCCCACTCTAGTCCTTGACTAGAGATCTAATCTCCTTTTTTTCTTGTCTAAAATTGGTTGACACATAGGATAGAGGCCACCATAGACAAGCCATTGGAAATGGCCTAAGAGGCTCTAACAATTAGGTAGTTCCTACTTCCTTGTTTGTGGTTGCTTTTGCATGTTAGATCGTAGACAATGAAATCTTGTTTTGAAATAACTTTGCCATGGAACTTGTGCAATAGGTCTTCCCGCTGCTGCATATTTTTGGGGAGGTTCCAATACCAAGTATATCTTTTGGTAGTAAGAGATTTGTAGAACAGCTTAGGGTGAGGTTATGTGCATTATTATGTGTGTCTAAGAACTCAAAAGCATAATGATCATATGGGCTTTCAGATTCTTGAACGAAGCAGATGAACTTGGTTGGTTTCTAGATTTGTGGGTATAACTTGTTTCCTTAGACACATTTTTATATTTGTATAAAATGATGCCTGGAAATCGAATTCGTTTGCGTGGTTAATGTTTGCATTTGAAGGAGGGTCCCTCTGCCTCCTATGGTCAAATATCCTATGAATGTAAGGGTTCATGAAAGGTTGATCAGGATTTTGTGAATTGCAGTGGTGGGCCTCTCATGCATGGCTTGCGGAGAATGATCAGTAAACATTCAATCTTGCGTTGCCAACTATGAAGCATGGATTCTTCCAAAGGGTCGCTGAGTCTGGTCGGGTGTAGCCCCAATTTGCACCCCAAAAGAATCGGAATTAAATAGTTAATTTTAATTTCCAATTTGGCAAGGATTCTTTTGGGACTCCCGAGGGATTTGAAGAGAGTCCAATTTCCCTTCTTTTTTTTTTTATTTCAATTGACTTTTCTTTTGTTAAAAAAAATGAGTGTTAACTTTTAACATATATATATATATATATATATATATTATGACAATAGCCCACAAAATCTTTCCCAATATTTTGAAATTCCAAAGCTTCTTACATGACTCTAGCTTCCAGACCAAATATCAAACACGATCTTTCCAAATTCCATACTCAGAAACGAAAAAAAGCAGCTCTCCAAACACGATCAATATCAATTTTTTTTCTTATCACTATCACCCTTTGAAAACCTAATTTTATTGTCATCAATATCGAAAATCTAAATTTCTTGTCAACACTCATCAATATGGAACCCTAAATTTCGTATTTCATTGCGACTATAGGCAATTCTCAAACATGCAATCTAATTAATTAATTAATGTAGTTTATATTATTATTTTACTACCCCGCATGCCCGCATCCTCTTTTTTTGGAAAATTGTGCACCTGCATCGAGTCACACTCGAAGCTCGCATCCGCATCTGTGCATCATAGGTTGCCAATCTATATACGATGCTTTCTCGACCTCAAATGGATTACATTTTCTGTCCTAATTTGTATGATTTGTGCTAACTAAATTGCTAGTGTAAATTATTGTGGGCTCACATTGGTAAAGATTTGTTTTTAAAAGGTGTCCTGATTTATTAAATGATGTCTTATTATGTAGACACAAGTGAGATGCACATATTTTTGACACTTGTTTTTGTGGTTTAATCATAAAAAGCGCAAGCCTGAGCATTCTTTTTGATCTTATTGGAACAGATATTGACAGCACACAAGGATGAAGTTTGGTTTTTGCAGTTCTCTCATAATGGGAAGTATTTGGCTTCATCATCCAAAGATCAATCATCAGTTGTATGGGAGGTAACTTCTACCTTTTGAATTGGGTTTAGCTATTGGAAAAGGCAGATAATGCTGCTGATACATATCGTGTGTTCATTAGCTTTGCACCCATGCTGAAACAGTTAAGGGGATAATTCACCAGTCTCTTGCAATATGCTATGTAATGTTACCCCCTTCTGGATTATGTGGATGGGAAAACTGACCTGTCGCTAATTCACATGCGCATTTGGCCATGTACACTTCCACTTGAGTTCTAGGGCTTTATTAGAATAATCCATAGCACACTTGTGAACGCAGATCTAGTATTTATCTAACAAGTACGAAAAAAAAATAAAAATACACCACACTTTTTTCCCAAACTTGTTTAGGAATTAATGTGAATTTTTGTGGGGTCCTGTAGTGTTTTTTTCCCCTTTTGCATAACATTCTGTGGGATTAGTCAGTTCTCAGCAAAGCCTGGACACACCAAGTAACTAGAAAGAGAAGGAAAATAAGAACACTGACTGTAAACTTTCATTTTTCAGGTCCAAGAAAATGGAGAAGTGTTGATGAAGCATACATTAACCGGTCATCAGAAACCAGTCTTGACTCTTTCATGGAGCCACGACGATAGTCAGCTCCTCACTTGCGGAGTGGAAGAGGTCATCAGACGATGGGATGTTAATTCCGGTGAATGCCTCCATGTTTATGAAAAAGCCGGGGTCAGCCTAATATCCTGTGGATGGTTGCCCGATGGCAAAGGACTAGTCTCCGGTATGACAGATAAGAGCATTTGCGTGTGGGATTTAGAGGGAAAAGAGCTCGAGTGTTGGAAAGGGCAACGCACGCTTAATATATCGGACTTGGCTGTAACCGACGATGGAAAAAGGATTATAAGTATTTGTAAGGAAAATGCCATACTTTTGCTGGACAGGGAAGCCAAATTGGAGAGGCTTGTTAGAGAAGATCAACCTATTACTTCATTTTCACTGTCGAGTGATAACAAGTTCTTGCTGGTTAATCTTTTTAATCAAGAAGTCCATCTTTGGGGCATAGAAGGAGATTTGAAGGTTGTTTGCAAGTATAAAGGCCACAGGCGTATTCGGTTCCTCATTAGATCTTGTTTCGGTGGGTTGGATCAAGCATTCATTGCCAGCGGAAGTGAGGATTCGCAGGTACTTTTTCTTTGATTGCAACTTACTTTAATGAAAAAGAGTTGATAGTTTTTATGGACTTTCTCCAAAGATTTCTCTCTCTCTCTCTCTCTCACATACACACACACACGTACTCACATTTGTGCACATGCATGCACGTGTACTTAGTTTCATTCCCTAAGGAGGAGTTTTGGTTAATTTATATGGAAAAAAACACTATCCCATGGAATTGTTTTACACTATAGAAATTGATCCCAACAAAAATTAAGGTAACCAAAACCACTACAGATGAGTAGTATGGAAGCTTGCACATTTTCCATGGAAAACAAGTGAAACGCCTAAATCATTCTTTACTTTTGTCCCTCTTTTAGGTATACATATGGCACAGAAGCACAGGGGAACTCCTATCGAGGTTGCCGGGGCATTCAGGAGCGGTCAACTGTGTGAGTTGGCATCCCAAGAATCCTCACATGTTGGCTTCCGCAAGTGACGACCGTACAATTCGGATATGGGGTCTTGATGATCTCAACTGTAAACGTACTACTACTGCTACTACTACTACTAGTACTACTCACAACAACGGCTTTGTTCATCACTGCAATGGAAGAACAACTTGAACCCAATTCTTTTAGAGTTTGGAAAAGAAGAGTGCCTTTTGTTTTCTTGATAATAGAAGCCCTTGTATGTCTACATTTGCTTTTGTTTTCTGACATCTATATAGCAGGAAAAAATAGGCACGCCAATTATGTGGGCCTGCTATATATGCCAATGAACCTTGTTATTCAAATCACCAGTAGATTTTGATGTGCCTTCCTTATGAGCTAGGGCAATGTTTAAACCAAGGCCCAAGTCTCTATGAGTAGCAAAAGTGCCGATAATATATATAATTCAGTATGCAATTGTGGCGTAACTAGAGCATAATAGTATAATACTGTTGTGAAAAATATTGTACTATATGCTTTCACAATTGTATGTTGATCCAAGAATAAACATATTGATTTCGTACTAAAATTAAACTAATCTTTTGACAGCAATTTTCTTCATATACATTAGCTCGACCTTTATTTTGTCATTTTCAAATACTCACTTCCTTCTGCCACCTCATTTCTCTCTCTCTCTCTCTCGATAATTTTGTTCACGCAGGAAATGATTTCCTTCTATAATCGGAAAGCTATATTCTCCCTTTATAAGTTGCAGGAGGATACTATTTTATACATGTTTCCGTTTGATTCGATAAAAACATAATCAGGAGAGGTTTTCTGTAAATGAAACGTGTGACGTGTTTAGTCGCTATCAAAAATGATTTACGTTAACATGTGATGAAAAGTTAGTTTGTATTAACACGTGAATTAATCAAGAGAGATTTTGTGTAAAGGAAATGTGTGATGTGGTTTAGCTGGTATCAAAAATGATTTGCATCAACGTGTGATGAAAAGTTGGATTTTATTAACATGTGAAATAATATCTATGTATATAAAATAGAAGGGTCTTGATTGGGTTATGACAAAAAATATGGTGTTTTTACTCATTTGATGAGATTTGAATACGGTAGCTCTAGGTTAGAATAAACTTTACCATTTGACTACTTTATATATTATGGGAGCATTTCAAGTAAGGATTTTAACTTAAGTACTTTATTTATGGACAAGACTATTTGGCACACTTCTCAGTGGAATTTTTTGATGAAATTTGATAGGGATGTTCTCCATCATGTACAGAACATCTCCACCAAATTTCATCAAAAAATTCAACTGAAAAGTGGGTTAACTATAGGATTGAAAAAATATTGGATTTTATATATCTATTTCTGTACCAATATTTTTCAATCTTGTAGTTAACCTACTTTCCGGTTAAATTTTTTGATGAAATTTTGTGGAGATTTTCTACCCATGATGAATAACATCCCCACCAAATTTCATTAAAAAATTCCATCGAAAAGTGTGCAAAATGGCTTGATCCGTAAATAAAATCCTTAAGTTAAAGTCTTTGCTTAAATTTTTTTAATTATATTAAAATATTTTAATTTTCACTTAAATATCTTAATAAAAAGGGAGAGTGTACACGCATTCCATGTTCTGGTTAAAGAAAATCACAATCTTTTTATAGTCACAACTTCAATCAAATATATTTGCCTTATATATATATATATATTTACAAGACCAATTCTTTTTCTACCATTTACGTGCAATAAATCGCAAGGATTCAGTGAAATCCAAAAATTAGAATCCCAAAATATGATGCCAGTAAATCATTGTGAACTGTAATAGAAGTTTGGGTGATTTTGTTTTCATTCGCGATATTTTACGGTTAATTCACTGTTAAATTATGGATATTTTAAACAAATTTTCACAATTTTACCTTTTTAAAATTGATAATGATATCCACCAATTAAAATTATTTTTATAATTATATCAATTTAGATTCCATTTTAATTAAGATTCCTAATCCAAATACAATTCATTTTAAATTTATTTCATATTTAGTTTTAAAGAATTTTCAAACGGTTTTAGAGTTAGGGTTTAATGATCATTGTGCATGAATTGATTTCGAAATAATTGAATATCGATTAACTTATCAATACGTATTATGTTTGACGGAAAATACAAACCCTAATATTAGTACGTAATTTAAGTATACAACAATGAAAAATCTTTTGCCAACGAGAGAATTGAACAATACTTTGTAACACGAAAAAGACTTTACAGCAGAATGGATTAACGCGGCATTGGAAGTTGCGAAAGAATTATGTATTAATGTTGAAAACGGTTTATTTCCATCACAATCAGTAAAGATTGTATGTTCAATGGTGTGTTCTTTTTTGTTTTGCTTATGAATTTATACTTGAAATTATATTCTTATTTGAAATCTAGTAAAAGAATGTAATTCCAGATACAACATTACAGACTGTTGTAGAACCTAAGTTAATATTTAATGCCAGGTCTAAAACTAATTTGTTGTCCCAAAATAATAAAAAAAATTATTTCTTTTAAACTTTCGAAAATCGGTTATGTTTTTTTAGGATCTTGAGGTATCCACCTCAGATGAATTGATTATTCTGAAAACTTTATTGGTATTACAACCGGTTAAAAGTGATGTCAATGATGTGCCGATGCAAGAAATATTACAATCGGTTAAAACTTTATCGGTTTTTAAGATATATACACTTATTTATTAATTGTTAATATAAACCCTAGATGAAGAATATAAAAATAAAGTTTTAGGGTTTGTGTTGAAGAAGACGGAGACGAAGACAACGAGCATGGTTCTTCTAGATATGGCGTCTAACTTGTGAGGAAGGATGAGACGGTGGGGGAAGTGGGAAGAGGGAAGAAGGAGGAGACGGTGGGGGAAGTGGGAAGAGGGAAGAAGAGCGAGTTTGTGGAGAAAAAAGGGACAGTGGATATCTTTAAGTGAGAAAGAGGGAAATAACATCGTAAAAATTTGAACTAAGAGTAAGAGTTTTATTTTTGTTTTTGTTATTTTACTTCAAAGTTAATTTACTTATTACTTAATAATATTATATTTAACTTTTTAAAGTGGATATACTTAATAATCTTGTGAATAAATTGATATTAAATTATTATTCAAAATAATAATTATAAAATTAAATTAGTGATATTTTTTTGTCGTTCTATCAATGCTCGTAAATTAACTTATTTACGTGAATTAGCTGCAAAATATCACGAATAGAAACAAAATCACCCGAAAAGTTTTGTGGTTTTGAGGATGAAGGAGTGTCCCGAATCGTCAACCACCCCCCTCCCGAGGGATGGGGAAGGGTTGACTTGAAACCATTGACCACCGCATGTCTAAATCCCCCTTCTCCACGACTCTAAAGTATCACACATTTTTTTACTTTTTTAAATTAGATAATCATTTTTGTTCAACAAGTAAACAAAGTAAATTAGTATTCTTCCCTCTTCAATTATGTGTCACGCTTGACATTTGATCTTTTGAATAAATATTGGCTTGGATATGAGGTATCGCTTTTAGCATTTTAATATTAGTTTTAGTGTTTTTGCCGCAAAATGTTTCTATATTCACATTGATATGCGACTAATTACTACTCAAAAGAGTTATTTCTAGTTAAAAATGTTTTCTTGTATTTTCAAACTTCCTTTTGTTTTTCATCCTTATCCACCACACTTATTTTTCTATCTCCTTAAGAAGTTAAGGATATAGAATTATGACCTATATAGAACAAATGAATTTGAAGTGTTGGATGACTTAATTAAATTCCATTAGCCACATCATTGATATAATGACAATTAAAGCCAATTATTGTTTAATTTGTTATGATATTTGATGAACGAAAGTTCAATTTTTAAAAGCTTAAAATGTAGGTTTTAAAAAAATAAATTTGTATGTGGTTGCCAGGAGTTGGATATGGTTCAAAATCTAGTTCTGAGCCACCTCCGAAGGGTTAGATAAAGTTGAATACTAGTGTTATCGGGGCGGATATGCAAGCTGTGTTGTGAATGTGGGAACAATAACCAAGTCCCAAATCCACTTATAAACCCGAGAAATCCCTTTCGGGAATTTCCACGAACACTTGGCGGGCGGAAACCGTCAAGCAATAGGATCTTAACACAAACCAAGTATGGCCAACACAAACTCAAGTAAATATAAAGTAAAGATAAATATCAATGACAATCAAGAGCAAAAACAAAGCAAGAAAAAACACACCGTGTTTTGTGGAACCCTTTGGGTCTTCCACCAAGAGGGAGAAACTTTATTGATAACCAAGAATTTACACCAATTCTCTCACAATAAACCTAACTCTAGATCAATGGAACAAACCTCCAAAGATCACCTCTCACCTTAGCTAAACCCTAGCTAAGCACTTGTCTTTCTCTTTATCACTCTAACAAAGCAACTCTATTACAAGTCTATGCAAAATAGAAATAAGCCTTTCTATTTATACCAAGTGAAAAAAACAAGACAATTTCCTTTTACCCGCCCAACTGCAATGACAAGTTTGCAGTACTCGGATTGACTGCAATGACAAGTTTGCAGTCAAATCCGAGTAGTGCAACAACAAGTTTGCACTAAACCCCGAGTACACTGTTTTACTGCAACAACAAGTTTGCAGTAAATCCGAGTAGTGCAACAACAACTTTGCACTAAACCAAGAGTGCACTGTTTTACTGCAACAACAAGTTTGCAGTAAATCCGAGTAGTGCAACAACAACTTTGCACTAAACCAAGTACATTGTTTTGCTGCAACAACAACTTTGCACTCTCACTGCTTGCATGAATTACAAGCCAAACACAACAATCTCCACCTTGGCGAGTAATCTCAAGCCAACCTCGATTGCTCCACCTCGGGATAAGAACCATGCATCCCCTTAGAGATTATCCCGACACCTCCAAGGTCACACCCTCCTCATTCAACATGAAGTGAGATTAAGAAGCTTTAGGCAATGCCTAAACTTCTCCGCGGTTACCGGTTTTGTGAGCATATCGGCCGCATTCTCATCCGTATTCACCTTCTCTAGAACGACTTCCCCGGAATTAACCCAATCCCGAACTCGGTGATACCGTACATCAATGTGCTTCGTACGAGCATGATACACTTGATTTTTAGCCAAGTAAAGCGCACTTTGACTATCACACCGTAGCAAAATGCTCTCATGCTTCAAGCACAACTCGCTCACTAAGCCTTTCAACCATACCGCCTCTTTCGACGCCTCCGTGAGTGCCATATACTCTGCTTCTGTCGTAGACAGAGCACTTGTTGCTTGTAGCATAGATCTCCATGATACCGGCCCACTTGTCAAAGTGAACACATAACCCGTGGTAGACCTTCTTTTATCAAGATCCCCCGCATAATCGGAGTCTACAAATCCCGCAACACTATCAGCCCCATCTTTTCGCTCAAACACTATACCCAAGGACTTGGTACCTTGTAGATATCGAAGAACCCATTTAACCGCATTCCAATGCTCTTTACCCGGATTCGACATATACCTACTAACCATTCCAACCGCGTGAGCTAGATCCGGCCTTGTACACACCATGGCATACATAAGACAACCAACCGCGCAAGCATACGGTGTTGTCGACATCTCGGCACACTCATCAAGAGAGGAAGGACATTGCTTTGCGGACAAAGCAAAATGAGGAGCTAACGGAGTAGAAACCGGTTTCGCACTCGACATATTGAATTTCTCAATAACATGAGAAATATATTTCTTTTGCGAAAGCCATAACTTGCCAACCTTTCTATCTCTCCGAATCTCCATACCAAGGATCTTTTGTGCGGCCCCAAGATCCTTCATGTCAAATTCCCGGCCCAATTGCACCTTGAGCTCCTTCACCTTTGACATATCTCGACATGCTATGAGCATATCGTCCACATAAAGCATCAACAAGATAAACGAGCCATCATCAAAGTTCCGAACATAGGCACAATGATCACCATCACACCGACGATAACCAATCCGCAACATAAATGAATCAAATCGTAAGTACCATTGCCTTGGCGACTGCTTTAGTCCATACAATGACTTCTTAAGCCGACAAACAAATTTTTCCTTACCTACTTCCTTGAACCCTTCCGGTTGCGCCATGTAAATCGTCTCCTTCAAATCACCATGAAGAAAAGCCGTCTTTACATCCATTTGCTCAAGCTCCAAGTCAAACTGAGCTACCATAGCAAGCAAAACCCATATCGAAGTGTGTCTCACAACCGGGGAAAAAATCTCATCATAATCAACCCCTTCCTTTTGAGAAAACCCCTTCGCTACTAACCGTGCCTTGAATTTCGGTGCTTCATCTTTGTTGATTGCTTCTTTCTTCCTAAATACCCATTTAGAACCGATAATACTCCGGTCCTTGGGCCTAGGAACCAAATCCCAAACGGAATTCATTCGTAAAGCCTCCATCTCCTCTACCATAGCACCCATCCAACTATCCTTGTCTTCGACACTAATGGCTTCTTTATAACTAGTTGGATCACCCTCACTTGTAATAAGGGCATAGTTGACCTCGTCTTCCCAACCAAACCTTGAGGGTTGTTTGATTGCCCGTCGTGGTCTATCCCGTGCTATCGATGGTTCTGGCTCCACCTCACCCGGTCTGTCCTCGAATTCCTCTTCCTCTAGCTCCACCTCAACCGCGTCGTCATTCGGTTGAATTTCATGAGAATCATCTCTACTACCGCTTGAAGATGCTCCACCACTTCCGGTAACCGACGGACTTGGAACTATAATTGGAATCTTGATCGTATTCACCCCACCGTTATCATTGATCTCTTGGTATTCCCGTTCCTTAAGCATAGCCCCCTCATCAAATGTCACATCCCGGCTAAACAAAAGCTTTCTCGCTACCGGATCCCAAAGCTTGAACCCTTTCACCTCTCCCCCAAAACCGAGAAAGATACACCGGTGAGCCTTCGGGTCATTCTTTGATCTCTCGTCGCTAGGAATATGAGCGTATACCGGGCACCCGAACACTCTTAACTTAGAGTAGTCCACTTCTCGTCCCGACCATACTTCTTCCGGACATTTCAAACCAAGATTCACATTCGGTGACCTATTGACCAAGTAAACGGCATGATCAACACAAGCCGCCCAAAATGTTTTCGGCAAACCCGCATGAATCCTCATACTTCTCGCCCTATCCATAATGGTGCGGTTCATTCTCTCCGCAACTCCATTTTGTTGTGGAGTTTTCTTCACGGTAAAGTGCCTTTTAATGCCGGCATTCTTGCAAAACTTCACGAATTCTCCATCCTTATACTCCCCTCCGTTGTCACTTCTCAAATACTTTACTTTCCGACCCGTTTGATTTTCCACCATAGCCTTCCACTCCTTGAATTTTCCGAAAACCTCGGATTTTTCCCTTAAGTAGTAGACCCAAACTCGACGTGAAAAATCATCAACAAAAGTCATAAAATATTTGAAACCGCCCAAAGAAACTACCTCTAAAGGGCCACACACATCGGAGTGAATATAATCAAGCATACCTCGGCTTTTGTGTTCCGCGGTATCAAATCGAACTCTAGTTTGCTTGCCCAACACACAATACTTGCAGAAATCGAGCTTGCACCCATGGACCCCCTTCAACAATTTTCGTCGATGAAGCTCCTCCATGCCCCGTTGGCTCATGTGGCCAAGCCTCATATGCCATAACAAAAGCTCATCCCTTTCTGCTTCCGTGGAAACCGCCGCTCCACCAACTACCGTGGTTCCTTTCAACCTATAAAGGTTGTTCGATGACTTTGTGCCGCGCAAAATCACCATTGATCCCTTCTTCACCTTCATAGCCCCGTCTTCGGCTTGAATCACACACCCTTTTGAGTCGAGCGTGCCTAAGGAGATCAAATTTTTCTTGAGAGCGGGTACGTGTCTAACATCATTTAGCGTGCGGGTCACGCCATCCCACATCTTTATTTTCACCGTGCCAATACCGACAACTTTGCATGTAGCATCATTGCCCATGAAGATTTCTCCTCCATTGCATTCCGTATAGTCAACGAACCAATTACGATTCGGGCACATGTGATAGGAGCATCCGGAATCAAGAATCCACCCACTACTTTGATCCGCTAAAAAACAAGTAAGAACATCGGTGTTAACCTCTTGGTCCACCTCTTGGGTCGCAACTCCTGCAACCTCCCTTGGCGCGTCCGCCTTCTTACCTTTTAGCTTCGGGCAATTCTTCTTGATGTGGCCTACCTTGTGACACTTAAAGCACTCCCAATTACTTCGATCTCGTGATTGAGACCGACCCGTGCCTCTATTATTGGCACCCCGTGACCTTGACCGCCCACTTCGTTCACCACTACCACTCTTGGCAACCAAGCCCTCACTTGACGAAGAACTTGCCCCGTTACCTCCCTTTTTCATGGCCACGTGCGATTGGAGGTCCTTGACAACCTCATTAAACTTGAGCGTTGTCTTGCCAAATATCAACGTAGTAACGAAGTGATCATAGGAGTCCGGCAATGAAGCAAGCAACAATAAGGCGCGGTCCTCCTCATCAAATACAACATCAATTCTCTCAAGGTCATGCATTATTGCCTTGAAGACATTGATGTGCTTGTTCAAATCTTGCCCCTCCTTCATTTCCAACTTGAAAAGTTGCTTCTTGAGGTTCAACTTGTTGGACATAGACTTCCCTATGTACATCTCCTCCATCCTAGTCCACATATCCTTTGCATTCTTCTCCGACATCAAGTTTCTCAACACTTCGTCGGTCACATGCATCTCTATAGCGGACATAGCTTTCTTATCAATCTCATTCCATTGGTCTTCAGACATATCTTGCGGCTTTTTCTCAAGTCCAAGCAATGCAACTTGCAAATTCGATTGGACGAGTACCCCCCGCATCCGTCTTTGCCAAATACCAAAATTGATAACCTCGTCATAAGGCTTTATCTTAACCTCCATAGTGCTCCCAACACCTACAATGGTGGAAGAACTAGCTTGTGTTGCAACAACTCCGGTTTGAGTCCCTTCGGCCATTTATCGAACACTTGGCGCACACACCTTGCACCCAATAGCCAAACCTTGATACCAAACACTAGGCACCAACCAAATCCTCTGATACCACTTGTTGTGAATGTGGGAACAATAACCAAGTCCCAAATCCACTTATAAACCCGAGAAATCCCTTTCGGGAATTTCCACGAACACTTGGCGGGCGGAAACCGTCAAGCAATAGGATCTTAACACAAACCAAGTATGGCCAACACAAACTCAAGCAAATATAAAGTAAAGATAAATATCAATGACAATCAAGAGCAAAAACAAAGCAAGAAAAAACACACCGTGTTTTGTGGAACCCTTTGGGTCTTCCACCAAGAGGGAGAAACTTTATTGATAACCAAGAATTTACACCAATTCTCTCACAATAAACCTAACTCTAGATCAATGGAACAAACCTCCAAAGATCACCTCTCACCTTAGCTAAACCCTAGCTAAGCACTTGTCTTTCTCTTTATCACTCTAACAAAGCAACTCTATTACAAGTCTATGCAAAATAGAAATAAGCCTTTCTATTTATACCAAGTGAAAAAAACAAGACAATTTCCTTTTACCCGCCCAACTGCAATGACAAGTTTGCAGTACTCGGATTGACTGCAATGACAAGTTTGCAGTCAAATCCGAGTAGTGCAACAACAAGTTTGCACTAAACCCCGAGTACACTGTTTTACTGCAACAACAAGTTTGCAGTAAATCCGAGTAGTGCAACAACAACTTTGCACTAAACCAAGAGTGCACTGTTTTACTGCAACAACAAGTTTGCAGTAAATCCGAGTAGTGCAACAACAACTTTGCACTAAACCAAGTACATTGTTTTGCTGCAACAACAACTTTGCACTCTCACTGCTTGCATGAATTACAAGCCAAACACAACAAGCTGCCGAGGGGGGCGTGGCGAGAGCTAATCATGGCAAGTTGCTGTGGGGATTTACGGCCAAGGATGGAAGGATGGAGGTTGATAGAGCCGAGCTTTATGCAGTTCGGGAGAAAATTCAGATCACTTGGGAAAATAGGATTCCCCAAATTTACGTTGAATTAGATTCATCTATGGTGTTTAGTTGGTTCACCAAGTCCATTGTGGCCTTCCACCCCTTGTATCACCTGATCGATGACTGTATTGCTTTGAGTAGAAAGCTGTGGACATGCGAGTTTTGTTTGATTAGAAGGATGATCAACAACAGTGCTGATTTGCTGGTTAAGAAAGGCCATAGTCTTGAAGATAATTGCGCTATGTTTGATGCCCGCTTGATGGGTCCGGTGTAATATAGTTTTTTTTTTCCGCTTTACCCCCTTAGAAGGATTAAAAAAGTTGATTATAATTGTAGGTTTATAATTTTCAAGTTTGTCCGTATCATACTTATTTTAACTAAATAAGAAAAACAAAAAAATATATAAGTGAAAAAAATAGCAAAAGTAACAAATATTCCACCATTCATTAATTTATTATGATTTACGGCTATTTGGTTATCTTTTAATTTATGAATTAGACAATTTAAAATTGATTAATTTATGAATTATCTAATTTGAGTGTTTGGTTGTCAGAGCTTGTTAGGTTGTCCTTTAATTTACAAATTAGACAATTTAAATTGCTTAATTCATAAATTATCTAATTTTAGTGTTTGGCTGCAAAAAATGAACTAGTATTTAAGGTTATAAAGTTAAGTTAATTCCTAACACATTAAATACGAAAACGTAGAAATATAATTGAAATCACATAACTTATAATTATCATACAAGTTCATTAAAAAAAATCACATCATGTTGGAATAATAGAGAGAGAAAGAAAGAATCTTATTATTCAGTTGATATCTAATATGTGTAGGAGTTAGCTCTATTTATATTAAGAGCTAACCTCCTTACTTCTCTACATAATCAATGTGGGACAAATCCAATATATATACTATTAGGTAATCCCCCATTCATACCACAATTCCAATGTGGGATAAATTGTATCTTACAATATTAGTTATGGACATTCACATATCAATATTTTTATAACACTCCCCCTTGGATGTCCATTATGTCACAATTCAATGACAGCTGTCTCATTAAAACCTTTCTAAGGAAAAACCCAGTGGGGAAAAAACTAAAGTGAAGGAAAAAGAGTACAATATTCTTCTGAATCATTGAATTGGTATCAAATGCACAATATGCTGCCTCGTTAAAACCTTGACTAGGAAAACCCAATGGGACAAAACCTAGTTAAAGGAAAAAGAGCACAGCGTGCAAATATTAGGTAGCATACTTCAGGATGCTCCCCCTGATTATTTACTCCCCCTAATGACAACATTTATATATTTTTGTTATAAAGTCGACGCATGCCAATATCATAAACTAACTTCTGGAATATCAGCTTCGGTAATGACTTTGTGAATAGATCAGCTAAGTTGTCACTTAAACGGATTTGCTTGACTTCAATCTCTTTATTCTTCTGAAGCTCGTGGGTGAAGAAGAACTTATGTGAAATATGTTTAGTCCTGTCACCTTTGATGAAACCTTCTTGAATTTGTGCTATACATGCTGCATTGTCTTCATAGATAATACTTAGAACATCTGTAATAGAAGACAATTAACAAGAACTGCGAATATAATGGATTAAAGATCTCAACCACACACATTCTCGACTAGTTTCATGAAGAGCTAAAATTTCAGAATGATTAGAAGAAGTGGCTGCTAAAGTTTGTTTAGTAGATTGCCAAGAGATAGCGGTATTACCACTAAGAAATACATAACCTGTTTGAGATCGTGCCTTATGAGGATCAGAAAGATATCCTGAATCTGCATATCCTATTAACTCAAAACCATTAAAATTATGTGAATAAAATAAACCTAAATCAGTGGTTCCTCGTAAATATCTGAGGATATGTTTGACACCAGTCCAATGTCGTTTAGTTGGTGCTGAGCTATATCTAGCAAGCAAATTAACTGAGAATGAAATATCCGGCCTAGTACATTGTGCTAAATATAATAGGGCACCAATCGCACTTAAATATGGTACTTCAGGACCCAATACTTCTTCATCATCTTCCTTAGGACGGTATGGATCTTTCTTTACATCTAAAGACCGGACAATCATGGGAGTGCTTAGTGGATGTGCTTTGTCCATACCAAAGCGTTTCAATACATTCTCAGTATAGTTAGATTGATGGACTAATATCCCACTAGTGCTTCTCTCGATCTGCAGGCCGAGACATAATTTTGTTTTCCCAAGGTCTTTCATTTCAAATTCCTTCTTCAAATAGTTAGCAGTTTTTTCGAGCTCTTCTTGAGTCCCGATTAGATTAATATCATCTACATAAACTGCTACTATAGAAAATCCTTTTAAGAATTTCTTTATAAAGACACATGGGCAAATGAGACTGTTTTTATATCCTTCCTTAGACAAATATTGACTAAGACGATTGTACCACATTCTTCCGGATTGCTTAAGTCCGTATAGTGAACGTCTTAATTGTATCGAGTATGTACTCCTTGATTTTGCTTCAGGCAAAGTAAATCATTCTGGGATTTTCATATACATGTTTGTGTCTAAATCCCCGTATAAATAAGCAGTTACAACATCTATGAGTCTCATATCTAAGCTTTCAGTTATTGTTAAACTTATCAGATATCTGAAAGTTATTGTATCCATAATAGGGGAATATGTTTGATCATAATCAATCCCAGGTTTTTGCAAGAAACCTTGTGCCACAAGTTATGCCCTGTATTGTGTGATTTCATTCTTTTCATTCATTTTCTTTACAAGCACCCATTTATAACCTATAGGGTTAACACCTTTTGGAGTTTGTACTCTAGGTCCAAATACACCACGTTTATTTAGAGACTCTAATTCTGCCTTGATGGCAATTTCCCATTTTGTCCAATCTTCTCTTTGTCAACATTCATTTAGTGTACACAGTTCTGTATTATTTTCATCATTGCCCTTTGATATTTCAGTAGCTACTGTAAATGCAAATATGTCATCGATGACCTTTTTGTTTTTATTCCACATCTCTCTCGAATAAGTATAAAGTACAGAGATCTCTTCATTATTTGGTACTAATGCCTCTTCAGGGGCTTTTTCTAAAACAATGACCTCTTCTGGGGCCTTAGAGATAGTGGATTTTCCCATGACCTCTTCTTGAGTAAAATGGGGAACCTCTTCAGGAGTGTTCTTAGGGTATGATTGCTCAGTCTTCCTCTTTCGGGGAGCTGAGTCTTTGGAACTTATAGGTTTGCCACGCTTCTGGCATGGCGCAGATTCATTAGCTACCATATTTTTATTTTGTCCTTTAAGGACATTGATTCTGGCAGGTGCATTCATAGTTGGCACATGTGATTTTATTACATTTGCTGCATCATTAAATCCATCAGGTAATTTATTTGCAATTTCTTGTAAATGTATTATTCTCCGTACTTCTTTCTCACATTCTGATATTCGTGGGTCTAGATGAGACAATGTGAGATTATTCCACGATATTTCTCGCCGTTCTTCTGGAACGGATAGTTCTTCAGGAACCTTCTTATCTCTCCCTAACGGCGGGAATATTGTCTCATCAAATTGACAATCTGCAAAACGTGCAGTAAACACATATCCTGTCATTGGTTCTAAATACCGAATAATGAAAGGTGAATCAAAACCTACATAGATCTCTAGTCGTCGTTGAGGGCCCATCTTAGTACGCTGGGGAGGCAGAATAGGAACATAAACTGCACAACCAAATTTACGCAAATGTGATAGATTTGGTTGAAAACCGGTTACTAGTTATGCAGGAGAAAATATGTGATAAGCTGTAGGTCTAAGTCTGATCAGTTTTAATACATGCAATATAGCATGTCCCCAAGCACTAACAGGTAACCTAGATTGCATGAGTAAATGCCTTGCAATAAGTTGAAGACGCTTAATCAAGGATTCGGCTAAACCATTTTGGATGTGAACATGTGGGACGGGGTGTTCAACTTTTATCCCTATGGATAAACAATAATCATCAAAAACTTGAGAAGTAAACTCAGCTGCATTATCAAGTCTTATAGACTTAATAGGTTGATCTGGGAATTGCGACCTAAGTTTAATGATATGTGCCAATAGGCGTGCAAAAGCAATGTTTCTAGTAGAAAGTAAGCTTACATCTGACCAGCGGGTAGAAGCATCAATTAAAATCATAAAATACCTAAAAGGTCCACTTGGGAGATCTATAGGGCCACAAATATCGCCATGTATTCTTTGGAGAAAAGATGGTGCTTTAGAAGAAATTTTAAGGTACGAAGGTTTTGTGATGAGTTTACCTTGTGAACAAGGGGTACAGAAATAGCCACTTGGTATGGTCAGTTGATGGTTTGCCAATGAGTGCCCATAAGATTTGTCTATTATCTTTCTCAACATGGTTGTTCCTGGGTATCCTAATCTATCATGCAACAATCGCAAGGCATTGGGATCACTAATTTTCGGTATTTTAGACTTGAGCTTTTGACTCATAACTGAGTGTGACTCAACATTAGATAATGTTGTGCAATAGAGACCCGAGGAGAAAGCACTTAATTTTTCTAATGGGAGCTTCTGGCTCGCGGCACTAGTAGTGATGCATAAGAATTCCTTGTTACCTTCATTTTTCGTTTCAATATGATACCCATTCATTTTAATATCTTTAAAACTAAGCAAGTTTCTTCTGAAACTGTTTGAGAATAATGCATCTTTTATAAAAATGTGGGTACCATTTGGTAACATCACATAGGCTCTTCCGAAGTTATTGCAGGTTTAATTATTGAAGTATATTTTATTAAAACTTCAAATTCCAAATAAATATTAGAGAACTTCAGGTCCATAATATAATTCATGGATCTTCGGGTCCTGAATTATGATTATGGAACTTCAGGTTCCAAATAAATATTAGAGAACTTCAGGTCCCTAATATAAGTTCTGAATCTTTAGGTTCAGAATAATAATTATGGAACTTCAAGTCTAAATAATTTATGAAATAAAATATGTAAATCTATAATAAAAGACCAAATAAAATATTTAACAGTAATATAAATCATCAAAGTATTATAAAAGAAAAGACAAGCATAAATCTAACCTTTATGAAAAGAAAATCCCGTGCCTTCTTTCGAACAGCCCCTTCTATCGAACAGTCTCCAAGAAGAAAAAATTTAATTATGATGGCCTGTCCCTTCAAGAAGAAGGAACAAAATTTAAATTATGGTGGCCTGCTTTCGCAATGGCCTCCAATTGACTGTAGAGCAGTTGTACTAATAATGTGTTGGAATAATAGAGAGAGAAAGAAAGAATCTTAATATTCAACTGATATCTAATATGTGTAGGGGTTAGCTCTATTTATATTAAGAGCTAACATCCTTACTTGTCTACATAATCAATGTGGGACAAATCCAATATATATACTATTAGGTAATCCCTCATTCATACCACAATTTCAATGTGAGATAAATTGTATTTTACAATATTAGTTATGGACATCCATATATCAATATTTTTATAACACATCACAATTTTTTTTTGTTGAATGAAACAATTGATAAGTTGTTAATTTATAATGAAACAATTATAAATGAAATAATTTACGCAACCAAACAAACCATAAATAAATGAAATAATTTACGAATTAAGTGATGAAACAAGCCATTTGTTAAATGAATATAACTTTTTTTAATAAATGAAACAAGTTATGACTTTAAAAAAAGTCATAATTTACGCAACCAAATAAAAAAAAATTATAACTTTATAATTTACGAATTACAATGAAACAAGTCATTTATTAAAATAAAAAAATTTATAAACTTGTAATTTGTTAATTTACAATAAAATAAAAAAATCATTCCACATAAACTTTTATTAAAATAAAAAAAATTCGATTTATTAATTTATAATAAAATAATGGGTGATTTACCTTTTGACCCCCATTTATTTACCCCTATTCCACTTTGGCACCCAAAGTTTGCAATAATTACCCTTTGACACCCATTTGGACGGATTCCGTCCGGTCAAAAAGTCAAACGGTTAAATTCTTTTTCAATACCGAAAATACCCATGTGGCTAGATTTAAATGAAAATCAAGCCATTTTCACAAGGCCATATCTCACTCAATTCACGTCCAAATGATGTGATCCACATATGGTTGGAAAGCTCTTGCAACATAGATTATGAATACATTAATAATATACGATAATAATCAATCTAATTGCCTCGAAATTGCTGCCAAAGTTGACAAAAAATTACTTTTTTCAAAAAAATGTTTCACGAAGCCATTTTCGCAAGGCCATATCTCACTCGATTCAAGTCCAAATGATGCGATCTACGTATCATTGGAAAGATATTGAAACATAGATTGTGATTACATTAATAATATTTAGTAATTATCAATTTAATTGCCTCGAAATTGCTGCCAAAGTTGACAAAAAATCACTTTTTTCAAAAAAAAAGTTCCACGAAGCCATTTTCACAAGGCCATATCTCACTCAATTCACGTCCAAATGATGCAATCCACATATGGTTGGAAAGATCTTGTAATATAGATTGTGAAAACATTAACAATATTCAATAATAAGCAATCTAATTTCCTCTAAATTGCTTCCAAATTTGACAAAAAAACTCAATTTTTTTGATAAAAAATCACTTTTTTCAAAAGAAAGTTTCACGAACTGTTTTTCACAAAGCCATATCTCTCTCGATTCACGTCCAAATGATGCGATCCATATATGGTCTGAAAGCTCTTGCAACATAGATTATGAACTCATTAATAATATTCAACAATAAGTAATGTAATTGACTTGAAATTTCTGTCAAATTTGACAAAAAACTCACTTTTTTCAAAAAAAAAGTTTCACGAATTCATTTTTACAAGACCATATCTCGCTCTATTCACATCCAAATGATGCGAATATTATTAATGTACTCATTTTCACAATGCCATTTTCACAAGTTTCAAAAAAAATGTTTCACAAACATACTACTGAATATTATTAATGTATCCATAATCTACGTTGCAAGAGCTTTCGAACCATATGTTGATCGTATCATTTGGACGTAAATCGAGTGAGATATGGCATTGTGAAAATAGTTTCGTAGAACTTTTTTTTTAAAAAAGTGAGTTTTTTGTCAACTTTGGCAGCAATTATATTGCTTATTATTGAATATTATTAATGTGTTCATAATCTATGTTGCAAGAGCTTTTCGACCATATGCAGATCGCATCATTTGGATGTGAATCGAATGAGATATAGCCATGTGAAAATGAGTTCGTGAAACTTTTTTTTGAAAAAAGTTATTTTTTATCAAAAAAAAAGTGAGTTTTTTTGTCAAATTTGGCAAAAATTTCAAGTCAATTAGATTGGTTATTGTTCAATATTATTAATGAGTTCATAATCTATGTTGCAAGAGCTTTCAGAACATATATGGATCGCATCATCTGGACGTGAATCGAGTGAGATATGGCTTTGTGAAAAACAGTTCGTGAAACTCTCTTTTGAAAAAAGTGATTTTTTTTCAAAAAAAAAGTGAGTTTTTTTGTCAAATTTGGCAACAATTTAGAGGAAATTAGATTGCTTATTATTGAATATTGTTAATGTTTTCACAATATATATTACAAGATCTTTCCAACCATATGTGGATCGCATCATTTAGACGTGAATCGAGTGAGATATGGCCTTGTGAAAATGGCTGCGTAGAACTTTGTTTTTGAAAAAAGTGATTTTTTGTCAACTTTGGCAGAAATTTCGAGGCAATTAAATTGATTATTACTAAATATTATTAATGTATCCATAATCTATGTTATAAGAGCTTTCTAACGATATGTGGATCGCATCATTTGGACTTGAATTGAGGGAGATATGGCCTTGCGAAAATGGCTTTGTGAAACTTTTTTTTGAAAAAAGTAATTTTTTGTCAAATTTGACAGCAATTTTCATGCAATTAGGTTGATTATTATTGAATATTATTAATGTATTCATAATCTATGTTGTAAGAGCTTTCCAACCATATGTGGATCGCATCATTTGGACGTGAATTGAGTGAGATATGGCCTTGTGAAAATGGCTTGATTTTCATTTAAATCTAGCCACAGGGGTATTTTTGGTATTGAAAAAGGATTTAACCGTTTGACTTTTTGACCGAACGGAATCCGTCCAAATGGGTGTCAAAGGGTAATTATTGCAAACTTTGGGTGCCAAAGTAAAATAGGGGTAAATAAATGGGGGTCAAAAGGTAAATCACCCTAAAATAATTATAAATGACCAAACAATATTTTCAATATTTACGTACGAATCACACGCAATGGGCGTTTGGTGTAAACAAATGCAAACCCTCTATTGATTTTAAGCTCCGGAAGAGAAAGAAGAAAGAAGACTGAAAAACAATGGCGAACGCAGCACAGATTCCGACGAGCTTCGGGCATGAACTGAGGGCATGCCTTCGCTGTCGTCTCGTCAAAACTTACGATCAGGTATCCTAGGGTTTCACCCATTCTTCTCGATAAGCTCTTACAATTTTTTTATTTTTTTTATCATTGCTAGGGTTTTTTTTCTCTATGAAGTCTCTTTCTACGCACAAACTTAATTTTCCTTTTCACTCTGATTATCTCTCTCTCTCTCTTTGGCCGTTGATTATGTTCATTAAAATTGTTATCGCAACGATGTTCACACAGTTCAGAGAATCAGGATGCGAGAACTGCCCCTTTTTCAAAATGGACGAAGATCACGAACGTGTTGTTGATTGCACCACTCCCAATTTCACCGGGTAACTACTTACCCACATCTTTAACACTCCCGAGTACTTCTACACGAACATATTTATCTGTCTGATAAAAATCATTGACGTATCAATCCGGGGGTTATCCATTGGTTAGAATAAATTTTGATAAGAATGGATTTGATATGGATTCCCCGTGCTAACCAATAAATATTTGTCGCGATGTCCATTTTTATGTCAAATATATATGTCCCTCTAGGATTTACTGCTTAACACTCTTTCATATTGAGCACAGTTGGTAGAACTCAAGAATCACACTAGGAAGTATTTTATTTCATGTGTTTGACAGTTTTGTTCAGGTATTAACGTTCTTGACCACCACTTCAATTTTATCTTAACTAATTTTTGTCCCCCTTTATCTGAGTTGTGTTGTAGGATTATCTCAGTTATGGATCCGACAAGAAGTTGGGCTGCTAGGTGGCTTCGAATTGGTAATGCGTTTCTCTTTTTTAAATCATCATATGTAGGCATTTGCACGCCTCACGTCTACCAACTTATAAGCGAATCATACATGAATGCTACTTTTGCCGAATGGGGCAGTGTACCTATACAAACTCTGTAAGTTAGGTGTATGGTTGAAGATAAACAATTATGTACTTGTAGTCATAGTCAGTAGTATCGAAGTCAAAAGATCATTGGATTGTAGGATAATTTTACATTATTATTTATATTATTGAAGGCTACAAGCGAGATGATGTGAACATAGGGGAGATTTATTTGTTACAATCTTAATAAAAGGAGCATAAAGAAAATGTCTTGAGGGAAATATTGTGCTCTTTGTTTTGAATTTTTTTGTAAATCACTTCATTTACTGGGTTTCTGCATGTTTTCTTCGTACTTGATCCAAACTTTTTTGCAAGTCCACAGCCAACCATATTTGCTTGTTTGTTTTTATACTTGCCTATTCTTTTTGCTTTATGAGGCTCCATCGTAATATGTTTGGCTGATATGTCACAACTCACAACGTACTATGGATTCATTCCGTTTTATTTTTATTTTACATATTCCATCTTGTGTTTAGTTTTTATGATTTCATTTTCATGCAACTAGTCAGATGATGCTCCAGTTTGGTAGAACATTGGGATCTTGTTATTCTTGTGTATAAAATATATAATTCTGTTAAACGTTCTGCAGGAAGATATGCACCTGGTTGTTACACACTTGCAGTCTCAGAGGCGCTCCCAGAGGATCTGCAGGTTTGCAATTGTTTTGACCTTTTTCCTACCTTTGGACTGTGAAAGTTGTTTATGTTTGCCAAATGCCAACCTAAATCCAATACTTTTTGATCTCTAGTTTTAGAAAGCAATCTATCACCAGTCACTCATACAAACAAATTTGATGTACATCTTATCTTAGTCTATAACTCCTTGTATGGTCTTGGCCGGTTAACCTGATGTTGGGGGACGGACATGTACCATTTTATGCTGGATCTAGATAACCTTATACTCCCTCCGTGTTAAGTTGATAGTCTAGCTTTCCTTTTCATGATGTCTCAAATTGCTAGTCCTTTTCTTTTCCGGGACACAATCAATGTAACCAAATCTCACGATAAAAATTAAGTTGTATACTTGACATTTGATTATGTTGAAATTAGCGTTTTCTTAATTTACCGATGTCAAAGTGGGACTATCAATTTGAGTCAAGGGAGTAGTACTTGTTTGGTTTTTCTTGGGAGACTTGATGCAGTTTTCATGGCACATTGGACTAATGATATGGTCTCCCAGTGCCATTGAAACCTTATCTTTTACTGCATATTTGAGGGTTGTTTCCTGGGGATTTTCAATTGAAAGTTGAAGTTTGTACTGATTTTTTCCCAAAGGTAAGTTGGGGCCAGGCATGAGCACAAAACCAGATATATAATGTGAAAACAAATTTAGTATGCTAAAACTTTGGTGATGTAGTATATTTTTATTGAGATACTACTTTCGTGATATAGCATTTTTTAATTTACTTAGTGATTGTGTCCAAGTTGAGGCTTATGCCTCATTCCATCTTGAGGTCAAAGTCTAGCAAAACGCCTTGAACCCATATCACACCTTTTTAACTATTAGTGGTACTATCTGATTGTATAATTATGCTAAGCATGCACTGTGATTTAGAGCTTAGTTCTAACACTAGTCAGAGAAGCATGGTGAAATGCAACCTTCAGTTTATTTGCTGAGAATTAGGCATTATATCCCTTGCGTTGTCTCGATGTGATTAACCCAAACTAATTGCTGTAAATAATTGCTGCTTCTGATTTTGCAGAATCTTTGTGAAGATGAGCGCGTGCAATATGTCCCACCTAAACGTTAGTGTGTGGCCAGTTGAACGTCAAGCCACCAACGATTATGTTAGCGCATCTGATTTTAAACTTATTCTTAGTAGTATAACTGAATGATATCTGCTGAAAATGAAGTCCCAAATCTGATACTTGCATCTACTATGAAGCCTTTTCTTTATTACTTGAGCTTTGACGCTTTGGGGGGTTCCTTGTCCGCTACTTCTGCCCTTAACTTTCCTTTCAAAGGTGAAAATTAAAGGGAAACCTGAAATTAGCTTTTATGGGATTTAAGTTGCTGATGAAAGTTGATTGAAATATCTCAATTATGAATAGACTATCTCCGTTAAATTTCATTACGAAACTCAATCAAGAAGTTGTTATGCTAAAAATTTGATGGGTATTTTCGGAAGTTGAAAATTTTATTGAAGAGAGAATTTTTTTTTTCTCCTCGTAATTACCGGGTTAAAAATACCCAACATATTTGAAAAACATTTTAACTGTTTTCAAAAAATAGATTTAGGACATACGAATCATTTGATCCCTTATAGATTTTCATGCTCTAACCTCTCTCTCATATGTCTTCTAGAATTCGGTTGGCCAGTTTTAGTTATATTTTGTCCTATTTACGTAGCCCCTTGTTTACGCAGTTTTTGTCGGATAATTATAGAGAGGGGAGTATAAAACCCATACAAGCAAATAATAAAATAATTTTCTTTTGGTCAACCGTTGAATAAAGTCAACAAAAAGAGGAATCATTTTATAGAATATTCGTTTTGTTATTTGGAAAAAATACACTAAATTGCCTTCTTGTTTGTAGGTTTAACGGATCGCTCACTTAAAATATATTATGGGACACTAAATCTTATTGTACTGTTGATGGCTTTTGCTTTAACTTTACTCCAACTCAACTGGTCAAAAAGGGTCAGATTTTCAAATAGAGGGATCCATGTGATGCTATTAATAATAAAATCACAATAATAACATTGTTTAGAATAAAACATTAACTCGATATTATTAATAATAAAAGCAAAATATTATAACGACTAAAACTATATCAAAGACCTTTTAAAACAATGTAATATCTTGAAAATGCATAAATATTATTGTAGTATTATTTATTGGGAGAGAATAAAGTAATAAACTATTTATATTTTTCACAAGTTTTGGCTATGTTTAAAAAATTTAAATGACGTTATTAAATTGAGACATATCGAAATATAATTGTAGAAATTTATTTGAGATGAATGAAATAAAACTTCAATTTAGAATATAACTAAATGACTATTTTTTAGTATTTCATATAAATATGTAATGATGCTTACATTTTGTGATAACTTTGATTATTACTATATCTTTGGCAGACAATTAATTAACTAAAAGATGTTAGAGTGGCCCGATGTTAATGTAACTTTTGTTTTAAGCTCATTTTATTTAACAAAAAATTTAAGGACAAATTTAAAAATATGTCAAAAAAATTTAATGGTCCAAAATGAGAATAAATATCAAACTTTTTTGAAAATCTGATAATTTCTGAACTGCCCAGGACAAAGTAAAAGGTAGCAATAATACAACATGGTTTAGTGTTGGGTAAAATAATGTAGGGGTAACCCGTTAACCCAACAAATTACATAAAAATTTAATGTATTTTTCAAGCAATGTATAAGTGAACCAAGAATTCAAGCAATCGTCACATCGAATATAAAATTTAGAATATCGTTAAAAGTATAATTCAGTAAACTATTTTTTTTTAGTAGATAAAATTTTTTTAGTAAGAAAATTGGAATTTGAATTTTATTTTAAAAGGAAAGTAAATACAAAAAATTTAGTTTGGGAAAAAAGATAGTGAGAGTGTCAAAATTATTTTTTCTCAGTTTAATATGGCCCAAGCACGATAAAGGATGATTACTAAATTGGTTAACTTTTACGATAGCATAATTTCTATAACACTTCCTTCTAAAATGTATTGTTGTTTAATAACCAACAATTTATCAAATTTTTACTGACAATCATCCAAATGGTAGCGATAATCACGAAAAGAAACACAGATTATTACTAACAATTTACAATGAGTAGTACTATTATTGTTGTTCTGTATATTATAAACATATTCCACTATGGTAATAATGTTTATAACATGGTAAATGTACCGTGTATTTCTCAAAACTTTAGAAGAAATATTGGATGTTTGTTTTTCCTTCTGAATGCTTAATTAAAGATTTTAAGCATTCAGATGATCAATAAGTTATTTGTTTTTTAAATTATTAAGAGGTTAGTGGCTATTCTTTTTAATGATTAAACATTTAGAGAAGTATCAACCCAGTTGAATACTTAATATTAAATTTAAACCATTATTTATACAAACATTTAACATTCAGAGTTTCTTTTAGAATTTTAAAAAAGAAGCACACATTCAGCATTCAGTAATCAACATTTAGCAATTAGGTTCGTTTGGTTTGCGAGTTTTATACATTATTCCCGAAAAATTACATTCCATTTCAGAAGGATTTCGAGTTTTGGGCTATGAATGTATCATTCAAGGAATGAAATATCAAATATTCCTTCAAAATTCTCTCTCTCAAATAGATGAAAATAGAGGATTACTTTAGGTATTATTTATCAAGATAACTTATTTTTTTCATTTACATTCTCTTTAAAAGAAAAAAAAATGTTTTAATTATTAAATACATATAATGACTTTTCATAATTTTTAACAATAAAAATTTAAATTTTACCATTGTTAGGACTTGTTTTTTAATTTTATAAAATGAATTTTTTTTTGGTATTTCACATGTATTTTATTCTTATTCTTGTTTGAACTAAATATAAAGAAGTAATTTAATGTTCCAAGAAAGAATAATTCTTGTCTGAGTTAAATATTGGCAAGATATCACAAATAGTAAGATGAAGGCTTTTTAGGAATTTAAGATACTTATTTCATTCTCAAAACTCGAATCAAACGAATTTTAAAAGTTTAAAAAAATAAATGCATTTTTTCAATGAATAATATTTTTTTTAATGAAAGGCCTATTTTTAAAAAGTTAAGAGGTCTATTTTGTTTTATATTTTAAATGAATGTATTTGAATAAAAAATAATTTAGTTAAAAAAACATGTTATGTATTACCTAAATTACCCCTTTTTTGAAATTTGCACAAAAAATATGGACTGGAAAGTTCAATTGCAGTGAAATATGGAGCAATATGAACTTTGCACTAAAAATATGGACTGCAAAGTTCACATTGGTAAAATTGGACTGCAATATGACTTTGCATTTCGACTGCAAAGTTCACAGTGAAATATAGACTGCAAACTTATCATATTTTAATGCATATTGATTTTTTTGTTTATTTTAAGGGTTGAGATTATTTTTAATGAAAAAAAAGACACATTAAATCAATAAAATAAAAAATAGGCCCTTTATTTTAAAAAAATTTATTCCTTGTCTTTAGTGTGAAAATCTTTCTCTAATAAGCCCTTTTTTTTAATTACCCCATTTTATTATTGAAAATAAGTAAGTTTACTAAACTTTGGAAAAGTGAACGGCAAAAAAGGAAAAGAAGAGAAAAACAACCGGTGTTGTAAAGAAAAAAAGAAAGAAAGAAACAGCAGCCAGCAGCACATAGATAGAGAGACAGAGAGTAGAGTCGCGTATCCTTTTCGGTCAACTCCCCGCACCTTGTTAACGTGCAACTCCCCTTTTCTACTGTATTTCCATATATTACCACTAACCGCCCACCGTTAAAAAGCCGCCAAATTACTTTTTTAACCCCCACCCCCCACGCCGTTTACTTACTTGTAACTCCGCAATAAGTGAAAAATAAAAAAAAGGAAAGAGAGAGAGAAAGAAAACCACTCGACTAATCCACTACAGATACAGATAGAGATAGAGATAGAGAGAGGAGTATAGCTTCTGGTGAGTATGTTTGTTGTTAGATGCCTTGGTTTCTATTTTTATTTCGATTCCATTATATATATATATATATATTTCTGTTAATTCATGTGTTAATTCATGTGTCAATTTTGTGTTTATTGATCTTTTAATCTTATGACAAGTAAGATGTTGATTTTTCTCTGCATAACCATATTATTTATATGATCCCCTTCCATATTTGTGCTTGATTCTCAATTTCTATATTCCTGTGAGTTAATTAATTTTAAAAAAAAAAAAAAAAAAACTATTTGTCCGTACTACCGAGATGTTTTATATGTACATACATATACACGAGAAATGCTAAGCACAACAAAATAAAAAAATAAATAAAAAGAAACTCCACAGAAAGGTACTCCTCCACAAGCACACTTGCAATTGATGCGTTGATCTAAGATCCACCACTGATTACATCACGTCAACTAAATCAGTACTAAGTGTATTTGTGGAGTAGAGGTTTTATATATATATATATATATATATTTAGCATTTCTCTCTCTCTATATGTATTGGTCGTGTAACCCGTGGCCATGCCAAATCACCTTTGAAATATATTTTGCAATATCAACCACGCAATCTTTTATCCCTTATACATTTTTAAGATTCAAAAATCATTGCCTCAGGACCAGAATTTACCACAAAAGTAGTAGGTAGTGTTGGACATTTCTTGCATCGGTCAGTCAAGCTACAGATATAGGAGACCGAGTGAATATTCCCAAAACATTTTTGGCTTTTCTCCAAGAAAAAATGCATTCGGATGATTGTGCCATATGCTTTAAAGATGCAATATGGCTTTGCCAGGATCCATTCGTGCTTCAACAATATAACCAATCAAAGAGAAAATGTAGTGTCTTCCAAATTTTAGTTTGTTTAACCTTAGGTACTTGGGTGAAGAAAAATAATTTTAAGATTAATAGATTATCAACCTATTTTTTAAAATTATCCAAGAGCTTAAAACAATTATTCACTATATAGAAGTAAAAAAGAATTCAAAATCTTAGGGGGTGGCACCCTTATGTGTGTCCGCGACTGCATAAATCTTTTTCGGGAAGTGAGAAACCCACTAGGAGTTCCATTTTGGTACTGACTACTGAGGCCTTATAATTTGGGCAAGCTTTAGTGCTCATTTGGCTATAGAGTTCGTAATTTTTTAGATCAATTTTACCAGAGGAATTAACATATTTTGATTCAAACTCTTGACTAAGAGACTTTATGGATGATATTACCAATTTTAAATTCCTAGAAAGTATAGAATTTCATTCAAAACGAGTAGGGATAATATTGAGTCCACATTGCACATGATTCTACGATCTTTCCTTACATTTATATAAATTTTGTAGGAATATTGTGTCACTTACCGTTCCCTTTTGAGAAATCATTGAGGTGAAATGTCAAACATAGACATAGAGGGAATCTTGAAGGAACTTCCAAATGACGGTCGAATCCCGAAGACAAAGATTGTGTGCACCTTGGGTCCATCTTCCCGATCCGTGCCCATGCTTGAGAAGCTCCTGAGGGCAGGGATGAACGTCGCCAGGTTCAACTTTTCGCACGGGACCCATGAGTACCATCAGGAGACCTTGAACAATCTCAAGATAGCCCAGCTCAACACTCAGATCCTGTGTGCCGTCATGCTTGATACCAAGGTGTACTTCTTCTTTATCTCTTTCATATTATTCTTCCATGATCCTGTGCGCCGTCATGCAATTCACTTTTCTTAAAAAAATTGTTTTGATCCCTCTTAAAATGTAACCATTGGGCATGATGTACTTATCTGCATAGCAAACTCTGCACTTTACGCTCAAATGAATGGAAATGATTGTTGTCATAGCGATGGATGCTATTTTACCAAAGTTTATCAAAGTTTACTGAAGAATAATTCATTTCGGGTAATCATAATTTAAGATTACCTGAGGAGATAAATGGATGTCCAGTAAAGATGAGGATTTATCTTTTAAATGAGTTGATAGCGGTGGATGCTATTTTTCATTTATCTTTTTCTTTTGTCCCATATTTATTGCTATATGCCAGTAGGTTTTCTGAGGAGTATAAAGGGGTGGGGACATGATACTTGAGCTTCTAAGGAGACCCAATGCCCAACATACCTAATTACAACGATTTGAGATGGCTTACAATTTTAGAAGTAAAAATATTGTTTAGATCTGAACCAGAGTTGAGAAGTTCATTTAAAATGCTTATAGGTCGTCGTTTATATAAGTGTCTACACAGCTGCAACTCTTACGAGTTTTGGAAGTTAAAAATGCGATTGTAATTTCGTTTACATTTTAAAACCTGGTAAAAAGTTGAACTAGTCTGCTGCTCTTTATGCAGGGACCCGAGATTCGAACTGGTTTCTTGAAAGATGGAAAACAAATTCAGCTCAAGGAAGGTCATGAAATCACAGTAACCACTGATTACACCATAAAGGGAGATGAGAAAATGATTTCCATGAGCTACAAAAAACTGCCCATGGACTTGAAGCCCGGAAATGTAATCTTGTGTGCGGATGGCACCATCACCCTCACTGTCCTGTCATGTGATCCAGCTGGTGGGACAGTGAGATGCCGATGCGAGAATACTGCAATGTTAGGTGAAAGGAAGAATGTTAATCTTCCAGGTGTGGTTGTGGATCTTCCGACACTTACAGAGAAGGATAAGGAAGATATCTTGGGTTGGGGTGTTCCGAACAATATCGATATGATTGCGCTCTCATTTGTGCGCAAGGGCTCTGATCTTGTTAATGTTCGGAAGGTCCTTGGGCCCCATGCCAAGCATATAAAATTGATGTCAAAGGTACGTAAATCTTTTATAAAGTCATTATTTGGTTGCCAAAATTTCCACCGGAAAACTTGGTAAAAGTTGGAAAGTTTGTACTGTTGCAGTTTTTTCTTTTGTTTGATTTTCTAAAATTTCCATTTAACTCAATTCCATGGTACAAGGGCAACTAGCATAGTTGATTAGAATTCGATTGTTACACCCCGCTTAAGAAAAGAATTCTGGGTTGCATGGGAAGGCTCTCAAAATTTGGAAAGAGTACATCTTTTCCACCCGAAAGGTGAAGGTAATCAGATACGGTTGAATGTGTTTCCATGGAATTCATTTCCCTAGAAAGCAATTGCTGTACCTGGAATTGAATTCTGAAGTTAAAAATAATGTACAACAGGGAAAGATATTTAGACCTTTCATTGAAGGAAAAGAAAGAAAGCATATTGAATTCTTTTATACCCTTGCTCCAAACTTGCAATTATTTGTGACCTAAATTTCATCTGTGTATTATCATAATCACTTGTGATTGCTGGAACTTCTCAAAGGTTGAGAATCAAGAAGGAGTTGTCAACTTCGATGATATCTTGCGTGAGACTGACTCATTCATGGTTGCTCGTGGGGATCTTGGAATGGAAATCCCAGTTGAGAAGATTTTCCTGGCACAGAAAATGATGATATACAAGTGTAATCTCGTTGGCAAACCTGTCGTTACCGCCACTCAAATGCTCGAGTCCATGATAAAGTCACCACGGCCCACTCGAGCTGAGGCCACCGATGTAGCCAATGCGGTCCTAGATGGCACCGATTGTGTAATGCTTAGCGGGGAGAGTGCAGCTGGGGCCTACCCTGAGGTAGCTGTGAAAATAATGGCTCGTATTTGTATCGAGGCAGAGTCCTCGCTTGACTATGGGGTTATCTTCAAAGAGATGATAAAGTCAACCCCACTACCAATGAGCCCATTGGAGAGCCTTGCATCCTCGGCAGTGCGAGTGGCTAACAAGGCTAGAGCCAAACTCATTGTTGTGTTGACCCGGGGTGGGACCACGGCTAAGTTGGTTGCCAAGTACAGGCCAGCCGTGCCGATTATATCAGTGGTGGTCCCGGTTTTGACGACGGACTCGCTTGATTGGAAGTGCAGTGATGAGACCCCCGCTAGGCATAGTTTGATATATAGGGGATTGATTCCGCTTCTTGCTGAAGGGTCTGCAAAGGCTACTGATGAAGAGTCAACCGAGGAGATCTTGGAAGCTGCGTTGAAAAAGGCGGTGGGGAAACAGCTGTGTCAGGCTGGTGATTCTGTTGTGGTGCTTCATCGGATCGGGGCTGCCTCTGTCATTAAGATATGCGTAGTCAAGTGATTTGAGTGAGCCCAGATACGGCATCTTGAGAGGTAGCAAAAGCTAAGGTTGGATACTTCCATTTTGTCTTAAGTGATCTCTATATATCATATTATGCTTAAACATGTTAAGAACTATATATGTTAGGATCCCATGATTTCAAATGTGTCTTGAGCTATGGGATAGCTCTGGATTAGCCTGCTCTGCTGATAATGTTATGGAGCATGCTAGTTAGTCTAATTTCTTGTTTTGCACCCGACTTTGCTGAGAATTATGATTCTTCCATGAGGATCATATAATAAAAAACTTATTTACTATCATATTATTATGTTTAAAAAAAGAAGAAAAGTGGCTTTTGATTATAGTACTAGACAAAGGGAGTGTTAATAAAAAATTTGCTTTGGATTATTTTTATTTACTAGTTTGTCCCCAAAAAAGGAGCTGAGTAGTGATGGAAGAGATAAAATATTATTATGTTCCACAAAAATAAAAAAAAGTTTCAGATTCAAATTTGAGATCTTGTTACTAGTTTGTAGAATGTCAATCAAAATTTGCTTTGTGTATGGTGAAATAATTTTTTTCATGAAATGAGTTTATACTTTTTAACATTTAAGAAAACATTGATTTTAACACAAACAATCAAGATTACGCTTTATTCTGTAGTGTGATATTTTAATATTCTGAAAAAAAATAAAATGATTTATATGACTTGGATGGAATATTCCTCCAAGTTGGAAGCACAGAAACGCAACTGAGGCACGAAAAGGGTAATCAATGGTTGGTGGGGCAAACGAGGTCTGCCTCTCCTCTCCTCGTAGGCTTTCCGAATTTGAGCACTTAATAAATACAAATTTCAAAAACATTTTTATGATAGAAAGAAAAGTATGGGGTAAAATCAGTTATTTCAAAATTTATAAGATTGATTTTTTTTGTGATTTTTCAGCATTTATTATAAAAATTTTAGATCATAACACTCGTATCTAAATATTTTTCATATTTTATTAAACACGAAAAAAAAAAAGATAATAGTTATGTCCCCGTAATGTGTTAAACTCTAAGGACGGCATGTTTAATAAAGGGAAGTGTACTAATTTCATAATTTGGTAGACACTTTTTATAATATTAATTTATTTTAAGGATGATAAATGTTGAGACAAAACTACCCCACTATATCATTTATTCTAATTATACAAAAGACATATTATTCTCTCTTACATACACATAATAAAAGAAAACAAAAAATAAGAGAAAAGAGAAGTTGTCTCACCACCACCACACCACCTTACTCTCCGATCGATCTCCGAGAGGATCATGTTCTCATCATCATCATCATCATCATCATCATCATCTTCTCTTCTTCTTCTTTTTTTCGATCCACGTAAAACATATATAACTTTTGATTGAACCGTTGGATTTGGCTGATGGATGTTGTTGACAAAGTTAATATTATTGCGCGAAAAATTAAGACGATCAGAGTTTTTTCATGATCAATTTTGACAGCCCAGCGGGATTTGAAAAAAAAAAATATGATTGTAACTCTTTTTTTTTTTTTTTTGAACCCTACGTCGATCCATATCTATATCATATAAATAAATTGAGTTGGATCTCATCAAGTTTGTTGTTCTCTATTTTGTAATTTGCTAAAATTATTTTAGACCTTCTGATTTGTTGTCAGTGGTGTTATCTTATGGTTGTTGTTCAGAAGGTGCTAAAATTTGCACCTTCTGTGTTGTCTATGGTGAAATGTAGCACCATTTTTACTTCAGATGCTAAAATTTGACCTTCTGGTTGTTGCTTAATGTATTTAGCACCTTCTGGTTTTTTAACATTTAAGTTGCTCTCTAGGGGGTGCTAAACATTTAGTACCTTTTGGTTGTGGCGCTTGATTTAGCACCTTATTATTGCTGTCAGCGGGTGCTAAATGCATTTATCACCTTCTGGTTGTGGTGCTAAATGATTAGCACCCTCTGGTTGCTGTCCAGGGGGTGCTAAATACATTTAGCATCTTCTGGTTGCTGTCCAGCGGGTGCTAAATGCATTTAGCACATCTGGTTGTGGTGCTAAATGCATTTAGCACCCTCTGGTTGCTGTCCAGGGGGTCTAAACGCAAGCAAGAAAATGCATTTAGCACTTTCTGGTACCTTTTGGTTGTAGTGCTAAATGCATTTAGCACCCTCTGGTTGGTACCTTTTGGTTGTAGTGCTAAATGCATTTAGCACCCTCTGGTTGCTGTGCTGCTAAATGCAACCTTCTGGTTGCTGTTGGTGTTATAATGAGACGATATTATAAGGAAGGGGTATTAGTGCTTTTTTTGTATAGTGTCCTTAATTTACACAGCTAATGTTTAAATGTCCTTTATAATTATATTATTATTATAATGAGCCCTTATACCTAATTGCCTCAAAAAAAAATTTGACTGAATTTTTAGTTTTCTACTCTAATAAGAAAAACAAGAGAATTAATTATTTTTTTGTGAAACAAACGAGTCCTTGTAATGTTAACATCATACATTCATACTTCAACTTTTCTCCCACGGCAGATTAATGGCGGTCCCCCTCTTTCCCCTTTACTTATTTTAATATATATATATATGACAGACTCTACTTTAATTTAGGGTGGTGATGTTGGCACCCCCCATTTTTATTGGTAATACTCTCACTCTTGCTAATACTCCCACTTTTTTTTTTCTTTTAATAATTCTCCCATTTTATACAAAACACTCCCACCACTCCTATTTATTTTTAGGAATTAATCTCATACTTAATTAATTATGAACATGATTAAGTAATTAACTACATAATAACATAAAACAAATTATCCCAAACTAACCCCAAAATTTTTCCACCATCTCTACCATCTTCTCAAACAAGCAAAATTACCATCCATCTTCTCTATCTAACAGCAAATTTTGGTAGCACCAAAACAACAAATAAAACCTCTATTAATGCAAAACTCTAAGTTTGGGAAGAATGGTATAAACAAAACAAAACCTCAATTGATGCAAAACTTAAAATTTGAAAATAATGGTAGAAAAAAGAGAAACTTTGTAATAAAGGAAGGAAAATAAGCAAGAAAGAGTTAATGAAAGAGAGACATATATATTTTTATTTTGTTTTATTGTTTATATGATTTTTATAGCATACACATCAAATATATAATCAAAAAACAAAATTTTATGTTTAAAACACGAAGAAGGCTTATTCGGTTCTCCGTAACCGAGTTGTAGGCTTGTACACTTGGCTGCTCTCAACCGAGTATGAAATCCCATAAAATGTCATGTTCTCGGGATATTCATTCGGTTGAGAGCAACCGAGTGTTGTTATATTATGCTTGGCTGTGAGCAGCCGAGTGAAATTAACTTTTTAGAGTTAATTAACTTTTTTACCACCCACTTCATTTAGTCTAGTATAAAAGTTAATTAACCCTAAATTAATTTTTCACCCACTTGTTTTAATTTAAAACAAAAGTTAATAAATCTCCCTCTAAAGTTAATCAAACATTTATCCCCAAATTAATTTCCCTCCAAAATCTCCCTTCAAAGTTAATCAAACATTTATCCCCAAATTAATTTCCCTCAAAAATTCCTCTCTTCTACCAAAATAGGCAACAAAATTTTGATCTCTACCATTGATGCAAAAGGGTAAGCTTAAGAAAAATGGAAGAAAAAAAGAAAACTTTGGAACAAATAAGAAAATCAACAAACAAAAACTCCATTAATGCAAAACTCTAAATTTTATCTTAAAAACAAAACCTCCATTGATGCAAAACTCAAAAGTTAAGAATAATGGTAGAAAAAAAGAAAACTTTATAAGGAAAGGAAAACAAGTAAGAAAAAGTTAATGAAAAAAAACACGAAGAAGGTTTATTCGGTTTCAGTAACCGAGTTGCAGGCTTGTACATTCGGTTGCTCTCAATCGAGTAGAAATCCCATAAATGCAATGCTCTCGGGACCTTCATTCGGTTGAGAGCAAGAGTGTGATTAATGTACATTTTAACAACACTCTCGGCTGCTCTCAACCGAATAAAGGTCCTGAGACAACATTTTATGGGATTTCATACTCGGTTGAGAGCAGCCGAGTGTACAAGCCTGCAACTCGGTTACGGAGTAACCAGCCTTCTTCATTTTACATTTTAGGGTTATATTTTATAGGGATATCATATAAAAACATATAAACAATAAAACAAAATAAAAACATATTGTCTCTCTTTTCATTAACTCTTTCTTGCTTGTTTTCCTTCCTTTATTACAAAGTTTCTCTTTTTTCTATCATTATTTTCAAATTTTGAGTTTTGCATCAATGGAGGTTTTGTTTTGTTTTGTTTATACCATTCTTCCTAAACTTAGAGTTTTGCATTAATAGAGGTTTTATTTGTTGTTTTGGTGCTACCAAAATTTGTTGTTAGATAGAGAAGATGGATGGTAATTTTGCTTGTTTGAGAAGATGGTAGAGATGGTGGAGAAATTTTGGGGTAATTTGTTTTATGTTATTATGTATTTAATTACTTAATCATGTTAATAATTAATTAAGTATGAGATTAATTCTTAAAAATAAGTGGGAGTGGTGAGAGTGTTTTGTATAAAGTGAGAGTATTATTAAAAGAAAAAAAAAAGTGAGAGTATTAACAAGAGTAGGAGTATTACCAATAAAAATGGGGGGTGCCAACATCACCACCCTTAATTTAGGGTGAAATTATTTATAACCTTCATTTATCTCACTAACATCTTTTATTTAATTTTGAATAGATTCACTTTTAAACACCTCCCTTATATCTTATAAACACCCCCATCAATTAACATATTTACTCAAGGTAAAAAAATTAATCTATCAATTTATCCATGGGTAATAAATTAATCACACACTTTAAAACACCCCCTTATATCTCAATAACACCCCCACATAATTTATTCACCCTTCCCCCACAAATCCCATTTACTCTCCCCACAAACTTCTTTCCAAGCAAATCAAGTATTGCATTCAAACTCGGTTCTTTACTATTTTGGCTCCAAAAATCAAAATTTCTACATTAAATCCAAGTGCAAGCATTATTGGTTGGTAGTTTGAACATAAAGTAAAAATTTTGAATAGAAGAGGAAAGAACTTGGTGATGGTGAAGAAAGAAGAATGTGGTGATAATGATGACATTCCAAAGAATAATGAAACAAAAGAGGTATGTATATGTTTTTTGGAGTATTAAGCTGGATTAAATCTCTCATATATGATCCTACATTTATTTAGAATGAAGAAGATTAATGAAACCTACAAAACATAGTACTTTTTATCATTTGTCCAGACTATACTCGGCTCACATGGGGGGTAAATAATCATTTACTCTCCCCACATCAGGAGAGTAAATAGCATATGTTCTCCCCTTATGAGAAGAGTTTAACTTTAAAATTTTTCAGTTGATTTTCAAGCCAGTTTCTCCGTTTAGGACGACATTATTACATTTACTCTCCCCACATAGGGAGAGTAAATGGAAAATGTTCACCTCACATGAGGAGATTTTAACTTTTAAATTTTTCGGTGGGTTTAAAAGTCAGTCTCTTCACTTCAGCCGAATTTATTCCATTTACTCTCCCCACATCAAGAGAGAGAACTGGAGGGAGACGGAGAGGGAGAGGGAAAGGGAGTGGTCGGTCGTACGCGAGTTAATCGTTGAGGTGGTCGTGCGCCTGAGGGAGACGCAGAGGGAGAGGGAACGCAAAAGGAGAGGGAGACGAAGAGGGTTTTTTTGATTTGAAGTTTTGTTTTAATTACTTAGGTTATAAATTAATTTTAGTTAAAGTTAATTATATTTTTAATTACATACTTTGTATAAATTACTTAAGGTAAATATGAGAGGTAAATAGGAGGGTGTTAGTGATCAAAAAATTATATTTGGAGGGTGTTTGTGAGATGAGAGACGTTAGTGAGATAAATGGTGGTTATAAATAGTCCCACCCTTAATTTAAGTTAAAAATTGTTTTAATTTTGGATATTCATATTATTAAAATAATATTCTTTTTATTAAAATATAATATTACTTTAAAAATTATATAATATATTTTAAAGTTTTAAATTATTCTAATAATAAATATAATTATTTTAATAATTTACCCTTAGTTTTTTATATCTTCTTTCCCCTCAAAAGTAGAAATCCATTTCCATCCGTATACAGTTGCATAAAGGAAGTGGCTCTTAATTATTTGCGCGCTTAATTAAAACAATGTTTTGGCATAAATATCAAGGATATCGTGGGTGGCTGCACTGTCTCTTTAAAATTTTAAATAAATTTTATATTTTAGTCAAACAAATAAATTTTTAATTCCACTAAACTTCTAAAAGAAAATGATGTAAAATCTAAACAAAATATTGTAATTCTACTATAAAATTATATTTTTAATAAAAATTTATAATTGTGTATCCAAACACACTTTGAAAATTATTTTTAAATTATACGTTTAATATGTAACATTGTCCCAAAAATTTAGAAGATATCAATAATTTTAAAGATATATTTAACAGTGATATATATTATAGTCAATATTATATACTAGTCAATACAAAATTCATATTTAATGCAATATATTTTAAGTTGTGAATAATTTTAGGATTATTTTATTTCAAAAACAATAATAAAGAAACTATTTTAGAGTTTGAGATAAAGACAAAATTCAATCCATACCGACTTAAAAATGCTGGAAGAGTCAGGCCTCAGTCAAAGAGTGTGTGTATCTAATAGTGACAGGAGCATAGAAAAATGGCTTCATATATATATATATATATATATAATTTTGATAGATGCAGCGCTTATATTAGTTGTGAAATTAGACCCAGCGACAGTGTATAGAAATTAATGTAGAATTCGACTAAAAGTTTTTTAAGTTGAATTTTAATAATAATAAAAATATTTTAATTTAACTGATTGATAAATATTGGAATCGAACAAAAGTTTTTCGAGTCAAATTTTACTGTCTCTAAAAATATTTTAATTTTTATTCATTAAAACTAAGCGATAGATAAAAAGGAAATGTTGGGTTGGATTAAGAATAACTCACGTTGACGAGGACTAGAAAAATATCTCAATATTTATTAATAATTTTAATTGATAGGCTGAAACCATTAATCCAAGCTATTATTAGTTAAGGGTGATGATGTTGGCACTCCCAAAATCTTTTGAAAACACTTCCATTTTTCATTCGGTCCTTAACAATCGAATATAAACTTGCAAAAATTTGAAAAAATTTGAAAATGCCTTACTCGATTGTCAAGAATCGAATATATAAACTTATATTCGGTCCTCAACAACCGAATAATAGACACTTTATTTTATTGCAAATGACCGAATTAAAGTGAGAATGTTACCAAATATTTTTAGGTGCCAACGTCACCGCCCTTAGTTAAATGGGTTAATATTTTAGGGAAATGATATTAGCATTCCACTTTTATCCTTAAGCACTTCACTTTTATTTTTAGTGACACTTGTCTATATTATTTAGGACACTTTTTATATTACTAAAAGTAAAAGTGGAGTCGATCATTTCCCATATTTTATCGCATCTCCTTTCCTTGAAATTTACCGACAACAACTATTATATATATATATATGTAATACACTCTCTCTCTCTCTCGGTAGTTCCAGAGGTCACTACAACTAGTAGTGAAAGTTAGAATTTCTGGAGAGAGGGAGAAATTAGAGAATTGGAAAAAAGGACAATGGAGAGAAGCAGGATTATGCGTATGTGCATAACTCAATTGCTACTATCTCTATTACTGCTACCAACTTCTGCTTTCACCTTAATGCAACAGTTCACGGATTCAACCATCATTAGACGCAATCTGCTTGCCAATGGTCTCGCCCTCACTCCTCCCATGGGGTATTATTTCTCTCTCTACTCTCTCTCTCTCTCTGTAGTCTGTATTTATATACACACACATACACTCATTTGCATTATCTTTTAATTGCTATCCATTCATGTCTAATTTATAGTTTTGGTATTCATTGATTTTTATTAAAATTGGATATAATGTGTTGTTTCGAGGTATTTTGTTAGCCCACAATCTAGATAACATGGGAGAGTGATTTTCGAATCCTAAAACTGTACAGGGGATAAAAAAAAAAGAATTGGATGGTTGAAATAGAAGATGATGCTTTTTCAAAGAAAGAGATGGTGGATGCTTTGATTTCAAAGATTTAAAATAAATGCAAGATGTGCTTTTTCGATGATAGAGATGCAATATATATATATATATATATATTTAATATTGGCATTGTCTTTGGCAAGGTTTATCACTAATATAGTTGTACTAATGAGAGGGCTCATATATTTTTTATGTAAAAGAAATAAGAAAATGCTTATTTTTGTTCAAGGTCTCCCTGCAACTCATTCATGCATATCATGATTATTGATTAGGTTGAAATTGGTATACATATTATTAAAAAGTGCAAATTTGAATAGAAAACAGGTAACATGTGAATTAATTTGGCTGTTATAAGCGCATTTGCCTGTGCCGTGGAATTAGGTGGAATTGATTTGCCTAGAAAATTTAGTCAATGAAACACCACCAAAAGGTTAGAAAGTAAGTACGTATCTTCCAAGTTTTTCCAAGTTTTCCATCGAAAACCTTGACAATCACATGCACCCTAAGAAAGTGCTGTACTAGAAAGGCATATGATGGTGAAAGTTGGTTTTTGATTTACCTCTATTTTCTCTGTTTCCTTTTTAGCTTCCTTTCACTCCCCTTGTTCTTTTTATTTCCACTTACTAGTTGATATATATGTATCAATGTATATCCCCAACTGTGAGATATTTTCATAACTTAACCTTACTTATCATTATCTTATCTCAAGTGTACTTATCTAAATGCAACCAACCATATCCTCATGTATCTATATATATCATAAAGATCTCCATGTACCGCATATAACCAATAACTATATTCATCTAATATACTTTAGCCTTGTGTTAACTATATATTATAATGAATTTACTTTAGGTGGAATAGTTGGAATCATTTTGCCTGCAATATCGACGAGAAAATCATCAGAGAAACTGGTATGTTATTTTGTAGGCATAACAAACTAGTATTTTTTTTATCCATATCCTAGTACTAATTTCATCGTCGCCTTTCTCCATATTTAATTTGAAAATTTGTCATATAATTATAATGCAAACTCATTTTTTGGTTACAGATGGAATTCTTCAGCTCATTTATCTCTACCATTTAAGAAAATTAATGGACTCTTTAATGTGTATTTAATTGTTCAACAGCTGATGCGCTGGTTTCCACTGGTCTCTCTAAGCTTGGGTATAAGTATGTCAACATAGGTACATTATTACGGAGTTCACATTATGCTCATAATCTTTTTTTTCCCTTCCCATTTTTGTTCGGTTGATTAACACACAAGCAGCTGACAGAAAAGTTTCATACTTGCTTTCCTAGATGATTGCTGGGCTGAACTTGCTCGTGACAAAAAGGTTTATATTTCCTTCAATCTTAGTATGGTGTAATCATTCTGCTTATTATTATTTTCTGTGTACTAATGGAAATCCAATCCCAGGGAAATCTGGTGCCTAAGAAATCCACTTTTCCTTCTGGCATCAAAGCCCTTGCAGACTACGTTCACAGCAAGGGTCTTAAGCTTGGAATATACTCAGATGCTGGGTACTATGACTCTGCATTCAGATTTGTTTGATCTTTTGATAGGTCTATTTGTATTTAATTACCTTCATTTGTAGGTATCTCACTTGTAGCCAAAAAATGCCTGGTTCACTTGGTCATGAGGAACAAGACGCAAAAACCTTTGCTTCATGGGTATAATGATTTCTAATGCATCTTTTCGAATAACAATTTCATTGACCAAAAAAAATTTAACAATTTCCATTTCTGAAATCAATATATCAACTCTGAGGATTAACAAAGATTTAGTATTAGACATTGATTCCATCAAACATCAAAAGCTCTTAAAAGACTTAATTTGAGACTGATGGAGTATATTTTGTGATACTACCCGAGGAAAATTTGAATTGTAAAACAACATTGTTTATCTGCAGGGGATTGATTATTTGAAGTATGACAACTGCAACAATGATGGCTCAAAGCCAACCGTTCGGTAATAAAATCTTAAAATAAATTGCACTTCAACATCACTTATTATGTATTTTTAAGGTCTTAGTTGGTTTATTATGAAATTTAATGTGATTTTATACTTCATGTAGGTACCCTGTAATGACCAGAGCCCTAATGAAGGCGGGCCGTCCCATCTTCTTCTCATTATGCGAATGGTGATTCCCGTTTTCCTTTAATTTTGGTGTATTCGACTATCTTATGAACTATGTTTTACTTTTTCTATTGGCACATTTTTATTTATCTTTCCATTTTAATAGGGGAGATATGCACCCTGCATTATGGGGTGCTGATGTAGGAAATAGCTGGAGAACTACTAATGACATTGCCGATACCTGGGATAGGTATTAATAATTCATGCCGTTTTGGATTTTTTTTTTCTTTTTCTGATGTGTTCTTTAAGGTCTTGAATACTCCTTTAAGCCTTTTATTTTTTCAAACAGTATGTTGTCTAGAGCCGACATGAACGAAATTTATGCAGAGCTTGCAAGGCCTGGTGGCTGGAATGGTTAGTGCTTTCTCATTATCACAATATATTGCTAACTAAAGTCAGTATAATTCAGGGAAATTGTAATGTACCCACTTGCTTTTAACACGTTAAATGGTCTTTATTAATTTATGAACAAATTTTCGTTTCCTATTTAAAGTAAGTTTGTATGTTCTTGTCAAATGATTGATTTTGAACAGACCCTGACATGCTTGAGGTGGGGAACGGAGGGATGACAACAAATGAATATATTGTCCATTTTAGCATATGGGCGATTTCCAAAGTACCTTCTCTCTCTCTATATATATATATATCTGCATACATGTATATTCAGTTATTCAAGGCCTTGTTCCATACATTAAGGTCTTCTAGTCAGTCTCCTTGAGGGTATCCCTTCATTTCCTTGTATATCTAATTGCAGGCGCCTCTTCTTATTGGTTGTGATGTGAGAAATGCAACAAAAGAGATTATCGATATCATTGCCAATAAAGAGGTGATTGCTGTTAACCAAGGTAATCACTTCCATTTGCAGCCTCTAATTATAGTTCTTCTGTTTTATGTATCAACTATTGGTGTGTTTTTTCTAAGTCAGTTGACATATAGACAAGTAACACTCTAATTGTCCATCTTTAAATGATAGACCGACTAGGTGTTCAAGCCAAAAAGGTTAGGTCGGAAGGTGATCTTGAGGTAACTTCCCCATCTCTTCATCTTTCAAAAAACAAACCATTTTTCACTTACGCAGTAGTATTCATTCACATTGCCATATGTTTAATTTTTTTTTATCAGATTTGGGCGGGGCCCCTTTCGGGCTATAGGGTAGCGCTGCTACTAGTTAACCGTGGCCCTTCGCCTAATATTATCACAGCCCAATGGGACGACATTAAAATTCCGCCAAAGAGCGTTGTAACAGCGAGAGATCTATGGGAGGTATATATAACTAGGGATTTTATATTTTTTTAAAGTTCTTGTTATAATGCGTGGCACAAATTTATTTATTTTTTCTGCACAAGTTACTTTTGAGGAGTTGGTCTGATGAGTCTAGCTTCTAATTATGGTTTCGTATTAACAGCACAAGACATTAAAGAAAGGGTTTGTGGAGAACCTGACAGCGGTAGTGGATTCTCACGCGTGCAAGATGTATGTGTTGAAGGCAATATCCTGAAATGATGCCGCAGTGGTGTTTTACGTAATCTTGATTATGAAGTGGTTATGGTAAATTAGGAGTCGAAGCTTAAGTCAATAATTATTTCCCCTTTGAAGGGAGTGCGGTGATGTGTTTAAAATATTTGTTTCCCCTCGAGTTGTTCATTGTACAAGTTAAAACTTTGATAGTATCTGGTGATGCAGTGAAGTGTTTACTCTACAGTCCTTTGGAGGTGGGTGTGTCGAAGAAAACTAGCAGATATTACATTATAAAGAGGGGCTTGTATTTTTAGTACTCCCCTGTCTAATGTAAGAGCGGGACACTCCAATTAAGACTCCATTTCTTGTTTTGGGGGTGGGGGGTTTGCGGGTTTGTACCTTTCTTTTTCTTTTTTTTTGACTAAAAACATATTTTTCTAGTCCTAGTATAATTAATTTATCAAATTTCACAATACTAAACAAGTTATGTGGATCAAGTGGGTTAGCCTAGTTGGGAAAGGCATCCACTAGGATTTGGGAGAGATCTCATATTCATAGAGGGTTTGGGGGTAAAAATAAATCAAGCTATGTGCTTTATAATCGGTGTATTCTTAAGAAATTTGAATTTAGGAAAGTAAGTGTGCCTCCTTGCCCATGCCTATGAATAAGGGAGAAATGTTTTTGGATACTAAAATGTGTAAATAATAAAAGATGGAGATTAAAGATATCTTTTGAGTAGCAAGACACCTGAATTGACAAGTACTGTCAGATGACCAATAAACTACTTGACTCCTCACAATGGCATTTGGAAACTTGAACATGAATAACACCCTTTCGTATTCTACGTGAACCAATACATCCATTCCTATGTGAACCAATTCTCGGTTGGTTGAAATAATGAACAAGGGATTGAAGGGCTTATATTGAAGTATGGCCTTTTAAAAGTATGGTCAGAATCAGAGCTCCTTACATCTGGACAGACAGAGCTAGTTTTCACTTGGCCCAATTTCATTCTATTCTTCTCAGCCTTCTTCTAGGCATGCCTAGACTCTTTCCAATCCTAGGAAGGAAAAGAGAGAATTCAAAAAAGTCTCAATTGTGCTCTAAATAAAAAAAATCTGACTGGTAAGATAATTACTATATCCTATATTCCTATTAATATGATATTTAAAATGCACATTAAAAATGTCTAAATTACATACGGTAGTTTAATAGAAGAATTGTGCGTATCAGAAAAAGAAAATACGAAAGAGTGTAAAACTTCTTATATTTAAACTGTTTTGACAGGTGTTAGGTAATTATTAGCCTAAGTTTTCCTTAAATTAAACCTAAGAGTTGGTGATGATGAGGACTAAATGCCAAAACTCTTTGATTCCATAATGCACGTAAATAACAAGTGCTAAAAGTCTGATTTTGGATTGCAAAGCAAAAGCTGGCATTGAATCACACTTATAATTATATATGTTATGTGCAGCAATTTTCAAGAATAAAGATTCTCATTGACTTATATGTCAAGCAATTCAGTCCAAGCCATTTAGCCACAAAGCAAATTCTAGTAACCATGTTTCATTTTTCCAAATATATATATTGTTGTTACAAAATTCAAATGCCCAAAAGCCCATCGGACTTTTGGGATTGATATTCTCTATGTGACAATTAGTATAAAACAGAAACAGATTCATTCTTCAGCTTAATTAAAATTTAATCTTCCTCTAGCAGAGTTACACATAATGGTGGTGATTCAGCTTCTCTTTGCTCTCTCAGTACTAGTAGTTGTGTATTTTAACCATGCTTCAGTTCATGGGAGGAGATTTGAAGGAGCTGAAATTACAAGGAGGAATCTGTTGAATAATGGTCTTGGTCACTCCCCTCAAATGGGGTAAATATTCTCACTTTCTTTTTTGACAGGTTTCAAAATAACAAATTTTTTTGTTTTTTTTTTGTTTTGGGGGGAGGGGGAGAGGACAGAATTAATATCTCAAATTTCATGATAGAACTTAATGTTTACTTATAAAGTATTCCATATTATATCTTGAAAGATTTGACGAAAGTACTATTGAATTGAGGAAAAGAATCTGATCAGACCTTTATGAATACATGTATTTAGCCTAATGGAGAACTTCCCATGTCTCAGTTAAGAGTTTCAGTTTATTATTGGTAAGTTTCAAGTTAGTCACATTTCTATTTGTTAGGTAGTGAGCCAACAATGTATATTATGCTCTTCAACACTTCTCCTCACGTGCGACTCCCACTCGCACATGGAGAGACAAACCAAACCGAAGGTGCACTTTGTGCACAAACAACAACGTGCATACTGCACAAACACAAAGGGGGAACAGTTTCACTCTCTCTTTTCTTCCTTTAGTTTCAACATGGTTAAATTTTGTAGAGAGAAGAGAAGAGAGTTTTATTTCATATCTTGTATCAAACATAAAATTACAACTGAATTTATAACCAAACCAAAACAAAGAAAATATGGGAAGAATCCTTGATCTTGCAGCTAGAATTAACTATAATAATAAATAATATAATCAATCCAATAATCTCAACACTAACAATGTACTATAAAATGATATCAGTAGGGATCAGTAAAAATAAGAGAGAATTTATGAAAGTTGACTATATTTCTTAAAATGTTTGAGTTGTAATGAGCGTGGGCTTGTGCAGATGGAACAGTTATAATCACTTCCCATGCAAGCTTAGTGAGGAATTAATCAGCGAAATCGGTAAAAAAAAAAAAAAAAAAAAAAAATTCTAGTCCTTTTTCCTGCCCGATAATAAGTTTGATATTTTCCACTTACATTACATTTACATGAATGGAGAAGAAGTAACTAACTTCTTAATTACTAAATCACAGCTGACGCAATGGTTTCTACGGGCCTCTCATCCCTTGGCTACGAGTACATAAATTTGGGTAATTTTTTTTTTTCTGTTATTATTTGATTTCATATACAAATATAAGTTACTAAATCTAAGTAAAAAAGAATAATGCATTTTCTTTTGTAAAACTTTACTTTGGATTTTGAGCAGATGATTGCTGGGCTGAACTGAACAGAGATTCCAAGGTACAAATGGATAATTCACACTACATAACATTCAACATTGCAATTGAAGTTTGGAATTATATATTGGGGCATATTTTGTTATTAAATGCAGGGAAATTTGGTAGCTAAAGCAGAGCTTTTTCCTTCTGGAATGAAAGCCCTAGCTGATTATGTGCACAGCAAAGGGCTCAAGATTGGAATTTATGGAGATGCTGGGTAATCAATCAATAAATCAATGTTACTATAAAGTTTTCCAGTATTACTATACCATTTTTTGAACAAGTTACAAAAATAATTAATTCATGAATCAATGAAGAACTTATAATTAAAGAAACAATATTAAAACAAGTCTGAAAATGGACATCTAATCTAAAACAACTTCTTCTTTTGTAAATTTGTTGTTTGTTAGGACATTGACATGTGCCAAGACCATGCCTGGATCACTAGGTTATGAAGAGCAAGATGCCAAAACCTTTGCTTCCTGGGTGATCACCAAAATTGTTCCTTTTCCTCCCTTTTTTGGAGTGCTACAATTACTGATTTCATTTACCGGATATCCATACTGGATGCATTAGTGTGTTGTACCATAATGCATCTGGTGTAAGTATACTTAAAGTAAATGAATCCTGTAAAAAAAGTCGCTTTCAAGGACTTTCCCTTCTTCCCAAGCTTTCATGGACCAATGAGTTGACTATATAATAAGATCATTCATATTTATAAATTCATTTTCAATCTATAGGGAATTGATTATCTCAAGTATGATAATTGCCACAACAAAGGAGTGAGTCCACAAGAGAGGTAATTTTAATTAATGAACATCGTACTAACTACATGTGAATTCTAAACTTAAACCGTTAATTTTATTTTATTTCAAAATTTGGATAATTGTAAGCGGAGATTAGTTGAAGTGTGTGAAAGTTGGCCGGACATTATAACTCTTTCGATTCAAGGGATTATCCCTCAAACCTCGACCCAGACTAAGTTAATACATACCGAAATGTACAAAGATATGTTAAAAAACCTCTTTTTCTATTTAAATTAATCCTCGATTCAGATATTCGAAGATGAGCAAAGCACTCCTCAAAACAGGAAGACCCATCTTCTTCTCTCTATGTGAATGGTAAGTGTACTAAATTTATAGCATTTCCTTTTATTTTAAAAAAAAATTAAAATTATTAATTATCATTTTTCAATCACTCGAAAAAATTGGACTATACAGGGGCCAGGACGACCCGGCAACATGGGCTGCCCATATCGGAAATAGCTGGAGAACAACCGGAGATATTAAAGACACGTGGGAGAGGTAAAAAAACATCGATCATTTGATTAAACTAAATAGCTTAAGCTGATGATTATTTTTATTTCAAGAAAAGCACATATATATATATATAGTCGTTCAACTTCCAGAGTTTATCGATCATTTGATTAAACTAAATAGCTTAAACTGATGATTATTTTTATTTCAAGAAAAGCACATATATATATATAGTCGTTTAACTTCGAGAGTTTGAATAATAAGGCGTTACAATCTTCTTATTTTATCAGTATGATTTCGAAAGCGGATCAAAATGATGCATGGGCATCTTATGCTGGACCGGGCGGATGGAATGGTTTCTCTTACTGATCCCTTAATTTTTAAAATTTTTAATTTTTTTTCAGCATCTTCAAAATTGATGCATGAGCACACTTTTCTTATATTCCACTAGAAAATTGCAAGAATTGACGCGTTTCTTGCATTTTGCATGTGTGGAGAATCAAAATGCGAAAAATTTTATGCAAGCACATCTCGAGCTGCTATCACGTACGAATTTTTTTTAATCATAATATATAAAATACATTTTTGTAGATCCGGACATGCTTGAAGTGGGTAATGGAGGTATGTCTACAGAAGAATATCGATCCCACTTTAGCATATGGGCATTAATGAAGGTATAAGTATACTTTTGTGAAATATGATCGCTACTTCATCAGATTTTTTTTCCTTAGATTATATATATCCACAATCGCAAAAAGTCACTTTAAGTTTTCTTTATATATATATATATAGTTAGGCTGTGGTGCGCTGTGCGCAGGGGCGGAGCGATGTGGAGGCCTCGCCAGGAGGGGCCATTGCCCCACCTGGACCTTTGGTAAATTTTTATATAGTACAGGGGCCTATATGTATCAGGGTAAAAGTTGGGGTTTGTTTGTGTAATAAAAAAAGTCAGGGTTTCAGGACCTATGTGCGATGAGATTTAATACAATTTGGTGTAAGAGTAACAAAGGAGGAAGCTTCATTATTTTTTTTCCCTCAGCTGCCGCAGCTTCTCTTTTTTCTTTCTTTTTTTTTTTCAGCTGTAGAACAACAGTACTTTTCATCTTCGTTTTTTATTTGTTTCGACTCATTTTCGCACTCTAATATACAAAAATAAAATTATATGCTTTAAAAAAGATACATGAATTTATACGAATACGAAAGGGTACCAAAAAAAATTTCGCTTAGAGCCGGGCCGAATCAGCCCTGATTTGGCCCCACCTGAATGATATTTCTAGCTCCACCACTGGTGGTGCGGGCTGGACTTTTAGCGACATTTTTTCGTCTCTAAAATTTATTGCTAAAAGTCCCAATATGTACGGATTAGTCGGTACCAAATCCGGACTCAATATATATATATATATTTGGAAATGCTAATTTGTTTTTGGTGATGAAATAATAGGCTCCACTTATACTTGGGTGTGACATTCGGTCCATGGATAATGAGACATTTCAGTTGGTTAGCAACAAGGAGGTCATCGAGGTCAATCAAGGTACTTAAATACTTGTTTATTAGTAATTACTAATAATTTCATTTTTCCAAAATATATTTTCTTAATTAACAAAACAAAGCCTGTGTTGATAGTTACATCCCATTTACTATTGTAACAGATAAGTTGGGCGTTCAAGGAAAGAAAGTAAAGAAAACTGGAGATCTAGAGGTATCATTTTTACTTCCCAATTACAATTGCAAACCTAACGAATCTCATAATTTTCTCATAATCAATATATATGGTAAAAAGTGCGATTTATTTTCTATTGTGTTGGTGCACTAATTATGACTTCAAAAAGAAACGAAAAGAAAATGTTACTACCACTTTCTGGTGTCATTGATTTTGAATGGGAATGGTGAAGGTATGGTCAGGACCATTGAGTGGGAAAAGAGTAGCAGTGGTGCTGTGGAACAGAGGAGAATCCAAAACTACAATTACTGCAAGTTTCACTGATATTGGCCTCAACTCATCAACCACCGTAGATGCTCGTGATTTGTGGACGGTTTGATTTTCACTTCGACCGTCTTCTAATTCTAATTTATTTCGATTTTACATTGATGAATCAAACAAATCTTATCTTTGCAGCATACAACTACACCATCTGTTCGAGATGAACTGAAGGCACCTGTTGAAGCCCATGCATGCAAGATGTACATCCTCATACCAAAATAGACTATATCATGTTCTATTTTCGTCCAACCAATAACATCTCATTAGAAATTAGAGCGTACCACCAATGACTCGCAATAAAATGTATGCGCCACTTTATTGAATAGTGTAAACTTTTTGTGTTTTTGTGCTAATATTCTTTCGCAGAATCGCATTGTTTGCATCTAGATAATCACGTTACCGCCATGCATCCCTTTGTTTTTCTATCGATGCCACTTATGCTGTTACTCCTACTTACTACACCTGGAAAAACAACTTAAGATAACAATATATATATATACCAACTCCCTGTGTCTCGTATTCACATTTTTCTTTTTGGGGTATTTTAATTTGATAGTTTTATTTATTTTTTATGATATATTGATTAGATTAAAATTAGAGTTTCCTTTAAAATACTCAAGCCAAAGTAGGACGATCAACTTGGGAATCAGCAGAATACCAAAGTTATTAAGCGATGCACAACCCCACTAGTTAATAATGAAATTAAAGTAACATTCGTAGTTGGATCCATATGCTCCTGTAATTAGTCAAAGCATTCACACCATACCAGACTTTGTACACACATCAATCAATACATCAGATCCATTTGTATTAATACCCTATATAAATAAATCCAATAATACATAATTTCAGTTACAACTTGAAACAGATGCATACTGGGTTAAAGAATGACAAGGTGCGGATGGATTCTTCTCCACTTGGATTGTTCCTCGGCCTTCAAAGTTCAAGTTAGAAGTATTAGATATTAGTATTTAGTTTGAGTTGCAAAACAAGAGTGCAAGAATTAGACGTTAATCTCATTTGTATTTTAGTCATGAAACTTCTTGAAGTGCAAGATTCAGCTCCAGTGCAAACTTAGCAACGGATCCCCCTCTTCTGAAAACATTCAAAGGCAGAAAATTTAATTGCAATGGGATGAAGTTGAACAAACTGTAAGCGAGCGCGCACGCACACTTATATATATATATATAGAGAGAGAGAGAGAGAGTGGGAGAGAGTAAAATACCTGGTGAGGACAGGAAGGCAACGTTTGACCTTTTCAAGCTCGATGAAACAAAGATTGCATCGCTCCAGCCTTTGATACCCCAAGCAACAAACGGATTTCCATTAGAACGCTAAACAAGAAAAAGTAAATCCAATAAAAAATTGTGAAGGACTTAAATGCACCTTTGTTCTGCCTCGATGTCGACACCGACAGGTGACGATGCTGATAAAGAAGAATATATCATAGAACCAAATACCCTCACCAGCTTAAGCAGCATCTCCAGTGAAATACCTTGATGCCTAAATGAGAACAAACTATTAAAATGCTGCCATTTCATATACACTTGAAGTAGAACTTCCTTCAAAAAAGGAAAAAAAAAAAAAAAAAAAAACTTTGGACCGAAGTAGAAACATCTTCTCGTTAAAAAAACATTTTTCAGTCTTAGCGGAAAATTAATTTTATCTGAGAACAAGACAATCCTGCAAAATTTGTTACCTATCCATGTCACTTTCAAGAAGGCTTGCAAGGAGAGGCAGGAGACAAGTGCAAATATCCAATGTGACAATGTCAGTTCTTTCTGTCAAAAAGCCCACTACATCAGCTAGTACCTGCAAGATATTCAGTATATCAAAATCAAATATAATGGGATCAAAAAAGTAACAACTAACAAATGTTAATTTAAATTGGTTCAATGGGAGAAAAAAGATTCCCATCCACAAACTGATTCACCAAAATGGAAAAATGATTTTAACAAAAAATGAAAGAGCCATGGCAGAAGTAAAACATTTAAAATCTTACACCATGATCAGCCATCTTCTCCATTGCACTAATTGCACCTTTTACATCATTCCTTTCCCAATAGTTGTGGACTATCTGCGAAAATTAAGGTTCTTACTCAGCTGTCTCTTGATAATGATAAAACTGATGCAATTTATTGCAATTATGCTATTAAATTCTAGTCAGTAGAAAGCATAATGGTATCAACACTTTGGCGATACCTGCCTTAATATCTGGTGTAGTTTTATTAAATCCAGTTAAGGACAAAGTTTCTCTATTTCCTTATTTTATTTAGTAAATGAATAGTTTTAGCCTATGGGTTGGATATAGTGGAAATGAAAAGTCAGTGCTAGTCTGCTAGATGAGACTCTATCATGTGATGATTCGTAACAGATAACCAACATTGAATAATCAACACAAAAATCAAGGGCAATATGGTGAATGCACACTTCTTCCATATCAAGGGAAAACGCTGGCTTGCATATTTTTTACAACACACTTTGGTTCAAAAGCGTATTCAAGTATCTGGAAGTTTGACCTATATTTAATTAGAAGTCCAGAACATGGATTGACTTGGTATGGGTTACAGACAGGTAAAAGTACTTTAGGTATAAATGGTTAGCTATTCCAACCACAATATGCTTTGCAACTCTATTTTTTTTATACTTGAGGTCCCCAAGGGTACTAAAGTGTTATATATAACAAATAAAAAAGGAGTGGGAAGGTTGTAAAGGCCCACCACTTGGGTTGATGGTTAAGTATTTTGGGTTGCTTTGTAAAAGTAGCAAAATCCCACAAAAAATACATCAAGTATACCCAAGCAAAGGCGAAGAATCCCAAACAATGGGAAAGATAGAGAAAGGAGGAGAAACGGAGACAAAGATAGGAAGATCTCCACATCAATGTACTTCAAATCTTAATATATCCAATAACAAGGAAGAGGGACTGTGGGATTAATTCCCCTCCCCCTCTTTCACTTGTAGTTGAACAAGGAAGACACTAACAACACCACCCCTTTCTTAAAAAAATAATAATATAATTATAATAACAGCAAAAACAACAAGACTTACCTGTAATTTGGCTAAACGGGACCGCAATGAACTAATAATTTGATCATGGTGTTCCACTAAATCTGCAATGACATCGTCCTCGCTGGCAGACGTCATTTCCTTCTCGGCACATGGGGAGAATCCTCTCTGGTTAGACCACGAGGAATATGAAGAAATGCAAACTAGTTACAAGTACTAAAAGAAACAACAAATAAAGTGTAAACTAATATAAAGACACAGTCAAAGTTAAAGCATTTTAAATTGATGTCTCATATCTTAATGTAATGTAGTGCTTCACTTATGATGGTATATGAAATGGTACTAAAACAGAGTAAAAATTCTTTGTATAATGATTGGTACAAATTTTCCTGCTACATGCCACTGTACCAGCGAGACAACAAGAAGCATATAAGTGACAATGTCACCATCTAAGAAGCGTAGACACTTCTAAGCAGACAGCATGTTGTTACATGTTGGATAGCAACACTTCACATACACTGTTGGATACTTCACTTCAATTATATGAGTGGAAAGTAACAGCCCATCTTTTAGCATATAATATCATACTAATTGTATAGAAGGGGAAGTCTTTGCAAAGAGGATTTCAGTTTAATTTGTCATATACACACTGCACACATGCTTACATATAAAGAGATACAGATGATTATGTATGTGTTCACATACACTAGCAGACTTTTTTTTCTTTTTCTTTTTTTATTCAGCTAGCTTTTGTTTGTTCGAATTCATATTTTATCCCACCAATTCCCAATTTCCAAGGCTCAATATCCTTCTGTTGTCATAAACCATAACAAAATGCCAATGTTTTGTAGTAATCTTCACATGAGGTGCATCAAATAAATCAACCAATTGCTGTAAATTCAACAGTTATATGACACGTAATAACTTAATAAGTACTCAAAGAAAACATTCCCTTGTACCACTAATGAATTGATGTGCAAATGCTGATAACCAGAAGAAAAAAAAAGACAAGGAAATGGAGCATGTAAGAGGTAATCATACCATATTAGTTGGATGGGTGTTGAAAACAGATGCTACACCAGACAGATTGGTGGAAGCAAGCTCATCAGGAGATCCTTCTTTCTTTTCATGGTTTCCGACGAGCAATCGCGTTCTTCCTAAAGGTTTGGTTTAACTATCAGTAAGCTTTATTGGGTAGATAAAAAGAGAAGCCATGAATGATGGATATATACCTCCTTTTTGACCTTCCATAGAAGAAGGATCCCTGTTTGCTCTACGCACACGACCATCATCTGCAACAAATATGTGGAGCTAACATCAATAATTGAGCTAAGTAAAGCTAATATATTCAATGTAATGCAATAGTATTAAACCTATAAATATTAAAAGTATCATTAATCATCTGATAGGTAATTTAGATGCCACAAAATTACTCCTCCCCTGCTCTCCCTTGATATTTAGTAAGGATGGAACTATCCTTAATACTAGAACTTGGGTACATTGAATCATTGTGCATTTGAAGCTGGCGACATGTTAACATAGTAAATTAACTTACAGTGGTTATAAGTGATCTTATGGAAAACATAAGAGCAAACGCTCAGCTAATCTCAGAGATTAAAACTGAGCATACTTGAATGACTAGCAAAATGATAAATGAAGGTGAGACAACAAAAGAAAATACTAAATCCTAATGAACAAATAGCCAAAACCAAGTAAGGGGGTCAAAATGTGAAAAGTACACTTATGAAAATTGGATACGTACAATTTTGATGCTGGTAGCTGTCATTTGACTCCATCATGACATTCGGTTTGAGTTTCCCAGAAACAACTATCCTATTATCTTTTATATTCCTATCTGCATCTCCACTTGATTCAGTGGCTTTAAACGCCTCACCTTGCTCAGAACCATTTGGCCTCTCCAATTCATCTATTACATCTGAAAATTTTCGAAAATCAGATGCTTTTGACTGCAAGGATAGTGGCATCGTTCTTGCTGCAAGTCCTTTTCTTATTTCAGCTGCATGTTCCAATCTAGCATTATTATCTCTGGGGACAACTACAGGTGCCACATCAGACATGTTGAAAATTGAAGTATTGGCTGTTGAATGGATTTTTGTTGCAGTCCTCTTTGGCGCTGTTGTGTTGGGAAGCGCCATTGAAGTAATTGGATTTGTCCTTGGACCAACATCTGAATTTATCCTTTGAGGCACACCAGGTACAGTTCCTGTGGCTTTATCAAGTAGATAGGTCAAGAGCAAAAGAAAAATAAGACTAAATAAAACAAGTGAAATTACAGTAAACCCCCTGAACTAGAGCTCTTTTCCATTTGCCTCCTTAAACTATAAAACTGAACAGAAAGACATCTTTAACCATTTCTACGTCTACACTTGTTTAGTACAAAAAACTTAACAGGTTTGCATTGTTTTTTAGGGGTTTTGAAAGTTTATCAATAAGGTTGTTGAATTCATTGCCTTAGGTCCATTGAATTTTGCAGCCAAATCACTTTTAAAGAATATGGAGTTTACCTTAATTTTCCCTAAATACAAATAGAAATATTCCAAGTGGATGCAAACGTCAGAGATACATCACAAAATTATGATAGGAAATGACAATAAAATTGAAAAATGGCATACATGCTAAAGATTTTGAGTCGTCAATAGGATCTGGACTTTGTGGTACCGAAGACCTCTCGACAGATTTTGTTAACTTTCCTACAGGATCTGAATTTTGTGAAATAGAAAGCCTGCCCAAACTGTCCTTTGTAGCGTTTTCAGTCAGTAAAGATATATTTCGACTTGAATTAGATCTCTGTACTGAATGATCGTTTAATCTAGTAGTATCACCAACTGCATAAGGCTCAATTCGCTGCAAGGTGTTGACATAAAAAACTTACATCAGTAGAAATTCAGATAAGAAATAAAGTTGATGTGGAGACAAAAACTGGTATATACCGATATATCTACAACCCATACTCCTACACAACTTTGATTGTAGGAACAACCAAGAAGCTTCCCCTCGTGAATATTAAGGTCTGACAGTCTGGACCATCCCACGTCAACTACATCATGAGATCTGATTGGTTCCCATGAGAAAACCTAAACGATAGCATGCATAATTAGGTAAAAATCCATATACAACATTATGTGATTCTATCTATCTTCTTGAAAGTAAAACTAAACAAAAGCCTACCTTCAGGCTCTCATGCAACCCACAAAGAAGTGTTCTGCCGTCAGGATTGAAGGTCATACAACGCACTCCAGTTGTCTGGATTTAAAAAGAGAAAAACAAAAGAAAATGAATAGGAAGTATGTTCAAGGAAAAAATATGTTAAACATTTGCATTATAAGCTAAATGCAAGAGAAATCAAATGCAGTTTATTCAGGAGACAAATATTCACCTCAGGACCGGCTGATCCTATAAGCTCAAATGTTTCAAGGTCCCAGAATTTGACAGTTCTATCAGCCGAACCTGTGAAAGAGACACAAAAATTACGATGATTATGATGATGGTAACCCCCCTCCCCCCCTAAGTCTGAATTTTTGGCTTGCTAGTTAGTAACTTGACTTGGTAAGAACACCCCAGATTTATACTCATTTAGCTATTGGCAATACAATCTATCAGCATTCAGAGAATTCCTGCAGCTGAATTTTTTAATCTACTTGGCTCCCATGGGGGCAAGTTAAGCAAATTTTGAAGTTCACAGCAGGTCTTTATGGAATTCTGGATTTCCCTTTACATCAAAGGAGGACCATGAAAATATGACCAAATTGGTCCTGGTTACTCTTCAGGGCAGAGTAGAAGAAGGGAGGATATTCTCAAACACAGAAATCATTGTGTAAAAAACCTACAGATTGATATAACTCTCGCGTTCAACTGATTTATGGATAAATAATACTATATTACGCATATTTTCTAAGAAACAGGGTATTTCATTAAAAAAAATCAAATGATCGTTTAGCATCTATAGACAATTCTCCTCAGAAAATCATGACATAAATAAATTCATCTTTCAATGTCATAGCACGTGTTAGTATCGCCACAGAAATCTAGATGCATCGTAAGGAAAGGCCCCATCGTAAATCATGATGTAAAAAGTTGTTTTAAGCTTTGATCTATTGAAACCAACAACAGCACTTGTGTATTAACATCAACATATAACGAGAAAGATCACAATATCTGAAATAATAATAAAAGTGCACAGAAGTACGGACAAGGATCTGCACTTGATAGTAATAAAGAGTTTTTAGCAAAAAGCACTTCCAACCTGTTGCCAGTAAAAATTCATGTGGATGAAAATCTATGCATTGAATCTGGCCTTCATGGCATTTGAAATCATGCAACAGCTTCCCCGCAGTTAGATCCCACAGCTGTTACAAGAGTTATTCCATTGAAAGGGCTTTAAAAAACACTTCCTAAATTAACCCTACCAAGCTGTATAGCATAATCATCCTTTACATAAATATTGCTAAAAAAATGTGCCAGGGCCCATAGAACTGAAGCAATCTGATGCCCTATGCATTTTACATTTTGCGATATCCACACAGTTGTGATACAAGAACAAAGAAGAATTAGCATTCTAACCTTCACAGTGTTGTCCTGTCCCCCAGATACAACCCAACGGCCATCTGGTGTAAACCTAATCGCATTGACCCCACGAGTGTGACCCTTGTATGTGTGGATACAGCCTTTGCGTCTAATATCCCATATCTTTAGATTTGTGTCCAAAGATCCAGATGCAAAGAACTCTCCAAACGGATGGAAGTCCAAGGATATGGCATTAGATCGATGACCAGTGAGGGTGCGAACAACTACATTAACAAACCAAATTGGAATACAATACATTTATTTACATGACAACACAATACAACAAAATGTAATCCAAATATATAATGAATCATAAACGGGCATACTCTTTGCCTCCTCTAAATCCCAAATCTTGATTGTACCACTTGCTGCTCCAGCAGCAATCAACACTTCTGAAGAATCAAAGCTAACTGAATCAATTCCACTTGAATGACCAGACAAACTCTGCACAAGGAGACAGAGGCACCAGATCATTATACATGTGTATATGTGTCTGTATGTGCGAGTGCATAAAATATTATGGAAAGTTCATGACTGATCACACTTTTAAGGAATTACTAAAAACATCTATCTCGGGAATTTTAATTCATAATTGCCATCATATTGTCAGAGTTAGATCAGTTGTGAATGGCAACTGTTAGAATATTAGTGTTAGAATATTAGAAAGTTTTTCCTTTATTCCTTTATTCTCCTTTTCCCTTTTCTTCTCCATGTTTCACTCCTTGTCTCCTCCATGTTTTCTTCCATGTTTTTAGGCACTCATGTTTCCTTCTTTTCTTGTATAAATATAGAGCATTTCCCATTGTAATAGATACACAATATATCAATGAAATCAATAATCTTTCATTTCTCTCTAGTTTTCTACATGGTATCAGAGGTTAAGATCCTCTCGACTTTCCGCCGTTGCTGGCGGCGATACATCTTGTCGCCCGCCGGACCATAGCCAATAACACAATCATCTCGCTGCCTCGTCGCTTCCTCGCCGACTCACCTTCCACGATCAATCCAAAATCAATTAAATCAATAACAACATTTCTTCTCCTTCTCCATTTCTCATCCTCCTTTTCCAATCAACACAAACTAACCCACTGCTAATCCACCATTACTAAATCATCTACAAAACCATCCCACTGCTCAAACCAGCCTAAGAAAAACTATATCCAATCCATATCAATCCATACCCATCCTCTTCGTCTTGAAAAGACGATTCCAACGCCAAAAGAATAGTTTGTATTATTTGCATTTTGACCCCTGAAGTTTTTGATATTTATAATTTGGCCCTACAACTTTTAGATTTTTATTTCCACCCCAGAACTTTCTGATATTTCTATTTCCACCCCAGAACTTTCTGATATTTTCATTTCCACCCCAGAACTTTTTGATATTTCCATTTCCACCCCAGAACTTTTTGATTTTTCTATTTCTACCCCAAACTTTCTGATTTTTCCATTTCCACCCCAGAACTTTTCTGATTTTTCTGTTCATCATCCACTATTATCATCTAAAACATCATTGTTCCTCCTTTCCTCTACCGGCCATTCACCATCGAAACCTTTATCACCATCAAATCTTCACCAAATCCCACTGTCTAACACCAATAAAAAAAAAAAAAAAAAATCTTTATATTTCCATCATCTATTGTCAAACTCAAGTTGGTCTTTTCGTACCACCTTGAGTTTGAGGGGGGAAAATAAACATATATTCATGCCGGCCTTCAGCCATGTCGGATCTCTCCCCGGACGTCAATCATATCAAATCCAGCCGTGTCAGATTTCACCCCAAACGGCATCCATTACGTGTCGGACCTCGCCCCGGATGGCAATCTCTCCCCGAACGTCAATCATATCAAATCCAGCCGTGTCAGATTTCACCCCAAACGGCATCCATGACGTGTCGGACCTCGCCCCGGATGGCAATCGTGCCAGACAATTAACAACCATATCGAACAATTAAAACTGGACCTCCCTTGCCAAATAAACTTACCCACATTCCTCATCTTTCAAGACATGCTCTGCAAACTTCAAGATGACATCCCATATGCCACCTTGAGTTTGAGGGGGGGTGTTAGAATATTAGTGTTAGAATATTAGAAAGTTTTTCCTTTATTCCTTTATTCTCCTTTTCCCTTTTCTTCTCCATGTTTCACTCCTTGTCTCCTCCATGTTTTCTTCCATGTTTTTAGGCACTCATGTTTCCTTCTTTTACTTGTATAAATATAGAGCATTTCCCATTGTAATAGATACACAATATATCAATGAAATCAATAATCTTTCATTTCTCTCTAGTTTTCTACAGCAACCATGAAAAAGGTGCATCCATGGTTACAAAGGTGAGCTAGTAAATTAATTAGTAAGTTACAAAGGAAATGGCTTAAAGAGCAGTATGGGAAGTGGGAACTAACCAGTATGGAATTTGGCTTGCCAATGGCCCACAAATTAACCTTGTGATCTTCTCCTCCAGTGACAAGAACCCTTGACGACTTCCTCCCAATCTTGAGGCAATTGACATTCGAAGCATGAGCTACAAACTCCTCTATCAGATTTTTAATGGTCAAGGTCACAAATTACAATTTTCCTATTTTTTGAAGCCAAACATCCTCACTCATCCTTAAGTCCCAATTTAAATGCACAATAATCAAGTAAAGGAGAGAAAAAAACGGAATATAAGTAATATTTGTACAAATCTATGTCAAATTATCGAGCAAAAGAGATTTGCTGTATGGGGAAGAAAAATCAATTGAGAAATGCCTAATCCTCATGCCACCTATATAACATGTAGATACGAAACCAATATGTAAATTGAATGCATTAAATCTTATCCTGTTAAAGTAAACACAGAAAAGATTAGATTATTACAAGTAAATAAAAAGAAGAAGAAAAGAAAAGGATACGTAGCTTATAAGCACGTTTGGTGTCCGTCATTACGCCGAAACCCTAGCGCAACAACAAATCTGCTCTCATCATACTAGTACTAATAATCCACCCCAATCTGCTACAGACCGGATCTCGAAAACCCTAGAAAATAACATTTTCTCTCAAATTCCAATGAACGAACTTAGGGATTCGCTTTCAGCTGTCGTAATTTGAAAGAAATTGTAGTTTTGCAGTGTTGAATTTTGGTTTTGAAAGCTTCGTGTTCTTCGTTGATTCTTCTTCTCAAAATCACTGCAATGATCTAAAAGGAGAGATTATTATTATTATTATAGTGGTTCAAGATCTTTCTTCATTCATAATGGGAGACAACAATCATATCTTGGCTAATCTTTAAATAAAGAAAAAGAATTTGAAATGTGGTAAGATGATGAAAATGAGTGCATTTTACCTCCTTTTGTTTTGCTTATAAACAAAATGTACCTATCCACCTTCCCTCCCAACTCAAAATCAGAAGAAGAAGAATATTATTATTTTTTCTTTTCCTCTCTTTAATTTCCTTTTCCACTTTTAGATTAAGGAGGAGGGAAAAATCTCAAATCAGAAAGCAACTGTCACAACCCCACACAGCCACACCATCATCTTCCATTTCTTTTCTATTTAGCCGACAAAGTATGTGGTAATGATAAAAAATTAAATTTGGAAATTGGCATTGATAAAATTTCATTTAAGTATATCATGTGAACAGTAATATTCGCAAATTAATTATGTTTTTTTATTAGAATAGTATATAGTTTTGTAAGCATATAATATAAATTTGTCAAAATAATATTATAATTTGACAAGAAATAAATATTTTGACAATATAAGTAACTTATCATGTAATATAACTCTATTTCCTATTATGCACAAGATAATACACGTAGAAATGTATTTTTGTGTAAATAGTAATATAAAGAATGTCTTAATTTTTGTAAATGAAATAATGGATTATAGGACCTTGTTCCGTAATGTTTTATAACTCTAATGATGAACTCATATTTGATAAGGAGAAATAGTACTAATTTTATAATTTAGTTTTATAATAATGACACTTTTCATAATATTAATTTATTTTAAAAAAAATGATAGATGTTGATAGACAAAAATACTTCTAATATAAACATCTCTTGTCAAACACACCATTTGCTATAGTAATAGTGAACCAATTTGCCTCTCCCCCCCCTCCCACCGAAATTTCCAATAGCTTATATCTCTCCTTAGATTCTCATTCAACATCAAACATTCCCTTATATCTCTCCAACGATCTCACTTCTTCCACTATCACCACCACTTAACTCTTCAATCGTATCGCTGAGAAGAGCGCTGTTTTAGCACCATTGGTAGATTTTGGTGCTAAAATCACCTTGATATATAGCATTGGATGGGTGTTAAATCTGTTTTAGCACCATGAATTTTTTTTGTTCTCTATTTTATATTGGTGCTAAAACAAATTTAGCATCAATTCTGATGAGACATGAGATGTTATAAGGAATGGTGCTAAAACAGATTTAGCACGTGAGATGTTATAAGGAAGGGGTATTAGTTTCTTTTTTGTACAATATCCTTAATTTACGCGACTAATTTATAAATATTCTTTATAATTATATTATTATTGGAATAAGCCATTACAATCAATTGTCCTTTTTTTTAATTTGGGATTTCAAAGAAACCAAGTCTATTGTACACGTTGCTAATCAATGTCAATACACATCTTAAAATTTGGATTCTTTTGCTTTTCAACTATTGACTATGTTTGTTACTTTGTTTGCTCTCTAATCAATTAGTAAATAAATACGCTTTATTAAAATTATTAGAGATTTAATGATAAAGAAATCTTGCACCCTGTACTTTGTCTTATTGTTTATCAATTATCGCACAATATATATTTCTTTTCTTTTTCGTGTATAATGATTAATGTGCAAGTGGTTGAGGGGTTTGAAAATTTTCGAGTGCCATCAAAATCACTCGTGGTAGACTTTTAATTATGGGTTAGATAATCAAAAGGCAACAAAACTTGTCAAGAATGAAACGCATACGCTCAATGCGACAATAAAGAAAATAATCAAACAATCAAAACATTGTGATTGAAGGTTTCCAAAATTGTACTTTGTTAAACTTGGTCGTTTTAAACTTCATCAATCGAGGCTAGACATTAAGGGTGCGTTTGGCGCGCTGGATAAGGACGTAAATAGTTGGATAAGAATTATGTGGGATATGATAGGAAATAAATTAATCGGATAAAGATTAAGCGGAATCGGACAGAATAAGAACTAATTGGATAAAGATTTAATAACTTTACATTTAATGGAGTTTTGGATTACAAGTCCAGATGTTATATAATATAACTGGTTTTTCTTTTAAAAATATATGCAATATTTACGAACTAGGCATTAAGTACAGTTTCAAATTTTAATATTACATTTTTTGCTAAAATTAAAGTTTTTTTATAAATACCTTCATTTGATAATAAATAAATAAAAATAGTATATTATACAAGAAATTAATTTTATTAATTGAGTTATTGTAACTTTGGGTGATTGAAAATTTTCATTACTAAACTTGATTGTTTAAAAGGCGTAAAGAAAAAGATAAAAATAAAAAAAATTATTAAAAAATTATTTTTATATTCATTTTGTTATTAGGCAACTATGGGCTAAAATAATACCACCTATAGGGGTAGTATATATTTATCTGATTCTAAAGGAATAAAATGATAAGTAATCCTAATTGCAATTCAGTCCCGTATTGCACTAAACGCATGATAAGATTAAAATATCCTATTCACCCTTGCGCTAAACACATGATATGATTTATTTATCCTATCATTTCGGACAACAAATATCGAATAAGATTAATTAATCCAATCATGCTTTTAATCCCACGCAACAAAAAAAACCTAAAGGATTGCCAAACAAGATTGACTCTACTTATAAGCTGGTATTAGGTGAAGAAATATTAGAATCGTTTTAAAGCGTCGTGTTCTTAAGTATTAATTGTTTAAAATTACAGATATACTGTAAACGTTATACTGAACCTTTTATTTTCCGGTTCTAAAAAAGATTATTGAAGCAAAGTTTTCTCCTTATGTTTTATTCAATTTCTCATAAATATGCAATCATACCTTCTTCCTTGTAATTTTTGTGATTGAACTTCAACCCTAGCACTTTAAGAATGTCTAAATATGAAAAAAAAAAAAATCTCATATCATCACGTTATGAAAGGCAGCATCAATAACAAATACATGAAGAAAGTGATGTGAAAGTGGGGCCACCGCATATTTAACTACACTCAAAATTAGTTGTTGGAGGGGTTGGTAGTGAGGAGGAGATGTGAAAGGTTGCCTAAATAGCTGGTACTACTTGGGGTAAATAACAAAAATGACCTTTGAAGTTTGACCAATGTCTCTCACTTGCTTCTAAAATTTAATTTTTTGTTGAAGTATCTTTAAAGTTTTTTATTTATCCCTCGCTCGTTCAAAAGTAGACGGAAAACTTTAGAAAATAACCCTTGAAGTTTGAAAAACTCTAAGAATAAACCCTTGAAGTTTGAAATTTGTCCCTCACTCGTCCATCCACGTGTCTTTTCCGTCCAAATTTTTAACAAGGCATGCAATTTTGGACGTATGAGGGACAAATTATAAACTTTAAGGATGCTTCAACCGAAAATTAAATTTTGAGGACGAGTGAGGAACATTGGTTAAACTTCAAAGGTCATTTTTGCTAATTAACCAACTACTTGAGTAGGACTAGAATTACTTAAAAGGTAGTCAAGGTCGCCCTTTCCATTTTTTTTTAGGTAAAAACAATTATTCTAGTCACTATTCACTAATCAATTCCAAACTCTGCCAACAGCTAGTTGAACTATTTTTTTTCATTAATTGAGAGTCAAAGGTGACTAACTTCACTATTCGGATTCTCCGAATCAGTTAATAAGTATGCACTTTAGTTTAAAAACAAGAAAAGAGGGAAAAGAAACTAGTTTCGAGAGACATTGGCAGTTCACATTGTTTTCAACCAAACAGCTACACAGATTACCTTACTTTTTCTCGGGTCAGACTAGAAGCTAGCTTTCCAACTAAATTTCGCAACTACTCTAGTACTAGTTCTCTCTCTCCCTAAACAGATAATTACAAACTTTGCACTGATATTGTTACGCTTAAATAATATATGCTTTTATGCTTTTGACCAAAAAAAAGGAATTTGATTTAGAAACTTTATTTGAGAGGCAAAAAGTAATAAAGTTGAACAAATTTTACTGAACTTTTTATTTGCGCTCTCTTTTTATTTTTTAACTACATCCCTTTTTTAAAAGGCATAAAAATGGATAACTAACTTTACCTGCAAGTCGACTGGAACTGGTCCAACAATCAAAAGGCTCCCTCATGCTCACATAAATACTTGAAAAACTTTATATAATCTGCAATAAGCTAAAAACAACTACTAAGAATGCAAGCCACACACAGTTACACAATCAGGATGAATGTTTTTGTGTAGTTCATGGAAACATATTAACAAGAAGAATTACAAATGATATGAACACATTTGCATTACACAACACAACAAAAAGAAAGCTCTAAAGTTACAATAAATTGTCCTGTCAAAGCTCTGACAGAATCGCGGGGATGTAATGAGATAACTCTGCAGTCAGAGACTGAAACCCGTTGACAAGCTGAGTGTGAAAATCTTGGTCTTCCTCCCCAATCAACCTGAAATGGACCCTAATGGCACGCTTGCAAACCGCCATAAATTCAAGGAGGGCAGCAATCAGTTGCTGCAGCTCCTGTGACCTCAGCCTCGTGGCCGGCTCACCCGACAGGAAAGCAGTGCACACGCTCAGGACTCCACTGTTTACCTGGTGAATAGGTTTACCAGCAATTATATATATATAGTGTTGGAAATCATAATTATCTTTTATTATTTTTGTTATCAAGTATAATGGGTATCTTTTGTAATTCCCATAGACAAGGGATTTGATAGACTTGGTCTTTAATTAAGACTTTTATCACATAAGGTTGTTTATCTTTTTTAGCTTTTTCATTTATCTTTCTTCATTGTAACCCTAGTTTTTCTATACAGATATACGGCTTTGGCTCACATATTGAGTACGCCAAAACCCAATTACATTTTTCAACGTATATATTTCAATACGTTTAAATTAGAAATTATGTTCTTCGAAAGGATTGAAAGAACTTGAAAACTTGATCGCCCAAATCAGAAAATAGTACAGAAAAACTATTGAATGGACTTGTTTTTGGACACAACATCCGGGAAATCATGTTTCAAAGATGAGGTTGAAAAGAGATACGAAATAGCAAAGTTAACTTGGTTCGGTACCCTTGGTTCGGTGATAAACCGTTGCAGTGCCCTACTTCTGAACCTTTTGAAGTATTCCTTCTACTCCTATTGCACCTACTCCCCCCATTCCCAAGAGATGAGGTTGGAAGAGATATGAAATAGCAAAGTTAACTTGGTTCGGTACCCTAGATTCGTTCATAAACCGTTGCAGTACCCTATGTACCCTACTTCTGAACATTTTGAAGTATTCCTTCTACTCCTATTGCACCTACTCCCTCCATTCCCAAGTTAAGAGTCCACTTTCCTTTTCGAAATATAATCAACGTACCAAAACTCACCATAGGCAAGTTTCGTTCTAAACCATTGATTGAGATGAAGCTAGTGCATTCTAAGAAAAATGTGGAAAGTCAAACATTAACTCTTAAATAGGGATGGAGGAAGTAGATCTTAGCAAAACAAACTAGGCTCGCCATAACCAGCAGAATTTTCGATTGAAACAGTGAAATCTCGACTACTCACCGAGTTATTTCCTCTTAGTGAGTGACTGAGTTCTATTGTTTCTTTTCTCAGTTTTTTTAACCTTCTAATACAGTAATACATATTTTTGTCATCTCACCCAAAACCAAATCCAAACCATGAAGTGAATTATTCTTTGAACCATGCTGGAAATATTGATTATGACCAACAGCGATAAAATATTGGAGAAGCCAAATCATTAAATATATTCTAGTAAAAAAAAAAAAAAAAACTCACTTGAACTGCAACAGAGCCTTGAAGAATTCGCTGTAGACTCTGCAGACGTGGGAGCTGATCACCGTCAGAGCTGCGAGGCTCTTCCAGCTCATTTCTTAGTGCAGCTGTGCGGGTTTCTATCATTCCAATTGCATTCTCTACTGGAGAAAATTCCAGAGATTCGGATTTGGTAACCACAAGTCGGTTCACCAAGGCGGGAAAAGAGCCCTCGGTCTGAAGAACCGTGCGCCGCTTCCACTGGTCTTCCAACCCACCTTGGGTCTTGCCGTTTTTCGTGAAAGGTGTGTCGAACAGGAACCGGTCAAATACACGAGCGCGTACGCTCCCAGTAGAGAGAGAAATTATTCTCTCTCTCCTACTTCCCAGATCCTCGTCTTCCATCACCGGATCAACAGCAGTTATCTGCAGGTAGCACACTCCGGACAGCAACTCATCTGGTTTAACTTGTCTAGAATCTGGAATTATGTGCAATGTATGATTTCCATCCATTCTTGACTCGTATATATGACTCAGTTTTTCCATTATATCACCCAATCGTACATCACGAGGCTCTCTATAAATATATTCTTTTGTATCGAGCTTACCGAACTTTTCACCATAGAATCCCACCCTATAATATGTGGCATCGGTGAATGGTATTGGGCTCGATTCTTGCTCGAGGATCGATTCATAGATATTGGTTAGCATTGTGTGGCATTTGGCTAGCTGCCCATACGACCGCCTGCTCTTGTAAACAGGAATCACAAGTTCTAAAATACTTGCACAAAAATGGTAGAGTTCGGCTTGAGAGAAAAGCTTATTTGCAAGCTGTAGGTACTTCACAGCAGAGTCAACTGTGAGCTTTGAAGAACCATATCCTTCTACCTCAGCCGCTGAGGCCTCCGCGGTTATCTCGTTGCTGACCATGGGACATATTTTGCGTAATGCGGTCACATGATCATTGTTCCAGACTCCATCGTTTCTACTCACGAGGGCCTATAAATAATGGGCAATATCATCAATATAAACATAAACACACAATATATGGAGATACTTTCATTTGTGAATATTTTTGCTTTTTATCTTTCGGGGATGGCGACAGGACAACTCCCCTAACTGATGGTGATGTCAATTTTTAACTTCAGAGTCAAGTAAATTAGGTTGTTAATGTTTCCCAATGAATGTTGTTTCTCAGAAACATGAGTTTGCAAACAATGATGAACATTTTGGTTTTTAAATTGAAATTGGTAACACAAAGAAATGGACATTACCTTTCCCTTTTCATTGTTTTACTAATTAAAAATGCAACAAAAGGTATGATGTTGTGACAAGTTACAGAAAATATAATGACCTAAAGTTGTATAAATAGAGAAAGAAAAAAACTACCAATGGTAAGAAACCAGAAAAAGTGAAAAGCTATTTGTTATGCATGTAATATCATTAAATACTACATAATATTATGTTTTAAAAAAAATTATATATGAAGAAAAAATATAACAACTTTTATGTTGTCGTGTTTTTCTAAATTGTCTTTATGCATTGATGTGCAGAGCAGATAATCTTGGTTTCCAATATTTGTAAAAAGTGACACTGTTGCTGAAGTTGATTGATATTAATAACATTTTTGGGGCATTGCCCTCTGGTTTAAAAAAAAAAAAAAGGTATGTAGTGTATGTACAAGTTTGAGACTCAAAAGATTGAATCTCAATGTCTAAATATTACACTCCCTTGGACTCAAATTAAGAGTCCACTTTTGTTTTTAGGACGTCTCAAATTAAGAGTCATGTTTCTAAATCACCGTATCAAATTCACGATAGTAAAGATTACTTTTAGCCATTGATTGCATGAAAGTTGATTTCTCATGAAAAAGATTTGACCTTTGAAACAGGAGTTTTAATTCTGGATGGAGGGATTAATGCAGTATAGTAATCAAATTAAGGTGCTTGTGTCACAGTTAAGTTGAAGTAGTGTTTGATCATAAACCAATAAATAATATAATAGCAAGCCACCTGCATTACAACACCCGCAACAGCAACAGCACACTGTGCAGCTTCAGCCGCGGACTGCATCTCCTGATGTGCATCACATAGATGCAATAGCCACATTATGTGGAGATCTGGCACTGGTGCAAACGCCATAGCAAGTTTGTAGAAGCTCTCGGCTGCTGCATATCTATCTGTGTTCATTACTGATGCCTATATGAAAATGCAACCAACTTCAAACCATATTAAAGATGCTTAGTAGTGTAAACTGTGTTATATGTCAAACAGATGTATACAATGCAGTCCCATTTTACACTGCACGTTGACTTGCAGAGTTGCACTCTCTACAACTTTTTGTATAAAACTTTAGAATGCCATAACTTTCAATCAAAATATCTGACTACAATAAAATTATATATTTGAAATCTAGTCTCACAGATTTATAAACGAAGACCCGTTAAAAATTTATGTATATATTTGAAATCTAGTCTCACAGATTTATAAACGAAGACCCGTTAAAAATTTATGAATAGTAGTGTTTCAAGAGAAATTGTTGGGGAATACATGTAATGAGATCTTACACGGTTTGTATCTCCAGGGTCAGAACTTACCAAAAGTGCATGCTCGAGGCTAGCATCAAGAGCCAGGAGAAGACTGTCCAGAGAGATGTTTGACCTCTGACCAGGACCACTGGACCCCAGCTACTTTTTCCGGAATGGCAACAAGGGCATTCTTGGGAAGCCTACACTCCGTTAATAAGTTGCTGCTCTTAGATTCGTCTGCCATTTCCTCCAAAGATTTTCTAAGACGACGTGCTTCACCGCTTTCTTCGAGTGTTCCATTAGACTTCATTTGTGTCACTTGAACATCAGACATCAACTCTGACAATGTAATTGTCAGCATTACCCTTAACCTTGCCGTCTGCATAAAGTAAGAAAAAGAGCTCTGCAAAACCAGAAGAGGACAATCAAAGTGAGGAAGCAATAATTGTGAAACACTTGCGTCGGGGAGATGAAGAGGAGCTAGAGAGAAAATATTGGGTACACCGTCTACCCGATATTATCATCAATAAGCTTACCCGGACAAGGATCTGGAGACCAATAACGGCGCATTTCCTTATATTATCATTCCGAAAAACTGCAAGCCGAAGAATCTGGAAAGCAATTTGCTTCAAGAAACGGTCATTTTCCCTTGCCATTAATGTTGCTCCATGAAGCTCGAAAACATTGTTAAACACAGGAAACAGAGCCTTCCAGAATGTGAGTGGCTGATTTCGTGAAAAGAAACTCATAAATATGGATGTTATACAATCAAGTTTTCCATAATCAGTAGCAATACTCTGAGATGCTGCGGCCTTGGAAAATTTATCAGTAATTTCCAAAACTTGAAGGCTGACAGAAGCACTCAAGTTTTCCTCCCAAAGTTCCTGAAGTAATGTGAGAATTATCAGCTGCCTGGCACTAGTTTTTAAGGTTAAGTGATTAGTGTCGTATTGTTATGAAAAATGGTTGCCAATTGATCATTGCATTGTAGTCCCTCAGTTTGAAATTAAGAGTCACTATTTGAAATTCTCGCTTTTTAAGCATTGCAAAACAATCAATGCCAAGAGAAACTTATTTCTATCATGATATACGGTACATTGACTTCAGATATGACTCTCAATTGGAATGTCCAAAAAGGAAAACGCAACTCTTTATTTGGGATGATGAGAGTACATAATAACAGCACTATGCCCGGAGAATTGCTAATTACTTATGAAAGAACTTCATACCAATTTTTGCCTCAACAAAGGGTGCAAAGATTCCCTTAGTGCTTGGGCTGAAGCTCCAATTCTAGATGACTGAGCCTGAGCAAGAGCTTCTCTTAAGGAATAAGGCTGGGTAGGAGAGCTTAGCTGGGAGTTGACTCTCTGCCACAAATACCCATTATCAGGCGTTCCCTGTCCCTGTATTAGCAAAACTAAGTTCTTGGAGATTACATTAAAAAGGTGCAACTCTCCATATATTTAAGAACTAGGGATAGATTTGCGAGGACACTTGATGCATCAGTAATACACTATACCATTTTTAAGGGTATTGTGGTCTAACAACTAAAAAATAACATCTCTCCATGAATAAGCAAAAAAAAAAAACCTTAACATCCAAAATGGAAGGAGCCAAATGAAAACTAACAGCTAGTTTAAGGGCTAATAGGAGCGATTTTTAGTTCTGGGGGAATTTCAAAACTCAAGCCATAGTTTAGGGGGGGGGGGGGGGGGGGTAGTGTACTCATACACTAACATAATCAATTGAAGCGGATAACTTACTCTGACTTCTTGTCGTGATGCCTCAGACAGATAGTGGTTAATTGCAGGAGAAAGTCTTTCAGAATACTTGGGGGACATAGGTCCATCCTCAACTGCACTGCGAGAACTACATTCCATAAGCATGCTATCAGCAGGTTTCCTATGCTGTACAATATGTGGTGTCGAATTAGTCCATGGTAACAGAAGTTGCACATTAGAAACAATAGCCTAGCCAGGGAAGCTAATCAATAAACTCATATAAGAAATGACATATAAATCAATAATCTAAGGGCAGGCTGGGGGTTGGAAATAAAACCCATAACTTGTAAGGTCCAGATATGATAACTAATCTTCTAACCAAGTAAGCATCCTTGTGATGCACCCTAGATTCTTTAAATAGTTACTTTTGCATGAAAAACGACAATATACACATAGTTATAGCAGAGGATAAAGCACCAACTACATCTTTTACCCACAATAAACCAGGAAATGTTTTTACCATGCCCAAACATATATGGAAATATAAGTATAGAATAATTAAGTAACAACATCAGAAAGGAAATGCAAGGACAAAAATTATAGAAACCTCGAAAAGAGTTAGGCATTCTTCCAAGAGCTTGAAAAATAATCTCGAACGAGCAATGCTTTGCTGCCAAGCCTTGACAAGTGATGCATCATCCAGATTGCGTACTATTTCCAATATAACAATTAAAACTTCACGTTTTTCAACAGGATTCAGGTTGTAAAAGACCGGCATTTCATCTAGAATCTGCAGAAACAAACTTCACAAACTAAGAAAATGATATTACCAACTCGAGGCTTAGAAGCAAGATCGTCCTGACAAATAACCAGCAAATCTTCCATATATCTGCATACATATATGCACTAGTGGGTAAGGGTCTGTCTTCCCTAAAGGGTGTTAAATGGTGTCTCTGCGTGTGATCCTCATCCCATTTTTATTAAGTTATAAACACATGCTGGAATTCCTTTGTGACACCGCCCTGATAAAATACTATTCATGAAAATTATGTCACGTTTAAGGACAGCAGATGCTACAGGAACATTCTAGAATTTCTATGAAATAAGAAAATTCTTCAATTCAATGTTGGGGGTAAGGATTTGAATACAGTAACAAAATGCTACAAGCAGAGGTTTCTCCAAAAAGGAAATAACGATGTGCGGCCTTATTTAGATAATAATAAATCTGAGCACCTGACCAACAAGTGGAAAATACAGCTGGGCAATATATAATTTATCTTCTGGCTTTTGGTACCGAGCATCAAACCCATGCTTACACATAAGGACTACCAAGATTCTTGCTGCCTACAAACACCAAAAGTTAAGTGTCATAAGATATTATCATTTAAACAGCAAACACAGATAAGTGGTGCCGTGGTGGTATTTATGGCATCAAGAAGGGAGCAAAAGATATCCATCAACTACTGAATTAATGCAAACACTGTCACTTGAAATAAAGATCTAGTCAAACTTACTTTTGCCCGCTGAGATAGATCGTCATGATCCCAAGTAAGGAATATTTCTTGAATTAATACAGACGATAGGTAGTTCCTGTAATTAAAAAAATCTAAAAGGTCAAAGTGACATTTTTGAACTGCTAAATAACAAAGAAATTGAAAAACTGCCATTAAGATCTTCCAAAGAACATACTTGAGCAAACCACTGGTCTCATTGAAGTGGCAAGACCAAGTCACAACCCAGTTATTACACAACTCCAAATATTACAGGCTAAAAACCATAACCTGCTAGAAAGAGGGGGGCACCACCAAGTTGGTTCAAAATTGTGGGGTGCAACGAGGGATGAACTGGATGCATGCCCTAACTTTTGGGATTATTTGGACTAAGTGGGTACTCTCAAATCTAAACCAAAGTTCCCATTTAGCAGACTTTAGTCTTACCATCACACCATGTAAGCGCCAAACTTATACCCTATGTTATTACATTTTTTAGCATTCGAAGATATTCAAGCCAAATCTTCAGAGACACCCAATTCTAAAAATCACTAATTCGCTGTAAAAAATTATCTATCAAAAAAAAATCACATGACATGGCTAAGTGGCAAGCACCATAAATGATTTTTTTTATCATCTACAATGTCTTCAATATTGGGTGCTGAGAGTCAACATAATGTGTTTGAGAATCCTTGTTTTGTGATCCACACATGGTTGTATTTTTGTAACCACAAGACAGACATTTCACAGAGACTTTCTTCAGGAAACCAAAAGGTTCATCGTGCCAAAAGTCAAGCACGCCTACAAACATGATGATTGTAGTATATATCAAGTAACATGTGTAGGACCCACTTTACGATCGAACACCGTGTTCATTAAATGCTACTGCAGGCACAATATTGGTTGTATCTAAATGTTCAACACCACCGCCACCCCTCTTCTCTTTTTTGGATATAAGTTTGTTCCCACTTTGACTATTCACCTAGGGTACTGAGGCCTGGTCCAAGTGCCCCCTCACCACCCACATAGAGCCAAGAGTTTCTTAAAACACAAAATAGAAAGAGAGGAACTGAATAATAAGGTACCTATCAGACGGATCTCGTCCAGGCATTTCAACAAAAAGATCGTGATCACATATTATCTGCAGAAATGTAAGCTTGCAATCATGCAGGACTAATTGGCATACCCCAGAGAACTTATCCAGATACAAGGAAACCTGCAAACAATGAAAACGACTTGGTCACTCAATCCCAACCGCAACAGTTATATAACCTAAAAAGACACCCTTACCTGCTGAAATGCAATCTCAAGGTCACATCTATAGCAACATAAAATACAAAGAAAAAAGAATATACAAAACTGTGTCCACGTGAATAAAGGGGCTTGCAGAATATCCAAGTAAGTGGAAAGCATACCAACTCAAAAACTTGGCGAGGATCAATGATAGATAAGAGGTCATAACAAAAGAAAGCCAAACTGCTGTTTAAACGTTTTGCCAAGCTTAAACCTCTCTTGCATCGCTCGTGCACTTCTGTTAGAAGGCAATCATATAATTGCATTATACATCTAAACACGCCTTCTTTCAATTGCATTGGCGGAACATCTTCGCCTATTGCACAAAACAGGAAAAACACGAGTTAGTAGAACCACAAATAGAACAGATAGCAATTTCAATTTCTTTCGCAATTTTGATATTAAGGGGGAAGAAAAAGAGATTTGAATGCTTCAATGAGTGGAAGAACTAAGAACTCCTGCGATTATGCCCCTGGGTTATAAGGTTGCAGAAAACAGAAGAGCATATGTGTGGTTCGTCATTTAGTACATCTTTAGAGGAGTTTTCAGAATGATGAAATAATATTTTAAGGTACTATTCTCCAGTTTAAACTTTTTGAGATTCTCTAAGGTCTGATACCTGTAATTTATATTTTTGGACACACTCCCTTCGATATAACCTTTGCTTCTTATATGGCTATGTAACTGGGTGTCTCCCCTTTCGACGCCTCTTTTATATTGTTAGAAATCAAGATTGCCACTATTTTGGTTATGGAATTGTTTTATTGTCTTTGGTCAAAACATAGCATAGACGGGATTTTGTTAATGGAGATGATCCTTCAATGTTGGTTATATTTATTTCCTTCCCTAAAACGTTATCTTAGAGGTCAATGGTAAGGTTTATCAATTTATTAACCATAGTTAGTTTAGTTTCAGTTAGGGTTTATTGTGTTCCAATTTAGGCCCATTTTGGGAGTCTTTGTAACACAATTATCAATACAATTTAATATTCTGAAATTCCGCTTATATATTTTCTTACTTCTAAATAAAAAGAAACAAATAAATGATCTTTTGCGGGGTTGGTTGTTTCTTTCAAGGCCTTCTCTTCATCCAGTGGTAAGGTGCCTCTTCATCCTTCCATAGTTCCATCACAACTTCACAATCTAACATTTATAAGAACAGTAAGTGTCATTCTGCACCATACTAAAAGAAGACAATGGTCTTCAAATAGATGTTTCTGTTATAAACCATCTCTTCCAAAAGCTTAAGCTGTTAGATAGTGGACCAACAATGCAGATCATGGTCTGCAACACTCCCCCTCACGTGCGACCCCTGCTCACACGTGGAGAGACAAACCAAGGTGCACCAAGTCCACATGCAAATTTTTACCAAATGCAAATGCCAAGACTAGAACTCAAGACCTTGCAGACAACCTGAATTCTGATTCCAAGTTAGAAACTATCTCTCCCAAATGCTTAAGTTGTTAGGTAGTGGGCCAACAATGCATATCATGCTCTACTACGATATCCAACCCAACATGGCTCCCAAGATCGCCCTATTGTGTCTGCTCAAGCAAGAGTTTTAAGAGATGCAGCAAAGTTGTATCTTCTTGTTTAGGCAAAAAAGATATACTCTCAATTATCCTGATTCTCAAGTAGTTCAGTTTACGTATAACTTTAGCACTAGTGGTTGAAAGACAAAAGCATGAAAATCTTGTTTGGGACAAGATGGAGATCGGTACCTTCTTGGTAAGTGGAAAATATTTACTCATCCACCAGACCAAGAACAACTTTTTTAATAAAATGAAATTTAGCTACTATGTTGTGCAGATTTTTCTACATTAGATTCTTGACGAGCGCCTGAAAAATAAACAAATCAAACACAAAAATTACTATATCCTAAATGATCGAAAGTTGATAAATATCTTCTCATGACAATAACTTCACATTTCAGCAAAATATAACTCTTTTTTAATTACTTCAATCATCCCCACAGTGAATTTATCTTCTCATTAAAAAGTAAATCTGCTTGGTGAAAGAAGTGCTGCAGTTGTAATTTACAGTTCAAAAGCCAATAATGACTATGGAACATGCTAATAGATAAAAACATTATCAAATTTAAAAATTACCTAGTGGGAGACTGTGATAAAACAGCCGCGTTTGTTCTAAAGCCATTGACTTTGCAATTAACTCGAGGAAAAACCAAGCCATTGCCAACACATCATCATATACTGGCCCTACACGATAGCCTTTGGCCTGCAATGTTGATTTCATAGTTTAAAAGATAATGGAATAAACATAAAATACTATTTATGCAGTAAAAATGTCCCTAATTTCCTATAAAACTCTTATCTGCTGGTAGTATGATATCTCAGACAATTTAATCGTATTTGAATCACATAGCTTGGTAAATTCAAGTTACTGTGCTCCCCTAGATAGAATGTGACTCTTAACAAAAACAAGCTGTTCCTAGCAAAGAAGAAAATTCTATATGATAGCCATTTGCTAATGCCAAAGGAAAAGAAAAGCTAGAATTAAATAAAGCATGTCTTTGCACCCTATGATTCAATCCTGGCTCACCCTCGATATATGGGCATCCTGGGACGCATTAATCATTCTAATTCAGCTTACTGACTACAGGACATCATAACCTGAGGAAACAAGAAAGTGAACTGCAGGAGAAACTTACCTTACTGCGGGCCAAACTACCCCACACTGTGGCCAAACCGGGATAAACGGGCGGTTGACGCCCCCCAAAATCATCGAAAGCATAATCAACGTAGTTCACTAGAAAAATATTTCTTTCTGCCTCGTCAACAGACTCTTGTTGCACCCTACAGAATACAATTCATATTATCACAACAGAAACTAAAGAAAACTTTGATTCAGTTAAGAAGATTTACTTAATTATTACACTCTTAGGACTACTAAATATAATAAAACTTCGAGTCCCAACTAAAAGTCTAAAACAAATTGAGCTTGACAAGAAAACCTATAAGGAGATTTACTAAACCAATATGCTGAAAAACAAAGCAAAAAGAATAATTGAAAATATGAGGTTTACAAATAAGGACTTTTTAGGAAAATTCAGGAAATGGTGGGAGGATTGTGACGTACGTGGGTGAGAGGGTTACAATTTCAACAAAAAACTAGAGCAAGTGAAACATAAGGCTAAGAAGTGGAATATAGAAGTTTTTGGGGATGTGAGAGTGCAGAAAGTAGAATTTTGGATAGGATTCAAGAAATTGATAAGGAGGAAACAAGAGGTTTTCTAGGAGAAGATTTGATTAGAGAGAGGAGGGAACTGAGAGAAAAAATTGGGGAATTAGTTTTGAAAGAGGAAATTTCGTGGAACCAAAAGGCCAAAATGCGAGGATGAGAGAGTGGGATGGCAATTCTAAACTCTTTCATAGAGTGGTTAATAGTAAGAAAGTGAACAAAATAATTTCCAAACTTGAAAGAGAAGATGGTTCCATTGTGGATTCTGAAAATGAGATCGTGAATGAGATTGTAAATTATTTTAAAAAGTCGTACACCAAGAGAGATAGGTGTAGTGTGGGATTTGCAGGACTTGATTGGACCCAATCAGCCTTGAGAGCAAGGGTTGGCTCGAAAGACCATTCGAAGAAATCGAGATTAAAGCTGCGATTGATGCTTGTGAGGGAGACAAAGCACCGGGCCTAGATGGATTTACCATTGAGGTTTTCATAAAGGGGTGGGAGATCATTAAGGAAGATATTCTTGGGGTCTTTAATGAATTTTTTGAAAATGGAATAGTGAATGCATGCACTAATTCCACATACATTTGTCTAATTCCAAAGAAGTTATCTTCTCTCAAACTTAAAGACTATAGACCTATTAGCCTTGTCACAAGTTTATACAAAATTCTGGCTAAAGTCGTAGCATTGAGATTGAGAGAGGTAATAGGTGAAACGATAGGGTTATCACAAGGGGAATTTGTTAAAGGACGTCAAATCCTTGATCTTATACTGATTGCTAATGAAAGTGTAGAGGAATACCGGGTCAAGAAGAAAGAAGGTGTGGTCTTCAAAATAGATTTTGAAAAAGCATATGACCTCGTGGAATGGGATTTCATTGATCATGTGCTTGAAAATAAGGGCTTTGGGTTTAGATGGAGGAAATGGATTAAGGGTTGCCTTTCCTCTTCTAATTTTTTGGTTATGATCAATGGTAGACCGAGGGGTATTTTCAATGCATCGAGGGGCATTACGCAAGGTGATTCGCTTTCACCTTTTATTTTTGTCTTAGTAGAAAGACATTCTTAATAGATTAGTGGTAAAAGCTCAGGAAGTGAGAATTATCGAGGGTTTCAAGATAGGTAGGAACAGAGTTAAACTTTCACATCTACAATTTGCCGATGATACCATTTTCTTCCTCTCAAAAGATGAAAGAAAGCTTAAAAATTTGATTGATATTTTGGATATATTTGGATTAGCTTCGGGCTTAACATCAATTTATCCAAAAGCATGTTAGTAGGTATCAATGTGAAGGAGGAAGAAATGGTGTCGTTGGCAAGGACAGCGGGTTGCGAATTGGGGTCGTGGCCAATGTCCCATCTTGGGATGCCTCTTGGAGACAACCCTTGTCGAGTTGAGTTTTGGGTTCCCGTGATTGAAAAAATTTCTAAAAGATTAAAGGGTTGGTTAAAATGATGTCTTTCGAGGGGGGTAGGTTAACTTTGATTCAATCGGTCCTTGAAAGTATCCCAATTTATTATCTCTCTCTTTTCAAAATGCCAATATCGGTGTGTAACAAAATTGAAAAATTAATGAGAAACTTTTTTGGGAAAGATTTAGGGAGGGAGCTTATGATCACTTAGTGAATCGGGATTTGGTGCCTAAAAGTAAGGATAGAGGGGGGTTGGGCATCTGTAACATTGCTAAGAAAAATGAAGCTTTGTTAGGGAAATGGCTTTGGAGATTTCCCATTAAACAAAATTCATTGTGGTGCTCAATAATTAAAAGTTAGTATGGACTTCATGAAAATGGGTGGGATGCAAACATGGTTACTAATGGCACTCATAGGAATCCTTGGAAAGCCATTTCTAGTGGCATTGTTAAATTCAAATCATTTATTCAACTTAAGGTGGGTATGGGCAATTCCATTAGGTTTTGGGAAGATATAGGGGTTGGGGATTCTACTCTTGCTTCTCTCTTTCCCTGGTTATATAGAATTTCTCGGAATAGAAACAGTTTCATAGCATCAGTCATTCATTGGAATTCTATTGATTCTCTCTCATGGGATTTAGAATTTCATAGAAATTTAAATGATAGGGATATTGGGGATTTTTTGGAATTGTTGGATTTGGTTTCTCATTCTCAAGTCTTAAGATTTGAGAGAGACTATAGAACATGGGTGGGGGAAAAGTCGGGAATATTCTCTTGCAAATCGTTCTTTCAATTGCTCATCAATTCGCCATTAAACCTTATCTTTGTGCTTAACAATTTTATTTGGAAAGTTGGTATCCCTCCAAAGGTGAAAGTTTTCGCTTGGTTAGCTTCTCGGAAAAGAGTTAATACTTGCGACTTATTCCAAAAAATAAGGCCAAATCTTGCCATTTCTCCTTCTTGGTGTACTCTCTGTAAAAAAGGAGGTGAGAATATTGATCATATGTTCATTGCAGCTTCTCCAATTATATGTGGAATAAGGTGGGGGAGGAATTCGAAGTTATTGGAGCCTTGCCTAGCTCATGGCATGATTTATTAGGCGTGGATTGGCAGTTTAATGGTAATAAAAAGAAATCAAAATTGTTATGGAGATGTTGATGTCTGGCATTAGCTTGGGGAATTTGGCAGGAAAGAAATGCTAGAATTTTTGAAGATAAATCTTGCATAGCTGGTGAAGTATGGTTTAAAATTAAACAGTTAGCTTCATTTTGGGCCATCTCTTCAAACCTGTTTGGATCCTTACCATTCCCAGATTTATGTGGGAATTGGAATGCAGCTATCCAGTAGTAGCCCTGTTTATGGCTTGATCATTTGATTGTTGTTTGGTTTTTTGTAAATTCTGTCATTGTTTGGTATTTTGTAGTCTTTCGGTATTTCTTGTGGGGCTTTGGTGGACTGCTGGTTCACTAAAGATGTAATCTATATTGTATCGCTTTAATTAGTTTCTAATCAAAGTCGCTTCCTTTTGGCTATTATAGATGGAGAGGAATTATAGAATTTTTGAAGGAAAGATAGAAGAAAAGGTGTGGCTGTGGGAAAGAGTCAAATTCATGGCTTCGTTGTGGGCTTCCAATACCAAGCCTTTCAAAAATTATAGAGTGGAAGACATCAAGAACTATTGGAGAGCTTGGATTTTGAATAGTGTTCCACTGTATAATCTGTTCTAAGGGTGCATTGTTGGTTGTGGTTTTTGGCAGGATTATATTTCTTTTATTTTCCTTTTTTGGGTTATATGTTTTTTGGTGGATTCCTTGTCCCCTCTATATTTGTACTTTTAATTTATATTATTAATGGAATCTTGTTTCTTATCAAAAAAAATAAAAGGGTTTTTTTTCTTGTTAAAGAGTATGATATACATTGTTGGCCCACTACTTAACAGCTTAAGCTTTTGGGTGAGATGGTTACTAACATGGTATCAGAGCTCAGGTTCTGCAAGGTCTCGGGTTCAAATCCTCCCGCTTGCATTTGTTTCCCCCTTTGTGTTTGTGCACAAAGTGCACCTTTGGTTTGGCCAGTTTGGTCTTTGGTTTCGTTTGTCTATCCACATGCGAGTGGCTCGCACGTGAGGGGGAGTGTTGAAGAGTATGATATACATTGTTGGCCCACTACTTAACAGCTTAAGCTTTTGGGTGAGATGGTTACTAACATTTCTGTTCAAAAAAATAATAATAATAATAATAATGAGCCAATTTGCGGCCCCTGCCACTACTAAAACTAATGTTCAGCAAATGCAAAAATTACCATAAAAATATCAAAAATATCCATATCTAATATCAATTAGACACCTCAATAAAAGTAGTAGTTTTAAGGTTTGGCTATGCAATAGTTTTATTTAGGTTTTAGAGGTTGCCTAGTGCCTAGGAGTCTGATTGTAGTTTTTAGTGGCTAGGGCTTGTTTTTTGGGCATGGGGTCAGTTTTGATTTGTAGAAGGGCTTAGTCTGTATTTTGCTTCTGCTGTTGTGGTTGTTTCTTTTTTGTTTTTTTGTTTTCTGGTGTGCTTGGTTGTGGATTCCTCATCCACTTCCAGCCCCTTCACTTGTATCGGATTTTGCCAATCAATATAAGCTTTGTTTCCAATCAAAAAAAAAAAATTATATATATATATATACTATCCAACTTTTTGTTGAAGTTTGTTAGTTTTCGTTTAGTATGTTTCGTATTTTAAGGGGTTTGGTGGACTGCTGGTTCACCAATGATGTACTCATCTCGGTAACGCTTTGATTATTTAATTTTAATAAAAGCATTTGGTTTCGGATCAACGGCCTAACCCACTTGCCCCATGTTAAAATTGGAGAATTCAACCTAAAAAGTGTTTGTGTGGTGCAATGGCCAGAAAGCTCCCAAGATCTTATATAAGCAGATAATTCATGCATTTAACTATTTAAGATTTGCAGCTACAATAGCCAAGCCTACCGTGTTAAAATATTGACCATGGCTCTGAAGGCTGCAACCTGAAAGGCGAAGGGGAAAACAGAAACCAAGTCAACATGAACTTTAAGGAACAAAATACTTCCGGAACCCAAAATTCTTGCCCATAATAAGTAAATAAATAAGAAGGAAGAAACATCAAAACAAAAGAAATAAACTGAGCCAAACAGATATTTCAGAACAGAGTAAGAGAGTAGATTCGGGAGCAAAGAATTTGCAAACTTTATTGGTGAACCTGGAGAGTTTCTCCACCGTTGCCAATAAGATGGAGAAGCATATTCAAGATTGGATGAAGAAACTGAAGCAGCGCAGTCGAATCAACATTCTTCAAACTGTTGATTGCCTGCATCATAGGTAATATATGTTTTAATCTAATCATTCCACTGAGTATACCCACCTTAGAAGAAGTACCATATTTACAATATCAACAAAAAAAAAATTAGTTCATGCGAAAATAACAAAACCAAAATCAGTGCATCCAAAACCATGCATCAGCTGGCATGGTGTTATATGTACAGTTGCAACTAACCGAAGACAAATTTGTAACCGGCATATCTAAATATAAGATGCAGTGATATAACTAGTACTTTTTAGAATCCAATATGTTTCCCTCCCCTAACCACTTCCGCAAGACTATTTTCCAATTATTTATTAGTGAGTTTTGTTGAAGAGCATGATACTATGTTGGCCCACTACCTAATAGCTTAAGCTTTTGGGTGAGATGGTTTCTAACTTGGTATCAAAGCTCAGGTTCCACAAAGTCTCGGGTTCAAATTCTCCCATTTGCATTTATTTCCCCCCTTTATATTTGTGCACAAAGTGCACCTTGAATTGATTTGTCTTTCACGTACGAACAAGTGGGGGTCGAACGTGGGGAAGTTTTGAAGAGCATGATACAGTGTTGGCCCACTACCTAACAACTTAAGCTTTTGGGTGGAGATGGTTTCTAACTAGTTTTGTTCTAAGATTTAACCCACACCACAAGAAGACATGAACTGTGAAGGCCACTCACTCAACATGCCTAATTTTTCCAATTTAGTACAGGTCAGAAATATCATTCAAACTGCAATAGTGATCATAAGCCAACAAAACTTAGACTGCAGACGCACTCTATGAGAGAGAGAGAGAGAGAGACTTTCTCTTTCACTTGCCAAACAAAAATATCCACTAACAATATCCTGAAATAGTGAAATATTGACATAACTCCGCCATTAAATCAGTGATTAACCATATGAACATAATATTAGAGATAGCTACAGGGCGCAAAATCTCAAGTTTCGATACTATATAAAGAACTTGATCAGGTCATTAGGGTTCAAAATGGATAGGATCCAGGAAATAAAGTACTGGAATTAGGATCTGGAATTTGTGGATGCTATTTTGGTAGCCCTTATGTCATGCATTTGAGTACAGATGGAGCGTGTGTGATGGGGTGCAGTGATGGATCCAGTGGGAGGCACAGGGTGGCTATGGCCTCTTCACAGTATTTCAACAATTTCTTAAAAAAAATCCTTTAGCATATGAATATTTTGAAGAATTAATCTTATATTCATGTAGGATCTGCCCCCTAAACACAAATTTCTAGATGCGTTAGTGATGTGGAGGAAGGGTCCCTTACTACCTTTCGAGGGTGCATAGTTGTCAATTGCGAAGGCTAACATGCAGATTACTTTCCACTTTATGCTTTTTAGATTTTTCAGAACTAGATTTCGAACAGAAAAAGAAATTTTATAAATACAGAGGGAGAAACCGAGAAACCCCCCCCCCCCAATGAGTTATAAGGATACTCCTCTGAAAGCACGTAGTAGGAACGACCAAAAGAAAAGTAAGAGAAATAAATGACAAGGAGCATATTGATCCTTGAAGATCCCCACATTCCTCTTGGTCCAAAGTTCCAAAATAATTGGACACATGCCGCACTAAGGTTTCCCCCAAGATCCCAAAAATCGCAATTAATTCTTTTTATTACTTTCTTCCCCTTGAAGTATGTTGGTGAATAGGGCTAGATGGATCTTGTATACATCACGTATGCATTGGTTTAGCCTATTTTATCATAGTACTCATCCCAAAAGCAAAGAAAAAAGAAGTGGTGTGCCAGCTGCTAGCTGTTTCACTTGTGTGATGGAGTAACAGAAAAGGACAAAAAAATAAACACATACCTCAAGAAGTTCAGATCCCCAAGGTGGGCTTGTGCGGAGAGTATGTCTGTCATACTCAAGGAAAAAGTCTCTTATGCGCTCACTAATGGGGTATAAAGAAGAACATAGTCTCAGACGCAATCTAAAGACATTTTTTCCATCCTCCAAGTACTCAAGCCTCTCCTACAGAATGATTCAGGAGAGAAAATGTAGCTTAGTATGTAATCATCCATTTCATATAATCACAGCAAAATAGCTTACAAAGCAAACCAAGTTATAAAAATATCTTATGCAACAAAAATGAGAGGGAAAAAACATAAGTTGTGTTTCACTGGCTTATCTGGGAAAGAAATACTGCCCATCGGAAAATTTATATAGAATTATGCTTTTTCTATCAATTTCCAGTTTGTGCATTTAATATGTATTTTCTTGGTGGAAATTATTTATAATGGTGAAAAAGAACATCCCTTCTGTAATTATTACTTTTTGGGCAAACACCCACCATACTCTTGCTTTTCCATAAAAGCTAAAATAAGACCATCACCTTTGTTGGTTATTTCAACAAACAACCAGAAATTTTGCATGGAAAATTTATATCACAAGTAACATGAGAAAAAAAATTCAAGGAAAATCTCAAAATTAAGCATCAAGTTCTTGTAACATAGGACAAGGTTGGAAAATGTGGAATCTTGTGTATAATGGAAAATATGTTGAGTCAAACAATAGCTAAAAGAAAATATAAAAACAAAATAATCAAAATTATAAATGAGAAAGAAAATTCCAATCGCTAGACAAGGGAAAAACTACAAATGAAAAATAAATTTTTCTAGAGAAAATAAATAAATAGATAAAGCTAGCATAAAGCAAATCAACCGATGGTTGTAACAGTAAAATCACTTGGTCAGCTTTTTGGCTTGTTCAATAATCCCAAAACTACGCAAAAGAAAAATAAGCAAGTCAAATAGTTGCGAAGTAGCTTCCTTCATAATCACTTAGTCAGGTTTTTTTGTCAGACTTGTACCTAGAAGTTGTGTTCCACTGAAACCTGATGATGGTGGAATATGTGGGAAATGGACAAAAAAAAAGAGGTGACTCTTCAAAGGTCTAGGGCAACTTGTTGGTGATTTGCACGGGGAGGAATAAAGAGTTTTTTAAGGATTAAGGGGGGGTATTTGTAATTCTAATGGGGTAAAACAAGATTTTTGGTGTCTCTTTTGGGATACCCCTTTTCCTTTTATCAAATTAACAAATTGGGGGTGAGTTGAGAGATAAAAGAAATTGCATTTGTCTTCAGTTTTTTCTCTTTCAAAATTTCATGCTTTGATGTATAGTTGGTGAAGGGCTTCTTCTCCAACCATACCTATTTCCTTGCATTTTTGATAAAAGTATCCTGATTCTTATTAAAAAATTATGAAAGAATAAAACTGTTAACAGCAACAAGACAAAGCAATGTCATACCTTGGCACTATCTTGAAGATAATGCGGCACCAGATCTCTCATAATAGGTAGAGAAATCTCAGATCTCAACCTGAACAGAACCACAAGAAAAACGAGATGCTAAGTCTGCGAAGTCAAAACAAAAGAGGGGGAGAGGGGGGGGATAACAAAATTTCTCCCTCTATATAAGCAAAGAGACAAAAGAATGTCGCATTTAGTACAATTCAAAGCAACAAATTCCATCCAATAGGAATAGAACCCACTATAAGAAGATAAATCAATGTCATTCTGGTAGCTAGTTGGTAAAATAACCTACGAAACCACACACATCATACAGGATGTTCAACTCGTAATAGTGACAATCAATCGAAGACATCTCTATGAAGTAATCATACAACTGAAAGTCTGAAAGCCAATTTGTCTAATATAAGTGTAACAATAAATAAGGTTTAAATTAAAAGGCCTAACTCCAGAAACTGGGATTCTAAGAAAGGCCATATATTTGATATATCCAGAAACTGTGACACTAAGAACAGGGTAATAGCTATATTAACTAATATCTGGGCACCCTACTTCGCAATAGAAGTTCTCAAAACCTTACCCCCCATTTCTAAAGAGGTTGATTGCTAGAAAGCTGTAACTCTAATACTAACTAAATATGGACATTTGTGCCCCTGTTCGCTTTATTTCCCGTGGCATAATCAGCCAACCTACACTCTTTAAATTATCTTGGTTCTTGATTACATCATTTCTACCCCTACAGCAGATTCCATTTCCTTTGGTTTCCCCTATAAATCATAGGCTTTGACAAAAAAAGGGTAAAAGAGCCCTATCTAAGCTCGTGGACAGCAAGAAAGAAGTAGGTGTTTTGATGGTGAAAAGGTTCCTACCATGAGATTAGTTTTTGAAACTTTGAGCTTGTTTTATGCTTGGCAAAAAGAAACTTACACGTTATCACACATCTTTTGCACCATCTTAAGACCTTCCATTGAGAAATATAGATATACCAAGGGGAACCCGTGCCTACGGCACTATAGTGTAATTTGTCTTTTCTTTTTACCCTTTCGTCGCCGGCGCAAGCCCTAGGCGAAGTGAGAAGGTAAAAGAGAAAGGGAGAGGAGATGATATTTTACCTTGTAATAAAAAGAGTGATAGTATACATCTATATTGTTTTAAGTTAAATTTGAATTAAAATTCACAGATCTACCATTCAAATTATAATACTCAATCTTAGCCCTACAAAGTTTTATCCCTTATACATTTTCTCCCTTCTACTCTTTTAATATAGATGCGTTTGTCTTATCTTAAGCATTTCTCAGTAAAGTTCTTCTAGAATTTCCATCCTTGGGCTTCGACCCCTTTGGGTTTGTCTCAATGCATTTATGCACTTATAGCAAGTAAAACCAAAAACTTAGGCTTTGACATCAGGTATAGTGTTGTCATCAACTTTATACAGAGGCAGGCAAGTACCACACTCTACAATCATACAGCTTAACTGGTATGCCAGTCAAGCTCAAATACAAGGTAAGATGTGATCACACATGAATTGGAACCACCATTTCCAGTTTATGCAAAGTAAGGATATGACTGAACTTCTCTACAACTCTTAGACTAAGTGGGACTCGAAACAAAATTTTACTGGAAACAAAACATACAGAGCATGAGTATTTTATGAGTAATGAAAAAAATTCTTATCCAAAAAAAAGAAAAGAAAGAAACACATACGGAGCATGAATGGATAATGGAAGTGCCGCATATCCAATCGCCACCTGTAAAAAATGAATAGACATGTGAATGATTTGGAAAGATAACAAAATGAATGCAAAAATCGGCCTTCAAATATGACAATAGCATATTCATGCTGGCATCCTTCAAGTGAGGAGCACAAAAAAAAACTTACTGGCTTTGGAGCTTCAAGTTTTGTTTGAAGGTCAATGTGAAAGAAAGTGAAGAAAAGGTGGTGCATTGGTGTCCAAATAGCAGGGAGAGAAACTTTAATTTCATCATGGTAGCAAGCCAGCTTAGACCCAACGGCTACTTGTGTGTGAACCCATTTCTGAAGAGATGCACCTGGCTCCCTCGAGTGTATTGCCTAGTGAAAAGAAACCCAGAGAAAAACTATAAATGTTACTTCGAAATGGTAAACCATGGAAAAAAAAAATTGGATACAACCTTGTAACGATGGCATGGTACAATGGATTGATTGATAACCGTTGGATTACAAGATCAAAGGTTTAGATCACTTCAATGGCTCGTTTGTAATTATGTAGCCCAACTGCATGCAGTGGAATCCCAGCCCTCGCGTTACAAATCCAACGAGCAAGATTAAATCCGTTACACCACGTCATTATTACAACCGTTGTAACAAATATCAAACAGCGCAAGTGTGATAAACAAAACCATTTACCTCTACAGCCTGTTTTCGAGCATCTGTATCATCCTTTCTGAGTTCAACCCGTATAAACAAATTCTTTCTCCTACTCAGACTAACAGTCAAGGGATAGACATAAAGACAATGGAAAAGCTGCAAGAAAGGCTCATTTCTCGTTGTTGTGCGGAAGTCAAAAGCTTGGAACTGTAATGGTTTAGAATAACACGGATAAGCCGTTAATGTACAAATGGACATTTACAGGACAGCAGCTCAAATTCCGCAATCGAGATATTGGAAGAGTCCATATTCTTTTTTAAACAAAAAAGTGTATCCAGACTACAAATTATTGGGCACAAAACCTTGGTCAAGCTACTTCCACCACTGAATACCATGTTAAGCCTTAAAACCGTTGTTTTGGAAATTAATAGCTACAGAGACAAAACTAAGAGCAGGGAGCTATAGACTTATAGAGATGTGTCAAAATTGCTTCCCTTTGGTTATTATGGATGGAGAGGAATTGCAGAATTTTTTAAGGAAAAGAAGAAGAAAAGGAGTGTCTGGGAAAGAGTCAAATTCATGGCTTCGTTGTAGGCTTCCAACACCAAGCCTCTCAAAACCAAAAAAAAAAATTGAATGGAAGACATCAAGAACAATTGGAGATCTTTAATTTTTGAAATTGTTTGATATCTTAATATAATCTTGTTCCTTGTCAAAAGAAATCCAATGGTACTTTGATTTTAAACAAGAAATCCACCACAGCATCATGTGACAACTAAATGTGAAGCTTTCATGCAGTTTTGTTTTCGCATCAGAAATTTCATGCAGTTTTGTTTTTGCAACAGAAATTTTAATCAACTTGTGATGCTGCTAAAATTATGTGATTACTCTTATACTGGTTCTGCTAGGAAGTGCTCGTAATCACGCAGTAAGAAAAAGGTAAAGCAAATGGCAATATTAATACAAGAAGCAAGTCATGCTTACATCAACAGCAGAATCATTTTGGGATCCATCAGGTAAATGCAACTTAGAATGGCCATTCCGAGGAGCATCAAATCCATTGCTGGGCCATTTTGTAAACCTGCAATCAGCTTGTTGATCCCCATGGTCAACATGATCATTGGTGAAACTGCCAGTTTCTGAAGCATTTTCAAAGTCAGCTGGGCCAGCTTGAAGCTTTTCAATTTCCAATCTTAGGACACCTCTCACAGGTTTATGAACCTTGTTTTTAGGATCCTAAAGGTTACAAGGAAATATTAGATGTTGGGTGGAATGAAAAAGTGGAATATTATTGGAAATTTAAGTTAAAGACGGGGCATTCATACATCTAGCTAGGGTGGAAAGAAATGAGAAGTTAATGTTCTTTTTATCAAACCACCAATTGAAACAACGCCCCAGCACAAACACATATACAATTCTTACATCAACCATGGGAACAATAGAAATGGAAGAAGAAAGAATTATTGACAAAAAATTCCATCTTTAGTTCTTTTTTTAAAGGGATTACTACAGTTCGGTGCAAAGGAAGAATCAGTGATAAAAACAACTTCAAAAACGCAGTTAACAAAAGAAGGGAAAAGTGTCACTGCAGGTAGCTTTAGACACAGTGTTGGCTTTTTGCCATTGGTTGCTACTTTATTTCTCGCTTTCGTAAATATTTCAAATGACCGAAGTATTTTTTTTTTTAACAAAATCACCTCCACATTATATTAAAAAGAAATAAATCCCAAATAGTAGCACTAAAAGCGAAACCAAATAATCAACTCCTAGAAATTGATAGCACAACCCCACACATGCATAAAAGCCTAAATGCAAGGCCAGATTTCAACCACACCTCAAGCGCGTCCTCGGTATAGCAATCTTTAACTTTATTTAAGTTTGATACTTCAACCAAAACAGAGTTCCCACTCGAATATCCCAGTTTCCCATCTAGTGTGATCCTTGACATTGGTTCGCCAACAGCCTCTTGGGAACCTGACCCAGACACACTAGGAGCAAGAGGGCTGCTGGGGGAAGCAGACCCACCAGAAGCAGAACTGATGCTGTTATCAAATAGAGGAATAATGGCCCAAGCAAAGGACTCTCTGAAAGGCATGATTCGAGACCACACTTGTAGTTTCTGCTTATCTCTCTCAATCATGTGAACCTGTTGGTTAAAAAATAATGCAATCAGAAAACATAAGAAATAAAATTCGGCCGTTTGGTAAGTGAATTGTATATAAAATAGACTAATTAAGACATTCTCAACGGACATTGTTTTCAATATTTGGAATTAGCACATGATGCTGCTTTTAAATAACTAGATAGTGATTCAGAACATGCAATGCATGTGCAAGCCTATTGCTTGCATGATATATAAATGAAAAAAGAAAAGTAAAATAAGTAGTGGCTCAATGGTACGGAATTATCCGTGCCATGGCAACAGTCATAAGTTTGAGACTTGCTAGTCACCTAAATTTTTTATTTTTTTTTGCAAAAACAAAATGTTGACCAGGGCAAAACCGGAATTCAAAAAATTGGTATCATATAGATTAGTGTATAGGAGTAGGACATTCCCAAAGAACCTATATCTAAACCTGGCCGACGGGTTCCAACTATCTGTAGTTCACATGGTATTACCAGAAGTGCAGACTGGGTGCAAAAACCCACCAGGGGCCGGGGCATTTCAAATCCCTTCAAATTCAAGAAACAGTTGATAGGGGAGGGCTAGCCCCACTTGTGTAGCTCATTTATATTTCTTAGTAAAAAATCCACTTGTTGGTATGTATTAGCATGATAAGTTAAAGGGGACAACAAGAACGACGACCAATCTTTTTCTTTAACTAAAGGCAGCCAACTTAACTATTGCAACGCGAGTGGGTTAGCATAGTGGTAAAGGTGCCCACCCCGATACGGGAGATCCTGGGTTTGAGTCTCGCCTGGGGTGGGAAGGATTTCTTTGTTATTTGTAGTAAAAAGGAAGAGACTTAGACCTTTCTTTTTCTTTTAAAAAGAACACTAAACTATTACTACATGCTCTGCAAACAAAAACCTCAAAAAATTATGATACCAGCAACATGAATTTACAGCAAAGATGCATCACCAAATTCCATAGGAATAAATAACATGCCAAAGTTACAAGTGAACATTTACATACCGGTTCTTTATGCGTATAAACCGAGGAAGCAACCCCGCCTTCTTCAGTGGCAGGCTTCTCTAGCTGGACCAGCAGACAAACTGATGCTGATGGAGCATCTAAATAAAAAATACCACGAGGTTCATAAGAACTGCTAGCCTGGTAATGGTGACAAGAGGAGGAAAAAATCTCTTAAAGCTTAATATAAACTTATCATTTTAACAAAATGAAACCAACAGAACAGAAACCAGTGCAAGTGTTGTGTGTGTGTGTGTGAGAGAGAGAGAGAGAGAGAGCGAAAGGAAATTAACTTTGTACAACAAACAAATGAAACTTTTCAACAGATATACTTACATCCTGCATTTCAGTGGGTAACACGCGGAAAATGAAATCCTCTGAGAGTTTTTCTTTTCTCTCCTTGTTATATAAACAAATTGTGCCATAAAATGGCTCTATGAAAGAAAATATTGACCAAATGTCAAATTCTGAAACTGCTAATATTGGAAGGAATAGAACTCAAAGACGATACAACTCATCAAAGATAAAACATCACATCAAAAACTCACCAACTAATCCAGCTTGAAACATTAAGGACAGAACTTTAACAGAGATCTTTAATCCGCTATATCCACAGGCAAAGATGGGGGTAGAGAGAAACAGAGAAAGAGAGAGAGTAAATACCAAGGAAAAAAAAACTAAGTATAAAGGTGAATGAAACATATTGTCCACTAGTTCCTATACCTGGTAAACTGTGAAATATGGGATTCCGGGATCCTTTGCCCAAATATCATTGACCTCTCATTTTCCCAGTCAAACACAGGTTCATAAGTAGGAAGCGCAGATTCACCAAAATGCTGCAAAAGGGATAATTAGTCAGAAAAAGAAAAAGAGTATACATGCTTCTGATAAAATAAACGAAGCTTGGTATGTTCAATAAAATAGTAATGATAGAATTTAAGCGGCATTTATATAAGCATTAACACCCAACTTCAACAGCAATGAATCAAAAAAGGTAACCTCGGTAAACTGCCTTCCGGAGGTACTTGGGATGTCATCGTCAATAGCATCTTCATTCTTAGTTTGCCTTGCGTTGGCAAGATGTATTTCTAGAGACAGATCAAAACAGCATTACAATCATGAAAGCATTTAACTTGAATGTTCAGATCAAGTGGCAATTGGTTTTGCAGAGATGTTTTTCCTTTGCGTAGAATATTCATGTTTTTAGGTAAAGCAATCAGCATTTTTGCTCCAAAAGGAAAAGGACCAATCAGCTTTTTGCATCAAATCAATCCTACCTGTTTCAATATCGGTATCAGGCCCCTCAAATATCTGATTCTGAAATGATACAGGGCCAATGCTTTCATAGTGACCATACTTGCTTTCATCCTTTACCCAGTCAGTTCTGTAGCATTGAACAAGTTCATTCAGATGAGGCCACTGCTCCAAATTTTCTTCAAGCTGGAAGAAAACGTAAATGTTCCATTAAATGCTGCACTTTGCGGATGAAACACTTGTCCATCTCCCACTAGGACAAGAACATATTCAATATAGTGATTGCCATCGTCAGATACAATTGAGAATCGACCCCCTAATATTTGATAATTCAATATATCATATCTATTGATCATAGTTTTGAAGGAACCAACTATGTTTTATGGTAGAGAGTTAAGAAATATATATTTGGGTCAGAAGTTATGTATTCCATTACTTGATTAATTTTACAAGCAAATCATGTTGTTATTGTTAAGTTAATTATTAGAACAAAAAGATAGACAGGTTTTTCTTTCTAAAAAAATAAATTATATTGAGGAAGATAATTAGTACAAATATAGGAGGGAGGACCGTCCTCAATCTGATAACAAAAAAGACAAAGAAACAATCGAAGAGCAGCCAAAAATCCCATAATACATCAAACAACATGGATCGAACATTAGCAGCCAAGAGTCTTCATGTAGGTGCCCAAGGTCTCTAAGAATTGTCCACACTGGCAGAGAGGAGAAAAGTTCCTGAACTAATAAACAGAGGTCTAACCACTTGATACAACACAGTTTAACACTGTGACGGGCAGACTCGAAGTCACAAAATTGCACCGAGTTGCGCTGGGTCCTAACTGTTAGAGAGCATGATATACATTGGTGCCCCACTACCTAGCTTAAGCTTTTGGTAAAGATCAGTTATAACATGGTAAAGGCTAAGGTTTTGGTTCAAGTCCAGGTTGCAATGGTAAAAATTACACGTGCACTTGCCATTGGCCCACTATCAAACACCAACAAGCTTGGTATCAAAGCCAATCTGCATCTGTAAGTTTTGGCAGTCCCAAGCATACATGTGGAGGTGCTTCCATGGGTCCCTAATAGTGAGCTTGTCGTGTTTGCACATGTACGTGTGACACTGTCACCACTTTAAGGGGGCTGACTGCATCAACCGACAGTCTATTCATCTAGGAGGCCGAGTATCCTGAGTTAGGTAATCAAGATAGATGAGGTGGGACAAGGTGTCACCCATTGCACAAGAGAGTAGAAGCTTATGAGTCTATACACGCACATATATATCTACTAGTGTAATCCAAAAGCACCGAGTCTAATGTACCTTTTATACATATTTCATATCAACTATTAAAAAGGCATATGTTGTCCCTTATACATTTTTGGGTAAAAAACACTAAACCCCTCTGAATTATTGCACTTTTTCACTTTACCCCCTAATTTATAAAAGTCGACAGTAAACCCCCTCAACTATTAGCCTTTGTCATTTAACCCCCAAAATGACATAATTGTCCTGATACAATTAAAGTTTAATATATATATATATATATATACACACATAAGAAAAATAAATAAATAAATAAAATAAAATAAACCCAACCCACATTGATCCATCTCAAATTTAACGTATTCTCAAATTAAAAATCCTAATTAAAGTGGGTTTGTGTTTTAATGTGTATATTTACCAAATATATATGGTATATTTCTATGTAAATATACATACATATACATATATATATATATATATATTTGCATAGAGACACCCCCTATTTGCATAGAGACACACCCCCACCCCGAGAACTACCACAATCTCTCCCAATATATATAAATACAAGTGAATGAAAATATATGTATATGTATGTATATTTACAAAGAAATATACTGCATATATATATTTGATAAATATACACCTTAAATATATAAACCCCTTTAATTACGATTTTTGATTTGAGAGCAATGTTAAATTTGAGATGGATCGAGGTGGGTTGGGTTTATTTTATTTTATTTTATTTCTTTCTTTTTGTTTTTCTTTTAAATATATATTAAATTTTAATTGTACAAGGACAATTATGTCATTTTGGGGGCAAAGTGATCAAAGATAATAGTTGAAGGGGGTTTACTGTTGACTTTTATAAATTAAGGGGTAAAGTGAAAAGGTGCAATAGGTCAAGGTGGTTTAGTGTTTTTTACTACATTTTTTGGATACAAAAAACATTTTCCTTTACCATAGTGATATTATTATAAATTAAAAATGAAAAAATAATGGTAATGAAAAAAAACCTTAACTTGCTTTAATTGTACAACACATTAACAATAAATATTATATTGTTCAAATTTCACTATTATTGTAGTTTTTATAGTATTAGCAAATATAACTAAAAAAATATAAATATGTTATGCTAAGATTTAAAGTTATTTTAAGTTAAACACACTTTTATGCCCAATTCTGAGTTCTGATTTAACGCCCAAGAGCTGATAACAAAATGACAAAACACTACCATTAATTATATTTTTTAGCAAACAGCAATTAGCTTTCATGTAGTAAAACCAGTAGGTTAAACTCACCAATGGGTCCAACTTCAAACTAGCACCAAAAGACTGGCGCATAATTCTTCGAAAACGGTGCCCATTGGATGCCAAGTTTTCCATAACCTGAAACCAAAGAATCAAAAAAAACAAAAATTTGAAGACCAGCGTGATTATCCTATCAGCCTCAAAATCATGACTAGCAACATAATTGTGCCATCAACCAATATTTAAGAAAGAATGCCCTTGAAATTGATTTTTCAATTAAAACATACAAAAAGGGGTCATAAAGAAGATATAAATATTTTTTTCTATTCCTTTTTTTATAAGAAACAGAAATTGCACCGCCACTTCAAAGGAAAAATTACAAGATAATGTTGAAGGGACAAGGCATTCCCATCAAAGAAACCTAAGAAACAATCAACCACAAACAGCAACAATCTAGGGAACTCAAAAGAACAAAAAGAAAACCATGAGCTTCCACTACAACAAACAAGGCAAAAACAGAGATACAAGTTAAAACGAAAAAAGGGGGCTCATAAGTAGACTTCAAACCAATTACGCATTATGCAATCAACACCCAACCCAGAAAACTCCTTCGATAGGGATGCCCAAAACGAAGATAGATATCTTTTAGAAACTGTAAGAATTGCTGGAGCTCATGATATAAATTATTGGCCCCACTACCTAAGGCCTTCTCCACCGCTAAATCTAAAAAGCAAATTTGCGTTAAATTTTGATGCAGCATGGAAGGTAAAAGTGGAAAAAGGTAGCCAGAATGCTAAAGCTAATTAGCTAAATTTGCCATCTAATAAACTTTTACCTTAGGCGATACACAGAGTATTGTCCAACTCTGACAAGCCTCGATGATACACAGAGTATCATCCAACTCTGACAAGCCTCGATGATACACAGTGTATCATCCAATGTAAATAAATAAATAAACCTTGGACTACACATAGTATATCGTCCTAGGCCTCCTTTTAAAAAATAATAATAATAAATAAAAACTATGATCATTTTTTTTCAATATGCAAACCAATCAAAGTTAACCAAAAAAATGTAACCAACCAATTAACATTAGCTCTTGCATGGGCTGATACATACAAAATCGTCTCACGCTAAAAATGCAATTTTAAAAAATAAAAAATTAATCATTGGACGATACGCTATGTATCGTCTCATGAGTTGGCTTGTGGGACAATACATAGTGTATCATCTAATGTAAATTTAAGCCCTTTTACGGTGCAGTTTTCTTCTCATTGATAGGCTAAATTTAGCCTTTTACCTTACACTTTTGGCATTTGCAGTGGAGGTGGCCTAACTGCTTGACCTTGTGGGAGAGTTAGTTTCTAAAATGGTATAAAAGCTGAGGTTTGCAATGTCTCAGTTTCAAGTCCAGTTAAGTTTTTGGTGAAATGATTTCTAACAAGAATGACCTTTTGAATGTGGCTAATATATTTTATTTGGCCAAACAAACTAAATCTGGAATAAGTATTTGAAGATTCATGCCTTCATCAAAGAAGATTTTCACGAGATACCAAGATGTGTAAATAAAGACAATAAATAAAGTAAAAAATTAAATAAGGCCGAATTAGAGTGTGACCATTGTTAAAGTTTTCTCTGCCAACCAGCACTCGGCAGGGTATATAAAGGTTACCAGTTATCAATACACAAATTATGACAAGTCTTATACGAAAAACAGCATACATTGCTCACAAAACCTTCGTGCCCAAATGGAAACTATTTGGAACATTAATTTTCACAACCTCTCTTGCTCTATTTTCACATAACCAAAAGCAATCCTGTTCATTACGGCCGTTACCATATCACACAATCGAAACTTGTTGGGACTCTCCCCCTCCACTAGTTTCCTTCTCTTAGTACTCTGTCTTAAGCTATAAAAACAAAAACAAAACAATTATCGAAACCTGGTGGAAGTTCAACACTAATGCCATTTGCAACTTCCATTTCAGCCATTTTATTGAAACTGGGAATTTTAGCTCTTTTTTCTCTAAACCCTTGGTCAGTGGCAGGCACAAACACAGATAGAAGAGAGGAAAAACCGGAGTTGTCGTCAGTTTGAAAATAATCCATCCAAAAAGAGGCCAATAAACTCAGATCTATAAAATACAAAGCACGTGAATTTGATCTCAAACCACAACTCTAACCCTCATTTGATGACCATGACCAGAAAATGCATGTAATTACACAATCTCTTAGGGCCAACAAAAAATAAAGGCACAATTATGTCTTCAATAATTGAAGTGAATCATTAGCAAACTGCGCGAACATTTTAACCAACAAAAACTAAAATTGGAAATACTGAACAATAAACCTAAATGTACTACACGATAACAACAAACAAGTACAGAAACTGACATTGAACAACATCAAAATCAAAATAAGCCTGAAATAATAAAGAATCTCACCTCTGAGCTCAGCCAGCTGAAAGGAAGAACGCACTTAACCGCAAATTTGCTGTAAGCCTGCACTCAGATCTACGAAGCCGAACAGAGAAAAAGTAGACTTTCTCCCTGTAAAAAAGAAAACTAATATATCTGGATGCTAAGTGCGAGAGTTATGAGATTGCTTGAATTAGGTTCAATAAACAGTAGGAAAACAGTGGTGCTAGAGAGGAGTGGAGTTAGGTCGTCATATCCATATAACAATACTTTAAGATAAAGGAAGTGAGTGAAAGAGAGAGAGAGAATGAATTGAGGAAATAAGAATTGTTTGTTCAGTGTTGTCTCTCTCAGTCTCAGGCTTGAAGGAAAAGGTAAGGGGGTTGGGTTTTTCTCTCTCTCTCTCTCTCTCTCTAGACTCTTAGCTTGCTTTTTGCTGTGTAGTGGTAGTAGCGTAGTGGGTGAGCTGCGATTGCTTAGGACAGCAGGGAAAGCACCCTAAATTAACTCTCTCTGTCTGAGGAGGCAGATATATCTTGGTTTTGTTTTCAATTAGGAAACAACTTTTCTATAGTACGTCCGGGTCACATTTTTCTTTTTTTACAGTTTTTTTTTTCCTACTTTATTAATAGAACCATTTTTATAATTAGGGCTGTTTGGCCCGTTTTGCACCTAAAAAAAAAATTAATAGAACCATTTTTAAATTGCAGTCTCATATATACGTGTTGTGTATATGTGATGGCCACGCTATACTTTAAGTATGATTTTATCTTCGGCTTTATCCAAAACCGGAATTTGAACTAAGGCACCGCATTTTATGAAAGAAAAAAAAATGATAATTAAAAAGGTTTAATGCTCTTGACACGGGTCATTAATGATATGAATTATTTAATTTTAAGTGTTTGCATAATTATCAAAATTAAGTGCAAGGATATTTTGTTTCAAAGAATTAGACGGATGGAATTTGTCCAATTGAGTTTGAACCATGCTTGTATTTATAGGTAGGATTCTGCCAATTGAGTTTGAACCACATACCGCAAACTTTTGGGAAGTTGGGCACCACGCCCTAAACCACTAGAGTGGTTGGGGCGCGTGCCCCACCAAGGTGAGGTTTAACCAAGTGTAATTTTGTATTTTTTGAAGCTAGTGAATTTGAACTTTAGGGATCATTTGTTGGGACGCACACCTCGAATTTTGGGGTTTCGTTTCAAATATTTTGTAAATAAGTGTGGAATGTCTTTATGGACGATTAAATAAAATGTGTTGCATGAAATGTGATAAATGATCGATATTCATTATGCAAATTTCTTGAAGTTCAAAGAATTGATGTTGAATGCACTAAAATAGTTCAATATTTAAGCAAACAATTTTGTAGAACTGAGATTGTGGAACAAGGTGTCTACAATTAATGACAACACATGTATATGCTATAATATTTTACTGAGTCTAATTGACATAGTATTAAACTCCTAATTGTAGCTCGTTAAGCATCCACTATAGTCATGCCAGAGTACTTGCAATAACCCACCTATAAAATTGTAGTCATCGTGATGATTTGGTTATTGGTTTAAAGTATATTCTAGTGGTATTGATGTTTAATTTTATCGTCCCTTATTGTTTCATGTTACTTAATGCATTAATCGATGGCATGTGTGATTTTTTTTCTCTTGAAAAATGATAAATATATACAACAATCAATGATTTTTTATTATTATTTTTTTAGCACTTGTGCTGCTTAATGAAATCACGGGTTAGGAAGAAATGATGTAGAAGTTCGAGTTCTATTGTAGAAATCTCGAAAAAATATATATTACAACAAAATAAAATAAAAATCATTACCATAACTATTTGTATGAGCATATTTAGTATGATTAGTTCAAATTTGTAAGGTTATCACATTTGATTAACTAATGTGTTAAGCAGTAAAAAAATATAAGTGGATATTTTTTCTGGCATTTCTTAAGTGAAGTTTAACGCATTTTTTTTAATCAAAGGCCGTGGCTCCTAACCTCCCGGCCAGTTAACTCTAGCGTGTAGGTAAATTGTAATAATTTTTGGCTTAATAGATATGGTCCGTCTAATCTTTCCGTGCTTTATTTTAAGAACTTTTATTTAGGAATTTATAAAAATAAGTTGATTTTAGTTATTGGTTAAACTTTTTTAGAAAGTAAATTTTCTTAGCCAAATCAAAGTATTGTGAAAATTTTCAATTTTGTTTTACCAAAAATCACACTTGCTTGGTCAACAAAGGTATATTTGTATTGTTGTATATGTTATATTTAACTTTAGGGCTGGGAATTTAGAACCGGAAACCGGAGAACCAGTTCGGTTCGGTTCTTGAAAATGTGTAATGGTTTTTTAATGGTTCGGTTCTTATGCGTAATTAACGGTTTGGTTACCGGTTCCTTCTATAATTTCTGTAAAATAATCGTTAAGAAACTTTACAAATTTTAATTTTATATATATAATTATTATATAATATAATATATATTATACTTAATAATAATAAACCAAAGTACCAAACCCTAACAAATATCACATTCCTCTTTCTTTGCTCCTAGAAAGTACTCAAATTGCTCCAGATTGATTTTATGTCCGAGGGTTGTTTGTATTTTTAGATTATGAAAGTAATTTACTTTTATTAGTTTAACATTAGTGTAAAGTATAAATGACTGATAATGCTAAAGGTTATATGACTCTCATAACTCTTGGTTATATATATGTATATATCCAGATATATTATACATATATAACATGAGTATGATTTTAGTTTAAATTTGGTTTGATTCTTTTGGGTTGTTTGAACATTATACTCCCAACTTAAGTTACTTGTTGAACATTATACTCCCAACATCTATTTTGCACATTATTCTGTGTATATGTTACTTGTTGGACTATTAGAATTTTACTTGTTTTGAATTAATTTGTCAACTATGTATGTGTTTGTTTTGAATTTAGACTTTTTTGAGTTTTTGAGTTTTTGAGCTTTTTGAGTTATTGTTTAAATATATGTATGTGTTTGAATTTTACTTGTTTTATTGATTGGCTAATTTATAGGTGATTATTTTATTACCAGATAAATCCAATTAGCTTCAAAGATGTTGACCTCCAAGGATACTAGGATAGTTTCAAGATAATTTTTAACAGGTCCTCACTAAAGAACCGGTCTATAAACGGTTCTTTTACAATATTGGTTTTTAATAATTATTCGGTTAGTTTAAGATTTGCGGTTAATTTTTAATAACGTTTTTTTTCTTGTTAACGGTTAACCAATAACTTTGAGGAACCGAACCATTATCACCGGTTGGTTCTTAAACGGTTCTTCTGAAAAATTTAGATAGAACCAATCCGTTATAATATTAACGGTTCTTCAAATGGTTCTTCATAAAATTACCAAGAACCGAACCGGTCCCACCCCTATTTAACTTTGTCAACACATGTACAAATTATAGAAGTACCTAATACGTTATCACACTTAAACTTGTATTGTAGGCCTCATTTGATAAAAAAATTACAAACTAATTGAAAAATTACAAAATTTATGAGAGTTGTAAAATGACCAAAAACATTACAAAATTTCAAGACAAGTTAGATTAATAGATGAGTGATTTAGTAGGAGTTTCTCCGTATTTTTATCTTTTATGAAGGAAATTGTTTCTTACCAACTTCTATCATAATTGGGTTATATGGAAAATTAAATTGTAATACAACATATCCCTAAATCATACATCTCTTTTTCAAACTTCTCATAAATTTATTTTTAATAATTATCATTTTTATGAAACACACCCTTATATATATATTTATTTAAAAAAAAAACCTTAAAATTTTCGTTGAGAACAACATCGGCTTAAATTAATTAACACGACTAAGCATATAGGGATATCGAATAATATCTGTCACAAGCTTGCTAACAAAGATTTTTGACCTAGTTTTATAGCCTCACACAATATTTAATCATGACTTTGCCGTCGATTTTTAGTTGTTTTGTATTAAAATAGGGGATTGTAATTAAGTGTCTACAATTAATGAAAGTTGAAATATTTCATGTATCCCGATTTAAGGGTGACAATTCCAATAAAAACACAAAAGCAGTTAATAAAATAAAATAGAATTAGCATAAATTTGACAAAATAATTAAATATTTGTAATTAGAAATTTTAACATGACCTCGTAAAAAAAACTAACGAAAAATAACATTTTGTGCCAAGAAACTACAAGGCTATTAATATTTTCAGTGTCATCTAAAAAAAGAGATACTGAACCATCTTCGCCCCTAAAGCTAATAAGGCAAATTTAACTTAAATTCCACCCTATCGCATTGCTCTAAAAATAATATTAGTAGTGTAGTGTAAAAAACTAACTAAAGTTAAAATTGGAAGTTGACGAACTTTTGCACTAGCTAACACATCACATGATATAATTGATACACTTTCATGACAAATTCATGCAATAAAAAAATTTGAATTGCCCTGACACACAATGTGTGATGCAATGGCATGGCTCCGATAACTTTTTTTTTTTTGAGGGGGGGGGCGAAGAAAATAAGAACTTAACAAAAATATGATGTATTATTTAACATATTACTTGGACCGACACATTTCTATACTGTGAAACACATTTTTTTAATACCATCAAATCAAATCATTTATAATGAAAGAAACTTTTACCTTTTTTCCTGTACAATTATTTACAAATGGAGATGGCTTGAATTCAATTTATATAAATGCAGTCATTGTCGTGTTATTCAGTTATTGTGTTTACTTTTTGTAATAGATATATCATACTCATGTATCAAAAATAAAATTTGTATGATTGTAGAATTAAAAAAATATGATTTTATATAAAAAAGAAATAAAATAAAAACCGTTCCGTTATTATCCCCTAGGACTAGGATTTAGTGATAACGCGCCATCAGACACTATTCTCCCCTCCTTCAGGCTTCAGTCCTTCCTCTTCGACGCTTGCAGCAGACCTTCGAAATTTCATCGGATCATATTTCACCGACCGAGCCCTCTGTCTGCGGTTTTATCTCAACAAATAAATTTGGAAAAAAAAATAAAAAAAATAACCCAGAACCTACGCATCTAATCTAATGCTCGCTAAAGCAGCGACGGCATCAGCACCACCTACAAGCTTCAAATTCAGCCGAAACTTCCACAGCACACCTTTTCCGTTCATCAATCTCAATGCTCTTCTTCACAGTCGGAGCAGCATAAAATGGACGACAAGGGCCAAAAATGTGGTAAGAGCTGCTGGTTATACAAAGAGGCCACTCGACACAGCGGGTGCTTACGAGCTTATTGACGATGAGACTGGGGAGAAGGTCATCGTTTGGGGAGGAATCGATGATATGGATAATGACTCTCTTATACCTTCCAAGGATGTTCTTACTTGGAAACCATCCAAAAAGAGCAACGGCGAAGGCAAAGGTGGTTCTGGATTTTGTTATTCTCCTTTTTTGTTGATTTTCTTTCTGCTAGTATTATATTACTAGATTTTTGCACATAAGTGATATATAGGATTTTTTCTTTAAAAGTAATAAGTGGCCCTTAACCTTTTGCACTTGTTCAAATCCTAGGATACTAAATTTTTTGTGAGATTGAAGCACGCAAGGGCAAAATCGAAAGACCAAAAACCTGACATGGATTCAATAACAAACCAAACTTGAAACCAAACAAAATTGGCACATATAATTAAAATGTGAATTTGGACTTTGAAGCTAAAGTGACATGAAATTGGAGTTATATCGTGTTAATCAGGTCTTGTCGTGTCTAAATTATTCAAAATTCTCGATTATACAGATGTTAAAGCTTGTTCGCAGGCACTTAAAAGTTGGAATCATGTCTGTTGTGCCATATTGTGTTTAGACGGGTTCAATAAAAATAACATGGCTTCCTGTCATGTTGGTGTCACTGTCATGTTTGGGTCCCACTCGCGACTCAAAAACACAAATTGCTGCTCCTAGGTATTATGGTCTCATTTTTTGTATACTGCGGTGATAACTATTTTTGTTAGGGTTGTATGTGGATAAATTAGAGTATCTTGTGACACAATATAGAGATCGGGAACTATAATACTTAAGTTTTGGTCACCTGAGTTTAAGTATATCCTTATTTAAATGCTTAATTGGTTTAATAACAGTCCATGTATATGAGGGTTTTGGAGTTACAAAGACTGAAGTTACCTTGACACTGCTGGTTTTAACAAGTAAACACAATTGTAACATTTTCTCATTGAACAATTGAACCCAGATGGCCTACTGTCCATTGTCACTCAGAAACTTGCTTGCAGTGGATTTGTGAAAGTAAAATTTGTGATGCTTTTCTCTCATCTATGTTGATCATACTTTATCTTTCAATGGTTCCACAGGTGGCAGGGTATTAACCGGAAGTTTTGGAAAATTGAATGCTCAGAAGGTAAGGAGTCTTGCTAGAACAACTTCTCAGAAGAAACAAGATACTAATGGCCGTGTCTATGATGAGAAAAATGTACAAGATGATACTTTCGACGGATCCCTTAGCTCAAAAGTTGAGCCAGAAACCTCGGTGGAAGACAAGGGTTTAGATGTTACTGAAGTTAAAAAAATTATTTCAAAAGCCACTCAATCAAGGGAAACCCAGGATAGGAAGCACAGAGTTGAGACAGGAGACGACATGAACCTACTCTGAGGTAGCTATTATACATGGAGTTGAACAACCATCAAATAGACCCAGAAACTTTCAGCAGCCTGATAGCAGCGTTCCTGTTTCAAGAAGTTCTACTTCTTCTATGAGAGGATGGAGTAATGGAGGGTCCGCACAAAGCTCTAGATATGAACCAACGGAAATATCGAAGAAATGGTCGAAGTCAAATAATGACAGCGATTTTTTTAGTAGAAAGTCCTTTAGAGATATGGGGTGCAGTGACTACATGATCGAAGCTTTAAAGAGGGGCTTTCTCACACGCCCTTCACACATTCAGGTACGTCACAGTTTTGACCACTACTACTTTATCGTTGTTAAGATTTGTATATATTTTATTTATAGAATGTGTATATTTAGGAGATAATTAGGAAATCCTTATTAAACGGAAATTTCCTTATTTTTAGGGTCTCTTATATATATAAGATGTACTCCTTTTCTCAATAATCAGTAACAATTCTTCTCACAATCTCTTGTATTCTCACATGGTATCAAAGGATTAGTGAGAAAATCCTACTCCAATCTCGTGTTTGTTGTGTCTTCATTCCAGCAATTACTAAAACCCTAATCGCCCATCACCTAGTAACCAAACCCTAGCCCCTGTGTTTCTATTCCAGCGTGTAAACTCTGGTCGTTGCCGCTATGTTTTTATCCCAGCTTGTAAACCCGTAGCCGCTGTGTTTCTATTCCAGCGTGTAAACTCTAGCCGCTGTGTTTCTATTCCAGCGTGTAAACCCTAGCCGTCCTGAGTCAAAAAAAGAAAAAAAATTGCTCACCGAGTTACTGTTGACACAATATTGTTTCATCGTTACTGTTCACAGGCGCTGCTTCATCGTACTGTTCACTGGTACAGTTCACCGGCACTATTCACTTTTCAAATCAACTTTTTCCAGACCGTCTTTCTAATATATGTGTTCTAGCATATTTCTGATATATTCCCAGCATTAGTTTGGTAGTGTTTTGGGCTATACTGCAAGACTCGAATGGGTACTCCAAGCGAAGAATCAATCCTTACGCTTTCAGTATCTGGCCACTAAATACGCCGAGTTCCTACAATTCCAAGAGAACAAGCAATCCATCTCCAGTGCTTATGTAAATCAAACTGGTAACCCTATTGCCTGCATCTCTCAATCATCATCTCTTGGATCTTGGGTTCTTGATTCTGGTGCTTTTAATCATATGTCTGTTAACAAGAATTTGTTCTCTTCTATTACTTATTCTGATTCATTGTCTACTGTTACCCTAGCCAATGGCTCTTAAACAAAAGTTAAAGGCATTGGACAAGCCGAACCCTTGCGTACCTTGTCTTTGAATTCTGTTCTTTTTGTGCTTGGATGTCCTTTCAATTTGATTTCAAGTTAACAAATTAACCCAAACCTTGCCTTATTCCGTTACCTTTATAGCTAATTCGGTTCTTGTGTAAGAGTAGAGTACTGAGAAGTTAATTGGAGTAAGACATGAGTACCATGGTCTATACTACCTCAACTTACCACCAGCCCTTGTAGCCTATGTTGCTAGTGATCCACCTGCACTTCTTCACCAACGTTTAGGCCATCCTAACCTACAAAAACTACAAAAGATAGTGCCGAGTCTTTCTCGTGTTTCATCTTTAGAGTATGAGTCTTGTCAATTAGGAAAACACTTTCGTAGTTCTTTTCTCAGTCGTGTTAATAAACAAGCAGATTCACCATTTTCTTTAGTTCATTATGATGTATGGGAGGTGACTCCTAGTCGTATCAAGACAACTTTGGATTTTCAATATTTTGTCACTTTTGTTGATGATTTTTCCCGATGTACTTGGTTATTTTTAATGAAAAATTGATCCGAGTTATTCTCCATCTTTCAAACATTTTGCTCAAGAAATTAAAACCCAATTTGGCACCACTATTCATACTTTCCGCAGTGACAATGCACGAGAATATTTTTTTGCCCCCTTCCAATCCTTTTTATGACTTCTTAAGGCATACTTCACCAATCTTCTTGTGCTCATACTCCTCAAAAGAATGGAGTGGCTGAACGGAAAAATAGACATTTGATTGAAACTGCTCGTACTTTCCTTATTCACAATCTTGTTCCACAACGTTTTTGGGGTGACGCAGTTCTCACCGCTTGCTATTTAATTAATAGGATGCCATCCTCAATTTTAGAAAATCAGGTACCTCATTTTCTGTTATTTTCCCACTCAGCCTCTCTATCCTGTCCTACCCTCGTGTCGTTGGCTGCACTTGTTTTGTTCATGACCTCACTCCTAAGAAAGATAAATTACTTGCCAAATCTCTCAAATGTATCTTTTTGGGGTATTCTCGCTTACAAAAGGGTTATCATTGTTTTTTCTCGGACCTTAAACGATACCTTATTTCAGCAGCCGTCACCTTCTTTGAGACAACTCCTTTTTTTCCCTTTTCAGAAAGTGCTACATGTCCTTCTTGATATTAGTGAATTCCTCCATATCAGACGCTAGTCCTATTCCACAGGTTGTGTGCTCTCCTGACCCTGTGGCCCCTATTGCAAACTCGCCACCTCCTCTACTTACGTACTATTGCTGACCTTGACCTATATCTGTTGAAAACCCCATCACCGAACTTACTACTTAGACTATATCCTAGCCCATCACCGGATCCACCGGCCTCATCTCCTACTCTGGTTACACCTCCGATTTCGGCTCCGGATCTTCCCATTGCCGAACGCAAAAGTATTCGTTATACGCATAACCCTCATCCCATTTATAATTTTGTGAGTTATCGTTTATCTTTACAATATATTGCATTTTTATCGTTTTTGTCTCCTATTTCTGCACCTAAAAATGTAGGAGATGCTCTTTTTGATCCGAGCTGGCTCCAGGCTATGTTTGATGAGATGTCCACCTTGCATTTGAGTGACACATGGGACCTTGTGTCTCTTCCTCTTGGTAAATCAATAATGGGTTGTCGTTGGATTTACACTGTCAAAGTTGGGCCTGATGGAAACGTTGATCGTCTGAAAGCCCGGCTAGTGGCGAAAGGGTATACTTAGATCCAGTGTTTTAAAAGGCGAAGGCGTAAGCCTAGGTGTTTGCTTGTCCAAAAGCGAGGCGTAAGCCTCAATGCGGTAAGGCGTAAGCCTTTTGTGCAAAATATTTTTATATTCCTAAAATAAAAAATAATTAATATCAATGTTTTAAAAGACGCGAGGCGGGTTTGAGGCATTTAGCCCGGGCAAGGCGAGGCGTAGGCCTCAAGGTGCATTGAGGCGTAAGCCTCACTTTTAAAAAAAAAAAACTAAAAAATTGCAAAACTATCATAATATTGATAATCATTACTAAAAGTGCAAATAACTTCACAAATACAATAACAATCTCAAATCATCACACCAAAATAACAAATAACAATGTCAGTACATAATTAAAGTCATACATCACCATAAAGTCATCAAATAACAAATAGTTCACTACATTTACAAACTAAAATTCAATACAACTACAATAAAGTTTAATCATATATAAAAATCAAATAATATCCATATATACTAATATATATCACATATTAATAGAAGGCAAATACTTATATAATTAAATTTAATTTTTCATATGTAGTAGCCAAATCACCAAAGAGCAAATTCGAAAAAAAAATTGATAAGAAGTTTTTCAGGGCTTGGATTTCAAACTAGAGAAGAAATGCCAAAAAACTTACAAAGAGAGAAGAAGAATGATGTATTTAGGATTTTAGGGTTTGGAATGAAGAAGAAAGTTGATATTTCGTTTTGGAGCTAGGGTTTATTTCTAAGTACTTAAATAAATAAATAAAAAATTCAAAATTACGCAGTTTTATTAAGCAACACCTTAAACACCTCGAGGCTTACGCCTCAAGGCCTACGCCTCACACACGCCTCACAGAGAAGAGGCGTAAGCCTCAAAAAATGATCAAATATTCACGCCTCAGGGCGTTTTTCCAACGCCTCGCCTCGAGGCGCGCCTCGAGGCGTGCGCCTCAAACGCCTTTTAAAACACTGATTAATATAGGCTTAAAAAATAAGGTAAATAAATACCAATACCAAATTATATTAATATACACATATTTTTTGTTTAATATTTCTATAAAATTAATCATTTAGAAACAAATAAAACTTCCTATAACATATATATATAATATAATTATATTCAATATTTATAATACATTTAGGCAAAATAAAATAAAATAAATAAAGATACAAAAACTAAACATAAATTAATTAAAATGATATTCAAAAAAAAAAGAAGAACAAACTGAAATTATATGACTAATATACTGAATAAAAATATTATTTGACTTTCCCCACTCCCTAGGCCACTTGAACCACAAGTGGAAAGTAGAAACAATCTCAACCCTCTTTCCCCGTTTCTCTCTCTCCCTGACCAGACATTATCTTCTTCCAATTTACCCCCAATTCCTTACCTCCCCTTCTTTTTGTTCTTTTTCTTCCTTCTTTAACTTCTCTTTTCCTCAACCAGTCACCAATCTGATCTACACCAACTAATCAAAGGCTTCTCCACTTCGTCTACGCTTCAGTTCAACACTCCGTCTCTCCTTCGTCAAGCTCTCCTTCGTCTCTTCTTCGTCTTTCCTTCGTCTCTCCTTCAAACGGCACAAAAGGGTTCTAGGGTTTCTCTTTCAGGTGTCAATCGATTCAACAAGCTGGGTTTATTTTTTTATTTTTTTTATTTCACCAAAAATGATGTCGTTTTGCTGTTGGGGTATTAAAAAAAATGCACCAAAGGCGTAAGCCTCAGGCAAAAAGTGTAAAATGCGTGCGCCTCACCAATAAAGCGTAAGCCTCATCCGAAAGGCGTGCGCATAGTGTGCAAAACGCTGTTCTCATCGAGCTTCGCTGCGTTTTTCCGTCGAGGCGCATCGATGCGCGCCTCCGAACGCCTTTAAAAACACTGCTCAAATCTATGGGCTTGATTATAGTGATACGTTCTCTCCGGTGACTAAGATGTCCTCTGTTAGTGTATTTCTCTCTATGGCGGCCATTTGTCACTGGCCCTTTAATCAGTTAGACATCAAGAATGCTTTTCTTCATGGTGAATTACAGGAAGAGGTATATATGGAGCAACCTCCTGAGTTTGTTGCTCAGGGGGAGTCTAATTTGGTGTGCCGCCTCTGTCGCTTTCTTTATGAACTAAAACAGTTCCCTCGGACTTGGTTTGGACGCTTTAATTCGGTTGTTTGTCAGTTTGGTATGACTCGTAATGAGGCTGATAACTCCATCTTTTACTCCCATTCATCTCCTAACAGATGCATCTATTTGGTCGTTTATGTAGACGATATTGTAATTACGGGAAATGATCAAGAGTGCATACTTAAACTCAAACAGCATTTATGTCATCACTTTCAGACGAAAGATTTAGGGAAACTCAAATACTATCTGGGAATAGAAGTTGCTCAATCTCGATAGGGTATCATCATCTCCCAGCGGAAATATGCCTTAGATATCTTAGAAGAAACTGGCATGACAAATTACAAACCTGTAGAGACTCCGATGGATCCAAACGTCAAACTCCTACTTAATCAGGGGGAACCATTATCAGACCCTAGTAAGTACTGGAAACTTGTTGGGAAACTTAACTACCTCACCGTGACACGTCCTGACATAGTGTTCTTGATGAGTGTACTTAGCCAGTTCCTAAGTGCTCCGTATGATAGTCATTGGGAGGCAGCTGTTCGTATTTTGAAATACATAAAAAAGGCACTAGGTAAAGGCCTTCTGTATGAGAGTAGAGGCCACACTGAGATTGTTGGCTATTTTGATGTTGATTGGGCAGGCTGCCAATATGATAGACATTCGACCAGTGAGTATTGTATCTTCGTTGGAGGAAATCTAGTCTCATGAAAGAGTAAGAAACAATTAGTTGTTTCCTTATCCATCGTCGAGGTAGAATATCGAGCCATGGCAAAAGCAACGTGTGAGCTCATATGGATGAAACAATTACTCCAGGAGCTGAAGTTCACGAAGATTCAACAAATAAAGTTGATATGCGATAACCAAGCAGCTCTCCACATTGTTTTTAATCCGGTCTTTCACGAAAGGACCAAACATATCGAGATTGATTGTCACTTTATTAGAGAAAAAATTCTTTTAGGGGAGATCGCTACTAGCTACGTGAGATCGAATGATCAACTAGCTGATATTTTTACTAAATCTCTCGGTGGACCTCGAGTCAATTATATTTGTAACAAGCTTGGAACATACCAACTTGTTCGCTCCAGCTTGAGGGGTTAAGATTTTTATATATTTTATTTATAGAATGTGTATATTTAGGAAATCCTTATTAGAAGGAAATATCCTTATTTTTAAGGTCTCTCTCTTATATATATAGATGTACTCCTTTTCTCAATAATCAATAACAATTCTTCTCACAATCTCTTGTATTCTCACAATCGTCATCGTGGTTGTGAAGAATTTAAAAGGATACGTCAATTGATAGTTTAGGCGGTGTGTGCAATGGGCCTGTAAGATTGACTGAATTTTGTGCATCAAGTATTCAAGCGTGAATTTAAACACGTGTTCATGCTAGGGAGGATACTTACTTCCAGCAATCCAGCACAAAATACTGATCTCTCTAAAGCTAGCCAGGTTTCACGATTATTAAGTAGCATTATGGAGTGTTTGCTGTGTTGAAGATTTTGCATTTTGTGTCCATATACATCCTCATGCATCATACCTGGATTTCAAGTAAGTTGGTAAGAGCTCGCCCTTAGACTGAGTGCGTAAATTGATCTCTCTTTGTCACTTAAGAGAGCTCATATCTGCATTCTGCACATTGGCATACACCTTAGCTTTGATAAGTGCCTGCCGTAACCAACATAACTTTTAAGCATAACTGCAGGCTATGGCATTTCCACCCGTTATCAAGGGAAAAAGTTGCATCATAGCTGATCAAAGTGGATCTGGTAAAACTTTGGCATATCTAATACCAGTAATTCAGCGTCTTAGACAAGAAGAGCTTGACGGAGTTGGTAAATCGTTACCACAAAATCCACGAGTTGTTATATTGGTACCAACTGCTGAATTGGCTTCCCAGGTCTGCTAAAACCCTGCTATTTCATTTTTTAACTTTCCTCTTTTTATTATTCTCTATATATTTCCAAACTTTCTTCTAACAGATTGATCTTCCATATGTATGTCAGTACTTCAATAGGCTACTTTAATGATATATGTAATAGTGCTTTGATTTTTTGTTGTTTTAATTCTTCCTTTATGACATTAATGACCTTTTATGATTGTGAATATCTTCTTTGCACACTCCCCTTTTGCAGATTTTAAAATAGTTTCGGTACCAACCTTATGTAAAAGTTACTATATCTTATTCAACAGAAACGACAATATTTTAGACCCAACGTTATTTTGTGAGATGTTTTTACTAGGGAGCTTGATTATGAAGCAAGGACATATCTCCTTTTGAATAGGTCTACAAATTATTACTAATCCAAGCACATGTTGAAGAATGTTCTTCCGACCACACATTATCATTTGAGAACCAGCAAATGGAGTAGCGCCTGCTAGGCATTTAATAGTTTATAGTACCTTTTTAATATGAGCAGCCACTTCTCATTTAATATATATATTATTTGCATTACAATCACCAAAATATCCTATAAATAGAATCATACCCCTTATTAATGAGAGTTCAACAGCCACAGTCTTGGTCCTCCGTTCCCAGGAGGACTGAACTGAACCTGTATGATGAGTTCTTAATTCATTATCATCACAATCAATATTTGATCTGACACACCACTTATCAATGTATCTTGGTGGATTGTTTTGCTTACCACCCTTAGTCATTGTTAAAGCACATGCTCTTTCACCCCCATCACTGTTCTTGAGGGGAATTTACGCTTCCAACCTCTTCGTACCCTAGCCATAGGTTTTTGCACAGGAGCAGTCAATGAACAGAATCACCTCATTGTCCCTGGAAAAGATGACTAAGGAGCTCAAACTAGTTGGAGGTAGCAACACCATTGCATATGGCAATTGAAAAGATTCATTTGGGCAGCTGATACTCCCTCTAAATACATGCTTTGGATGGTATGTATCTCATGGAAGAGTTAATACTTCTGATTTGCTACAAAGGTGAAGACCATATTGGTGTTTACCACTGAATTGGTGCATCTTATATTCTTACATAAAGAAAGGAGGAAAGTTTAAACCATCTGCTGCTACTTGTCAAAATACTCTTTAACTTCTCACATCATTATCATTTTCTGTTTTATTTGGGTGCAAAGAAAAACTTGAAATATGAAATTTTCATCACAAATGGATTGGTACCTTTTCTGCTTCTAGTGAATTATTTGGCCTGTTGTTCTCATGTGCGTCTCTTTTGATTAGACTGTCTTTCTTATTTTAGCGTAACACTTTGCAGGTTTTAAGTAATTGCCGATCGATGTCAAAGTTTGGTGTCCCCTTCCGGTCTATGGTTGTCACCGGTGGTTTTAGACAGAGAACCCAATTGGAAAATCTTCGACAGGAGTTAGATGTTCTGATAGCTACTCCTGGTCGGTTTATATTCCTAGTCAAGGAGGGTTTCTTGCAATTAACAAATCTGACGTGGTAAATGATTCTCCTTGAACGATGTGTCAATTTTTTGTACATTGGTATAAATGATGATTTCACATGTATGGCATCCCTTTTGATTTTTTTGAGCAATAGATATATGCCTTGGCTATTTTTTATGATATCATTTGGTTTTCTCTTCATTCTTTTTTTGCGGTCATCATCAGAAATCGGTATCGTTGACAGGAGTTAGTTGTTCTAATAGCTCAGCCCTTTTTTTGATGCATCCCTAGTCAAAGAAGACTTCTTGCATTACCTTATCTTGAATGATTACTAATTTTCAATATTTTGTCAATTCCCTTTTATATAGGCAAGAATGATGATTTCAGTATGTATGACATCCAGTTGTTGAACCTTTTATCAGCTCTGGTTGGCATTCTTAAAGACACAAAAAAGGGGTTAAGAGAAAAATAACGACTAGTTTGAACACAGAAGTCGAGATAATATTCGCACTTGAGTATATTAACATTACAATGCACAATTACATTTGTACCCTCAAGACGAAAAGTTCGTAGATGCCCTATCTAATTCACGTAACAACAATAACATGAACAATCTAATAATTACTATAATTTTTTAAAGGCATTTAGATGTATTTCGAGAGAAAGTGTTGCATGCTTATACTAGGCAAAAGCAATAAACGAACTGTTGCATTTATTGGTTCAACCTTTTACAGTTGTCGTCAATACTATTACCTGTCATCATCAAATTGCTGTGTGAATGTTTCTGTTTCTGTAATTTATCTCATACTCTGAGGCAAGGTAACTTGTTGTTTGGTGGGAATAGTTGAAAACTGAATTTAGGGGTTTTTCCTAAGCACATTTTTCACACATGATTGTTTATCGATAAAAATGAGTAACAGTGGAGCACTGTGGTTCCAATACAACAGTTACTTGGCAAGTGTTTGGTATAACCCTGATTTATGACAACACTCAATGGTGCAAAATATGGATCAAGTGACCTGTCTCGATAAAGAGATTATTCTTGACCCCCATGAGCAGCTATGAATGAAGGACTAGATTAAGGCCAAGTTAGATGGTTCATTCTTCTGTGAGTGCATGCGGGGCTTTGAGATTTGACTGTCACTATGCATGACAAAACCTTTAGCTCTCTCTCTCTCTCTCTCTGCCTCCCTCCCTCTCTGTGTGTGTGCGTGTGTATATATATAATTTATCTTTTGCACTGTTCAGTTAGTTGACTCGTGGAATCTAACATTATTGCTTTCGATTCCTATCTTTCCCAGTAATAGCATCTCTTTTGTGTTCTAAGTGCCAGTGTTTTCACCTAGCACATTAATTCTTCCTCTTTTTCCTAAAGAGAAAATATATTGCCAGTGGGTATCTGTGTTGCTATTTTGAATTTAAACCTTGTTTTGCAGTGCCGTGTTGGATGAGGTAGATATACTCTTTAATGATGAAGATTTTGAACCAGCATTCCAAAGTTTGATGAACTCTGCACCCATTACAGCGCAATATCTCTTTGTGACCGCAACTTTACCTGTAGACATATACAACATGCTAGTTGAAGATTTTCCAGATTGCGAGGTTGTCACGGGACCTAGCATGCACCGGACAAGCCCCGGCCTTGAGGAGGTAGATTTTTTCTCCCTTCTCACAATACATGCTGATTTTGGAATAAGAGCAAGATTTGTTGCACTTGTATATTTTTGTTACTTCACAGTTCACATTTATTCTAACACTCTTATGCTAAGATTCTCAAAATCATTCCTTTTTCATGACCTTGCTTCAAATTAGGGATATTCATTTTTCTCCATGAAAACTAAAAATATAGTTGGAATTTAATTTGAGATTTCATGTCCACTTGTCCAGGTTCTAGTAGATTGTAGTGGAGACGAAGGATCAGAAAAAAGTCCAGATACTGCATTTCTGAACAAGAAAACAGCTCTTTTGCGCCTTGCAGAGGAAAGTCCAGTTAACAAAACAATTGTTTTCTGTAACAAAGTATGTTTGGACATATTCAGGATGCAATTTTCTATTCCTTTACATTTCCGGTTTTTTTTTTTTTTTGGTTATTTTCACCTCGTTTGGTTTTGGCTATTTGCCATGTGCAGATTGAGACGTGTAGAAAAGTCGAAAATGCATTGAAACGGTTTGATAGGAAAGGAATTCGTGCAAGAGTTTTACCGTTCCACGCTGCCTTGGAACAAGAATCACGTCTTGCAAATATGGAGGAGTTTCGAAGATCTCAGTCGAAGGACAGCTCTCTGTTTTTGGTGTGCACTGATAGGTATCATCGATTCCTTCACTTTTCCTTGTAACTGCACAAAAATTCATCAAAAAGTTCATTTTGTTATTGAGCTTTTCATCACAAGTTCCCACGGTCGAAATGTACATAAATATAATTTTCATTACATCCACTCTTACACTGAATTTTTTGATGAAATATGGTGTACATGACCTACTTGCCGTATACACCACGTCCTCTAATTTCGTCAAAAGATCCAACCATTCTCTCTCTCTCTCTCTCATATAGATATATGTATCTTTTAGTTTTTGTAGCAAAGGTATTTGGGATATGGGGGAATTTTCATGTGCGGACTGTTCCAATCCGTACGGATTGGTCCGTTTGGCACGCTCGATGGAATTTTTTGATGAAATTTTGTGGGGATGTTCTCTCGTGTGTCTCTCAAATTTCTCAAAAAATTCGGGAAGTCGTTAACTCATGATTGAAAAATATTGGATTTTATATATCTATTTCTGGACCAGTTTTTTTCAATATGTGTTAACCTACTTCGATTGAATTTTTTGATGAAATTTGGTAGAGATGTTTACACACGATGAAGAACATCCCCACAAAATTTCATCAAAAAATTCCACCGGGAAGCGTGCCAAACGGACCAATGTACGGATGGTCCGTGAATAGTAATCCGTAAGGTAGGGATTTGGGATATGGTTATTATAGTTTCCATCACAAAATAGCAGGACTTTTTTGCAACTCGCTATCTGTAAGTTTAATATTGATTTGAATTCTCACAGAGCATCCCGAGGGATTGACTTTGAGGGCGTAAACCATGTAGTACTCTTTGACTTCCCTCGGGATCCGAGTGAATACGTACGCAGGGTTGGAAGGACTGCCAGAGGTGCTGGAGGAGTTGGGAAGGCATTTGTATTCGTAGTGGGTAAGCAAGTTTATCTTGCGCGGAGGATTATTGAAAGAAATAAAAAGGGGCATCCATTGCACGACGTGCCGGCATCTTATGAACAGATGAGATAGATTATGACTTTTGCATGTAAAATGATAGGAACATTTTGTTCATTCTCTGCTGGGTATAGCATAGGGATCTTTTGTTCTCATAGTGATGAGCAGCCTCACAATTTGTTCCACTGTATTTGTTGTTGTTTAACGTATTCCTCTCTTATTCTACCCAGCACCTTTTATGAAGTGCTGACTGATCCCATGGGTAAATGATTATTGAAAACTAGCCTTTTTTGTAACTTACCTTTAGCCCTCGTTTGATTCAGGTATTAGGGTCATTTGATTCAGGTATTAGGATAAGTGGAATTAATAATACCAGTATTAATAATACTAGACTATTAATCATGATATTAATTTAATACCAATATCATGGTTGATTCATGCAGTATTAATACTGGGATATCCAATGCTAATGTTAATACCATGTTTGGCTCTGTAACTAGTATATGAGATTATATTTTGGAATAACAAAAAAATGATGATAATAATAATAATAATAATAATAATAATAATAATAATAATAATAACAACAACAACAACAAAATGATGATGATAATAATAATAATAATAATAATAATAATAATAATAATAATAATAATAATAATAATAATAATAATAGCAATAATGGCATTTTTAAAAATATTATAATAGTAGTGGCATTTTTTGAAAATATTAGTAGTAGCATTTTTGAAAATATTATAGTAGTAATAACATTTTTGAAAATATTTGTAGTAGTAGCATTTTTGAAAATATTATAATAGTAATGGCATTTTTGAAAATATATGATTCATTTTTCTTAATCTCAGATAAATAATACCACACCTCCCATGGTATTAAATTATACTACAAAGAGTAGTATTAAGTTAGTCCCGATATTAGTAATCTCAGCACATTTGTGCGAACTAAACAAAGTATTATAAAAAAAGTGGTATTAATAATCCCATTTCACTTTTTAATACCCGAATCAAACGATGCCTTAATGTTTTATCCAATTCTTATATTTTTTAAATGAAGCCAGTAGTTTTGCAGCACATTGCTAAAGTTCGATTCCCATCATTGTAATCTAGAAAATTCAAGGTAAATCAAATAGATTTGGATGGAATATTTTGCATTTATAATTATATTACTGCTCGATCGGGCTCTTAAAATTAATCTTTTGAAACGTAAATTTACGCTTGAATTATTTTATCAGATAACAATCTTTTCAAAATTAATGGTTATAATATACGATACTCCAACAGGAGTACATACTTCTTTTAAATTAAAATCTGGCATCAATTGCAAAAGAAATATTAAACACGACTTTCAACCATTTATTATTTTATTTAATTATAAAACTTAAGATATTTTTAAGCTGGGTTACATTTCTCTTTGATCCGTTTGCTTGAATCAATGATGGCCATTTAGTTATTAAGAAGGGATTTGTCATTTGACAATTATAATGGCAGCAATTCCATAAGATTTATCCAAATTGCTATTATTCTCTTTTTTTTATTAAGCTCTATTTAGGGGTGTAAATGGAGGAAAATCCGAATCCGATCTGTATTCGAATTTTGTGGATACTTATTTGAATGGATATTCGAAAAAGAGTATTTTGATAGTATTTTTAAATATCCGAGAAAATGGATAAGGATATAAATCATGATAGTATTTGACCTAAATAATTCGCATCCGAGATGGATTATCTATATCTGCGGATATTTGTTTTACTGGATATCTGTATCCACTATAATTTAGTATATGTTAAACCGGCCATGATTTTAATTTGGTGTTCATAAATTGTTCCAATTCACCAAAATCTTTTAAACTAAACCGAAAAAAAAAGCTGAGAAAAGGATAAAAAAGAAAAAGAAAGACCTAAGTTGTATTTACAAAATCTTTTAAACTAAACCGAAAAAAAATTTTGTGGGGAGTTCTTCTGAGAACATCTCCACCAAATTTCATCAAAAAATTCAAAAAGTTAACTACGTGATAAAAAAGATTTTAAAATTTCTGGACCAATATTTTTCAAAAGTTAACCCACCGATTGAATTTTTTGATGAAATTTGGTAAGTTCTACACACATTGAACATATTTACATTCCATCAGGAATGCCAAATGGCCCAATCCGTATGAACAATATGCGCATAGGAATATGTATATTTGATTTCTAGAATGAAAGGTTTGAGACCATATCAAATTTAAATGGTAATGATTTTCAATTTGAATCTTATAATCTAATATGAATCTTATTAGATTATATGGTGGTTATCTTATAATCTAATATGAATCTTATTAGATTATATCAGGTCAAAATTTACTATATAATGTAAAATTTTATTTTAACAAGTTTTGAAATACTTCATTTTACTTCTCGAGTTATAACTTATAAAAGATTTCTTCTTAATTAATAAATAAAATAGTTAAATATATTTTTAATATTATTTTAAATTTTTGCATAAACAAAACATGTGAGTAGAAGCACAATAAGAGAGGAAAAATATAGCACAATTGTTCGCGAAAGACGTACGGGCTAATCTGATGTCATATCTATCCAGTGCCCAACCCTACTCTCCAGATAAATGACATTGCATGTGGAATCTTCGCACCATGAGATAGTCAATCTCTTGAGTGGACGATAATTTCATTTAAAAAGGAACAATGATTTGAAATCGAAGTTTTTTTTGCCTTTTTTCCATCATGCAAGAGTGGGGGTAAAGATAGAATTATATTATTTAACAACATATCTATAATTATATAAAAAAATAGATAGAGTAATTATTCGAATCCAATAAATTTGATAAGATAAAAATAAGAATAATTAAACCTACTATTCAAAATAATATAAATTTGAATTTAAATAATCTAATTAAATATCTATATCTATACTATACATAAAAGTACGAATAACTTAAGTGTTTTTCCCTTTTTTATATGGACAAATATGCCCTTTAATTATACTCAAAATCAAATTCCTTCGAACTCTCTTTAAACTTTATATTTAATTTAATTTAATTTAATTAATGTTGATGATGGTTATTCTACTCAAAATCAAATTCCCATGATTTTTTAGTTTTAAACTCCACAACTGCTTTAAACTCTATATTTAATTTAATTTCAAATTCTTTTAAACTCAAAATCTTAAGATGGCTATTCTACTCAACTATATTAAATTTAATTAATTAATTAAATTTCCCATCTTACGATGGAAATCAAATTCTCATGATTTTTTAGTTTTAAACTCCACAGCTGCTTTAAACTCTATATTTAATTTAATTTCAAATTCTTTTAAACTCAAAATCTTAAGATGGCTATTCTAATCAACTATATTAAATTTAATTAATTAATTAAATTTCCCATCTTACGATGGCTATTCTACTCAACTATATTACTCTAATTTAATTAATTAAATTCCCAAGATTGTTTGGTTTTAAACTCTATATTTAATTTGGTTTTTATTAATAATGTACTCAAAATCATACTCTATTTCATATTTTATTTTCTCTACTCTTTTAGTTATGTTACATCTCTTATGTGCAATACATCCTTATATATATATATATATATATGTTTCAATTCCTATAAATTCAATTCTCAAACTTATATATACACATATAGGCCATATCACAAAACACAAGACATATTATCAACTTCTTGAAATATACACACAGTAAGGTTTCTCTCTCTTCAAACATACAAGTTATTATTATTATTATTAAGTTGGTTGGCAAATGCGTTGAATTTTTCTTTTCTTTTCTTGCCTCTTTCTCTTTTGGTGATTCAATTTGTTTCCTTTCCTTTTTCTCTTCTCTGATTCTGATGATATATTCAATTAACATACTAAATTCAATCAAGCGCATAGTAGTCAAAAATATATTATGAAGCTACTAACTTTAAACAAATCAAATGGGATCCCTGTCTTGTCTAATTAGAAATTAAAAGAAATTATTCAGTTCCTAAATTAATTGTACAAAATATGAAAGTGTGCATAACAACGGATGTAAGAACATGCTTGGGGGATCTTTGTTGAATTTGAAATAGTTAATCAATTCATAGAATGAAAGTAAATGAATCTAATCATCATTCGTCTACAAATTCAAAATTAAAAACTACAATTGGTTTAATTTATCAACTCAAATTGAAACTTTGAAATCATATCCTTAATTACCTTGCAAACTCCAAGGCACTGTAAAATTTATCTTATTTCAACACCTATAAATTTCGATCAGTTGTGGATATGGATAAAAGCAATTAATTTTTGTTCTCCCTTTTTTTTTTTTGTTTTTTTCTCAATAGACTCTCTAATTATAGCCCCGATTAACTCTCCGGCCAACCATCCGGCAGGTGGCTAACTTCAGCAAAAATTAAACCTCTAGAAAAAAACTTAAAGGGGAACTAAACTAGATTGACTTCTTATATCAAGGATATTAGTACTGTGAAGAGTGACTAGAGTAGTCGATTGGTCTTTGGCAGTAGTCGATTGCTGTGTCCCTATTTGCACTTTTGGCTCAATAAAAGGGGCATTTGCCCATTGTTTTGAATACACAATTTGGAGAGAAATTCAAATGTGAGAATTTGGTTTGATTTCCTCCATTTGAATTTGGAAGAAGACTATTAGTGCACTGTAAGGTACAATTTGATAGCTCAATATTTGGAAGTTGTGCGGGTTTAGTTGTTCGGGAAAAAACGTTGTATCTTCCCATTACCAGCAACCCCCAACTAAAATAACAGCTCAGGCTATTCCAGCTGAAATGAAATCTCTTAAATCTTTCATCTTATGTGTTTAAATAATTTAGGTTATCGTTCAAAATAAATAAATTAAAGGAACCAAAAGAACAAAATTAGTTTAAACAATTTGTTCTCAGAAAAAAAATTTTTTTTTATATTTTCACAGTATGTCACACTTTTATTTTTTGGGTAGTCTTATATGTTTTTTGGGGTATATTATTGTGCCAAATCTCATATATGATCATTGAATTGACAATTGAAGTCAATTGAATAATTTTAGAGTAGCTCTATTTATTTCCTGTTTAGTCTTAGTTAGGAAGTATTTTAAAATTGATTTAGCTGTCTTATTGTCTATGATTTGTTTGAGAGTAATTCAATTCCTAATTAGATTTAGACTTGGTTCAGCTTACAAGTTAGCCTTCTCTGTTTGGTCTCTGTTTTATCGGTTTGGTGAATTGTTAATACTTTCTTCTTTGTGGGTTGATTTCCTTGAAATTATTCTTATTTTAACACAAATCCTTATGTTTTTATATCTAGCAAATTTTTATAGAAACGATGGCATCAAAACAAATAAGGTTACTTAATTCTCTCAAAGCGAATGTGAGGAATTGGACTATTAAAACCATAGTGCTATAACAAGGAATGGTGGAGACATTCAATAATGGAACAAAAAAGATTAACAAAATGATTTTGATGGACAAATAGGTTAGTAAAAAAATCATTTAAAAAAATTTTGTCCCTTATTAAATTTATCTTATAATTTTCTCATGGTTCAAAGTTCAATGACTCATGTATAATCAAGCGATTGAGAAGTTCGCTGAGATGTTTCTATATAATAAGACTTATGTACTTTCTAATGCTACCATCAAGGAACCAAACAAAAACTTTCTAAGCTTCTGTTACACCCCAATGCGTGAAGAAGCCTAACACCAGGAGGCATGGCGATGCGGTCCTTATTTGTCTGCGGTACTAATGGGTTTCGGGAATCTATGCAGGTACGTAAGGGCCTGTTCGGTGTCTTGTGCGCGTTCCGCTGCGTGTTGCCGCTGTTGTTAGGCTGGCTCGGATCCGGGGGAGTCTGGATGCCGGGCGCCGCGCGGGGTCGAGAGGGTCACCCCGTGACAATTGGTATCAGAGGTTGGTCAGCGGATCAAGCAATGAAGAGATAAGCGGAGACATGACTACACTAGTGGAACGGGAAGAACCGGACTGTGGTGAATCGTGGAGCTTCGGTGATGGGCACGCAATATGACTTTGGTGGCGGCCACAAGGTCAGAACCTGCAACGAGGGCGTTGCAGAATTGAGTGGGGGTGGTTTGTTACACCCCAATGCGTGAAGAAGCCTAACACCAGGAGGCATGGCGATGCGGTCCTTATTTGTCTGCGGTACTAATGGGTTTCGGGAATCTATGCAGGTACGTAAGGGCCTGTTCGGTGTCTTGTGCGCGTTCCGCTGCGTGTTGCCGCTGTTGTTAGGCTGGCT